>OY986437.1:203168010-204638010 GCA_963920525.1 Dichetophora obliterata | reverse complement strand
TTACGGGAAAAGGTTATTACGCAGCATTTCTTAACATTAAGATGTAGTTTATTTTGATGGCACCAGTGCTCAAGAGATGACAGTTTCGACTGTAAGTAAATTACATCTTTCTCCGATTTAATAACATGGTACATTTTTAGGTCGTCTGCATACATTAGATGTGGGATATCGCAAAGAATATCAGATAGGTCTGAGATAAAAATATTAAAGAGAAGTGGACCAAGGTGACTACCTTGTGGTACGCCGGATGTAACTAAAATCTGTTTGGATAAGGTACCTTGAAATTTTACGAACTGAGACCTGTCGTGGAGATAGGACTTCAGCCAACTGAGCAAAAATCCTGAGATACCAATCTTTTCCAATTTGGAAGCCAAGATATCATGATCGACTCGATCAAAAGCTTTGCTAAAGTCGGTGTATATTGCCTCCACTTGATGTCCTTTCTCCATTTTACTTAAAACATCAGAGATCATAGTCATTAGATTTGTTGTGGTTGATCTACCTTTACGGAAACCATGTTGCTGTTCATTGAGTAAAGGATTTATAATAGATGTTAGTTTTGCGCATATAATTTTTTCGAACAATTTTGGAATAGCCGATAATATGGCGATTCCTCTATAATTTTCAACAGACCTTTTATCGCCATTTTTATATATTAGTGTTAGATGAGATATCTTCCAATACGATGGAAAAGATCCTTGGAGTAGAGATTTGTTAAATATTATATATAAAGGCATGATAAGTGTGTCTAAACATCGGACTAGTAAGTGCGGGGGTAACAAGTCTGGGCCGGGTCCTTTATTTGTATCAATTTCTTTAATCGCATTAGATATATCATCACACGTTAGTTGGATATGATTAATTATAGGGCTAATTCCTGAAAAGGGAGGGGAACTATAAGTATTACTTGTGAAAACACAGAAAACTTCTTTAAAATAGTCTGCATATAAGTTGCTGATTTCATGGGGGTTGGAGGAATTGACATCACCTTTAAACATAGAAGATGGATAGCCGCTAGATTTTCGCTTCATGTTAACGAAGTCAAAAAATTTTTGTGGCTCTTGGACAATTTTCTCGCCGATAAGGTTAGTGTACAACTTATACGCTTCTTCTGACTTGATAGAGAACTCTTTAGATAGCTCGTCATATCTTAGCTTTAGTTCATCGCTTACATTATCGGTGTTTTTGAGAAGTTTGTAAATTTTGTTTCTTTGGTTTCTCAAAAATGTGAGATTTTTGTCTAGCCATGGCTCCGAAAGCTTATTCTTTTTCTTTATTTTTGGCACATAATTTTCGATAGCAGTAAAAATGTGCTGATAAAATCTTGAGACAGCGCTGTCTAAATCTATGTTGGATAGAATATTATTCCAGTTTAGAGCATTTAGATAACATTTAATACTTTCGTAATCGGCGTTGAGGTAATCGTATGTAATAGAGTTATTATAAGACTGGGTAAAAGTAATGTCGTTAGTAGAGAAAGCAACTGTTAAAGCTGTATGGTGAACAGTGTTAGTAAATAAATTTTCTGCTTCAGTGCATGGACTAACCTTCACTTCATCGTACGAGTTTGTAAAGATAAGGTCCAACCATCTGCCATTTTTATTTTGTTCAGTAGAAACTTGTTGCAGATCGTTGCCATAAAAGGTACTAAATAATGAGAAATCTATGGCATTAGAAAGGTTAACAGGAAGAAGGTACTTGTCATTTTCATCAACAACAAAAGAGATATTTGACCGGTTGAAGTCAACAAGAATAACAACCTTATCTTCCTCTTTAAGAGTGAATGTAAAGGATGACAGTGTTTCACATAGCTCATTGTATGTTGTTTCACTTGAGCCGGGAGGAATGTAAACGACACCTATGTACATAAAAAGACTATTTCCTGAACAGACTTTAATTATCAGGTGATCAAAAAGTTTATGGGTATGCGTATCTATTAGCTCACTTGAAAGAGAATTGTGAGTTGCAATGAGAACGCCACCTTCTCTAGAAAGACCAGTAGAGGAGTAATCCCGATCGTTTCTGAAGACAGTCCAATTACTGTCAAGAATTTCTTCATTATTGAAGGTATCATTTAACCATGTCTCAGTGAATACTAGAACATTGAAGTGACATGATTTGGCGTCAACATAAAGTTTATTTAATTTGCTTCTCATGCCGCCGCAGTTATGGTAAAATATATTTAAGAAATGGGAGTTAGGGACGATAATATTGTTGTTGATCTTTACGCGATTTTTGAAGAAGGGAGACATGTTTAGTCCTGACGTGAGCACCATAGGTATCAAGATCCGCCTTGACTTGATCGATCGTCACGCCGAGTTGGTCGTGAAAACGAATAAATGAGTTAAGCAAGTCATCAACATCGGTAGGCAGACCTTCTTGCTGAATTAAAACTTTAAGATTAGTTTTAGTCTTGCCTTCAATGCATGTTGAATCAGGGGCTTTGTGCATGTAGGCGAGATACAGACGAACGTTATTAAATACACTGTTCTCTCTAAGGCGAGAAAGGGCATATCTACTCTCAGTGTCTGCGCAAGAATTTAACGTTAATTTGACTCTTGGTGGTAGTAGAGGGTCTAGGAATGACTTCGGACTGACAGGTTGGTTCGAGGGCTCAATTATAATTGGATCAGATGGAGATGGGCTTAGAGTATGAGAGTGCACGAAATTAGGATAGGATGTACTGTGGATTTTAGGTGTATTTTTAATGTAGAGGGAGTCAGATTCAGGGTTAAGGTTAAACGAGACGCGTTTAGATTTTAATGATTTTTGAACGGAAGAGGTTAGAGAAATTGAAGTATGTTTTGGAAAAGGAGAAAATTTGGGAAAAACATTTGTTTTATAAGACCAGTTACTATCTGGCAAAGGTTTATTAGGAGCATTACTTTTATTAGACTTATAGTTAAACTTAGAAGAATAAACATTATTCGTAGGATTACTCATTATTTTAAATTTATGATGAACATTGCCATCATTAATTGATGCTTTACTTTTAATAGACTTTGAATTAAGCTTAGTGGAATTATCATTATTTACAAGCTTACTCATAGTTATATTTATATGATGATCATCTTTATTATCGCTGCTATTTCTAGGTGTCTTCAGCTTCTTCTCAGGGTTGTCTATCCACTCGGAGATTTTCCACTTACCATGCATCATTATGCCACCAGAGATATTTAGAAACATCCATACATATTGAGTTGGAATGTCCAACTTAAAACTGCAGAATTTTCTGGCCTTGATAGACATTTTTATGCAGTCAGAAATTGCGAAACCAAATTTTTTCTGAAAATAATTACGCATCCAGGAAACTGTAGTTTTTACTGGGAGGTTCTTAACAAACAATGTCATTTTTAGTCTATCATTCACACTCTTCAGCTTTTTGATGCGGTTATCCCATTCAGATGATGTCCATGATGTTCCAAACTTATGGATCAATTTGCGCGGTGAAGCCACAGGAATAGCAATAGGTGGCCCCATTTCTTTATCAGAGAGAGACGCCGGTGGTGAGCGCAAAGAATGAACCAGTGAAGTAGGATCGGTAGCTTCTATGATTTCTTCAAAGATAGAAGAAGCGTTATGATGGGGTGATTCTGGGATGTTCTGAACTCTTTCTGGAGCATATCTGATATAATCAGTAATTTCAGCAAGCGATACCCGAAATATTTCATGATCATCACTAATTTCATTTACCTTATGGTATAAAACTTCAATTAGTGGATCTGGCTGCTGAGGTGGTGGTAAAGTTACCCTTGAATTGGATTGTATCATGGTGTCGACGTCCATTCTAAGAACAGCGAGATTTTCCGATATGTTTTGTATTGTACGTTTTTCGTTGTCAGTTGTTTTATATTTATGCGTTAAAGAGTCATTGATTTTGGTTATCGCGGTTTCAAAAGATGACACATTATTTTTTAAATCAGTTATGGTGTCCGTGACTGTTATAAGGTTACTTGATAGTTTGAATATTTTTGTATCCAGGTCATTGAAAGAAATTATATTTTGCACTATTTTCTTATCACCTCATGATAGTGACGAAATGTTTCACTATCACTAGAGAATTTAGTAATTGTATTATTTTTATGCACTTTAACTAAATTTAGTGGTAGTGACTAAATCAGCACTACATTGTATTAGTGCAATTATTCACACTTTACAACGTTCATATAAGTGTGGTGATATTTTAAATATTAGTTTTATATGAAAATGTTCAATATAATAATTGCACTGAGATACCTTTCAAACATATAGGTAATGAAAACAATTAAAAACTTCTGAATTCAAATTGTATACATTCATCTCAATATTTTCAAAAGTGGCATAAACGTTTAACCCAGATTTTGAACTTCTAACATTTATATTAATTTTAAAAATGAACATCTTAAAATGAAAGAGTAAAACGTTTATTTTCATTTTAAAAACGAATTTTTTGAAATGAGATTCTTAAACGTTCGTTTGATTTTTGACTATGGACGTTTCAGAATGTAATATTAATACGTTTATTTTTATTTTAAAATCGAAAATTTTAAAATTAGATTCTAAATGATCGTTTGATTTTTAACATTAAACATTTTATAATGCAATAGTAAAACGAATATTTTCATTTTAAGAATGAAAATTTTAACTATTTCCCATTAATTAAAAAAGTTCCCAAAAATTCCCTTTTCATTATTTTAGTTAATTAAAAACATTTTATTTGTTTTCAAAATAATAGTATTCATCTTGTTCAATTTTTTTAGATGATGATACTGTATCTCAGCGTCCATAAAAAGAAAGCATTTTTCAGTTATTATTTATGTTATTTTTTAATACTTACCTTTTCGCTGTGGCAACAAATGCTCGAACTCGAACTCTATCTTTATTTTCTCCATAGAACACCGACCACAGACTTTGTTGACTGGCTTTGCCAACTGACTGCCAAATAAAGTTAAGGGCCATATATAGACTCTGGAGGAAGTTTCATCGATATTGGCCCGGTAGTTAAGGAGCCGCCGGAATGGCATTGAATAAGCAATCAAACTTTTGTTTTCGTTTCTGTTATCGATAATGATATCAAAAGTCTTCAGCTAAATCACTTCCATGAGCATTGGTATATTTTGTTGCTTGAATATTTGTTAAAGTAATTCTTGTTATTGACAAAAACAAAAAAAACTGATGAAATAATACTTCAGGCTATTCAACAATATGTATTCGGACATCAAATATAGGATAAAAATATCCGAATATAAGAACAGTAAAATTATCCGGTAATCCGAAATATTGCATCTAACGAATACCTTAATCATTAAATACCACCGAACGTCGTCACTACCGAATATTAAAGATGTTTCAAATTCCGCATTGCCGAATTCTAAAATAACCAAACACTAAACAACCAAAAGTAACTTCATACCAGATATATTGAATACCGTACAGAAAAAATGTACAGTAAATTCTACCGATACGAACTATAAACTGTCGATGGAAAACGAGCCAAACGATAAATATTGTTTATTCTACCTTTAAGGAATTGGAACCTACTATAAACTTTGTTAAGTAACAATCTTACGGTAACTCTAACGCTGAAGTTGCTTAGTAACAATATTTATAGTACATGTACTACAATACTTGTTGGCTAACAAAATTACAGTAGCGCTACTATAGATATTGTTGAATAACAATTTTAACTGTGTGTCTGCTGCAATACTGACAAAAAGTCATACATTTATTTTGCATAACATATATTTTGTATTCGTTTCCCAAAAAAATTGGGTTGGGTACAAGTTTTATATCATTCCCCTTTATAACTCCCTTGCTATGTATTTACTTTAGACATTTTTAGAACATATTTTGAAATAGGTGAAAAAAATACGTTCGATGAAAAAATATTAACCCTTTCATGCCCGATGTTGCCTACGGGCCACATTGCACTTATAGGCTTCTAAGTCCCGATATTTTCATGTTTTTGACCAGTGGTTTTTTCTTCATGTAGCCTTATGTGTTGTGTACGCTTACACCTATATGTTCTATTGAAGGCTTAGCATGTGTCCATTAAGTAGCCATTCTCCGTAGAATAAAATGGTCGAAATCAAGATCAGGATCGTTTGGCAAAAAAAGTGTTTATACAACAAGTGCTTGAATATATTTAAAAATTTGTTTAAATGTAAAACCAAGTGCACAATGTAAATAAATAAAGGTGAGAGAGTTATATACATACAAAAAATAATGACAAAAGTTTTAAGTTTATCCAATAACTGCCCAACAGTGCACATAAGCAACATCCTGTAACTAAAGAACTTGGGTACCAAGGACTTTAAAATTTTTGTCAGTTCTTATTTGAGTAAAGACTAGCACATATCTGACCTCAAAAAATATGTAGCCCCACTCATTTTAATTCGGACATGAAAGGGTTAACTGGCAGCTTAAACTGTTCGAAACGCTAAGATTAACTGTCACAATTGTTTAGTTATAAATTTTGATCGGTAATATCAAACGAAAAAATTTAACTGTGCAACAACAAATATATTGACGGTAAAGTAAACGCAAATATCGGTCGAATTTACTGACGAGATTTTTTTGAATGTAATAGAGGATAAAAATTACCGAATGCTACTTTTTCCGAATACTTAGATTACCAAAAACTATTATTGTTAATTCAATGAAAATTGGTTTGCCCCTTTTTTTATTTGAACTACTCGGAAAACCATTATATTCGGTTTCTTCGATAAGCCGGCAGAATATTTAAAAACACTATTTATAACTCAATTTGAAAGTCCATTCAATTTGTCTTCAATTTTTGATCTGTGTGTACTAAGTATTGAATAAATCTTCGTTTTTGTTTATAAAAATATTATAAAAGTTATAAGTTCGCCGTTATCCGCTTGAATTCTATTTTTGTCTTCTATCGATTGAAAGCGGGTGCTTCGAAGTAGTACTATTCGTTTTGGAAAGAGAAAGAAGTCGGCAGGAGCCATAACACAGCTAAACTTAGCGACAAAAAGAATTTTTACAATCCCTTTCTTTTCGAGCAAATAACTGAGACTTTGTTTCATAATAAAATTAATTCTCAATAAATATTCTCCAAGGCGATGAGATCACAAAAGTAAATAAATATGGCCCTAACGTATAGACTTATCAAAACAAAATTAAGTACCTAACAAGCATATATAGAGTCTTGCTTTGTTCTGAAATATTTGGACTAGAGGATGCAATCTCGAGATATCGAAATTTTTCAGGTCCCGGCAGCCACGGGATTTAAAATTTTAAATTTCGGGATCCCGAGATTTGGTTAAATTTTTATCAAAAATGTATACATAAATATATTCAAATTAAATTATAAAAATTTGAAAATAAAATGTATAAAGAGTTAACTATAAAAGTCCTATTCATCTTCTAATAATTAATTTATTATCTCCACTGCTGCCAAAACGCCATACATGCTGACCATTCAAAATTTTTTAGATGATCCCATTAATGACAACGTAAGATATAAGTTGATACAGTCCAAATTGCCGCTTTATGCTGGTGCAGCACAATTCACTGCACGCGCATGCAATTCAAGCCGAGTCAGCGTCTGGAGAGCTTCCGTCGCATCGTGGGACCAGTGTATGCATGCGCAGGTAGTTTTTAAGAGTGTATTAGTGAGGAATGTTTTCCTTAGGTTAATTTTAAGTCAATCAGTCAGTTCAGTTTCGGCACTAGATTACAATTGTTCTACCTATTTCTAAATAAATTGAATTTAGCATAAAAAAGTAATTGTTTTTTAATATATAGCCCGTGGGGCATTGGCCGGCTCAAGCTGGCCAATGCCGGCTATTTTTTTAATAGTGCGGAATGCAATTCCGTTAACTTATATAATATGCGATAAAAGCTTTTTTCAAAAATTCGAAGCCACTGGAAAGCTTTTGATTCCGACAGTGTGAGAAAGCCAAAAGTATGCTTTTTCTTAGAAAAGGTCTAATGTTGACATTTAAGGCCTTTCTGTTTACACTTTTCGGGACAGTGCGTGAAAAATGTCACGCAGGTGAGATATTTTGTTTTATAAACATAGATTTTCGGATATAAAAGAAGATTCTCTATTAAGATAAACATAGAGATTTAGGACTCGTTAACGAGCTCGAAACGAACACGAGATCTCGGATCCATAAATTTTTCTAAATGACTTTTCCAAAGAAAAAATTTTAAATTTTTTCAGTGACAATTATTAACATTAAAATACGAACACTAAATAATATGATATATGAAATGTATTTATTTGAAATTAAATTAAAATAATAACTTCTTTAAAATAAACTAAAATAATTAATCAACTGATTTAACTACAACCGCATCTTCGTTGGAAAGACCAAGTAGAGGACCACCTGACGAAGCTTGGAATTTCCAACTGGCGCCAGCAAGCGAGAGACAGAAATGACTGGCGCAAGTTCTTAGATGAGGCCAAGACCGACATACGAGCCCGAACAGAACCAAGGCTGATGTCGGATGGCGGGTCTCTCTCGGCGAAATCCGCTGAGAACACGTCCAGAACAGAAGCGGTTATCGGTTGTCGGATCAGCGTTGCTTTTCGGTATGTGAATGGTACAATAGACAGGGTAATGACACGTATTGGTATAATAGACAGGATTGATGTATCATTTGAGACAGAATGTAAGAAACTATGAAAACAAGAATGCTTATTTTATTTGTATTTATTTTTTGTATTTATAAATTAAGCCACGAAGAGAAAACTTACATTATGACCTTAATGCGAGTTCGCACACTGCCTTAAAATAAGAAAATTTCTTATTTCTTTGCGTTAACATCACTTGTTAGAAGAGGGACGTGCCTCCATTTTTAAGATCAATCGCTGTATATAATACATGATTATTGCAGTTTTTTATAGAGTTTTATGAGAGTTTTTATAATTATCAGAAAAAATTAATATAAAGTGAATATGTTGGAAGAATTGGAGGCAGTAGTGACAGATATGAAAATTGTCTACATAACATATTTGGCTTACCAAGCTTATGAGTTGCTTGATAAATCAAAAAAAAGATGGTGGGTTCGTTCACTTAATCTCACTAGAGAAGAAGAAGGATTTTTTAATAACTGTTTAATGAAAATGCAATCGATCGATGAAGAACAATATTTTATAGCCACAAGAATGAGCGTCGATAAATTTAGGCTTTTAAATGCATTGTTAAAAGAAACTTTACTAAAGCCTCACATAGAAAACCAATTGGCCCGGAAACCCGTTTAGCTATTACAATATTGTGAGTTTTTTGAGCTTTGGCAACTGTAATATTTTTTTATACTGTTACTAACAATGTTTTACAGATATTAAGCTCATGAATGCAGTTTTGAATTTTCGGCATGGTCTCACAAGATTGGCATTTCAACAGTCAGAGAAATTATTCACGAAACATGTATGGCAATTTGGGATGTCTTGCATGAAATTTTTTTGCCAATCCCTAACGAAAGGGACTGGAAACGCATATCACAAGATTTTTAATTAAACAAGAGATTAAAAATGTATCTTAGGCTCAAGTTCATACTGAAATATCATTTGGAATATTAGCAAATCGTTGGAGAGTACTACATACAATAATACCAGCTAGTCCAAATAATGTGGATAAAATTGTATTAGCTACTGTTGTGTAGCACAATTTTTTAATGCTGCAAAATGATTCCAATTATTATAACAATAATGATGAGGAATTCTTGGAAAGAGAAAATCAACTCCGTTCTTCGTCACATTTTTTTCAAATCGTTCTTCGAATATAGCTTTTCAGCTACGAAATGCATTGGAAAATTATTTACTCAATGAACTGTAATGTTTTGATATTTACTATTTTTTTACTAAAATTCATTTTATAATTAAACATTTTATTATCATTTCTTATTTAACGACTTCTTATATTAATTATACATTGATTGAAATATACTTTAATAATGTCTTAAATTAATTAATTTTTGTAATTAATGAAAAAAATTTTATTAATAAATTTATTTTTATAATACTAAATTCAATTATTCAATTTTCATAACAATAATATTCATAAAAATAATATGTACATTCAGACTCAAAACAATTTCATCAACATCACATTATTTTTAATAATTTTTTTAAATAGGAAATTTCATTTTATGTATTTCTATATATATATATATTTAATTCATATCACATTCAAGTTCATTTTGTTGTTTATAATTAATTTAAAAATTCAAGGAATAGATTGAAATTAATTAATTAAAATTAAAAAATTCATTTATTTTGCATTTTCCCAAGCTTCTGATAAATGAAGCTTGCAATATTTATTTCAAGGTCCATTTTCTGCTGCGGGGACAAATTGGCGTTATCAATTCTGCTTTCCAAAGCATTAAAAAGCAGTCTGGTGGTGCTGTTCTCGCCTCTTTGTTTTTACTCGTAGGTTGTGCAAATTTTACTAATATTTGCTGATTCTTGGTCGAAGAAATCAGAAAATTTTTCTAGCAAGTCATCACGCTTACGTTTACGTGAATTATCTGCAGGAGTGGAGCACATTGAACCATCCAGCATCTCTGGAGATTGTGTGCAATTTACTGAGCAACTTGGTAACTCATTGACTTCTTCAAAATATTCTATATTCTCAGTCCCAACTATCACTTCTGCAAAAACTTTGCTCACCATCAAGAAATGAAAGCATTTCATAAAACTTCCATGGCCTCCTTGTTTTAGGTGCTGCACCACCTGAGCGTAATTCCTCTCGTTGCTTAACTTTTTTATTATACAGGGTTGCCCATATTCGACGGACCCATGTTTTTTTTAAAAAAATCAAAAAAAAAAATAAAAATTTGGCGGTTGGCAATCTTAATCATTTAAATTGTTCCAAGTAGATTTGTTTACATCAATTTTTGAATATGATATCTCTCAAATGGCCGCCTCTGGCGTTGATGGCGTATTGTGCCCTTTTTGCAGCATTTTCCATCGTTTTCGCCAACATTTCGGCCGGAATAGCGGCTATTTCTTCACGAATGTTGTCCTTGAGCTCTTCTACGGTCCTTGGCTTGTTAACGTAAACCTTTGACTTCAAATATCCCCACAAGAAGAAGTCAGGCGGCGTCAAATCGGGCGAACGCGGTGGCCAGTCCAAATCACCACTTTTCGACATCAAACGGCCCGGAAACAAATTCTTCAGAAAATCGATTGTTATGCGACTTGTGTGCGGTGGAGCGCCGTCTTGTTGAAACCAGAACTGCCTTATACGCTTTCGACGAATAATTGGCATCACAAAATTGGTCATCATGTCGCGATAACGCTCCTGGTTGATGGTAACAGCATGGCCATTATCATTTTGGAAGAAAAACGGCCCAATGACCGTTTTCGCACTAACGCCGCACCAAACTGTGACTTTTTCGTCATGAAGAGGCACTTCTTGAATCTCCTGAGGATTTTCAGTGGCGTAAATACGGCAATTTTGCTTATTTACGGTCCCATTCAATGTGCACTTCTCACATTTTTTAATCTTTTAAAAGCACGTTGAGTTTTCACAATTGACTTCTTCTGTTGAATGTTAATTTCAACTATTTCAGAGCGCTCACGTGGCGTGTATTGTTCCATGGTAAAAATCTGCTTGGACTAACGCTTCAAACGCGGTATGTCATTAAGCGATCTGACATCTCTGTCAAAAGTTATGGCGTTGCCAGATGGGTCCGTCGAATATGGGCAACCCTGTACTCTCTTAAATTTTTACATCGTTTCTTACAGATGTCTCCTAAAAAAATTTATTTTTAATATAATAACTTTAACATGACTTCCAAATAGTTACCGTTTGATTTCATTTTATAGGCAATCACCTTCCAAGCTCCCTCCTTTCTTTAAATTATATAAACAATCAATTTTTTTGATTTCCTCAATGAATTTTTTATCAAAATCAATTTTGTCGAAAATGCCCATTTTGAAAATAATTATTTCATATTTTGTTTTGAACTTACATAAATGCAACACAGACACAAAACAAAACGGCATCTCATGGTAAAAACAAAGAAAATAACACTAAACACAGCCAATTCTCAGCAAGAATATAGCAACATTTACGTCAAAGAGAGGTCCGCCACCCGTCAGAGAGAAAATAAAATAGATTCTATTCTGGCGTTTTCCCGTCGCGGACTCTACGGCGGTTTCATTTTTGGCGGCTACATGTATTTTCATATATTTTTTGCACTTGGAATCCGACAACCGACATCCGCTTTGGTTCTGTTTGGGCTCTACTGTTGTAGCGCCAACTAAAGAAGAAGAAGATTTAAAAACAACAGCGAATAGTTACAACTTAATTTGACGACAGCAACGGATAGTGACCAACTAGATTCGACGACTAGCTCACGACTGCCTCGACTTCTTCTTTGGACGACCAAAACTGCTTCTACGAACGACTGATAACGCCTGCTTTTACTGCTACTGAAAAAGACTCACTGGAAAGAGTTCAGGCCGGTTAAAAATGTACTACTGCTACTGACAACTGACGACCGGGTCTACTCGCCTCTTTCACGCAACTTGTACAGGGTGTTCCAAAATTTCGTTTATTATAAATATTATAAATTATAAAAAATTTCAAAAATTTCTTTATACAAAATTAAAAAAAAACACGCAGAATTTTTTCATATAAAAATGATGAAATATTTTTTATTTAAATTGAAGTATTTTTAGTAGCTTACAATGAACAAAGTTGTTTTTATTAAAAGAAAAATATTTTCGTATAAAAAAGTCGTCCTTGTTATGATTTCGAAACAAACACAAGATCTCGGACTCGGGAACGAGCTTGAAACGAACACGAGATCTCGGATCCATATAAAATTATGTGAAAAGACTTGGAACTTTTTCATATAAATTTCTCATAGAAAATTATATGAAAAGGCTAAGAATTCTTTCATATAAAATGATTAAAATTTTTTGTTATTTTATGTGACGAGATAATAATGAAAAAAAAAGATTTGATTAAAACAAAATATTTTCATATTAAAAAATCGAAATTGTAAACGAGCTCGAAACAAACACGAGATCTCAGATCCATACAAAATTATGTGATAAGACTTGGGATTTTTTCATATAAATTTCTCAGTTCGAGAAGGGTTCGATATTTTTAATGAACGAATCGATTTCGAATCGTATGCTCGGACTAGTTAACGAATTGCATTCTCAGACTCGTTAGCAAATCGTTTCCGAGTCCGAGATTGCGTATCCGAGATATCGTGTTTGTTTTGTATTCATAACAAAGTCGAGATTTTTATATGGAAATATTTCGTTTTCTTAAAAATTATTATCTCTTCATAAAATTTTTAAATTATTTTCTTTGAATAAAAATTTTGTTTTCATTTTGGGTTGCAAAAAATGTTCGAAATGCAACGACTAAAAAATTTTCACAATTATATATGAGAAAATTCAAAGTATTTTCATATAATTTTGTATGGATCCGAGATGTCGTGTTTGTTTCAAGCTCATTTACGAGTCTAAAAGACTATTTGTTCATTATAAGCTACTAAAAATACGTCAATTAATATAAAAAAAATATGCCATCATTTTTATATGAAAAAATGCTAAGTCTTTTTATACAATTTGCTATGAAAGAATTAATATGAACAAATTCTCAAATTTTCAAAAGATTTTTAAAAATAAATAATTTTTAGTACGCTGTTATTATTACATGTTTCAAGCAAAAAAAAATTAATTAAAAATAAAAAAAATTCATAAAATAATTTTAAGAAAGTATAATTTCGGACCTTTGTAAAAAACATTTTGTATAAAAAAACCTATATATTAAAACAGCACAACAAAAAAATTATAGCTATGATAGCTATAAAATTACGGATGTTATCGTCGCATTGTATAAATCAATAATGCATTCATTGATTGCATTCGTATTTCGTTATTCACTGATTCACTTTTTTGTGAATAAAATCAAATTTAATACATTCTTTTACAGCTCTGCCGAGTAGTCAACAAACTTTAATTTATTCTAGAAAAAATTGTAAAAAATTTGGATTGTGCACTCCTATTCGGAAAGCCTTCATTCTCGTTCATACAAACTGTTTGCGTGCCTGCATATTTTGTTGCTGTTTTTTTCTCACTTTCTCACAAAATAGAGTAATCGTAAACTCAAAATGTGAACATTTTAAATAAAACAAACAACAAACACATATTTTTTATCATCTCGGTTTATACTCAAGTAAATAAAAACTCATTTCAAAAGGTGTTTTAAATAATATACTATCTTTTGCAATTTTTCATATATCTCTTAGCATTGAATTTTTTGGACACAAATTTTATAACACAAATTTTTTGTTGAAAAACAAACAGTAGAGTTGGTAAACTTTCTCACACCACTTGTGTAAATTTTAGAACATTTTTGTTCATTAATCAACTAAATATGCCAACTAACGAAAAAAATTGCCGGCGATTATCGCTGCAAATTTTAACCGAAAAAGTTTAGAGTGTAGGTGTTGTTTATTAGACTGAACTTTTTTTGTATGGGAAATTTTTTTTTCTGCAAAAAGAGTGTACCGCCCGCCCCCTCAAATTGTTCCTTTTTACGTTAATAGTGAAATTCAAAAATCTTAGACTGATTGCCCTAGGTTAAGGCGTGGCACATGCCCACTAAAATGGCTAAAACTGGTTTATATGGACTTTTCAAGAGACAAGGCACGAAAATATAAGTAAAATGTTTCATATATGTTTGTAATATATTATTTTATTGAAATTAACTTACGTTAAATGATAACTATTCTTGATAAACATTTAAACTTAATCGCAAAGTTCTGATTTATCAATGCTACCGTACTTTTTCCTATAATCAGTTACTGTTTGCAAGATATATTGTTTCTCTTCTTCGTTTTTTGTTAAAGCTGCATTATATTCTTCAAAACGCTCTGCAGTATTATTAACAACATGTAAGTTTTTTACAATATTCATTCCCTTTTGAAATTCGGATTCATTGTGCCACTTGGAAGGGTCAAGTTTTAGAAAGGTAGTTTCAATATTAAATCTTTCGAAAAATCTCAATGTTTTTTATTTACAAAATCTGAAATATTTTTTTGGTTTAATTCAATCATGTTGGTTACTATTCTTTTATTCTCATTATTTTGTTCTTCTTTGAGATTTTCAACCATTTTTCTCTTTTCTCCAACGTCTACAGCATTATCAAAAAATGAAAGACCTGCTGCTTCTGGTGTCAGGTACCACAAGTGATTCGAAAACTTGCGCGTTACTTCATGGCTTATTATTTCATTCAATTCATTGAATTTAATAATATTTTTAATAAAATTTAAATCATTTAAGGGTGCTTTCGCGGCAATTGGCGCTTCAATCTACGGTCTCAAATAAACTTTCAAAATGAACACACTTATATCTTGGATAGCATTTGCCTCATCTGATGACATTGAGAATTGGTGGCGGAAAAGAAAAATCTTAAGCGTATATATCGCTTTAGCCATCCATCGGGCATGATGCATCGCTCCAGGTGATTTAAATCTTACAGGCTCTGTGTTTCGACCAAGAAATATAAGACTCAATTCCAATAACTCCTTGTAGTCTGCCCTGGGATGTTGTATAGTGACATAATTATGAGCAAATTGAGCTAATTGGTCTTGTTCAGTTTTGTTAAGCGCAAGATTTATTTTTTTATCCACCATTCCACTTGCAAATGTTTGTTGATTGATTTTGGGCCAATTTTTTTTAAAACGCTGGAAAATAGCTAATGATGGTCCACTTAATTTTAAATCATATTTCACGAAAGCACTTTTCAGCAAGAGTTCATATATGTGATGACGGCAAGGGAGATATAACAATTCTCTTTGGAGGTGTTGTTCCAATAAAATACAAGTACCTTGTAATCTACCTGTATTTGTCGCTGTAGTATCAAAACATAAAGCTTGTACCTTGTTTGGAAAGATGTTACTGTGAAACCTAAACAAGAGCGGCAGCGTCGTTTACCTGTCACAAAATCGTCATGCTAATGTAAATTGTATGAAACAAACCATAATAACGCGACGGCAACGCTGAGCGGATGGAAAATCCAATTTTGACAGAGCGTTAGAAAGTGAAGTTTGATACAGAAAACAAAGAAAAATTTGTCGTTTCTGTGAAAAATATTGAAATATGTTTTATAAATATTTGCTTGCACAAATGGAGGTATGGAATTAATTAATAATTTAAATTAGATTGTATATAATTTCATTTTGTACTAATTACAGAATATAAGTAAAATTTATTTACTAGATGCCAAACACTTTTTGACAACATTTGACATAATCCGCCGCTCTTATTTAGGGATGACAATTCAGCGTTAACGCCAAGCGGCAAGCAACGCGCCGCTCAACGCTCTTGTTTAGGTTTCACAGTTAGTTATATTTACTGTTATAAGAAATTGATTTTTAACCGTTTCGGGACGACAGGGATGTTTTTATCCCAGAAAAATTTGAAAAATCATATCTCTGAAAATTCTCACACGATTTGGTTGAAAACCGTCCCAAATCATTATTTATATTCTTCTCTACAAAAAATTAAATATAGCTGTCAATATACCACATCAAGCTTATGTCAAAAGTCATAAATCAGTTCGCGCGGTTTGAGTTGCTAATAAGACCATCGACAAAAGCTCAAAAAACAAGTGTTTTAATTGTGGAAAAAAGTGTCATTTAGTAAAGTTTTACTCAAACAGTTGTTATTTCATAGAAAATATAATCGAAAACCAATAAAAAGATATTTTTCTGAATTTGCGGCTAAGGTAAGTTTCGTGGGATAAAATCATCCCAAAACTGTTTATTTGTGGGACGTTAACATCCCAACCGTACTCATTCACATTATTTTTCTTAGAAAGATATGGACGGAAAACGTAAACTGGCGACTCCAGAAATTGAGGATTTTCTTAATAATTCAAGCAATGATGAGGATGATCCATTTGCTGCTAGTGATTCTTCTTATAGTCCCAGTCAGGAAGGCAGTAGTGCTTTAGAAGAGGAAGAAGACACGGATCATAGTAATGAAGGAATGGAAATTGTTGATGCGAATGAAACTGCAAATGATATTTCCGATGACTCTGACGAAGAAATATTTGAAGTGGAACTTCTGGATGAAGAAATTGTTTCTGATTGGCCAAACAATGTTATAATTTGGTCAAACCCCCTACCAACATTCACACCACGATTTACAGTTAGTGAAGATCGCACCGTTAGCCATGGAGGAACACCTCGAGGATTGAAGCCTGTGGAAATATTTTTCAAGCTGCTGCCTAGAAGTTTTGTTCATTACATTGTTCATTCTACTAATGAAAGGATTGATATTTTCAATAACAGCCATCCTAAAAACAAACGTGCAAAAACCAATTTCGGCGAAATACTTATATTGCTTGGATGTACCTTTGTTATGTCATATAATCGAGTGCCATCTTTGAAGGACTATTGGTCGAATAGCACGTCATTGGGTAATGCATACATAAAAAAAGCAATGTCCAGAGACCGGTTTTTACACGTTATGTCAAAACTTTATTTTTCTTCCTTATCATTCCAACCTGATCCAAAACCAAAAACTTATTTCGTTGATGATTTGGTAGATTGTTTAAAAAAAAACTTTCAAAAATATAGATCAGACTCTCCGTTCCAAAGCATTGATGAATCTATGACAAAATTTCTAGGCCGCTCTACGTTGAAGCAGTATATGCCACTAAAACCTGTAAAGAGAGGCATAAAACTATGGATGCGATGCGACAGTTTGACAGGCTATACGTACGATTTTAATATATATTCCGGAAAAGAAGACTATTCCTATCAATCATCCACATTAGGCGAACGCGTTGTCATGAAATTGTCAGCGATTATCAGACACCCTGACACAACGTTGTGCTTTGATCGCTTTTTCACGTGAGCAAAATTAATTAATAATATACCGTTTCCAGCCTTAGGTACTTGTATATCTAACAGAAAAAATTTACCAACTTTTACTGAGAAACTAAGCAGAGGAGAATATGTCTTCAAGAGCAATTCGTCTGGTACTTTGGCAGTGGTTTGGCAAGACACAAAACAGGCTATGCTGCTTAGCAACTGCCATAAAGCTTCAGTGGACGCTGTTACAAGAAAACAGAAGGATGGCAAAAAAATAGATATAACATGTCCGGATATTGTAAAAACGTACAGAAATCTAATGGGTGGCGTAGATTTAGAGGACAAAATGAGTACGTTGTATGAACTTGACCGGAAGTCAACGAAATGGTGGCGAAAAGTTTTCTTTCGGCTTATGATGACATGCGCTGTCAATGCGTGAATAATCCATGCGGAAACAAATCATCCACGGCAAAAAAGGGAACCATTTTTGGGATTTTTAGTGGAGCTTTCCGAATCTCTCATTGACGAAGGAAGCAATCAAGCGAAAATACGACGCAAAGTTCGAACAGGACCCCTCAGCACTATGAAAAAACGTATGAAACAAAATCTGGGGGATCATTTACCAACACGAACAAACAAGCGACAACGGTGCGTAAATTATACTAAAAACGGAAAAGAAAGTCGCACAAATCAGCTTTGCATTGCCTGCAACTTGGCGTTTTGTAAAAAATGTTTCACACCTTGCCATAGAAACTAATTAAAATAATTTTATGCTACAATTAATATTATAAAAGAATAAAATAAATTGAAATAAAGTAAAATATATTCTGATTTTATTATTCAAATTTTGCTTTTCAGGTGTGTTTGGGATGTTTTTGTCCCAGGACGATATCTCCTTTTCGGAACGTCCTAAAAATATATTATGAAATTACTTTTCTTAAAACAACATTTGGAGACTATATCTAAACTCTTTTTTAAGATTGATGGCCACAAAAGTTCTCGTCCCGAAACGGTTAAATACCTTTTCTGTTAGATTCCATTCATTCAATAGTTTGAGTATGACGTCTGTCTGTTCTTTTCCAGTACCAGCTGACAGGGCAGGAACTCCAAGTAGATGTTCAATGCCATTTGTTGTTATCACAACTGGTAATCTGTCCACTTTTGCATTTCCTGTAATCGATGGTAAAATTTTTCCATCCCAATATACCGTTATTTGATTTAAAGTTTTGTTTTTAAAATCCATCATCAGATTTGCAGCAGTTTCCGAACGAAATTTTTTACGGCAAAGCCGAATCGATGTCTTACTGATTACTAATGTACTGATATCATGTTCCAATGCTTCAGCCGCAGCTATCAGAATACGTACTGCGTCCCTGTCACTTACCTTGCACTTGTCTAAGGTCGCAACAAGCTTTGAAGTGATAAAATGTTTCATTCCTCGTTTTGTGTTTTTTTGTTGAGAGTTACAGTTAGCTTGATTAGTTTGATCAGTATTATCATCACTATCGTATTCATCAGTATTATTCATATTAGCAGTTTGATCAGTATTATCATCACTATCGTATTCATCAATTAGTTCTTCTGTATTGTCACTCAAATCATTCGCTGTCAGGAATACTTGGAATTGTTCTTCGCCCTGCTTTTCTTTTCGCATTACCTCTTTCTCAATACGAATATTTCTTCGCTTTTCTTTTTCAAGTAATGAACGATCGCATCCCACCATTGCACCAGGTCTACCTTCTTTACGTTGATTCTTCAAAAACTCTTTATCTTCTTCTATTTTAATTAAATCTAACGCATTTCCGTGTGCAATGTCAAAAAAGTTATTCATATTTTTAATAAACTCATCTTCTCGCCTTTTTTGAAGTGGTGTGCTGCGTTTGCACGTTTTTTGCAGATTTTTCCATTGTTGATATAAAGCTTCAACTTTTTGAACACTTCTATCAATTTGACGAACTGGGATACGGGCTTTATTCCAAATAATTTCGGCCTCTTTGATAACCAGATACGCACTTGAACGAAGATCCGATTTCACTTTGCGCATGTTATAAAACAACACTTTCAAAACTTGTCCATTGGACGGCAGCTTAGATCCAACAATTTGGCTTTCATCATATTCTAATAAATAAATTTTTCCACTAGCTCTTGTGTCCATTTTGCAAATACCATCAATATCAATTCTCTTTATAGCAATAATGTTTCTATGATTTAAAGCTCAAAATAGCTACACTTCACTTTTTAAACACTTATAATTTTTTTAATATAATTTTACACACAAATTAAAATTTTATTTGCCACGTGATTGACTTTATTCTGTTGTTGCCAACATTTTATTTATAATAGCAATTAAATATTTGTTTACAGAGTTGTATTTTTGCGATTTTTTTTTTTTAAAGCTTAAGATCCTTTTACACGACGTCTATTTTGAATATGCATTGTCACTTTATCAACTCTAAAATATCAAATTGTTTTATTATATCAACTGCAATCGCAGTAGTAATGCTGCACACTGCAATTATGATTGTATGTTGACGACTCCATTTCATAAAATTTCTTCAATTCTGTTTTGCGAGATGACAACATCAGCTATTAATGACAAGTATGGGTTATGCTATGTGGAATTGCGATTAAGTTCAAATGTTTGTCAAGAATAGTAATCATAAAACGTAAGTTAATTTCAATAAAATAATGTATTACAAACATGTATGAAACATTTTACTTATATTTTCGTGCCTTGTCTCTTGAAAAGTCCATATAAACCAGTTTTAGCCATTTTAGTGGGCATGTGCCACGCCTTAACCTAGGGTAATCAGTCTAAGATTTTGGAATTTCATTATTGGCGTAAAAAGGAACAATTTGAGGGGGCGGTATACTCTTTTTGCAAAAAAAAGAACATTTTAAGTCCGGTCTGTTGTTCATATAACACCCCAGTGGGCACAAAAACGGATGCGGATCCGTTTCGAGTCCATCAGTACGCATTTTACTTTTTCATGTTTCGATGGATCCGTTTCGAGCATCCGTTTCGAAATGGTCACAACGTTAACATAAAAGGCAGTCTTAAATTTGTTATAAAATCTCTTATTTAATTTTCAGTGGATTAGCGATACGAAAAACAATTGTCTACTTATTGCTATTTTAAAAACTTTTTTATATCATTAGGCACGTGCCCATACCATTATTAAAATAAATTTTCATTTCCTTATTTATTTTAAATGTTATTTGTAAGAATGTTAGAACTGAAATAACAACAAAAAATTTTAAATATAGTATAAATCTTATTGTTCCGTTTTGAATCCGGATTATTTAAAAAACAATGAATTCGTTGGGCAATCGCATTATTTAAAAAAAAAGTCCGAAACGAATACGTATATGAAGTTCGAAACGGATACGCATATGAAGTCCGTTCCGAGTCCGTGACGAATTCTAAAAAGTGGAAAAAGCTATTCGTATTTTTGAGAGGAATTTTATACGAAAAAGGATCAGTTCCAATAAAAAATACGAAGAAGTAAGTCCGTCTCGAATTAGAAACTGATCCGTTTGGTACACTGGGACCCCAATAAACACCAAACGAAGAACGATTCGTAAATGAGCTCGATAACGAGCTCGAACCGAACAAAAGATCTTTGATCCATAAATTTTTCAAAGTGACTTTTCCTAAGAAAAACTTGAAAAAAATTTTTCAGCGAAAATGAAACATTAAAATAAACACTAAATAAAATGATAAATGAAAAAAAATATCCATGAATTCAATACGAAATTAAATAAAAACACTTAAAACTTTTTCATATAAAAATTTAATTACAATAATTTTTTGTGTTTTAGCTGACTTATTTTTAACAGCTAAAAATGAAAAAAGTTGTTCTTATTAAAAAAAATATTTTCATATAAAAAATTCTAACTCGTAAACGAGCTTGAAACGCACACGAGATCTCGGATCCTTACAAAATTATGTGAAAAGACATAGAATTATTTCATATATATCGAATAACAACGAATAAAAACGTAAGTCTTCGATTAAATACGTTTTTAAGTACATTCATACATACAGCATTGATGATGTTCGCATACATTTGATGTTTTGTATGCATGCCAGCGTAAATGCAAGCTCATTTCCATTTTACATGACATTGCCATGTAAAATGCATGGGGAATTAATAGTACTCTATGCATACCTTGTCATTAATACTGCATGCTTACATTGACACAAATACTGTGTGCTTACATTAATATTGTAATAAGAAATGGTTGTTGTCATTAATTAATCATCTTATTAATTTTTGTTTTTAATTGTATTTTGTTGTTATATTAATTTATATTTTGTTAATCAAGTATGTACAACTGCAATCTTTAAAGTTTAAACGAAAAATGGGAGTTCATATTTTTTAAGAAAGACTGTTATGCATGCAGGGTTCACTTCTTAGTACCAATAGCATAACAACACGCAAACTGCTCGTATAAAATAACGGCAAAACAAGCATTTAATCGATTTTGGATAATTTTTGTTTTTTTATGACAATGCATGCTTTGTCCATACTTCTGCTTGCATACAGCATGCATGTTTCGTGTAAGCATGCAACTCTGGACATACTGGTAACTGAAAGAAACTAAACGAAACAGTTTGACAAGACGTATTATTCTGTAAGAACCGAACTACTGGCGTAGCAACACGTGAACAACAGCTGTGCAGAGTGCGTTATTATTTTATTTTTACCAATTTGATTAAATTTCACCATTATTTCACTCATCTTTCACAAATCATTATTAAAAATTCAAAAATGCACAAATTAAATAAATAAATAACACTCGATTGCCAACTGAGTTTCATTTTGGGTTAAATCCGTAAACATCCGAAACGAGTGCAGACGTTCGTCAAGTTGCTATCGTCTCGTTTCGTCTATTTTGGTTGGGCCTTTAGAATTTTTCAAATAAAAATTACGACAATTGTTTTGATTTAAATTGACGTGTTATAAGCAGCTAACAACGAAAAAAGTTTTTTTATTAAAAAATATATATATAAATAAAAGTGTCATGAAGAGGCACTTCTTGAATCTCCTGAGGATTTTCAGTGGCGTAAATACGGCAATTTTGCTTATTTACGGTCCCATTCAATGTGCACTTCTCACATTTTTTAATCTTTTAAAAGCACGTTGAGTTTTCACAATTGACTTCTTCTGTTGAATGTAATTTTCAACTATTTCAGAGCGCTCACGTGGCGTGTATTGTTCCATGGTAAAAATCTGCTTGGACTGACGCTTCAAACGCGGTATGTCATTAAGCGATCTGACATCTCTGTCAAAAGTTATGGCGTTGCCAGATGGGTCCGTCGAATATGGGCAACCCTGTACTCTCTTAAATTTTTACATCGTTTCTTACAGATGTCTCCTAAAAAAATTTATTTTTAATATAATAACTTTAACATGACTTCCAAATAGTTACCGTTTGATTTCATTTTATAGGCAATCACCTTCCAAGCTCCCTCCTTTCTTTAAATTATATAAACAATCAATTTTTTTGATTTCCTCAATGAATTTTTTATCAAAATCAATTTTGTCGAAAATGCCCATTTTGAAAATAATTATTTCATATTTTGTTTTGAACTTACATAAATGCAACACAGACACAAAACAAAACGGCATCTCATGGTAAAAACAAAGAAAATAACACTAAACACAGCCAATTCTCAGCAAGAATATAGCAACATTTACGTCAAAGAGAGGTCCGCCACCCGTCAGAGAGAAAATAAAATAGATTCTATTCTGGCGTTTTCCCGTCGCGGACTCTACGGCGGTTTCATTTTTGGCGGCTACATGTATTTTCATATATTTTTTGCACTTGGAATCCGACAACCGACATCCGCTTTGGTTCTGTTTGGGCTCTACTGTTGTAGCGCCAACTAAAGAAGAAGAAGATTTAAAAACAACAGCGAATAGTTACAACTTAATTTGACGACAGCAACGGATAGTGACCAACTAGATTCGACGACTAGCTCACGACTGCCTCGACTTCTTCTTTGGACGACCAAAACTGCTTCTACGAACGACTGATAACGCCTGCTTTTACTGCTACTGAAAAAGACTCACTGGAAAGAGTTCAGGCCGGTTAAAAATGTACTACTGCTACTGACAACTGACGACCGGGTCTACTCGCCTCTTTCACGCAACTTGTACAGGGTGTTCCAAAATTTCGTTTATTATAAATATTATAAATTATAAAAAATTTCAAAAATTTCTTTATACAAAATTAAAAAAAAACACGCAGAATTTTTTCATATAAAAATGATGAAATATTTTTTATTTAAATTGAAGTATTTTTAGTAGCTTACAATGAACAAAGTTGTTTTTATTAAAAGAAAAATATTTTCGTATAAAAAAGTCGTCCTTGTTATGATTTCGAAACAAACACAAGATCTCGGACTCGGGAACGAGCTTGAAACGAACACGAGATCTCGGATCCATATAAAATTATGTGAAAAGACTTGGAACTTTTTCATATAAATTTCTCATAGAAAATTATATGAAAAGGCTAAGAATTCTTTCATATAAAATGATTAAAATTTTTTGTTATTTTATGTGACGAGATAATAATGAAAAAAAAAGATTTGATTAAAACAAAATATTTTCATATTAAAAAATCGGAATTGTAAACGAGCTCGAAACAAACACGAGATCTCAGATCCATACAAAATTATGTGATAAGACTTGGGATTTTTTCATATAAATTTCTCAGTTCGAGAAGGGTTCGATATTTTTAATGAACGAATCGATTTCGAATCGTATGCTCGGACTATATAACGAATTGCATTCTCAGACTCGTTAGCAAATCGTTTCCGAGTCCGAGATTGCGTATCCGAGATATCGTGTTTGTTTTGTATTCATAACAAAGTCGAGATTTTTATATGGAAATATTTCGTTTTCTTAAAAATTATTATATCTTCATAAAATTTTTAAATTATTTTCTTTGAATAAAAATTTTGTTTTCATTTTGGGTTGCAAAAAATGTTCGAAATGCAACGACTAAAAAATTTTCACAATTATATATGAGAAAATTCAAAGTATTTTCATATAATTTTGTATGGATCCGAGATGTCGTGTTTGTTTCAAGCTCATTTACGAGTCTAAAAGACTATTTGTTCATTATAAGCTACTAAAAATACGTCAATTAATATAAAAAAAATATGCCATCATTTTTATATGAAAAAATGCTAAGTCTTTTTATACAATTTGCTATGAAAGAATTAATATGAACAAATTCTCAAATTTTCAAAAGATTTTTAAAAATAAATAATTTTTAGTACGCTGTTATTATTACATGTTTCAAGCAAAAAAAAATTAATTAAAAATAAAAAAAATTCATAAAATAATTTTAAGAAAGTATAATTTCGGACCTTTGTAAAAAACATTTTGTATAAAAAAACCTATATATTAAAACAGCACAACAAAAAAATTATAGCTATGATAGCTATAAAATTACGGATGTTATCGTCGCATTGTATAAATCAATAATGCATTCATTGATTGCATTCGTATTTCGTTATTCACTGATTCACTTTTTTGTGAATAAAATCAAATTTAATACATTCTTTTACAGCTCTGCCGAGTAGTCAACAAACTTTAATTTATTCTAGAAAAAATTGTAAAAAATTTGGATTGTGCACTCCTATTCGGAAAGCCTTCATTCTCGTTCATACAAACTGTTTGCGTGCCTGCATATTTTGTTGCTGTTTTTTTCTCACTTTCTCACAAAATAGAGTAATCGTAAACTCAAAATGTGAACATTTTAAATAAAACAAACAACAAACACATATTTTTTATCATCTCGGTTTATACTCAAGTAAATAAAAACTCATTTCAAAAGGTGTTTTAAATAATATACTATCTTTTGCAATTTTTCATATATCTCTTAGCATTGAATTTTTTGGACACAAATTTTATAACACAAATTTTTTGTTGAAAAACAAACAGTAGAGTTGGTAAACTTTCTCACACCACTTGTGTAAATTTTAGAACATTTTTGTTCATTAATCAACTAAATATGCCAACTAACGAAAAAAATTGCCGGCGATTATCGCTGCAAATTTTAACCGAAAAAGTTTAGAGTGTAGGTGTTGTTTATTAGACTGAACTTTTTTTGTATGGGAAATTTTTTTTTCTGCAAAAAGAGTGTACCGCCCGCCCCCTCAAATTGTTCCTTTTTACGTTAATAGTGAAATTCAAAAATCTTAGACTGATTGCCCTAGGTTAAGGCGTGGCACATGCCCACTAAAATGGCTAAAACTGGTTTATATGGACTTTTCAAGAGACAAGGCACGAAAATATAAGTAAAATGTTTCATATATGTTTGTAATATATTATTTTATTGAAATTAACTTACGTTAAATGATAACTATTCTTGATAAACATTTAAACTTAATCGCAAAGTTCTGATTTATCAATGCTACCGTACTTTTTCCTATAATCAGTTACTGTTTGCAAGATATATTGTTTCTCTTCTTCGTTTTTTGTTAAAGCTGCATTATATTCTTCAAAACGCTCTGCAGTATTATTAACAACATGTAAGTTTTTTACAATATTCATTCCCTTTTGAAATTCGGATTCATTGTGCCACTTGGAAGGGTCAAGTTTTAGAAAGGTAGTTTCAATATTAAATCTTTCGAAAAATCTCAATGTTTTTTATTTACAAAATCTGAAATATTTTTTTGGTTTAATTCAATCATGTTGGTTACTATTCTTTTATTCTCATTATTTTGTTCTTCTTTGAGATTTTCAACCATTTTTCTCTTTTCTCCAACGTCTACAGCATTATCAAAAAATGAAAGACCTGCTGCTTCTGGTGTCAGGTACCACAAGTGATTCGAAAACTTGCGCGTTACTTCATGGCTTATTATTTCATTCAATTCATTGAATTTAATAATATTTTTAATAAAATTTAAATCATTTAAGGGTGCTTTCGCGGCAATTGGCGCTTCAATCTACGGTCTCAAATAAACTTTCAAAATGAACACACTTATATCTTGGATAGCATTTGCCTCATCTGATGACATTGAGAATTGGTGGCGGAAAAGAAAAATCTTAAGCGTATATATCGCTTTAGCCATCCATCGGGCATGATGCATCGCTCCAGGTGATTTAAATCTTACAGGCTCTGTGTTTCGACCAAGAAATATAAGACTCAATTCCAATAACTCCTTGTAGTCTGCCCTGGGATGTTGTATAGTGACATAATTATGAGCAAATTGAGCTAATTGGTCTTGTTCAGTTTTGTTAAGCGCAAGATTTATTTTTTTATCCACCATTCCACTTGCAAATGTTTGTTGATTGATTTTGGGCCAATTTTTTTTAAAACGCTGGAAAATAGCTAATGATGGTCCACTTAATTTTAAATCATATTTCACGAAAGCACTTTTCAGCAAGAGTTCATATATGTGATGACGGCAAGGGAGATATAACAATTCTCTTTGGAGGTGTTGTTCCAATAAAATACAAGTACCTTGTAATCTACCTGTATTTGTCGCTGTAGTATCAAAACATAAAGCTTGTACCTTGTTTGGAAAGATGTTACTGTGAAACCTAAACAAGAGCGGCAGCGTCGTTTACCTGTCACAAAATCGTCATGCTAATGTAAATTGTATGAAACAAACCATAATAACGCGACGGCAACGCTGAGCGGATGGAAAATCCAATTTTGACAGAGCGTTAGAAAGTGAAGTTTGATACAGAAAACAAAGAAAAATTTGTCGTTTCTGTGAAAAATATTGAAATATGTTTTATAAATATTTGCTTGCACAAATGGAGGTATGGAATTAATTAATAATTTAAATTAGATTGTATATAATTTCATTTTGTACTAATTACAGAATATAAGTAAAATTTATTTACTAGATGCCAAACACTTTTTGACAACATTTGACATAATCCGCCGCTCTTATTTAGGGATGACAATTCAGCGTTAACGCCAAGCGGCAAGCAACGCGCCGCTCAACGCTCTTGTTTAGGTTTCACAGTTAGTTATATTTACTGTTATAAGAAATTGATTTTTAACCGTTTCGGGACGACAGGGATGTTTTTATCCCAGAAAAATTTGAAAAATCATATCTCTGAAAATTCTCACACGATTTGGTTGAAAACCGTCCCAAATCATTATTTATATTCTTCTCTACAAAAAATTAAATATAGCTGTCAATATACCACATCAAGCTTATGTCAAAAGTCATAAATCAGTTCGCGCGGTTTGAGTTGCTAATAAGACCATCGACAAAAGCTCAAAAAACAAGTGTTTTAATTGTGGAAAAAAGTGTCATTTAGTAAAGTTTTACTCAAACAGTTGTCATTTCATAGAAAATATAATCGAAAACCAATAAAAAGATATTTTTCTGAATTTGCGGCTAAGGTAAGTTTCGTGGGATAAAATCATCCCAAAACTGTTTATTTGTGGGACGTTAACATCCCAACCGTACTCATTCACATTATTTTTCTTAGAAAGATATGGACGGAAAACGTAAACTGGCGACTCCAGAAATTGAGGATTTTCTTAATAATTCAAGCAATGATGAGGATGATCCATTTGCTGCTAGTGATTCTTCTTATAGTCCCAGTCAGGAAGGCAGTAGTGCTTTAGAAGAGGAAGAAGACACGGATCATAGTAATGAAGGAATGGAAATTGTTGATGCGAATGAAACTGCAAATGATATTTCCGATGACTCTGACGAAGAAATATTTGAAGTGGAACTTCTGGATGAAGAAATTGTTTCTGATTGGCCAAACAATGTTATAATTTGGTCAAACCCCCTACCAACATTCACACCACGATTTACAGTTAGTGAAGATCGCACCGTTAGCCATGGAGGAACACCTCGAGGATTGAAGCCTGTGGAAATATTTTTCAAGCTGCTGCCTAGAAGTTTTGTTCATTACATTGTTCATTCTACTAATGAAAGGATTGATATTTTCAATAGCAGCCATCCTAAAAACAAACGTGCAAAAACCAATTTCGGCGAAATACTTATATTGCTTGGATGTACCTTTGTTATGTCATATAATCGAGTGCCATCTTTGAAGGACTATTGGTCGAATAGCACGTCATTGGGTAATGCATACATAAAAAAAGCAATGTCCAGAGACCGGTTTTTACACGTTATGTCAAAACTTTATTTTTCTTCCTTATCATTCCAACCTGATCCAAAACCAAAAACTTATTTCGTTGATGATTTGGTAGATTGTTTAAAAAAAAACTTTCAAAAATATAGATCAGACTCTCCGTTCCAAAGCATTGATGAATCTATGACAAAATTTCTAGGCCGCTCTACGTTGAAGCAGTATATGCCACTAAAACCTGTAAAGAGAGGCATAAAACTATGGATGCGATGCGACAGTTTGACAGGCTATACGTACGATTTTAATATATATTCCGGAAAAGAAGACTATTCCTATCAATCATCCACATTAGGCGAACGCGTTGTCATGAAATTGTCAGCGATTATCAGACACCCTGACACAACGTTGTGCTTTGATCGCTTTTTCACGTGAGCAAAATTAATTAATAATATACCGTTTCCAGCCTTAGGTACTTGTATATCTAACAGAAAAAATTTACCAACTTTTACTGAGAAACTAAGCAGAGGAGAATATGTCTTCAAGAGCAATTCGTCTGGTACTTTGGCAGTGGTTTGGCAAGACACAAAACAGGCTATGCTGCTTAGCAACTGCCATAAAGCTTCAGTGGACGCTGTTACAAGAAAACAGAAGGATGGCAAAAAAATAGATATAACATGTCCGGATATTGTAAAAACGTACAGAAATCTAATGGGTGGCGTAGATTTAGAGGACAAAATGAGTACGTTGTATGAACTTGACCGGAAGTCAACGAAATGGTGGCGAAAAGTTTTCTTTCGGCTTATGATGACATGCGCTGTCAATGCGTGAATAATCCATGCGGAAACAAATCATCCACGGCAAAAAAGGGAACCATTTTTGGGATTTTTAGTGGAGCTTTCCGAATCTCTCATTGACGAAGGAAGCAATCAAGCGAAAATACGACGCAAAGTTCGAACAGGACCCCTCAGCACTATGAAAAAACGTATGAAACAAAATCTGGGGGATCATTTACCAACACGAACAAACAAGCGACAACGGTGCGTAAATTATACTAAAAACGGAAAAGAAAGTCGCACAAATCAGCTTTGCATTGCCTGCAACTTGGCGTTTTGTAAAAAATGTTTCACACCTTGCCATAGAAACTAATTAAAATAATTTTATGCTACAATTAATATTATAAAAGAATAAAATAAATTGAAATAAAGTAAAATATATTCTGATTTTATTATTCAAATTTTGCTTTTCAGGTGTGTTTGGGATGTTTTTGTCCCAGGACGATATCTCCTTTTCGGAACGTCCTAAAAATATATTATGAAATTACTTTTCTTAAAACAACATTTGGAGACTATATCTAAACTCTTTTTTAAGATTGATGGCCACAAAAGTTCTCGTCCCGAAACGGTTAAATACCTTTTCTGTTAGATTCCATTCATTCAATAGTTTGAGTATGACGTCTGTCTGTTCTTTTCCAGTACCAGCTGACAGGGCAGGAACTCCAAGTAGATGTTCAATGCCATTTGTTGTTATCACAACTGGTAATCTGTCCACTTTTGCATTTCCTGTAATCGATGGTAAAATTTTTCCATCCCAATATACCGTTATTTGATTTAAAGTTTTGTTTTTAAAATCCATCATCAGATTTGCAGCAGTTTCCGAACGAAATTTTTTACGGCAAAGCCGAATCGATGTCTTACTGATTACTAATGTACTGATATCATGTTCCAATGCTTCAGCCGCAGCTATCAGAATACGTACTGCGTCCCTGTCACTTACCTTGCACTTGTCTAAGGTCGCAACAAGCTTTGAAGTGATAAAATGTTTCATTCCTCGTTTTGTGTTTTTTTGTTGAGAGTTACAGTTAGCTTGATTAGTTTGATCAGTATTATCATCACTATCGTATTCATCAGTATTATTCATATTAGCAGTTTGATCAGTATTATCATCACTATCGTATTCATCAATTAGTTCTTCTGTATTGTCACTCAAATCATTCGCTGTCAGGAATACTTGGAATTGTTCTTCGCCCTGCTTTTCTTTTCGCATTACCTCTTTCTCAATACGAATATTTCTTCGCTTTTCTTTTTCAAGTAATGAACGATCGCATCCCACCATTGCACCAGGTCTACCTTCTTTACGTTGATTCTTCAAAAACTCTTTATCTTCTTCTATTTTAATTAAATCTAACGCATTTCCGTGTGCAATGTCAAAAAAGTTATTCATATTTTTAATAAACTCATCTTCTCGCCTTTTTTGAAGTGGTGTGCTGCGTTTGCACGTTTTTTGCAGATTTTTCCATTGTTGATATAAAGCTTCAACTTTTTGAACACTTCTATCAATTTGACGAACTGGGATACGGTCTTTATTCCAAATAATTTCGGCCTCTTTGATAACCAGATACGCACTTGAACGAAGATCCGATTTCACTTTGCGCATGTTATAAAACAACACTTTCAAAACTTGTCCATTGGACGGCAGCTTAGATCCAACAATTTGGCTTTCGTCATATTCTAATAAATAAATTTTTCCACTAGCTCTTGTGTCCATTTTGCAAATACCATCAATATCAATTCTCTTTATAGCAATAATGTTTCTATGATTTAAAGCTCAAAATAGCTACACTTCACTTTTTAAACACTTATAATTTTTTTAATATAATTTTACACACAAATTAAAATTTTATTTGCCACGTGATTGACTTTATTCTGTTGTTGCCAACATTTTATTTATAATAGCAATTAAATATTTGTTTACAGAGTTGTATTTTTGCGATTTTTTTTTTTTTAAAGCTTAAGATCCTTTTACACGACGTCTATTTTGAATATGCATTGTCACTTTATCAACTCTAAAATATCAAATTGTTTTATTATATCAACTGCAATCGCAGTAGTAATGCTGCACACTGCAATTATGATTGTATGTTGACGACTCCATTTCATAAAATTTCTTCAATTCTGTTTTGCGAGATGACAACATCAGCTATTAATGACAAGTATGGGTTATGCTATGTGGAATTGCGATTAAGTTCAAATGTTTGTCAAGAATAGTAATCATAAAACGTAAGTTAATTTCAATAAAATAATGTATTACAAACATGTATGAAACATTTTACTTATATTTTCGTGCCTTGTCTCTTGAAAAGTCCATATAAACCAGTTTTAGCCATTTTAGTGGGCATGTGCCACGCCTTAACCTAGGGTAATCAGTCTAAGATTTTGGAATTTCATTATTGGCGTAAAAAGGAACAATTTGAGGGGGCGGTATACTCTTTTTGCAAAAAAAAGAACATTTTAAGTCCGGTCTGTTGTTCATATAACACCCCAGTGGGCACAAAAACGGATGCGGATCCGTTTCGAGTCCATCAGTACGCATTTTACTTTTTCATGTTTCGATGGATCCGTTTCGAGCATCCGTTTCGAAATGGTCACAACGTTAACATAAAAGGCAGTCTTAAATTTGTTATAAAATCTCTTATTTAATTTTCAGTGGATTAGCGATACGAAAAACAATTGTCTACTTATTGCTATTTTAAAAACTTTTTTATATCATTAGGCACGTGCCCATACCATTATTAAAATAAATTTTCATTTCCTTATTTATTTTAAATGTTATTTGTAAGAATGTTAGAACTGAAATAACAACAAAAAATTTTAAATATAGTATAAATCTTATTGTTCCGTTTTGAATCCGGATTATTTAAAAAACAATGAATTCGTTGGGCAATCGCATTATTTAAAAAAAAAGTCCGAAACGAATACGTATATGAAGTTCGAAACGGATACGCATATGAAGTCCGTTCCGAGTCCGTGACGAATTCTAAAAAGTGGAAAAAGCTATTCGTATTTTTGAGAGGAATTTTATACGAAAAAGGATCAGTTCCAATAAAAAATACGAAGAAGTAAGTCCGTCTCGAATTAGAAACTGATCCGTTTGGTACACTGGGACCCCAATAAACACCAAACGAAGAACGATTCGTAAATGAGCTCGATAACGAGCTCGAACCGAACAAAAGATCTTTGATCCATAAATTTTTCAAAGTGACTTTTCCTAAGAAAAACTTGAAAAAAATTTTTCAGCGAAAATGAAACATTAAAATAAACACTAAATAAAATGATAAATGAAAAAAAATATCCATGAATTCAATACGAAATTAAATAAAAACACTTAAAACTTTTTCATATAAAAATTTAATTACAATAATTTTTTGTGTTTTAGCTGACTTATTTTTAACAGCTAAAAATGAAAAAAGTTGTTCTTATTAAAAAAAATATTTTCATATAAAAAATTCTAACTCGTAAACGAGCTTGAAACGCACACGAGATCTCGGATCCTTACAAAATTATGTGAAAAGACATAGAATTATTTCATATATATCGAATAACAACGAATAAAAACGTAAGTCTTCGATTAAATACGTTTTTAAGTACATTCATACATACAGCATTGATGATGTTCGCATACATTTGATGTTTTGTATGCATGCCAGCGTAAATGCAAGCTCATTTCCATTTTACATGACATTGCCATGTAAAATGCATGGGGAATTAATAGTACTCTATGCATACCTTGTCATTAATACTGCATGCTTACATTGACACAAATACTGTGTGCTTACATTAATATTGTAATAAGAAATGGTTGTTGTCATTAATTAATCATCTTATTAATTTTTGTTTTTAATTGTATTTTGTTGTTATATTAATTTATATTTTGTTAATCAAGTATGTACAACTGCAATCTTTAAAGTTTAAACGAAAAATGGGAGTTCATATTTTTTAAGAAAGACTGTTATGCATGCAGGGTTCACTTCTTAGTACCAATAGCATAACAACACGCAAACTGCTCGTATAAAATAACGGCAAAACAAGCATTTAATCGATTTTGGATAATTTTTGTTTTTTTATGACAATGCATGCTTTGTCCATACTTCTGCTTGCATACAGCATGCATGTTTCGTGTAAGCATGCAACTCTGGACATACTGGTAACTGAAAGAAACTAAACGAAACAGTTTGACAAGACGTATTATTCTGTAAGAACCGAACTACTGGCGTAGCAACACGTGAACAACAGCTGTGCAGAGTGCGTTATTATTTTATTTTTACCAATTTGATTAAATTTCACCATTATTTCACTCATCTTTCACAAATCATTATTAAAAATTCAAAAATGCACAAATTAAATAAATAAATAACACTCGATTGCCAACTGAGTTTCATTTTGGGTTAAATCCGTAAACATCCGAAACGAGTGCAGACGTTCGTCAAGTTGCTATCGTCTCGTTTCGTCTATTTTGGTTGGGCCTTTAGAATTTTTCAAATAAAAATTACGACAATTGTTTTGATTTCAATTGACGTGTTATAAGCAGCTAACAACGAAAAAAGTTTTTTTATTAAAAAATATATTTTCATATAAAAAAGTCGTCTTTGTTATGATTTGGAAACTTTGGCTTTCAAACGTTTATTAGTTAAAATGCTTTTTAAAGTTAAAATACTTCTTAAAAGCATTGTATTCATAAACGAGTTTTAAGAGTATTATAGTTAAAATGAGAATACTGATGCTTTAAAGTAGGAACAGATGTAATTTTCGTTAGTGACTTTGATAAATATTGGGGGTTGGAATTAGTTTTAAAGGTTTTCTAAGAGATGGCGTAACTATCAATAGATCGCATTGGGCACACCTGTGACTATATTCATTTCAAAACACATTGTCTAAGCTTCATTTTTCAGTATGTGTCATTCCACTGAAGTGTAAACAACATATATTTTTTTCTCTGTGAACATGTCGACTTTCGTTCCAACAAAACGCAATTTGCGGGAAGGTTTGCTTTTGTGCTTCCATTTGAAGAAAAAAGCGGTTGAAGCACAACGCACGCTTACTGAGGCTTACGGGGACTATGCTCCATCGATTTCTACTTGTGAGTACTGGTTCCGTCGGTTTAAAAGTGGTGATTTTGATACGGAAGACAAAGAGCGTCCGGGCCAGCCGAAAAAGTTTGAAGATGAGGAATTGGAGGCTTTGCTCGATGAAGACCCGTGTCAAACCCTTCAAGAATTGTCAGAATCATTGGGAGTCGACTTATCAACGGTCGGCAAACGCTTGAAGGCCATGGGAATGATTCAAAAGCAAGGAAATTGGGTGCCGTACCAGTTGAAGCCGAGAGACGTTGAACGGCGATTTTGCATGTGCGAACAACTGCTTCAACGGCATAAAAGGAAGAGTTTTTTGCATCGTATTGTCACTGGCGATGAAAAGTGGATCCATTACGATAATCCTAAGCGAAAAAATCGTGGGGACCACCCGGCCATGCATCAACATCGAGGGCCAAGCCGAATATTCATGGCGCCAAGCTTATGCTGTGTATTTGGTGGGATCAGAAGGGTGTCGTGTACTATGAGCTGCTAAAACCTAACGAAACCATCACTGGGGAACGCTACCAACAACAATTGATGCAATTGAGCCGAGCATTAAAGGTTAAACGGCCGGAATATGCCAAAAGACACGACAAAGTGGTTTTTCAACATGACAACGCACGGCCACATGTTGCAAGAACCCTCAAGGAAACGTTGGAGGCGCCGAATTGGGATGTGCTACCCCACCCGCCTTATAGCCCAGACATAGCCCCTTCCGACTACCACCTATTCAGATCGATGACGCATGGCTTGGCTGAGCAGCGCTTCACTTCTTACGAGGATACCAAAAAATGGGTCGATTCGTGGATTGCCTCAAAAGACGAATCGTTCTTCCGGCGCGGAATCCATATGCTGCCAGAAAGATGGGAAAATGTTGTAGCTAACGATGGACAATACTTTGAATAATATACATTGTACCGTTGTTTCTAAATAAATGCTCAAAAACCGAAAAAAAACCTTTAAAATTAATTCCAACCCCAATAGAATAACATTTGCTCAAAAATTTTAAAAAAAAAATAGGTTTGTGAAAATGATATGTTGGCAGGCATTTGTTTAAGATTTTGTTTACCTGAAACAAAACTCTGTTGCCATATTTTTTTTAAAAGCTTTAATTTTCAGAAAAAAAAAACTTCTGTTTTGTGAAAAAACTGGAACTAAAAAAATAGCTAAAACATAAAACGTGTGCTTTAAATTTTTTATTATTGTATTCGAAGTAAAGTATTTAAATTAATAACTAAACATAACATAAAAAATCTCATTCATTAACTAAAATCATTAAATTTAAATGGTTACTCTTTAATTTTAGTTGTTTGATTTTTTAAGGCGTTATTTAGCAACCGAAAAATGTATTGTTTCTTTAAAAATCAAAGACGTCCTGAAAAAGCAGACACACAATCTGCGAAACGTCGGCAAATTAAAAATTTAAATTTTTTAAAATTTATCTGTTTTTTAATAAAAAATTTTTGAAGAAACAATAAATTTTTCGGTTGCTAAATAACGCCTTAAGAAATCAAATCATTAAAATTATCTTCTATTTATTATAAAACCTAAAAATTTTTATAAATAAACATTTGATATTTATATGAATGTAAGTGGCATTACCAATTTTTGAGATCATAGTGAACAACATCCTTTATAAAATAGTTTGACACATTAAAAAATCACATTATTTTTAGTGGATTAATTTAAGAAATGTGGAGATACTTCCAAGTCTTTTCATTACAAAGAAAAATTGTTTATGCTGTTTTATCGATTCCTGAAGCACCAGCAAATGCATTTTTTCTCAAATCTGTAGTAATAAACCCAAAATAAGAAATAAATTTTATAACAAAACTTTTGTAAAATTTTGCAATGAAAAGACTGTTTAAAAAAAATTGAAGAATCACAAATGATGAAATGACGAAATCTGAAAAATTAAATTAGTTTTATACATATTTTGATCAAACTTTTTTATCATTTATGAAATAGATTCAAAGAATCCCACACAAGATGAATTTTGTTTTATTAATATTTATTTGTTAAAAAATACGTTCTACATTTGCTCTTGCTACAGGTATCGTTAAAACAACATAAACTAGTTTTCTAAGTAATGGAAAGACTTAGAAATTAACTCCAAGTTTCAGATCAAAAACTGCTTTGCAAAAAGTTCCAATACTATTTTCATTCAGTAAATTCAAATCACTGAAATTAATGTGGTGCAACTCATGCAACTCATCGTCAAATTCTGCAATTTTTCTGAATGGATGACTTTAGGTATAAAAAAAACACAAATTAAAAATAGTGATATCTTGCCTTCTTAAAATTTTCGTAGGTTGCGAGCTTTAGATCAAGTAAGTTTTAGAAGGCAGCAGCAACAACAACAACTCTGTATAGAGTTAATCACTTAGCTGACTAGACAGTCTGTTTCGGAAATCGCTACAGTTTCCTCTTCAGTAGTCTTTGAACCTTTCAGTTAGAATATTAGCTTCTGGCGAAGCAAAAAACTCGTTTCATTTCTATGGTGCATTTTGACAAACTGTGGAACACTAATGAATATTGAAATAAATAAAGAAGCAACTAGAACTGATGGCAACCTTGGTAGAGTTGATGGCGGTGATCTATAAATAGCCTACTGCTTTGAAATGTCATATGATTAGCAGCCATACAATTCAAAAGAATGAATTCATCAATCTGCGAAGTCATATACTAATTAAAACAGTGAGTTGATCACAGCTTAATCACTCAAGACAAGCAAAACTTTTTCTTTACTTTCTTTTGTTTCCATTCGCCACACAGCTAAATTTGACAGACATGGCAGTATGGAAAGAGAGCACAGTCAGCGCTGCATATACCTCTATCCTTCTACCATGTTTGCATTTACATCGTGCGATCATTACACGATTACGAGTTTTTGTAATGTGGCAATTTGTTATAGAAACGTCTCGGGCAAATGTAAAAGGAAAGTTGTATGTGAAAGTAAAACACTTATTTTAAGACTTGCAGGTATTGAAATACCTTTTAACAACGAAATAAAATATTTGGGGTTAAATTTTACTAACCTAACAAAATTCAATCAACATGCTAGATTAAGTATTAAAAAAGCATGTAAGATTCAATATTTATTTTCGTCTCTCCTACGTAATAAATTCCTGGAGCAAGCCACAAAACTACTTATTCGTTTTTGATTTCTCCCTCACCTGCTGAATTGTACGGAAGGCAAAATCGGTTGTGTCCAAAAAATAATAAAATTTCAATTTATTTAAACTGGTGCGTCCGTGTTGCACCCTGGACCGGAAATGTCTTGCCGTTATTGAAATCCAAATTTAAATTCAAAAGTCAAGTTTAAATTATTCCGTTGTTAGACGGAGCCGCCGTCTTGTGAAGTGGTCGCCCTGCCCCGTTGTTTGGAGGGCGCACCGTAGCAGGTTGGGGGTAAAGAAAATAATTTAGTTAATCATGTTAAAAATTTTTATTAAATTTCTAATAAAAGATAAGAATCGAGTTTTTAGGTTTTTCGGATAATCAAAAAGAAGATATTGATTTTAATTAATTTTCCTTCAGTGTAATAAAAGTATGGATCATATAAATGTAAATTGTTTTTTTTTTTCTTTTTTTGATACTTCAGTTATTACTATATTTAATTATAATTACATACAAAAAATATTATTTGCTTCATATTTTAGCGTTTTAAACGTAAACTTTTTATTTAACTAATTTCAAAATTAGTCATCTGTCAGATTAAAATGAAAATGGCAGCTGTCAGACCTGTCAGCTGTCAGATTTAAAAAGAAAATGGCAGCTCTCGATCTGAAAGTTAGTCAACTGTCAGATTTATCCATGTTTTGAAGCATACGCCCTACAAGCGCGGTTTGCTGACATCAGATAGTGTCCACATTGGGCAACAAAAGGGAAGCAGTTACAAATTAGAGGTATGCACGATGCTGCATATCCAACGCCGTAGATATGGGGAGTTCAGGGGTTCAAACGCCCCTCAGCAATTAACTATTTTTTTTATATATTATTTAAAAGTACAGATATTCCAAATTACTTAATTACCTTAACATGAAGATAAATTGAAAATTGTTCAATGTACATGCTTAGTTTGCTTAGCAGACATTAAGTTAAATATAAAAAAGGGTAAAAGGTAAAAATGCTATAAAACTACTAGATATTTTCTAAAATTTCTTTTTCATTTGTAAGTAAAATCCTTCCGGTTACTAATGGAAAATAATTTCATTCAAATGGCTGCCTCGGCTGGCCATGCAGTAGCCTACACGATCGGTCCAATTTTTAAGCACATTATCGATTGTGTGCAGCTGTATTTCAGCAATAGCTTCACGAATATTGTCCTTTAAAGCGTAAATTGTCTCTGGCTTGTCGGCGTAACACTTATCTTTGAGGGCACCCCACAAATAATAGTCCAACGGTGTCAAATCGCAGCTCTGAGGTGACCAAACGACATCAGCTCTGCGGCTGATAATGCGATCTTCAAAAATAGGGCGCAAAACATCGAGTGTAGCTTCGGCTGTGTGGCACGTAGCGCCGTCCTGCAGAAACTAAATGTTGCAAATATCCTCCTCTTCAATTTTTGTAAACAAAAATTCGTTCAACATAGCCCGATAACGATCGCCATTGACTGTAATGGCCACTCCTTGCTCATTTTCGAAGAAAAATGTCCCAATTATGCCTCTGGACCAAAATCCGCACCAAACAGTGACTCGTTTTGGGTGCATCGGCTTTTCAATGTATGCGTGCGGGTTTTCTGTGCCCCAAATGCGACAATTTTGCTTGTTTACATACCCGCCAAGATCAAAATGAGCTTCATCTGAAAAGATGATTTTTTTGGCAAAATCGGCATCTTCTGTAAGTCGATCGCAGGCCCACTTAGCGAAGCGAAAACGCATTGGATGGTCAGTTAGCTTCAACTACTGAACCAATTGGGCTTTGTATAGCGGCATACCAAGGTCTTTATGCAAAATTCGTCTCAATGAGATCTCCGAAATGTTCAATTGTTGAGAACGACGGTGAATTGATGTTGATGGCGCTTCACGCACACTTTCTGCCACAGTAGCAATATTCTCGGGTGTACGCACTGCTTTTGGCTTTTCACGCTTTGGTTTATCGATGAGGATGCCAGTTCACAAGATAACGAACATACGGAGCTGACGGTGCTTCTCTTCTTCCAAAATCCGTACGCAATTTTCGCTCACATTCTGCAACATTACCATGATTTTCAAAGTAATGTCGCAATATTTCCCAGCTTTGATCAAGCGTATACGCAACCATATTCATTCAGCGGAAGGATAAAACTAATTATCTGTCAAATCAGACATGAGCTAAGTGTTAACATTTACGAAATAAGTACTAGTTGAAAAAAAAAACGTTAGATGGCGGACCCTGTACAATATAAATGGTTTTCTTAATTGTTTTCCTATGTATTGTTGCTTACGTACTAGCGTTTGCAGAACGTATACATTAGAAAAGTTCTCGAGACAGATTGATTTCTGATTCCACTCTTTAAAATATGAATTTTGGTATATAACACTTTAATAGTAACTAACGGTAAATAGTCGCGCAATCGGCTTAAAGGCTTTTTGTTTAAATAATAATTTTTTTTTTTGTTTTTTGAAAAAACAAAACATTTCTTCTTCAGTATTTTGAATATAACTATGAAACTAATGAAACAATTTTTATCAGTTCATACTTATTTACAAGCTAAGAGAATTTTCCATCTTATGCTATAAGAAACATTGCATTTTGTTCAGTACATTTTTTTTAAAAACTCTGCATAGTGAAATTTAGATTAAAATTTTTTCGAAAATTTGATAACTTCAACTCACATTACCCCACGGTACACGAGCATTAGGAAAAAATGTTTGATTATGTAAATTTCGTATTTTGAGAAATTTTACAACAGACATTTTGATGTATAATTCGAAGGTATATGATACGGTATTTTTACCAAAAAGCAACACAACTGCGCAGTGAATTTTTTCGAAAAAAATTCAATTTTATTTTTATTAAACGTAGCTACATAAGTATTTATGTAAATAACCATAAGAAAAAAAAATTATACGACATTCGTTTAAGTTGCGAAGTGTTGTACGTTTTCTGTTGTTCGAATGATTTTTATTGTAATTTTCAATTACTTGGATAACACATTTTTGCTGTCTTGGATCCATTGGCCACGTATTATTTACCATATTTAGAAGCCTTATGTCTCTTTCTGCTGGATCAGTTAAAATAGTTAAATTTTTAACAATTTTTTAATATCCAAAAAAATTCCATTCGTACTCTACAAGGATGCATCTCAATAAATTCCTTACAAGAAAAAATATTGAAAAACTGTATAGTATAGTAAAGTCAGTGAAGGTCTCAAAGGCCAACTCATAGCAGAAAAGCTGTATAACAACAAAAAAATAACAGTAGCATGCAATACCTTAATGCACCTTAATGCTGAGAACATACTGGAGCTATTCACAATACAGTGCAAATGGTCTTGCTCCATATCATTTTCAAAATGGTATATGTTTACTCTACACTAAGAAAATAAAGAGGAATGCAGTTACTACGCTATTGCACATATATAACACTAAAATCCATAGCTAAGATTTACTATGCATTGCAATACTAAATTGCAAACTGATTGCTGATTATAAAAAAAGTAAAGGCGCAAAAAACTGATATGGCAGATAAGCGAATAAAAACCAATTAATTGTGCTTAAAGATTTTTTTCGGCATGAAATTGAATTAAGCAAAATTTCCAGAGGAAAATAATTTTGCTTTTCATCAATAAGCTGTGAATTTCATGTTTTGTAACAACTATAGCAAATTATATCAAAAAGACCATTCACAATTGATAGGAAATTTTTAAAATTTTTTACAAAAGCACAAATTTCCAAATGCACAAGATTTTGAATTACCCTACTAAAAAACAAGCGCATTTATTACCGTGCTTTTGTTAAATTGTTGTTGTTTCGAAGAATGATAAATATCATATCAAAAGCATAAGATCCGTGGTCAAAAGGAAGAATGACTAAACTCAAGCTATCGTAAAAAAGCGATACTCCATTTTCTTTATTGCCAATCTTTGGAAGGATGCGGGAAAAAACTTAAATCACTTATGTCTGCACATATTTTGTTTGTAACGGTTCATATATTTCGGGAAAAAGGTCGGAGTTAGTGCAATAAAAATATCGTTTTTTCCGATACTTTGAGTTTAGTCATTATTAATTGTGACCACAGAAATAGTAATTTAAATAATTGCACATTACAAAAATAAAGTTGAATGTCTTGCAATTAAAGCTAATATCATATACAAATTACTTTTACATAGCTTCTTATGTAGCTACGTTTAATAAAAATAAAATTAAAATTTTCGAAAGAATTCACTGTGCAGTTGTGCTGTTTTTGAAAAAATACCGCATCATATATCTTTGAATTATACATAAAAAATTTTTTTTGTAAAATTCCTCAAAATACGAAATTTACATTATCAAAAACTTCTTCCTCATGCTCTTGAGGTGGGGTAATGTAACGTGGGGTAATGTGAGTTGAAGTTATCAAATTTTCGAAAAAATTTTAATCAAAATTTCATTTTGCAGAGTTTTTAAAAAAAATGTACTGAACAAACTGCAATTTTTCTTACAGCATAAGATGAAAAAGTCTATTAGCTTTTAAATAAGTATAAATTGTTTCGTTAGTTTCATAGTTAAATGCAAAATACTGAAGAAGAAATTTCTTGTTATTTCGACAAAATGAGTTTTTAGCCAAAAAGCATTTAAGCCTACTATTTACCGTTAGTTAATATTAAAGTGTTATATACCAAAATTCATATTTTTGAGAGTAGAATCAGAAATCAACGTGTCCCGGGAACTTTTCGAAAAAGTAAAAAAAAATGGGACTGTGTAGTATACATATAAATTGAACAAAATTATTCTAAGACAGTCTGTGAAATTCAAATGCAAATGATAAGCATTGCTTCATTGTTCGTTAAATTATAATGTAGGTAAATTTTCAACTGTTGAAAAGACACAAAAAAGCGCTGAGACACGTAAACTTAATTTTCGGTCGTAGAATTTAGTGGAATATTCAGTTTTTCCAAATCAGATCAAATTCTCGAGATATTCAGTTTTTTGTTATTTGACCATCATTTGACCTTCATTTAAAATTTTTTTTTATAGTATTTTAACAATTACTTTTTATTGTATTTTCCAAAATACCTCCAACGTGAAAATCAAGTTAGCCTTGTGTAATCTATGATTTTTCAAAGGTTAAGCAATTTTGCATTTCTCTCCATTTTGACCAAATTTGAATGTTAAACGTAAAATCTTTAAAAAAATCTTAAAATTTTTTACTCAAATTAGTATTTTTATAAGTTTATTAAATTCTGAAAGTTTAAGCAACATCGGAGGTGGTCAAAATTTTTTTCTCCAAAAATAAGGAATATATAACTAAAAATGGGTCTAAAAGTGACCAAATTTAATCGCAAATATCTCTAGATTTTGATCTGATTGGAAAAAACTGAGTATGCCACTAAATTCTAAGACCAAAAGTTTAAGTTTAAGTTCTCGGCATCTTAGTGTGTCTTTTTGACGTCCCTACAGTGTTATTAAATGAACGTACAAGTCAATTTCATTTGTACATTTGTCAGTTTCACGATTTTTAAAGCTGTGTGTGAGTATCGCAAAGTGATTTTAAAAAAGTTTTCTCCTCAAATTCAAGCGGTGACACTTTATCTAAAGCACACCAATTAATGTATGCAGTAACGAGTCGAGAATTTTTCGTTGCAACTTATTAAATACATAAAATATATTAATTTGCGTCAGCTTTGACTAAACTGTTGTAAAAAATCGATAAAGACCTAACAGAATGATGTTATGGTTTAGCGCTGTTAATTATTCATAAGGATTTTTCTATGAACGAGGAAACTGTCATCGAATAATTGGCTTCGCGTTCCAAAAAAAAAATTAATGAACTAACTATGTAAGTATCTACAACTATCTATATTAAGGCGCCTAATGCTCCATCGAAAAGAAAAAAGTTTATAGAGTGTTTCCTTCAAAATAAGCCTGGGCTTATGTTATGATGATTCCCCAAATATTTCAACTCTACAGATCTCCGTGAGCTGGAATGGTTAGAAATAACCTCTAAAAATCGATGTTTGTGTAAAAATTTTGGCTGGCGTGATAGTTTTAAAAAAACAAACTATCAGAAATTATAGGCCGAAAAAATCTCTTTCAATCTGCATTAAAAATTTTTTGACATTTTTTATTTTATTTCCATACAAAAACTTTAAAAATTTAAATAACTTCATAACTTTTTTTAAATTTCTTACAATATCTTTTCAGTGGATGTTTATTTTATTATTAATATGTTAGTTTTAATTTGTTTCAGTTTAAGCAATTCTGGCCAGCAATTCTGACCAGTGAGAATATTATGAGAAATAATTAAGTTTTTTGAACTTCAGTGAAAATAACTTAAAAAAAATTAAAATTACACGAAATACATAATTATTTTTAATTCGAATGCAAAAATTTAAAATTTTTTGATGCAGATTGGAAGAACTTTTTCAAAAATATTTTTTCAGATCATTTCACTTTTTCTAACTAGCACACCAGCCAATATTTTTACAAAAACTCGATTTTTAGAGGTTATTTCAAACCATTGCAGCTCAAGGATGGCTTCTGCTAGAGTCAAAATATTTGGGGAATCATCATAACATAAGCCAAGGATTATTTGAAGGAACTGCCCTGAACAACTTTTTTTCGTGAGGCGCATTAATGTATATCGCTCATTTCAGATTGAGGTGACTTATCAGTCGCGCTGACCATCTCTGATTTGGCTCAAATTTTGTTACTTTATTGGTTTATTGCTTAGAAAACCAAATCCGAAGTTATAAATTTTTAGAACCATTTTTCAAGGCCAAAATAGGGTATATTTTGAAACGACGTAGCTCAGTCAATTTAAATCCGATTTTCGTAAATAAAGTATCAATGGAAAGGTTATTTTGTTTTTTTTAAGGAAAAAATAAAAAACTTTTGGAAAAATTGCAGTAAGTTGGCTCATTCTTAATTTTAAAGTTTAAAGCCATGCCAACAACAGACGCTATAATATTTTTTCAGTTTCTTTATTTTGGTTTTTTGTACATTTCAATACCTTTCGAACGATATAAAATCAAGGAGTGTTCTTGAAGGGTTCAGAAGTTATGGCGTAAAACGTGCAGTCTTAAAGAATTTTCAATACAAACTCAACTAGCTATCAAAGCTTTACAACAGTGACGGGCAGCTTTGCACACCTATACTTTCTCATCTTGAGTATGTATTAATAAGCGCTTTAAAGCTCACACTGAAAACAAAGTAGTGCTAAAGCGCTTTTTGCAGAAATCTTACTAGGCATTATGGGATATTTTTTTGCTCGGATTTGTATTGCGAAATTAAATTAATAAGTAGTGGATTTAATGTAAAAAGGAAACAGACCGACAGACGGATAATGTGAAATACAGATAAGCAGACGGAAATGTAAAAAAGGCTGCTAGTAGTAAAAAAAATATATGTTTTTTATTGTGCTTTTGTCGCTTAATGTGCTTTGCCAAGGCTAAACTGACAGCGTACGATGCTTTCATTATACGTATTTGGAACTGATCACTATATGATTTGATTTGTAGACTTGCCGCTTTTAAATAATTAATTAATTTCTCCATCTCATACCCCTTATATTGGCCATGCAAATTATGGTAATGCCTTGTTATGCATAATTTTTTAATTTTACCTCTTTGATGCCGTTATTTTCTTCAAATAAAAAATTTGTTCATACATTCTACCAAAAATTTTGCACACATAAAATTTTATACAGTGTAATATTACGTTATATCTGTGTCGATGAGCAATAACAGCTTAAGTCTTATTTCAAAGTTTCCAGAAATCTTGCTTCAAAGTTTTCAATCGCCATATAAGTTATATGAAAGGGTCTTTTGTTTTTGCGTCATATATTTGGCTAAGGTCATGCTAGAAGTTCTAGATTTTGTGTGTTCATAATGATATATACGTGGAACACAACTATATCAATAACTCAGTTCTGTCTTAAATCGACTTAAGCTGTTATTGCTTATCGACACAGATATAATATAATATATTCAAGGAACATGCAAGCGCAGATATTACCTGCTTGACATTCGCTTGAACACTGAAACTTTGATCAGTCTGTAGGTGAGATGAATACGTATTTTCCCAGCGGGAGAAAGAGCGCTTCAATAGACTTCTGGCAGCGCTGCTGTGGAATCAGCAAGCGCTTGCGTCCTCCTTGCCAAACGTGCTTCTTTTAACATTGGCATGTCCTAGGAAGGAAGCAGTTCGAAGTTGGTTTCGAAAAAGAGCGTGAGAGAGAGAGAGGACAAAATTATATTGACCGGTGGAGTGAGCGGGGGATGCCAACCATTGTTGGCTCTCTTACAACTTTTTTCAAGTTATCAATTCAAATAATTTTTTTCCTATGATCAAAGCACACTGCGGAGTAAGCTAGAAAAAAAACATAATTTGAACAGTTGCGCGCCAACTCGCGTTTTTGTTTAACCTTATACCGCAAATTATTGCCATATGATAACGCATCTTGTTTTCTGTATTTCTTTGGGATTGAATGAACACAAGAAGAGATGAGTGCGTTATCATATGATAACGCTGAGCGGTAATGGGTTAATAGGAAGCATACTTTGTGCATTGAACAAGAAATGGAAGAACAGAAAAAAAAACTTCATAAATTGTACTTACGCTTACTTAACCTGCACAAACAAAAACGTTTATTTCAAAATTTACTTTGTTTTATTGTCATTTTTTGTTTTATAAGTTTTCTTATAAAATTTATTTTTATAGTTTCTAATTCCTTTTCTGACCGCTATCTCGAAGCCCGGATAGCCCAAATTTTCATTTTTGAATGCGCCTGCAATAATATAAAAATTAATATTCAGAATTTAAAATGTAAACGTTTCAGACCTGAAATATAAAATTGATTACAGAAAAATTTTGAGTTCTTAAGGATATATATGAAAATTTTTTACACCTCTACTTTTTTCTGTAAAAATGTTATATTGAATAGAGAAAAACCTATGTTAACTAGGACTGAAACGTGAGTGATGCGAGTCGCCGTTGTTATTAAATATATAAATACATAAATATATTTTGAGAATAGTTTTGAGGATTTAATCTCCATTTTATTTTGGTGGCCATCCAAGTTCAACTGTAGCAAAAATTCCTCCAAAAAAATAGCTGCAAACATTTCTCTACTGGTGGCGGGACCAGTAATTTCCCTGATGTATTGTATCTGTAATAAAAACAGAAAATATATATACAAACATTTTGCTCTTCCAATACACAAAAACCATACACATGTTTACTATCATTATTATTATTATTATTATTATTATTATTATTATTATTATTATTATTATTATTATTATTATTATTATTATTATTATTATTATTATTATTATTATTATTATTATTATTATTATTATTATTATTATTATTATTATTATTATTATTATTATTATTATTATTATTATTATTATTATTATTATTATTATTATTATTACTATTATTATTATTATTATTATTATTATTATTATTATTATTATTATTATTATTATTATTATTATTATTATTATTATTATTATTATTATTATTATTATTACTATTACTATTATTATTATTATTATTTGCATATTTTCTTTCTAAGCTATTATCTTATTCCACATATGCTTATTCCACATATATTTTTATTAATTTTGTTTACTTTTGCTCACCTGAATACTTAAGTATTAATCACGATACGATATAACTTTAACGCTCTTTCACTTCTGAAACTAAATCGCAACTGAATAAAAAAAAAATTGGCTTGCCCACTAAAGAACAAACAAAGAAAACCACAAAACTTTGTCTCTGAGCTTGCTTGTTTCGAGAAAAACCCAGAGAGAAACAATATTTCGAAGAAAGTGCTTCTTTCCTGCTGGACAAGCAACAGTAATGGAGCGCTTCAATCGTGATTCTAGGTGAGCTGCTGCCATTTCGAACCGCTGGGTTACTACACAAACACAGTCGCAAGTGTGCAAAGCTGCCCGACACTGCTTTACAACATACATGCTCAGCAAGTAGTCTATTTCACCCGCTTTTCCCGCCGTACAAATTTTTTTCTATTATAAACTTGTGTTTTGCAAAAACTTAAACACGTACACACAAAAACACAAGCTGCTGTAACCCAGTAGGCATTGGCAGCGCTACTAGCAGGCTTTCGTATGGATTTTAGAGTACTGCCGCACTCATAAACAATTACACTTGCTTTTTTATATGAAATGGGAAAATTTGTCAGGCCTTCCGCTCTCCTTGCTCAAAGAGACCTGCCAGAAGCACTCTTTCGAGAAGTCACGTTAGAAGGAAAAGCAATAGAAATATCAACTTCAAATAAAAAACGACTAACAATTCCAGATTTGAACCATGGTCTTCTCAGTCGGCGGTCCGACATCTTACGCACTCGTCGACCGTGGTTGTTAAGAATTACATGCTTATTTTGCATCAATACAAATGAAAGTAAGCTTTCGGCAGCCCGGATTCGAGTCCCAACTCGGACAAAAATTAAAAATTTTTTTTTTATTTTTTTAAATCTAAATTTTTTACAAACTGTTCTGTACAAATTTTCTTCATACAAAAACATAAGAAAAGACTTTGAGTTTCTCCATATAAATATTTTCATATAATATAATATGTAATGTGTTTGTTTTTGGAAGCCCAGGTTCGAAACCCAACTCGGCAAAAAAAAATGTATTTTTTTTTTTTAAATCTACATTGTTTTACAAACTGTTCTGTGTATTTAAAAATTTTTTGGAATTTTTTTTTTGTAAATTTTTTCATATAAAAAATAATATGAAAAGAATAAGAACCTTCAAAAGGTAGGGCTTACAGAAGTACGCATTAATGCAGTGATCATGGAAGGTGTATTGACGCCAATAAAAGCAGTGCTCGCATGCCTTATTTTGCGGAGGACTCGCTAATATGCCCACTGGGAAGCGATCGCCTAGTTTTGAAAAAATTCAACTTTTTATTCAAATTCAACAAAAGGAAAAAAATGTATGCTGTAAAGCTTCGATAGCTAGTTGAATTTGTGTTGAAAATTCTTTAACACTGCACGTTTTACGATATAACTTCTGAACACTTCAAGAGCACACCTTAATTTTATATCATTGGAAAGGTATTAAAACGTACAAGAAACCAAAATAAATAAACTGAAAAAAATTCAAGCGTCTGTTGATGGCATGGCATTAAACTTTGAAATTAACAATGGGTCAATTTACAGAAATTTTTTTAAAAGCTTTATATTTTATCCTCAAGATAGGGGAGATAACTATTCCAATTATACCTTAGTTAATAAAATGTGATTTAAATTGAATGAGCTACGTTGTCTAAAAATAGGCCCTATTTTGCCACTCGAATGGCTGTGTCTCCGCGAAAAAAATTAAACTCCAGAATTGGTTTTCTTAACAAAAAACCAACTTAAAAACAATTTTTGAGCCAAATCGGAGATGTTCAGTGCGACTGATAGGTCACCTCAATCTGAAATGGGCGATATTTATGTTTTTCTTTTTAAGATGTCTGTTTTCGTTATATCACTTAAATAAATACTTGTCGTCCTGCTCTAAATGAAGTGAGTGATTCGATTTTATATATTTTTTGATTAAGCAACCCCCCCCCTGTCCCCCATCACCCATCATAATCTACAGTTTTGTAAACAACTCACATTAGTTCAAATAGAAATTGAGTAGGGAAATTAACCCAATGGTATGACAATAGGCCTCATTGGTTTAAGTGTGTCTCTGAAAAGTGACAGCCACTTAAACCTTACCTTAACCCCCCCCCCCCCCCCCCCCTTTGGAAACACCTATCTATGGCATTGTGCGTATCCGACATTACCTTGGGTATTTCGAAACCAAATACAAGATAGTATGGAAGATTCGTTCACGATAAGTGGTAAAGGTTAAAAACTGTGTACCACAATTATAAGACAAATACACTACATCGTGAACAACCCCAAAGCCGAAAGCAACTAGCCGCGGTAAAATTTTGTGCCGCTACAAAATCCTTAGAGAAACTAGAAACAAACATTTGAAGACTTTGCATAAACAAAAACTTCGAGTCATGTACTAAAAGTTACTCAAAATTTTTTTTTAAAGCCAATATAGCGCCAATTCTCAAATATACGCTGCATCTAGAAGACCAATTTATTAAAAGGCTTGGTTCACATGATAATGATTTAGTTCCAAGGGTGTTTGATGATGAAAAACTATTCTCTTGGCACAATACGAATTATTTTTTCCTGTCGAAATAAAACATAAGAGCTTGCTTGAAAATTACCCTAATTTTCTACCTCCTTATGTACTAAAGTGCGAGCAGAATCTCACAGAGGTTAATAATATCTACTAAAAGTATTTTAAATTCAATCATGACAAAGTCATGTTCATTCATTATTTAAAAAAATTGAGCTTTTAATATGTTTACTGTATTTGTTGTACAAATCTGTATATCTTTATATATAAAATTTTTGTTTATAAGTTACACAGTTAAAAATCTTTGCATAATTTTACTTTAGAGCCCGGACACGAATATTTTTTCTTATTTTTATTAAATGTATTTGGGCCTCCTAAGCCTAAATATGAAAATAAAAATTTGAAGCGAAAGTCTGAAAATTCAGTGCAATTTTTTAAGTGTGTTGAAGTTCATTTTCCCTTTTACGAAGTAATCGCGGCGAGTTTTATACTTTTAAAAATTTTAAATTTTTGAATTTAATGATGTGTCTTTGCAAGTGATAAAATAAAAAGAGAACTATATACAGAAGTGCTATAGACTGCACACTTCGTAAAAGGACAATTAGCTTCAATAACCTTAAATATTTGCACTGAATTTTCAAACTTTCGCGAATTTTACCTCCTAAACCATACGAGAGCGACAATTTTTGTAAACAGTTTATATTAATTATATTAATTAAGAAAAAAAATATTCGGGTCCGGTGAAATTATTCCAAAATCTTGGACTTAATTTGAAACTTTTTTTGGTTACATACAGGACAATACAAAAAAGATTACTTTTTAATCCGCAAAATTTACCCTGTCCGTTTCATGATTTTAACATATGATCTCTGATGTGCTGCTCTAACACCTTATTCACTCGTCCAACTCAGTTGTTAACAAAGTTTCGCTTATTTTGCATCATTACGAATGCAAGTAAGTTCCTTTCACAAACGTGGGTTTGAGACCCAGCTAAATTAAACTAAAGCAGGGATTAAAAAGTATAACTTTTTGGATTAAAAATGTATTTACACCAAAGCTTGGATAAAAAAGTAGTCCAAAATTTTTTACCGTGTAGTTTTTAAGTTGTTTGTAATGAATTGTCAAACGTAAGTATCGGGAGCAAACACTTTTTAATGTTTCATCAATATCGATTATTATTTTCCACACATCTCTAGCGTGTTGCTTAAGTATTTATGTATAATTCTCACATGATCATAGAAAAATACTTATAATGCTGTGTCGCTTTAATTATCACACTTTTGTGAAATCATTAATTAAATAAGTTTTAATAAATGAATCTTGAAGATCAAAATAACCGAATGCAACTATTTCCGAATACATTATTATTATATATTCAATCAAAATTGGTTTACCAGGCAAGACCGGTTTTTATTTAAACTACTTGGAAAAGAATTTCGATAAAATTTAAAACCGCTGCCTATGGATTTCAGAAAAAAGAGTTTTGGTAAAAGAATTTGTCTGACTCAACTTCCAAGACTTGATGAATTTTTAAAAAAATCGTTGATATTTGAATTCTGTGCGTACAGTCAAGTTCGAAAAGTATGTATGTATAACTGTGCAAAGTCTTTAAAAAAACGGCACTGCACAAACTGAACAAGACACACCTACTCAAATAAGGTACTATTAAAAAAGAAACCATACAATATCGGTGAGATAAATAATAGAGATTATTTATGATACCCGTAGAAAAATGGGCGTATCTTTGTTGCGAATCTACTGTTTCATTTTAAATTGACTTCGACAACACGACAAAAATTTTTATGTACTTACTTCATGAATTCTTTAAAAATAAACAATTTTGTACAGCAGTTCTGAGGCTGTGAAATTCTTTGTTTCATCAAACTACGTCTTTTCAACTACACGACATACATACATATTTCAAAACACTTGTCACTATATCACATTCGAAAAGTTTTATCTGCGTGTCAAAAATCATTTACACTGTTACACACAGATTTTGTTTCACGGAATATATAAGTCATTCCTAAATAATTCGAGGGTGGGGAACTCAACTGCGTCCTCTGTTTCTTCAGATTGGCTCACGTTTTCGAGAAAATGTCACATTGTTTTTATTAGTCCTTAAAAAAATAAAACTCTCACATTTGTCAAAAATAAAGGCAGCACAGAATATGAAATCTTTGATAACTTTATTTACTTTAATAAAAAACAAACTCTACTAAAGAAGCTCTTAAGAAATGCACGATATGACAAAAATTGAGACATTATTTCACAGTAAAATAAATTCCCATAAAATACAGTACCAAGGCGATGAAATGACATCACAAAAGTAAGTGAATATGGCCCTTAAAGATCGGATACACATATCGAAACGAAATTAAGACTCCAACAACTTCATATGATATTAGCTAATATACCCGTCAACTCCCAGGTAGTAAATATTTAATACAAAATTTGTACGCTCTAAAAATAAAACATTATAGTTTACTGTATGTATTGATGAAATAATATATAAAATATATAGCTCTATATAAATAAAAATAATAAATTATATGTAGGAGTTTTTGATTATATTTTAAAAGATTTGTAACTCAGAGCCCTCTGGTGTTATCAAATGATCAAAATAGGTAGCGCCAAAGTACTCATTATAACTAAAAACATATTTTTACAACATTTAATACAAATCGAAAGTGCACTTTAGGAGTTTTGTAAGAAATTGGTACTACATCGCCCTTTGGTGTTCAATATGGATCAAAGTAAATAGCGCTAAAAACTCCTATACACAACCTCACCGCTAAATCTACCTAAAAACTCCTATACACAAATTTTCATATTAATCGTATGAACGGTTAAGGAGTTTTTGGCTGTTTCGGTGGCCCGATCGCAGCGCCACCTTCCGGGTTTAATTGTAAGTCTAGAGTATCCAGGTACTCAAACAAATACAAAAAATGTCATCAAAATCAGTCCAGCCGTTTAAGAGGAGTTTAATCACAAACACACCCCCAAAAGAAGAATATGTATGAAGATATAGACTTTTGTAGTAATTAATTGTGAGCTCTGATGATTTTACAAGGCTACAATTTAGATCTTTAGGTCAAATTCTTTATTAAAGCAACAACAACAGCAGCAACCCTGTATAAAATCAATCACACAGTAGACTGGACAGCCCGTGTCGGAAATAGCTACATTTCGTCTTCAGTAGTCTTGAGTGATTCAGCTGTGACCAACCCACTGTTTTACGTTCCATATGTTTTAACAGATGTTTGAATAAACTCATCTGAATGATATGACGCTGAAAAACAAATGGATCTTATTTTTGGTCAAGCCTTAAACTTTATCAGAAATGCGTATATACCAAAGTTTCTCTTCTCTCTTTTCCCGATACCCCATCTTTTATATAGAGTTTTGTTCTAAAATGTTGGGATCCTTTTTAATTTTGAAGTAGAGCCCTAGTTTCAAAAATTAAATAATGATTCAGTATCAAAAATAACACCCCAACTATTCGTTTTTTTTTTTTTAAATCAGAAAAGATTATGGTCTTAAATTGTTTTGATCTTGGGATCTTATTTTCTAGGGATTCATTTCATAGAGCCTCTTACGATAACGATAAACTTATCAGGGTATTCACAAGGTAAGATATCATGTTATATTGTCCTAAAATTTAACAATGGTTTAAAAATGTTGTTGTGTCCTTTCATATAAAAAAAGAAAAGAATAATATATAATAACCCTGAAAACTATGTTTGTTGCAGTGTCGTAATAAATAAAATTCTTTATTAACTTGAGTCAGCTATTATAACTTCCAAAATATGTTTTTCGAACAAACCATTTATTATTTAATAATTTTTGCTTTCCTTAGGCACTGCGATTATAAATATTTATTCTCGCTAGATTTGTATCAGCTGGTTGAGAGTTCACAAAACATAATAAATTATGAGCCGTTGTGCACACTAGTTGTATATTTTTATGATATAAACTTAAGGCATTTGACTTTATGATACCTTGTGAATACCCTGTATATGATTAAACCATTTACTTGTCGAATAACACCCAAATTGTTACATTTGAACAAAAAAAATTATTAGGTTTGAAATGTGGCCTGATTCAGAGATAGGTAGTCAGGTAATCAAAATTTAAGTAATTGCAAGTAAGAACTCCCAATTAAATAAATGCACTTTAACTTCCTCTTTCTTGAAAGTCTTTTTTGTTTTTGGCCTTTAAAATTTGACAAAATTACACAAATATGTAAAATAAAGCGATTTCCTTAAAATACGTTCGACCGAAGAGAGCAAAATATTAGCTTGATTTCACTGACTAAAAATTGTTAATTTAATCTCTTATTTAGCGTTTTTCTTTCTTCCTCTCGAAAACTAACTCCAATTCGTAATTATAATGAATCGCTACGATAACCAGAGCAATATTAACTTTATATTAATTTTTTGTTTTTTTTTTTTTTTGTTGAGTTGTGTTACTTAATACAATAACCATTGTTTCAAAAGAGTTTGGAAAACATTTGTCTAAAGCAAGTAATACCATTCGAGTATAAATAGCAGAACTTGAAACTCTTAATATCATAACAACTCAAACTTCAGTTAGTTAAAGTCTGAAAATATATAACACTACACCAGGATGAACTTTTGTATATTCAGTCTCTTTATCATTGTGGTCGTTTCAATGCTGCAAGTAATTGTGCAAGGAGCAGCTCAAAATTACTCATCACTTGAACCATCATCACCTGAAGGAACATCACCTCAAAATTACTCATCAATTGAACCATCATCACCTGAAGGAACTTCATCTGAAGCAACATTACCAAATATCCAACCCACACATAATAATTGTAACCGAACTGGTGGTATTCAATTTATTAGAATGGGGTGTTAATAAAACAATAAAAAAACGAATTTTTATTTTCCTGTAATGTTATTGTATACAAAAATAAAATATAATGCTGAGAAATGAAATAAAGAATAGTTGAAAGGATATTATTAAATAAATATTTTAATTTTGTACTGAATTTTATAAAAGCAAATTTTAAGGTGACTTAATGTGTCTGTGTGGCTGCGTACGAATCGAGAGATACAGTATTCGACTCTTTCGGCTGGATTCTAATTGCGAATCTGATTTCTCTGCATCGTAATTTTTAAGGCATCAGACCAAAGTGGAGTTTGAAAAATATATTAGTTTTTTAGAATTCATTATAATAATAAACTGAGGTTAAAGAAATGCTAACACATTTTCCTAATCAATACACGACGATGCCTGAAGATACTGCCGTTTTCAAAATTTCGTATAATTATGAAAGTCTTCTTACAGTTAACTTTTAACCCTCTGCTGCATAACAATGCCTTAAGGCACACTTACGTTTATATTCAAATCTAGAATTCAAAACATTTTTTCAAATTCGGAATTGTAACATTTTCTGTTATGGCCATTTTTTTCTAGTCTAGCGCATTTTTTATTATTGTCAGTTTTCCTGTAGAAAGTGAGCGGTGCTCACGCAAAAATTTTTTTTGAAAACATAGTTGACTTTGACCCAGCAAAATTTTTGGTTCAAATGTGACATACATTCTTACGGACATTGCTTCCAGAAGACAGTCTATGGATCCAATTGTGCTTCTTATTAGCCTTATCAAGAAGTGCTTTCAAAAGTCATTCTCATAAACAACTTCTGAAAGACATTCAAATAGCATTAACATTCAATTAAGTCAAAAAAATACATATAATAAAAATATGTTTTAGATATTTTCCGTGGAATTTTTTAAACTCCCAACAAAACCCAACCACCTTCCATTTCCAACACCAAAATCGCGAAAAAATCGGGAAAAGGGATATTTTCTGTGGGATTATTGAAGCTGCTCTAACATACGGCGTACTAAAGAAATAGAAGAATTTTTTAACATATTAGGTGTTGTTTTCACATTGCTGTTGTTGTACATATTAGGTACTTGGGTTTAACTGCAAACACTTTTTTTATTTTTAATCCTGTTTTAATTTTTCATATGTATTTTGGTGTGTAAAATAAAACTTACAAAAGAGAATTGAACCCGGGCTACCGCAGTTCTTTAGCTTAGGGGCCACGCACTCTACCCACTAGGCTACGGCCGCCATATGAATGTTTACATAATTTTAATTGTGAGCTATTTAGATCAAGTAGGTAAGGTCATAAATAATTGAACATTTGGTTGCGCAAATAGAAACCTTTCAGTTAAACACTAGCTTCTAGAGAAGCAAAACACTCGTTTCAATTCTATGGTGTACTTCGGCAGACTCGTCGAATCATAGTCTTTAGCTACTTTGTGAAAAAATTACCAAAACCAAAATTCGGGCCAAAAAGTCGGAACTGTTGAACCTAATTTTTTTAAAAAAGTCCTCAAAGTGATCCATAAAACATTAAAAAAAACTTTATTTATCATTTAAAATTATTTCACTAATATTAAAAATATTTCTAATTTTCATTATAAAAAAAATTTCAGTACTAATATATATACAGCCTGATTCTGAATAATTTTTTCCGGGGAATCGGAAAAAGGACTTTTCATTTTTAAGATAGCAAATAAAAACATCACATTTTTAGTGAAGTTAAATGATTAAATACATAAACATTTTTAGTGAAGTAAAATGATTAAATACATTAAATAATTATATGTTTTTAATAGGCTGTAAAAAAAAATCGTTTTGATGTCCGCGGCCTTTCCACTACCATTTGATTTAGAAAACACCCTCTGTAAAGCGCATCTCAATTGGTAAAGATTTAGAGGTCGCGAATTCATTTTCTAATTTTCCCTTTGCTGACACTCATGGAAATTGACGGTTGATGAACAAATTTGCATTAAAAATTACCAAAATGTTCTTGAACTTTATCTTAAAAATGAAAACTTCCTTTTTCAATTCTTCGAGGAAAATAATTTAGAATCGGGCTGATAGTAATTTTTATTATTTTAAAATAGCAACTCTACAACATAACCATAGTGAAATATAACTTTTAAATATTTCAATTAACGTTACTAAACTTGTGATTAATATGCTTATTACATTTTTCTGTTCTTGCTATTAACTTTTTGGAAACAACAACAAAGAATGTGAATAAACAATCTTGATCACAAGTATATTTAGTTGGAACTGAGTTTTCACAGATTTTCAAGAAATTGTTTATTTTGTTATTTTTAAAAAGGGCAAGTATGTCTTTTAACACATTGTGTCGAATATGGTGAATCTTTCACAAGACTTGGTGAATTTTTAAAAAAATCGTTGATATTTGAATTCTGTGCGTACAGTCAAGTTCGAAAAGTATGTATGTATAACTGTGCAAAGTCTTTAAAAAAACGGCACTGCACAAACTGAACAAGACACACCTACTCAAATAAGGTACTATTAAAAAAGAAACCATACAATATCGGTGAGATAAATAATAGAGATTATTTATGATACCCGTAGAAAAATGGGCGTATCTTTGTTGCGAATCTACTGTTTCATTTTAAATTGACTTCGACAACACGACAAAAATTTTTATGTACTTACTTCATGAATTCTTTAAAAATAAACAATTTTGTACAGCAGTTCTGAGGCTGTGAAATTCTTTGTTTCATCAAACTACGTCTTTTCAACTACACGACATACATACATATTTCAAAACACTTGTCACTATATCACATTCGAAAAGTTTTATCTGCGTGTCAAAAATCATTTACACTGTTACACACAGATTTTGTTTCACGGAATATATAAGTCATTCCTAAATAATTCGAGGGTGGGGAACTCAACTGCGTCCTCTGTTTCTTCAGATTGGCTCACGTTTTCGAGAAAATGTCACATTGTTTTTATTAGTCCTTAAAAAAATAAAACTCTCACATTTGTCAAAAATAAAGGCAGCACAGAATATGAAATCTTTGATAACTTTATTTACTTTAATAAAAAACAAACTCTACTAAAGAAGCTCTTAAGAAATGCACGATATGACAAAAATTGAGACATTATTTCACAGTAAAATAAATTCCCATAAAATACAGTACCAAGGCGATGAAATGACATCACAAAAGTAAGTGAATATGGCCCTTAAAGATCGGATACACATATCGAAACGAAATTAAGACTCCAACAAATTCATATGATATTAGCTAATATACCCGTCAACTCCCAGGTAGTAAATATTTAATAAAAAATTTGTACGCTCTAAAAATAAAACATTATAGTTTACTGTATGTATTGATGAAATAATATATAAAATATATAGCTCTATATAAATAAAAATAATAAATTATATGTAGGAGTTTTTGATTATATTTTAAAAGATTTGTAACTCAGAGCCCTCTGGTGTTATCAAATGATCAAAATAGGTAGCGCCAAAGTACTCATTATAACTAAAAACATATTTTTACAACATTTAATACAAATCGAAAGTGCACTTTAGGAGTTTTGTAAGAAATTGGTACTACATCGCCCTTTGGTGTTCAATATGGATCAAAGTAAATAGCGCTAAAAACTCCTATACACAACCTCACCGCTAAATCTACCTAAAAACTCCTATACACAAATTTTCATATTAATCGTATGAACGGTTAAGGAGTTTTTGGCTGTTTCGGTGGCCCGATCGCAGCGCCACCTTCCGGGTTTAATTGTAAGTCTAGAGCATCCAGGTACTCAAACAAATACAAAAAATGTCATCAAAATCAGTCCAGCCGTTTAAGAGGAGTTTAATCACAAACACACCCCCAAAAGAAGAATATGTATGAAGATATAGACTTTTGTAGTAATTAATTGTGAGCTCTGATGATTTTACAAGGCTACAATTTAGATCTTTAGGTCAAATTCTTTATTAAAGCAACAACAACAGCAGCAACCCTGTATAAAATCAATCACACAGCAGACTGGACAGCCCGTGTCGGAAATAGCTACATTTCGTCTTCAGTAGTCTTGAGTGATTCAGCTGTGACCAACCCACTGTTTTACGTTCCATATGTTTTAACAGATGTTTGAATAAACTCATCTGAATGATATGACGCTGAAAAACAAATGGATCTTATTTTTGGTCAAGCCTTAAACTTTATCAGAAATGCGTATATACCAAAGTTTCTCTTCTCTCTTTTCCCGATACCCCATCTTTTATATAGAGTTTTGTTCTAAAATGTTGGGATCCTTTTTAATTTTGAAGTAGAGCCCTAGTTTCAAAAATTAAATAATGATTCAGTATCAAAAATAACACCCCAACTATTCGTTTTTTTTTTTTTAAATCAGAAAAGATTATGGTCTTAAATTGTTTTGATCTTGGGATCTTATTTTCTAGGGATTCATTTCATGGAGCCTCTTACGATAACGATAAACTTATCAGGGTATTCACAAGGTAAGATATCATGTTATATTGTCCTAAAATTTAACAATGGTTTAAAAATGTTGTTGTGTCCTTTCATATAAAAAAAGAAAAGAATAATATATAATAACCCTGAAAACTATGTTTGTTGCAGTGTCGTAATAAATAAAATTCTTTATTAACTTGAGTCAGCTATTATAACTTCCAAAATATGTTTTTCGAACAAACCATTTATTATTTAATAATTTTTGCTTTCCTTAGGCACTGCGATTATAAATATTTATTCTCGCTAGATTTGTATCAGCTGGTTGAGAGTTCACAAAACATAATAAATTATGAGCCGTTGTGCACACTAGTTGTATATTTTTATGATATAAACTTAAGGCATTTGACTTTATGATACCTTGTGAATACCCTGTATATGATTAAACCATTTACTTGTCGAATAACACCCAAATTGTTACATTTGAACAAAAAAAATTATTAGGTTTGAAATGTGGCCTGATTCAGAGATAGGTAGTCAGGTAATCAAAATTTAAGTAATTGCAAGTAAGAACTCCCAATTAAATAAATGCACTTTAACTTCCTCTTTCTTGAAAGTCTTTTTTGTTTTTGGCCTTTAAAATTTGACAAAATTACACAAATATGTAAAATAAAGCGATTTCCTTAAAATACGTTCGACCGAAGAGAGCAAAATATTAGCTTGATTTCACTGACTAAAAATTGTTAATTTAATCTCTTATTTAGCGTTTTTCTTTCTTCCTCTCGAAAACTAACTCCAATTCGTAATTATAATGAATCGCTACGATAACCAGAGCAATATTAACTTTATATTAATTTTTTGTTTTTTTTTTTTTTGTTGAGTTGTGTTACTTAATACAATAACCATTGTTTCAAAAGAGTTTGGAAAACATTTGTCTAAAGCAAGTAATACCATTCGAGTATAAATAGCAGAACTTGAAACTCTTAATATCATAACAACTCAAACTTCAGTTAGTTAAAGTCTGAAAATATATAACACTACACCAGGATGAACTTTTGTATATTCAGTCTCTTTATCATTGTGGTCGTTTCAATGCTGCAAGTAATTGTGCAAGGAGCAGCTCAAAATTACTCATCACTTGAACCATCATCACCTGAAGGAACATCACCTCAAAATTACTCATCAATTGAACCATCATCACCTGAAGGAACTTCATCTGAAGCAACATTACCAAATATCCAACCCACACATAATAATTGTAACCGAACTGGTGGTATTCAATTTATTAGAATGGGGTGTTTATAAAACAATAAAAAAACGAATTTTTATTTTCCTGTAATGTTATTGTATACAAAAATAAAATATAATGCTGAGAAATGAAATAAAGAATAGTTGAAAGGATATTATTAAATAAATATTTTAATTTTGTACTGAATTTTATAAAAGCAAATTTTAAGGTGACTTAATGTGTCTGTGTGGCTGCGTACGAATCGAGAGATACAGTATTCGACTCTTTCGGCTGGATTCTAATTGCGAATCTGATTTCTCTGCATCGTAATTTTTAAGGCATCAGACCAAAGTGGAGTTTGAAAAATATATTAGTTTTTTAGAATTCATTATAATAATAAACTGAGGTTAAAGAAATGCTAACACATTTTCCTAATCAATACACGACGATGCCTGAAGATACTGCCGTTTTCAAAATTTCGTATAATTATGAAAGTCTTCTTACAGTTAACTTTTAACCCTCTGCTGCATAACAATGCCTTAAGGCACACTTACGTTTATATTCAAATCTAGAATTCAAAACATTTTTTCAAATTCGGAATTGTAACATTTTCTGTTATGGCCATTTTTTTCTAGTCTAGCGCATTTTTTATTATTGTCAGTTTTCCTGTAGAAAGTGAGCGGTGCTCACGCAAATATTTTTTTTGAAAACATAGTTGACTTTGACCCAGCAAAATGTTTGGTTCAAATGTGACATACATTCTTACGGACATTGCTTCCAGAAGACAGTCTATGGATCCAATTGTGCTTCTTGTTAGCCTTATCAAGAAGTGCTTTCAAAAGTCATTCTCATAAACAACTTCTGAAAGACATTCAAATAGCATTAACATTCAATTAAGTCAAAAAAATACATATAATAAAAATATGTTTTAGATATTTTCCGTGGAATTTTTTAAACTCCCAACAAAACCCAACCACCTTCCATTTCCAACACCAAAATCGCGAAAAAATCGGGAAAAGGGATATTTTCTGTGGGATTTTTGAAGCTGCTCTATCATACGGCGTACTAAAGAAATAGAAGAATTTTTTAACATATTAGATGTTGTTTTCACATTGCTGTTGTTGTACATATTAGGTACTTGGGTTTAACTGCAAACACTTTTTTTATTTTTAATCCTGTTTTAATTTTTCATATGTATTTTGGTGTGTAAAATAAAACTTACAAAAGAGAATTGAACCCGGGCTACCGCAGTTCTTTAGCTTAGGGGCCACGCACTCTACCCACTAGGCTACGGCCGCCATATGAATGTTTACATAATTTTAATTGTGAGCTATTTAGATCAAGTAGGTAAGGTCATAAATAATTGAACATTTGGTTGCGCAAATAGAAACCTTTCAGTTAAACACTAGCTTCTAGAGAAGCAAAACACTCGTTTCAATTCTATGGTGTACTTCGGCAGACTCGTCGAATCATAGTCTTTAGCTACTTTGTGAAAAAAATACCAAAACCAAAATTCGGGCCAAAAAGTCAGAACTGTTGAACCTAATTTTTTTAAAAAAGTCCTCAAAGTGATCCATAAAACATTAAAAAAAAAACTTTATTTATCATTTAAAATTATTTCACTAATATTAAAAATATTTCTAATTTTCATTATAAAAAAAATTTCAGTACTAATATATATACAGCCTGATTCTGAATAATTTTTTCCGGGGAATCGGAAAAAGGACTTTTCATTTTTAAGATAGCAAATAAAAACATCACATTTTTAGTGAAGTTAAATGATTAAATACATAAACATTTTTAGTGAAGTAAAATGATTAAATACATTAAATAATTATATGTTTTTAATAGGCTGTAAAAAAAAATCGTTTTGATGTCCGCGGCCTTTCCACTACCATTTGATTTAGAAAACACCCTCTGTAAAGCGCATCTCAATTGGTAAAGATTTAGAGGTCGCGAATTCATTTTCTAATTTTCCCTTTGCTGACACTCATGGAAATTGACGGTTGATGAACAAATTTGCATTAAAAATTACCAAAATGTTCTTGAACTTTATCTTAAAAATGAAAACTTCCTTTTTCAATTCTTCGAGGAAAATAATTTAGAATCGGGCTGATAGTAATTTTTATTATTTTAAAATAGCAACTCTACAACATAACCATAGTGAAATATAACTTTTAAATATTTCAATTAACGTTACTAAACTTGTGATTAATATGCTTATTACATTTTTCTGTTCTTGCTATTAACTTTTTGGAAACAACAACAAAGAATGTGAATAAACAATCTTGATCACAAGTGTATTTAGTTGGAACTGAGTTTTCACAGATTTTCAAGAAATTGTTTATTTTGTTATTTTTAAAAAGGGCAAATATGTCTTTTAACACATTGTGTCGAAGACGGCTTATAATCGAATAAGTTTTATAAAGACAGGTTTAGTAAATTAGTCGCGCAATTAACGTACTTAGCAAGATCACATTCTTCAGCTTCATACGCTTGTGCTTCTTGTAGTGTACTATTCATGGCAATCGCACCATCGTACCCGAACATAAAATCACTATGCCGAAGTCCTTATATTATCTATGATCTGAAATCATATGTCTCAATTCAGTTCAAAATTGAAGTAGTTTGCAACTTTTTACGCTGTTGCGTTGTAGTTGCCTTAATGCTAATATATTATATTTGCACACTTTCTGGACCCTACAGGGGTAGGTGATCAGTGTTTTTATCAGCCAGATCAAAAAGACTTATAAAAGAACCCAGACAAGACTTTTAAATTTTATCACCTAGAAATTAAACGTATATTATTTCAAATCCTTTTAAAAAAAGTTGAATACAAAAAGTCGTGTAGAATTCAAAAAGGTTTGCAAATTTTGCAATCAAAGTCAAAAATCAATTCCGTTTTTTGTAACGTAAAGCCACCACATATATTTGATTATATCTTTAAATCGGTGCCAGGACATAGCCCCAAGGGACATAATCCAAAATTCGAAATTTATGTCCCCTCAAAAAAAGGGGACATAATCCCAAAAATTGGATTTGGTCGCTTATTAAAAGACCATAAACCCAAAAATAAAATGAATTTGGGAAATACTGAAAAAAATTAAATTAAATATGACCAAATTCACAACTTTCCTCAAAAAGGCAAATTATTTCGTCATAAACAAATTTATTTGCCCTTGTATAGAATGGTGATATCTTGAATTTTTCATATAAATATTTACTAATTTACCTAAATCATTGAAGAAGAAAGCGCCGGTGCTATGAAAGATCGTAAACAAATATTAAAAGTCGCCAGTTAAACTTACTGAGGGTTGTAATCCCTAAGAACCTATTAAAAAGGAATTATATCCAGAAGTAATGTAGGCAGCGATAATTGTCTTTTTAATAGAAGGCCTACGGCCGCTGCTAGAGATTACAACCCTCAGTAAGTCCAACACCGGCTTCGCTGTCTACAGTAAACATAGCTTTAGTCGACTTAAGACAAATTTGAGTTATTGATGCAGCTGTGTTCCACGCATATAAAATTATAATCACACAAAATCTGGAGCTTCTAGCATGACTTTAGCCAAAGTTATGACACAAAAATAAAAGACCCTTCCATTAAACTTATAGGGCGATTGAACACTTTGAAGCCGATTTATCGAAACTTTTAAATCAGACTTAAGCTATTATTGCTTATCGACACAGATATCAGTATTTGTTGAAACCACTTGAGATTATGACCTCTTAAAAGCGGACATAATCCCAAGGGGTCAGAATCCCCATTTGGGACTATGTCCTCTTTTAAAGCAGTCATAATCCCAAATTTGAAATTTTGATTATGATATTGGGGCTATGTCCTGGCACCTTTAAATCCTTAGGGTCGCTTGTTGTCATTGTTCTTACTTAATATAGCGCTAGTTAATTACTAAGCAAATATAAAAAACTTTTAAACATTTAGACTTTTTCATTCAGTTTTTTTAATATTTCTTCATACAAATCGTCCGTAACGCCTGTTTGGAAATGTTTGATCAGCTTGATCATGACTTGTGCCCAAAGAATTTTCTCCGTGTTAGCTCCTTCCGAAACAGTATGTCTAGTCTGCTATGTGACTGATTGTGAGAGTTTGTTGTTGTTGTTGTTGCCTTCCTTAAAACTTACTTGATCTAAATAGCATACAATTAAAATCATATGTTATACATGTTTTTGAATGATGTTTTATACAAGATGTTGAATACTATTTCTAATTAATCTAATAATATCAAATAGCTAACTTAGTTTTTTATAAAATCAATTTATTGAAGAAAATAAAGCCAGACTGTCCCCTTAATAGAAGTATAATATTAACTAAGGGGTCGTTCATAAACTACGTTACCAATTTGGGGGAGGGGAGGGGTTTTAAAATGTACTACGATAAGTAACGGTAGGAGGAAGGAGTTTCAGATATTGTAACGTGACCAAAAATTTAATATTATTTAAGACTAGCTGTAATAACAGCCCGTTATTACTCTGAAATGTTAATATTTTTTCTTTTTCTTTAAAAATAGGGAGGATTGTATTATAAAATGAGGAAAATATGTCTTTTAAGAAAAAATATTTTATGATTTCAGTACTTAAAATTTATAATAGTTATAATTTGTTCCTCTCAGATGGTGTTCTGCATATGAAAAAAAAAAAGATTTTTTAGTACTTATAAAAACAACATGTTAAAAAAAATTCAAATCGTTACAAAAATCAAAGGGGGTACCATTAAATTTTTATTAATAGAGCATTAAATTTTGTGTCAAACAGAAACAGTTTTTTCTTAAAAATGATACGTCATATAAAAGAGTACACAAAATGCAATTTTCAGTTATTATTGTTTTTACGACAAAAACAATTTTTGCACCGTTTTTGGAAGAAACAGAAAATTGTTGGGTCTTTTTTGAAATAAGATTAAAAATTTATTAAAAACTTTATTGTGCAAGGACTTTCAATAGTTTTCAAGATATGAGAATGTTTTTGGTGTCAAAGAAACGGAAAATTTTTTAGCTTCATTATAATTTTTAAATTGTTCTGATAAATTATTATAGGCCCTAGGACCTGCACATAAGTAGCGTTTTTTTGTGACCTCTCGACTGCATCTTGCCACAACTAAGTTATTTCTGTTTCTAGTACCGAATGCGTGAGTATGTTAATTTAGATGTGTAGTATTACAGTTTATACTTCTTATGTTCTTAAGGACTTACATTATCAGATAGAATAAAGATAGATTCTTTCTAGGGATTAGACATTTTTAAGCTCCTCCACATGAAGTTGATGGCTAGGATAAAGTGGTGGTAGCCCCAAAAACTGCTTAATTTGCTTATTTATTTACGTAAAAAACAATTTTACAAATTTTTAAAAATACTGAGACGATCTGAGACATCAATACATTAAATTTAAAGTGAATTCAAAGAAAAATAGACGAACAATAATTACAACACAATGAAGATGTAAAGAGTGTGAATTCGAAACAAAAAGATTAATATTTAATCATCATGCATTTATTTTCATTTCCGATGTATTTTGTAATGCTCAGCACATCATCATATATGTCAAGTGTGAATGGACTATAGACATATGTATAATATACATTGTATATATCAAAAACTTGGTGTCAACAGCTTATTTTTGAATTTATAAAGTTTTATGTGAGAATTCCATACAAGGTTGCTACTTAGGGTAAGCCCCAGGAGAACTTAACTTTATCCTCTTCCACGACGCTTATAACATTAAATAACATTAAATGTACAGATTTTTTTACAGTTTTACAGTTTTATTATTTGTATAGATTTATGCATTTAACAGCTCAGGTCTACTGATTATAAGCATAAAAGAAAACAACGTTTAAAATGGCTTATTAACTTTGTCAAGGACCATGTAAATTTCTTTGCATTAGAAATCAGGAAAAACTCATGGGTCGACATAGAATCTAATGAAGAATTTGAAGAATCCTTAACAAAGCTTCTAACTTCTCGATCCCAGTGATTGGGAGCATCGACTCTTGGATCAAAGATGAAAAAGCTTTAAATCATCATAAATAATTATTTTTTTTATATTATTACCTTTGATTTATATAGTCATATATATTTATATAGTCAGTAATACTAGTGAAAATTCTGAGGGCTGTTGTATAAAATAATATAATATATTTAAATCAATTAATTTTTTATTTCATATGTAACGTTACTTTATGAAGGAGGGGAGGGATTTTGAAATGCACTACGAAAAGTAACGGAATGGAGGGAGGGGTAAAAAAAGCGCTAAAAAGCGGTAACATAGTTTATGAACGACCCCTAACATACAACTAAAAATAATAACAAATTTGTATTAATTTCCTTTGAGCAAAGCTCATTTCATTTGTATGTAAAATTAAAATTTTAAAAATGTACAACCATATTTTAAGATTTACGCAAATGAAAATATGTACTTGCAAAAGTTTGCTAAACTTCGTTCTATTTGATAGTTTTAACAGATTCGATGCAAATTCATGAATCGACACTACATTCCTATCGAATTATTGCGTTTGTCTTCGCTACAACTGTTCGCGCCATCTAAAACACCAAAAACAACAACAAATATAACATAAAACCACAACTAGTCTTTTGGTCTTAAATTAGCAATTGTCAACGTCTGCGACAAAAGACACAAAGGCAATTTTATCACAATTCCGTCGGTGGGATCAAAGAAAATTAGTACGGGATATTTTGCTTTGTAAAACTGTACAGAGTAGACGATCACAGCATGTAAAATGCTCATAAATTATCCAGAGTCAAGTTTGTGAAGCGGGAAAAAAACCGCACATGTGTCATTAAGGAACACATAAATACATATACGTATAAATATTTTATTTATTTGGCTGCATCAACATTGGCATATTTAAGAAGTTAAAAATAAATAAATAATAACGAGCTTGCGAAATAGGTGGCGGAACGTAATTTCAGGGTAGAGGATGAGTGGTACAAGGAGGACATTAAGGGGGATCAGTACAGCGATCGTTTTTCATACAAAGTTAGTCATTTTGATGTGTTTTTCTTACTTCAGGTCCTACAAGAGATATTCAATTTATTATACCACTGCGGAAAGGGTATATTAATTTTGTCAAACTGTTCGTTACGCCCATAAGGAGGCGTGGTAGGTACAAAAAGTATATATATTCTTGATCAGACTCACCCGCTGAGTCGATTTCACCATGTCCCACTGTGGTCTAGAAGGCGATTTTAGCACGAATTAAAGCAGCAGGCTTAAAAGAAAGCGATTTTACAATTAGAGTAATGAAATTTGGTATAGAAGTTGCTGGGATCCTTTTCCCAGCCAATAATAAAAAAAATAGCCACACATCTATTACCTTCCACAAATCAATTAAAACGCTATATTCCAGACGAATTCGGTTGTACTTTCAATCCCGGGATCCCAAACCTATTTAAAGTCCCGGAATCCCGGGATTCCTAACCCTACATCCCGGTATTTCATTTACAAGAAAATATACAAATTTTCAGCAATTATAAAAGACTCTGCAATGATAGCTATTTTTTATTATCGAAATCACACTTTTTTTATCTCTTTTTTGATCTCTAATAGCTTTTTGAAAGTCTATTTTTTAGTTTGTTTTGGTTGTGATCTTAAAATATGGTGTTTGTTAGGCTTTTTAATTTTCATGGAATTTTTAAAGTAGCAATAGTTTTATTACTACTGTATTCTATACTTTTTTTACTCTAAAAAGACTATTTTATTCACATCATACTTTTTAGTAACTTCTAACTAGTTTCATTGAATCAGAAGTTTTGTTTTCTTTTTAACGTTTTTTTAACAGTTGTTTGTTTTGTTTAACTTATTTACGTTTATTTTTCAAAAGTCTCAGGTCACAGGTCTCAGACATGCACTTTACATAAATAGCCTCAAGATATTCAGGAATAACCTTCCAGATGGCTTTACTTATATCGCCAGTAATACTCAGCCCTATTATAAATAATTTTTCACGCGGAGTCGCAAAAGGTAGTTTTCATTTTCAAGATAAAACTCAACAACATTTCATCAACGGTTCATCAACAAATTTTCATTCAAAATTTCCAAAATACTCTTGACCATGATTCAATTATATATAAGGTTGAGTAACCATGGAATTGTTCTCATACAACAACAAAACTTGGATCGGAAAATGTCAAAAAACAACAAAAAAGCCAAGCAAACTAAGCAAATTAAAATTTCTGACTAGAAGTCAAACTATTGAATTTTAATATAAAATTTGTATTTATAAACATTTTTAAACAATTTACTTGGAGTTTGAGTTTTTGCTACCGCTTCAAAATGCCGAAAAAGTACGCGATTCGCCAAAACTATTGCAACAAGTAAAACGTTTCCTTTTTTAAAGTGCCCAGTGACCTTTTGAAACAAAAACGTTGGATGGATGGAATTTGGATCGGCGAATGTCAAAGTAAAAGATAACAACACCAAACAGCTGTTTTTGACATTCGCCGACAGATATGAGCTCTCAGCTAACTCAACCTTATATATAATTGAATCATGCTCTTGACTTTTATCTTAAAAATTAAAACTTCCTTTCTGTTTCGACGTGAAAAATTATTCATGATAGGTCTCAGTACCAGGATTATTAAAACTTCGAAATAGACTGATACCAAACTCAATATCGTTCCCTCTCATAGACAGAGGATCAACCTTTTCCCTGGACTTAGACAAGATATCACTTTCCGATCTCGGAAAGAATAACTTCAACAGAGCACACCAAGACGAATACAACTAATATTCGTAGATATGTACTGCCCACGACATATTTAAATGACGTGCCTCACGGATTATGTCTACAGCCGTTTACAAAGTCTCTTCATTCTCTTTCTCTTTCACACTTACAAGCATGCGTTTGTACTCACTCAGGCATTCCCTATAACGCTGTCCAAGGTTCATTTATAAGGTTGTGGCACTCTTTTTCCACCTTTGCACGAACTGTCACTGTGCTTTTCTTTATTCTATGCATTCATTTTCTTTTCATCCATTCTGACAGTTCGACCGAGCTCGCTATCAAGTGCCACTACCTTATAAATGAGCCTTGACGCTGCCTATGCTGGAATACATTCGACGCAGAAAGACAGAGGGACAGAGAGATGCAAGGATAGATGGTTAGACAGATGCACGGACAAGGCTTAATCGGCTCAGGAGTTAACACTGATAAAGAATACATGTATATACTTTTTTATATCGGCCATTCCCCATTTTGGGCGTTAAGAACGTTTGCAAAAACTTAATATACTCTGAACTGTACAGGTGTGGTGTATCAAAAAAGCATTAATAAAAAGTACTTTATTTTTGAAAGGTGCAGTTAGTGCAGCTTAAGTCTTTTTTAATAAAACATTTTTTTATTTATTTATTTTGAAACTCATAATTCATTGTACAATAAGATTTTACTTTTAAGCTTAGTATGCTGTAGGAACGAAAATGTTAAGGCATTTAATTCTACACGCGAAATTTTGGTGTAGACTCAACGCTAACACACACTTACCATAACGTGTTTGTTGAATGTGTTAGTTGAACATTATTGTTAAATGTCAAATTTCCACGCCAATTAAATGTACGGAAATATAAAAGACAAAGAAATTTTTACATTTTAACTCTCCAATCATGGTTGTGAACTTTGCTGCATTGAACATATATTTCGGTTCTACAGCGTACTAGCCAAAAAAAAAAAATTCGCTTCCTTTTCACTGTCAAAATCGTAATGCATTTTTTACGGAAGATTTATTTTCGCTTCTACAGCATACTAAGCTTTAAGTAGTAAAAATATAGTTGATCATTGATTTGAAAACTATAATTCATTTCAACTCTAGAGATTAAAAAAAATATAATTATATATTTAAGGAAAACATAACATAACATTTATTAACCGTAAAAGAAAATAACAAAAAATAAAACTTAAAGATGCAGAAAAAAAAATTATGAAGATACAGGGAAGGTTGTTAGAGAACAGCTGAAAGATATTTAAAGAGATTTTGCTTGAATGTCTTTGTGTAACAAATTTGCTTTTGATTATATATGTAAGATCGTGTAAATAAAAAATTGGAGACGCATTTAATTTTTACGTATTTCGTATATTAAACTTTTGTATTTTTGTCCATGCGCTCGATACTGTGTGTAACACAGTAATATTTGTGAAATATGTATCTCGAAAGAACAATAAAATCGCGATTCGAAATAATCGAATTGTTTTTTATCCCTAAATGCTCGTATCTGTAACACTATAAAAGGGACTAGCAATATTTATATGTCCAAATTTTGGTAGAGTCTGGACTAGCATTTAACTTTTTTTAAACAAAATCAAGTTGTTTTAATTATTTTTTTACAATTGCTAGAATCAATACAAAATCAAAAAGCCAATCCGAAAAACAAAGAACGTACTTAAATTCCCTACCCTTTTTATAACCAACAATCAGCAACAGAATCAGTTAAACACTGTGTTTTCAAAGGTTTTTATTAAAGATAAATTCTAATTCGATAGTTTTCTATTTTATATGCAACATTCAAATAATTGCAATATAATATTGTTAAACTGTGGCAACAAAATATTGTCGAAAACAACGACAAAACGGCAAAAATACCATGAAAAACATAATACTTTTAGTTACATAAAAAGCAGCATAAATGTTTAAAAATATTTAAAGTAAGCATTTGAGCCGAAATTAATGGTTCACTGTCTAGCTGTCAAGTGCAGCTTCCAAAACAACAACAACAGTAGTAACACTACTAAAAGCAATAATTAATCAAAAAATGAAACAAAGCAACTACAACAACAAATGCGAGCCATCAACCTTCATATATCGCAAGCATTCCCGCAGTAACAAATGAATGCACTCCAACAAACAACGATGGTAATATTTATCCCCATGCTAGCGAATTTCAAGTACTGTCAAATTAGAGCAGAAAGTAAACAAATAACAATAACGAAAATTAATTTGAAGCGCATTACGCCGTTATGACGTGCTGCGGCGATTTTCATGCATATTATTTAGAAAATGTGAGCATATTTGGCGCTGTGTTTAGAGCAGAATAAACATTAGGACACTGAATCGGAACCGTTTGGAACGCTTTTTGAAATAACGTGTTTTGCCGGATACGATATGAGGTCATTTGTCTGAAATTGTTAGTATGATAGTCAGTCTGGTCAACGCAGTCTGGTATTTGAAAGGGGGATGAAAGCGTACGGAAAAATTGTGAGTAACGTTAGCTGTCAAATCCCACAAATTCGACAACCTGTTATAATTTCCATATTATTAAACACTAGTCACAGCTGTATTTAACGCATTTAACAGTGTAAACAGGTCTATTTCGTAATAACTTTAAGTAATTGTAATAGATAAGATAGTGACATTTTGCATGTTTCTCTTCGTTATCGTTTTTAAAAAATTTGTAAAATAACGCTTTCAAGCAACTTCAAGTTACTTGAATCGAGAACGGAAACAGGATTATCATTGCAGAATAACTGATTTACAGTATAACTGAATAACTGTTGATTTGATTGTATTTGAATAAAAAATCATTTTTATATAAAAACCTTATTTAAAGCAAACCCCCAACTGTGGAATCTGAATTTTAATCCGGTAGCTTTAAGAGGCACAGCTTTTTACTGACACACACCTTTGAACCAATACACACATGTCTACCTAGTTTCATAAAAATCACACCACTTTTGGAATTTTGGCCACCAAACCGTCGTTGCTGGACCAGTGTGCGGCTGTTAAAAGTTTGAAGCCAAGTTTAAGTCCCTTTAAAATGATTTCTTCAATTTTGTTCCAAACTTTTCAGTCATACTTATATGGAGAGTGTGAATATTATTGAATTTTTGAAGAAGCGTTAAAGATTCCTACTCTTTCCATTTAGGAAGAAATTACTTTTATACTCGACTATCTACCTCTTTGGAGGTACTATGGTAATGAGGTACACACGAGTTAAAACTCGTTTCCAATATTACAATTCTGTTAAAGCTTAATACGAGTATTGTCTTAACAGTCTAGTAATTCTTAATTATTAAGACAAAAAAATAAGAATTACTACAGGTTTCTTTTTATTTAACACTGACGACTTTTCTCTACGATGTGATTGAATTTTTCTCTTAAAGCTTAGTATGCTGTAGGAATGAAAATTTTTAGGCATTTTTAGGCAATTCTACACTCGAAATTTTGGTGTAGACTCAATATTAACGCATATCTACTATAACCTGTTTGTTGAATGTGTTAGTTGAACATTATTCCCAACTGGTCATCCAGAAAGCGAACGGTAATTGTACTTGAGAACAAGCTTAATATAAACAAAAAGTTTTAAGCTTTTCATAATTCCAATTTTAACAAGCTTATTAAAATGAGAAATCACAATAAAATTTCAATCCTATTTGAGAAACGCTTGATATTTATAACTGATTTTCAAGTATGCTCAATAAACACTTATAAATCACAATACAACATGAAATATTACTGAGAAAAATGTTTTTTATGCAACAGAAACTTAAGCCATGTTTTTTTCTGTCAAATAATGAATTAATGAATCAAATAAATTAATATAAACTAAAAAAATAATTAAAGAAAAACCTATACAGCTTAAGACAGAGCTTTAAGAACGCCAAACATTCTCTCACCGAATGTAAGGTAACTGATATTTTTCATCATCCATATAATCTTTGCTAAACGCACTTAATAAAAATTTTAAATTTTTATATTTCATTAACAATGCTCAAAAGTGAAGCGTTCTTAAATCTCAGACCACAGTTATACAATAAAATAATTTTCAAGCTTATTCTATAATTACCAGAAAAAGCTTACAAAACTATTAAGAATAATAATCTTTTTTTAACGTGTGTTAATATAATATTATTTTTGTAAGCTTATTCTTATTCTACAATTACAAGAAAAAGCTTATAAAAATCTTGACTGAGTAATATTATCACGAGGGCTCCGTTTTGATTTTTCTAAATGTACCGACATATAAAAGACAGCGAAATTTTGACATTTTAACTCTCCAATCATGGTTGTGAACTCGGCTGCATTGAACAATTTTTCGGTTCAACAGCGTACTAACCAACGAAATAAAAATTGCGTTACCTTTTCGATGTCAAAAACGCACTGCATTTCTTACGGAAGATTTATTTTCACTTCTACATCGTACTAAGCTTATGTTGGAACGCTTTTTATCTCATTTTTGTTTTACAATTCTCTGTCGACAAGGAATAACAGCATACAAAAAGTGACAGCTGCGAAACAAGCGTGGAAATTTTCATAACATATTCGTCAGAGCAGTACTCTATTCTGCTGCGTGAAATTATCGCAACATGTTTCTGAGCAACATTTTTTCACGACAATTTAATTGTACTGCCTATTTATTTGAAGTGAAAAGAGAAAGATCATATGAAATCTCCCAAATTATGATCTGAGTCTCTCTGAGAAACGTTGCCATAGGAATTCCTCGCAATAAACTTTAAGTCAGAAATTTTACGCAACGAATATGCAAACGAACAGAGTACTAGGCTTAAAGTGTAATTTCAATGTTTCGAGAAATTTTGCTTTAAAGTTTTTGATCTCCATATAAGTTCTTTGAAAGGCAGTTTGCTTTTTGTGTGACAATTTTGACTGGAATCACGATATAATCTCCCGATTTTGTGTGTGTACGGAGCTGTATGCGTAAAACTCATTTGCATCATTAGCTCAACTTTGACTTAACTCGACTTTAGCTGTTATTCCTAGTCGGCAAAAAATTGTCACATGTGTTTGCTGATAACGTATTACGATAACATTGTTTTCTATTAAACAGAACAAATATTCTAAAAAGGAAAGTAAATGTCAATTTATCATCCTCTGAAGTGTATCTTGTCCCGACCATCACAACAAAACGGACATTTGTTTTTCTTAAATTTAAAATTTGCATGTGAGTAAGCAAAAAAGCATTACAAAGTAAGAAGGAACTAAGGACTAATAGCTTTGGCTTGTTTATGTATTTGTCATGAAATGTTTTATGAGAACTTTTACATTTTAATAACATAATAGGAGTATTTACGGGTTGTTACGAATTGCAAGAGTGTAAAAATGCAAGATGTTTAGCGCACTAACGCGTGAACATCAATATTGCAACTTAATTATGCAATAAAAATTATATGTCGAATGAACACAAAATATATACCTCTTTTCAAAATCACAAAAAGTTGTTAGAATCAACGTACAAACTTAAGCTTTTTAAAGTTGGCAACTATGTTTGACAACAACCAAAACATGAGCTGTCATCTCTGCTTGTGCGTTCTCGCAATAGGTTTGGGCAGTGCGTAATTCAATAAGAGTTGCAAAATTGCTTCTAATGTGTGTGTTGTTAGAGTGATGCGAAAGTTCGCAATCTTGCATTTTTGCATCGTCGCAACTGCGTTTCGCATCAACCCGCGAATACCCCTAATGTTAATTCATTGAGTCAGGCACGTACCCAGAAAAAAAATTTCGGGTGTTTTATTTTTTTAGACTTATTCCAATTGTTTTTACAATATATAATATATCATAACAATATATATTTTTTTCGGACTAGTGCATTTAAAATTTCTTCCGTGGTCACTTCCACATCCCTTTGAACATTTAGAAGAGCTAGCCCATTAAACCTTTCTTCTCCAGTTTTACTTCTCATGCATGTTTTGAGTCTTCGAAGCGACAAAAACGAGGGTTCGCTTGAAGTGACTGAAACCTGAAACGTTGCACCAATCTTCAGGAATCAGCTTATTGATGCATATACATATATAGTTTGGATATATAAACGTTGCAGGTCGATTTGTCTGATTCAAGCAATGCCTACAAGTACGGGGTACAAAATATTTGTTAAAATCAATATTACACTGAAAAAATGATGATCTTTTTAAATTCAACACAATGCCTTTAATATCAATGCATGATTTTTCATATAACATTTTAAAAAATGTTTCAACCAATTTTTTATCCACTATATGATATAAAAAAATTTGCATTAAACATACTTCGTCAAAGTAGTATGCACTTTGATTTTTTTGTTTCCGACAAATTGGGACCAAAATATCTTGACACCGGCTGAAAAGGACTGCTTTTTTTATGCCACCTATCGAGAAAAAGATGCTGTTTATGTCAAGATATTAACTCATCTACACATTATGTTAGCTTACATTGAATTGTTAGATGTCGCTTTCGAATTTCACCACAGTTTAAATTTATATATTTAACCCTATATTTGTATATAATACTAAACATATTTATAGAAGTTACAGTTTCTTTTTCTGTAACTGAACATTTTCTCGTTCACTTATATTTTATCAACCTCCTTGGTAAGACATATTACTCCTAAATATAATTTGTTATAAGAAAACTTAACTCAGTTTTTTTCCTTCCTGGCCAAATCAACCAAATCTTGATTTGGAGTTCAATACAGATTTACTGCTTCAACTATCTCTGACTGGCAATCCCAAGCATTCGACAATTCAAAGATTATCGCATTTTCATGGTCCAATTCGAGCCAGATTCCAAGGAAGCAGCAGATCTGTTCCAAAAGCTGAGCATTTCATCCCTTAACAAATTTCATCCATAGACGGACAAATCTCATCTTCATAATTTTTTGGTCTCACAAATACCAAGGAGCGATTCACTCATCTCACATATTATCAACTTACTCTAACAGGTGCGTTTGCATTATTTTAATATTTCATGTATTAGTACAAGTGCGTTGCATGTCGAAGAAACTCGTGGTCTCGGTCAATTTTTTTCTCCTTAAAAAATTATAGATTAAAATCCATAAAAACAGTTTTATGCCTATTTATTTAATAATTAGAAGTGGTAAAACATTACATTTTTAAAATTAGTGGAAAAACATAGAATTTCAAGATAAAAGGCTTAAATTGAATAAAAAGAAAACCACACAGAATCATAAAAAAGTGTGTCGGACAGACATATTCGCTAGTAAAGTTTTTATGATTTTACCTACACGTGAAATCTTCACAAATTTTAGAATTCATTATCAAAAAGTTTATTTCTTACTAAAACTGAAGCATAAAAAATAAGCTTAAAACATTCATATAAAAGCAACCAAAGTTTTTATTTGTTAGCTTAGTGACCAAATTCTAGTTAAATATACCAAACTGGTGAGTTCCTAAAATAGTTAAAAGAAAATAAATATCCCTAAAATACTATATCCAAAATAAAAATATTATAAATTGAAATCATATTGATTTCAACATAACCTAAAATTTAAACTAAAAAGAACAAGTTTAATGTAAATTATATAGATTAATCATATAACATATTTCGTATACATAAAAATGTTCTAAGCTAAAACGTGCACTTAAAGTTTGAAAGAGTACATACATACAAACTTAGAAAAAAATCTAAGCTACAACGTGCATAGACACACAAACGTAGAAAAAAAATCTATATTCAAGCGTGCACAACCACACACACCAAGAACAAAACGTTTCGGTTGAGAGTGAACATACACACAAACGCGGAACAAAAATTTAGCTGCACTCTTTTAGTTAAGAGAATGCATAAGTTTCAGCCTCCAGTGCTTCTACAACTTCTATGCTTACAATTTGTTTAGCAGATCACTTGAACAACTGATCAAGTTAACGTGCTCAGTTTCATTAAAGTTTTCGTTGTTGTTGTAACTACATTCTTGCTCTTAAAACTTAGAACAATAAAAACGAAAAGAAGTGCACAGAAAGAAAACAGCTGATTGCTTTACAAAATTATTTAAGTTCATTGAACTTTAAAGATAAAAATTACAGAAGCACCCAACGAGAAAAATATTAGTAAACAATTATTAAAACGACTAAATATTTTTCATATGTTTTTTTGCAGTTTTTTGATAACTTTCATTCACTAATTATTTAATACTAAAAAACTAATAGAAAGCAAAATAATTAACTAAATAAAATAAACGAGAATTTAATAATCAACTAAAAAATAATTTATATCAAGACAAAACAACGAGCAAATATTTTACTTAACAAATTCATATTTTTAATTGAAAAGATTTATGATTTATTTTTATTTCAGTAAAATAACATAAGCTTACATACATTTATAGTTCTTAAAATCTATCGAATAATTCGAAATAAATTAGTTGGCAATTTTAAACCAAAATCAATTCCGTGTTTCTTCGTGCTGCTATTCGGTGCATCTTTTTATTGATTCTAACTGATTTTTTCACTCCCTTGTTTAACTTTCATTAAGTGTGTTAAACTTAAGTTTCTACATTTGTTTTTCCATCAAATATTTTAAATATTCCTCTGATTGTTTTGCCTGTTAATAACAAGTGGTTTACAAACTTTTCAATATGAGTTCACTTGATTCATTCATTCGTCGTAGTGACGCGTTAGTAGAATTCGAAGCAGATATTTCCGATGCTTCATTATCAGTTTCGTCAATTGCAGCAATGGAAGTTCACAAGGACGAAATGAAATCCATCTGGATAAATGTCAAGTCCACATACGAATCCTGCTTGAACCAACTATCTATAGCAACAGATGACGGCACTAAATGCGATTTTGAAATTGAAACTCTTAAGTCTCGTTATAATACATGCTATCAATGTTATGTTCGGTGTATTTCTAGGCTTACTGAACATATCCAACAGGTAGCAAATACTTCTGCTTCTAATCCAACAGCTTCCGAGTTTCCATCCAGTCCTAGTTTTCATTTGCCCCCATGTGATAGTGATATATTCAGTGGTGACTATTTAATGTGGCCTTCATTCCGTGACATGTTCACGGCGATTTATGTGAACAACACTCGACTTAGTCCAGTGGAAAAACTTTTTCATTTAAATAGTAAAACTCGAGGGGAAGCACGCGATATTGTTAAAAAATCACCTTTGACAAATGATGGTTTTGCCTTAGCGTGGAAAAATCTACGCGATCGTTTTGAGAATAAACGCATTCTCATCAACAGCCAATTAAGAATTTTATTTAACCTTCCGTCAGTTCCCAATGAGTCTGGTCATGCTATTAAGAAGCTCCAAAGAGATATTAATAGCTGTATTTCAGCTCTACAGCTCTATAACATAAAGATAGACGATTGGGATTGTATTTTTGTTTTTCTGTGTTCCTCACGTTTGCCTGACATTACTTTAGCTCTTTGGGAGCAGTCTATTCAGAACAAAACTGATATTCCTAAATGGAATGTTTTAGATGAATTTTTAACCAGCCGTTATCAAACGCTGGAAACTGTGTTAGATATTCGTTCTTCCCAAAACACAAATTATAGTCCACCTAAAAAATCAAATCAGAAACCAAATAATTATTCAAAATCCTCAAACTCAACTAGACAAGTGAACACATATCACTCAAATATTTCCAGACAATTTTGTAAACTATGCCCCAATGAGCAGCATCCAATCCGTAAATGTGCTCGGTTCCTACACTTAAATATTAATGACAGGTTGTCTCATATTAAAAAATCTGGACTTTGTCTTAACTGCTTTGCTCACAGTCACACAGTTAAAGACTGCAAAAGCACATAAAATTGCTATTCATGTCATAAGCGACATAATACTCTTTTACATCAAAATAACTCACAATCTAGTTCATCGACACCCATTCAAAGTTCCATTAACTTAAATTCAAGCATGAATGATTCCCATTCCAATTCGGCCATGCGACAGTCACACGGAAATTCAATACAGTCCACTTCTTTCTCTCGGCCTAGCAATAATATTCAATCTTGTTTTGCTAGGAACTCTAAGAGCATTTTTTTAGGTACCGCAATGGTTCATATACGACATTTTGGTACAATATATACAGCTCGTGCCCTAATAGACTCAGGGTCGGAAGGTACGTTTATTTCTGAGCGTTTATTTAAATTACTCCACCTTCCGTCAACTTCAATTCAAGCTCAAATTTCGGGACTCAATAACACAACTTCAGCCAAAGCAGAAAAGCTTTGTTCATTTATTTTAAGCTCCCCTATCAATCCTTCTATCAACATTCAAGCAAATGCTTTAGTTTTGCCTAAATTGACAGGCAATCTTCCAACATGTCATCTTGAAGCTTCAATATTTGAAAGCATTCCCAATATTCAGCTAGCAGACACACAATTTTTTAAAACCTCTCAAGTCGATATTTTGATTGGTGGAGATCTGCTTCCATTTATTCTATTAGATGGGATAAAACGAAATATCTGCGGTTCATTACTAGGTCAAGAGACTATTTTTGGATGGATACTGACAGGACCAGTATCTAACAGTTCCATATCTTCATTTTCTACATATGTCTCTTACTTTAATGAAGTAACTTTAGATAAAGCACTCTCTCGATTTTGGGAGGTGGAGGATCTTCCACAAAAACGTTTTCTTACAGAAGCAGAGCGCTTTTGTGAAGAAAAATATGCTGCAACTACAAAAAGAAATAGTGAAGGACGCTATATCGTTAGTTTGCCCTTTAAAGAGGGTTACCCAGAGAGGTTAAAGCTAGGTCATTCCAGATCTATTGCACACGCACAATTCCTAAAAAATGAAGCTCGTTTGTGCAAAAATACTAGCTTTAAATCACAATATGATAACGTCGTACGTGAATATCTTGAGCTAGGGCACATGCACAAAATACATTCTCCTAAGTATCAGTGTTTTTCAAATCATTATTATTTACCCCACCATGCTGTCATTAAACCTGATAGCACCTCCACAAAGGTACGCGTAGTTTTTAATGGCTCTTGTCCTACATCTAATGGTACAAGCCTAAATGATGTTTTATACCCCGGGCCTGTGCTTCAAGCCGACCTAACGTTATTAATTCTTAAATGGCGTTTTTATAAATTTGTATTTAACAGCGATTTACAAAAAATGTATCGCCAAATACTGATTGACCCATCTCAAAGTCAATATCAGCGCATTCTATTTCGAGAATCACCAGACATGGAGATATCTGACTATGAATTAAACACAGTTACATTTGGAGTTAACTGTGCTCCATATTTAGCTATCCGCACACTCCTTCAATTAGCCAATGATGTTGAAAAGTTGTTTCCTCTTGCAAGCAATATTATGCGAAACTGTATGTATGTGGATGATGTTCTTGCAGGCGCCCATGACATAAATACAGGCTTGAGATCTCGTGATGAGCTGATTTCTGCACTTTCTTCTGCTGGGTTTTCCCTGCGGAAGTGGACGTCCAACTCAGAACAAATTTTAGCAGGACTTCCTCGAGAGCATCTTCTCAATGAAGACTTTTTGCGGTTCAATGATAGCAGCACAGCAAAAACCCTAGGAGTTAGATGGAACGCAAGTTCAGACCTCTTTTACTTTTCAACAAAGCCATTGCCTATAAAATCCACATTTACAAAACGGGAAGTTCTTTCAGAAATTTCCAAACTCTTCGATCCTGCAGGATGGCTAGCCCCATGCATAATCAGAGCTAAAATTCTGATGCAAAATAAATGGTTAGAAAAAATTGACTGGGATGACAATTTACCATTGAATTGTCTTCAAAAATGGCACTCTTTTCTATCCGATTACTCTTACATAAATAATATTCAAATTCCACGATGGATACATTATTCGCCTGAGTGCACTATCCAATTCCATGCTTTCTGTGATGCATCAGAAAAAGCATATGCTGCAACTCTATATGTTCGTATAAATCTCCAAAGCTCCATTTCAACTCATTTACTTGCTGCAAAAACAAGAGTTGCACCAGTAAAAACAATTTCAATTCCACGACTTGAGCTATGTGGTGCGGTACTTTTATCGGAAATGGTAGACTCCTTAGTCCCACAGCTTACAGTCACTAAATACGAAGTATTTCATTGGACAGATTCAACAATCGTCTTAGCCTGGTTAAGTAAGCCGCCATGTCAATGGTCTACATTTGTGGCAAATCGTGTTTCAAAAATTGTGCAAAATGTTGGACAGTCAAATTGGTTTCATGTTGACACAAAAACTAATCCAGCTGATTTAGCCAGCAGAGGTATACCAGCTCAAGAAATAATCCACAACGATTTATGGTGGCATGGGCCTAAGTGGCTCAAATTGTCCCCTTCATATTGGCCTCATTTAGACTCAGAATGCATTCCTGATACAACATTGGAACAGAAAGCCGTTAAGTCTCATTTTACCTACTTTCAAAACTACGAAGATATACTTGATCGGTTTTCTGAATTTTCAAAAGCTGTACGTGTTCTCTCTTATGTTTTTCGTTTTTACCATCGAACTCACCCAAACTATCGATCAGACTTTTCATTTGATTCCAAAAATGTTACAAGTTCCGAACTATGCCATGTTAAAACACGGCTAACAATTCTTCGTCAAAAGATATCGTATTCACAAGAGTACCATAATCTCTCTTTAAAGAAAACAATTGCATCTTCTAGCAAAATATTAAACTTGAATCCGTTTCTAGATTCCAAAGGGCTTCTTAGAGTTTGTGGTCGATTAGCGTCATCACCTTCGTTGACATATGACGAACGTCATCCTATTATTCTTCCGTACAATTGTCAATTGACACGTCTTCTAGTTAGCTTTATTCACCAAATATCGCTTCATGGCGGTAATCAGCTAATGCTTCGTTTAATCCGAGCGCAATTCTGGGGACCTAAGGTCAAAAACTTAATTAAAAGTACCATTCACAATTGCAAGACATGCGTTATCTATAAGCAAAAGTTACAAACGCAGCTAATGAGCAGTTTGCCACCAGAACGTACTGTCATAACTCGTCCATTCACTAACACTGGTCTTGACTTTGCAGGACCTTTCGAAATAAAAAATTATACAGGCAGAGCATGTTTAATAACTAAGGGTTACGTCTGCGTTTTTGTATGCTTTTCAACAAAAGCTATCCATCTCGAAGCTACTTCAAACCTTTCCACTGAAGCTTTTTTGGCTGCATTTCACCGATTCGTTTCCAGACGAAGTTGTCCACTCAATCTCTATTCCGACAACGGTACGACATTTGTTGGAGCTTCCAAAAAACTTACTCAAGATTTTCTTCTTGCATCGCGCTCAGCTCTTACTTCTCAATTTAGTCACCAGAACATCTCCTGGCACTTCATTCCTCCTGGTGCTCCACATATGGGTGGACTTTGGGAAGCAGGTGTTAAGAGCTTTAAATCACATTTTCGAAAAGTTGCTGGTTCTTTCAAATACACATTTGAAGAACTTTCTACCCTTCTCTCCAGAATTGAAGCATGTCTTAATTCAAGACCTATTTCACCCATCTCAGAAGATCCCGCTGATATGTCCGCTTTAACTCCAGGTCATTTTTTAGTCGGTGGCCCAATTTTATCCCCCATAGATCCTGATATTCAAGAGCAATCAATATCAATAATAAATCGATTCCAGAGACTAAAAGCTCTGCACCAACAGTTTTGCATTCGTTGGAAAAACGAATACTTAAAAGAACTTCAAAAACGACATAAATGGAAAAATCCATCCGACAATCTTAAAGAAGATACCATAGTTGTAATAAAAGAAGACAATCTACCTCCAAACGAGTGGCGTTTAGGTAGAGTAACAAAAGTTTATTTTGGCGACGATAAAAGAGTTCGCGTAGCTGATATTTTAACTGAAAGAGGTTCAATTAAAAGACCAATTGTGAAATTAGCTGTTCTTCCTATGCAATAAAATATTTTGTTGAAAATGTTTCCATCATCCAACCAACTATTCCATTCAATCCACACTTTAATTCACAGCAACAATGGCCAACGGAAGTAAAGCATCTAAAAAGACCCTAAACCACAGAAGTCAAAGCAACAACACGAGTTACAAGAAGAAGAAATCATTCCAATGCAAGATATGCCCACGTTTTCATGCTCTAAGATTTTGCCAGAAGTTTCTAGCAATGAATACCGAGAAACGGATGCGTGTAGTCCTTCTACACAAATACTGTGGCAATTGTTTGGCTCATAAGCACTCAGAAAAAACATGCTTAAGTGGTTCCGGATGTCACTATTGCAGAGAGAAGCATCATACTCTTCTGCATTTACATGAACGTCTCCGAACAAGCAAGGCGAAACAAATCCAACAAAACTTCAAATCCACAGATACACCTTCTTTGTCATCAATAATCGCGCAGCACTCCATCAGCTTGTTTCCAACAGCATTGCTTAAGCTAGAAGTTCATGAAAAGTTCCACTACGCTAGATCGCTACTCGACCCTTGTGCAGCGTTCAGCAGAATTTCATCAGCACTAGTGAAGCAACTAGGGCTTTCAACTATTTCAATCGAGAATGACAAAGTGTGCTCTGTTATTATCCGTTCCCGTTTTGATCTATCTGTCAGAATCGAAGCTATACTAAGAGTCGATAATCGTATAAGCCTCTATACTCCAACAAAATCCATCGACGAAAATATAAAAGAGAAATTTTCCAATTTAATTCTAGCTGATACAAAATTGTATAAGTCTGCACCAATATCCGTAGTTTTAGGAGCAGACTTTTATCCTAAAATTATGAAATCCGGTGTTATTCCAAGCAGTGCAGGTCTTCCAATCGCACAAAATACGGTTTTTGGTTGGATTCTTTCAGGACCTTGTGCTCTATAAATTTTTATGTTATATATTTTTCCAATTCTCAATTTACGCCAATAACGATTCCTCATTTGCACGCACGTACTATTATATTGAAATCTTGAATTTTATGCAAATGCACATTTTAGGATATAAGCAACTTTTTTATAATTTGAATACTACAATTTATTAAATTCTACTTATTATTTTATATATTATTATCTTATTTTCCAACATTTCATTTATTCACATTGAATTATATAAAATATTGAATTACTCGTAAAATTAATTGCAGCCGTGCTGCAAGGCGGGCGGCATGTTTATGTCAAGATATTAACTCATCTACACATTATGTTAGCTTACATTGAATTGTTAGATGTCGCTTTCGAATTTCACCACAGTTTAAATTTATATATTTAACCCTATATTTGTATATAATACTAAACATATTTATAGAAGTTACAGTTTCTTTTTCTGTAACTGAACATTTTCTCGTTCACTTATATTTTATCAACCTCCTTGGTAAGACATATTACTCCTAAATATAATTTGTTATAAGAAAACTTAACTCAGTTTTTTTCCTTCCTGGCCAAATCAACCAAATCTTGATTTGGAGTTCAATACAGATTTACTGCTTCAACTATCTCTGACTGGCAATCCCAAGCATTCGACAATTCAAAGATTATCGCATTTTCAGATGCATTTAAAAACAAACAAAAAAAATTTTTGGAATTTTTTTTTATTATTTACACTGAGAATAACAACATACTTTAAAATTAAACGACAAATTTTGAAATAGAAATTTAACGTTTTTCCGTGTCTGCAATACAAAATTGAAGATAAGCGTATTAAATTTTCAACCATAAACTCATTTATTTTTATATAATTTTCTCTTATCATTTCTTCACAATAACAAAAAATACGTCGCTATCTGTGATTGAATTGAAGAATTATGTACCGTAGAATCTTTGACAACAATTGTCAGACAATTGAGACCAAGTTGAGAAAAACCCCGATTTTACATTTGATTGTGTGAATATATTTTTTAAATTGGTTTTACAAATAATGAACATTAGATGAAATAAAAACTAATTTATTATTTTAATTTTTAAAATATTTCAATATTTTAAGCCGCAATAAAACGCAAACTTCATCAAATGGAGTTGAAATATGGTATTCGATGGATTCCAGGTGTAGCTTATTACAAATTTGACATCGAAAACTTTAAAAGTTAAAAAATGGCATGGAAAAATTAGCGGTTTAATTTTATTGTTTTTAATTTAAGAACAATATTTTGAAATTATGTTTTTAAATGCTTATTTTCAATACTAAAGTGTTTGTTTTAAAATATTTTTCAAACCAATACGTTTAAACTGTAAATTTTTTCTATAAAAGTATATTTACAAACATTGTTTTGAAAAAGGATTTTTGTTTTAAACTGAACTGTACAAACATTTGAGTTTAACTTAAATGAAATTGTTCTAGCTATATTTCAAAAACAAATTCATTTAATATGAACACAGTTTCAGTAAATCTTAACACATGTTCCCTCAGTGTATAAGAAAAATTAAGTTTTTATATTATTGTCTTCTCACAATAAAGCTTTTAAATTGAGTCTTTTTATTTTTGATCTACTTTGATCAAGATCTTTGTCGTGACCATAAATACACAACGGCTGTCATGCTGTGCAGATTGTTTTGCCCGAAGCTCGTTAAAATTCCCCCCAAAACTTCCCCCTGCATACGCGCCTGCATTCAGTGGTTCAAACCTATGGGTTCACTGTACTAAGACATACAGCTAAACGGACATGGATGTCGACATGGATGCAACACTAGATCCATAAAATCCCTTTCCCATTTTTAAAATTTTTTTTCTTTGATAATTTTAATTTGGATTTTTCTTAAATAAACCCTCTGTGGCCATTTCTCTCTCCAATGACGTCAATGCCATACGGTTGCGAATATGGTTTTCATTTTTTCACAATTTTGTATGAGTTAATTTTTTTAACGACAATCTTATGAGTTTGGGGTAGAATTTTTGTAGGAACTCATGCATTTCATAAGCGAGACCAACATTAATGGCGTTTTCGTTTCTCGAAAAAAATGCAACATTTTTTCTGCCCTTTTTGGAAATTTTTCCCTCTTGGGAATAAAAATAGTGACCCTTATAAATTGAATCTTGTTCTTTTAGCGAAAATGTTGACCTCAAAAGATGAAAAAATTCAGATTTCTCAAAGATGGCAAAAAGAGTCAAGAAAAAATGCAACATTTTTTTGAGAAACGAAAACGCCATAAGCTATCACATAAAAAAAGACACAGCAGTTTCGACTATGTCGTAACACAAAACATGATTTACATAATAATTAAATTAATAACACTCGATTTTTATACTTCTTATTGATACTAAAACATTGAAAAAGTTAGTAAAATTTTTGAATTTTTTGCATATCATATATTAATACAATAATAACAACAAACGAACAATATAATTTCATAAGTCAAAAGGTAGTCCAATTTATAATATATCATTTTAAGAACTAAAAGTTTTCTATACAGTACAAGATGAAATTTAATTACCATTACTAAAAATTTTTATTAAAATTGGCTTATCATAGGAAAAGTAGGAAATATATTTGTGACAGCTTATATTGTCAATATATTTTACAAATACCATGTCGATACAGGAACTCCCCAATGTTGTTGAAGATATTTCAGATAAGAGGTTCAAGTTGTAATTTAAGTTCATAAAACGTAAAAACTTCTCATTTTCCGGTTGTGACATATCTAAGTTGAAATCTCCTGTTAAAATGATCGGTATAGAGTCAAAACCACTCTTTGCCAAAAAGGGACTAATATTTTTTAAAATATATTTAGCAAGAACAGGTCTGTTTCCATACTCAATTCAAGTAACTTGAAGTTGCTTAAAAGCGTTATTTTACAAATTTTTGAAGCTCGAGAGTGAAGAATAACATACAAAATTTGACTCTCTGTTCTATTACGATTACTTGAATCGAGTACGGGAACGGACATATTAATAAAGCAATGACAAAGCTTTTCCATAAAGAAACAAAGACATACCTTTTCAATTATTTCGTTATGTTTCAAAGTTTGTTTTCATTAAATTGACGATTTCAGTCATTTTTTTTAACTGGCAATGCTTTCTTGTGTTAAACAGTAACACTCAGTACATCGACTGTATTATAAACAAGAACCAACGCGGTCTATAGATTTTGTTACATTAAGCTTAATATGGCGTAGGAACGAAAATTTTTAGGCATTTAATTCTACACGCGAAATTTTGATGTAGACTTAACACTAACACATACTTACCAGAACGTGTTTGTTGAATGTGTTAGTTGAACATTGTCGGTGAATGTGAAATTTCCACGCCAATTAAACGTATCAACATATAAAAGACAGTGAAATTTTGACATTTTTAACTCTCCAATAATGGTTGTGAGCTTGGCTGCATTGAACAAATTTTTCGGTTCAACAGCGTACTAGCCAACGAAAAAAAAATTTCGCTACCTTTTCGCTGTCAAAAACGCAATGCATTACTTACGAAAAATTTCTTTTCGCTTCTACAGCATACTAAGCTTTAAACAAAAACCATGCGCAAAGCAAAGAGAAACATCAAATGTTGACTTTATATTTAATGTAATTGTGTAAAATTTATATAAGTTAGAGGGTTTTAACATGAATTTTTCTCCCAGTGAGGATCAGGACCAGACCAACAAGTGCTTGCATCAGTATTGCACGTTCAGTACTTTAAGCACACCAAAGGCTCAAAGTTTGACATAAAAACTGATTTTTGATCGCAATCAACCACCCTACTAACCTCCGAGAATGACGTAATTCTACGTCAAAACAACAGTCCCTTCCTTCCAGGCAGCTGTATAGTACAAAATTGTAGTAAAAGCTTTAATTTCTACTATGTCTGTAGGTCTGCGATGCATGTGTAAGACTCGGTTATTCTCTCGGAGGCGCGTCTTTTGCCCTTTAATTACTTCTCTTGTCTGACTGACTAATATTTGCAACATACCCGCAGAAAACAGCAACGAAAACGCATCGAGTGGCGTTTGCGTATCAACTACCTCTAATCTTGGACTGGGATTAAAATTCTGTGAACCACTAGAACGGCAGCCTACTCAACTCAGAGACTATTATTGTTAACTGTGACTGTTGTGATGAAGCGCTTCAGTTAGCCTCTTCCTCGTAGATGCTCAGATGAGTCCAACAAACGTCGTTGCTTTGACGTAGGTTCAGCTTCTGTTTCTGCTGCCCCCTCTTATTCTCTGGCATAAGCTCATTGATTCGCACGCCAACCTCCTGCTCCTCTTATTCTTCTTTAATGACTGAAAATTCACTGCATGTGCGTCCAATCTATCGTCGTCCAACAACAGGGCAGATGTATGAGCCGTGGTCGTACATCATAAATTTCAGTTTAAAAACACAATAAAAAATAAATCAATGTATTTTCCTATTCAAGCTACGTGGTACCTGGTTCATATATAATATATAATTCAAATTTTTCACAACATAATTTAAAAGCTTTCTTTTTAGACAGCACTTAAAAAGAAATCACGAAAGTAACCTTTTAGTGCTTCCAGCTAAGAAGCTGTAGAGCAACTTACGACAAGCTACTAGTCGACGGTTACAGTAATATATAGACATAATTTTCGTAACATATAGAGGTCGCTAAATTGCGTGTCCTATGAGAGACAGACTTTTCCAATTCTTGGCCTGCCCGATTTGCACCCGTGTGGCCACAGAGGGTTAATGTTTGGTTTTTAATGTTTTTTTGCTACATAATAATAATACATAATAATAATAATAAACAGTTGGCTTACACTAATTTGAATGGTATTACTTGTCCCGACAGTCACAACTCCGTGTCTCGACCATCACAAACTTTGCAAATTTATGTAAGAAACATGACAATTCTTTACGAGTTTCTTCTAACAACAAACTATTGCAGCATTTCTTAGGTCTTTCATACCAAAAAGTATGAGTTTGAGACTTATGGTTTGACTGAATTTCATTGTTTATCTTCTTATGAACTTCTTATGCGTGTCCCTACCATCACTCAGATTCGGAAGTGAATTTAACACAGCCAAGGCTAAAACTGAAATTTTTTTGGTTGCCATATTTAAAAATGTTTAATTCGTCATAAGACTGCTTATTGAATTTTTGATAGCTGTTGCTGGTAACCAAATGTATAGCGAAAGAGTAATTAAAAACTAGTAAAAATAACCAAATATGGGATGATAGCATTTTTATTTTTTAAATAACATTTTTTTATTTATTTAGAACATTTGGTTGTGAAAATAGCCACCTTTCAGTTAGCACACTAGCTTCTGGCGAAGCAAAAAACTCGTTTCATTTCTATGGTGCATTTCGACAAACTATCGAACACCAATGAATATTGAAATAAATAAAGAAGCAACTAGAACAGATGGCAACCCTTGATAGAGTTGATGACGGTGATCTATAAATAGCCTACTGCTTTGAAATGTCATATGATTAGCAGCCATACAATTCAAAGGAATGAATTCCAAAATCTGCGCACTCATATACTAGTTCAAACAGTGAGTTGGTCACAGCTTAATCACTCAAAGACTACTGAAGAGGAAAATGTAGTGATTTCCGAAACAGACTGTGTCTAGTCAGCTAAGTGATTGACTTCAATACAGAGTTGTTGTTGTTGTTGCCTTCTTAAAAACTTACTTGATCTAAAGCTCACAATTGTAATTCATGTAAAAATTTCCATAGATCATAAAACTAATTAACATTTTTTTAAATTGTCATTCCAAATAGAAAGAAAATATGTAAAAATTACAGTTAAACAAAACTTGTATGCAAGCTTTTACAAAAAAAAAATAGTTTTTTACAAAAAAAAATAGTTTACTTACACCGCAGCCAATAATATTATGTATAACTTATTAAATCTTAGAGCGAAGATAATTGAAAAGAGTAAGTGGAAACATACAAGTTTTCAAAAACGATTATAACATACAAGTGAAGGTGTTATATAGCTAAATTTAATAAATATTTTAGTTTTCGTTTATTTTTTACTACTTCAGATTGCTTAAAAATAAACTTGTTGCAGAGGAATTGCATACAACATAAGAAAACTACCCAGTGTTGCCAAAAACACCTAAATAGGATTAAAAAGGCTTTTTAATTGTTGGCTCAAAAACATGTATTCATTGTTTTGCTTACCATTTTCAGGATTTAACAAACTATAAACTAAAATAGATAAATAATAGCTTTTCTTAAATATTAATACATCTTAAATATCGGGCGTTTACTTTATATGCCGAATTTTTCATACTTTGCTAAAGTTCTTGTCTCTAAAATCATCATAATGAAACCTGTTTTGACTTCGCAGAACTTTACCTCCTTTATAATTTATTGAATTCATTAAAGAAACTTCAAGAACATTAATCAGCAAAAATCGTGAAAAATTAAATTTAAACAGGTATTGTAAATATTTCGAAGAACTTCCTCGAAAGTTAAATAGATATTGCAATTAATTTCAGACAATAAATTACTCTTCTCCGCACTCTTACTACTACTCTCGTCATCTGATTTTTAAAACTCGTTAAAAAGAAGGTAACAATTAATTGTCCTTGTTAACCGGCAGCATAACGACCAATTTTAAGCAAAGCAAGAAGTACTACAGGCAGTGACGTAATTGGAAAATTTTGCTACTGGATTCGAAGAACAATTTGCCGCCTCTTCTGTGGAATCTTTTATTTTTTCAATAAAAAGTGTTCGTAGAGGCCAACTAAAACAAATTGTTTTACAATAAACTACAAAAAAAGGTATTATATATATTTATGAAATCCTACAAAAATTTTTAGTACTGATAAATGGAAATTTTAAATATAAATTGCACATCTCTCTAAATGCATCTCTCTCCAGTACCATTTTTCAGCTCCAGCGACGGTCACTTTAGCCCTACCCCAGCTACGCTACTGACTGCAAGACATCCAAGTCAATCATGGTATTTTCGCAATCCACCCACAATATTGCTAAGTTTTTAAGGCTATGATTTGTCTTATCCGCACAGGAGATGATGAAGGTAGAAAATAAGTTAATGAAAAATTTGGCGTATGATTTTTCAGGAGAAACATAATAAAATGGAGAATTATGAAACATTTATAACGAGAGTTCACGAGATTTTAAGAAGAACAAAAAAGCTACAAGCTAAACAGATGAAATAATATCTGGAAAATAATGTATGTGAGTTTAAAATACTTACAAGCAAAAAGAAATAAAAAATGAAACTATGGAATATACTTAATTAAAATGTTTTTCAGTTGAAAGAAGAAGGTAGCATCTAAAGAAATAAGTGCCGAATATTTTAGACGCATTTATGCTTGAAAATGGAAACAAAATGTCGAATGCCAGGTGGCTTAACTTATTTTATCTGATACTAGCTGAACCCGGTGTGCTTCGCTACCCCCCTCGTACCAGGATTGCATTTCAAAATTGTGGCAATACCAAAATCACTTTTCACGCCATTGAATTTTCGAAATAAGTCCACCCCAGCGCCACCTACCGTGTCCATTTATACACAAATTATTTTCTTATGATTAAACAAACATACATTCTGAATTTCAGTTAAATTGGTCCATAAATTCAAATTTTCGATATAAGTCCACCCCAGCGCCACCTATCGGGTCCATTTATACACAAATTATTTTCTTATGATTAAACAAACATACATTCTGAATTTCAGTTAAATTGGTCCATAAATTCAAATTTTCGATATAAGTCCACCCCAGCGCCACCTATCGGGTCCATTTATACACAAATTATTTTCTTATGATTAAACAAACATACATTCTGAATTTCAGTTAAATTGGTCCATAAATTCAAATTTTCGATATAAGTCCACCCCAACGCCACCTATCGGACTTTCCCGGAGGGTTTTTCCAAAATTTTCCTTCGTAAAAACCTTCTCCTGGCAATTATAAACAACTGAAAAAAAATTTTAGACAAATCGGCCCAGCCATTCTCAATTGATGTTTTACTATACATTTTTTACACCATTTTTATATATATAGATTCTTTCATGTTTTTGAACATTCTCTTTTTTCTTTTTACCTTGCTTTGAGTTTTCCTCAGTTATGGCTTCTTGAGACTAATCGTTTTAAGACTTTTTCATTTGATATTCTCTTGTAATTTTTTAAATTGTTTTTCTTTTAATATTTAAAATACAGGCGATTTGTAATTTTCACAGTGCTTTTCTGGACACTAAAATTGAGTAAACTGAAATTTGGCAAAGGAATTGGGTATAATTAGGAAAGCGAAGCCGCGACTTTGCACCCTACTTACCTGTTTGACCTCAGCTCCATCTCTAATCAAAAAGTTACATTTTTTTTTTTTGAAATTTTAGTTGTTGATATTTGACGAAAAAGTTTCCGTTTTTTTAAATGATATATATCATCAAATAACTAACAAACCATTATTTTAGCAGTGCCGTTAATTTAGCATTTATATTTTAATCCTTTTTTACAAAAATGTAAAGAATAAGTAAGCTAAGAAAAGGCACACAAAGTCTTTTTAAACAATTCAAATTCAACATTGTTTTTTTGACTACCTTTGTCATGACTTCACATTTATTAGCAAAAAGTTTTCCAGTTGTAAGCAAAACTTTTTTAACTGTTTCTATTATTAAAAAAACAAGTAGGCACCCGATGATTTTTTGATTAAATAATTTTTCAAGAATGTTAATTTTCTATTTCTAAAAACAGACTTTAATTTTCAGATAGCTTCAACAATAATTTATTTAAAAAGATTATTGCAATATCTTGCTGCAATCAAAAATTATCGCTAAAAAATAAATTTTCTAACTTTACCATATTGCGATAGATTTTTAGCAATAGCTTTTGATCGGAAAGAGTTACTGGGATAAATTATTTATGAAGCTTGGCAATTTTTAACATACATAAAAAAGAAAAAAAATCATATCATTATATTTCTTTCTTAATAATAATAGTTTGCGTAAAACTATGGCAATTTCACAAATAAAAGTTATGTCATATGAGCGAAAAAAAACACTTTTATTTAAAAGAATAAAAAACCATAACATAACATAACATAACATGACATGACATAGAATAACATAAAATAACATAACATAACATAACATAACATTACATAACATAACATAACATAACATAACATAACATAACATAACATAACATAACATAACATAACATAACATAACATAACATAACATAACATAACATAACATAACATAACATAACATAACATAACATAACATAACATAACATAACATAACATAACATAACATAACATAACATAACATAACATAACATAACATAACATAACATAACATAACATAACATAACATAACATAACATAACATAACATAACATAACATAACATAACATAACATAACATAACATAACATAACATAACATAACATAACATAACATAACATAACATAACATAACATAACATAACATAACATAACATAACATAACATAACATAACATAACATAACATAACATAACATAACATAACATAACATAACATAACATAACATAACATAACATAACATAACATAACATAACATAACATAACATAATATAACATAACATAACATAACATAACATAACATAACATAACATAACATAACATAACATAACATAACATAACATAACATAACATAACATAACATAACATAACATAACATAACATAACATAACATAACATAACATAACATAACATAACATAACATAACATAACATAACATAACATAACATAACATAACCTAACATAACATAACATAACATAACATAACATAACATAACCTAACATAACATAACATAACATAACATAACATAACATAACATAACATAACATAACATAACATAACATAACATAACATAACATAACATAACATAACATAACATAACATAACATAACATAACATAACATAACATAACATAACATAACATAACATAACATAACATAACATAACATAACATAACATAACATAACATAACATAACATAACATAACATAACATAACATAACATAACATAACATAACATAACATAACATAACATAACATAACATAACATAACATAACATAACATAACATAACATAACATAACATAACATAACATAACATAACATAACATAACATAACATAACATAACATAACATAACATAACATAACATAACATAACATAACATAACATAACATAACATAACATAACATAACATAACATAACATAACATAACATAACATAACATAACATAACATAACATAACATAACATAACATAACATAACATAACATAACATAACATAACATAGCATAACATAACATAACATAACATAACATAACATAACATAACATAACATAACATAACATAACATAACATAACATAACATAACATAACATAACATAACATAACATAACATAACATGACATGACATAGAATAACATAACATAACATAACATAACATAACATAACATAACATAACATAACATAACATAACATAACATAACATAACATAACATAACATAACATAACATAACATAACATAACATAACATAACATAACATAACATAACATAACATAACATAACATAACATAACATAACATAACATAACATAACATAACATAACATAACATAACATAACATAACATAACATAACATAACATAACATAACATAACATAACATAACATAACATAACATAACATAACATAACATAACATAACATAACATAACATAACATAACATAACATAACATAACATAACATAACATAACATAACATAACATAACATAACATAACATAACATAACATAACATAACATAACATAACATAACATAACATAACATAACATAACATAACATAACATAACATAACATAACATAACATAACATAACATAACATAACATAACATAACATAACATAACATAACATAACATAACATAACATAACATAACATAACATAACATAACATAACATAACATAACATAACATAACATAACTTATTGTAGCTAACAGGGCAATCTCACGTGACGCGTATAATTCACGAGACTGCGTAAATTTACTTTTACAACTCGGCCAATCTGACAAGGGATCGTCCTCGATAACAATGCAATATTAAATCTATGGTTTACAATGTTTGCTTATAATTATTACAAATTTTATTTCTTCAGTAGTGGTATCGGCTCTGTTATTTAGACAACCATTTTCGCATTCTGTTAGCTTCTACCACTCCATCATACGGCAACTGAGTCAGCTGGCAGTTTTCTACGTCACGAATGACATATCTATCATGGCCAAGGGCCTTATGTACAACAAAAGGTCCCTTATACTTTGGTAGTAGCTTTTTATTCGTCCCGTCTACTGTATCAACATTTCTAATCACGACGAAATCACCCACATTGTAGCGTTTTGGGTTAGATGTTTTAAAACATAATTAAAGCTGTATTCTTGAGATTTTTTTATTGCTTTGGCAGCATCGGACCGCATTTGATTCAAATCACGTTCCTTACCACAGTCTTGTTTCCCGTTTATATATTCTGTAAGTTCATCAATAAACTCACCACGTTGCTCTACACCGAACAAAAGCATACTAGGAGAATAATTTGTAGTACTATGAATTGAGTTGTTGATTGCATATTCCACCTGAGTAAGTTTATTAACCCAGTCGGCATGTTCTAAAGGCTCACTTAATTTTCCTAGCATAGCTTTAATCACCCTATTAACTCTTTCAACCTGACCTTTGGCTTGTGGAGAAGCCACAGCCACTTTGACGTGCTGTATATTCCGTTTTAACAAATACTCCCCAAATTCTAAAGATGTGAAACATGTTCCCCTGTCTGATATAATTCGTCTGGGTCTACTATAATAAGAGAAATATTTTTCCAGAGAAGCAGTTACTTCTAGTGTGCTAGTGGAACTAGTGGGATACAACTTTACAAACTTCGAGAAGGCATCAATTACAACTAATATATGTTTTCTCTTCGATTTGATGGAAGGCAGTGGCCCAAAGTGATCAACATGAATAGTGTCAAATGGTAACGTGCTTTTTGGAATGCTATACAAATTTCTTTCAGTATGTCGGACTGGTGCACTATACATTATACATTTCAGACAATTCTCAATAAAGCATTTTATTTTTTCCCGCATATTTGGGAACCAATAATACAAACTAACACTGTCATAAGTTTTATCTGTTGCTTGGTGGCATATTTTTTCGTGAATTAATCGTATAACATTATCCTCCATCTCTTTGGGCACGAATAATGCTTTAATTCCACCTTTTCTTACTCTAAAAACAAGTCCATCTATTAGTTCATAATCTTTTACCTCTCTTATCTCGAGACGAGCACGTATATCCCTTATAACTTCATCTCTTTCTTGAGAGATTCGGATCTGAAAGTCTACCTCACTTTGCTCCAGAAATAATGCAATTTGGCAGCGGCTTAATGCATCTACATGCCCCATTGAAGCACCGCTGCGATGCTTAATGGTGTAGTTAAAATTTTCTAATTCTAACGCCCACCTCGCGATCCGTGGATTTGTTTGTTTTTTTGATGAAGTCATAGTCAGCGAATTACAATCAGTTATTATTTTAAAAGGTATTCCTTCCAGATAAACTCTAAAGCGTCTTAATGCATAAATAATTGCTAAAGTTTCTAATTCAAAGCTGTGGTATTTGGCTTCTGCTGCAGAAGTAGTTTTTGAAAAGTAAGATAAAGGATGGAATTTTCCATTACTCTGCCGTTGAAGTAGGACATCACCAAATCCTATTGAGCTAGCATCACTTTCTCGGGATTGTAAATTGCTAAAACAGGGGCTTCAGTCAACTTCGATCGTAAATCGTAAAATGCTGTTATACATTGTTCGTCAAGAGTATATTCGGTATCTTTCTTTAAAAGCATTAATAAAGGTTTGGCTATTCGGGAAAATGATGGTATAAATCTCCTAAAATATGAAAATAGCCCAATGCACGAGTGTAATGCTTTTCGATTTGTGGGTAAGGGATACTTCATTATGGAAGATATATGAGATTCACTTGGTTTTATTCCTTCAGGAGATACTGAATACCCTAAAAACTCTATAGTTTTATAGCCGAATTTACATTTAGCAAGATTCAGTTTAAGTCCTCGTTGAGCAATACGATGCAGAACAGTCTGAAGTAATGCTATGTGTTCGGAAAAATTTGTCGTAGCTACTAGTATGTCGTCCATATAGACTATAATTTTCTTTTCGTCAATTAGATCTTTGAATATAGTATTAATAAAACGCTGGAACACAGCCGGAGCATTTTTAAGTCCGAAAGGCATCTTCAAGTATTCGTACTGTCCGTTAGGTGTAAAAAATGCAGTGAATGGAATTGATTCCGGTGAGACATTAACCTGGTGAAACCCGCTTTTTAAATCTAACACAGTAAATAATTTTTTACCCTCTAAATACTCTACACAATCGTCAATAAGCGGAAGTGGATAATTATCTCTAACAGTGATCTTGTTCAAACCTCTGTAATCAACGCAAAGGCGTGTCTGCCCGTTCTTTTTCTTAACTAGGACAATAGCTGATGCATATGGCGAACTACTTGGTCGAATTATTCCATCTCTTTGCAGTTCGTCCAAAATATTCTTTACTATGGTTCGATCCATGTATGATAGTCGACGAGGAGGGCAGTGAAACGGAACGTCAGTAGTTAAGTGAATTTTCATTTCATGCTTGTAAGGTTCAATTACTAAATGTCTAGGCCTAACATAAGAATCTGCGATCAACGACTTCAACTCTATACTTTTTGACTTGTCTAAAAAGTAGTCAATATTAAATTCTACATCATCATTTGTGATTTCAATACCAAATATATAGGGCAATTCAGTTTCAGAAGTACCAGCATTACTTATATTACCAACTGACTCAGCATCCGGAACATTCTCAGTATTATTTAAAGATTTTATGTGTAATAAAGTAGAAAAATCATTTGGAGTGGAAGTGCACAAATTTTTATTATTACTTTCTAGTAACAGTTCTTCAGTTTTACAATTCATTTTAACTTCTGTTAACTGTATATGAAATAATTTCAAAAAGTCTCGGCCTTAAACGACCGGCATGAACATCGCGCTGTCAGGCACGATTTTAAGTTTAATACTTTTGGTTTTAAGTCTAAATTTTATAAGGCAATAAGCTTCTTCTTCAATATGAATTTTCATTCCGCCAATACCAAAGAAATCTTGTGTAAGAGGCTGAACCACGCAATATCTTGAAACAAGAGATCGTTTAATGAAACTAATAGGGCTGCCGGTATCAAAAAGAGAAAGATATTCGTTAAATTTTGCACCTCCAAACCAATTAATTTTAAAACTAATACTCACTGAATTATATATATCTACTGGATCATTGTTGTCTTCATCTACAGCTGCTAATTGTCTGTCAGCGAGCGGCTTGAAAATCTTCTTTTGATTGGTGCAGGAGCGGTGCTCGTGGCCCATCTGCCAGCATCGAAAGCAAGAGCCAATTGGTCGCAAAGGATATGGGCAGTTCGGCTTCATATGCCCATCTTGTGAACAGTTGTAGCACTTCACTGGATTTTTTTCAATACCTTGCTTTGGTTTGGCAGAAGTAGCGACAGTATTTCGTCCAACGGAGGTAGGAGTCTTTACTTCCAAATATTTTTGTTGATAGCGATTGATGAATTTCTTTAATTCGTCAACTGTTCGGGCACTCATTAAAAGATTTATGTTGGCCACACCGTCGCCAATTTCTTCAATAATGAAATCAATCAATTCGATTTCTTCAATGTCTGAGCGCATCGCTATTGACTGCATGCTAAGTACATAGCAATGTAGTGACTCGTTCTTTTTGTTCCAACGTCACTGACTTAGAGTGCGGTAGACACTTTGACGAGTGACTGCAATGTCAAACTCATTGATAAGTGCAGCTTTCAGATCGCTATAATTTAAAGCAATCGTAGTCGACAAGAAAATTCGAGCTGTTCCAGAAAGCGATCGCCTCAAGCTTAGCAGTTGCAACCGGTCATCCACATTAATTGACTGCATGATCTCTTCAAAGTCTCGGATGAAACTGCGAATGGAATGTCCCAAATCATCACCACTGTACTTAGGGATAGCGTACTCAACGTCAGCGAAATCCATCCGTCTATCGTGGTTAACAATTGCAGCTCCTTCTAACTCTTGAATCCTCTTTTTCAGTTGTAATATTTCAAGGCGCCCTTGCAACTCTTTCAATTCAGCATCATAAACATCGGTGTGAACGGCAGCGGCAGTGGTGCTGGTAGTGGAGCCAGCGGCAGGGGTAGTGACGGCAGTGGCACCGATACAGACGTCAGTAGCAGCGGTAGTGACGGCAGTGGTAGTAGTGGCAGCAGCGTCTGTTGCGTTGAATGCAACACCAGTACAATTTCCAAATTGTCCATCAATATTATTGATATCTTCATCTGACGAATTTTCGGGTGTAGGTTCGGCTTGTGCAGGAGTATCGGTGGATTCTTCCCCGAATTTCTTGTTATGATCAGATATCAAACGTTTAAGTTGGACTACAGTGGCCGTAGCTGGAAATATCACCCCTGCTGTAGTCAAGGCATCCACAAGTGCCTGCTTGGATTCGCGTTGCACTTTAATTTATGAAATAATAATTTCTTATTGTGGAATCTTTACCCCACATCTGAGTTTTTAACTCTAAATACTTTTTTATTTGTATGTTTAATTTTATTTATGAAGATTGGTTTTTATGCGACTTTCTCCTTTGTCAGACGGCGAGATAGAGAGAGCAAAACGGAAAACGAACAAATCAAAATGGCTCTCCTTCACTTTTCGCAGCTGTCAAAGTTCAAACGCCATCTGTCTGTCAAAAGTGAATGTCGAGCTATTCATGCAGGGATGCCAAACTTATTGTAGCTAACAGGGCAATCACACGTGACGCGTATGATTCACGAGACTGCGTAAATTCACTTTTACAATAACATAGCATAACATAACATAACTGAACTTTTTAAAGGTTTAAATCCATATACAGTTGTGTTCATAAAAACAGCAGCAATGTGACTCGTAATATGAAGTTGTCAATACATATTACTTACCAATAATCTTTTATAAATCATTAGTAATTTGTTGTTGACTACATAAAGACACCGTTGCAACGGTATTTTGTGAATATCAGTGCTTTATTTTTTAAGAGATAATTTGATTGCAAGCGTTTAACATCACCTTTTTGTTGTGAAATTAATTACATTTTATTTTCGAAAGATTTGTTAAAAGCTGTTCAAAATTATTTATATTTATAATTTTATTCAATGCTTTGAATATTTTACAAAAATAGTTCAATCTAAACACTGTAGAGAAACAAAATTTGTTAAAAAGTTGCGGTATTACGGAGACATCGAAGAAAATAGTCGTTTGCACAAAAAATGCACAAATAAACGCGAAACACGAGGACACAAACTTGCAACGAGCATTTGCAACAGTCTTGCCAGCTACTTATGATTGAAATCCGAAAAATTTTGAAAAAAAAATCCGCTAAAATCCGCTAGTTACATTTTTAAAATTACGTTTAACTTAGAAAATATTAACAAAAAAAATCTAAAAAAACTAATTCAAGTCTAAATTAAAAAAAAACTAAGAGTATATTCTTAATTTGCTTTCGCTTATATAGATAACATTCGGCCCAATTTATATTATTATCTATTAGTTATTTTATTTTTAAAAAAAAAATAATTTACTTCACAGGTTACACAAATATAAAATGCTTAAACTAAGCTAATTTAACTAATCTTACACAAATAATTACTAATATTTTTATATACTCGTACCATTAAAGCACATCTTGAGATAATCAATTTCCATTAAAAATTAAGGCACAAGCTAAGGCTCGTTTGGTGGCTCCGAAATTAAAAAAAGGCACAAAAAATGCACCAGGCACCAAACCTCATTTTTCTTGCGCAAAAATTTTCAAAATGCACCAAATCTGGTGGAAAAAGCGCCAAGTTGGCAACAGTGGGTATATTATAGTCATGGCAGCAATCCTGGTGCCTTCTTAAGCCGTATCTTAAAAATTTAATGATTGTTACCAATTTTCTTTTTGAAAAGATATACACGAAATACTTACTTAACACTTAGAATGCAATTGTGTCGATATAATAAAAAAATAAATTAAATATTTCAGACTTAGAAAAGACTTTGTCCGAGCTTCAATTGATCAATTGTGCTGTGCGTGTTATTAAATGTTCGAACACAAATGATCGAAAACTGGACCTAGGATCAACCCTAGAAGGAGTCGAGGAACATGACATATCTTCAAAGACCGCGACCGTTAAAGTGACTGTATATTAGATGTTTGTGATTAAAACAAAATCATGAATTTTAATTGTTGTTTTTAATTACGTATATACTTTGATTACATAAAACATTTATAAAAAACTATTTTTTATAGACTTTTTTTAGGCATTGACCACAAACGTTAAGTGTTAATGTCGACTCCGAACGGCTTCTGTTCTACAGAAGCTTAACATTGCAGTTTTTACTCTATGAGGTATGCCATTGTCTCCAGAGAGGTGACGACCGAACAAAATAATTATTTCAAATGAAAAAACATTCTGTTTGAGTTGGGAATCAAACTCGGACTACCGCGATTCTTTAGCTTAGGTGCCGCGCACTCTACCAGTAGGCTACGGCCGCCACTGTGTCGATTCGTAAGCGATTTCTAATTTTGGACTTATGTTAAACTGGCTAAGCGCTCGTTCAACAGAATTTTACCAAGGCAATGATTATAAAGTTGCAGTGAAAAATTTGACAGATCCCCAAAAATTAGATTTCCAGCTGCATCCTTATATTAAAGAACTTCAAACCAAAAATCAGTTGTATTCGATACATTATTCCATATAAAGATGTTAATTTTTTGATACTGATTTAATTTTTTCGATATATGGTCATCGCTACAACCACAAATTTAAAAAAAAGAAAGACAAAATATCTTCTTGTACTGCTGTTAAAACATTGTTAACAGAGAAATGCTCAATCACCTTCAAGATTAATAATAAGTAATCTAAATTACAACCATAACAATAAGTAAAAAATTCGCCAAAATTTTGCCAGCGGATTTATAATAATTTTTTCTACCAAATGATATTTAAATCCGCATATCTTTGCGGGAAATCCACTGATCTGGCAACAGTGATCTGCACTGGCCTATAAATTGTGAAAATGGCGAAGCAAGATCCTCAAATGAGCTCTTGAAAAATAAAACAAGACCTTAATCTGTCAATTACCTACGCAACGGCAAGATGACATTTGCTAGAGATTTTAACTCACCCATAGAAACCTCTTAAAGGTATTTCCAGATTGCTAGACGAAAACAGTTCGCTAAAGCGCCTCTGTAAAAATGGCGAAATATTCTTTGGAGCGAGGAGACTAAAATAATTCATTGTAGATCTAAAGGTCGTCGACAGTACGTGAAAAGACTAGTTAACGCTACCTATAACCCTAAGTACACCAGCAAAGCTGTCAAACATGGTGGCGGTAAGCTTATGGTTTGGGCATGTGTCCCCCCCTACCATAGCGTTTGGCCCATATATGCGATAATGGCAATACTGAACCTCTTTGTTTATATCAGAATTCTCGATGAAATTATGCTTCCTTATGCCGAGGACAATATGCCGATTAAATAGGTATTCCAGCCAGATAATGACCCAAAACATACAAAAGTTGACTTGATGGAGTGGCCGGTGCAGTCGAAAACGCAGTAAGCGCAGAAAATCTCAAAAAGAGCAAGGAACTGTGGGAAAAAGTTCGTGAGAGATGGCAGAAGCTGGTCATTTCTGCGCAACACAGATGTGCCGCCGTCTTCTGAAATGGAGGCCATGCAATGATATATTAACTGTTTGAATGTAATTATATTTTTCGCTTGTGTGTTTTGAAGTTTTTTATAAAAACATAAATACTGTTCTGTATAAAAGTGCAATTTTTGTGAACACAACAGTAATACAATATAATTAATTTGACTTAAATTTTTTAAAATACTTTTTGATTTTACAATTGAAGGGCTTATTGCAAGAACATGATATGCTACATACAACATTTTTTGATAAAATCAACTTTAAAGTTTAAACAAAAGGTATTTTTGTATGAAGAAATGCAGTAGTACAAGGAAACTTTTACAACTGGGAACAAAATTTAAAAAGGAAAAAGCCGAAATCTCTTAAGTTAGTCTTGGTTATTCATTATGGTTTGCATTGTGCCTAAGAAATCCATTTCTTGTGATTATGTGAGTTTTCATTTTATTGCAATAAGCCCTTCAATTTAAATTTGGCCAAATATTTATAAAATTTAATATTTTGTTATCGATCTTAGAGGTTTAAATTCTCTCTTTGAAAAGATGCAAAATTTCACATATGCTGTTATGCCTTGAGACCACAGAAATTTAAGCTTACATTTTGAAGGTCCTTCCATTTTATGCTTTTATTAGAAACTACCTACTCCTAAGCTACTTCTTACCTGCTATTGACATACACTCTGCTTCTAATACTTTACTCTTAGCATTTTTATTCTTTTTTTACTCTAATCAACAATCTTTATTTATTTATTTTGAAAGCAAAAGCTCACAAAGAAATAGAAACACTTAAAATTAATTTGCGCAACTTGACAAATATTCATTTGCAAAAATAAATACAAAATAAAAGAACCGAATTCTTTAGATTTCCTCCATTTGACATAAAGCAAAAAACATTCTGACTTTCATGCACTGACACTCAAACACTCACACACACTCATACCAAAAAACTTACACATTCATTACACACATTAATACACCCAAACTAGCTTGTTTGCAACACAGTTTCCAAGAACTTACTCAGCATAAATAAATCTTAACAATTGTCTCGCAATTCGAAGAAATCTTCAAAAACAATATGGTTGGGCTATGAGCATAGTAGTCAGCAGTAATCAGCACTACCCGCTTGTAAAAATTTGTAAGTAGTGACATTGTAATGCTGAGCTGTAAGCGAGAAGGGCAAAATTTTATTTGTGTTTTTCAAATCGATAGTTTCCTTTCATTGTCGAGACAACAGTTTGACTTTATTCGTCTCTGTGTAACTTCATTGTGTTTTCTAACAGAATGTTTTGTAGTAGTGTGTATTTTGTCGAGACAACAGTTTGACTTTATTCGTCTCTGTGTAACTACATTGTGTTTTCTATCAGAATGTTTTGTAGTAGTGTGTATTTTGAATATATAGTATGTTTGAACCAAAAAATATTTTAATCATTAATTCTGAAACGCTAGCAAAGAAGGTGAATAAAATTTTATAAACTATTGCTAAAATAATTGTAAGCTTTTTCATTTGTTTCTTGTTCACTATTTTTATCCAGTGTGTTTTCTTTGGTTTTCGTTGTGTTTTGAGCATAGAGAGGATTTTCGTTTAATTTGTTTTCTCTCTCCAATCTTGTGTGTCATAAGCAGCATACCTACTTCTATCTTCGCTTATTGTGTAAGGTAGATGTCATCAGTGTTTTAGCGGCCATGTCCGAACAAATGTAATTGAGAATAATTAACAAGCTTTAGAGGCCTCGCAATTACATTGTGTTAAAGAAATAATTGGTTACGTCATGTGTCTATTCCAAAGTGCGTAGAGCACTCAAAATTCGCTCTCGCTATTTCGAGTTATCATTTATAAAAACAAAAGCCATGAATAATCTTTTCAGAGCAACTCGTTAAAACTTACATTGACATGAAGTTCGGCAAAATGACGAAATTTTTTTTTGTTGCTTCTCTAATTATATAAGAAGTATTGAGGAAGAGATGGAAAAACTATAAAAAAGATGATTGAAGAAAAAGGCTAAATCATTCAAATACTCATTTTTTTTTTTGCTTCGAGTAGCTGTTTACTCCTCGACGGTTTTTGCAGAATAAAAAATGCAACGAGTCCGATGAACGAGCATTCATACATACTATATGTCGGATAGATCGACAGAAAAATCAAAATCATTTGATTTTCGTTCTACATGTCGGATGGTCATGCAGTTTTAGCTTTCACTTGTCATCATACATGTAGTATTGTCTGAAACCCCCTTAAGCAAAGTTGGCAAAGATTAAATTGTCACTCGGTTTGTCAAGTAGAAAAAGAAAGCGCGCCATTTTTTGTTCTTAATTTGAAATGAAAATATTTTTGTAATTTATAAAGATATCTATACATTTTTGAAAATTGAATTAACGTTGAAATTTTAGTTGTTTTACATTGTTTCTAACTTTTTTAAGTTTGATGCAAAATTTTGAAAAAAAAACCAAAGTATACAAACAATTATTTTAAAAACTATTAACAAGTTTAATTGAGTAATTTTACTAGCTGTTAGTTTTAAATTTAAATTTAAAAATAGCTGTTAGTGTAAATTTACACGGATTTCTTACGTCGCATTTGTGGATTGTTATTCTCTTTGGGTTGGCTTCGCTGCTCCTCAATGATAAGAATTTTCGAACTCTGGTCTATTCACCACTGGGTACACTTAAGCATAGTGTGCAAACGAGAAAATTTTAGAAAACATGACAGAGATGAAGCATAATGTGAATTGTTTACTTTTGCCTTCATATAAGTTGGGTAAACTTTTTGACAAATTGCAATGAAACACTTTTGCATATGAAGAAGACAGCAGTGGTAGCAACAACTAAAACAAAATAAACACAACCATGATTATAATAATGCCCTAGCATCAGCCAAGAATATCGTCTTGGGTAGAATTAATTAAAGCCCTCGAGGACTTGCTTTAATGTTCACTGTGACAATTATTGTTATGATTTCTGTCTGAGTGAATAATTTACGCCAAGATTTTGCATGCATGTTTTTATCAAACTGATGACAGGAAGGTACCAATAGAAACGAGAATAAGCTAAGCAAAAGCAGGCAAATTTAAGGAAACTAGTAATGTCCGACCGAAGGTGGATTTTTGGCCAAAATATTTTTTTCTAGTAAAAATATATAATTATATTTAAGCCTTGATTTCGTTATTTATCGTTTAATCATTAAAGGTCCAGTCTGGTTAAACAGTCCGAAAAATATGCAATTTTCATTAAACTTTTTTGGAAAAAGTAAATAATAGTTATTTTAAACTTTTTAGGTATATTTGCAGTATTTTGAAGAAGATTGTAGAAAATTTTCAGATTATAATCAATAATTATTTAATTAATATACTGCTGCAAGCCAAGGAGCGACGTGGATGGAGGGCCAGTGCTTAAAACACGAACTGAACTGGCGACCTTGCCACAGGTCACAAAGTTCACCTGAAACAAAAATAAAAATATTTTCCTGAAAAGTATGAATGTGATAATGAAATAATTTTTGTCATTTTGAATGAATATTTTTTAGTTACTTTTTTGTTGATAAAAATTCCATTATGAAATTTATCAATAAGATTATGGTTCTTTGACAATTTAGCAACTCTTATTTTGAAAAAACAACAGAAAGATTCGTTAAAAATTGACTGAGTTATGAAAGTCGCAAGCTCGAAAACGCAGTTTTAAAGAAAACGCTTTTAAATTTTTAAACATAGTGCTCTCCCTGCTTTGACACAGTCGGCTCGGAGGCTCATAACTTTTGAATAATTACGAATTTCTATTTAACTTTTTAGAATGATATTTTATACAATTATAGCTTCCGAAAAATGCAAAAAACAATATTATAAAAAAATTTTTGTATTACAAAAAAGCAAAAACATTCGGCAATAAATATTTAGAATGATATTTTACACAGTTATAGCTATCTCAAAATGCAAAAAACAAATATATAAGCTGATATATAAGCCGAAGCCGAAGCTAAAGGTTAAAAAATATGCCGAATACCGGCGGGCCTCCCTAGGCTTAAAATAGGTTGTGCGTCGGGTTTGAAGCCCACCCGTAAAAACCCATTTCAATGAAAACAAATAAGAAAAGAAGAAAAATGATCCCCAAATCTGATGACGACTACCGCAAACGAAAAACTGATAATGATTTACGGATATGCACCTGGAATGTCCGAACCCTTAATTGGGAAGGTGCCTCTATCCAACTGACTGATGTCTTCGGAAGATACAAAGCTGATATCACTGCTATCCAAGAAATGCGATGGAAGGGACAGGGTTGCATTCGGCATGCACCCTGTGATATCTACTACAGCGGCCATGCGGTGAAGCACGAGTTTGGATGCGGATTTGTAGTTGGCAAGAGACTACGGCCCCACGTCCTGCGATTCACACCTGTGAACGAACGACTTGCCATAATCCGCATCAAGGTTAAATTTTTCAATATAAGCCCAATATGTGCGCACGCTCCGACAGAAGACAAGGACGATGAGATCAAGGAAATTTTCTACGAGCGCCTTGAAAATACTAACGAGTGCTGCCCCCGTCACGACGTAAAAATCGTGCTTGGTGACTTCAACGCTAAGGTGGGCAAGGAAAATATTTTAGGTCCAACAGTCGGAAAGTTCAGCCTCCACGACAACACCTCCGATAATGGAATGAGGCTGATTGACTTCGCCGCAGCACGAAACGTGATCGTAAGTAGCACTAAATTCAAGCATTTCAATATTCATAAAGCCACCTGGATGTCCCCTGATCAAAAAACCAAGAATCAAATAGATCACGTTTTAATCGACGGAAGGCACTCTTCCAGTGTATTCAATGTACGCACGATCCGTGATGCAAACATTGACTCGGATCACTATCTTGTTGCAGCCAAGATCCGTACACGTCTGTGCGCAGCTAAGAATACACGCAACCCTACACAGAGAAAGCTAGACGTCGACAAGCTGCAATCGAAACAGACAGCCGATGCTTTCGCCACTCGACTCTCACTCCTGCTTCAAAGCACTCCTTCAATCGATGATATATGCGCGCAGTGGACACACATTTCCAACTCCATGCGTGCGGCTGCTGAAGAGGTGATTGGCTATCACCGCCCTCGCCGAAACCAGTGGTACGACCAGGAGTGTCGCGACGCCACTGCAGAGAAAGACGCCGCCTACAAAGCCATCCTGCAGTCGGTTGTAACGCGCGCTGCTAAGGAGCGATACAAAGAAAAGAGGAGGGAAGAGAGACATATTTTCAGGCGGAAAAAAAGAGAGGCAGAAAAGCGCGAGCAAGAGAAGATTGAGATGTTTGGTGACAGGAATGAGGCCCGAAAATTTTTTGAAAAAATAAGACGCCTTGCCGATGGTTTTTAAACCGGGGCCTCTTCCTGCAAGGATGAAAACGGGAATCTAGTAACAGATGTCCAGAGTACACTGACGTTATGGAGGGAACACTTCTCTAAGCTTCTAAATGGCGATGCTGACAACAATCCCGCCAATAGAGATGATATTCCGGAAACCCCAATTTCGGATGACAGCGTTGAGGCTCCGCTGCCCGACTATGATGAAGTTCTGACAGCTATAGCTCGGCTTAAAAATAACAAAGCCGCGGGAGCTGATGGCTTACCTGCTGAGCTGTTTAAGAACGGAGGCGAAGCTCTATTTAAATGCATTTACGAGCTTCTATGCAGAATATGGTCAGAAGAATGCATTCCGAACGATTGGAATCTCAGTGTGTTCTGCCCAATCCACAAGAAAGGCGATCCCACTATCTGTGCCAATTACCGTGGGATAAGCCTTCTTAATATCGCATATAAGGTCCTGTCGAACGTTTTATGTGAAAGATTGAAGCCCATTGTAACCAAACTGATCGGACCTTATCAGTGTGACTTCAGACCTGGAAAGTCCACCATCGACCAGATTTTCACGCTACGACAAATCTTGGAGAAGACTCAAGAAAAATAAGTCGACACCCACCATCTTTTTGTCGACTACAAAGTCGCCTTCGACAGCCCAATAAGGAAGCACCTGTACTCCATCATGTCTGAATTTGGTATTCCTGCAAAACTAATACGACTTTGCAGGATGACACTGAGCAACACCAGCAGCGCAGTTAAAATCGGGAAGGACCTCTCCCCACCATTTATTACCAAACGAGGTTTCAGACAAGGTGATTCCTTATCGTGCGACTTTTTCAACCTAATGACCTTTCGATATCATTGGCCATAATACGCGCGAAGTCAGTGCAGCATTTTCCAGATTAGAAAGAGAGTCAAGTCGAATGGGTCTGGCAGTGAATGCAGATAAGACGAAATATTTAGTGTCAACAAACAAACAGTCCCAGCGTCTTGGAACCCACGTTACTGTTGACAATACCTCCTTCGAGGTTGTGAAGAACTTCTTTTATCTGGGATCCAGCATTAATTCAACCAACGACATCAGCATTGAGATCAAACGAAGAATAACTCTTGCCAACAGGTGTTACTTTGGGTTCAGTAGGCAATTGAGAAGCAGAGCGAACGAAAATCACGCTCTATATATCGCTGCCCTTCCTACTTTATGCATCACAAACCTGGACGCTGAGCAGTTTAGATGAAAAGACTTTAGGAGCATTCGAGAGAAAGATTCTTCGTAAGATCATAAGACATCGACATAGTCAAGCGCATTAAAATCGAGCGGCTTCGCTGACTTGGTCATGCTCCAGTGAAGAAAACATTCGATTCGGTACCCAGCGGCGGTCAACGCAGAAGAGGACGACCGCATCTTCGTTGGAAAGACCAAGTAGAGGACAACCTGACGAAGCTTGGAATTTCCAACTGGCGCCAGCAAGCGAAAGACAGAAATGCCTGGCGCAAATTCTTAGATGAGGCCAAGACCGGCATACGGTTGTAGCGCCAACTAAGTAAGTAAGTAAGTAATATGTTTAATATGATCTTTAGTGGTTTCGTGAACTGTAAACAATTCGTAGGAAGTATCGCAAGGAATTCAGTCTGCTAAACTTTCCAACATAAAAGCTTCCTAATCTGTAAAAGCTATGCGTTTTAACTCAGCATCCACAAAATAGCTGTATGAAAGGCCAAACCTCGTGGGTCACTTTCAGCAGCAACTAAGAATCTGCGTCGAAGATCTTGACTACGAATGATACTGTCCCTACTTGCTATTTTGCCAGCTGATTTACAACACAACATCCACACAGCATATCACGCCCTGGCTACAAACCATTCTTCCAGGATGCTTATTGTTACCATTCTTCTCAAAGCAATACCCTCTGAAGTACCCGGAGAGAGATTGTAAAAAAAATTTTAGATTGGTACATCTGTCATCTGGCGCTCAAATATCTGTTTCTAAATGACGGCGAAGATCTTCTAAAAGAAGGTATTTCCAACTGTAACGTGGGTTCCAAGACGCTGGGACTGTTTGTTTGTTAACACCAACCAATCGACTTGACTGTCTTTCTAATCGCGACAATTCTGTACTGACTTCGAGCGTTTTATGGCCAATGATATCGATGTCAGCAGCATACGCAAGCAGCATAACACTCTTGTAGAATATTGCGCCACTACGTTTCAGATCAGCAGCTTTGATGATCTTCTCCATCAACAGGTTGAAAAAGTCGTACGATAAGGAATCACCTTGCCTGAATCATCGTTTGGTAACAAAAGGTGGGGAGAGGTCCTGTGCGTTTTTAACTGTGCTGCTGGTGTTGCTCAGTGTTATCCTGCAAAGTTGTATTACTTTTGCAGGAATACCAAATTCAGACAAGGTGGAGTACAGGTGATTCCTTATTGGGCTGACGAAGTCGGCTTTGTAGTCAACAAAAAGATGGTGGGTGTCTATTTGTTTTTCTTGGGTATTCTCCAATATTTGTTATATCAGGAAGATCTGGTTGATTGTAGACTTTCCAAGTCTAATGCAAGACTGATAAGGTCCAATCAGTTAGTGGACTTCACGATGAAAATCAACCTTTCACATAAAACGCTCGACAGGACCTTAAATGCGATATTTATCACAAAGGGAGGGATCGCCTTTCCAATCTGAGCACACTGACATTCCAATCCATTGGAGTACATTTTTCCGACCATATTTTGCATAGAAGCTCGTGAATGGATTTAAATAGAACTTCGCCTCCGTTTTTAAACAGCTCAGTAGGTAAGCCATCAGCACCCGCAGATTTGTTATTTCTAAGCCGAGCTATAGCTGCTAGAACTTTATCAAAGTCGGGCAGCGAAACTTCGACGCTGTCATCTGTAATTGGGGTTTCCGGGATATCACTTCTTTTGACGGGACTGTTTCAACGTCACCATTTAGAAGCTAAGAGAAGTATTCCCTCCAAAACATCAGTATACTCTGAATAACTGTCGCTAGATTCCCGTTTTTATCCTTGCAGGCAGAGGCCCAAGTCTTAAAACAATTGACAAGGCGTCTGTCTTATCTTTTCAATCAATTTTTGGGCCTCATTCCTGTCGAAATACATCTCAATCTCTTTTTGCCGTCTGAAAAAAATTAATATTAAGATGCTTAAATTTTGTGCTACTTACGGCGGCAAAGTCAATCAACCTCATGCCGTTATTAGAGGTGTCATCGTGGAGGCTGAACTTTCCGACTGTTAAACAAGATATATTTTCCTTGCCCACCTTAGCGTTGAAGTCACCAAGCACGATGCTTACGTCATAAGCATTTTCAAGGCGCCCGTAGAAAGTTTATTTGGTCTCATCGTCCTTGTCTTCTGTAGGAGCGTGCGTACATACCTTCTTTTCAAAATTGAACCGGACTGTGCTAACAAAACAAAAACGGTTAATTATTCACCTTTAACGGTTATTAATGGTTATGGAAGTTTAATTATTTATTAACACCTTGCCATACACATATGCCAACTTTTTTCTATTCTTGAAAGCATTTTTGGTAGGCCGATTTAGGCTCCCGCTGCGAATTCTTTTTGATGACTTCAATTTTTTTTAAAATGTTTTCCACGCAGCGACAATTTGAGTTTGGGGAATAGGAAAAAGTCACACGGGGCCATATCTGTCAAATATGGTGCTTGTTGAGCGATAACATTGTTTTTGGTCAAATAATGGAGTGCATTGCATGATGTGTGAGCTGGTGCATTTTCGTGGTGCAAAAACCATAAATTGTCTTCCATAATTCTGTCCTCCTTAGCCAAATATTCTCGCGCAATCACTTTAAAACACTCAAATAATATTAAGCGTTTACCGATTGACCTGACGAAAGGAATTCCCAGTGCACTACACCTTGAGAATCCAAGAAAACAGCCAGCACGACATTTATTTTTGAACGACTTTGTCGTGATTTCTTGGCTATATCTTTCATGGTCACACGACAAATTGCAAACTGATGGAAAACTCAAATACCAGCATTCGTGATGAAGCAGACTCCCCCCATAGGTTTTCTGCAGCATTTTCAATCCATCCGGAAAAGACATTCCGTTGGTAAAACATAATTTCAAACACACTCTTTGCTCAATTTTTTTTCATTGTAAAATTCGCAGATCACACTCGAGGTGAACTTATTTGTAAAGCAATATGAAAGAAACTACGTCACAGACCGTGGTAAAAACTAACTCCAAAACCTATTAAAGTGTTCCCAGCCTTAAAAAAAGAAATCATTAACTTTATGACAACTGTTGTTGTTTTATTCGCTCAGTCCGGGTTAATATTAAACAGAAGGTATTAGGCTTATATTAAAGACTTTAACCTTGATGCGGATTATGGCGAGCCATTCGATTACAGGTGTGAATCGTAGGACGTGATGCTATAGTCTCTTGCCAACTACAAATCCGCATCCAAACACGTGCTTCTCCTCATGGCCGCTGTAGTTGATATCACTGGGTGCATGCCGAATGCAACCCTCTCCCTTCCTTCGCATTTCTTGGATAGCAGTGAAATCAACTTTGTATCTTTCCAGGATATTAGTCAGTTGGATAGAGGCACCTTCCCAATTAAGAGTTCGAACATTCGGTATGCGGTAGCCATCATCAGATTTGTTGATCAATTTTCTTATTTTCTTTAACGTTTCTATTGAAATTGGTTTATACGGGTGGTCTTAAAAACCGACGCACAATCCATTTTAAGCCTTGGAGGCTCGCCGCTCAAATTAGCTGCCAAACTGACGGATGCCAATTTTGACGTAGCCCAGGGAACACCACGTATGGGTTTCAGTCGACTTAAGACGATCTCCGCATGGTTACAATATTGAGGAGATCCTCATACTCTGCATCGCTATCTGATTCGCAATCTAAGTCTAAATACATTTTAGTTTTTTATTTCCACGAATTATTTTTCACAATTGTTCTACAATTGTGTGTGTTGAGGAAAAATGTTGAGGGTAAAAAAATTATAGAATCTGCTCATACTTTTGTCACTTAGAGGGTCATTATAGTACATCTTTAATATACGTTTCCCATTTCAGTTACCAAAAACTCATGATTTTATTTACAGAATAAAATTATATCAATTTTTTTCTTAAAAACTATGAATGTCACATTTAGCGAAATATAAAATTAAATAATTGGCATGAATCTCACTTTTGTTTTCAATTGTATACAATCACATTATGAAATTTATGAAAATGTCGAGAATTTTCGCTTAAGCGGATTTTTCAACTTGACATACCTCTTTTTTTCGGGCTATAAATATATATCTTCAGGGTAACAAACAAAAAGTTCTGAAACACAAAAATCAGAATTAAAATAAGAAATTCACTACATTTAGTACATTTAGTACATCTACTGTCTTTTTAAAACAAAAAAAAAGCGTATTGCAACATCCAAAAAGCACCAAAAAACACTGATTTGAAAACACTGGTAATAATTCCGTCCAATCTTATATACTTATTTTTTTAACATCGTCCGCCATCTAACTTTTTTTTCAACTAGTGCTTATTTCGTGAGTGGTAACACTTAGCTCATGTCTGATTTGACAGATAATTAGTTTTATCCTTTCGCTGAACGAATATGGTTGTGTGTACGCTTGAACAACGCTGGGAAATATTGCGACATTACTTTGAAAATCATGGTAATGTTTCAGAATGTGTGCGAAAATTGCGTACGGATTTTGGAAGAAGAGAAGCACCGTCAGCTCCGTATGTTCGTTATCTTGTAAAGAAGTGAAAGAAACTGGCATCCTCATCGATAAACCAAAGCGTGAAAAGCCAAAAGCAGTGCGTACACCCGAGAATATTGCTGCTGTGTCCATCTACATCAATTCACCGTCGTTCTCAACAATTGAGCATTTCGGAGACATCATTGAGACGAATTTCACATAAAGACCTTAGTATGACGCCATACAAAGTCCAATTGGTTTAGGAGTTGAAGCCAACTGACCATCCAATGCGTTTTCGCTTCGCTAAGTGGTCCTGCGATCGACTTACAGAAGATGCCGATTTTGCCAAAAAAATCATCTTTTCAGATGAAGCTCATTTTGATCTTGACGGGTATGTAAACAAGCAAAATTGTCGCATTTGGGGCACAGAAAACCCGCACGCATACATTGAAAAGCCGCTGCACCCAAAACGAGTCACTGTTTGGTGCGTATTTTGGTCCAGAGGCATAATTGGGCCATTTTTCTTCGAAAATGAGCAAGGAGTGGCCGTTACAGTCAATGGCGATCGTTATCGGGCCATGTTGAACGAATTTTTGTTCACAAAAATTGAAGAGGAGGATATTGGCAACATTTGGTTTCAACAGGACGGCGCTACGTGCCACACAGCCGAAGCTACACTCGATGTTTTGCGCCCTGTTTTTGAAGATCGCATTATCAGCCGCAGAGCTGATGTCGTTTGGGTCTATTATTTGTGGGGTGCCCTGAAAGATAAGTGTTACGTCGACAAGCCAGAGACGATTGACGCTTTAAAGGACAATATTCGTGAAGCCATTGGTGAAATACAGCTGCACACAATCGATAATGCGCTTAAAAATTGGACCGAACGTGTAGGCTACTGCATGGCCAGCCGAGGCAGCCATTTGAATGAAATTATTTTCCATTATTAACCGGAAGGATTGTACTTTCAAATAAAAAAAGAAATTTGAGAAAATATCCAGTAGTTTTTTTTATAGCATTTTCAAAAAAAAAGTAATTTGGCGGACCCTTTACTCACTTTTGTTTTTTAACAAATTAGCTCCTAATAATTTCTATCTGTCTACCTACATTGCTACCTCGAACTGTCACATAACTTTCATGTGTTGTCATTTAAAATATTCAAAATGTCAAAACTTAACTACTTATAACTCTCGGAAATGTATTTACACCATCAGCGTCTTGCAACAACCTAGCTTGTATCTGTCTTGCACGCTGCAGCTTCTTTCACAACGGCGACGACAACAACAGCACAAGCTCAATGTATTTATTGCCAACGGCGGTTAGTCTTACTTCAAGCCTGCGTCGTCATCTCCACCACCCTGAACTCCCTCTCCTACACCATTTTTTAGACCATACAATGCCACAATTTTTCTTGCGTGCTGCTGCGCCAGCAGCCTAAATTAACAACATGTCACAAAGAACTGTTGCTACAATTTAGCCAGGCGAAGGCGTTTTTTAACTTTTTTTTAATTCAAATTTATTGGCATATACTTCTTAATTCCTGCTGATCCTTGAGGAATCATAAATAACTTTGTTTTTCTTTATTTTTAAGTTTACTCCTTTTCAAGGTATTCATTTTTGATATATTTTTGATTTAATGAATATGTTTTGAGGCACAAAAACGCACCTCGTAAAATTGGGACTGCAGGGGCAGCAGTTTTTGGTTTTTGTTTTTATTGTTCTCGTTGTTGTTGAAAGCACCGTGAGCGGAAAGGTTAACGAGTTATAGGCAAGTTTACAAGAATGCACGCATAAATTTGTGGTAAATGTATTTATGATTTTATTGCACGTAAGTAAATCGGAATAGCTTCAGTGTGCTCATAAAATAATGTTTCCGACACAAAGGCCTCAAGAAAAACGAAAATGGCAGAAAATAAATTAAAAAGACGTCTTACTTCATTGCGGGTTAAAATATAATGATAAAATATTGAAGAAAAGAAGTTGCGAACAAATTCTTTCAAATGTATGGCTCATTGACTATTATAGCTTTAGCGCTATTAAATACTCAGAATTATATTTCTGTGAACGAGGATACTGTTATCAACAAATGGGCTTCGCGCTCTAGACAATTGGCTTCGTTCCTTCAACTTTGTAAAAATATGTTTATCTTTTTAAAATATCTGTTTTCGTTGCTTTACTGAACTAAATACTTGTCGTCCTGCTCAAAACCGAGCTATTTTCAGCAACATTTTGAAAAGGAAGCTATAACCGTAGTGTCAAGAAGATTTTGTCGCATGCGTTGGTACAGCATACGAAAAACGTTTTTGAAATCATTTAAATTTTAAATTTGTGAAATTGAACACAAAAATATAAATTTCTTTCGGTTTTTTATAATTTTTTTTTTTGTGTTCAAAATGCCAAAAACAGGTATTTTGAGGATTTTTGAAAAAGAAATCCAGTTTCAACAGTTATAACTTTTTTGTTCGAATTTTGGGTTTTGTAATTTTGTGCACGAAATAGCTTAGACTATTCTTTGACATAGTTTTTATAAATTATGCATTTTTGATTTTTGGAGTTTTTTTTCGAAAAGTTACCAAAATTCGAAATTTACAAAATATTACATATAAAGTAAGAAATTTCATAAATACCAAGTTATTTAACGTAGTCACACAATTTTTTGGATATGCAATAAATGTTGGTTTTCATGATGTTTCAACAGCGTTTCTTAGGAATTTTTCAAATTTTAATATAAACGATTTTTTATTAAGAAAAAAAAACTATTTTCTCGAAACAACTTTCTTTTTTTTTTTGATCGGACAGGGTGTTCGAAAAAAATCTATAAATCCGATTGGGCTGAAAATTCAATACGATATTCTTCAGCCATTGGCTCTCGCAGATAGAAGAATTGTTAATTTTTTTTTCGTAGTTCTTACCCCTATGAAAAAACCCCTGATATTTGTAAATGTCTGCTTAATTTTTTAATAATAATGTTTAAATCTGCTGCCTGCCAGAATGACAACAGAACAATAAAATATTTAAATTTTTTTCTTTAAATAATTTCAAGTGCCATAATCACCCGAGCCAGCAACACAACTTTCTTTTAGGTATTCACTTTGGACGTAAAATAATTTAAAAAAATATTGTAAATAACATGAAAAAAAATTGAAATGATTGTATTTTAATTTATTATAAATAAAAATTGCCGAAACAAACCTTGAAAATAAGACCGGAGAATGAGACTACAGCGTAAATACTTAGCCAAATAAATCAGAGGAAACATTTTTAAAATGCATTACTTTGTTCCGTTAATGAACAAACATTTTTTCAAGTTCTAACTAAGCAACAGTTATTTGATTAGCCGAATCAGAAAATCCGTCTATCTATTCGGCAATGAAGTATCTAAAAACTATGCTTGTGTATCCAAAGTAGCAACCAAAATATTGCTACAAGGAAAATGTCCAGCTAGAAACAAACTTCATTCGGCAACCACAAGAAGATAAAAATAAAAAAAAAAAGATCGAAGAAAACAAACATACATACATATGTACATACATACATACATACATGTAATTTCAAGACTTTTTCTCCACTACAGCATATACAAATTCTGAAAAAAAGCTGTGCGGACTTTCGTAAATAGATTCATACACATACATTCATACATTCATATTTTATAATTGAGAACAAAATCTATTTACGAAAGTCCGCACAGCTTTTTTTCAGAATTTGTATATGCTGTAGTGGAGAAAAAGTCTTGAAATTACATGTATTTTACGAATTTCGCTGAGCCAGACCTCCAAAAAATTCGTCCATACAAATTGACCCGCCCTAATACATATACATAAAAACTAGGAAAGTCAATACCGGGATCCCGAAATCCGGTTTAACCCCTTTTAAGATTCAGGAAAGACAGTTCCGGGATTTTTAAATAAAAAATTTCTATTACAAAAGCGCATGTAAATGCAAACATTTCATTTTAAGTTGATATAAAATTAGAAAAACTTATACAGAATTGTACTTAAATTTAAACTAAAATTGAAACTAAGCAGTTTTATTATTTAGCTCAGGAATAAAAATTGTTCCTCAATTTTCATTTTTTTCGCTCAGAAAGTTATTTCTCAATTTTTATTCTTTGCTCATAAATAAGAATTATTTGTTGAGTTTTATTTATTTTTCCTCAAACGTAAAACTCAAAACACCACAGAGCTTTGTTGTTGCTGGCGCATGCTCGCATTGAGTGTGCCGAATGTGCCTTGTGTGCGTACGTAAAAAGTGTGTTTGGGGTTTCGAAATATCGTTAAGGTCAGATTTTTCATTTGTACTGTTAGGACCAATTAATCAGTGTTAAGGTAAGATTTGGTTGGCATTATCCCATTCCAATCAAATGAAATTTAAATTTGTTATATCATGTAATCACTGTTTGTTAGCGATATTATTATTGACTAATTCAATTTATTATTTATTTTTATGTACTTAAATCCAGCTGTACTCCTTATTCAAGTGAGCTGAAAACTCTTTTATAGTTAGTTTTAGTTTTTATTATATTTATAATATAACGGGAGGGCCAAACCCCTTTATCTAACCCCTCGTTGTATTAAAGAGCTAGCCACATAGTTCTTAACTCTCAGAAGCATAGACACGTGCTCATTTATAAAAACATGGAACCTGCATGGCACAACAATACGGTCATTATGCAATTGACAAGGTTAAACACCTAGCTCTGCTGTACTTGTCGTTGTCAAACTTTTCCATAATATTTGACAACGGCAAGTACTGGATTCCAATGTGTATTTACAAAATATTGATAACATAAACGTCCATTTCTCCACCTTGTTTATTGAGTCATAAATAAGATGGTCGCAAGTTTGACAGTTTCCTACCATATCTGTCAAAATAATACAAAGCGAAACATCGAAAATGTTCATATATTTTGTATTAAAATTATAGTTTTGATTGTAGAGCTTGTCAAACATGCGACTACCTTAATGTTGTGCCATGGGAAGGTGCAGACTGGAAAAAAAACTCACGTACGTTACTTTTGATATTAGTACTTCTTGACCTTAACGATATTTTGAAACCCCCAAACACACTTTTTACGTACGCACACAAGGCACAATCGGCACTGTGGTGTTTTAAGTTTTATGTTTGAGGTAAATAAATAAAACTCTGATGATTTTTATTTTTGAGCGAAAAAATTAAACTCGACAAATAATTCTTATTTATGAGCATAGCATAAAATTTGAGAAACAACTCTTATTTCTGATCGAAAAAAAATAAAAATTGAGGAACAATTATTATTCTTGAGCAACATAATAAAACTCAAAAATAAGTATTATTCTTGAACAGAAAAATAAAAATCAAAAAAATAACTTTTATTTTTGATCAAAAAAAATAAAACTTGAGGCATCATTTTTATTGCAGAGCAATAATATAAAAAAATCTAAAAATAATTACTAATTATGTTGACTTTATATGATTTAAATACAAATTCTAAATGTTTGATAGTTTAAATCATACTTGATTTTAAATACAAATTCTTGTTGTTTGATAGTTTAAAATCGTTTATTGAGCTTAAGGCAAGAAATTGCAATAAGATCAGCTAGTGATTTTTTCCTTTTCATATTGAAAAACTTTGTTGTTGTTGTTGTTTCTTTGAAAAGATTCGTGAGAACAATTAATTGTTCTAACTTTGACCTTAAACTCAATAAACGATTTTTAACTATCAAACAACAAGAATTTGTATTTAAAACCAAGTATGATTTAAACTATCAAACAATTAGAATTTGTATTTAAATCATATAAAGTCAACATAATAAATATAGAGGTCATTTAGGAAAAAACTTTAATAATTACTAATCTTTGAGTTTTTGGATCTTGCTTATAATAATTACGATCCCTGCTTTATTACATGTTAAAAACGGCTGTAGAACAAAAATTACAATTTAAAACTTTTTTATAAAATCGACCCAGTACTTTCGGAGTTTTCTAGTAAAAGAAAATTTGCACTTCAATTTTATATGATGGTATGGATAATATTTATTTTAAAGTTTAATATAAAACGAAAAGAAAAAATCAGTTTCAATTATAAATAAAATAAGTATGTAGTTGGTAAAATATATAATTTAAAATACGAAAAATTAAAATTGAATGTAAATAAAAATATGGCATAAAATATTGATATTAAAATTGAGTCACTGACGAGATCGCGACGAAGACCCAAAGGACGCTTTGCGCAGACGACACATTTTACCTAGGGCGCCAACTATGGTAAATACGCCTCTGAGTATAATGATGCAAGGTGAAAGTAAACTAAACTCAATTTGCGTTCTGAGTTTATCAAAACTCATTTTGAGAAATGCCTAAAAGTATGCTAATATTCAGATGTGAAATTACTTGAGAAGTCTGTGTTCATAAGCGATAACAGCTTAAGTCTGATTTCGAGGTTTCGAGAAATCTTGCTTCAAAGTTTTTAATCGCCATATAACTTATATGACAGGGTCTTTTATTTTTGTGTCATAACTTTGGCTTGGCTCATGCTAGAAGCTCCAGATTTTGTGTGCTTATAAAACTAAATGCGTGAAACACATCTACATCAATAACTCAGTTCTGTCTTAAGGCGACTTAAGCGATTATCGCTTATGAACACAGAACTATGAAAAATATGAGATATAAGAACAAATAAGTAAACAAAGAAATGTCACACTCGACTCAATTCTGCCAACGCATCTCTGTTGAACACAAACTAATCTCAAACTAAATTCTCTACGTAGACGTAGCATTAGCTTTATGAGAATCCACTAATAAATACTCTTTTCGAATAGCAATGACGTACATCGATAAATTAATCGAAAGTCATGAAATAAATCAGCCCGAATCGAAAGACTTAAGTCGACCAAAGTTGACAGAGCCTCAGTGTGATTAAATACATACCTTGCCTAACATTACCCTTAGCCAATCGTGTCTCAAATAAATAGTCTAGAAGCTTACTAATTTCTGGTTCAAACAGTCGCTTTTTACGAGAAATAGCTAATAAATGATTCTGATTTTCACTTTCCAACAAAGCCAGCCCCATTCATCTTCATTCGGTTGAGTTTGCATTTAAATTAGTAATTAAGCGAGAGAGCGAGAAACAGAATATAAAAGTAACTAAATATAAGTAAAGTAAAATATAAAAATAAACGAAAAATGGCAAAAAACTAACAGATTTAATAATAAAACAGAGGAGCAAACGGGCGAAATACGTGGATTAAGAAATCACTTGAAGCTTAAAATTGATTGTTATCAGCACAAATAGACATACAGCCATTGAAACACACACACATACACAGTAAACCAAAGTGCGAGCTCCCAGGAGTAGCTATGGAAGCAACCCGAAAGTAGATGAGATGAGGTGCCATTCCGAGTGCCATTCGACAAAGCCACTCAGCAATGGAATGAGCAGAATATTTATGCACTCGGTTATCTCTTCATTAAATCAAAGAAAACAAAGATGGCTTCATTACACTTCCCTTTCCGATGCCCTTGGTGCTGGTAATGAGCTTGGAGTGCTGTAGAAATGAAGCTGGTTGTGGTACTGCATTTAAGGAATTAAATACAAACACACATTGAATAATAATGTCATCAAAAATGAAGAGTAAGCTATGTAGAAGAGCAAAAAAACATGAAAACTCGACAATTTATATAAAATGTGTTTTCTTTTTACTGTACTCTGCTGCTGTGTGTTGCATGCTTTTAGGCGTTCAAACTGCTGTGTGATGTGTGTGTGTTTGTCTGTGTATATGTGCTTGTGTCTAGTTTGTTGGCATTGCATTTAATGAGCTCAGTTTTTATATTTTTTTATCTTCTTGCTTTAAAACTGTACATCTCTTTTTTATGCTCTGTTCTACGAGTATTTATTGACATTTCATTTAGTGCTTTGTGTCAAAATCTCAATTAATTTTTTCTTTCTTTTACCATTATTCGCCTAGGCGAAATTATGTTAGGCTCCTCGCTTTGTTTATGTTAGCTGCTTTCTATTCCCACGTTGTACTCTTATATTTTTTTACTTTTCCATTGTCCTTGTTCTACTCATAATAATTTTTTTCTTTTTTGTTAGCCAAAGGCACACATTTTTATTCTGGTCAGTTTCATCTTAGATAGAATTTTAATAGTTTTGGCAAAGCAGTAGTATGAGTATATGCTTAAAAGGCATGGTATAGTTTTTGGTTTATTGGGTGAAGTGGTGGTTCTTTTTTCTGAGCATGCCATGTTTTACTGTTGAAAAACTCAAGTACTAAAAGAATTAAAAACAAAAACAAAATTGTACATAATAATTTTAAAAAAAATAATATTTTTTCTAAAACTCATTAATCAGAACTTATATAAACAGAATTGATTTTTAAGATCATAGCAAATAGAAAGTAGATAATAAATAATAGATAGTAGATAAAAGATAATATATAATAGATAATAGATAATAGATAATAGATAATAGATAATAGATAATAGATAATAGATAATAGATAATAGATAATAGATAATAGATAATAGATAATAGATAATAGATAATAGATAATAGATAATAGATAATAGATAATAGATAATAGATAATAGATAATAGATAATAGATAATAGATAATAGATAATAGATAATAGATAATAGATAATAGATAATAGATAATAGATAATAGATAATAGATAATAGATAATAGATAATAGAAAATAGATAATAGATAATAGATAATAGATAATAGATAATAGATAATAGATAATAGATAATAGATAATAGATAATAGATAATAGATAATAGATAATAGATAATAGATAATAGATAATAGATAATAGATAATAGATAATAGATAATAGATAATAGATAATAGATAATAGATAATAGATAATAGATAATAGATAATAGATAATAGATAATAGATAATAGATAATAGATAATAGATAATAGATAATAGATAATAGATAATAGATAATAGATAATAGATAATAGATAATAGATAATAGATAATAGATAATAGATAATAGATAATAGATAATAGATAATAGATAATAGATAATAGATAATAGATAATAGATAATAGATAATAGATAATAGATAATAGATAATAGATAATAGATAATAGATAATAGATAATAGATAATAGATAATAGATAATAGATAATAGATAATAGATAATAGATAATAGATAATAGATAATAGATAATAGATAATAGATAATAGATAATAGATAATAGATAATAGATAATAGATAATAGATAATAGATAATAGATAATAGATAATAGATAATAGATAATAGATAATAGATAATAGATAATAGATAATAGATAATAGATAATAGATAATAGATAATAGATAATAGATAATAGATAATAGATAATAGATAATAGATAATAGATAATAGATAATAGATAATAGATAATAGATAATAGATAATAGATAATAGATAATAGATAATAGATAATAGATAATAGATAATAGATAATAGATAATAGATAATAGATAATAGATAATAGATAATAGATAATAGATAATAGATAATAGATAATAGATAATAGATAATAGATAATAGATAATAGATAATAGATAATAGGTAATAGATAATAGATAATAGATAATAGATAATAGATAATAGATAATAGATAATAGATAATAGATAATAGGTAATAGATAATAGATAATAGATAATAGATAATAGATAATAGATAATAGATAATAGATAATAGATAATAGATAATAGATAATAGATAATAGATAATAGATAATAGATAATAGATAATAGATAATAGATAATAGATAATAGATAATAGATAATAGATAATAGATAATAGATAATAGATAATAGATAATAGATAATAGATAATAGATAATAGATAATAGATAATAGATAATAGATAATAGATAATAGATAATAGATAATAGATAATAGATAATAGATAATAGATAATAGATAATAGATAATAGATAATAGATAATAGATAATAGATAATAGATAATAGATAATAGATAATATTTAATATTTAATATTTAATATTTAATATTTAATATTTAATATTTAATATTTAATATTTAATATTTAATATTTAATATTTAATATTTAATATTTAATATTTAATATTTAATATTTAATATTTAATATTTAATATTTAATATTTAATATTTAATATTTAATATTTAATATTTAATATTTAATATTTAATAGATAATAGATAATAGATAATAGATAATAGATAATAGATAATAGATAATAGATAATAGATAATAGATAATAGATAATAGATAATAGATAATAGATAATAGATAATAGATAATAGATAATAGATAATAGATAATAGATAATAGATAATAGATAATAGATAATAGATAATAGATAATAGATAATAGATAATAGATAATAGATAATAGATAATAGATAATAGATAATAGATAATAGATAATAGATAATAGATAATAGATAATAGATAATAGATAATATATAATAGATAATAGATAATAGATAATAGATAATAGATAATAGATAATAGATAATAGATAATAGATAATAGATAATAGATAATAGATAATAGATAATAGATAATAGATAATAGATATTAGATAATAGATAATAGAATAGGGTAACCGTTATGCATTGATCATAGCTTTTAAGCGGAAATGTGAAAAAATTAATAGTTTAAAGCTTAGTATGCTAAAGAAGCGAAAAGAAATCTTCCGTAAGAAATGCCTTGCGTTTTTGACAGCGAAAAGGTAGCGAAATTTTTTTTTGTTGGTTAGTACGCTGTTGAATCGAAAAATTGTTCAATGCAGCCAAGTTCACAACCATGATTGGAGAGTTAAAATGTCAAAATTTCGATGTCTTTTATACCTCCGTACATTTAATTGGCGTGAAAATTTGACATTAAACAATAAAGTTCAACTTACACATTCAACAAACACGTTATGGTAAGAATGTGTTATTGTTAAGTCTACAGCAAAATTTGCGTGTAGATTTAAATGCCTACAAATTTTCGTTCCTACAGCATACTAAGCTTAAATAAGAAGTCACTTAAGCTGAAAAGTTCACACTGAAACAACTTCAGTATCTTTTACTAACACAAATATATTCTCTCCTAAATGGCTTGAAAGATGAATAGCAACAAAACTTAAAAGAAAAGAAAAAAGCAGAAGCTATGCACATTTTTATAAATATTTGGAAACAATTGGTAGCGGCGCCATTTTTAATTTTTTGTTCATTTTGTATTCGCCCAATTTTATGTAGCTGCAGTTTGTAAAGCTTTTAATGTTGTTTTGTTGTTTTGTTGGCCTGTGTGTGTGTTTGTGTATGTGTGTTTGTTGTTAAAAACGTGACACTGTGGCGCCGCTGCTAGGGAACAGTCCATCTCTTTTTGACGCCCCTTGAACCCTTTCCCCTTTTTAATGCAACTGCAGTAGATTTCATGAATTCCCATTTTTTTATACTCTTTGTTTCCATGTTGGCAACAATAGTTTTGTAGCTCTTTTTTTAATAATATTTGAGTTCATTCGCTTTAGCCAACATATAGAAATAATATTTCACAAATACATTTTGTTCAATTAAGTTGCAGATAAAAAGCTTTTTATGTGTTGTCAACTAATTGGCGCGCATTCAAATGTGAGGACAACAAAAACTTAACATATCTAAAATTTTTTTAAAAATTAAAGCTTTACTTATTTATATCATGCATAGAATAAGTTCCTTTTAGTTGATAAATTTATTTGCCACATTTAACTAAATGATTTTTTAAGAAATTTATTAAAAACTTTTGTACGTTGTTATACACATTTTTAATAAAATTTAACTCATAGAGCTTATTTTCCCTATATATGTAAAATTTTTAATTTGTATGAGTAGTGACTACAAAATGAGTTTTATAGATTTTAAAAAGTTTGCGTTTTGACCTTAGTTAGTAGGCCAACGCTTTTTTTATATGCAGAGCCCGAGTATTTCATTTTTAAAGTATTTTTTGAAAAATCTTTTATTTCAGAAAAGTTGTATTTAAAAGTCTTTTGAGAATGTCTATTTTTATCAAAACAATTGCATAATGATAAATAATTATGAAATCATGTAAAACCATTATGATGGTCATATTGAATCATTATGAAATCGTGTATGATCATTACGAAATTTTGCTGAATCCTTACCTCATTTTGAAATAAAAATAACTTAAAGTTGGTTTAATTAGTTTGTTTTTTATTGAGAAGTATAAAAAATTAAGACTTATCATTACAAAAGTTTATTTCTTAAGTATATTTTTCTTAAATTAATTAAATTCTTACCTAAAATAAACCTAAATTTTTCTCCAACTGAATAATTTTTTTTTTTCACAAACGTGCACGAAGTCCAATGGGTGGTATAACTTCCTGTATATATTTCTTAGACAAGTACCTTTAACTTTCGTAGTCAATTGAAGCTTCTAAAAAATATAATATTTTGATAATGTTGTTATATTAATACGAGTTATGGAACATCGCATTACCGTTCTTATTTGTTTCGAAGTTTATGGATCCATCTACTTCCTCTGTCACTACAATTTTTTCACTTTTTCAGACATTTAAAACTATTTTCATTTTTTCAACGACGCCACTCTTTGCGATGAAATTCCTTATGTGCAGGAAATCCGCCAGAAATTACGTAACTTCTTCCTTTTCAAAATTAATGCCAACACAATCACGCCATGGACGTGTACGTGCGTATTTTTTTACATGATTTAATAATGATGTTACATGATATCATAATGATTTTCATGTTGCTGCATATTTTTCATATAAAAAACTGTAAAGTAATCAAGAATAAATTTTTTGTCTTCAAATTACTTAAAAAAAAATTCAACTAGTAAGAAAAAAATTTAAGTTTATACTAAATTCTTCAACTAACACTTGTACTAGGCACAACAACACTTTAAATGAAAAGAAATATATGGTAGAGCCATTGTTTTTTATGATAAAATCAATCTATCGATGCTATTAGTCTAAGATCCGGCTGCAAGTTTACTACGTTCATCGAGTTCTTAATCGAAATCAAATTTTTATGTATAAATATATATAGGAGAATTCATTTTGGATAGGTTGCCAATCAAAATGTAGCCGCTAGTATTTTTAATTTAAATAATATCAACTAATTTTTCGGGCGAAATTGCACTCATCTGTTTTTCAAAAAAAATATATACAAATACACAGCTACATATGTATAGAACTTAAAAAATTAGGGTTGCCTTAGCGCAACTGGCCGCAACCTCTAGGCAGCCCGGTGTAAACAGGTATGGTTTCGGGACATTTAACCGTTCATAACGTATTTTGATTATTCATACATTAAATTATTAACATACATCGAACAGTAAGTAGTGGGAACGACTTTATAATAGCTAAAAACTAATTTTAATTTATAGCTTATTGTTTAGTGGTTTTTAAAATTACTTAAATACAACAAAAAAAATCATTCTTTAGTGAAAAACTTAGTTGTCTTTTCTTTATAAAATTAAACAAGAATTAGTATTTATAAAAAATAAAAACCTCAATTATTGTGTAAATGAAAATTATATTTTATAAGCAGGTAATGTTTGGGAAAATATTGGATTTTTTATTATTTTTATAATAGGTTACAAATTAACTAAATATTAAGAAACTTGTATGAACAATATTTAGAACTTGTATGATCAAGTTTCTTATACAAAAAAAACTTGTATGATATTTTCGTGCCATTTATTGCACATCCTATTCATCACTGCTGTCACTTTTATCACTGCTCTCACATTCATCACTGCTCTCACTTTCACCGCAGCTATGGCTTTCATCACTACCAATATTATCATTATCGTCATTATCAGAAATATTGTTCATGGAACTGCATTGCATTGGCGTTGAGTTTCCTAAGAACCTTGTTGGTTTTATGAAACCATCTAGAATTTTCCGCGCTAAGCTTAATACAATTCGGCTCAGTTGCATTTAACCACATTGAATTAACAAAGATTTTCCGCAACAATTTCTCTTTTAAAGATTTCCAGCACGGTAGAATATTAGTCGAATCGAAACCTTTAATTTTCTTTCTGAATTTTACATTGTTTTTTTTTGTAGCATACAATTTGATGAACATAATAAATTTTTCAGCATTTACACTTTGACAATTTGGGATTAGATACATAAGACAAGTAAACTCTTCTACTACTTTAGTTTTGTTTTCATCAAAAATATAATTTTGGTAAGTTAATGACGCGAAAACTTCTTGAATTTCCGAGTGCTTAAAAAATGTATGAAGGGTCGGACTTTCCCTTTGTTGAAGAATGCAGCCGTATAGTCGCAACCCGTTATTATTTTATTATTTCTATATTACTCAAGTATAAACAAAAAAAATTTCATAGTCCTTGGTGCCCGGATTCATTAGTTACAGGATGTTGCTTATTTGCAACGTTGGGCAGTTACTGGACAAACTAAACACTCTTCTTTGGTTTTTTTTTTATATATAGCTCTCTCATTTTTATGTATTTTTGTTGTGCACTTGGTTTTACATGTAAGCAATTAATTTAATGTTTTTAAGCACTTATGTATAAACACGGTTTTTTGGAAACGATCCTGATCTCTATTTCGACCAATTTACTCTACGGAGAACAGCTACTAAATGGACAAGTGCAAAGCTTTCCATAGAACAAATAGCTGTTAGCTTGCACTGCACAGCACATAAGCTATATGATGCAAAAATCACTGGTAAAAGACATGAAAATTACGTAACTTAGAACCATATAAGTACAATGTTGCCTACAGGCATGAACATTGGGAATGAAAGGGTTAAGGTGGCGATACATAATTTATATAGTAACTAAAATCTCAATTAATCTAAAGTTCAAATGTAGCGATTTCCGAAACAGACTGTCTAGTCAGCTGAGTGATTGACTCTATACGGAGTTGTTGTTGTTGCCTTCTTAAAAACTTACTTGATCTAAAGCTCGCAATTTAATTCATGTTCAAATAAAAATTTAACTTACGGCTTGAGTTTAACAAAAATTTTCTTATTCGCCCTTATCTCTTTGTTTTAAAACTGTAATTTTTTTAAACATTTCATATGATATCCGAAAACGTCTAAAGACTTCATTGTTAATAAAATGTCATGGTACTTGTATTTTTTTTCCGACGAAATAGTAACATTAATTCACACTTTTAACATAATGAATGATGAAACATTCGACACAGTAAACACTTCATTTTTTGTAATTTAGGCTTCTCTTCACGAATATTTTTGACCCAAAATAATACCGATGGATACTATTATGTTTAAAAACTTGTTTATATCAAACAATTTCATTTTTCATATATTTCTCAAGTAATCTATCTTTAACAGCAGGCAACCCATATTTGCGGCCACTTTAACACAGGCAACCCTATTCCACCATGCATAAAAAAATTAGCTTTAATTTAACGTATGAATAATCAAAATACGTTATGAACGTATAAATGTCCCGAAACCATACCTGTTTACACCGGGCTGCCTAGAGGTTGCGGCCAGTTGCGCTAAGGCAACCCTAATTTTTTAAGTTCTATACATATGTAGCTGTGTATTGGTATATATTTTTTTTGAAAAACAGATGAGTGCAATTTCGCCCGAAAAATCAGTTGATATTATTTAAATTAAAAATACTAGCGGCTACATTTTGATTGGCAACCTATCCAAAATGAATTCTCCTATATATATTTATACATAAAAATTTGATTTCGATTAAAAACTCAATGAACGTAGTAAACTTGCAGCCGGATCTCGTACTATATAAAGTATTTCAGTAAGAATATTTTCGTAATACAATGTTCACTTAATGGCCGAAAAGTCTATTTATAGCTACAAAACCTCTTTTTAAAAAAGTATTCACACTGAAAAAGGCACTTTTCATTTGACAATCAACTTCTAGCCATATGTTTGTTATTATTGAGCTTTGTTTCTTATTGTAATAAATAAAATTCTTTGAAACCATTTTCTTACAGCAAAAATGATTCCATTTGTTTATATTTTGATGGCTAATGAGTTATATTTGGCTTTTAAAATATCCAATTGGCATTCAAGCAAATGCAAAATAACAACATACAGACGAAATATCAAATATCTGTGACCACTTAGTTTTTAGTAATAGATTTTAACTTAACTTCAACAAGCTTTTGACATTGGCTTTTGACAGTTTCAACAGATTACAACAGACTTCAAAATCAGGGTTGTTTTTTAACTTTTCAGAGTTTTTCGCTGAAAAGCAAAAAAAATAGCAGCTTTTCATTTGGCACTTAATATCATGCAGCTTTTCAGCTGAAAAGACATTAATGTTCGAAATTGACAAGGGGCGGAAAGGGCGTGGTAAAAACTAAGTACAAATTAAGAACAATATAATGTAGGATGCACATAATATTCTCATCAAATTTGAACAAAATCCGTCAAGCCGTTACGATTCATATTAAGACCAAATGAACAAACAAACAGAAAATGAGTTTTATTAATATAAATAAGTTACTTGACTTTATATTTAAAATAATATGTGAAATATAACAATCAGGCTTAACATCAAAAATAAGTATTTTAAGAGTAAAATGTATGATATCCATTTTATTTTCTTTAAAACTGCTTCCAACTCAAATCCTCTTGTTAGCCATATGTAATTGCTTTATCGCATTTTGCTTAATAATAGCGTGTTTGTGAAAACGTAACACAAAACTCAGAGGGATCAAGGCTTAGGAAGGTTATATGTAAGGCTCCCTCTAATACAAGCTTCATGAAAAAGGAAGATGGTAGTTGGATCACCCACAGTGTGGAATCTCTGAATGTTTTAGTAGAAACCCACTTGCCGGGATGTTTAAAGATATGTAATGCTCCAATGCGGGAAGACCATCTGTGTACAGATCCCTAAAAATACTCACACAAACAAAGCTCTAAGGAGCAATCAGTAGCCTTAAACCATTTAAGTCACCAGAACCAGATGGTATAGCTCCCATTGAAATCCAAAAGTCATATTGCATCATTGAGAAGCGGCTTTAATTTACCAATCAAAGCTGCCCTGACCGAAATCACATCCCTCCCTAAACGTTGGCGTAATGTAAAAGTTATCTTTGTACCTAGGGCAGGCAAAAGCTCACACGTAAACCCAAAAGACCGTCGACCAAATAGCCTCTCAGGCAGGATTATACCAAATAGCTAATTGGCAGGATTATATGTAAATTCAAATTTTGAAACGGCATCTACGTTAAGATCTGTACCAAAGGGAACACCTCAGGGAGAGGTTCTCTCACCTCTACCCTGGAATCTAGCAGTAAATGAACTGCTAGTCAAACTGAAACCATGCAAAACTGCCTCAATACTCAACTAGGCTATCAGCTTGGGGCTCAACGTAAACTCAAATAGTAAGTGATTTTCATCAAAAAAATCAATTTACCTCTAATTAGTCCCCTAGAATTCCCATTTCTTAAATATATTTTACCATAACTGTGGCGGCATGAGAAGCAAATTAAATAAACTGTATGTTGACACCAAATCATGTCACTTCAATGTTCTAGTATTCACTGAGACATGGTTAAATGATACCTTCAATAATGAAGAAATTCTTGACAGTAATTGGACTGTCTTCAGAAACGATCGGGATTACTCCTCTACTGGTCTTTCTAGAGGAGGTGGCGTTCTCATAGCAACTCACAATTCAATTTCAAGTGAGTTAATAGATACGCATACCCATAAACTTTTTGATCACCTGATAATTAAAGTCTGTTCAGGAAATAGTCTTTTTATGTACATAGGTGTCGTTTACATTCCTCCCGGCTCAAGTGAAACAACATGCAATGAGCTATGTGAAACACTGTCCTCCTTTACATTCACTCTTAAAGAGGAAGATAAGGTTGTTATTCTTGGTGACTTCAACCGGCCAAATATCTCTTTTGTCGTTGATGAAAATGACAAGTATCTTCTTTCTGTTAACCTTTCTAATGCCATAGATTTCTCATTATTTAGTACATTTTATGGCAACGATCTGCAACAAGTTTCTTCTGAACAAAATAAAAATGGCAGATGGTTGGACCTTATCTTTACAAACTCGTACGATGAAGTGAAGGTTAGTCCATGCACTGAAGCAGAAAATTTATTTACTAACACTGTTCACCATACAGCTTTAACAGTTGCTTTCTCTGCTAACGACATTACTTTTACCCAGTCTTATAATAACTCTATTACATACGATTACGCCGATTACGAAAGTATTAAATGTTATCTAAATGCTCTAAACTGGTATAATATTCTATCCAACATAGATTTAGACAGCGCTGTCTCAAGATTTTATCAGCACATTTTTACTGCTATCGAAAACTATGTGCCAAAAATAAAGAAAAAGAATAAGCTTTCGGAGCCATGGCTAGACAAAAATCTCAGATTTTTGAGAAACCAAAGAAACAAAATTTACAAACTTCTCAAAACCACCGAAAATGTAAGCGATGAACTGAAGCTAAGATATGACGAGCTATCTAAAGAGTTCTCTATCAAGTCAGAAGAAGCGTATAAGTTGTACACTAACCTTATCGGCGAGAAAATTGTCCAAGAGCCACAAAAATTTTTTTGACTTCGTTAACATGAAGCGAAAATCTAGCGGCTATCCATCTTCTATGTTTAAAGGTGATGTCAATTCCTCCAACCCCCATGAAATCAGCAACTTATATGCAGACTATTTTAAAGAAGTTTTCTGTGTTTTCACAAGTAATACTTATAGTTCCCCTCCCTTTTCAGGAATTAGCCCTATAATTAATCATATCCAACTAACGTGTGATGATATATCTAATGCGATTAAAGAAATTGATACAAATAAAGGACCCGGCCCAGACTTGTTACCCCCGCACTTACTAGTCCGATGTTTAGACACACTTATCATGCCTTTATATATAATATTTAACAAATCTCTACTCCAAGGATCTTTTCCATCGTATTGGAAGATATCTCATCTAACACCAATATATAAAAATGCCGATAAAAGGTCTGTTGAAAATTATAGAGGAATCGCCATATTATCGGCTATTCCAAAATTGTTCGAAAAAATTATATGCGCAACACTAACATCTATTATAAATCCTTTACTCAACGAACAGCAACATGGTTTCCGTAAAGGTAGATCAACCACAACAAATCTAATGACTATGATCTCTGATGTTTTAAGTAAAATGGAAAAAGGACATCAAGTGGAGGCAATATACACCGACTTTAGCAAAGCTTTTGATCGAGTCGATCATGATATCTTGGCTTCCAAATTGGAAAAGATTGGTATCTCAGGATTTTTGCTCAGTTGGCTGAAGTCCTATCTCCACGACAGGTCTCAGCTCGTTAAATTTCAAGGTACCTTATCCAAATAGATTTTAGTTACATCCGGCGTACCACAAGGTAGTCACCTTGGTCCACTTCTCTTTAATATTTTTATCTCAGACCTATCTGATATTCTTTGCGATATCCCACATCTAATGTATGCAGACGACCTAAAAATGTACCATGTTATTAAATCGGAAACAGATGTAATTTACTTACAGTCGAAACTGTCATCTCTTGAGCACTGGTGCAATCAAAATAAACTTCATCTTAATGTTAAGAAATGCTGCGTAATAACCTTCTCCCGTAAAAATTTGGTAACAAATAACAGTTACTTCCTCAATAGTATTGAACTTAAAAGAGTCAACCATATTGTTGATCTTGGTGTAGACTTGGACAACAATTTGCGTTTCAACTTACATTATGATAAAATTGTATCTAGGGCCAGCAAACTACTCGGTTTTATAAAACGGCGTGCAAAACAGTTCAAAAATGTTTGGGTCACGAAAGCTTTATACTGCACGTTAGTGTGCCCTATTCTTGAATATGGATGCATTATTTGGAATCCTGCTTTCGAATCACACAGTGAAAGACTTGAATCTATTCAAAAGCAATTTCTGCTTTTTGCGCTTAGGGACACGTATAACCCCCGTGAGTACAATTTATTGCCACCTTATGATTTTAGGCTTAGCCTTCTGAATTTAATGCCCCTTTCAACAAGAAGGACTTTACTTAGTTCATGTTTTACCTTCGATGTCATTAACGGTGTTGTTGATAGCGAGTATAAATCAAACAAGATACAATTTAATGACCCGATCAGACGTACACGGCATACACGACTATTAAATGAATATCAACATCACACTGTCTACGCAAGAAATGAGCCGATAAATAGGTGCTCTAGAGAATTCAATAATATCAGCGAGTACTATTCACCCCCTATGTCTAAATTAATTTTTGAGAAAAATCTTTCCAAGTCCCTATTTCCGTCATAATACCTTCCTTCAAGCAACTAGGTTTGAAATCTTAATCTATAATTAAGCATGCCCTCTCCAAATCTTTTTTCCCTACTAAAAGCCCAATAATCCTGCGCTCTTCATTTATTGTCCTTTTAGGCATTAAGAATTAAATGCTAAGATAATAAATAGCCAGTCCAATTCCCTTCTCAGATCTCTCCTAATCTTATTAAATAAAATTCTTAGCTATATTACTATGTATAAAATATGTTAGCATGTAAGTTTCTTTTCTTTTTCTTTTCTTCTCTCCTTTTCTTTTTGACGTGTTATTGAATTCATGCCGATCAGGTGGGGGGATTACGCCCACATTGATTTGCATATCTTCGAACACCAAAACAAGGAAATGGGAGAAAGAAAAAAAAATAAACAAACCTGTTAGAATAAGTAAATTGCCTTGCTTGGCCAATAAATAAATAAATAAATAGACTTAGCTTCTCAGATCTAGCAAAATACCTGGGCCTCATACTGGATAGGAAACTAAACTGGAAGCCCAATCTGTACTCATGCAAAAAGGTGGTGGGTAGGTAGCAAGTGGGGCTTACAACCAAGTATTACTCACTGGCTATATACAGCAACTATAAGGCCAATCTTGCTAACTATATGGAGCTATTGGCAGATGGCACACACTTGACGAATAGACTCACCTCAACCTTCTCCGTAAAGTTCAGAGATCAGCTGAACTGTGCATCAGTTGAGCACTAAGAACCACTCCGACAGACGCATTGGACATTATGCTCCACCTTACACCATTTGACATCCTAGCTAAACATATGACTGCTAAAACAGCCATCCGCCTAGAAGCCACCTCCCAGTGGAAACAAGGTACACTAGTACATTCTTGCATAATATCTGATAATCAAAGCCCTAGAAACTGTTGAAATAACATCTGAAACAGTTTTTAACTGCAGCAGATCTCTTACTGAGATGGGAATGTAGCTCAGGATCCTTCTTTGCTGAATTCCCAGACATAGCTATTTTCTAGGTAACTGCAAAGCAGATGAACTCGCTCGCAGAGGTACTACCAAAAAATGTTCTGCAGATAATGTAAGCCTTGGTATTCCTTTTACTACATGTAAACTCCTTAAACAAGAGCCTATCGTGCAATAATACCAACAGCATGTGGTCAGCAGGAAACAACTGTAAAATAACGCGGCAAATCTTGCCCAAACTTACTCTTAAGCGTTCAAAAAAAATCATTTCCGTTGGTAGAGGCCACATCAGCACCATGGTAGGGAACTTTTCAGGGCACTACCTGATTTGCAGACACGCTCAGAGGTTAAACATCTCCCACAACGACTTATGCAGAAGCTGTAGAGATGAGGAGGAGGAAGAATATACAGTACATTTCTTCTGAATTTGCCCAGCACTTGCTCAAAAACGCTTTGTTCATTTAGGCAACTGGTTTTTTAATGACCTTGACGAACTCTCGGAACCTTCGGTATACTAGGCTTGGCTCGGAATCCTAGGCTAAGTAAATAGCTCAAATTGGTTTAAATAGAGAACGCAAATGAACCCTTGGTTTTACAATGGGCCTCATAGGCCGAAGTGTGCCTCAATTGAACGCCATTTGTAACGGTGGTTTTATCTAATGGCTGAGGTCAGCTCAGCCGTGCCAGGGTCAAATGAAAGGACTACAAACTTTCACAAATAAAAACAACGCAGTTATCCAATTAAATTTAAGTTCTTTATTTATAACTTTGCCTTATTATAAACTTATGATACTTTTTGCAGTGCAGAGTCGTCTGAGTCGGAGTGAGTGTTCGTCGTTGACGCTCGAAGTAGGCTTGTGCTAAACAGTTCCAGAGACGGAACGGACATGGAACGATTCTTTTGAAGAAAGGAACTAGTTCACGGAAACATGTCCGCGGAACTATCTAGTTCCTTTGCTTATTTGAACTGTATAGACTATTTGGCTTGTCTGCTTGTTGAACTACAGAGGGAATTTGAAGCATGTCCGCGGAACTATTTAGTTCCTTTGTTTATTTGAACTGCAGAACAATTCAATATTTTTTTATTTCTATATTTTTTAATTAAAGAAAAACATTTCTTTAGTTTATATAAAAAATTAACTTCTATCATTTAGTAAATAATTTCAATTAGTAAATAAAGTTCATGTTGCAAATTTATAAAGTTGCTGAAAATCATTTGCAGTTGCATCTTATAGTTCATCAGCTGTAAGCATGTTCGCGGATTTATATAGTTCATCAGCTTTAAGCATGTTCGCGGAACTATATAGTTCATCAGCTTTAAGCATGTTCGCGGAACTATATAGTTCATCAGCTTTAAGCATGTTCGCGGAACTATATAGTTCCAGCAGTTCTCTTTATAAGAATGAAAGTAACAAAAGCATGCTCAATGTCATTTCGTGATTGTTCTGTTTCATATGTTAAAAGCAAAAATAAACAGCAATGCTGAACAATGCACACAACTGGAATGACGATATATCATTTTTAATTTGTAATTTGTAAGTGCGAAAGAGATGTTGCTCAATTAAAAAAATGTTATTGCAATCGGAACTGTTTGAACATGCTTAAATCGTACAGATGGAATGATTGGAACTATGTCCGAGACTGAACATAGTTCCATGAACTATGCAGGTCCGGAACGACCCAACTCTAGCTCGAAGACTACTGTTGTATATCGGTAGCCGAGAGAGAGGGTTTTAGCGAATGAAAATCAGTATCGGTGAACGGTAGTCGCTGTCGGTAATCGGTTCCATACGTCAACAGGAAGGCTGAAAATAACGCTAAAAGGAATGCTCCTTTAATATGATTAAAACAACAAAGCCAAGAGAGTAATTAAAAGTGGGCCACCTCTGGTGGATGTGAACCCGAATTAGTTTGCTCCAGAGAAAAGAAGGCACGCAAAAATTAAAAGTGTGCCGCCTTTGGTGGATGCGATCCAGAACTGGTTTGCTCCAGAGGAAAGAAGGCACGCAAAAATTAAAAGTGTGCCGCCTCTGGTGGATGCGAACCAGAACTGGTTTGCTCCAGAGGAAAGAAGGAATCCAGAGGAATCTTGTTTGTTTTTATTTGAATACGTTTTGCTCGTAACGTGGCATATATTTTTTAATTTGTTGCTGTTTCCTGTTTAACGAACGCTAAGTCATGCATTTACTCATCTACAGTGCATTTAGAAAATATCACATAGGAAAATAAAATATATGACGAAAATCTCAAGCCTCACGAAGATTTACAATATGACAGGGTAAATTTGATTCGAAAGGATTAAAAAAGTTTTTACTAGTAAAGATAATACAAATAACCTTTACTGACCTTAAAGATGCCTATGATGTTTTCTAAAACTTACACCAAAAGCTTACCTTCATAACTTAAACTCAAATTTTTTTTCTCTTTATCTCTGGAAAATATCATGATAAATTGCAAGATGATATTGCAAGCATCACACATCATAATTTTAAAAGTGAGCTTTATAAATCAGCAAAAGAACATAGAACTTAAACGTATAGCAAAAAACTTACATATTGATTTATGAAATTGTCAAATTGTCGCCACTTGGCCAAGATGCAGCAATATAAGCGTTTGAGCTGCAGCTCATGTTACCAATGAGCTGAACGCTTTAAGCCAACTCTAAAAAGCAGTTAAGCGAAAACTGAAATCTAGTTGGAAAGAAAAAGAATCCAACAAAAGGAAGAATAAGAAGTAACACACACTTGAAGAACATTTTAAAGCACTCAGCAGGAGAGTGTGTTGAAACAAGCTTCCTGCACAGCTTCAAGGCTACTCCACTTGATGTGATGACGATAGTAGCCGCTGCAACTGCCAATGATGCTCTTTCTGCTTCGGCTTCGGCTCCTTTTTCTACTTTACTTGGTTTTCTTGTGACCCGGTCTTACCAAGCCACTTACAACTCATATCAATTTGGTTCAGCTACCAATTTCCCAAAGCCATAAATCATTGCTTCAATTTGTCGTTGCGGCAGCATGCGGTGGTTTCGGTGTGTCCTTTTGTGGCTGTTGCCTGGTTTGCCGCGTTGATATATTGAACATTAAGCATTATAACTAGTATAAGAGATGACCCCAGGCGACGTAATCGCGATGACTTTGATTTTATATGATGATATCGATTTTGATGAAGGCGAGTAAGTGTGCTGTTAGCAAATGGATTGACAAAAAAAAGGCTGTCATGCAGAGTTGAAATGCTGGAAGTGTTTTAAACCAAAATCGTATAAGAAAAAAATCTCAAAGACAGTATATTGTATCAGCTTTAAATTGGAGACTGTAAGTCTCGTAAGATCCTAAAGTTTTTCAAATTAAAAAGTGGGTTGTGGAATTCGATGCCGACCCAATTTTAAGAATTTTTCAATGGTATTCATTAATCATGGCAGAATTATTATAAAAACTCATTTCAGCATCAGCATTAGAAATGCTTTCACCTTATATTTTCCATGAGAACAAAAATTATTTAAAATGGTTCATACTGTTTACATGATTATTTTTCAGGTAGTTCCAGCGAACAAAAGATTAAAAAACAAATATTTTGGTGAAACATTTATCTGTAGACTGATTAAAAAGTCTATTTTGAAACAAAACACGATGATTGTTAATATAGTATTTTTCTTTTAATCCTTTTACGTAACCTTAATCAATGTTCGGATCAATGGTTGATCGCATTTGTACTGAATAAATTAGTAATAAGTTGTATCTTATGTATATTAATTTTATCGAATTTCTTCTTAGTTTTCATTTGAATATAGTCGAAATTATTTTTTTATTTTACTTGGGTAAACATCTGTGTTTATTATTTTTCAGTGTTACTACTCTGAAAATTACTTTACGATTAAGAATATATTTACTACCCCATAAACATTGACTATTTTACCATAAAATCTGCAAATGATATTGTGCTTTAAAATCTGTAGCACATCTTTTTTAAACATTTCCTTAAAAAAAGGTTTTTTCTTAAATGTGACCAAAACTTCCAATGTCGCCTGTAGCCATATCTTTTAACTTTTTAATTTTTTTTAATTTTCATTTTTAAAAGTCCTGCTTTCAATACATGGGTGTAGCCAGGATTTTATTCAGGGGGGAAGGGCCGGCCAGTTATTGTTTCATGTGTAAATCATGTGTAAATTATTGCCGATAAATATAATTAATTTTTTAAATATTTGCTTTATTGAAAAAAATATAAAATTGAATTCGAAACGATATTAACTTAAACGCGATTTGACAAAATCTAATTTTTGAGTGAGGAAGTAGTCTAGGTAGCGTAAACTAATTTTTGCATGGGCTGTTCACATTATCGACGCTGTTCATACAGCCTACAACATAGCGGTTGGTATTTAGTTAAGCAAAATTCAACTTCTACTCGGTTAAAATACATGCTCCATAGAAACATACGTTATTATAAACTTAAAATACGATACAAGATACTCTTGAATGAAAGATAGTTTTTTGGCATACATTTAATGATATGTGAATTCTGATCGCAGATACCCTGTAATTCTGTATAAGAAACGACTTAGGGAAGTGAGGATTTTTTGAATCAGCAACGGCTTAACCCTTTGCATTCCAGTGGCCTTGTTGCATACCAAAAATGTAGTTCTGACTTTTCTACTTTCAGGAAAGAAGAAGTTTGTATTTTGCACTGGAAACGTAAGATTTTTCGGGAAGCATCTTCCTAAATAGCACCGACTAGTCTGCGATATAATGTTGATCTTATATATAATCATGTAATTCGATTTTATCTTTAAGAATGTTCCCGCTTACAGAAACGTTTTTCTTAAGCTCCCTATAGACGAGCAATTATCGATTAACAGTTTGAAAAACTGGTTGTTGGTTGTTGAATATAAGTCGAGTGTTGAGGTCTAATTTGCAGTTTTTAAACCAGTTTACAAACTAGTTGCAAAAAACAAATGTTTTGATTTGTGCTCAACTGATTGATGAGCTTGCACTAGATGTTCGACTGGTTTGAGTGTTTGTAGCAAAATCAGCAACTTACCGAAAAAATGCATTGTTAAAATAATGAAATACAGTGAATTTTACGAATATTGTCTTGTAATTTCAATCTACTCGTCTTCCACACGCTTGCCTGGAAACGGATTTGCATCACTTTAACCAATGTGTCTATGGAAAAAATTATTAACCAGATTTAAAACCAGCTTATCGATTAGTTCCTCATCCAAGGGAGCTCTTAGCTGCTTCACTAATCTGTTGTGAAAAGCATTCTCCATGTTTTAAAGTTGTTCTCTTCAGTGAGCTGAATTTAAGGTTTGCAACAATATTTGAGATTCTGTTCATTATACATATAAATTACGTTAAATGCCACATATTGTTGGTTTGGCCACACCATACTGATTGACCAAGCTTGCAACTTCTTCGCCTTTTCCAAGCTTTTCAATAATTATACTTTTTTTAAAACAGATAAATTTGTTGGCTTTTTAAGTAATTTTTCTTATATTGCATTCCAACTATTAAAACACAAAATGAAATTTTGTGCATTTCACCAAACATGCAAAGTATTGTAAATTATTTTTTTTCTTCATACGCTTGCATTTTTGTCGTATTTTGTTTTATTTTATTGTTGCAATTTAATTATGTAACTCTGTTCACGTTACAGAGGCCCTCACAGTTCACGCTATAGAGCACTCAATATAAAAAATTTGGCGTTCACCCCATCGAGGTGTTCACAGAAGCAGGGGTTCACCCCACCCAGATCACACTATCTACAGTAATAAAACTCATTTTCTGTTTGTTTGTTTGTTTGGCCCTTATACAAATCTAAACGGCTCAAAGGATTTCACTCAAACTAGGTATACATATTAAATGCATCCTAACTTAAAATGTTAAATACTTAGTTTTGCCACGCCCCCTTCTAAATTTTTCAACTAACGGTAATTTTTTTATTTTAAAAAATATTTTTAGCATCGAAGACTTTTGTGTATTTAAATTTAAAAATTGTTTGTTATTTTGCCATCAATAACACTAACATATGTTTAAAATTGTAGAAATTTTCAGTACAACGACTTTTTCATAAAACATCGTTACCTAAGAATGGAAAAAAAAACGACATAAAAATCAAAGTTTGGCCTTTTGATGCAAATATCTCCGCTGTCCATTAATATATTTTATTCAAAATTTTTTCGTTCAAAAGTTCAATAAAATCACTTCACAAAAATAGGTTGAACTGTACCGTTAAGTCAGTGTATATATCGTCGGCCTAATTCTAATACGACGTAAGTCGAAATTATCTATTGTTCAGGAGGGAAAGAAAACTGTTTATTATTTGTATGAAGTTTATATGATAATGTATTGTTTCAAACGTTCTACCTCCCTTTTTTCATACAAACATTAAAAACTAAAAAGGACATAGATGTAGTTTTGACCAATCTACCTAAACCGCCAATAAACGTTACTTTGTCCAATTTTGACTTACGTCCTATTAGAATTAGGGCTACGATATGTTTTATGATTATGTCAAAAAAGGTCAAAAATATTGACTTTTTACTCAAAAAATCACTCAAAAATTGTTTTTTTTGTAAAAATATTTTTCCAATCAAAAGTAATGGCTGGCTAAAAATCAATTTGTTTATGCCAGCTGTATTAAAATACTCTATCCCAAATATCTTCCTTATATTAGTAACTTTTTGCTAATTTACAACAAGAAACGACTGTACAACTTTTCGGATAAAAAATGAATTCTGAAGATTTAAGAAATTGCATCAACTATCAGACTCAGTTTATTTTATTTTTTATTTTGACACAAACCAGTCATTATTTTCCAACTGGAAAAACTTCTAGAAAATTTAGGAAGTTTGGTGTACATTTTCCTTTTTTTACAAATTTCATTTCCATAAATGCAAGTAAAATTTTTACCAGTAACCAGTAAATTCAGTTTAAAACTAAAAAAGAATTTTCGATTGTGAAAAAAACAGTGTTAAAATTATTCCTTCGTTGAAAAAAGCATGGTAAATTTTTTAATATTTTTAAAGTGGTCTCAAACTTAACATTCAAAATGTTTTTAAAAATTCCAAAATTAAAAAAAAAAATTTATCGAGAAGTTTATATTAAAATGTTTATATAAATGAATCTTGAGTAACACCGTTATATCAGCTAGAATCCTCAATAAGTCTTAAAATTGTATTTTCCAAAGAAAATATTATAATGAAAATGTGTCACTTATTATTTTGCTCAATAATTGCTTTAGTAATTTCGTGGTTTGTTAAGTTAAAGCAATTAAAAAACTACACACGTTGTTCTCTGCACAGCTGTTGTTGTAGTTACAAAGAAACACGCAACAACAACGAAACTAACGCTGCAAGTAGTAACAGCATTAAAGTCAATCAACAGACTTCAATCAACTGCTTGCAAGAAAATGGTTAAATTTTTTTATTAAAGTGTCAATTTTACGACAAAGCCATTGATCGTAGATCCATATCACCTTCGACTTTTTTGTTGGAATCGGGAAAATCTTGTTATATTATATTTAGGATCGTTTTATTATGTTATAGTGGCAGACTTTGCCTTCGCTATAGGCTGCATTGTTTGCCGACTTGAACTATGTCCAAGGCAAACAGAGACGTTTAAAATAAACTGAACAAGGCAGAGATCTGCCAGCTTGTGTAGTTAATTAAAGTCTGCTTAATTGTTGGCCATCTCGGCTCTTTTATAACATTTTTACAAAACATACTTAGTAGTCTTAATCTATGGCCATACTTCTCTAGTTAGTTAATATACTTATAACCTATGTTGCGTTTCGTTCTTGCATATTGAATTTGAATCATCGAAAGGATTCAAATTACATATTTTTGGTTTGACGAATGATAATTTGGCACGGTCAACAATATTGAGTGAGTAATGAAAATATTCGCACGCACTGAGTGCTGCACACGCCGAAATGCAGTGCTAACTTATTAGTCACTCAATATGTTGCTGTTTATGACAACGAAACTTAGGGTCGGTAGTGTATATAATGAGAGCTATTATATCTATCAACATTTTGAGTATACAGGAACCATCTATGATCAATTCTGATTCGAATAGTGAAAATTTCACATAAAACCATTCAGCGGTTCTTGAGTTTACCGGCGACCACAAACATGCTACCTTTTTAAAAGTTTCATTTTTATATAACAGTATAGATAAATAAATTAAATTAAATTATATTATATTACATACTCTTTGCCCAAGAATACCATTTGTTACATTTTCCTAGTCTTTTGAAGGCCACACCACTAAACATTTTTTACAGATTATAATTTCGGTTACATTACTTCGAACTTTACCTTTTTTTTAGTTCTTAACACATACACGATACCAAAAAGTTATTCTATTTTCTTGATATCACGTATTTATAATTTTTTCTGATATCCTCGGATATTTTTTCAGTCTTCGAATCCCCAAAAAACCTCTCCTTAACTGAAATTAAATCAGTCTTTAGTGGCTTACCTCTTGTTAAGCTTCATTACTCAAGCTCATCATAAATCGTTTTGGTAACCACACATGCCCACCTACCAGCACTGTGTACCGCGTGAGTGTAACAACGATTTGGTTGGCTTTATGTTTCACAAAAGAGTGAAAAAACACATTTCTTTGCTATTTCCTTTACTGGATTCGAAGTGTCTTGTTTTCCGGCATTCCTATACACTGTTTAACAAAAAACGACATCTTCCGTTACCGCATCTTTAACCACAACATCAACCTGACCAGCAAAACGAAAAAGCAAATACTGCTGCTGCACCCTAACTTTAACTGCCTTCAATGTGCACCGCTCTGTGGAATCTGGCAACCTTGGAATATGGCAAAAGTTCTAAAGCATGTTGCAACGGACATGCCGAAAATGTAACAAAACATCATTGTTGCTGTAGCTCTTGATATTGTTGTTGTTTTCGTAAACAATGCGATTGCTTATAACTCGACCGGAGGTTTTTAAGGGTAAATATCCGGCTAAACACATGAAGGTGTTGTTGTATATGTAACTTTTTATGATTCTCTATACAAGCCCATATATTTTGGTATTTGTATGTGAACGATAGTTGTTGTTTTTTTTACTGTGGGTGTTGTAGATTTTGAATGCTTTGTTGTGGATTTTGTAACTCTTTATTTAACTCTACCGGTTACAGCATTTTGTGCAAATTTCTCTATAACATGTAGAAAATCATTATTTATTAATTTGTTTCTTCCCACGATTTTTCAGAATATAGAACTGAAATAATTAGGATGTCTTACAAGATTATCGAGGAATTTGCTTGTCACCTTAGAGAAAACAAGATTTAATATACATGTGTAATACACACATTGTGTATATGCCAGAGAAATGCACAAGCCTACTTGAAGTCTATTTCAAGTACTTGCTTAAACTACAAGTTCAAGCTAGCTTGAGCTTGATAATTTTGAATCAAGTATAGCTTGTAATTGAATATAAATAAGCCCACTACAGCTTGCTACTTGCAAGTATGCTAGGTTACAAGCGAACGGCTCCAAGTTTCAAGTAAGGGAAAGCTTTATGCCTCCGGCAAAAAGCTTGAAAAGCTTGAAATTGAAGGCAAGTATCCAAAAAATTCAATGAGCTTGAGTAGGAAAAACTTAAGCGTATTATGACTTTTAAGGGTTCTGTGGACTCCGTATTTGGCAGTTTTAGGGGGTAGATGATTTCGGATGTGATGTCAGAATTTAAATTAGAAAATACTAGATTTTTGGCTATTTTCGCGAATTCTTTTAATTTTGAAATTCTGACAACGGATTTGATTCCGAATATAATGTCACAGTTTTATAATTAAGATGGAGGTTACGGCTGCCACCTACATTTTTACCACAGTATTGCTACCTAATAATATGTATTTTTAAGAGTTTTAAACATCATTGAACAGTGTTAGGGAGTCACTGATTTTGAATCTGAAGTCAGAATTTTAAAATTCAAGATAGCGGATTGGATTGTCACCTTAATTTTTTGTATTTTTATGAATTCGGGGCTGAGTCCGAATCCTTGGTCAGAATTTCAAAATTATAAAATTTTGAAATAAAAGGGCTGCCACCTAATAATATGTATTTTCAAAAATTTTAAACATCATTTAACAGTGTAAGGGAGTCATTGATTTCGAATCTGAAGTCAGAATTTTAAAAATCAAGAAGGTGGATAGGGTTGCCACCTTAATTTTTTTATTTTCACGAATTCGGTGGTCAAAGTTATAAAATTTTGAAATAATTGGGTTGCTTTTATTTTTGAAAATTCATATTATTAGGTGGCAACCCTTCTTCTATAAATTTTGAAAATTTTGAAATTCTGACAACGGATTTGGATTCAGCCCAGAATTCGTAAAAATAAAAAAAATTAAGGTGGCAACCCTAACCTCCATCTTAAATATTAAAACTGTGGCACTATATTCGAAATCAAATCCGTTGTCGGAATTTAAAAATTACAAGAATTCGCAAATAAACAGGAAAATCTAAGTCGCAACTCTATCCGCCATTTTTAATTTTAAATTTTGGCATCAGATTCGAAATCATCTGCCCCTAAAACTTCCAACCACGTAGTCCACAGAATCCTTAAAAGTCCTATTACGCTTAAGCTCTCTCTACGCAAGCTCATTGAATTTTTTGGATACTTGCTTTAAATTCAATTAATTAAATACTTGCGAGCTTACAAGCTTTTGCCGATCGTTTCAAGCTTTTCAAGTTTCTGGCCGACAAAGTAAGTCTAAACAAGCCAAGCCAACGAGCAAGCATGAATATGACTTGAATCTGTTTGGTATTTTTGCAAGCTGGCTAAAGCTTGCTTTTTCAAGTTTGGATAGATACTTGAATTCAAGTACTTGAAAATTCTTGAACTTCAAGTAGGCTTATGCAGTTCTCTGGTGTATACCATATCCTTATTATAACGAGAAACTTAGGAAAAGGTGGCAATTATTTTAAAGTGAAGTAGAAAATTTCCGAGTCCGGATCTACTGAGATCAAAATGGAATTCTTTGGACATATTATTGATCAAATAAGCATTCTGAATAAAGTGGTTGCGAAGTTAATGTTTCATTACTTCAAATTATCGAGAAGGTTGCTTAGCCCAACAAAAGTGGCGAATAAATAAAAGGAGACATACAATATTATAAGATTCGCCATTATAATAATTACATGAAAGGTGATTAAAAAAAGTAAATCAGTTTTTGCGTGGATGTATTATCTAGTGTCCGACCGAAACCGAAACCGGAACCGAATATTCGGAAATTTTTTAATATTCGAAGCCGAAACTGGTTATTAATATGAAAATTTAAGTTTTTTTAAACGTTTTTTTTTTTATTAAAAGGAAAGAAAAGTACTACTAGTAAAAAAGGACTATTTAAATATTGAAGTTTATAATAGTTAATTGAAGCTTACTGTAATAATAAATGATATCATTTTTTATTTTATTTTTTTTTTTGCACACTTCCGTACACACTCAAAATAGTATGCACCTACAATGTACATATTTTTAGAACTACAAAACAAAGTATTTCTGTTTTTTAAATGGTTTAGTATTAAAAAAATATAAACATTTCGTTTTCTTTTCCTTTATTCTACATACACAGAACTCGTTCGGAAGATTACTTATCAATTTTTTGGTTTAATTACACAAGCCGACATGATTTTTGTAAGTTGATTCTGAATGTGAATTTACTTTGAGTCCATCACGTTAAGATTTTTCACAAAACTAAAAAACCTTAAGAGATATTTTGTTCTAGACCAAAGAAGTACCTTATTGATATTTCCTAAATTGCGTTAAAATTATTTCTTTAAAATACCTGATACATCGATAAAAAATATTTTAGTATAATCCCAGTAGACAAAGTCTTAAAGAAATCTTGAATGAATCATGCACGAGTTTCCCTCCTCTTTGATGAAACGTGCTGATTTGGTCATAAATTTCATTGACGAAAATCTCATATTAAAGTTCCAAATTCGTGCACGGTTTGAACAATTTTTGTTTTTGATTAACGATAACAAGACAGAAACATTGAAGAATTATCGACAAATGTAGCTCTTGCAGGAAGTTTCTTTAAGAAATCATCATGACATATTCGTGCACGATGCCTTGGACTGCAGGGACATTATGTTTATTTCTTTTCAATGGCAACACTTTTTCATTTCTTTTTCAGTTTTCTATTTTCTATTCTGTTTTCTTTTTCTATTTTCAGTTTTAAGATAACTTGGCGCCATCGGCAGTTGTTTATGAAATAGTTAGTTAAGGCCGCTTTACATTATCCTACTGTGTGTTAACACATGTCAAAATTTTCATGTGTGATAGAAAGTGAGATGGTGTAAACAACGGAAAGCAATGTGTGCTCTGATTTTTTTGGCATGTCGTACCACATTTTATTTTTTGGTTTGTTTCTAATATCATCACACATTCTATCCCACCAGAGATGCATTTTACCATAAACTTACTTGAAATTTATTATTTAAGTGAGAAAATTTTAAGTTCGTAATGTATTTTCAAATGGAATAACAGAAGGAAGCAGTTTTACAGCTTATTGAACTTTGTAGGGGCTTTAAATTCATTAAAAACCGATTCATTACTCAAAATTTCACGTTTTAGTATAGTGTAAAGTATAAAAATGCGGTGCGACTCTGTGAGATAGTCTAAAAGCGAAAAATTAATTTCTTCATACGAAAATTAAAAATGACAGCATGATGAAATTCAATAATACTTTCTATCTCACATGTGGTAACACACAGTAGGACAATGTAAAGCGGCCTTTAGCGTCAGTTGTTTGTAGCATCGAATTGTGTTTTGTTTTCTGGGTGCTTAGTGCGTCATAATGACTTCAAGAAAGTGCAAAAACAGTCCTAATATATTTTGTTACGTGTGTGGTGATTTAACGATAGCAAAGCATCAACGAAACATAACAGAATTTATCAAGAACGCTTATCACGCTTACTTCGGTGTAAAGCTTGGTGATCAGGACAAACCTTGGGCTCCACACAAAGTGTGTCGAGCTACTAAGAAAATGGACAAAAGGTACACGTAGCTCTTTACCCTTTGGCATTCCTATGGTATGGAGGGAACAAAAAAACCATGGAGACGACTGTTACTTTTGCTCCTGCGATATCACGGGTTTCAACTCGAAAAATAAACATACTATTAAGTATCCTGATTTACCGTCTGCTAAACGACCCGTACCTCATGGACCAGGAATTCCTATTCCTACACCTTTTCTTCACACCATCCAACAGCAATCAGATGAAAGTTCAAACGAAAAAACCGATGAAGACGAATTCAATCCTGATATAGACCAACCTCAACAGTTCATTCAAGCTGAACTAAATGACTTAGTGAGAGACTTGGGCCTATCGAAGGATGCTGCACAAATCTTAGGATCACGATTGAAAGACAAACATCTGTTGGCTCCAGGAACCACATTTGAATGAATTAGAATGATGGCTGATTACTGCTGGACCTTGAAGAGGGACTCTCTCACAAAAATCCACAAAAAGAAATCTACAAAACGCAGTTTTCAGGGAAAAAGAGAACGATTTTATTAAAAAAAAAATAATCCACGATTGTCTAACGTAGATTATGCTGCATTGTTTTTCTAGGAACAACTCAATTTTGCGGTGTAATTTTCTATTAAATATAGTTTCAATAAATATATTCTTAGTATTTTTGGCAGTTTCTATGAAAAACTTCAAACACACTTTTCGTGAAAACCTGACGTGCTGGAAATAATCTAAGCACAGATTCGTGATTAGCACACCCCATTTATTATAGGGTACCTATTAAACTTGAAACACTTTTTCATGAAAAAAAATGTCGGCCTGTGTTATTAATCAAAGATGATAAAATCGAAAATGATAGTATCGAACGCTAAAATCGATATTGTCGAATGATAAAATCGAAAATGATAGTATCGAAGTATAAAATTAATCAAAATGTTTTGCGTTGTTAGCACGATAAATAATTATAGACGAATTCATAATTTTTGTTTTGAACTTATATATTTCAAAACCAAACTTACATATTTGAATTAAATGACTGATGCAAGAAATTTTGGTATAGTTCAAGAATAGCGACAACTCTCTATTTAAATATTGTTAAATTTAAATAATAATAATAATTAAATAATTTGGAATATCTGTGTTTTTATACAAATCTATTACAAAAAAGATATTTTAAAAACATTAAATAAAACGAAAACCACTCAAATAAATGCAAACAAGCTTTTAAAAGCCTACATGATTTTTGTTACCTTGGAACACTGTTGATTCAAACTAGCAATGTCGTTTTCAGCATGCAATTTTTTCAAATTTATTACTAGTTTTACCGCGAAATATAATTTTTAGACCTTTTCTTTTGACAATTTTTTTTTATTTTTTACATAACATTTTTCGAAAAGTTAAAAATAGTTAAACTAAGTTTAAAGTTTAAACTTAAAAGTTTATTGTTAAATTTGATTAATAATAATAATTAAATAATTTGGAATATCTGTGTTTTTATACAAATCTATTACAAAAAAGATATTTTAAAAACATTAAATAAAACGAAAACCACTCAAATAAATGCAAACAAGCTTTTAAAAGCCTACATGATTTTTGTTACCTTGGAACACTGTTGATTCAAACTAGCAATGTCGTTTTCAGCATGCAATTTTTTCAAATTTATTACTAGTTTTACCGCGAAATATAATTTTTAGACCTTTTCTTCTGACAATTTTTTTTTATTTTTTACATAACATTTTTCGAAAAGTTAAAAATAGTTAAACTAAGTTTAAAGTTGAACTGACTAAAATAAAGATTGTGTTGACAGAATCTTTTTTTTCTTTGCAAAATTATAAATTTTACCGCAGTAAAAATGCATTAAAAGAGTTGACTTCGAAGAGAAGTAGTATCCATTCTAAGTAAAAGTCGTAGATAACATACGATATTAATTTTGTTTGCTTTTATTACAATAAAAATTTGATTATTTTTTAAACTAGACACAGTGAAAACTGTCCAATGCTATGTTCACACTGAGAGCTAAATGTGTATTTAGAGCATTTACTATAAATATTTGTCCCTGTTACTCCTACAACGAGTAAAGGGACGTTCGTAAATGTGAATTTCGTAAATGCGCATTTAGCTCTCAGTGTGAACATAGCATAACGTTGCGAACACAAAGCGACTCATCTTTTGACACTTAGAGCTTGCCTACTTTTTTTGCCAACTGATTTTTTTAAAGATATTATCGAACTTTTTGCAGACGTTTTCTGAAATTTGAAATACTTTATTTATTAAATTTTTTGTACCTATATAGACTTTGTAAATAAAGTCTTTAATAAATAAAGAAAAATATACAATTTTGTTTTTGCAGGTTATTAACCAAATTCAGTTATTAACCGAAACCGTTAGACCTAAAAATCTATTTTGCGACTATGATAATTTTTGGTATAAAATATTACAAAAAGTGGTTTTCAGCATTATAAAAATAGTAGGCATGGTGCCACTCATACAAATCAAATACAGTTTTTACTGTAATTAGGTACAAAGTGAAGCTATGATTACCAAATTGTATTTAAACCCTACTTTTTTCAAACGATCAAAAGTCGCACGAAATTTAGGTATAAATGGGCGTTGCAATATATTCAGCTGGAATATATTTTAGGCTATAACGATATATAAAGTAAATCTATTTTAACCAAAATTTCTGCAGAATTCTAATATAAAATAATAATTGAAAATCATACAAAATTAAAGCATGATTTCACATGGACGTGGCAATTCCTATACAACCGAAAAACATTTTATGATATTTTCTTTTCTAGACCAAAAAAGTCCGTCTGTATGAGTGCACACATTTCACAGTTTGACCTAACCTTAATAAATTTTGAACTGGTCTTGTCTAGAAAAGATCAGAAAACATGCAATATTTTTCTATGGTGTTGTGTTGGCTACCCTGTTGTGTATTTTTGAGAAACTTCAAAATCTTTCGACTTAATTTGGCTGTATTTGTTATTGCACCGTATTTACATTTATAATAAAAAATAATATTCAATATATTTTTAATTTACTGATGTGTTTTGCAAAAAATGTACAAGTAAATCTTGACGTATTCTATAAAAGAGCTCAAATTTTGATCAAATGTTCAATAAAATTAATGTTAAAAATTGTTCTTACATATAAAACTTTCGGGTGCATACAGTTGATGGGCATAATTAAAGGGAAATATTTTGTAAGGGAATAAAGGCAAAAATTCTGCACTTTTTCTCTTTTTAAGGTAAATATTTTCGAGGAAAGAACACAACGTAATTTCACGGGTCAGAACTTTTTCGAGAAAAGAACGGAAAAAATGCAGAATTCTTAAAGAAAACGCAATAATACTTTAGCTGGGTACAAATTAAAGCAATGATAACTAAAACTATATCAAATACTACAAAAATTGAGCTTGATTGGAGAAATGGGAATGGCACCTTCCATACAACCCGAGTTTGCGATTGACCTTTTAAATGCAGATGGTAAAGGTTTGCAAAATAAGTTGGTATTCAAAAAATTACTTAAAAACTCAACTTAAGGAATAAGAAGAAGTTGAGTTAAGGAATACTTTATTAAAGTTCAGATATGAAACGGATATTTTATGAATAGCCGCTAAAGGAATCTATATAAATTTCAGATCAGGTGAATACTTGATTTTTTTTGATGCTATGCTTCTTGAATTGCACTAATTTTATTCTGATTAGATTACGGGAAGCTTATTTAAAGACTCAAATATCGACTCAGATAATCGACTCAGATAATCGACTCAGTCAGAATAACTGTCTTATTTTTATGGAAAATATAAAAGAAAAACTATTATCAACACAAACGACAGTAAAAAATCGTTTCACTCAATTTTATACACAAAATACATAGTAAATATCAGATGTTCTTTAAATATTAATAAACCCTCGGACAAGTTTTTGAGAAATATTTTTTAAGTTTTTCTTTGTTGCCACTGATTTTGAAATCAGCACCTTTCGATTCTCCAGATTTACAGATGTTGCAATCAAAAACGGGTACCCTATTTGTCCGCGGTAAGATGATGGTCTAATCGTTACCTTCCCATTGCCTAACCTCACTCAAAAGCCATGTATCTGCACGAACATTTAGGAGTTTGCAATGTTTGAAAATTTCCACACACAAGAACGTTAGTAAGTTTTTGTTGGTGTTTTTTTCTTTTTAGCAAATAAGCTGCTCAAGCCAGTAAACGATGAGCTCGACGCTATTCATAGCATTCACAATTACCTTTACTCTGGAGACGAAAGAACCTACCTTTGTTTGGTGCGCCCACAATTTATGCGATTCGTTATGTTTTCATCAATATTGACCCTTTTGTGGTTCATAGTAGTTGCAATGTTGGCAGGGAGAAAATACATGTGCAGTTGCTTTTTCGAACTGCTTAGCCTAGTCTGGTTGTTCAGTGCTGCTGCTCCGTTGCTTTTTCCATACAGATCGGTCGGTAAGTAATTTCATGTCTAGCCTTTGGCCATAAATAAAATTGTGCAGACAATTGAGTTGCTGCAGGCACACACACTCGCAGAAGCCACACACACAAACATACACTTTCACTCTTCGGTCTCTTTGTCGCTTTTTGCCCGCAACAACTATCCCCATCACACGTTTCCTGCTTCTCCATCTATCTAGTGTGCACTAAAAGCAGGATTCTTTTAACCTTGTTCATTTTGGCCAGGCTAATTATGGTTTGATGGTTGGCCGGTGCCATCTATTGGAAGTTGTTCGGTTGTAGTACAACCTCATAATTGTGAGTGTGTTTTCATCTGATGTAGATACCAGCAAATAACCACGTTTAGCACTCAACAAATACAACCTTAATTTTTGAGAAATATGGATAGGCATTTCGCTAAAAACTTTGGTTTTGTAAGCATTGTTAATAATAGTACACAAAAAAATACTCTTAATGAAAATGTAAGCAACACTACTTGCAAGCGATTTTTGTGCGCATTAATGTCACTATATTTTCTAAGACAACATTTTTAACTTTACCAGTTTAGCTTACAGCAGTTTTATTTTTTAAAATTTAACTAATTACAAATTTGAGAATAATCTTTATCTGGTAGTGTATTCTCAAGTTTTTGAGTTAAAATTTATAGCTACTGGACATCGTAAGACTTCGGCAAGATGAAAACATTACGTGTGTTAGTTTATCTAAATTTTTTCGAAGGAATAAATGTATCAAAATAGAATAAATTTCTCCTGATGGACTATACAATGAGAAATTTGTAGAATTATTTTAAAAATTTTTATTATCAATACATATTTAAACTGTTTTCTATAATTCTAAATACATACAATTTTTTTATACCCCCATGTTTAAAAAACGTAATAGGGGTATATTAATCACTCTATCACTCCGTTTGTAACGCTGATAAGGAGACGTGGCCGATATAGAAAAGTATATATATTCTTGATCAGCATCACCTCCTGAGTCAATTAAGACATGCCCGTCTGTCCGTCTGTGGCCACGATAACGGCCGTAAGTTATTAGCTATCGTTACGAAATTCCACATATAAGCTTTTTATTCAAATATTAAGGTCAAGTTCGAAAATGAGCTAAATCGTATGAAAAACCACGCCTATCTCCCATGCAAAGTGACTTAACCAAAACGGTAAAGTCTCTTTAAAATCCCCGAAAATTAATGTAATGAGTTCAAATTTTGCACAGCATCTTTAATATTTATTATAAACTTGAGGTATGAAATTTGTAAAAATGGAATGAAAACCACGCCTACCTCCGATACAAAGTGACTTACCCTAAACGGTAAAGTCTCTTTAAAATTCCCGAAAATTAATGTACCGAGTTCAAATTTTGCACAGCATCTTTAATATTTATTATAAACTTGAAGTATGAAATTTGAAAAAATGGAATGAAAACCACGCCTACCTCCGATAAAAAGTGACTTACCCTAAAAGGTAAAGTCTCTTTAAATTCCACAAACATAATTATAATGATTTCAAATTTTGCACAGCGTCTTTAATATTTATTATGAACTTTGAGTATGACATTTGTAAAGATGGGATGAAAACTACGACTACCTCCCTTACAAAGTGACTTACCCAAAACGGTAAAATCTCTTTCAATTCCACAAAAACAAATCTAATGACTTAAAATTTTGCACATTAGTTTTAACCTTTAATATGCATTATTAGTATAAAATTTGTAAAAGTCGAAAAATTACGTCTACCTCCCATACAAAGTGAGTTGACCAAAATGGTAAAATCTCTTTCAATTCCACAAAAATTAATCTAATGACCTCAAATTTTGCACAAAACCTTTAACAATTAATATAAACTGTAGGTATGGGGGTATTTTAACTTCGGCCCAGTCGAAGATAATTCCTTCCTAGTTTTAAATGATATTTGAGCTTATAGCCCGAACCAAAGTGGTTGACGGTCCTCTCTCGGTGAAATACGCTGAGAACCCGTCCAGAATTGGAGTGGTGGCGGTTGTCGGATAACGGTTGCATTTCCTATTGGGAATGATACAAATTATTTTATATTTTACTTTGAATTTACATGAATGCAACACAGGCACAAAAACAGAATGTCAGATCATAGAAAATAACTCTAAGAAAATCACTAAGAAAATAACACTATACGTACCCAATCTTTAGTAATAATATTTCAACATTTAAGTAACTCAAAGAGAGATCCGCCAGCCGTCAGAGAAAAATAGCGAAATATGATGAGAACACGTCCAGAATAGGAGCGGTTGTCGGATCACGGTTGCATTTCCTATTGGGAATGATATAAATTATTTTATATTTTACTTTGAATTCACATGAATGCAACACAGGCACAAAAACAGAATGTCAGATCATAGCAAAAACTAAGAAAATAACACGTACCCAATCTTTAGCAAAATATGGCAACATTTAAGTCACTCAGAGAGAGATCCGCCAGCCGTCAGAGAAAAATTAGAATTGATTCTTTTCTGGCGTTTTCCCGTCGTGCATTTCTACAGCGGTTTCATTTTTTGTGGCTGCATATATTTTCATGTATTTTGTTGCACGGCGAATCCGACATCCGCTTTGGTTCTGTTCGTTCTCTATATTTTCATTTATTCTTTTGCGCAGCGAGTCCGACAACCGACATTCGCTTTGGTTCTGTTCGGACTCTTAATGGCAAATAAGTTCATGAAACAACAGGTTGCAACAACAAGAAGTTATTAGCAGAACAAACCACTAAGCAAACCAGGCATACTGTTTCTGTAGTTTTTGCAGTACTTTAATAAGCTTATACGAACACCTTCTGTTAAATCAAAACAGAATTATTGTGCTGTATGCCGTCTTGAAAGCAATGTTTTTCTACTTATTTGCAAAAGCAAAGGTTTGAAAAAAGCGACTGCATTAATTCTGCAAAGATTTGTTTGTTGTTCTCTTTGTTTACTGCTTTATCACGAATCAATCTAGGCTTCAAGAGTTTGCTGGTATAAGCCATAGAAGGCGTAAAGAAGTTTTTTTTTAAAAAAAGTTGTTTTGTGTGTAGACATAATACCATACTTATTTTCTTAGGTCGGACTCGCACCAGTATTTATTTGAAATATTAATGATGGCATATTTTAATTACTATATTATTTTTAATAATTCTTTTATCAATACGTTACTCAATGCATTGCCAACAACCCCTGAAGAGATTTTAGCTATTTCTTATTAATTGTATAACCAATTTGTAAAAGTTTCTGTGTTAAATTTCCTTTCTTCATATAAAAATACATTTTTTCGAAACTTTAGAGTCGATTATTAAAAAATATTTTTTATGTGGCTTATCATGTTCTTGCAATAAAACTTGAGGTAAATTATTAACAGGTGGGTAATGATTCAGTAAAACGTATAGAATAAAAAGTTAAACATGGCAGAAGAAAAGACGGACCAATTAATGTCTATACATGAAGCTGAAAGAAAGAAATTTATGAGAAAAGTGAACTGAAGTAGAAGATTTTCAATTAATGAAAATACGAAGGGAAAATTTGTTTAAAAACCTTTAAGCTATGACATTAAAAGCTATTTAATAATGCATCTCACCTAATATTGAAAAAAATATTTTAAATATTTATAAATAATTTTATGAAAAATGTGCACACTGAGTACTTTTCAGAACACGATATACATTAACATTATACATTTGCTCGCTTGATTGTTTTTAGAGTGTAGCTTCGTGATTTTTTCACTTTTTTTCTTTTGGCTTCATCCGACGTAGGTTTTACTTGCTTGCAGTCTTTTTAAACACTGAACTGATTTTCATTTCATTGCTTTGTTGTTGCGTTTTGTGTCGTTACGTAGAAGTTTTCTCTCAATGCTCCGTAGCTTGCTCCGTGCCCATAGCCGATCATAAAGTAGGTGCACTAGTAAATTCTTCTCTTTGCAACGACAAAATGTATAGAGATTGGGCAACGTTCAAATGTAAAAACTAAAAAAAAACTTTATTGACAATCGTAGTGAAAAACGTCTTTGAAGTGAAAAATTTCGCGACTGGAAGGAGCCTGAAGTGCCTGTTTTTAATCGTTTTGCTGACATTTGGGGAAATCTCGACCACAAATCGTTCAAAATTAGACTCAAAGACCCAATGGTATGCTCTAAAATAGGTGATGCTGACTGCGGGGCCATTATGAATTTCTGCTTCCCACGCAAGGTTCCTGGGAAAAGTCATTTACGCCTTGAAAATATACCTCTTTCGGGAGCAGTTCACTCGGACAGTGCGAGAATCGAATGGACTAAGCGATTCATGTTATTTTTTTAAAAGACTCCATCGTACATGCAAATATTTATCCTCATGTGTCTACAGCAGTTTTACATAAATGGAAAAATCATTTGTGGTATTTGTAACCGGAAACAGTGCCTTTGGCGTTCTTCGATTCTGATGTTTCACTCGAAGAGATATGAAATATGGTTGGACAACTACAATCAACAGAACCAATTATAAAATTGATGAATGAGCAAAAAGTTTCCAATCCAAAACTATTACTGAAGAATAATTGGAGCGATTTTGTTTCATGCAAATCTAAAAATTCATTCGATGTCTTCGGCTTAACCTTCGGCATTTTTGCACCAAGATCCGTCTCTTTGGGAAACGAACGAAGAATATCAAGATGCACTCGATGTCTGCAGTGATCTGTTTGATGTTAACGACACTACTAAATATCGTAAAAAAATATCCCTCACAAATCGGATCTTATATAAAACTAGCTGATATACCCGGTGTTACTCGGGGGAACAAACGTAAAATTTTGATGTTTAGGTTTTATTCGTTCAGAAGATAAGGATTTTTAGCAAGAAAAAAATAAGCTTTTCACGTAAAGCGTATGGAAATATGGAAAATGGTTTTTTGTCATTCTAAGGAAACGGCGTTATTAGAAAAAGACGTTGTACTAAAAATTTGTGCAATCTTAAAGATATGTGAATTTTTTTGGTGTCAAAATTACAGAATTTTTTAAAATTAATTAAACGGATATTTTCGCTAAAAAAATATGCTAGTTGGTTGATTTCCCTTACTTCTAAAAGGATGGAAGAGGCGTGGTCAAAACTAATTATGCCAAAGCATAATCTAAGATGCAAGTAAAAGGTGAGCCAAATTTGAGTTAAATCCGTCCAGCAGTTAAGATTTCTATTCTGGTCAAACAAACAGAAAATGATTTTTATTAATGTAGATAATTAACTTTCATATAATTTTTTCCGTGAATTTTTCCGATATTTTAAAAGCTATTTTGCTATTTGGGGTAAAGAAAAATCCAATAAATAAGAGATTATTTAAGTCCAACTGATCTTTATATGCTATATGTAAATGGTGAAACTAACCCGACTTTATTTTATTAATTTAGATTAATGTGATAAAATTAACACAAAAAATTTATTAAGTTTATTAAGTACAAAACTTAAGTACAAAAATTAAGTACAGGGTCCGCCATCTAACGTTTTTTTTTTCAACTATTGCTTATTTCGTGAATGGTAGCACTTAGCTCATGTCTGAAATGACAGATAATTAGTTTTATCCTTCCGCAAAATGAATATGGTTGTGTATACGCTTGAACAACGCTAAGAAATATTACGACATTACTTTGATGCAGAAGATGCCGATTTTGCCAAAAAAAAAATCATCTTTTCAGATGAAGCTCATTTTGATCTTGGCGTGTATGTAAACAAGCAAAATTGTCGCGTTTGGGGCACAGAAAACCCGCACGCATACATTGAAAAGCCGCTGCACCCAAAACGAGTCACTGTTTGGTGCGGATTTTGGTCCAGAGGCATAATTGGGCCATTTTTCTTATCGTTATCGGGCCATGTTGAACGAATTTTTGTTCACAAAAATTGAATAGGAGGATATTGGCAACATTTGGGTTCAACAGGACGGCGCTACGTGCCACACAGCCGAAGCTACACTCTATGTTTTGCGCCCTGTTTTTGAAGATCGCATTATCAGCCGCAGAGCTGATGTCGTTTGGCCACCTCGGAGCTGCGGTTTGACACCGTTGGACTATTATTTGTGTGATGCTCTCAAAGATAAGTGCTACGCCGACAAGCCAGAGACTATTGACGCTTTAAAAGACAATATTCGTGAAGCCATTGGTGAAATACAGCTGCACACAATCGATAATGTGCTTAAAAATTGGACCGGTCGTGTAGGCTACTGCATGGCCAGCCGAGGCAGCCATTTGAATGAAATTATTTTTCATTATTAACCGGAATGATTGTACTTTCAAATAAAAAAAGAAATTTGAGAAAATATCCAGTAGTTTTTTTTATAGAATTTTCAAAAAAAAAGTATTTGGCGGACCCTTTATTTCAATAGCGTATCAGCAAGACAGTTACTTTATTGAAGCTATGTATTTTGCTGCATGCAGGCAGCGGCACCGAAATATTAAGAGAGGTTCTTGTTTTTATTTTACAGAAAATGATTTTAATTAATATATATCGGTCATTCCATGTCAAATCGGACGCTTTTCGAAACTCACATACCTGTAAAAATTTGGTACTTTGCACGAGGATAGTACTTTAAAAAAGAAAAATAATTGCATATTTTTTTATAATTTTCAAATTTTTTTTGCAGTTATACACAGTGAAAAATTTTAAAGAAAAACAAAAATTGTCATTTTGACATGTACTCAAACAACTATATCTTCTAAACCGTTAGTCCTACAAGAAAAAAATTTGAGAAATATTTAAAAGATCTTGAATTGCTCTTTATTGTGGTGTCCTTTTTTACAAACACCTTCGAGAAAATTTTTAAATTTTTTGACCACTAAAAATTTCATTCCCATTTTTTAAGGTCAGCACCACTGCTTTTTTGGAACTTTGAAAATATTATCGTATTAAGGCATTCATTCTTAATGCATTCTCAAAACTTGATGTTGGAGAATCAATGTTTACTATTTTTAACGAAATTTTCAAAAACTGACTACACCAGAAACTAACTGACCCAGGCCAGAAGCTCAGAACTAAACGATAGTTACATATCCTACCTAAGCCTGTGAAGAAATTTGACTGGATTTTAGGTAATATACATTTAAATGATTCTTTATCAATGCCAAAAAAGGGTCCCCAACGTTCAACAAACTGTACAAAGTTCAACCGTTTTTGTAAATGGTACAAGACAGATTCAAACTGTGCTTCAATGCAGGCTAATATCTAGCAGTAGACGAATCAATGATTACATTCAAAGGTTATTTGCCGTCTCATAGAACGACACCACAGTAATTTGAGACTAAGTAATTGGTCACAAGTACAACACCACTATTCAGCTTGCAACATAGATGGTCAGAAACTACTTTATCCACCTTCTGGCAGCTGCAATGATATCAAAGCCTTCGTTCGACTTCGCATAGGACACACAATTGCTACACACTTATTTCGTCTGAAAGGTACCAGTGCACCTTATTGCCAACATTGCTCTTCTTCGCCACAAACCGTCAATCACTTACTTGACGAATGTACACATTTTTGTACAATTAGAAATTGTATTTTTCAGGATCAAAAGCCATCTGACAGTTTAAAATCTACCTCAATAGAAAATTTTAAAAAAATTGCTGTATACTTACTTCAAACAAATTTAAAAAAATCTATATAATTTCAATACTACTTAACCGTATCAGTATTTTTTTGTTTACACAAAATTTATCTTGCATAGCTTAATTTCATTTTAATTATCAAGTCAATGTATTATATCTCATTTTATTTGTCAAGTAATTTTCACTTTTAAATCAGCTAGCCGAAAGCCCTGGCAGCTAGTGCTCCTTAACTTTTGTAAAATAATAATTTATTATTACTTTTCATATAATAAATAAAAATAAAAGGTTATTTCTAAAATATGAATTTTTTAGGTTATTTTCTTATGTTTTTAAGTTTATGTTTTTTATAGGTCGTTGAACACTTATTCAAGACATGCCGAAGAAGCCAATAAAAAGAGGTTTCAAAACTTAGATGTTGTGCGACAGCAGTGGATACGTTCATCGTTTTGAAATATACACCGGTAAAAAAGGGCAGTTAGTCGAAAAAAGACTTGGAGCACGCGTTGTTCTTTGGCTGACTTCAGATTTTGTTGGGGAAAATCATAAGGTATTTTTTGATTATTTCTTCACTTCCTATAACCTGATTCTGGAACTGAAAAAGCAATCGATAAACAGTTGCAGAACAGTGCGACATACTAAAAAACTTCTTCCTACCGAAATTAAGTCTGATAAGCAATTGAAAAAAGGAGAAAATGACTGGCAAATTAGCGATTCAGGTTTACTTTTTATGAAGTGGATTGATAAAAGGCCAGTAACAGTTTTGTCCAACTTCCACGATCCGAAAAAATTTGTCGAGTTAAAGCAACACCAAAGAGATGGTACAATAATGAAAATACAAAAGCCGGACGTTATGCTTGACTACAACATGCACATGAATAACTTTGATGAATTAGATCAGCTAAAGAAATATTACGAACTGAATAGGAAAAACCGCAAATGGTGGCATTGTATATTTTTCACTTTCTTGATCTGGCAGTCGTGAATGCTTTTATAATTTAAGAAAAAAATATAGGGTACAAAGTACCACTAAAGGACTTCAAACTTGATATAATTTTAAACCTATGCCAATCATATGTGTCACCGACTTCTGCCAACAAAAATAAAAAGCAATCTGATGTTCGCATAAATAAAAAGAAACCGTTCGTAGATCCAAATACACGAGCCGCATCATCTCAGAACAACAATCCGAAGATGTGCCCACAGCAGCACGGCGAAACACCAAAGAAGAACTCAGTGGATGTGCTCTACTTGCAATGTGCCACTTTGTCTCAGCAAAACGAAATCCTGTTTTAATCAATTTCATAAGTAAAACTTATAAATTATGCGCAGTGGTATAATTATTGTACCACATCCTTGCGCAAGATCCTACAAGGATAATTTTTTTTTTACATTTTTTCCAATGGTTAACAAAAATAAATAAAAGCAAATAAAAATTATAGCTGCGTTCCATTCGCTTCAAAATAATCCAGATTATTTTTTTTTACATGCAAAGCAAAAACAAAAATAATAATCCTATAGCAAATAGGATTATTTTTGCTATCCATATAAAATTGTGATATAGCCTTTAAAAAATTTGAAACACAGATGCCGCACCTGTATACTTTTATGAACTGACACTTCATTTTTTGAATAATTTGTTTGTTTGATACAATGACTATTAGTTAGTCATGACAGCTACCTATTTTCTCACGAGCTGCGACCATCGAATGTAAAACAAAAGAAAACAAAACAAACCACGTGTGTCACATACATTAGACGCATTCAGCGGAGCCAACAATTGCACTTAAATTATTTATATAATTGCATAATATTAATAATTAAATTAAATAATTTATAATTTTTCTGACGTTTAGAGTAAGACACATTCAGAGAAAAACATCGTTCACTATGGTATCGCTACCATTTTTTTACACAACAGTTTTGAACGACACACGTTCTCATGACACCTAATAGTTATTGTATCATGATTGCTTGTGTGAATTTAATTTTGACCGCAACGGTAGTGCCCTCTACGAGTCGTTTTTATGCCGTTCGTTTGAGAAAATTTGTTTTCGCGATTATATTAAGGCGAAAGGAACGCAGCTTATGTGTAATTTTTACCGATTACTTATAATGCCCCGGAAAGAGCTAAATAATAATGCGGTGTGAATTGAAAAAACACCAAAACACCAATTGAAAAAACGATTTTAACACCACTTGTATAGTGATATTATCCATCAGATGGATAAAATTGTTTTTTTATCATTTGGATTTTTTTTTTATTTTCCACTCAGTTAAATAAAATCGGAATCAGAGGACACTTCATTTTTATTTTCATACTTTCGTCGTTTGTTTTCTTGCTAGCAGTGTTGCCGCGACGATTCTAAAAAAGTATCCATGAAAAGGTCAAAAAAGTATCCACTTTTGAAAAAAAATACAATGAACCCAATTTTAAAGCTTCCATAACAATTTTATTTATTTCATTTTAAGACTAACAAATATTTTTTTTAAAAATAATGTAATAAGAACTACAACAAGCATAATAATATTAAAAAGAAACATAAATTTCAGTACTTCCGTCTTTTACATGTGTTGCTATTGACCTTTTATTAGATTTATTTTATAAGTATAATATTTAGACAAAAGCTATATACACAACAAAATATACCCAGCAAAAAACGTGATTCCAAAGGAAGCTAAAGTGGAAGGGAAATTCTTTAATTCCATCCCTTCCACTTTCATACCCAGAAGGCATTCTTTTAACATATGCATGTCATTGGGAGGAATGCTTTCAATTATCTTCTCTAGAAGTGCTTACAGAACTTTTTTAATGGCAGATTTTTTTGAGCCCTTCAATTAAAGGTTCTAGTAGGTGATTCTAGAACCTTAAGAAGGCATTCCATGGAATGGAATGGTTTTTCTGGTTTGAGGGTTAAAAAAACCCCTGGGAATATATATATACCTTTTCCCGACATTCTCTCGATTTTGGTGTTGGAAATGAGAAGTGTTTGGGTTTTGTTTGGGTTTTGTTTCGGCTTGAAGTTTAATTGGGAGTTTAAAAATCCCACGAAAAAATATCTAAAACATATTTTATAATAATATATAAATTTTTTACTTTAATTGAATTATAATGCCATTTGAATGTCTTCCAGAATTAGGTTATAAGAATGCCTCTTGATAGAACTTCTTTATAAGGCTAAGAATAAGCACAGTTTGATCTATAGAATGTCTCTGGAAGCAGTGTCATCAAATTTGCATCAAAAAATTTGTTAGGTAAATGCAAAAAAAGGAAAAAAACATAAATGACTTGTTCAGTTTAGTTGCGCGTTGAAAAAAAAGAAGATTTAATTTAAAACATTTATTTTAAAGACTTGAAATTTTATTTACATAAATAATACAAAAAACAACATTCCAAATAAGTTTTTTTTCATGCATCTTCTTTTTGCTGAGTGGCGTAAAAACAAGTAGTCGTTTTCAAACAGGGTCAGGATAAATTGGTCCCAATTTATTGGAAAAAAAAAATCAAAGTGCATATTACTTCATCTTTATGTAAAACGAAACAAAGCCAGAACGTCGTGAGAGAAACGAGCAACAATATTTTTTGATATGGAAACATGTATTGCTTACTGTGCCTCGCACCACGTTCAGCCTTCGTTTCGTTTTATATAGAGATGCAGTTAATAAGGGTTCATGACGGTACAACCTTTACTAGAATTATTAAATCTCGTTACTATTTGCAATGGCTAACGGGAAATTTAAGGGTACAAATTTACAGATTTATAAAAAGTCGCTTAAATGGCAGACTAAAAATATTTTTCACAAAATTTAAAAGTTCTTTGTCAATAGATTGCAATTCATGTTTTCATAAGAAAATATTGCCCAAAAATGTTTCAACGTCATAATTTTTCTTAACGTTTTTGTCGAATTTAAGGGACTGCTTACTTTTTATATTTTGCAAACAAAATCATACATCATATTAAAAAAGATTTTTTAAAAAAAGTATCCAAACTTACACTAAGGCTTAAAAAAAAGTATCAATCAATTTTTGAAGGAAAAAAGTATCCAAATGGATCTAATTGGATCCAAACGGCAGCACTTGCTTGCTGGTCATTTTTATAAATTGGTTTTTGTTCTTTTCGTTTTTTGAACGTGTTGCGTGCATAACAATGTAATAATGCTTTATTTATTACTCCAAATATGTAAAAAAGATACATATCTGGATCTGTTCAGAAATGCATCACGATTTGCAGTTTGCTCACAACTGGCCTTTTTCGATCGTCCAAATTGCAGCGTGAATTTTTTTGATGTAATTGATCAGTGACGCTTAATAAAAAAAAATACATTTTCGAATGTTGGACGTTTACAGTGTTGCAAAATTGGACTTTTTCAAGCATTTTGCTTGTGCTGAAAAAGAAGTTGGCGCATCATGATGCATTTCCGAATAGACCCTTTATCTTATCTAGGCAATAAAAAAGTAGTTTTTTAATTTGCCGCTTTTAAAAATTGCCAAAAGTAGTGCCGCTTTTGTAAAGTTGCCGTATGCGATAAAATATATTGTCAAAAATGGCATTTGGAGTTTAAGAATGTATCTAATGTTGGTTGGTTTTCAATTAAAACCATTCTGATAATATGAAAATGTCCAAATGGTGTTAACGTTACACTTAATTTTTGGATCATTTGATTTTATCCATTTGGATAAACTTCATTTCACTTCAAATAAACACTGATTGGTGTTTACTTTCGCTCCATTTTGGATATAATTACTATATCCATTTGGAGCGACACAAACGGATACAATAAAACTAACACCGTTCGGATGGACCCTATGTAACACCATTTCGGTGCTATAGTAACACCGTTTTTATTTGAATGTAGTGAGCCGGAATTTTGTAAATTTTTGTTTTTTCTCCCTTTTAGTGGTTTTGGTCCCTTTTGCGGTTTCTGAATTCTTCTACATCCAGTCGTGACATGCTTTTACTTCTTCTTGTTTTGCATTGCTTTGCTTATAACAATTATAAATCAAAACAGATATCGACAAAAATGTTTGATACCAGCATTATCAAAGATAATAACAACCAACACTGCAACATGGTTTTGAATAGCAAAAGTTGCATTTTCAACAACATCCAACATAAACTAGGTACCTTAAAAAACAATAAAACAATAAATGAACCTAATGCCAATTCCACTAAAAAGGAGGTAGACACCAAGTGATATAGAAACACACGCATGCATACGCGGATACTTCGCAATATCCGCAGGATACAACATCAACCAGCATTATTTGCTCATTTATTTTAGTGTTCACACTGTTGTTGCTGCTGTCTGTTGTCTTTATTGTTAGTTAGTTGTTGTTTTTGGCGCAAAAATACTTAACAACTAGAGTCGAAAGTAGCGATAAACGCCGGTGACAGCAGCAACAACAACTTTATAAACAGAAGTTCTAACATTAAGTGCCACCGACCAACAACATTGGACACAATATTTATTATTCTTGTTCAAATTGATGTTGTTGTTACTGAAGTTGCTGCTGCCGCTTTTTGTAGTTATTGTAATTGTTGCGCCTGCATTGTTTAAAAATTCTGCACAAAGTTCTAAATGGTTTTACAATCAGAAAATCATAAAGCCAGTCACCAAAGGCATTCGAAAGGCTCCATCAACAAAACACTGTAACAACATCGCACCACATGGACCACAAAGTTATAACAAAAGCCCTGGCGAAAGGATAAACAAGTAGCGGGTGGGGAGGTGAAATGACTGAATGGCAATAGTTTCAGCTTCAGCTCCAACAAGGTTTTCAAGATTCACACCACTTTACCTCCAACGTTGTCGACGTTGACTTCGCCACCAATGCGACCATGACCATGACGACCACAACGACGTTGTCATCATTTCTAGCACTTCAGTTCGCCACTTTTGCCCACTTAAGATTTTACTTGGCGTTCGTCACCATGGAGCAGTAGTAGCTCGAGTGGTTGTTAGCCATTCAATGGATTGTTGTTATTGCTTGCTACTGTTGTTGTTGCTGCTGTTGTTGATGTTGTTGTTGTTATTATTGTTGCCAGACTTGACTGCACTTTCGGTGATTTTGTTTTTATAATTTATGCTGGAGTATATTAAGATTCGCATGAATTAAACAGCATTTTGTTGAAGTGCTCGATGAAGCAGCCATCAAGCGAAAATCATGCGAATAATAAAGGACGAGTTGATTCACCAAAATGAGCAATTAAAATGCAGTTTGTGATTTGAGCTGCTACTGCTTAAGAGTTGATTGTATGTCATTTAAACGATTTAAATTTGGAAATTGTGTTAGATTTTAGGAAGCATATAATAGATAATTTAAAAAGTTTGCATATTAGTAAACAAAGTAAAAGTGACAATCTCCGTCAAAGTAAGCTGTAGACTAACCTCGTTCTAGTTCAAAGCTTTTCCTAAGAACATTTCTGTTGAAAACTTTGACCCTCTGCGACTACTTACTTCTATTGTACTAATTACTTTTTCCAAACTTTATAATTATTTCAAATTTTATTAAAAGGGTAAAAAAACCAGGAAAACAGGTGCTAGGGGCAGACCTGTAGTCCCAAGGGAAAGAAGTTTTGATTAAAAACCATGCATTTGTTAGTACGAGCAACAATATGATATTAAAAGTTTTTCATGCAAATTTTATAGCATTCAATTTTTTTTTTTTTTAGTAAGTTTTAAGAAAATAATAACATTTTTGCCTATAATATGATCCTGTAAAATGATCTTAATTTCGAGTATTATTAACTTTCTGTATGGATACTTTAAAAATATTCCAAATAAAAAGTTGTATTTGACTATTTTTAGATATAACGAATTGTTTAAATCTTATATTAGTTTCTAAGTATTTAGAATTTTTAGCATCGTAAACGCTTTTTTCTAAAAAATAAAAGTCAAGTTCGGAAAAAAGTCAAATCGAATAAAAAGCACGCCTTTTTCGTACACAAAATGATTACTTGAACATGGTAAAATATCTTAAAACTTCACGAAAATTAATTTACTCAATTGAAATTTTAAACGAAAGCTTTGATCTTAAATACGCATGCTGAATGAAATATTTGGAAAAATCAAATTTAAGCCTTACCTACCTCCCATACAAAAAGACTACCATGAAATATGGACGAAAGCTTTGATCACACACACTCTTGGCCAGTTTTTCAGTACGCGTTTAAGTCTAGTCAAATTAATCCGTGCTTAACTCACAAAAATTTGACGTTTAAACTCGGTTCAGGCAAAATTGAAACACAATATATGATAATTTAAGTCGATTTAACTTCAACGAATGCTAAAATATCTAGTTAAACCGAGTTTAAACGTCCAATTTTGGTGAGTTAAGCTAGGTTTAATTTGACTAAGGTTTAAACTCGTACCGAAAAACGCCCTTTGAGTTCTAAATTTGGAAAAATCAAATTTAAACGTCGCCTACCTCCCATTCCAAAAGACTGTATGAAAACAATAAAATCTCTACAAATGCCACAAAATTACTTTAATGACATACTTTACAATTCAATATGCCTTCCTCATATCCCTACAAACCTCGTCTACCTTCAAATTTTATTTATTTATACACCTCATTGTATTCTTGCACTAAGAATATATTTAGAGTTTGGATTCTGGAGTCGAACCCAGCATCTCTCGATGACTTTATCAGAAATATTTAGGCATTTTACCTGTTGCGATCATAAAATTCAATTCACAAGACATACCTTTTTATAATATGTAATTTTTTGTAAGATATTCTTTATTGAACGCTAGTAAAGGTTGCTTCTATTCATAAAAATAGAATAAATAGACAAACCATTTATGGTGTCACAAGATCCCGGCGAAGCGCTTAATACAACAAAAGTGCAAAAACTTTGCATGAATTCAGGAATTACAGTAAATTTTATGGTGCAATAGTAAATATGGGTTGTTATGGCTTATGACAAAAAAAAATTGATTTATGATGTCATCCGAAATATTTCATGGCTCTTAGGGTAAATGTTAGTGAACCACAGAAAAGGTGGGTAATTAGTCCTCGGAAGTAAAAAATGAGAGACAGAAACTATGGCAAAACCAAACAGAAAAAATAAATAGAAAATAAAAGAAAAATCAAGCACAATCGCAAAATCAATATCAAATCTAAATTATCAAATCAAAACCAAAATCAAATGAGCAAAAACTAAAGCTAATAGGAAAATTAAAAACAAAAGAAATAACAAAAACTAGGGCAAAAGCGAAAGCAAAAACAAAAGCAAAATCAAAGTCAATGCGAAATATAAAAGCAGAAGCGAAAATCTAAAGCAAATGAGAACAAGCCAAATAGAAACAGCCAAAGCAAAAGCTAGCAGGCAAATGCAAGAGCAAAAGTACATGAGCAGAATCAAAAGCAAACAAGGTAAAACAAAAGCAATTGAGCAATTACAAATGTGTAAAAGCAAAAGCAAATTGACAAAAGTAAAAGAAAAGAAGTGGCCGTAGCCTAGTGGGTAGAGTGCGTGGCCCCTAAGCTAAAGAACCCGGGTTCAATTCCAGCTCAGACAGAAAAGTTTCGGTCGTCACCTCTCTGCAGACAATGGCAAGCCTCAGAGAGTAAAAATTGCCATGTAAAGCTTCTGGAGAACATAAGCCGTTCAGAGTCAGCATAAAACACTTAGGTCCAGTTCTCGGTCATTAAACATTTAATAAAACGCACAACACTATTGATCAATAGAAGCTAAGTCAAAGCCATTTAAAGGCCGGAAATGGCCAGTTTATTTTTTTTTTATAAAAGAAAAGAAGCTAAAGAAAAAGCAAAAAAAATTTTAATGAGCAAAAGCAACAGCAAATAAATATCAGTACAATCAAAAGCAAAAAAGTCTAATATTTTATGGGTATAGGTTCTAGTTTATATTGAAAACAACGATTGGAACAGGAATTGGGACAAGAACTATGACAAGGATTTGGACAAATGGTTCCTTAATAGTTTCTATTTTAAAGTTTGATACAACTGACACCTATCTACTGACCTTTCCTATCGAAAATAATATAGATTATGTTTTAATTAGATATAGCGTTTATTTTGAATTTATATTACCTAACGATATAATTAGATTTGTGATCATTACGGTACCCTTGTAAGTAAAGTTGACGGACCAATGTTCGTTCTCTTTTGCAGATCCGACACTTGGCAATGTTCTTTCTTAGGTCCAAGGAAAGATCGCTGGCCTTCTCTTCTTGATGCCTAGACAAATCGAAAAATTACAATTTCTGAAATTATATAACGCGGAGAAAACTATTTGCTAAGTTTGTATTGTGGTTAAGCAAAACTTGCGCTTGATTCTCCGCCACTTCAAAATTATGCTAAATTTCAGCAAAAACTAATTAAAATTTGCTATTTCAATTTATAATAACTAAGCAAATATTTGCTTAAATTAAGTAAAAATTTGCTTTTACATTTAATCAAAATTTTGCTTGAATTAAGTAAAAATTTGCTGTTGCAGTTTATAATAACTAAGCAAATATTTGCTTTAATTTAATAAAAATTTTGCTTAGTTATTATAAACTGCAAAAGCAAATTTTTACTTTATTCAAGCAAGTATTTGCTTAATTATTATAAATTGAAATAGCAAATTTTGATTAGTTTTTGCTGAAATCTAGCATATTTTTGAAGTGAAATAATTATTAACATTAAATTTAATTGAAAAATTACCACCATCTAAAGATTTCAACGACCGTCGCAGTTGTTAACTAATCGTCGCCTAATTTTCTTCACTAAGAACAAACGTGTGCTCGTGTGTTTAGAAGAAATTTGCTTGAATTGAGTAAAAATTTCTTATTTGAGTTTATAATAACTAAGCAAATATTTGCTTGAATTAAGTAAAAATTTGCTATTTCAATTTATAATAACTTAGCAAAATTTTGCTTGAATTTAATAAAAATTTTGCTTTTTCCAAAATACACGAGAAGTCATTGCAATTTAGCAATCTTTTTTTGAAATCACATTGTGATTGAGCAAAATTTTGCTGATTTGCTTTTAAGCAAAACATTTGCTTGATTCAAGCAAATTAATTTTCTCCGTGGATGAACATCGAATGGTGCACTGAAGTGACGATTCTGAAGCAATTTTTTTTTTTCAAAGCTTGCGCTGTCGGCTTTTGAAATCATAAAAATATGTAATGCAGTTATTATTAAGAATATTTTAGAATCAATCAATTTATGCAATTGCACCTCAAAAGATTCCCTATGTACAACAAGTTAATAGTGTGCCACTAAATTCAGCGATGCGTTTGATTTTAACGATGACGCTTTTTTATTTATTACTTAATATCTTGATAAATTTTGAGAATTAAATATTTGTTAATTTTCCTTCAGTTCACAAATTCTTACCTCCATAATTGCTTTTTTGGCGGCTTCTGGTTAGAAATAAATGAACTTGCTAAAAACAAAAAAAGCTAATTTATAATATAAGTTTGCCACTTCGTTTGCTCACAGGATTTCAAATCAGACTCGATTTGATCAGACTCGATACCCAGCGGGAAAAAGAGTGCTTCAAAAGTAATTTTGGAGGGCTGCAAAGTCAGATGTAAGCGCTGACTCTCCGTGTGGCACACACTTTTATTTACATATATGTCATAGGATGAGAACACTTTTTAAACTCCTTTAAAAGTGCTTTTAAAGACCTCCAATAAAATGCTGGCGTAAGCAGTTTTCGCTTTACTTAGCCTAGAGAGCTCTTCCTCTTTTTGGCACAAACGACTTCTTCCTTAAAAATATATTTTCTTTTTCAAGAATAAATTATTGCAGCGATTTTTTTGAAAGTTTGAGAGTATACTAAGGCATGTTTTAGGAGTACAAAAAACATGTATGACTCAAAAAAGTGTATAAGTATAATTATACTACACCAACAAGAAACAGTTCGTAAGCCTGAAAATTTTTTAATATCAACACTTTTAACTTTATTTATATTAAGAAATCAATGCTTTTGATACAACTAAGTTTGTTGTATTCTTAGTCAGCCCGCAGAGTAAACGCCGAAGCAGGCAGGCAGGCAGACAGGCAGAGGAAAACTATGTGAACAAGCGAGATAAAAGCTAGCTTGGCTTTATTTCTATCTTTTTTCTTTACATGGCACTACCTGCGCCAGCCTGCCTGCTTTGGCGGCTATTCTGCGGGCAGCCTTAAAGCTTGAAATGTAATTTGCGTTCATAGTAGCCACTTTGGCTGAAGCTGGTTCATAAAGTAACTTTGTCGAACTTTTTTTGATCATAGTAAACGATTATTCAACGCTTCACAAAGTAGCCCAGTCGGCAATATCAGCACTTCGAAGTGCAGCTAAGAGGCCTTCATTTAGATTTCGTAGGCTTTCCGCGCTCATATCCACGCCCATTTCCTTTTTTGTATGAAATGGGAACATTTCGTATGCCTAACGCTTTCGCTGTTCTAAAAAGGCCCTCAAGAAGCACTCTTTTGAGGATGCATGTTAAAAGGCTTTCATAACTGCTAACACCACTGTAAAATTCCTTAAAATAAGTTATGTCTTTTAGAATTTTTGTAAGCAAGAAAACGCAATTTATGTAAAATATTCATAAAGGTCTTATTAAGCATATAATATTTAATGAAAAAAAAAAGTTCAATGAAAAAAAAAAAGTGAAAAGTTATTTAAAAAAGAGGTCATAGGGGTGCACTTTGCCCTATCATATTTTCAATTTTGTAAATTTTTTCAAAAAATTTTTGTATATAAATTTGCACAGTCAGAACAAAACATGATGCCAGATATGAAATCCACGTACCAGATTAAACCTAAAACCGGTCTCACATTCAAACTTTTTATACAAAAATTTATCGTAAAAATTCCTAAAGAAAAAATTCACGAAATTTAGGGTATAATCTTAATGTTGGTACGTATATATTTTTGACCATCACGGCTGAACCACTGAAACTATCCACCTTATATTTACAACATGTGTTCGTGTGGTCCTCCGAAATTTTTATATATTTTTAGGTGGTCAATTTTAAAAAAAAAATATATATATATAAACCAATACAAATCGACCACAGCGCCACCTATTGGGGTTTAAAAAAACAACAAAAAATACGGAGGACCACACGAACACATGTTGTGAATGTAAGGTGGATAGCTTCAGTGGTTCAGCCATGATGGTCAAAAATACATACGCACCAACGTTAAGATTATACCCGAAATTTTTGTAAATTTTTTTTTAATTTCTTAATACAAATATATAATAAAATACTAAGGATTTTTCCATATAAATTTCTTCATATAATATGATAAGTAAAGGGTAAGAGTTCGCAAGCGTGAGATCGCGACCCATCTCGGCCAAAAAAATTTTTTTTATTGTTTTTTTTTTAAATTTAGATTTTTTTACAAATTTTTCTGTTCATTCAAAATTGTTATTTAAATTTTTTAAAAATGTCTTTATATGAAATTATATGAAACGACTCAGAACCTTCAAAAGGTATGCCTTACAGAAGCACTCATCAATACATCGATTATAGGAGGTATATAGACGCCAATAATAGCACTACTAGCATGCCTTCTTTTGCGTAGCCTTATCGCAATTTCCCAGTGGGAACTTCTTGAGCTTATTTTTTTTTTTGGATTCGCTTGGAGGTATGAAATCTTCCAAAGATACGTATACCCGAGCTATACATTATATACAGAGTATTTACATTCTAGATCCTGCCCGGATCAGCTGGAATAGACAGAATGCACCTACGTACTAAAACATACCCCCTATTGGCAATTAGGATTTTCCACTGAGCACAGTAATTGGCTTTTCAGCGGAACTTAAAAATTTAATATATATAAAACGCGTATTTAAGTATATTTAATTGTGATTATCAAATTAAGGTACGCGAAATAAGAATCCTGAATTCAAAAACAATCCAAAACACTTTACTCATGTTAACTGGTTTGCGGCCATTGTCCAACCCAATGACCTACGTGGAAATGAGATAAATCTCATATCCGCCAAATTAAAATCCTAATTAGTTGGATGTGCATGTGGGCCAACGCAGGCATAAGCATATGGAAAAGAGATATACTCTGGCACACCAATCCAGGTGATAGTGTGAGTTCAGTCTAATTTCAAATCAGGGAACCACGTGAGCACGTAAATCACAATTCGATTTAAAATTAAAATATTGAATAATTAAAAAGTAAGTTTTAAAAACGATTCATATTTTATGGTGCTTACATAATAAAACATAATATCGCGACAAAAAGGAGAAACAGAACAATCTCAATTACCGATATAACATTGTTATAAAACTGCGTTAGTTATAATAGGATGAAGTTAAATTGATTTAATTATTTAAATGAAATATAATTTTCCGTTTTAAGACGTCTACCGAATCAGAAAAATTAATCATGTTGGAGTTATTATTGAAATCACTGCACATACATCGTAAAGGTTCATGAAGAGCGTAAGTAGAATTGCACTGACTCAACTTGAAAAATAGTAAATTTCTAGTTCCTCTCCTTGGGATGTTAAAATTTAGAGCTGAGATGAGATATTCCGAATAAATCCCGCCACGAAGTAATTTATACAGAAACATGACATAAAGCATCATTCTACTGCTTCTTAGGGAAGGTAGTAAAATAATCTCAAGGCGTATTTCATACGATTTAAGCATAATATTTGGATTCCAACGACTATGACGTAAAGCAAAAAGTAAAAACTGTTTTTGAACGGATTCTATGGCGTCGATGTAGACATTATATTATGGGTTCCATATAACTGATGCATATTCAAGAATTGGCCTTACGAGAGAGGTATATAATAATTTATTAGTAAAGGGATCACTGAATTCGTTAGCCCATCTGTTAATGAAACCAAGGACTCCTCTTGCATTATTTATCACCATATTAACGTGGAGATTGAAGAGAAGTTTTGAATCCATAATAACACCAAGATCTAGAAAACTGTAAACCTTTTTTAAGTTAGTGTTATTTATAGTGTAATTTAAGTTATTAGCAGATCTACGCGAGAATATATTTGCTTACAATTTTTTAAGTTAAGATGTAATATATTTAAGCTACACCAGCCCACAAGTCTATTTAGATCAGATTGTAAAAGATGTTGTTCTTCGGGTGATTTGTAACAAAGAAAAAGTTTCACGTCGTCAGCGTACATTAAGACGTTACAGTGTTTTATTACCGAAGGAAGATCATTAATGAATAGTAAAAACAAAATCGGTCCGAGATGACTGCCCTGAGGAATTCCAGAAGTGACCGAAATACTTTTTGAAAGAGAATTCTTATATAAAACCTTTTGAGTACGTCTAGATAAATACGAATTTATCCAATTTAATAATGTGACAAGAAACCCAATAAGGTGGAGTTTTTTCAAAAGAAGATTATGATTAACACTGTTAATGCTTTGCTAATGCTTTGCTAAAGTCCGTATAAATAACATCAGTCTGCAGTCCAAAAGTAAAACCATTTATAACACGCGTAGTAAACTCTAAGAGGTTTGTTGTAGTGGACCTACCCTTCAGAAAACGATGTTGAGAGACAGAAATGGTGGAAGACACGGAGTGGGTTAATTGATCAGTTATGATTTTCTCAAATAACTTAGGGATTGCACTGGACGGATTGTTGGTATTTAAATACGGTTGATGAAAAACTGAGCTTTTTTATCAATAGGATTAATACTCTTTTTGATACGCATGTACCCGTTCGAACGCGTCGGATCATCAATACCTCTTGTCCTTGGTTCACACCATCTGTAAAACAAGCCATAAAAACCCGTTTTAAAGCTTACAACAAATGGAAGCGAAATCCCACTACTTTAAATTGGGAAGCATACAAAACAGCAAGAAACGAGGCTACCTCTGCTGTAAGATTATCTAAATCTACGTTTTTTATGTCAAAGCTTAATCCCTCACTGCCCTCAAGACAGCTGTGGAACAATTTGAAAGGTATCGGAGTATGCAAAAAACAATCTGAAAGCTGCAAGATTGACCCAAATATAATGAATGAATATTTTGTTGCTAACTCCTCATGTGATAACTCAAACATACTCAATGTTGTTGATAGTAGCATTACTGTATCTGTAAATAATGATTATAATGAATTTTATTTTAATGCAGTAAATGAGCTAGATGTAGCGCGCTGCCTGAAAAAAATCAAATCAAATTCCTCTGGGGTGGATGGTATTTCAATTAAATTTATTAAACTCTTGTTGCCTTTCGTTATTGGTCCGCTCACCCATATAATAAATTATTGCTTCACTTCTTCATGCTACCCTGAAGTTTGGAAAGTAGCAATTATAATTCCCATTGCAAAAAAATCATTCGCTTGCCAACCATGTGACTTTCGACCAATAAGTCTGCTATCTTGCTTGTCTAAAGTTTGTGAGTCGCTCATGGCCGAGCAGATTTCTAATCATGTGCGCACTTCTGGACTAATGTCTAATCTTCAGTCTGGTTTTAGGCCTGGTCACATCTGTTCGACTGCAATGGTCAAAATACTTGATGATATCAGAGTTCCGTATGATATGGGTCACATTACATTACTTTGTTTGCTAGACTTTACAAAAGCTTTTGATACAGTCAATCATTCAATACTATGTAGAAAACTTTTGCAAAATTTTAGCTTTTCTGCAGCTGCTGTTCGTCTAATACATAACTATCTGGTTGGTAGATCACAAAAGGTTAAATCTGGGTCAAATTTTTCAGAACTTAAAACTATAGATAGCGGAGTGCCGCAAGGCTCAGTTCTTGGCCCATTGTTATTTTCAATGTTTTCCAATGACATCTTCACCAGGTGTCAGCACGTTAAAATGCACGCTTACGCTGATGACCTCCAGTTGTATATGTCCAGGCCAATCGGTCTGATAGAGGATCTTTGTGTCAGAGTAATGAGGACTTAAACATGATAGCTGAATGGGCAAAGAATAATCTGCTCATGTTAAACCCTTTAAAATCACATGTTTTACCAATAATGAAAAATATGTTTTTTGTTCAAGATTTGCCTCCAATTCTTCTCAATAACGTGAAGCTCAATTTGGTTAGCAAAGTAACTAACCTCGGTTTTATAATAAATTCAACTCTGTCATGTGAGGATCATATTAACTCTTGTGTTAAAAAAGTTTATTTTGGCCTACGAAGCATGCGAATAACTGAAAATTTTGTAAACGTAGAAATTAGACGAAAATTGGTATTGCAGCTCTTGTTACCTTTAATTACTTATTCGGAAGCAGTATATTGCAAGCTTGATTCGCGGTCGGCGCATAAGCTTTTAGTTGCCTTTAACAATGCTGCTCGCTACGTTTATGGCCTAAGGAAATATGACCATGTAACTATGTTTTCGAAACAATTACTTGGAAGAGGCCTATTAAATCATCTCGAAGCAAGAAGCTGTGTGTTCCTGCATAGAATAATTATCACACAGAGCCCTAGCTACTTGTTCGAAAAACTATCTTTTTGTAGATCTAGCAGAGGCATGAACATTTTAATTCCCAGATATAATTTCATCAACTCCAGTAGATTGTTTTTTGTAAGCGCAATCAGATCGTGGAATTCTTTACCCACACATATTAAAAATATAACTAATAGAAATACCTTTAAGCATTTAGTTTTCGAACATTTTTCTTAAAAACCTAATATTTCTTTCTATGTTTCTCTCCTTTAACTTCTATTCTTTTGCTTTTTTATTCTCTTGATTAACTTTGAAGTGCTTTACATTATGTTATACAGTTTTAATTGTCATCAATTCTTAAATACTATATTGTCTTTTTAACATGTACAACATAAGTTTTGATGTTAGTTTAAGTTAGTTTTAGTTAGTTTTTAATATAAGTATAATGTTGTTATTTCCATCATCTATGTGGCATTCAAAAGATTTAATCTTATTTGTCAACAATATATATAACTCAAATACAAATACAAATACTTAATTTTGCAATACCTCGATAGTTAGACACATCTATCTTGGAGCCAGGTTTATGATGAATATAATAATCCTTCCATATAATAGGAAAATAACCACTATGCAAGGTAATATTAAAAATGTTTGCTAGAGGAGTGCACAGGTTTGTAGCACATTGCTTTAAAATACAGCTCGGAATTTCATCAGGGCCAGTCGTAAAAGAGGATTTTACTTGTCGAAGATAACACATAACAATACTTGGGTCTATTACAGGAGTTTCAAAAGAGTTAACTAGTTAACTGGCGGGAGAAAAAGATACACCGTGCTAGCGTTAAGTGCTACATCGAAGTAAGTTGATTTAAAGAAGTTGGCAAACTTGAAAATATGCTTATCTATACTATTATATAAAAGGAGACTCACGAAATTGATCCAGAATAAGCTCGGTAACAGCTGAACCGATTTTGATAATTCTTTTTTTATTCGATTTCTATGATAATATAGATTGTTATAGGTTACCAAGGTTTTCGAACAATTTATTCTTTAATTATTACAAAATCACGCATTTTATTTGATGCCTTCATTCAACAGCACAATATAACAGCAAACAAAGCTTTTCTCTCTTTGTCGCGAGAGCTTCCCTCAATATAACACGGCAGAAATTTGTGTAGTTAAGATGGATTCAATGATAACCTTCAGAATGTTTTTGTGTGATTTAAAATAATGTTAATCAAGTTGAGAGCGTGCAGAAATTGTTCTCTCTGAGCGAATACTTCATATAAAAAAAAAATTGCAAAACATGCTGAAGGTGATCAGTGAATCCAGCTTTACTTTCAGGGAAATTCTTGCTTTCATACAGTGTTGATTAATTTTCTTTGCAAATGTTTTGAAGAGAGTTGCCAGAATTTAGTTATAAGCATTAGGCAGCCAGCTTTTCCCCACTTGAGATTGTGTTAGTCTATCTATACAAATATATAAAAGCGTTGTGACACTGCACAGATGTTTGACAATCACGCAAGAACAACTGAACCGATTAACACGATATAGGTTTCAAACGATTTGTTAATCCAACTTTGTCGTAACATGCTATGTTAGATTTGCCACGTCTACTTTTCATGCCCACTTTTGACAATTTTGTTCGTATGAGACTAGAATTTGGTAATCTACGTTGTATGGTTACTTTCGCTAACTTTACTAAAAATGGGCATGACCCACTTTAGTTAAGTCCACTTTTCGGGGGATAAGCTTGGAGTAAAGCAAAGCGCACTAGGTTTAAGCTCAATTGGGCTGAAATTCTGGCATTCTATTGTTTCGAATATGAGATGGTTTAAGTGAAAAAATTTTGCCAAACCCCAATTACCGCCCAGAATTAAACGAAATGGTATATTTCGAACGGTTTTGGTCGTATTAGACTAAAATTTGATAATTTAGTTCATACGGCTACTTTCGGCAACTGCACTAAAAATGGCGAATATATAAATTTTTTTTCCGAACAGCGTGAAAATTCGTATATAGCAGTAAGATGGTCTGCGGCAGGACAACGTCTGCCGGGCAATACTATACATCAATAAGAATGCTGTATATATCAGAAAATTCTGATCGTCATGCATTGATGTTTCAAACGGAAACGTCTAGCATGTGTTTTGTTCGAAGGTCAATTTACACTTTTACAAATTCACAAAACGATCATAAAAAATTCATTGAATTGGGTCAGGACAAATTCTACTATAACTATAACGTTAACTATGAGTATATAGATAAGGAAATAGATTAAAACATAGATTTATGTATATAACTTTGGAATAGTTTGAAATAATTTTCACAGAATAATTTTTTAAGCTATATTTAATTTATTTATATAGCAACTCTTGGTTGCTTTGTTTAGTACAAGTTGGATATTTTAGAGGTTTTTTGAAAACAATATAAAACATTGCATAGGTGAGGTAACGGTAAACCTTTTCTCATTTTCCCAATTTACTTAATTGAACTTCAAACAAAGAAAATTGGATGAAAATCGATTTGAAAACGGCGGAAATGTTTGCTTGCTAAGTCAAAACATGAAATTTCAATCGTTTTTTCTCATTCTGAGGCTTATGAGTTATACTGAGAAAATCTATAGTTTTGAGATATCGCAAGAATTTTAATGTCATAATAACAGGCTTTTTTGAAACATACCTAATATCTGTACAAAACATTTCCGACAAGAAAAGGAAAATAACGTTAATTTTATTAATCAACGAGTTTCCATACAAAAATGCATTGTTATGCATTGAGAAAGTCTATAGTTTTTGAGATATTGCCAAAAGTGTAATGCCATTATAACGGTTTTTTTTTTAAATTTAAGAAGAATTGTTGTTTGGCCGAAGCCCAATAACAACAATCAATAACTGAAGAAGGCCGATTAACTGCAACAATTTAAGAAGAATATATTTATTTTCAGAATATATGTAAAAAATTGTTGATTACAAATTTCAAAAATTTTTTACCTAAATTTTATTCTAACGCTGTTATGCAGGACATTTTCAAAAGTAAAAAAAAAAAGAAAGCCAGGTAAATTTATGTCATCATAACAATTGCCGTTTAAATAAGTTATTCAAATTAAATAAAGTAATTTCTTAATATATATACCATTTTTTCATAATTAAACAAAACAAACACAATAATATTTATATTTTGAATTTGTTTTAATAACACTAAATATTTTCATTTTAAGATTTAAAATTTTTACATGGTATTTAATATTTTTATCGCAAGCGAAGCAGCGGGTATTTGCTAGTTTTATATAAAAATGTATGAAAAATCCCATCTGGTCACATAACTAATAGACCCTAAGAAGTGAATTTTTAACCCTAAAGACCACCTTGGCTACGGGCCTGGTTCAACATGAAATGCCATATAAACTGTTTTACACGGAAATCATTTGTTTTTCTGTATTTGCACAGCACTTTTTCTCTCTAGCGTCAACTTGACTGGCTGCTCTTTTGTGAATAATAAAAATGCAGTCTGTTTGAATTTGCACAAAGGTTAACCATGAAAAGATACAAAAGTTCGTCATATTATAATTAAAAAATTCCTTTCAACTGTCGGCAGAGAACTTTTTATTCGCATGGTTCAAAATTAAAAAAAAAAAAATAAAGCCGGAAAAATATTTGATATCAACACGACAAATCTTAATTTGATTGCATTCGCATTTTAAATGAAATGTTGCGGCTAGACAGGTAGTATCATATGCACCGCTTACACTTTAAACATAAGTCGGTTTTTGGCTAAAATGAGCATACCGGTTTAAATGAAATACTGACTGAACCGTGTTTTTCCCAAGAAAAATCATTAAATTAGGTGCGAGAAACTTTGCTAAAAAGATGTAAAGAAGCCAGTTACAGTAAAAACAAATAAAATGTAATTATGTTTTTGAATATGTTATGGTTTTAATTACTCACCTGCCAAAACAGTTAAGCAATTACTAATATTTTCTAGACTTTATTGAAGAACTCTTCCCAATTATGCACCTTTGTAGGGTAATAATAAATGTTTTCAATGGGCAGCTAAAATTATTTACAACTTAAAAACAAGTCACAGCTTGTCGTACTATATTTTATAGCCATGCAGACATTATGAGTGCCAGACTTTAAGCCTCAGTCTCACATACTAAGGAATCTTAATCGGTATCGCTGCACTGTTTCGAAGGAAACGCCTTCAAGGCGTTAATGAATTTAAACGAACCCAAACATTAAACACAACCAACTCACACATTGAAAACAGTGATTTGTACACATTAACGCGTAGCCTGCTTCATGGGCAATAATTGCCAACAACAATAATAACAACAAAAACAATCACACTTCGTCACAAAGCCAAATCGACAAAACTTAAAATCCATTTTATACCCAAGAGTAGCAAAGTTAATAATTTATTTTATGAACTCACGACTGCCAGGCGAAACGTTTAAATATGTTTATTATTATTATTATGGCAGACCGCTGCACATGGCCATGGATGGATAGGGATACGCTTCATAAGAACCAGCACCAAGTTGAGACATTCAAAGAAAGTAAAGCTGCCAGTGTCAGCTTTTAATATAGTCATAATTCTCGAAACTAAGAAAGGAACAGATTTTATTTTTCTTACTCTAGTTATGAGTTCGACATTTTTAATGCATTTAATTTTTTTTTTTAATAAAATATTTCTTAACATCTACACAAAAACTTAGTATACTTTATGGGTTAACTTTATTAAGTTTAGAATTTTCATAACTTAGCGTTGAAAAAAGATGTTATTAGTCAGGTAATCTAAATGACTACGAAAAATTATGCAAAAATGGGATATTATTTTAAAATAACAACTCCATTGACACAGTTCTTCGATTGTTTCTATTGGATACTGTTTTAAGTCACTTTGTATTAATAATGGTATATTTTCATATCTCAAAACGAAGTTATTAGTTAGAAACACTAAAATTGCTACAGAATATACCAGAAATTGTTCTTATGGCTTTTATTTTTATTAAGTATAATTAGTAGTAAGTATGGCTTTACTATTTAATATAAATGACATTCTTACATATAAATCAAGTCATCGGCAACTCTATTTGTATACCATTTCCAATTGTAATTCAGAAGAGGTGAATTGAAGTTCGGAATAAATCAATTGAAATTCAGAAAATATCAGCTGAATTTTCTACGCTTTTCATTTTTTCAAATGATTTTCTTATATCAGATGGTTTTCAATTACTTGTTTTTTACAAACAGGCCTAATAGTGGTCGAACATTGACTAAAACTAAAAATAATCAAAGAGGTCTACACGTCCAAACAACGGCCAAACAAGGGTCGAACAGTGACTGTTTTGAAGCAATATTCTGTCATCAGTTTTGCCTTCGAACTTCTGCTAAATCAAAAGCATGTACGAACACAAGCAGCACAAACAGCACTCGATGTCTATAACAAACTCATGAGCAACACTTAAAGCAATCACATTCGTTGTGAAATCAATTTTGCTGAAGAGTAATACAAATATATATGCGCAAGTAAAAAATTCTTCACTGTAAATTGCTGATGCTGAAACCCGACCGATTTAAGACCATTTAAATTCAGGCATTTTTTTTTTTGGGATCTCAGAATTAAAATATAATTTGAATTTATGGAAATGTTTTCAAAAATGCAATCTTTCGTATTCAATCGAAGAAGAATCAACTTTATCTTCAACATAAAAAAATCTTAGGATAGCGATTACAAAAAATGTGATTAGCTTGAGCAAAAATTCTGAAAAAATTATTTAGCCAAGGCATAACTAAAAGTTTTTTGAAGTGAAAACTTCTTTAGGCGCGTTGAACGATTTTGGTAGAGGGTAAATCTTTGGTTTGCGTCATCGTATTTTTCCGAGGAACTCTCGTCGTTCTTTCCCCTCCCTTTGCTCCGCTGCGAAACATTAGCTGCATTTCCGTGGCACTAGATCAGATAAAATCTCAGTAAAACAACGTTAGTTCAACTTTATATCAATTTGTCATCATAGTCTTGTAACAGCTGTTTTAAGAACAATAACAAAAGAAAACAACAATACAAAAACGCCCACTGAGCGGTGAAACGTCAAAATAGGAAAATGAATAGTTATTTAGATTTGCCAACTATGTTCGTTTTGATAAAAAATGCTTGAAACTGGGCAGCAGTTTAGCAGTTTAAGATCAGAAATAGAGCTAGAAATCGAGCTGGTTTTAATTTTTGTTTTTGTTTCAACGATATTGAATCAAGGCTCATTTATAAGGCTGTGGCATTCGAGAAAATTGTACTCTTTTTCCGACTTTGTTCGAACTGTCACTGTGCTTTTCTTTGTTCTATGCATTCATTTTCTTGATTTCTTTTCATCTATTCTGACAGTTCGACCGAGCTCATTCTCAAGTGACACAACCTTATAAATGATCCTTGTATTGAATGTTACTGTTTTTTCAATGCATATGTAGAGCTAGCTGTGGGCTAAAATAAAATAAATTTTAAATTTTTGATATTCGCTTTTTGTTTGACTGGCCGTGAAGTCTCTTTTAATGCCTCCACTTGAGACCTTACTACCAGGTAAACAAAAAACATAGCAAGTAAAGTGCTGGTTATTATCCGCCGCCAATTCGGTTCATCCCCTCTTACGTTGCGCAACCGATGTGATACTGCTCTTTTCTGTTCATCGTTGTAGTAGATTTGCTTGGTAATTGTTGTTGTAAATGTATTTTAGTTCAGCAACAGATCTACATATACATTGACAGAAAAACAGTAAATATCCTTCATGATTTCTATATGAAGGAACGATTTGTCAGCAGATAAACTTATTGATGGTTGCTTGCTGCCATAGTAGAATTAGACAAGGTAGTGTTAGGGCTGAATGTGTTCTCTTTCTAAGTGACCATAACTGTCAAACCCATCCATTTTGATTTATTTGCCAATTCTTGCTTTCATATTGCATTCTCATTGGTTGCAGATTTTGTATGAAATGTCAACTTCGTTTTGAGAGTTTCGGTCACCGGCTCTCCGCCCTAGCACTACCTTGTTTAATTTTGCCATGCTTGCTGCATTTGCTGAGCGCCTGGTAGCCAATATCCAAGAGCGAGTATTTGAGTTTCAAGACCAACATAAAAACATTTGTAGTTTTATAAATGTCGCCAGCATATTCTCTGACTGGGACATGGGACATAGTTTAGTAAGTAATAGGTAGGAGTGACGTTTCGTGTTTCGACCATCCAATGTCAAGCAAAAGAAAACAAAATAGAGAACGTGTTTCAAATACTTTGGCCGCATTTAGGGGAGTCACCTGCTGTGAAAGGATAATTTAATTGCAAAGGTTTCTCACTCAAATTAAAAAAAAAACAGTTGCCAACTATTGACTCCGCTGAAAGCTGCCAATGTGTGTGACACACGCACTTTATATTGTTTTCTTTTGTTTGAATTTGCAGCTCGTGAGAAAATAAGTAGTTGTCAAGGCGTGAGTGGGACTGCATCGTCCAAAATGTTTTATTTCTTATTTGAGCTACCATAAGCCTATAGTATCTTTTTTAAAAATATAATGCAATGATTAATGATTCAAACAGTGAAAATAATGTAAATGAAATTCAATGAAATGTATGTAAATTCAAATTTAATATATGTGTGTATTATTATGTATTTTAAGTGTATATTAATTATTTCAATAAGTTTTATTTATGTTTTTGTTTATGTTTTACTTTGTTTTTTATATTAAAACCCATAATTTAAAATATAGTGAAGTAATAAGAGATGAAAATAATGTGCATTAATGATGAACCGGATGTACGGATCAATCAAATCGGGGGCAGAAAATAAACTGCACTTTGCTTGCTATGTTTTCTGTTTTCCTTGTAGCAAGATCTTAAATGCAGGCATTAAAAGAGACTTCAAGACCCATCAAACAAAATATCATATATAAAAAAAAGTAAATTTATTTTAGTTTAGCTACAGCTCTACATATACATTGAGAGAAAAAATTAAATATCCTTTCTGAGGACTATTTTTCATTCAATAGTGCTCCCTGTATTTTATTTTTATATCAACAATATTCAATTTAAATGTACTCATATAGTTTGGTGTAATTATAAAATAAAAATGCTGTCTGAATAAAAAATATTTTGAAAGAAATAATCAAAGGTTGAGGGCATGAAAATTCATATATCAGTAAGGCGGTCCGTGGCAGGACAAAGTCTTAAAGGGAATACTAATATTTTACATATATGTTTTCGCTTTGGTCGGCAGTCCCTGCTATACTTTTTTTTTTAAGAGTATCACTTATCAGAAATTCAAAATTTTATAAACCGAAAAATTATTATTAAAAAATTTAAATTAAACTAAAAACCTTTGCAAAGTCAATGTAGACACTTCTTTTAAACTTTTGACGTTTAGACAAACACTGCTTTAAAGGCAAACAGCACATATAATTTCGCTTTAATTAAGCAGAAGTTGTGCTTGTCAAAGTAAGTGGACTGCAGAAGCTACAGAAGACTACTGAAGAGTTGATGTAGCGATCAACGAAACAGCTGCCTAGTCTGCTTGATGGTTTGTTTTGTAAAGGACTTGTTGTTGTTGCAACCTGTTGCATCATTAACTTTTAAAAAAATCATATTTTTTATAGATTTAATAAAAAATCTAAAAAACTTGTTTCCATTTAAGGTCTCTATCCAGCTCTCAAGTAATTACTCAAGAAAAAAGTTACTTAAGTTTCTTGAGTGTAAAAAAGTAGTAGACAAGTAATTTTGACGGCGAGAGTTTTGACAGTTCCAGCATTGTATCACTTTGTATTGAAAATTTAGGCTGATTTGTTTTCATCAAACATTGAAATAAATTTGTTGCAATAAATATTGAAATAATTCATTAAATGAGTAATGGCTGAATTGCAAAGGTAAGTAATAGAGAAAAGCGTTTGTTTACATTTTATTACATTTTGTTTACATGTTGGCAGACCGCTTCTTCCGGACAGCTTTCGACCGCTTCTCGGAAGACATCTGCCCCTCAAAATTGACTGCCTCTTCTTCTCCCTCCGTAGAAATGTTCATGTGCATGTCTAAAATATTCTTTTATTAATTTTAAATCAATTAATCAATGATATCAATAAAATTATTTACCTTTGAATGTTGGTTGCCAAAATTTTACTTGAAGTAATAATATAACTTGCATATATTTCTTGACATTTACAGTGTTACCGTTGTCACTTTTCAATGAAAAAAAAGTAGTAAGAACAGAAAATTTTTCTTACGAGCTGGATTCTCTTTCAAGTAATTTTGACAAGGAAAAATTACTTTTCGATTACTTTTCAGATTTATGTATGAAAATAAGCTTTACTTGAGAGCTGGAAACAGGCCTTTAATCGCAAAATAATTCATTTACAGAATGAATTATTTTTGACGTAGAATTACTGTCAGCGCTGTTTACGCTGCTTGTACGGAGGTATTTTTCACGCACATACAGCGATTTTGTTTACACTTTGGGGTATACCTACAGCCTTTAATATGCATCGTACAAAAATCAAATCTATGCCAAAATATTATTTATGTGGCGAATAAAATGAATATTTAATGAAATTTCAAAATAGCAAAATCTAAGAAGAAATATTTTGAATTTTTGTATAAAAAAATCATGAATAAAATGCTTCAGTAGCTGCTTATGTTGTTGTTATGGTTGTTGGTTTGGTTCATCGGTCTTTTTCAAAATACTCACTTGGTGAAATACTCCACAATTCACTAGTAAACTTGGTAGCTAACATACGAATAATAACTGACTTGCAGAATAATTTAAAAAAAATTTTGGTTAACGAACATCATTAAACAAATTCTATGATTAATAACTAAACTTCTAACATTATGACTTGAGTGTATTTTCCAATAAAATGCTGCAACCACGATATAATCTCCAAGTTTTGTAGTATTTTTTTTTTTATTTTTTGAACTTTTTTGCAGTAGTCATGCGTTGCTGGTCAGTAATGGTCAATCTAGACTACACGGGTTGCATTTTACAACTGCTGTCGTTGTTGTTGTGATGTGTTATAATTGTACAATTTTATGACTAAAGTTTTGACGTTTGTCTCTGTGATAGCTTATGTGTTCTTTGCATTGTTGTTAATAGAGTTACATGCACATTCTTCTCTTTGTCTTTCTAATGCCGGCTTACGTGACTTCCACTAACTATTTGACAGCTTAACCATGGCTTTGGCATAACATTGACGGCGACGATAATAACTTATTTAATTGCTTTTAACAGCAAACAGCGTCAGATAGTTGACCGAAGATGGAATTAGACTTAACTTTAACTTTAATGTTTAACAATTTCCAATTTAGTTCAGAAATTTTGTCCCTTCTTGAATATATATTTTAAAGTTTTTAACTTCTTAAATATTTTTAATAAATATTATTGGAATATATTGGAATTAGAAAAGTTTTCCGTATCAATTCTTAAAAATGCTGTAGCAAGAGTTTTATCAACACTAAGATGACAAACAATGTAATTTGACTTACGGTTATTTGTCGAATCCATGAAGTATGATAAATTTGGTACAAGTAATGTGACGAGCTTTTTTAATGAAAAAAGAAGTACACGCACAGACTTTAAAAATAAATACAAAATAAGTACATAGAATAAATATATAAGTACAAAAAAGAAGTACACACCCAAAAAAAATATAAAAATAGGAAAAAAATCCATGAAAGAATCCATTGCACAAGAAATTGTGTTTAAAAGAGATTTAAAATTAGATCAAACTTACATTGCATATTAATTAGCATAAATTAATTTTGTTAAAAAAAGTTTTTATTTAAAATCAAAAATAAAACACAGCAACAATAGGTCTGTTCCCGTACTCTAATTTTAAAGTCCAATTTACCAGTTCTGCAGATTTTAGTTAAAAAAGCGTTTCCGTACTCGAAAAATAATATAAGAGAGTGCGATCAAGAGAGTACAAATTTTCCCTCCCTGTCGAAAATTGCAAGTTTTAGTCCAAAAAATGTATTCTGGTAAAAATGATAAAATGTCAAACTGCGTCAAATCAGCTGTTTACAAGAAATTTCAAAACATTAAAAGTTCTCTGAAATAAATAAAAACTATAAACTTTAGGAAAATTCGTTATTGTGTTTACGAAAAACACTAAGGCTTCTCATCTAAGCATGTAACTGACCCGTAAACATTGTAAACCTTGTGAACTTACATGCGCGTGAACTATCTGTCAAAATTTGTATGGGCGTGAGTTTACATCATTTCCGAGCCTATTTTGTAGTGTAAACTAGCATGTAAATCTACGTGTATGAATGAGGGTTGTCTTTGGCGCTAATCATTACATATTTAAAGTAGTTGAAGTAAATATGAACACGTTTTATTTATTTTTCTATGTTAATGAAGGTTTTTAAAAGGTTAAAAATTTAAAAAAGTCATAATGTTGTCGCAGCAGCAGCCGCCATTTTGTCGACAGTTACGCTATTTACACTTTATCGCTTATCAAAAGTTTAAATGCTATATATGTTTACATGTTTACTTGCTTAGATGAGAACCCTTACTGTGTTTTGGTCTAATTTAAATTGAATCGGTCATTACCTTAATGCAAAAGCCTGTTTTTTAAATATTCAACAGTATTTTTTAAAATTTGGAAAAAAATCATAAATACATAATCAAATAAGTCGTGCATATAATTAAGAACACTTGAGTTCTTAATATTTTATATAGTACTAGCTGATATACCCGGTGTTACTCGAGAGTCATTTATATAAACATTTTAACATACACTTCTCGACTAAATGTTTTTTAAATTCTGGAATAATGCAAAACATGTTGAATCTTATTTTTTAGCTACTGTTAGAAAGGTAATTGAATAAACTTTAATCCAAAAAAGTTTTGGAAAATTTTTGTTGGTGGTTCCATCTCTTGCGGTGAGCTAATTGAATTCAAAGAAGGGGGACGAAAAATATTTTGTTATAACTTAAAAATAATTTTTATATTTTTATATTTAAAGTTATGGTAGGACTCAATGCGTCCTTGAGATATGGACATTTTAAAGTCTATACAAAGATATATATTAAAAATATAATTAGTTTTATGATCTATGAAATTATTACATGAATTAAATTGTGAGCTTTAGATCAAGTAATTTTTTAAAGAAGGCAACAACAACAACAACAACAACTCTGTATAGAGTCAATCACTTAGCCGACTAGACAGCCTGTTTCGGAAATCGCTACATTTTCCTCTTCAGTAGTCTTTGAGTGATAAGGCTCTACTAATTCATGTTATAATTTCATAGATCATAAAACTAATTAACTATAGCGGAGCACGACCAAATAATATTAAAACGGATTTTTTTTTTTTCTAACAATTTAATCTGTTAGCGTGAACAACTTTGTGGTCTAGTTATAAATATGTATTTAGATGTCACAAACTCTTATAGACCGCAACAATTGAAAAATAAAATTTAAATAAAACGATATAAAATTTGTAAGGTTTCAATTTAACTTTTATTTAAATACAAGAATGCATTTCAACCGGATTTAAGGTAATGACCGGTCATCTTCAGCGTAATACGCGTGACTGACATTAAAACAAAAGGAAACATATTATCAAAGCTTAAATTATTAAATGTATGTATCTAAAAATAAATAATTGCAAAAACATTTTGGCTTAGAATTTACATAAAATCTGGACTCTTAACAAAGCAACGTAAGTCTCTCTTTGTTAAGAAATAGAAAAAGTAGAAATTTAATTAAAAAACATTCAAAAAGAATAAGGAAAGAGAACGCTTCAACCCTCTTCACCCAAAACACATTATACAATAATGCCATTGCACGAAGAGTCACCTTGCCGTTTGTACCTAACATCAACAATAATCTCAGGCATGCTTTCCAACGAGCAAACATGAGTATTGTGAACACAAATTGCAACAAAATTCGTACAACACTCGGCTCCACCAAAGACAAAAAACCATTTAACAAGAAGAGCGGGATTTATCAAATAACTTGTCCAACTTGCAATAGCAAATATATTGGTCAAACCAAGCGCTCTTGTGAGTGCCGCATAGCCGAACATCAACGATACATAAAAAACAAAGACATCAGCAAAGCAGTGACAAGGCATGCATTTGATCCAAATCATAATGAACCACACGATATGAAAACTTTGGCTAACAATTATAAATTAATTAAAAATGTACCATCTGCTTATAAATTAGACGCTTATGAATCTCTTTATATGAGTATCACTGACAATTTAATGAATATTGATGAAAGCCCAATTGTTTCAGAGCTATTTAAACTTGCCAAATAATTTTGTTAATTTTTTTGGTTTTTGTTCAAAATTAAAATTAATTTTTTGTTTTTTAAATTTTTTCTGTTTAATTAATTTATTAATTTGTTAAATATTAAATGCAACCTAGGAGTCTTTTTCTCGATAAATATTTATAGCAATAATCTTTGTTATTTTGAGTACAAGTTAATTGTTTGGTTCTTCTCATTTACCGTTTTTCCCCAATCTATTTTTACCTTTTTTGTTTTGTTGGTTTGTTAAAAGTTCAATGTCCATTTAATTTACACTTCACATAATTTATTTATATTTGCCAAAATTAAGTTGAACATGTACTTTGTTTTTATTTATTTATTTATATATGCTGCTTTAGCAAAGCAACTTGTGCCGCTCTTTCGTGACATAAGAAAATAAGCAAATTATCCTCTCTCTGTTTATGTTTTTCCGTGTTTCTACTTTTTCTATTTCTTAACAAAGAGAGACTTACGTTGCTTTGTTAAGAGTCCAGATTTTATGTAAATTCTAAGCCAAAATGTTTTTGCAATTATTTATTTTTAGATACATACATTTAATAATTTAAGCTTTGATAATATGTTTCCTTTTGTTTTAATGTCAGTCACGCGTATTACTCTGAAGATGACCGGTCATTACCTTAAATCCGGTTGAAATGCATTCTTGTATTTAAATAAAAGTTAAATTGAAACCTTACAAATTTTATATCGTTTTATTTAAATTTTATTTTTCAATTGTTGCGGTCTATAAGAGTTTGTGACATCTAAATACATATTTACGACCAAATAAGTTTAATTAATGTCAAATTGACTAAATAATCTAATAATTGATCGATTTCGGTCAAAGTCATGTGTAATTGAACATTTGGTTCTGAAAATAGCCACCTTTCAGTTAGAACACTAGCTTCTGGCGAAGCAAAAAACTCGTTTCATTTCTATGGTGTATTTCGACAAACTATCGAACACCAATGAATATTGAAATAAATAAAGAAACGACTAGAACAGATGTCAACCTTGATAGAGTTGATGGCGGTGATCTATAAATAGCCTACTGCTTTGAAATGTCATATGATTTGTAGCCATACAATTCAAAAGAATGAATTCCAAAATCTGCGCACTCACCCAACAGCGGATTTACCAGTGGCTACCATAGAACTAATACAGAATAAATTACCAGGTAAGGAAGCATAACTTTTTTCAAAAAGTAATGCGTCTGCATATAGCAGAAGTAATTAACTCATACCTCATTACCTGTAATGCAGCATACAAGGAAAAGTAATGCAGTGATTTTTATAACTTAATACAAGTAGTATGTTACTCCATAACTTCTAGGTAATGCTGAAGGGAGGCGATCACTTACCTCCTGTCTCATTCAATGTTAAATGTAAGGCCTCTTATGCATAGTAAGGTAATATAGTCGGAAGTAGTGGTCATTGCAAGGTAATTGATGCTTCATATATTCGGAATATATTCCATCCGCTACTGGGCATATACTAGTTTAAACAGTGAGTTGATCACAGCTTAATCACTCAAAGACTACTGAAGAGGAAAATGTAGCGATTTCTGAAACAGACTGTCTAGTCAGCTAAGTGATTGACTCCTATACAGAGTTGTTGTTGTTGTTGTTGCCTTCTTTAAAAACTTACTTGTTCTAAAGCTCACAATTTAATTCATGTATTAAAAATATATATTGAACTTTTTAACAAAAAAAAATTTAATGAAATATATTAAAGACTGCGGAGATATTGGCATTAATAGTAAAAACTTTGATTTTCATATAAACTTTTTCTCATTAGCTGCGTTCCATTCGCTTCAAAATAATCCAGATTATTATTTTTTACATGCAAAGCAAAAACACAAATAATAATCCTATAACAAATAGGATTATTTTTGCCATCCATATAAAATTGTGATATAGCCTTTAAAAAATTTGAAACACAGATGCCGCACCTGTATGTTTTTATGAGCTGTCATTTTATTTTTTGAATATTTTGTTTGTTTGATACAATGACTATAAGGTAGCCAGGACAGCTACATATTTTCTCACGAGCTGCGACCATAGAATGTTAAACAAAAGAAAACAAAACAAACCGCGTGTGTCACACACATTGGACGCATTCAGCGGAGCCAACAATTGCACTTAAATTGTTTATATAATTGCATTATATTAATAATTAAAATAAATAATGTACAATTTTTCTGACGTTTAGAGTAGAACACATTCAAAGAAAAACATCGTTCACTAAGGTATCGCTACCATAACAGTTCACAACAGTTTTGAATGACACACGTTATCATGACACCTAATGGTTATTGTATCATGATTGCTTGTTTGAATTTAATTTTGACTGCAACGGTAGTGCCCTCTACGAGTCGTTTTTCTTGCCGTTCCTTTGTGAAAATTTGTTATCGCGATTATATTAAGGCGAAAGGAACGCAGCTATTATTAGTTATCAGTGTTTTATGAAAAATTCGTTGTACTAAAAATAATTGTACTAAATTAGCTGCGTTTTTTTCATGGGAGATCAGGATCATAACATCGCATTTGCAAGCATAGCAAAAACAACAAATAATCCAGCAAGTGAGCTGGACATTTCAATTGATCCAATTCTATGTTTTTAAGTGTTGAAAGCGCAACTGTAAAAGTAGACAACACTTAGCCGTTATTGACGGCTAGATGACGCTGCGACTGAAAAAACTGGCAGTACTGCATTATTTGACATTTTAAAAGTTTGGTAGCAATAGCATTATCGCAAAATATTTCACAAAACTTATCTGCTAGCTACATAAGAACATCAGTATTCTTCTGTAAGCAGAAAATAGCGCCACCCGTCTGTAATCCCAAACATGTGGGTTAAATTTGAAGAAACTTTTGGTAGACATCATTCGGCTATTCACCGAAAGGCGCATTTTTTGTAACCACAGTACTTACAAATGCGGCGCCATCTATCTGTGAATTTAACGCACAGATCAAAAGTTATGAAATAATTGTGCTGACCAGATGCGCATATCTTTTATTATATCGCCATATAGCTGAAATTGATTACATGAAAATATTAACTTTTACAGCATTCTCATTCACAGTCATCTTTTCGATGAAATGGTAAATCAATAGTGAAAAAAAATAGAGCCATCACAACAAAACTAATTTAACAGGAGGGGGCGGGTGGGGAGGCAAAAAAACGAAGTAGATTACTATAAGAAAGATTGAATTTTTCGGAAATATTTAATATGGCATGTACGTAAGTCCTAGGGATTAGAAATCGTACTCTTTTTTTTAATTTTGTCCTTTTAGATCGGAAGATATAGGGTGTGACCATATGGTCACATTGGGTATGATTTGTGTTCGTACAACAAGAAAAAACCAGTGATTTAATTTACATGTTCGTTTTTATTAATTAGTTCGATTTAGTATGGTAAGTGACAAAACATTTTACACAAAGCCCAATGTCGCATTTCGAGCATTCAGTGCGCCCGACAGATATGCAAAACTCCCCACCACAACGTCTTCTTTTTGCACATGGACGAACAAAATGGTCCTGTCTATCATATCGTAGAGATTCTTGTGTTGTTTCTGTGAAATTCCTTTTTCGTGGGCCACATGCCTTTGGTGTTTGCCCAAAATGTTTGCAGTAATAAATGGCGATCTGTCGTCTGAACTCGAGCTGTGGCATTTCAGGATGTGCTGAACGGTGTAACTGCCATGCGTTATGTACCGAAACGTCCACCAACCACGTAAAGATACTGCTCCACCACTTTTTTCTTCTAATTCCAATTCTATATAAGCTGACGTTTTGGTCCATGCGGTCTACACCACACATGAACTTGTTGTACTCCTTTACAGCACACGGTTGCGGAATACTAATCCTTTTTTTTGTTCTACGGAATACCGTTGAACATTCGCAACAGGATTGACACCATATGCACTTGATGCAATATTTACAACAGCGTTGTCGTTCCATTTGGTTAATAGTACGTTATTCTCCTTTATTGTAATGGATTCTATATGGCCATGAGCTTTCTTCTTTATACTCTTTTTATCGGCAAGGGGACAACTTTTAGGGATTCGATTTTCTCTAATTGTACCTGTTGCAGTGTAACCACGACATTTTAGATAATGGAGTACCGGAAACCCGGTGAATAAATTATCAAAGAAGAACGAAAATGGTAGGCTTTGAACTTCTGGTCAGAAGTCGTCTATCATATTTATAAGAGGTGCAGTGTATTTACCAAATCTTTCTTCATACTTGTGATTGGATCGAGGATTTGTGCCTTGGTAAATTTCGAAGTTTATTAGATACCCCTCTGGCGTACACAAGGACCATACTTTAAAGCCAAAGCGCAATGGTTTTCCTTTAATAAATTGCTTGCAACCGTGTCGTCCAAAGTAGGATATCATGCTTTCGTCATAAGATAATTGCTGCACTGGATGGAAATTTTTCAACATGTTTGCTTTTAGGTGATCTGTTATGGGGCGAAGCTTCCACATTTTGTCACCATCGTTTACTTCTTTTCCACTATCTTCAAAATGTAGAAATTGTGATATCTGCTTAAATCGGTTTCTTCGCATAGCAGAATATATCATTTCATTTCGCAAATCATCGTCAGAACTCCAATATGACCTATAACTGGTACGACCGTTATAACCACTCATTATCAAAATACCAATGTATGTTTTTAGCTTCGCCACAGTAATATTTGGATTCGGCTTTCCAAGGAACACGGCATATTTGTGAGATTCGTTTACAATGTGTTGAAATAATTCCTCGTCAAAAAACTTTTGAAACTGCTCATAAGGTGTGACGTTGTTGCAATCTTCAAAATTTGCTGATGGAAATAGAGGAGTCCGGGCAAATGAGTCATCTTTCACCCAGGTAATTTTAGTAGCCTTATTCGCTAGTGGAAGTTGCAATGCGGACAGGGTGGGTTTCACCTTTTGCAGGTTGTTTTCACGTGAAGAAGATGCCGACGTCGATGCTTCAGTTGAAGGTTCTGTTGATGGCTCAGCCGATATATTTGAAACCAAATGTTCACTGGAATGTGCCATGATAATATCATAAAGCTCCACATCATCTTGGTTATCACTATGTTCACAATGCGCGTCATCTAAATTATTGATATGTCTGCCATTGCTCATTACAACTTCACAAGATGACTTCAGTTGGCCCACACAAATGTCAACTGGAACCCCAACGTCATCCTCATCAGCATCATCTTCACCACTAAGTGCGCCACTTTCAACTTCAGGTGGAAGAATGTACAACGCTTTTACAGACTCGTCTTCATCAGACAACTCATTTATGAAATCAATGGCTTCTTGTGCAGTAAGTGGCCTAAAGAATATCAAAAAAACGAAAAAAATACCATACAAAATAAGAGATATATTTTTGTTTAATTTCGCCCAGCGTGACCATACGGTCACACCTGTAAACACTTTGGGAAAAAACACTAAAAAATTTTTAAAGCTGAGAAATGGAATTAAACATACACAACTTCAATTCATTCCGCAATAAATAATACTCGTTTGAAATATGTACAGCATCATTTCATTTAAAAATATTGCATACTCACTTTGTGTAGTAACATGATTTCAGGTTTTTTGCCATTATATTTTTTTAAGTAGCTTTAGCATCCAACCGCTTCAACAAACACACAATTACTAGCTAAGAAACAAATTTGACAGAAGCACACACCCTTCACGAACCGAGTAAGTGCAAATTTATCGAAATCGGGGAATCACACGAATTTATGTGTTTAATTTGCTAGGCTTGTTGTGTGTGTGACTATATGGTAACACTGGGCTGATTCGGGTTAATAGTCTGGAATGAAAAAATAGATTTTTAGCCAAAACTTTTGATTGGAAAGAGATATTGGGGTAATTTTTTCACATAAATTATTTTTGAGACTTGACTTTTTTGTAAAAAATATACAAACAGCATTTTGAAGAAATAAATTTCGCGAAAAAAATCAAAATGTTTTGATGACAAAAACAGTAAAATCATTTTTGAGCTTAGCTGGAAGAATTTTTGCAATGCTATGTCATATGAAAGGTAGCCTGATGTGCAATTTTTAAGTAATTTAATTTTTACAACAAAAACAATTTTTGAGTCATTTTTTGAGTAAAAAGTCAATATTTTGGACCTTTTTTGACATAATTATAAAACATAGTTACACTGACTTAACGGTACAGTTTAACCTTTTTTTGTGAAGTGATTTTATTGAAATTTTGAACAAAAGAAATTTGAATGAAATATATTTATGGACAGCAGAGATATTTGTATCGAAAAACCAAAATTTAATTTTAATGTCGTTTTTTTTTCTCATTCTTAGGAAACGATGTTTTATGAAAAAGTCGTTGCTCAGAAAATTTCTACAATTTTTAATATATGTGAATGTTTTTGATGTCTAAATAATAAAAATTTTTTAAAATTTTGTATACAAAAAAGTATTATAATAACAGCATTACCGTTAGTTGAAAAATTTCGAAGGAGGCGTGGCAAAAACTAAGTATGTTTCATTTTAAGTTGGGATGCACTTAATATGTATACCTAGTTTGAGCGAAATCCGTTGAGCCGTTTAGATTTGTATAAAGGCCAAACAAACAAACAAACAAACAAACAGAAAATGAGTTTAATTACTATTGATATTATTATTATTTTATCAATATTTTGTAGCAAAAGCATTGTTGTCAATTACTGCTTGATATCTGCGATGCATAGACTTCACTAAATTTTCACAAACACTGTTAGGAAGCGCTTCCCAAACTTTCTTATTTCATCGTACAGCTTATCAAAGTTGCCTAGCAAGCTCACTTTTTTTTTGTTGTAGTTAGATATGTTACAAATACACATCTCACATCATATAATACACATCATTGATTAATGAAAAAATTGTCAAACTCCCAAAAGGAGTACGATTGGTCACGTTAGGGTATTTAATTTTACACAATAGCACTCAGAATTTTCACTAGTATTATTGACTTTATAAATATATATATAAATTAAAGGTACAATATAAAACAAAATAATAATTATTTATATCAGCATTTAAAGCTTTTCCATCTTCGATCCAAGAGTCGATGCTCTCAATCACTGGGATTGAGAAGCTAAAAGCTTTGTTGAGGATTCTTCAAATTCTTCATTAGATTCTATGTTGATCCTTTCAGGTATTTCCTGATTTCTAATGCAAAAAAAATTAGGTGGTCTTTGACAAAGTTAATAAGCCAATTTAAGCATTGTTTTCTTTTATGCTAATAATCAGTGGAACTGCACTGTTAACTGCATAAATTTGTAAATATAATAAAACTGTAAATAAAATCTGTACATTTAATGTTATTTGGAAATTTTTTTTGCGTTAAACATTTTGAAGGATGTGGATTCCAAAAATGTAATTTTTAACATTTGTGTCGGTATGTCTGTCTGTACGCATATCACGTGAAAATTCCTGTATATATTTTCCTTAAACTTGACATTTGGGTTCGTTACGTCTCTGGTAGGGACATAGACACTTTTTATCACAGAATTCTTTTTAAAACTAACAGCTCTTTCATCTTTCGGCTTAAAAAAATGAAAAATGAAAAGAATAAACGTTGTGGAAAAAGATCAAGTTTAGTTCTCCTGGGGCTTACCCTAAGTAGCAACCTTGTATGGAATTCTCATATAAAACTTTGTAAGTTCAAAAATAAGCTCACTGTTGACGCCAAGTTTTTCATATATATGTCTATTAGGGCGGGTCGATTTCAAAATCGCCCATTGCTCAGTGAAAATCGTATTCTAGGGATCAAAATAAGAAACTTTGCCCGGGGAACTATACCTCTAAAACGAATTCTAATACCCCAATTTTTCCGTATGGTCAAATTTTGAAAATCCCTCTTTGACCCATTTAGAGTGCCCCAATCGAGTCCAAATGTTTGTATGGGGAACCCCCCAGGGGGTTTCCAGGGGGTGTGCCACTGGTATGGGTGGATCGGCCCTCCAAAGTTAGAAGGGGTCGGTCATACATTGCGAGCGTTGCCTCGTCCCTCAAATAAAACTAAATGGGTTTTTTTCTGGACAATCCAATATCTTTTGTTGAAACAGATTTTATCAGCTCTAATGAGTCATTCAGATACTCTTTTACAAAGAAAATTTTGTAATTACTTAAAAATATTCCATTACTTATATTTTTTTCCCACCAATATGTAAAGGATCTACTACTTGAATCAAAAAATCTCTAAGTCAGCGTGAGCTAGATTTCAAATTAAACCTTTTGAAATCTTAAAATTATTCTTTTGAAAGTTTAAAATAATTTTTCGCTCATTTTAGGACCAAATATTTAACAGAGCTCCTGTTCAATTTTATGCTCCAGAAAATTTTGACAGAATCTAAAATTTATGCGAAAAATTTTCAGCATTTTAAAATAAACAATAAAAAAAGGCGAACAATTTGACTATAGATAAAGGATAAGGAAAAAAGGACGAATAAATGTAGTGAAGCTGAAAAATGCTCACAACACTCGATGGAGATATAGTTAGAACAGAGTACAAACGCCCCCATTAAAAAAAACAAAAAAACAGAAAAAATATAAAAACATGACTTTATCATTGAGAAAATGTAGCATGTGGCGAACCACAAGTATGACAAATACAATAACAAAAAAAATGGGTACAACACCAGAAAAAGTGCCTAAATATGCTTTGACAAATTTATGAGGCTTGTCGGATGAAGGCTCTTCCTGCTGTTTCACTTTTGCCCTTCCGCTGCTTAATAGAAGTTAACAAAACACACACATGACAGGAACAAGGATCCAGAGTGTGACCGCCAAAGGAGTTATTCCAAATTTGTCATGATGTAACAGTGGTACGTTTTTATCCTATTTTCTTTTTTTTTTTGTTGTTGTTGATTGCATGAAAATTCACTAGCTTTTCTCCCTACGAAGCTTTGTCGCATAAATTAACCAACCAGATAAACATGCGTCAGACAACCCAAGAGGCGCCTTAGTTCCAGCGGCATTTGAGCAAGGGTCAGTGGCAACCAGTGTGAAAGTGTGCTCAACGCTCAGCGTGGATGCCCAGCAAGCTAAACAGTTGTCATAATTGTGTGCACAAGGAGCCAAGATAACCACAAAACAATTTTGAAAAAATTTTGAAACTTTTTTTAAAAGTTTTTTAACGCTTTTGATCCACAATTTAGATTAGGAATTTCATTTAAATTCTGCTTTACTCTCTCGACCAAGTTCAAATTTGCGTGAAACTCATAATTCTTGCACATCTTGATAGGCAGGACTTTTGTAATTTTTTTCTACTTTGTTTAGTTTTTTGTGCTTTTCTATTGTTGCGCCGCATGTTTGGTCAAACTTTTTTTGTTAGATGGTGGCAGAGGGACCCACCCCACGCAGTGCTTGTGGTAACGGTTTTCTTTGCTTTAGACATTCATTGGGTGCACTTGAAAATGTGTGCGTGAAGCGTGAAATTAAATTTCAAGTTCGAGTGTGAAGCATAGAGAAATAAAAATCATGCAAAATTATGAAGACTGCAATAAAGATGATGATGATGGTAAAAGCAATGCTGGGCATAGTTTTAGACAAGAATGCACACAGCTATTGTTTGAGTTTGTGCTTTTTATAATTGCTAGTTGTGCTTGATTGAAGCTTTAATGTGCTTAAAAGTTCCTAGTTCAAAAGTTAAAAGAATTCAAGAATGAACTTCTTTAGATGTTTTAATATTCAAATCGAATTTTTTGAACTGTTAGGAAAATATACGCACACAACTTTCTTATCATCAGCTAGTACACTGAACCAAAAAGGTACATATTAATTATGAATTTTTACTTGCTCAGCGGTAATCGCTTTCATGTATTTTGGTCCAGTAACCGATTACATGAGTTACATGAACTATTCAGGAAACCAATGTACAAAATACACATGCAAAAAATGAGATCAAGAATATTTCATAAGCCTAGTGTATAAAGTTCATAAGTTTTATGTACAATATACTCGAATCAAGTAAAAATTTCATAGCTGTCATGAACAAATACAAGGGAAACATGAATGAATCATCAATTTATTGTACAAAATTCATGTTAGGGGGCGTACATTAATTACGTGTGGCATTTAGGGGTGGGGGGTTAAGCAGAATCTCACTAAATCTCACGTGGGGGAGAGGGGTTCTCGCAAAAATGACGTAATGTTTTATCAGCAAGAAACAGTGTGGAATTATGAGTAAAACGTGTTTCTCTTCTAAAATATGAATAAATTTTACACTATAATATTTTTCGCGGTTATGCGAGTGCAACAAAGTAGCGTAGTAGCTCGTCGATTGTTTTCCCACCGGCTAGCTGAACACGCGATTCGACGAGCGCTGCGACTTGTGACAGCGACGCATGGACAAATCTCTACTTGTTGTGTTTAAGTCCGTAAATGTTTAGTTCAGTGGTAGGCACACATGAAGCACATCCCAGTAAGTACATTCATGCATACATCATTGATGATGTAGGCATACGTTTGATGTTTTGTATGCATGCCAGCATAAATGCAATCTCATTTCCATTTTACATGGCGATGTCAAGCAAGGGTATGTGTACTGTGCACCCGCAAAATTACTATTGCTGTATGCATGGGGAAGTCGTAGTACTCTATGCATTCATTGTCATTAATACTGCATGCATACATTACCATTAATACTGTATGCATACAATTGCATTAATATTGTTAGAAAAAATTGCTGTTGTCATTTATTAGTTATATTATTTATTTCAGTTTTTAAAGTTGTTATATTCTGTTATATTAATTTATATTTTGTTAATAAATTATATACAACTGCACTCCTTAAAGTAAAAATGCACAATGTGAGGTCATATTTTTTAAGCAAGACTATTATGCATGCAAGGTTCAAGCCTTAGTACTAATACAGCATGCATATTTTAGTATACACGCTACTGTGTACAAACAACACGCATACTCAGCTAATTTGGATAACTGTTTTTTTAATGCCCATACATGCCTTGTCCATGCTTCTACCTGCATACAGCATGCTACTCTGGACATACTGGGTAAGGCGCCTCATGGCTTATGTTAAAATAATTCTCCAAATATATCGACTCTAGCGATAGCCATCTGTGAGCTTGAATGACTTGAAGTAACCTCTAAGAATCGAGTTATTTTGTAAATGTAATTATGTTGTAAGAAATAAATTGTCAGAAATTATGGCCGGAAAAAAGGTCTTCCAATCTGCATCAAAAAATTAAAATTTTTGCATTCGTATTAAAAATACTGATTTTTTTTGATGCATTTTTTCAAATTTATTTTCACTAAAATTAAAACAACTTAATTATTTCTAATGCGATCCTCCCTTTCAAGATATCGTTGGAAAGGTTTTGAGTGCTTGCATTGATTGCTAGTCAGAATTGCTTAATTTGGTATACATTAAAAGTAAAACTTTAATTATAAAATAAACACCTACTGAAAAAATATCGTAAGAAATTAAAAAAAAAATATAAAAGTAATTAAGTTATTTGAATTCTGAAAGTTTTTGTACGGAAATAAAATAAAAAGTATCAAAAATATGCATAAAAAATAGCGTTATCTTTAATCTGATTGCAAACATTAACAATTTTTGATGCAGATTGCAAGATCTTTTTCCGGCCTGACAATTAAATTTTTTGCAAACTAAATATCACACCAGCCAATATGGTTACAAAATAACTTGATTTTTAGAGGTTAATTCAAACCACATCAGCTCACGGATGGCTATCGCTAGACTCGAAATATTTGGGGAATCATTTTAACATAAACCAAGGATTGTATTGAGCATTTGTGCCGAACAACTTTTTTTTTCTATGGAGCGTGAGGAGCCTTAATACTGGGACCACCTCCACACCCTATCACGCAGATTGATGGGCATCTGACTATCCCAGATCCTGGTGAGCATGACGGATAGTTATTTGCTTCCTTTTTGATTCGCCACTACCTACCGATTCAACCTTTACATGCCTTCATGGACTTGCCCTATCACCTTTACTGCCCCAGTGTACGTGGTGATCTAGAAAGAAGATGCTGCAATACATGCGGTATTAACTTTTCATCCATCACAAGAGCTGCAGAGCATCGGCGCGCAGTCCACCGTGCACCAGCGCGCAACTTGCGACTTTCACGGATTATCACACGTCGAGCTAATGAGCTTCTGTGTGCAAACGATAACGGTGGATAAAAGGAGCAGATGATTTTACCGAAAATCACATGGACATGCTGGTTCCAGTAGTCACTCTCGAGACCGCACATGAGTCCCTTTGGACTGAATTAGAATGAATATTCCTTCACCATTATCAGAAGGTCTCATTTTAAATGATTTACTTTTACTTAATAAGTATTATATTGTTCGATTTTTTTCATTGTCATTTTAAACCACGATCTCAGTAGTCTTAAATTATAGTCTCAACTAGTCCTAGATAAAAATAATGAAATAAACTATAAGCTTTTTTAATAAATTATGAAATACAAAATCCTAAAATAAATTATGAGTTTTTCCAACACAATGAAGCATTGATTAACATATTTATTGATTAACGCATTTTGAACAATCTCACGTGAGATTAGAGGGGGGGAGGGGGTCAAGCCAAATTCCACGATATCTCACTAGATGAGGAGGGGAGTCAAAAAATTGCAAAAATCACCTCACGTAATTAATGGACGCCCCCTTACCGTAAAAAAATACAAGGGCAGCAAGAATAGTTCAAGAGATAAATATGAACAATTCATGAGTCCCATGTGGAAATACAAGGTAGGCATGAATAATTCATATCATAGTAAACAAATGTCATACAATCCATGTACAAATACAAGAGAAACAAGAATATTTCATGAAACAAGTCTCAGCAATTCATGAATTCCATGTACAAATACAAGGTCAGCATGAATGACTCGTGACTTTAGTGAACAAATTTCATTAAAATCCAAGTACATAAACACGTACAGTTGCGGTCAAAAGTATTCTTATATTTAGATATGTTTGGATAAATAATACTAGTCTACAATTTTCGAATCCGGTAAGCCCGTTATCATTCCTATATGTGTTTTAAGCGCTGGCTCTAAATCCGTACTCAGTTTTCTCCTATGTATATTGTAAAATTTTCAAGACACAGGGTGTTTTACGTTTTGGGCACGTGTTTAGTGTTATTGATCTAGAATCTAAACTACTCACCACAAAATAAAAACTAATACTTTATATATATCAACTTTTGATATAAATATCAACTAAATATCAATATATAACCACTATCGTGTCATGTGCTGTAGCAGAGCTTAAATTCTGAGATTATCCCACAAAATATAATCAAATTTTGTATCTTTTGTTTTAGCGGAAGATAGTAGCTATTTTGACACAACAACAAAGCAATTAAAAGTAAGAGTGTAGATGCAAATTGTATTCGACGAACTAACGGTTCCTAAGAATTTTTACATTCTCTATGAATAATTGCATAGAAATTGCAGTGTAGAGTTTGTTAGTATATGTGTTTATGTGTTATGACAAAAAAATATAATCAAATTTTGTATCTTTTGTTTTAGCGGAAGATAGTAGCTATTTTGACACAACAACAAAGCAATTAAAAGTAAGAGTGCAGATGCAAATTGTATTCGACGAACTAACGGTTCCTAAGAATTTTTACATTCTCTATGAATAATTGCATAGAAATTGCAGTGTAGAGTTTGTTAGTATATGTGTTTATGACAATTGCTTTAAGTTGTTCGTGTCGTGCGTATATAACCCCAGCAAATATAATAATTTAGAAGCTATGTTTTCTGAAGTATCTGACGTGTCAATTGACTATAACTATTTGGTTATATATGGTGACTTTAATGTGAACCTCTTGTGCAATGATAATGTCACCAAAACATTGTATGAAAGTATCTCTTCTGTCGGTCTGTCCGTTGTTAATAATGTAATGCCAACTCGGTTTTCTATAAATGATAACCCCAGTCTTCTAGATTACTTCATAGTATCTGATTTGTCATCTGTCTCACTATTTGACCAAATTTATTTCTTGTCTGACCACGATTTAATATTTTGTACCATTAATATTAACTTTATGCGCACTGTGTCCTCAAATACATATTTGTATTATGATTTTAAAAATATAAACCAACCTGCACTTTCTCAAGAGCTTAGTTTAACTCAATGGAATGATGTTTGGAATCGTGAAACTGTTGATGAAAAGTTATCTTTCTTCTCAAGCATAATCAAAAGGCTTTTTGTTAACCATGTTCCCTATCGTACTGTTACCATAAAGAATACATCCTGCCCCTAGTTCAATAGCCGAGCACAAAATGCTATTAATAAGCACAACAGATTACACGGCTTTTGGAAAAAATATCAAACAGTAGAAAATTGGGAAAATTATAGAGCAGCAAGAAATGAATCAATTCTAATTACTAGGCACTTTAAAAAACTGCATTACTTATCCAAACTTAAAGCATCTCTTCCAGCCAAGACTTTATGGAATAATGTCAAGAAACTTGGTATTGGCAGCAGTACTAAGTCTGAATGTCCTATTGACCCTGATTTGCTTAATAATTACTTCCTGCTAAGCACGCAGAACCTTGGCAATATTAATCCTGAAACTACAAGATATCATGTTGAACAATTATTTGAGTTCTCTGCGGTAAATGAAATCGATGTTGGAAAATGCGTTCAAAAAATCAAATCAAATGCAGTTGGAGCAGATGGAATACATATAAGATTTTTGAAACACATTCTCGCATTTGTTCTTAGTCCACTTACACATATTTTAAACCATTGTTTAACAACATCCTGTTTTCCTAGCTCATGGAAATCTGCAATTATTCTTCCAGTTCCCAAAAATACTGCAGCAAGCAAACCCAATGATTTCAGACCAATCAGCATACTATCGTCCTTATCAAAAATCTTCGAATCCCTAATGGCCAATCAAATATCACACCATCTTTCTCAAAAACAAACTTTTATCTCCATATCAATCAGGCTTTCGAGTCGGTCATGGCTGTTCAACTGCAATGCTCAATATTTTGGATGATATACGATACTCGTATGATAATGAACTAGTAACTTTGCTGTGCTTACTTGATTTCTCTAAAGTATTTGATACGGTGAATCATTCTCTACTTTGTTATAAACTTAAATATATGTACGGCTTCTATAACAGCTCTGTGTCTCTCATGAATAGTTATCTTTCCAATAGAGTACAGAGAGTCAAGATTGGCGAAAATTTTTCGAAATATTCGCCTGTTTGCAGTGCAATGCCACAAGGCTCTGTTCTTGGGCCTCTTCTGTTTTCAATTTTCATCAATGATATTTTCAGTGTATGTAAATATTCATCCATGCATGCTTATGCTGATGATATTCAGTTACATCTTTCTCGTAGAGCTGGTCTTATGGAAGACTTAGTATATAGGCTATGAGGATCTGCGCAAAATAGATCACTGGGCTTTTAGTAATGCCCTTCAGCTCAATGCATCTAAGTCTTTTGTGTTGCCCATCAGTAAAAACAGTGTTTTTTTTAAGATATACCTTACCTGATTTTAGGTGGCAATAAGCTTGCTATCGTAAGCAAAATTAAAAATCTTGGGTTTTACATTATTAATGTGAATGGTTAACTTGCATTGACCACATCAACAGTGTTGTTAGAAAGATTTACTTCATCTTACGTAACCTCAGGGTTTCAGCGGAATTTACGCCTGTTGAAATGAAACGTAAACTTGTTGTTCAACTTTTGCTTCCTATAATAACTTATGCAGAATGTGTCTATAGTAAGTTAGGTTCGAGATGTCAATTAAAATTATGAATTATGAAGAATATATATGTTTATGGGCTACGCAAATTTGACCATATTCACAGTTCAAAAAAGTATCCTTGAATGTGATATTATAAGCTATCTATATGCTAGTAATTGTATTTTCCTGCATAAAATAATGATGTGTAAAACACCTAATTACTTCTTTGAAAAAATTCAATTTGGTCAATCAACAAGAAGTTGCATGCTAACTCCACCAAGCTTTAACTATTTGTACTCTACAAGAATGTTTTTTATTAATGCCACTCGATTGTGGAATTCCTTACCAAGCCATGTAAGATGTATTAGAGAGACGAAAAAGATTAGGCATGCAGTATTTCAATATTTTTCGAATCATTAAATATTTTTAGCCAGTTTTCTACTATTTCTTCTTCTCCAACTTCTTTATATTTTTTTCTATTTTTTTCCTGCTGCACTCTGTTTTAATTCACTCTATCTCTACTTATTAATTAAGGAAACTTTAAACTAATAATAGCTACCCAGTAGCGGATGGAATATATTCCGAATATATGAAGCATCAATTACCTTGTAATGACCACTACTTCCGACTATATTACCTTACTATGCATAAAAGGCGTTACATTTAACATTGAATGAGACAGGAGGTAAGTGATCGCCTCCCTTCAGCATTACCTAGAAGTTATGGAGTAACATACTACTTGTATTAAGTTATAAAAATCACTGCATTACTTTTCCTTGTATGCTACATTACAGGTAATGAGGTATGAGTTAATTACTTCTGCTATATGCAGACGCATTACTTTTTGAAAAAAGTAATGCTTCCATACCTGGTAATTTATTCTGTATTAGTTCTATGGTAGCCACTGGAAAATCCGCTGCTGGGTATCTATTAAGTTCAAATTAAGAATAATAAATACTTTTTAATTAAAATGTTTTTATCTTTCAACTATCGCTAAGCATAAATTGTTGTACCTATTGTGAAACTGTACATTAAAAGAACTGAGTCCTTATTGTACTATGGATAAACCAACAAATATAAAAAATAAAAAAATAGTGAACTCCTACATAACATTGCGTATAAGCGTACTGAGGTCATGTACAACTGCATAGAGACAGTGCATAATACACAGACTCATGTATGAGTACACCTATCTCATGAACATAATCATAAAGACAATTTTAGAGAACATGACCTTATGTATAAATGCTCAGAGCCCATAACTAAATACTCGAATACAGTGTTCCCGTTCATAAATTTTGTATACGCCAGATTTGTGAACGTTTTTATGCTCTCTTACATAAATTATTCTCGTATTTTGCATAAGCTTTTGTATGAAAACGCTCAAGCTATGTATAATTACCTGGACCTTATGTAAGAGAACATGCGATCAGTGAACAAAAAATTCATGTTGGTTTTTTATGAACGCATACACAATTTATATTTTCAGTGTATAGTTCGATAAAGTGCTGATGGGTTTTTTTGGATTGTAGAAACTACTTACATTTAGTTTAAATGTTAAAATCATGTAATATAACACGGCAAATCTGTCCCAAACTTACCCTTAAGCGTTTTTTAACATGCAATAACAATAGAGTTCAGCTACTATCATCTTTAGAACCAGCCCAAATAACATTAAAACATCTCAATAAGGCCATTCACAGTTCGAATACGCTGGTCTGCTATTTGTACGACAATTTACGAAAGCGTATTTTGCTTCGTTGTTGTTTTGCATACAAATGCAAATACGCAGGCACGCGTAAATAAAAGCAGCCCTTGGACGTGTTTTTTGTACCTCGTATTTTTATGCTCTGTCTACAGCCGCATAATCACATACATCACAGGGTTGCACAATCTTTTTATACGACAGTCTCATGGCGAGATGCTCACAGTTTGAACAATAACAAATGCTATAAATACGATTTGTTAAAAGTACGCTCAAACCGTGAATAGCCTTAATGAAATCGATAAGAGTGGTCCAAAACAATCCAAAGTGAGAAAAATTTACCCACCATAATATGGGCTGGGCTCAGGGACAACACAAGACATAACAACTAACCATGCGTTTACATAGATCTAATCATACATTAGTTTTCAATCTACTTTTGAGTTGACCTTTCGATAAGTTAACATCAAAAAAGCTACAGTTGTTAACAAAGGTACTCATGCGATGTAGAGGAGCAGTAGCCATATAATTTGTTCTACTAAAAGGTAAGTAAATTTAATTGTTAGCATTTCTACTGCCTCCACGGTTAGTGTTAAAATTTATAAGAGTTAGGAGTTCTGGTAATTCGAATACACCAGTTATGAGTTGGTGTAAATAGACGATATCTGCATACTTCCTTCTCTCATTCAAAGATTGCATTTTTAATAGTTTTAAACGATCCTCATAAGGAGGAAGGTTTAAAGTGTCAGTTACACTTAAGGCCTTTTCCACACTTGGTCAACGCAACTCCAACTCAAGTTGCTAGCCTATGTATTTATACCGGAACCTTCAGATTAAGCAACTTGCACGCAACAAGTTCTCGACACGTTCTCAACCTGTTCAACGCAACGCGGCTTTCCGCAATTTTCATCGGCGACTTGTTGCATCAGTTTGTATGTTTTATGAATTGTTTGTAGTGCAGTATTAATCAAGGTGAATAAGTTAATTAATTAGTTCTTTTTTTCATTAATAGAATCTTAAAGAAGAAGAAATAGTTTGCAGGATGAATGAGCAAGTGTTAAATATTAAATAATAAATATATGTTGCATGACTTTTGAAGCAAGTCTGAAAGCATTCGGCTTATAGTTGCATTGCTTTTCAACTTTTTCGCTGTTGCGTTGATGTTTCGTTGGTATTGCGTTGACCAAGTGTGGAAAAGGCCTAAGCCTCTTAGAGCAAACCGAACAAAACGTTTTTGGATTCTCTCTATACGTTCAACATGTACATTGTAGCTTGGGGACCAAACTTGACTTGCATACTCTAAGTGAGGTCGCACTATTGCATAATACAGCGTTGTAGTTGCGATCATACTATTAAAATCTTTGGCCCAGCGTTTCATAAGCCCGAGCATAGAAGATGCTTTTTTACAAATGTAATCAATATGAACGTTAAACGATAGCTTAGAATCCATGCATATACTCAGATCTTTGACAGCATCTACACGACTTAATGCAGTATCTTTTATCTTATAATCAAAAATTAAATTATTCCTTTTTCGCGAAAAGGTCATAGTTTGGCATTTATCTGGATTTAGAAACATATTGTTTTTAGAACACCAAATTTCAAAGGATTTCAAATCAGACTGGAGCAGATCTGAATTGTCTTTAGCATCTATTGTTCTGTATATTTTCATGCCATCTGCATTGATAAGTAGATGAGAGTGTTTGATGATGTGGGTTACAAGCGTTCAAAATAACACATTTCCCTTAGTGGAGGCTAGGGAAGTCAATCCTGGGATTTTTAAATCCAGGATCTCGGGATCCTGGACGATTCAAGCCTCTTTCATTCATGTAAATTCAAAAATTTAATTCTTAGTTGATATGAATATAGAATTAGAAAAACCTTTTGTTGAGGCTGAACAAGATTGTTAGGACGATGAGTGTATATCACTGGAGCAGAGAAAATTTTGCAAAGTTTTAGAAGAATTGCAACATTGGGAAGTAAGCTATGTATTTAAAAATTGTCAGATATTCTGACTTAGGAAATAATTTTGTTTTGTGGTGAAGGCAATCGTGACCGAAACTTACAAATTGCTTACGATTATCGTACAACTATTTCTACAACTAGCATAGAATCAGAACGGTGTTTCTCATCAGTGGGTTATATTTGTAATAACATCGTTGATCAGCTTAATGATTACCTTAAAAATAATTAAAACACCAAATTTACTTTTAAAAAGTCTTTTCCAAACTTAATTTGCCTTAAAAACAAAATAAAATCATGAAGACGATGTACAAAAAAAAAATTAAAATTTATATAGTAATACCTTAAACTGTTCTGTATTTTATTTTTTATGTTTTTTGTTCTTTAACCTTTTCAATTTCTAGGCTAAACTAACAACAAAAAAATATATGACGTAATATTTCTATCATTTAGGTCCTTCAAGATGAAAAAACATAACTTTAATTTTAACCTGCGCTACTTACTTTTTCCAAGCTTGTACAAAGAAAACATTATTTTACTCCTGTTCAGCACAAAGTCTTTTTTTTTTAATCCCTTAAAGGTTTTTCAACCCTTTAGATCTTCGTTTCTTAAACCTTCTTAATATTCTTATCATTAAAGCCAAAAAAACATAAATTGGATATTTGTTCGGTTCATCTTTTCTTATAAAATAGGCCGGAAAAAGTTTTTTTGCTTTTTTTCGAAAATACAACTGACTTTTCTGTCAAATATCTTTCAATTAATTTTTATCATGTTGGCTCATCTTTTTTTCGTAGAACCAAAGAATTTGATTTAAACAAAAGCTTTGCAAAATAAATACATATAAAAATGACTTTCTGATGTGTCCAAAATATTGGGCAAATCCACTGAAATGGTTAAAAATTAAAACAATTTGCTAGTCATTAATATAATTTAAGTTTTGTGTGTTTATTAGTAATAAGGGTATTTACAATTGTGTGGTATAGTTGTGTTGTGTTTTTTTTTTTTGCCAAACTGGAAAATTACAAATATGAGCACCCTTTAAGAGCTTTTGTTACTATGTCAATAAATTAACTATCTAATTTGATATATTCCATTTATATATGACATAAAAAAGTTTATCTTGCATTTTGAGCTTCTTCCATTTTGTAATTAGAAAATAACTGGCAACCGATCAGTTGTCTATGGAACCTTACAAGCCACGTTCGTTTAACACATCATTGGGCTACTTAATATAACCACACTTTTGGTTTTTAGAGATTTCATGTAAGACAACAAAAAATATAAAAACCGCTCGTGAAAGTGTGGTATCAATACCACGGGGTTTTCTAACTACACTGAAAACAACGCAATTGTGAATACCCTTAATGTGTTTTGTTTTGGTTTTGCTTTGAATTAATTAACATTTTGTAGTTTCAAGTAATACATAAAAAAATTGTATTAAAAACGTGTAAAATTATTTACTTCTTATAATTTTCAATCCCGAACTAATCCCGGAATCCCGGGATTGAGATTTCCAATCCCGATAATCCCGGAATCGACAAAAGCTTCCGGGATTGGGCTCCCTAGTAGAGATCACAACAGTACCATGGTAGGGATCTTTATAGGTTACTGCCTGACACGCCCTGAGGTTAAACATCCCCCACAACGACTTTTGCAAAAGCTGTAGAGATGAGGAGGAGGAAAAATCTACAGTACATTTCCTTTGTTCTTGCCCAGCGTTGGCTCAAAAACTCTTTAATCATTTTGAAACTGGTTTTTCCATGACCTTGACGAACTCTCGGAATCTTCGGTGTACCGAATCCTGGTTCTAGTTCAAAAAGTTCTAGTTAATTTTATTGCTTTCTTGAAGCAGATTCAAAGAAAGGGCCGAAAACAGTTTTTTCTCTTCTTCAGCAAAAAGCTGAAGTCGTACCCAAATTTTAAAAAAATGGTATTTTATCCAACTCCTGAGGCGGTCAAAATAAAAATATTGTAAAAAAAAAATAAATAGTGCTTAAGTTTTCAACAGATTTTAGGTGCACCACGCAGAACTTCTATTTTTCGAAATTAATTTTAAAACATGATATTTTCTTGAATTTCTCGTACACAAGGATTCTATGTAGTGAAGTGAAATCTCACCCCAAGCTGGCTTGACTCTCTCAATTAATGCTTCCTTATTATATCGTATCTCGTATTATACCCCTCCTTCGTTACTTCTTTGGACCAGCCAGTCCAAAATATTTTCAATTATATTTAAGTCGGAAGAATATGGTGGTCACGGCAAAACTTCTATATGTAAGCTATTTATCCATGATTTTACAACATGAGCTGTGTGTATCGGTGCATTATCATGCTGCCAAATCTACTGAATTGGTTCAAAAATGTCTTAAGTTTTAAGGAAAATTGACTCCAGAAGATTTTCAGTTAGATGTAGAGAGTATAATTTATTGTTGTTGTTTTGTTTACTAAATATGTTTCTAACATGGTAGAAGAATACAGGTATGTGCACCGGATGAGAGCATACTGCCGGAATTGTCAAAACGAAGCAAAACTTTTTCTTTATTTTCTTTTGTTTCCATTCGCCACACAGCTAAATTTGAAAGACATGGCAGTATGGAAAGAGAGCACAGTCAGCGCTGCATATACCTCTATCCTTCTACCATGGTTTCTAACTTCAATATTGCAAATTCAATTCTGCCCTTGACCTCTCTTATTACAAATTATAACAGTCTTTTTTCTACAGCTTCCAGATGGATGGACCCCGGTAAAAATTTTAATGCCCATAAAAATGTCTTTTTGTTAAACTTTAAAACATGGGTGGGCATTTTAACACTATCAAGCTGCACCCAAAAAATATTTAGGATAAAATTACGAATAAAATCTTTGTAGAAATACAAACAGAGGCTATTCGTAGAATGTACAAATGTTTTGTACATAGTACAAACGTTTGTAGTGTTGGCCGTATGAAAAAAATTTTTGTATTCGTAACTTTGTACATTCTACAAACACTAGTTTGTAAAAATCTAGAATGTATAAATTTGTGAACTGAAAGAACATTGTTTGATAATATACAAAGCGATGGCAGCAGCGTTCGTATATTTGTTCGTATCTTTGTAGATGAAACGAATGCGTTTGTAAAATATACAAATATTTCTTTGTACAATGTACAAACGGTCATTTGTATTATTTACAAAGTCGTTCGTAGGCTGAAAAGAACAAACAGCTTTATAGAATATAATAATTGTTTTGTTCATAGTACGAAGCTTTTTTTTGGGTGTGAAAGCTTTCTATGCTGTTATTAAAAACGCGTAGTATCAGAGATGAAACAAGAGCTTAAATTTTATTGTTCTAAAATAACTTCGGGGTTAAATTAATGGTATATAATTCCTCTTGGAAATTTTAGTTCCTAAAATAATAAGTAGGTATCATTTTTGCAATCTATTTTAGTATATAAGTGGAAAATATGGTACTTTTCCAAAAGTGTGTGTGTTAGAAAGCTAGTTTTCTTTAGCTATTTTACAACAAACAACCAAACATATCTGAATAAAAAATTTTTAAAAAATAGGCTCGAAAAAATGCACACTATTACCTTATATTTTAAATTATAATAAAAATGTTAAGAACTTTGCACTAATCGATTCTTTATATTGAATGTAAAGTTTTCTATAAAATCATAAATTAAAATGTAAGGATTTCGTTTGAAATTTATTTTTTGCTTCCAAAATTTGTAAGCCCCAAAACCGCGAGTCCTGAGATAATTGTCTTAAAGGATGATCGGTAATCCTGTTCTGATCCATAAAAAATAAGCGCATCGGAAATACAACTTCAGTTATATTTTGAGTGAACGGTACAATTTTTTAAATGGTGTAAACTAATTATAATAATTTATTCAAAATGAAAACTAATTTTGATATTTCATAGAATCTGCTGCTCTCTCTATCTGTGTGTGTGATAAAATGCTTACTAAAATGCTCTAAGCGTGGCATGTTAATCTGTAGACTTTGCTGCCTTAAAATTAATTTTTCCCACTGGAGACTCACATTTCCATTTATAAAATTTTCAAAATAAGTGGTCAAGACCAGCACGTATATGGAAGCCACAGCAACAACAACAACAATAACAACAATAAACTATGATAGAGTCATCAAGACGCCTCGTGCAAACAATTCAAGATAATAAACTTAAGCAGCATCTAGTAACGCTCCAGAAGCAATGCAGTTATTAACAAATCAAATATTAAACTCAAACACGTAAACACACACACACAAACACATATTAAGGAAATATTCTACTTTCATACAGGTGCACACTATCGCTGATTTGTGATCTTTATTAAGTTCTCAAAGTTGATTAGCGAAATTTTTTTAATTACTGGCTTGGCTGATGGTTTGAATAAACAAGCCACTGCGCCAAGATACTCAGCAAACACTAACGTTTAAAGGTTGGTGTTGCCTGTTTATTTGTGTTGATTTTCCTTTACATTTTGGTGCAATTATGTATTATTTTTTTTTTAATCTTTATATTGATTGCGAATCCTAGGCGTAGAAGCTGGACTCTGGAAGGCGTAACCAAATAAATAGCTTTTCCTTGATATAGCTACGCGATATGAAGTTGGCAGAACTCTCTTCATCTCTCGTTCTTTACTTCGCTCCCTTATTCTTTACTTTTCGCCAGCTGCTTGGTTAAAATATCGAATAGATAAATTGTTAGATGCTATCTGAAAATATACCTATGTTAAACTAACGCCCCTTTCAAATCGACAAAGTGGGCGTGAAGTCCATTTGATCATAAGCTGCACTTTATTTTAACAACTTCATGACTGTGACGTTGCCATGTTCTTCTATATCATAGGTTGTCTGTCCATTTATCTGTCTACCGGTTGTCTTTAATGTTTTAGCAAGCTTACACTTGTGTAAATAAGTAATTATACGATCTAATAGTAAGAGGCAACACTGTTGTTGTTGATTTTCAATGATTGTGCTGAAAGTTTGATGTGTGCCTTGAAAGATTGTTGATAGATGTTGTCGGTCATCAACTCCCAGCAACCAACAGATTGCTCAGCTTTCCGTCATCAATTCATTTATTCATGTCCACGTTCAGGGTTTGATTCTGTTTACTAGGATGCAAACAAAGATACAATCTGGTTAAACATGAAAATAAAAAATGTTTATTATGCCATAATAATTATATCTATACATGAGAGTATAAGATTCGATTTTATTATTAATAGACTTGAATAAGATCTTTAAGTTTGTTGCAGGTTTTTTATAAAATAATAAAAAAATTATTTTTTATGATAAATTTGATCGGTTAAAAGATGGAATGCATTTTGAAGTTAGCTCAGTTAAGAAAAATGATTTACTCTTGATAACAATTTTAGAAAAGGTTAATTTTTTCGTCACAATGTGTTCATTTTGTATTGAAATGCACCTATTTTTATTATTTTAAAGAAAAAAGTTTAAGTGCTCTTTTTTATAAGTAGAGTAAATAAAAAATAAGTAAAATGTGGGTTAGTCCACTGTCGCAGTAACACATTTGGGATTGTAAATGCATGTTTGTTTGTAAGGCCAATCAACTGCAGTGTGTGGGTAAAAAAATGTAGGGCTCCGGAGTTTTTTTTTTATTTTGCAGGAAACTTTCAGAAATAAGATAAATAGGAGTTAATTTTTAAGCTTTAAGGTTTGGTTAATATAAAAATTCCATAAAGTGTTATAAAGAAAATTGAACATTTGTATTTATTAGATCAATTAAATTTACATTTAAGAATAATCTTTAACATGCCGCATAAACTGGGAAATAACAACTAAACATTGTTTAAATTCAACATTAAATAAATAAATAAAAAGAAAAACATTATATAGATTAAATTAAAATTAATCAAGAATTACATTGCAAATTGAAAGAAATTTATAAGGATATGACAAGTGTAAAATTAAACTTTAACACTATATTACTACACGGTCCACCATCTAACGTTTTTTTTTTTTCAACTAGTGCTTATTTCGTGAATGGTAACACTTAGCTCATGTCTGATTTGACAGATAAATAGTTTTATCCTTCCGCTGAACGAAATACTTGTGTATACGCTTGAACAACGCTGGGAAATATTGCGACATTACTTTGAATATCATGGTAATGTTGCAGAATGTGTGCGAAAATTGCGAACGGATTTTGGAAGAAGAGAAGCACCGTTAGCTCCGTATGTTCGTTATCTTGTAAAAAATGTGAAAGAAACTGGCATCCTCATCCTTAAACCAAAGCGTGAAAAGCCAAAAGCAGTGCGTACACCCGAGAATATTGCTGCTGTGGCAGAAAGTGTGCGTGAAGCGCCATCAACATCTATTCACCGTCGTTCTCAACAATTGAACATTTCGGAGACATCATTGAGACGAATTTTGCATAAAGACCTTGGTATGACGCTATACAAAGTCCAATTGGTTCAGGAGTTGAAGCCAACTGACCATCCAATGCGTTTTCGCTTCGCTTAGTGGGCCTGCGATCGACTTACAGAAGATGCCGATTTTGCCAAAAAAATCATCTTTTCAGATGAAGCTCATTTTGATTTTGGCGGGTATGTAAACAAGCAAAATTGTCGCATTTGGGGCACAGAAAAACCGCCTGCATACATTGAAAAGCCGCTGCACCCAAAACGAGTCACTGTTTGGTGCGGATTTTGGTCCAGAGGCATAATTGGGCCATTTTTCTTCGAAAATGAGCAAGGAGTGGCCGTTACAGTCAATGGCGATCGTTATCGGGCCATGTTGAACGAATTTTTGTTCACCAAAATTGAAGAGGAGGATATTGGCAACATTTGGTTTCAACAGGACGACGTGCCACACAGCCGAAGCTACACTCGATGTTTGGCGCCCTGTTTTTGAAGATCGCATTATCAGCCGCAGAGCTGATGTCGTTTGGCCAATCAGCAGAGCGAATTAGAAAGAGTTAAGAGAAGTATTCGAAAATTAAATGCTTAATGTACTTAATATTTGAGATACTTTTTAAATTATTAGGCAGTGAATTCCAAAGTCTTATCGCGCTAACAAAAAACAATCTACTGGAGTTTTTAAAATTGTACTTTGTAAAAAATGCAATTTCTTGCATCAAGGTAGTTGGCTAAACTTCGACCTAATATGTTATTAGGAAAGGATGAAATACTTATGATCAAACTTTTTGAGACCGTAGATATATCGCGCTGCGTTGTTGAAAGAGACAAGAAGTTTGTGTAAAGATCTCGAGTCGAGTTTGCTAAAAACAACTTCCGAATAAGTTAAAATTGGCAGTATCTACTCCAAGATGAGGCTCTTCTTAGTTTCGACCGGCACAAATGCTGCAGTCATTCGAAAATTTCGTAAGATATAGTAGATTTTGCTTACGCATGAATTAATGTGATCTTCGCAAGACAGGAACGAGTTGATCCTATATCCAAGATTAGTGGCCCTACTGACAAATTTTAATTTAATGCTATTGAGAAAAATTGGAGGAAGGTGTCTTAGAAATCGGCAGGGCAAAAAAATTAAGAAGGCTTAACTGAAGCATGTTTGCTCTCGCCCATTCAACTACTTTATTTAGATCTTCGTTTACTTTTGCACTTAGCTCATCAACAAGTCCGATGAGAATTAACATATACAATTGTAGGTCATCAGCATAGGCCTGCAATGTAACATGACTGCATTTATTGAAAATATCATTAATAAGCATAGTAAACAAAAGTGGGTCAAGAACTGACCCTTCCTGAACTCCACTCGAGGTTCTTTTAATTGACGAAAAATTACTCCCCACTTTGACTCTTTGAGATCTAACACCCATATAGCTTTCCAAAAAACGAGATGCTGCATCCGAAAATCCAAAGTTTTTTTAAGCTTTCCAAGCAAAATTGTATGATGTTATGTTTGGTTTTTATATCTTTCTCACAAAAAAGTAACTTTTCTGACTTTTAAGCGAGCCACTCTAGAATTGAAGGCCTCAAGGCCGCTCTATTGAAGTTCAACAAGATAATAAAACTGTAGACTGTTTGGTTTTTACTCCAAGTCAGAACTTTTTTATTATTCAAAATGTCTTACTAATATAGTAAATTTACAAGATATTCTTACATCTAAAACACACCCACTTTCCAGTATTTTCCAATGTATTTTCGTAACCAATCATAATTCTCTGATTACAAAAGAAATGCTGAAACTTGCACTTTCAAATGGCATATTTCAAAATCTCAGTGCTTTTTTCTTACTCTGATTGATTTGATGTTGATATCTCAATATTTAAGAAATACCAATTGCAAAGTCAATCATTTCATCTGTTGATCTACTCTATTTGAATTATTCTTATGAAATTGCACTTCTACACGTTTCCTCACATACTGACCCATATGTGCACACTACAATATGATCTTGTCTTTTTTATTTTTATTTTCAAACTAAAGTGGCCGCTCGCGCTAACCAACTGGCTAATTTATAATACATTCATCATTCTTCTTTATACGTTTTTCGTAAGTGTTTTTGTCACTACTTGACCGAGATCATATTGTACTCACATGTGGCATAAATATTATTTAAAGTTTTTTGATTACTTAAGATGATTCTTTTTTGATTACTTTTTTGATTACTTAAGATGTGATGTAATACATAAAAATATTAAACATATCAAATCGTTTATAAAATTATACAACAAATGTTTGAGTTTGGTTACAAATTTTACTATTTTTTTTTTGTTAAATATTTGTATAACTTTCAAACGTCATGAATCAATACCAAAAATGTTTAAAAAGAAATTGGCAATACTTTTTTTTATATATCTTTAAAATAATATCATTTTCTTTAAAGCAAAAATTTGTCTTCAAACATCTATAAAAATGCGGTTTTGGACATCTTTTTCATGTGAATAATGGCCAGTTTGTAAATTTTTAAAAAATATCATGTTTAATGGGGAGGAAATGAAAGCAATTAAATGGAAACTGTAATCTTCACTTATGCATTTCCGTTTGGATGCAACAACTCCAAAGTGTTCAAAACTTTTAAAATTCATTTTTCTCAAACCAATTCATTAATGCACAGCTCTCCTTGATTTCAATATTTATATTTCATACAAATATATCGTTGCTCTAAAATCTTAGCCATTGAATTTTTAGCCATTCTTCTTTTTCTCTCAAAACTGATGTTACCGATACATACTGAATTACTATCAGAGCTGAAGTCAGCATTATCTGACAATTCACTACCCTACATATCTGAAAAGGTTTAATTCTCTAAGTTATTTTTATTTTAATAATCACAGACAAATACTTCTTTTTTTAATTGTTATTTTAACAAAGTTATTACCAATGCCACTTACCATTCAATAATATATGTTAAAAGCAGCTTACAAATCTTGTAAATAAATTTGAGGTATGTGCAGACTTTATTCTTTGCACTAATTCAAATGATTATAATGATATCAATATGGGTTAGGCCAGTGTTGCATATATCCAAATTTAATTTACATCCTTTTTTGATAGTTCTGGGTGCAGCTTTCTATGAATCGATTTGACAATCAATATTTTATTACTGCAGAATGTCAATTGAGTGCAGTTGGAATGATAAATCTGCATTTATTTAAATTTTCATGTTTTTGTGGGTTAGGCCATTCTTGCTGTCATCGCCTCATATTTAACTTTATTTCTTTATATTTCATTAGACTATATATTTGTAGTCAAATATTGATATCCATTTGATTTTCTTTTTCTTTAACTATTAAACCTTGGTGGATTATAACATGGTGGCAGAGAAATCCATTTGCCCATAAGCGACAATTTACCAAAACGAATAATGATTATCAACTAATCAAATAAATGTCAGTTTGATTAGACTTGATTAGATTACATGCGTACATTAAATTCCTTCAAGAGCAAATGCAAGTAATAAAGAATTTTTTTTTATTTCCGCATCCATGCGATGTCATATGATCGCTTAAGCAATTTTAATAAACAACGAATACTATTGCTTTTGTTGTTGCGCATGCATTTGTTCTAAATATTGAGTTTTTTTGTATGGATCAGTGCTCCCCAACCTATTTATATTGGAACCCAAAAATAATTCGAATAATTATTGGCGACCCAAAGATATTACGTATATTAATTAATACGTAATTTTTAAAATTAAACCATTTATAATTAAGGCCTCGGAAGTTGATGAATTTAAAAACCGTAAAAAAACATATATTATATTTAATGTTGATTTCAAAAAATTATTTAAAACAGTGCACTTAAAAATAAAGAAAAACGTTCTTCCTTGCAAAAAAGCATTCATTTAGGAAAATAAAAATATTCTTGTTAAAAAGTTAAGTAAAACTATAAAACGACTCTTAAAAAGTTAAAAATTATGAAAAATTAAATTAAGTGTCTGAAAAAAAGTTGTTTACTACAACTACCGAGCCCTAGTTATTATATCAATGGCTTAATATAGAAAAGGCGTAAATAGTTGTTTTCTAAATCGCTGTTTTAACATATTATAGTAGATAACTCTTAAATAAACCTCCCTTAAAAAAATCAGTGCGCTATGATCGCAAACTTTAAGCCTATTTTATATAAAACTTTAAATAAAAATTTGTATATCCAAAGTTTTTCAGATTTTATTCAGTTTTTTCCATATCCTGTAAAGAAATAAAAAATGTAGTTACGCCTTTCCTATATTATGCCATCGATATATAATATATTATTATTGGGCTCGGTGCAGTTGTCTGTATGAAATTCTGTACACAAAATTCTGCTTTACAAAATTCTGCATTGACATAAAACTGTGTTAAAAAATTCTGTATTCAAAAATTCTGCAAAATATGGACTTAAAACCACTATGGTAAATAAGCTTAAAAGAACCACTTTCCGTACAAAGGCAAATAATTTAATCTTAAAAAACATCATTTTGTATCCCAAATTCAGTTAAAATGCTGCACAGCATACTTTTAGAAAGCAAATGTTTAAAAAACAGTATATTGAAATACAGGTTTTGCAAAAAATACAGCATTTTGACAATACAGACTTTTGACTGGCAGAAAACTGACCCGCTCCCATTATTATAGCCTAACAAATATAAAATATGTGCATAGTTATACCGAAACATTTTAAGGATGAGTAGTAAAAATTAGCATTAATGAATTGAAAAAGAAGTAAGGAAATCATTTTTTAAATAAAACTGGTGAAGCTGGTAAAAGTCCCTGGTGTTGGACTTTTTAAACGAGCTTGCTTATGTCTGGCTGTATGTTGATCGAGAGAACAACGAGAGAAAAGTTCTCCTTTAAATCTTGGAATATCGTCGCCAACTTGCTCCACATTTACGCGAACTGGATTTCGAACCCAGCTATGTTTACGAAGTTCAACGTTTTCAGGTATTTACAGCTACGTGCAACTAATAAGGGACAGTGGTTTTTGATATGCACATCAATACATACATTTTTTAAATCGCAACAAAATTCGTAGTAGCAATACTTTTTAGAAAATGCAGCTCTGGTACTTTCGAAAACACTACATAGGCATCACTTTTTAACCGTTATTCTTTAGCAGTGAAGCCATTTGATATTTTGTTAAAAGTAGCTCGTGTAACAAATTAGGGACAGTGACAAAATAAAATTTTTAATAATCTTTTAAAATAAAAAAAGGTGATTTTATATACATTTAAAGTTACAAGTTATTATTAGAGTTATTTTTGGTAGTTTACAATGGACAAATAAATCTTGTGACGTCAGCATCCGAAAAATCATTATTTAGATTCACCAAGATGGAAGCGCATGTCCACAAATCGAAGCTGCCTTAAAAGTTTCTAAAACCATGGTAGGTAATGCTCTTCAGTATTTAAAAAATTTCGACTGCAGAAAAGGTGCAACGCAAACAAAGAAGCCGCATTACTAATGCTCGAGAAGATACTCTCATTGTTCGGGAATCTAAAAAAAATCCGCATAAATCTGCAAACGAAGTACGAGTGGCTATCTATGGCGAAAATGAAGCAGCACCATCCGTAGACATTATTAAGAGACGTTACCGCGAAGCCGGACTTTTTGGAAGGATTTCACAGAAGACGCCTCTATTATCTGAACGCAACCATAAGAAGAGGCTTAAGTTCACTAAAAGGTATCGTCATTGGGGAGTGGAAGAGAGTTTTGTTTTCAGACGAAACTAAAATAAATAGAGTGTCAGCCGATGGAAAAAAATATGTCCGCCGCCCAAAGTCAAAGGAGTTCGACCCAAAGTACACCCAAGCTACACTGAAGCATGGCGGAGGAAGCATTATGCTTTGGGGTGCTATGTCATGGCGTGGTGTCGTCCCACTGGTAAAAATTGAGAGTCTTATGAACCGGTGCCAATATATTGATATTCTGAACAATGTGATGTTGCCTTATTCGGATGAAAATATGTCCTTAACTTGCATATTTCACCAGGACAATGAACCAAAGCACACCGCTTGGTTGGTCAAGCAGTGGTTTTCAGATAATCAAGTTACGGTTTTGGACTGGCCATCTTGCAGTCCTGACCTCAATTCAATTGAGAGCTTATGCCAGGTTGTAGCAAAAGAGGTGAGCTTGCTCAAGATAGGCAACTTTGATAAGCTGTATGATGAAACCAAAGGTTTGGGAAGCTCTTCCTAACACTGTTTGTGAAAATTTAGTAGAGTCCATTCCTCGCAGATATGAAGCAGTAATTGCAAAAAAGTTTTGCTACAAAATATTGACAAAATAATAATAAATAGTAAGCATAATAATATACTATACAAAATATTAAAAACTCAAGTGTCCTTAATTATATGCACGACTTATTTCATTGTGTATTTATGATTTTTTTCCAGATTTTCAAAAATACTGTTGAATAATTAAAAAAACAGGCTTTTACATAAAGGTTATGACCTATTCAATTTAAATTAGACCAAAACTCAGTGTTTTTCTTAAACAAAATTACAAATTTTCCTAAAGTTAGTGTCCCTAATTAGTTGCACGGAGCTGTATATGTTCATCTCCATTTCAATGGAATCTTCAAAAACTGATTGAGAAAAGAAAATGATGCAATTTTCTCATTGGAAAGCTTTTCCTACATGTCTGTATTCAACATGTTCAAATATTCAAAAATATCGTCCAAAAACGCAAATTTAACCGGCGAAGCGTGGTCATCAAATTTTTTGAGAAAGATCTCAATTACGATACGAAGCAAGCAAGTACTTTTCCACGCGAAAGCTATAGCACAAGTATTGCTTAGTCGTGCTTTGGCCCTAAAAATGATACCCCAATTTTTAAAATATGTATTTTGGTAATGAACAGCGTTGCATTTTGCATAAACAGTAAGAGTAGGTAAATTTTAGTGCATGGCATGTCACGCGGTGTCCGAAAAATTCACTCAGTTAATTAAATTAAACGGCACGATTACGACTTCCGTGGCCCCAAGATCTGAATTTGCAGTTTTGAAGAGCTCATTAAGAAAATAATATTCACCACAGAATTAATTGATACATCGATTAGTTATCGAGTTGTCGATTTCTCAAAAAAATTTTACTTAAAGAAGTCTTAAATAAATTCGACTATATCTATGCCAATATTTGACCGATCGGGATAACTTGGGTATCATTACAAAAAAAAACAAATAATTGTGCAATTGTTAAAAGGCAGAGCCACTTTTTTTATAAAAATTAGGAAAAATATCAATATGCACTTCAGAATACAACAAATAACCTTTGATAATGGTCTATCTGGCTCCTTTTACAGAAAAAGTACATTTTGTAAAAGGCAAAAACATATTTTTTTTTCATTCCATATTAAAAACATTTTAAATATCTTTCAAATGACACCTAAATTATTCAGATCGGAGAAATATTACCAAAGATATAACCGAATTTAAATATTGGTTCCGTTGAGTAAACATTTTTTTGAAAAATCGATATCTCGATAACTAATCGATATATCGATAAATCCTCCAGCAAATCTTATTTTCTTAAAAGGTACTTCAAAACTGCATACTCAAATGAAGGGGCCACGAAAATTGTAATCACCCCAATTAAACTATTACACATATGTTTTTTAAAGAACAAATCGCTCATTTGCTCGAATAACGTCATAGCTCAAAAAACAAGATTTTTGGGTTAATGATGCAGAATTTTTCTTTATATCATGCTTCATATAGTGTAAAAATTTCATGTTATTATATTGAATATTCTCCGCATGAGAAGAGAAAATGCCTCTATCTCTTCATACAGGGTGTGAGTGAATTGAAAACTTTAAATGCGTTTTATGCAAAATGACTTTTTTGAGTTATGACATTATTCGAGCAAATGAGCGAAATGTCTTTGCTATTACTAACACTATAGAAGTGTAGTATATAGGCGTAAAATAATAATTTGAAGTGACCGGTGCATATGATTTTACATATTTTTTCACCCGCCGTCAATGAACATATATATTTTGTCGCACCACCAATGAACTGGGTGTGTCACACCCGAGAAAAAAATTAATATTGAAAATAAAAACTATACACAAAATAATTTTTTTAATGTTTTTTATTAAATCAATAATATATTAATTTGAAAAAGAAAAATAATTCATATTATGTTCTTTATAAAATTTTTTTTTTGTTATTTAAATTAGAGGTAAAAAAATGAATGCAAAATTTATTGTAACCCGGGTGTAACACACCCATGTTTATTGACGACGGGTTAATCAGAAATTTGTTATTTTCCTAGCACGCTATCGCGACCCATGTTTAGACTATCCCCGACCCAGGTTGGGAAAGGCTGGTATAGATGTTTTTGTTTTGGGCTCAAGGCCAAATCGATGATAGAATATTGATTCAACACAGGCGAAAGGCGAAATATTTTTTATGTTTTATTTTTCACAGTTTGGTAGAGCCAAATGCTTCGAAATAATATTTTTAGCTAAAACAATATTTGAGTATAGTCTCTTATAAAACAAAAATCCATTTTTAAACGAATAATAAATTAACGAAATGCTTTTACTAAACTTTTATTTAGAAGTTTTAGTAAAATTCACTGCGGATAGCTGCGATCCTTCTATTAACGATCTTATAGGAGGTCTTGCAAACTCTCCACTGATAAATTGACCGTTACGCTTACTCGGTTATCAAATGCAGTCGGTGAGTCAAGTGCATATTTGAAATGATTTTAATTGAAGTACACTCAGGGAAAAATACTCTTATCTGATTCAGGTTATTTTCTATACACGAAGAATTTGGTTAGAAGAGTCAACCACATCGTATTAACCTGATCCACGTTGCTTTTACCTGACGGATTTACAAAAATACATGTAGAAAAAAGCGGAAAAATCATGGTAGGCTTTTAGCAAAAAAAAAACAACCTGCCAGTTGTCAAATTCTTCTCTAGTGAAGCAGAATTTGTAAAAAGGGTACTTAGGGGTAAGGTAGGTAAAATAAGCCTACCTGAAATTTTATCTAATTTTGTGGTCATTTAGGATAAACAAATAAAGTGCCCATGTGATTCATTTGCTCTAGCTCTTCCTCTGGCCCTCGCTGGGGCAAAAAGGATGTTTTTGTAGTTTTAGGTTTGTTTCTCGTGATGTGGTTGTTAAAAAATTCCAACATTTTCATATAGGCGATTGAGGTAAAAATATGTTAACCTAGCATTTGGTTAAATAAACGTGATTCAATTCGATTTAACCACAAATACTGGTTAAAAAATTAGGTGAAGCTAACCACATTTGTCCGTTTCATTAAATCACAAAGACAGGTTAAATTGACCTGAATGGTATGTGGTAATCTTAACCTGACGACTCATGTTGGCAAATTTTAATCTGAAAATTAGTTAAAATTAGGTTAAAGTAACCAGATTTTTTTCTGGGTGTAGAGTCGGCTTTAGCATTTTGTAGCAACAATATGCGTGATTGCTTAATAAAGGTGTTTTAAAGCTGTTCGAGACATATGGCCAATAGTACTTCAAAACGGGTGCTTTTTAACCAAAAAATCCTGCAAATGGACTTTTTGCGGCTTTATTAAAGTTTTTCCGTTTTTACTAAAGTTAACACTTTAAAGCTAAACTTCTTAGTCATCAAAGTGAAAATCGAAACTTTTCCACTTTTTAAAAGATAATCATTATCTTTTGTTAATTACTGAAAACCTAAAGTTACTTTGGTTATAAATAATAATAAATTTGAATATTTATTCAAAAAAGTTATCGACACTGTATTTTAAGGGAGAAATAATTGCATTACGTAAAGTGACCTTATATTTTTTAAATGCAGTGTAGATGCTACAGTTGTGTAAATAAAGTTGATTGCAATATATGAAAATATTAAAAAAAAAAATACTATCGAGTTGAACTAATATCAATATTGAATAAATTCTTGAATTATAATTTATAGATAGCTACGATAAGTTTTACATACATATTTGATATTTAGTTTAAAACTGCTAAGTCAAGTGAACTCGTTCAAAAGTGATTCCGCCAAAAAAAAAAATGTTAACAGTGCTCATCTTATTGCTTCTGCCATTTACAATACGGGCACCTTTAGTGGATACCATCACGCAAACAACCGAATTCGAAGACTATAATAGAGCCGTGGACAAGGTCGATGCAGTAGCAGATAAGCTGCGTATCTTAAAAGCAATCTGGCACCAGTTGCTAAATACTGACGATCAGCTAATTTTAAAGCGAGCTGAAAAGTTTTTAGAAGATTTGCACGTGAGACTTGTAGAACACAAATACATTGGCATCACCAGAGACCAAGAGAAGGAAAGCGCTGAGTTCTATGAGTTGGTGCGTGGGGTGGTCATTGAAGGAAATACGCGTCGTTTGGCGTTATCCTTGTATGGTGATATTATGGATCAGCAATTTGGACAAGAACTATCACAACGCTTTACCTATGCACCCAATATGAGATTCAAAATATTCACGAATGCTATTGATCGCGCTTACGGCCTGGTGGACGCAACTAAACTAGGTGTGAACTTCTATTTGATGTGTGTCTTTGCCGATATTTATAAAGAAGACAAAGCGACATGTCTCGACACAGTGTTTAATGCTGAACTTTACCTATACTGGAAATTTCTGCACAAAGGTGATGTCAACGATAATTTCTTAATGCTTGCAAGCTACTTTTTCCACGAAGCTGAAGCACAAAATTTAACAGCCATCGATCGACGCCGCCTGGACAAAGCCATCGCAGAGCTACCTTCGTCGCTGCGGTATCTTCGCACCAGTTCCAACATTTGTTTGCTCAACGCTGCTTATAACGAATATCTTTTTGAGCCACTGGACATTTTAATGGATGATTTTCGCAGCTTTGTTTTCACATGGCATAATAAGCGATTTATTGGCGATGATGGACCGTGGAATATTGACTTATCGCCTTATTATAATTTTTTTACCAAGGAAATAAGCATTACCGGAGAGCTGCTCAATTGGCAAAAGCAAGAATATCTCTTTCGAGATGATGGAATTGAAAACAATATTTTTGCTGCATTCGCAGAATCTGTGAAAAATTCAAGCAATCAGCCGAATAGAAATTGGCGTTTGGAGTTGTTTGAGAATAAAATTATCTTCTCTCAAGAGGATGGAGCTCGTCTTTGTGCTAGTGAAATATTCTTTGGTAACGGTCGTCGTTTGGTTCAAGCACTGACTTTGAATAATACCGGAGATCATTGTGCATGGATTATCGATGATTGTCCAACTGTAAATTTTAACAAGAAATTTATGTTAAATTTCTAATTGATATATGATTCAATTAAGCATGTATTAAAATAAATGTGTTGTGTTATTCATCACTTCATTCTTTCTCTGAATTCGGAAAAGTGCAAGGTCGTAGCCAGGATTTACCAATGGGGGGTTTTGATGAAAATTTTTTTTACAAATGGAAAAAGTTTCATTTGTACCCCTCTCAAAATTAACCTTGATTTTTTATAACGATTCCCAAAGTATTTTGGCTGTAACGATAGCCGCCAGTGAGCTAAAACATTTTGCAAAAACCTCCAAAAGTCATGTTTTTCGTAAATATACTGGCTGGTAGAATAGTTGTAAAAAAAAATAAACTTTCAGCTATTAAAGGCCATAACAGGCTTTTCAAATCTGCATCAAAAATTGTGAAAGTTTTGCAATAGCATTAAAAATAATGCTGATTTTCATGCTACCTTTTTTAATTTATTTTCACAAAAATTAAAATAACTTCATTGTTTCTAGTGAGATCCTCACTTTCAAGATATCGTTGGAAAGGATTTGAGTATTTGCATTCATGGCCAGATTTTCTTAAATTTATACACATTGAAGCTAAAATATTAATTATAAAATAAACACCTTCTGAAAAAATTTTGTAACAAATTAAAAAAAAAAATTAAGTTTTTGTATGGAAATAAAATAAAAAATATCAAAAATTAAGTCTTCTTTTTTTGCAAATTCTACCAACACGTCCTGCTCTGTTACTGTGCGATCACTGTGTATGCTAAGGGATGCACATCCGTTCAAACGGATCTCGTCCATTGGATTACGGAGGTATTTTTTAAGAAATTTTACGATATATCTTTTATCTCAAATTAACCCATTTCCAGCTATTGGTGCATTTTTGCACCAGTAACGTTAGAATTTTCTCCAGATGAGCACGAAAGTGATATGACCTGGCACTGTAGGAATTATGTTAGCATGGACCTTTGACAATAGACAATATTTTTTGTTTGAGTCGATTCGGTCGTTTACTTGGATTTTACACGCGCACGGCGCGTCGCAATTTTTGGGTTTTTTTATTTTTAAAAATACGGGAAAAATTTAAAGTCACAATATCGAAAATTGCTTTTCAATAGTAACTATTACAAGTTTTAAATTTTATGTTCAAATAAATTTAAGACCGTTTGCTGTTTTAAAATGGGCTGGTACGGCTGTGAAATTATGTGATGCAGCTAGTGGTGCAAAAATGCATCAGTCCGCCCAGCCCTTTCCTGTGGAGCTAATTTTGCCAGATAAAGTTTAGGGCCATATATAGACTCTGGACCAAGTTTCATCGATTTTGGTCCGGTAGTTAAGGAACCGCCAGAAATGGGTTAAAAACCCTGCAAGACAACCCAACAAGCAAGAAAAATATTTTTCTCCAAGCTTGGAAAAAAAGTCTGCAACCTCCACTTAACATCCAACTCATTTTTCCAAGTCAACTCTAACATCTTGGAGTTGAGCTGAAAATTGGCTTGAGATGGATTAGTTTTCAATGTGGCAATACTGTTGTCAACAAAATAATTTGTTTTTGTACCTGACAATACTAGGTTGTTTTCGTTATAGTGTTTCTTGTTGGAATTTGTAGAAAAGTGAATTTGTGAATTGCAGCAAAATAATAAAAGTAAAGTGAATAAAGTTAGTAGAAACTGCAACAAATTAGGCATAAGTGCAGTTTATGGCCTAAGCGTAAATAATTGTTTTCATATGTTTACTAAACGTATTTTGCACTCCTTAGTCCAAAAATGCAAAAAGAAAAGGCATAAATGCAGTTTATGGCCCACGCATAAATAATTTTTTTATTAAACGTATTTTGGACTAATTAGTCCACAATTGTACAAATCAAATGTCGGCCTCAAGTGGCTTAGGAGATAAAATTCACGAAAGTTTCAAAATTCAATGCAAAATATGAAGTTTGTGGAATGAAGCCGAAAATAAACAATGGCTGCATTCAGCGGAAGGAAGGAGTGGAAGTGGAATACATTTATTTATTTAATATTATTTTTAAAATTAGCGAAAAAATCAATTTAAATATTTTCATTAATTTATAAAAATGTGTAAATAAGTGTAAATTTATGGTGCCCCCAGACTATGTGTCATACAGATGATATGTCAAAAAAATTACATACCGAATTTAATCTTACTTACTTACTTACTTAGTTGGCGCTACAACCGTATGTCGATCTTGGCCTCATCTAAGAATTTGTGCCAGCCATTTCTGTCTTTCGCTTACTGGCGCCAGTTGGAAATTCCAAGCTTCGTCAGGTTGTCCTCTTTTCAAATGCGTGATGAACGAAGATGCGGTCGTCCTCTTCTGCGTTGACCGCCGTTGGGTACCGAATCAAATGTTTTCTTCACTGGAGCATCGTCTTTCATGCGCTGAACATGACCAAGCCAGCGAAGCCGCTCGATTTTAATGCGCTTGACTGTGTTGATGTCAGCGTACAGCTCATACAGTTCATCATTCCACCGTATTTGGAACTCGCTATTGACGCAGATTGGTCCGTAGATCTTACGAAGAATCTTTCTCTCAAATGCTCCTAAGGTCTTTTCATCTGAACTGCTCAGCGTCCAGGTTTGTGATGCATAAAGTAGAGTCGAGAGAGGGCTCTGCTTCTCAATTGCCTACTGAGCCCAAAGTAACACCTGTTGACAAGAGTTATTCTTCGTTTGATCTCAGTGCTGATGTCGTTGATTGAGTTTATGCTGGATCCCAGATAAACGAAGTCCTTCACAACCTCAAAGGAGGTATTATCAACTGTAACGTGGGTTCCAAGACGCTGGGACTGTTCGTTTGTTGACACCAAGTATTTCGTCTTATCTGCATTCACTGCCAGACCCATTCGACTTGACTCTCTTTCTAATCTGGAAAATGCTGCACTGACTTCGTGCGTATTATGGCCAATGATATCGATGTCATCAGCATACGCAAGCAGCATAACACTCTTGTAGAATATTGTGCCACTACGTTTCAGATCAGCAGCTCGGATTATCTTTTCCATCATTATGTTGAAAAAGTCGCACGATAAGGATTCACCTTGACTGATACCTCGTTTGGTAACAAATGGTGGGGAGAGGTCCTACCCGATTTTTACTGCGCTGCTGGTGTTGCTCAGAGTCATCCTGCAAAGTCGTATTAGTCGTATTACCGAATTTAATCTGTGTGTCAAAATTAAGTTTATGTCAGACAGCTTTTTTCTTTTGTCTCCACACTATCTGACAAGTCATTTGAAAATAAAAAACAGCTTTTGAAAGTTTTGTTAGCCGTAAAGCTCTTTAGTGTCCTCCTTTGGCCATTCAAACTAAGAATAAATTCATTATAAATCAATTTATTGAATACATATCTTAAAATTTACCTTTTCTTCCATTTGCACAAAAAAATTTATCAAAATGACATTTTGTACAGATGAAAAAACATACGAAATTAGAGACGGTTCTAATTCAAAAATTTACAGACGCAAATACAAACGACATTTCAAAACCACAGTTTCATATGTTCCACACTATCTGTAGCTAAAGTCCATTTGTAATTTTTGACTTGTCATATGTATGAAACGTATAGTGTAGAGGCACTTTTAGTATTTGAAAAATAATATAATTTATTTTAAATACTTTTATGAAAATGTGAAATATTAGGTTTAAAACTATTTTTATTGATTGAAATAAAAATAATTGGAAAAGCTTTCTCTTAAAATACTATTCCTTTTTTCATTTTGGGTTGGAGATCGGTTAGAGAAAGACCTTGGAGATCAAGTGGAGATCCAGCCTTATCTCAACTGGAGATCGAAGGTTCATTTCCCTGGAGAATGGCTTGGATCTCAAGTGGAGGTCAAGTTGATATCCAGCACTGGAGATTGGAGAAACGAACTGGAGCTCCACTTGAGCTCAAGCCAATCTCCTAAAGTCTCCAAGGTAAATGTTTATTGAGATGGTTAACCGAAACTCCACCAACACTTAAACGAATTTTTGTTCACTACTAATACATATGCATAGTTTCTACTTTCTTAAGAATCAATGTTTTTCGTTAAGTAACCTATGATTTTCTCCGTAGCGGTAACAAAAATGTTCGTTTCGCAACCCTGTCTACGTTTAGTAATGTTATCTCATTCTGGTGCTTGCAAATACGTATAAAAAGTTCAAGTGATTAAGAATGAATTTATTTTTACGCTTATATGCATGAAGTTTCGTAAACCAACGGAATTTTGAAACACGTTTTTAAAGAAATAAAAAATTACTATAAAAATCAGACAAATAAATAAAGGTTTGAGGCAAATAAACAAAGTTTTAAACAGAAATTTAATAATATTACAAATAATGAATAAAAAAACATTAAATAAATTTAGTCAGCTTTGACAAAAAAAAAATTCCGAGTCAAGTGCTGCAAAATATAAAAAAGTTGAAAAATTTGCAAAAAAAAACTTAATGCGCTGCTGTGAGTGTCTCGGAGGTAGTGATGAGCGATGAAATGTTAGCTATGAACACGGTAGTGTAGCTGAAGGCGCTGTGAGTGATGAGGAAGTTAGGAGTAGGAAGCCAGCCAATAACAACATTTCCCACAATACGATTAGCGATCTTTTAGAGACTTTTAGAATTTTTGGCTTAGATGGTTTGCCATTGTCTACTAAATCATTTTTCCAAACGAGCAGAAAGATAGTATAAATGCATTCTATTCCATGTAGTGAGTTGTATCTTGGTATAAAAACATATTTCCAATCGAATGCATTTGACTTTTTAGAGAAAAACAAAAATTTTATGATCGATGTAGGAGTTGACGGCTTGAAGCTTTTCAAAACTCCAATCTAGTGTTATGGCTAATAATTGGGGCAATCGTAGGTTTTTCTAAAGAAAAGTTGTTCACTATTGCTTGCTTTTCTGGACAAAGAATAATTGCAGATCATTTGCTAAGCAAATTTAATTGGAATGGTCAATGGGAGAAAAAAAGACTTACCGTAAAAGACTTACCGTAATCAACGTAATTTTACTTGGTATGGTCTTTGTAAGGACCCCTTTTGACAAGGGTCAAAATGGCCCTCACATTTAGGCTTTCATCATATGCGGCCTCACTCAACCGGCCCTCACTATAAACGGCCTCATTAAAACCGGCCTTGCAACAAGTGGCCCCACCGCAACCGACCCTTAGTACAAGCGGCGGCAGTAGAACCGGCCGCTGAACACTCAACGTGATAGTCAACAGCTACAACAACATCAACGATAGCCAACAGCTACAACAACAATAACAACATCAACTACAGTTCCTACAGCTCAAGACAACAGCTACGGCATGATCCAGTAGTAGAAACAACAACAAGCTACAACACAAGCCAACAAAATCTGCATGACAACCGGCGATAACAAAGAAACGCCCAACACAGACAAACACAACAAGCAGCTGCATCAATCCCCTGCCACATCATGCCATGCGCGGTATTTATTATGTATAAGTATATATTTTAAGTTAGCTGCTACGTAAGTACAGCCTTAACAAAACATAAAATAATTGGCATCAAACTATTTTATTAATTTCAATATTAACATACTTAAAGCTTACAATACATGAGTCATTTTCTGTATATCTATCTTAAAATATGTATGTATTATATCACACATAAACTATTATGCGTATTATATTTAGCCACTAAGTAAAATTAAAATATAACATTAAAATATTCAACACTTGAATTTATAAATAACATACTCACCCTGTATCACGTATTCTAAGTATATAAGAGAAACATAAGATTTCCCCTTAAAATATCAACACACATACTAACGTAGCTAATAAGTTAAAACATGAATTTACACAGACTTGAAATGTTAACTTTATTTATTTGCTCGCTCGGGCAACTGAAACATGTATTGCTATCTCAATAGCATAAGTATGTATGGGTAACATGACGCTGGTGCCAGTCACTAGTGAGTCGATGTTAAAATTTTTAAATAAACATTCTTGCGAGAGGCATCGAACTGAACGGACGTGTTTGAATTTTATTAGAAGAGTGCATGGATTAGAATGACTTATACCTCAACATTTTCTTGGAAAGACCTCTGGACAGCCGCTGAGCATACCCTGGCTGGAAAGCGAAGTAGCGCCCGAGGTTCGATACACCTTGTCAATTTTTAATTTTCATAACATAAGTAATATTTCTGTATTTTTTGCAGATGTTTTCAAAATAAAGGGGAGACAACAATTTTAAAAGGATATCCGCAAATCCATTGACTAAGCCCACAATATGCATAAGCAAAAATTATATAAGTCAGAAACGAAAGCTAACTAAATTTAATTTTTGAATGAATTAACTTACATGAATTCACTTAATTCATTTATTGTAAATCAATCATTATATTATCATAAATAAAAAAAAATAAATTTACATGTGTACTAATAATTTTTTAACTATAACGGTTGGCTATTTTTACTAATTAACCAGTCACTTTTTTATTACCTATAGCTGGTATCAGTGACTAACTTTATTCTAGTCAAATCTGGTTTGAAATTCTGATAATTTACTAGTTATATGCATTAAAGTAGTAACTAGCTTATGTATCAAATAGTATTTGGGAATTACCTGGCTAGTTTTACGGTACAAATATTAAAACGGTTGGGAATGGAATATGGTGTGACAGAGATGATTATTTGTTTATTATATGTAAGAAGACAAGCAAGAATGGGATATAAAATCACACGTATAGAAGAATTTTGGTTACTTTTGTCCCGATGCTCTGTGTAAGATGATGGGAAAATCGTAAATTTCTACCAGAAACTTTTTATACCGCTCCCAGTTAAATAAAAGTTGTTTAAACAAGTACCTGTTTTGCAGGGAAAGTTTAAGAGACAGAAAAACTTTAACATAAACTGCATAAGTCTAAAAACCTAAAAATTCACAAAATTACTTAAACGGTTAACTTAAGGTAGGCATGCATGAAGGTTAAAAAAATTATTTGATTTTTTTTTCATAAATGTGTTAAATTAATTTCATACCTTCAAAAAAACACGTCCTAAAATAATTTTTTAAAATTCGATAGTAAAGACAATAGTGATGGTCATTTTGAATGTATCACGTTTGATTCAATAAATCACGACGCATTGGTTTTCACTATTGTTGTTTAGACGATTCAACTCATAAAAAAGATCTTTTACACATAAACGCAGCTTCAGTATATAATTTGTTGAGTTTTTTTAGAACATATTAAACTGACTCACTGAAATAATAACTGAAATGCATTAATTTTAATTAAAATTTGTATCCTCTGGGAGGGGGTTTGAACCACGAACAGAAGCGTACGTAAATTGGTAAGTTCTAAGTACTTATATAAATTTAGAATTTTCCAAATACATTTATATATAAAAGCTTAAGGCACTGATATTGTATAGTAAACTTGTAAAATGGATCGGAGTTTATACAGGTAAGCTAACTTAAATATTTAATGCCACTGATAATGTGTAGTAAACCTGTGTAACGGATCGCGGACATCGGTGCCTCAAGCTTTTAAATATAAATGTATTTGAAAATTTTTAAATTTATATAAGTCTTTAGAACTTTCCAATTTACGTACGCTTATATTATGATGATGAGTAACCAAGAGAGGGGTTCTTCTGGACCTACAATATACCTACTATATACATATATACCAAATGTCACTTAAAGCTATTTTTTTCTTTTTAGTTCGTCTTTTTTTAATAAAAGCTTATTTTTAAAAAAAATTTTACCTTTATTTGTTTTTTACTTTTTAGTCTTAAAGGTTTATTAACATCTTTTATTTTTAAAACTTAGCAAATACTACAGCATTTTAGTTTCTTAGATAGAGATATAGAATTTTTATTGATTTGTGGGCGGTAAAAGGGGGTGTGGCAAAAATTTTTATTTTAATATTGCATTGTCACCGAACTTACATATGTAAGTTTAATTTCAGATTAATCGGATACCAACGAGTTTGCAAAATTGCAAAAAATGGTTTGAAAATTTTGACGGACTAACATACATACAAACATATATACATACGAACGAAGCAAGTTATAATCAGCTTATAATCAGCCCCGTAGTTTTAAAGATATAGAATTTTTATTTATTTGTAGGCATCATCTACTTGAAGGAAATTAACTGCCAAAATTTTAGTTGAATCAGCCTCATAGTTTTGGAGGTATAGCATTTTAATTGATTTGTGGGCGGTAAAGGGGGTGTGGCCATATGTTATTCATAAACCCGATGCTTTATTTGATAAAAATTTACTGTTTAAATTTTAGCTGAATCAGCTCCGTAGTTTTAGAGATATAGCATTTTTATGGATTTGTGGGCTATAAAAGGGGGAGTGGCAAAAATTTTTCCTTAAGTATCCTCTACTCGAAGGAAATTTACTGCCAAAATTTCAGCAGAATCGGCCCAGTAATTTTAGAGATATAGCAATTTTTTTAATTGTGGGCGGTTAAAGAGGTTGTGGCAAAAATGTTTATCATAATATTGCATTGTCACCGGTCTTACATATGTATGCTAAATTTCAGCTTAATCGGATACCAACAAGTTGTAGAAAAATGGCTTGCAAGTTTTGAGGACATGCATACATACGAACGAAGCAAGTTAAATAAAAACTTATAAAAACATGAAAAATGCAAAAACTAGAAGTGATGTGAGAAAACAAGGTAAAAACTTCTTGTTTGAAAATACTGTGAGCGTCAAAATAAAGTAAACACCAAATGTTCGTACAGAAAAATATTTATTATGCATAAAGAAATAATACTAAATAAAAAGTTTTACTGGAAAATTCATAAGTAATTGAATTCAAACTAAATCCATTAAAAACAAAAAGGAAAAACCAAACACATTTAAAAATATCGCACTTTTAAATAAAATATAGCAAATTTTATGCATCAAAATAAAGTAAACAGTTTTAGAAATACTTTGCAAAAATTAATATTTAGTACTTTGTTTGCTTTCCTTTTGACTTTATTACCTCCGTTAGTCTTCTTGGCATTGAGTGAACTAGTTTTTGGGTGACATCAAGTGAAATTTTACTCCATTCTTCTCGTAATGCGATCCTTAGGTCTTCCTTGCATGAAATCTGCCTTTCTCTTATTTTTTTGTCCAGATGTTCCCATAAGTGCTCGATTGGGTTAAGGTCTGGGGACTGCGGTGGATGATCAAGAACCTTTGGAGTACGATATAGCAACCACTCCTTCACAATTTTGGACGAATGCTTAGGGTCATTATCTTGTTGGAATATCCAGTTCCGTGGTAATCCCAATTTCTCTACACTGGGTGCAATATTGTCCTGCAAAATTTTAAGATAGTCCTCTTTTTTCATTGTTGATTCGATAAACACAAGATTACCGACTCCTGATGCCGACATACATCCCCAGACCATAACAGAGCCTCCACCATGTTTAATCGTTTTAGTTACACACTTATCATTGAAGGCCTCGTTCTTGCTTCGCCATATTTTTGGAGGTTTTTTGACACCAAATATTTCAAATTTACTCTCGTCAGAAAATAAAATTGTTTCCCAAAAAGATGGAGCCTCATTTATATATTTTTTGGCAAAATTCATACGCTTGGACTGGTTGACCTTGGAGATGTAAGGCTTCTTGCGAGGTATTCTTCCATGTAAACCATCTTTGTGTAGTGCTCTTCTAATGGTGCTCGCACTTACAGGCTTACCTGAAGTTTGTGAAATATTTTCTGCTATTTTTACTGCACTAGAAGCCGGATTTGCCTTTACTTTTCGAACTACAGCTCGTATTTCTGTGTCAGTAAGACGCTTTGGCCGCCGTGCTGCAGGCAAATTCTCCACTGTATGATGCTTGGCAAATTTGTCTATTATTTTTTTTATTGTGCAGTGATTTCTTCCAACAATTTCACCTATTTCACGCAAGGATTTACCTTTTTTATTTAAATCTATTATGATTTGACGAGTTTCTAGTGAAGTTTGTTTCCCCATTGTAAATTTACTTATTTTATACTTTAGTTTTGAAAAAAACAACTAATTGTATGCTGATGACTTAAGAAGAACGAAATGAAATGAAGAAGTAATGAAACAAAGAAAATGAAATGAGAAAAGTGTTGCCACTATTTTTAAACTTAAGCGATTTTTTACATAAAAGTGATGCCAGTGTTTACTTTATTTTGACGCGTTAATATTGATATGTTTTTATTACGAACGTATTATGACGTTGTGTTTGCATATATTTACCTAATATTTTTTAAGTATTAGAACTCTACTAAAAGAGGTGTTCATTCTATAACTCAACTTTTAATTTTTAATCAATAGTTACTTAGAAATTATAAATTTAAAGTATTGCAATGAGTTGTTTACTTTATTTTGACGCTCACAGTATGTAGTTTAAAATTTTAAAAAGGAAAATTAGAATTCGTATTTTGCTGACTTTCGTAATCTTAAAAAAATTGCTAGATACTTTTTTAATAATTAAGGGTTCAACATAAAGAAAGGCGATAATAATATTGGCGTTTCTAGAAAAAGCAATATGTTTAAAATATATATTGAAAAATAAAACTAATTTAAGTACACACAGACATTTGCTAACTCCACCGCCCCACCCCCTCTCCCAGTGTAGCACCAAATATAAAAAGTTTCTAAACGAATATATAGTTAATTCAAGGCTTAACTTTGGATGAACAGCAGATAAGTAGCAACTTCAGGAAGATTGAAAAACAACCTTGCAAAGAGAACCCTCGAACAAAAGCACCCCAAATTAACTTCCTCAGCCAACAAACAAGCAGCCAGTTGCAATTTTCTCTATATTAAAGTAACCATGAAATTAAAGAACATAATTCCTGAATCATCATCATCATCTTGCACTAAGTTCCAAATCGACTCCTGCGCTGGTAGCCGGTGAAAGCAAATCTCAAGAAATGCAACTCGGCAGCAGTTAAATTGAAGCGAATATTTGGAGAAAAACATAAAAAGAATATACATAAAAACAAAACTCAAAAAAAAAGAACGCGAAACAAATTAGCAAGAGGACAGACGACTCGGATGTTGATGGAGCAGCGAGCTTTGTGCTGGTACTGTTGGTGTTAGAGGTCGAATGCTAGAATGAGAGCTTGCGAAAAGGTGCAGAATAGAAGACTATCTTTACTTTTTTTTTTCTTTAGCTTGCATTCGACGCCCCAATCTTATCTTCAAGTTATTTATTACTTTTACTTTTTTTTTATTTTCAACAATACCCGAAGGTGTAATTGAATCAAATGAGCTTAACTACTTGGATTACTTGAGAGCAGAATGTTTGGCCAAAACCGGCAAAAGAAAGGCAATGGTGTGGTAATCGGTGGACTGATGGATACCGCTGAAAGGAAGTTACATCAAAAAAATAGAAAACAAACATTTTATTGTTTGGTGCTAGTTTAGGGATATCAAGGTAATTGGCTTTTCAGCATGTAAGATGGTGTAATGGGCAAGCTTCTTGCTCTTATTTTGTAAAAGAAACTTTAATATCCTGTAATGAAAATAATAGCTTTTATTTTGTTCTTGTTATTCCCTTATCAGCAACTTCGTGAAAGTCTCATTTATGAGCCAACTGCTGCAACTTAATAAATCACTCAGTTGAATTATAAAAATTTCAAATGTTCATTTGAACAGCTGTCTACAGAATTGAAATAATGGGATAGTGAAAAAATGGATAGAATACTAAGATGACGTGAAAGTTTTTAAAACACACCCGCAATGAATGGTTGTTGGTTGTTTTCTTACTTCTTCATGATATTACTTTTAAATATTTGTTAGTTTAATTTAATCAGTAATAGAAAATTGCCCGTTTTTTCTGTCATATATACATCACTTATTATCATTTGATGCAAAGTTTAACTGATTGCTACTGTTTTGTACGAGAACCCACAGCAAGGTGGCAGATGTGGAATTAGGATGTATAGATGAAATATAAGAGATTAAAAAATAAAAGATTTACAGGTAGAAAAGCGCAAGTACAAGATTGAGATGCATAGCAACAAGAATGAGGCCCTAAAACTTTGCGAGTGCATATATTAACTTCGATTTAAAATTTGCACTCAGAGTATAAAATTTCACAAAATCAAATTAAAACTATCCCTCCCAACAGGGGCGGATCTAGGAAAATATTTGGGCGGGGGGGGGGGGGGTTAAAAATATTTATGTTCGTTATTTATATATGCATAGAGGGAGAAATAATTGTTTTCTTCGAAAAAATCCGAAAATCCATTTAAATTTTTTAATAATAAAGTGAAAATCGATAAAGTTTTCAAGGACATATATCAATAAGCATTTAAATCAAATATAAAGTATTTTATCATTTGTTGTTTAAAAGAAAAAAATACTCTTTGTTTCCTTTTGAAGATAGCGGTGTTTTGTTGCGCTATGCTAGCTAAGAGAAATAGAGAGCAACATGGAGTTTATTAAAACTCTCGCAACACAAGTGGGAAGATTTCTCAAAAAAACTTTACACTTTACTCTACATAAAATCTTTTCTTAAGGAATAAACTCCAAAATATGCTTCTGAATGGTTTTCATATGACATAATTAACATACGTCTTGTGTTGTGTGTACAACGCAAAAACAAATAAACAAACAAATTAGAATATGATAAACAGACCACCAAATCACAAGCAAGGTTAGTAACATAAACAAACCTTGAAACACTGAGCACATGTGAGTACAATATGATCAAGTTTGATAGTGCAGCATGAATGAAATAATAAAACGGCATGAATGAAAACAATAAAATAAATAGTAATTACTAATGAAAGACGAATGTTGGATAAGTGCAAGCAGCCACTTGTGGTCTTAACAAAGAGCCGCTCATATTGTAACTTGCACATGTGCGTCAGTATGTGAGCAAATATTTGGTATTGCATTTCGGGAAGTCTGCATATTAACTCACAACAATCTTAAATGGTTGGTCAAACTAAATATATTGGAAATGTAACTGGAAAATGGATGTATCTTAGGGTAAAAAATAATGTAACAAATTATTATAAAAGAAAATTAAAACTTAAAATAAAACACAGTTATTCTATGATTATATTAACGAATAATTAATATACTGGCAGCATTGCCTTCCTTTATCATTCACATAAAATCAGCCTTTTAGCCTTTACATAAGGCGTGGTACGCTTCAAGTCAAAACGACTCTAGATAAAAATCCTTGTTTAGTAATCAAATCCTTGAACGTATTAATTTAACGAAACACTTGTATAAAATTCTTTTATCATCTTTTTCGATTTTTCGCGCTCACTTTTAATTTATAACGTGAATAAAATAAATTTAAATGAATTCGAACTGTTTATTGCAACAATATGAAACTAATACAAATTTTTTCCAATAATTATGTTCTCGCAAATCTCTCACCCACACCATTTTAAGGGCCTCATCCCAGCAAACATTATGACTCTTAAAAGACTATTTCAAGACTCATATATATGAGCCTTTATAGTCATAATGCGCCCAAAAAACGCTCTTTTATTAGTACTTTTTCGTATGTTATGGGCTCCAAAATATGATTCATATCAATGACTGTGTTATGTTTCTTTTTGGAGCCATAAAAAAGACGCTTTTAAGACTCATATTTATAACTCTATAAAGACTCATATAAAGGACTCTTTGAACACTCATAATTAAAACTCTTTTAGAACTCATATAAATTATTTTTTTAAGAATAATACTTAAGACTCTTTTAAGACTCATATTTAAGACTCTTTTAAGAGTCGAATTGAATACTCTTTGAGGACTCATATTCAAGACTCTTTTAGAACTCATAAAAATTATACTTTTAAGAGTCATACTTAAAACTCTTTTAGGACTCATATGTAATACTCTTTTAAGACTCATATAAAGGACTCTTTGAAGACTCATAATTAAGATTATTTTAGAACTCTTATTAATCATTATTTTACGAGTTCTGTTAAAGACTCTTTTAAGACTCATATATAATACATTTTTAAGACGTATTTAATGAAATCCGTAAGGAATCATAAATTACACTCTTTTAGAACTCATATTATTTACTATTTTAAAAGTCATTAGGTCCATATTAAAAACTCTTTAAAGTCTCAGAAAACAGATATTTTTATACACAAATTGTAGACTTTCATTTGATGTTATTAAAAGATTAGCCAACATTTTCTGAGGCTTAAAGCAAAGGTATGACTCTTTTATGAAAGCTCATAAAACGTATCATAAAAGGATCATATTTGTGACATTTTATCTACGACATTTTATCCAAAACACAATAAAATTGATTTTTTTTTTATATATTCAATTTATTTTAATTACATTTTTTATTCATTCAGTCATAATTAAAAAAATAACATTAAAACATATTGAAATAACATATATTTATATTGGACGTTAAATTTATTTTAATAAAAATTTTTAATTCATTCAGAAAAAAAATATAAAAACTTAACCAAATTACATTTATTTGTTTGTCCTTATATTGAAAGAAAGCTGTTATAAGTAAAGTATAAGTAATAAAAAAAGGATATTTCAATGTTTGTTCTTATAATTAAGTCTATCTTTTGCAGTTTGCAACCGGCGTGCCGGTTAATGAACATTATTTTTCGGTGTGATTAAACTTTCGGAAAAATGCGCATAAAAACAAAAATGAAAAAAGAAAATAGTTTAGATGAATATTAAGTAGTAATATTGCATTAGGGGCTATTTTAAAGCCAAAGAGTAAGGGAAAAAAGACAATAAGTTAAGTTTTGTTTTATTTGAAAACTTATTATAAGTTCACTTTCCACGTATAGCTGATGTTACAGCAAATCCATTTATAATAGTTTTGTTACATTACTCCACTAAAGACACGAACTCACTATGAAGATTTATAATTAAATAATAGTATGAAATTAAATAACTTCCACGCACTTCGACGTTTAAACTCCAAATGAATATTTGAATTGAATGCTTGCTGCGAACCAAAAGCGCAGCAAGCTGATCGCAGCAAGAAAGGAATTCCACAAACTGTGGCCCCAGCATAGCAAGCACCTTATTATTTAGAAATTACATTCACAGGAACTTCGCGAATTACATTTTAAGGGCAAATAGAAATTTTTTTCGTAACGCTTTGGAGTCAGATTCAATTTTCGTTTACTAGTCTGTGATGACTTATGACATTTTAAATACTTATTATATTAATTTCTAAATAAATGTAATAAATCATAAAACTCACATACAAATGACTGCTTTATGAGTCTTTTTTATGATTTGTCATAAAACACTCATAAAGAAGAGACTTTTATGACTCCATTTTATGAACACTCATAAAACATGCATAAAAAGGAGTCTTTTATGAGTCTCTTTTATGAACACTCATAAAACATGCATAAAAAAGATTCTTGTATGAGTCCTTTTTATATGCACTCATAAAACACTCATAAAAAGTATTATTTTATGATTCCTTTTTATTAACACTCATAAATCACGCATAAAAAAGACTCTCTTATGACTCACTTTTATTAACACTTGTAAAACACTCACATAAATGACGCATTTTAGAGTCATATTTTTTGAAGGCTCATAAAATGTTTGCTGGGATGTACTACGTTTATACCAGAGCTGCCAGATCTTTAAAACTCCTACTCGCCATTTGTTGGTAACTAAACCGCAAAAAACCGCCAAAAAAATTTTTCTTAAAATATTTAAAAAAAATAAATAAAACCATAATATTTTCATAACGTTATAAATTTAGTTAATTTATTTGTACATATTTACAGAAACTCCAGCTTACAGCTTTTATTTATTTATATATTTTTTTATTCTTAGTAATATGTGAACAAAACGTATAAAAACTAAACCAAGATCAACGACTAGAATGTATTTCATAAAATTTAAAATAACGATAAAAAACAATAGAGTACTGGGAGAAAACCATATATTCAGCTTAATTCTGAATACTTTTTCCCGGAGAATCGGAAAAGGGAGTTTTTATTTTTAGGATAGCAGATAAAGACATCACTTTTTCTTACACTCATGAATATTGATGGTTGATGAACAAATTTACATTAAAAATTTCCAAAATGTTCTTGAACTTTATCTTAAATATGAAATCTCACTTTTCCGATTTCCCGAGAAAAATTATTCAAAATCGTGCTGATTGATACCAAATCCAAAATATATTTCTAGTTTTTAACAAATTGTAATCACATCATTATATACTTCCAATTCTTCATTGACTTCAAGTTCATAATCTTCTAGTTTTGGGTACATAATTTTAGAGTTAAAACTTTTAAACATTTCCTTTGTAGGCTCAAAACTTTCATTAAAATTATTCAAATAAAAGCACAACTTGCATTTTCCCAGTCTTTTCTATATCTTCTTGTTCCTTCCTTCCTTCCTTCCTTCCTTCCTTCCTTCCTTCCTTCCTTCCTTCCTTATTTTTTGGCATTTTAGCGCTCAAACTGAACAAGTTTAAGCAATATCAGCTGTAAAAAGTGATTTTATGTTTTATGTTGTGGTAGCACTGTTGCTCGTCGAATTAAATGTTAGAGATTAGAAAAATTTTTGCTATGAAAAAGTGTTGCATGACGCAAAAAAGCATTCGATCTTCTTTTAAGGGAATCTCGTCAAAGTGGTCGCTCAAACCGCAAGTTTGGCGAGATATCGCCATATCTGGCAGCTCTGGTTTATACGTCAGCTATTTGCAAATACAAATAAATTGCATAATGAACTCACAGCTTAGAGCCCGAACAGAATCAAAAGTCGTTACGACCGGCGATCCTCTCTGGTCGCCAGACACACAGAACCCGTCTAGAATGAAAGCGATTGTGACTTACGATGCAGGGTTGCTTTTATATAGCATAGTTTTGTTAGCATCTATGTTTTGGTTGTTATGTAAGTGAAACAGAAACAAAAAAGTAACGTGAGAACATAGCAAAAACTATGAAATTGTCTTTGAACATACCCAATTGTTTGCAAAATATGGCAGCACTAATTGTACTCAGAGAGGAAATCGTCGGTCGTTAGAGAAAAAATAGAATAGATTCTATTCAATTTTACTCTAGCGATAAGTCGCTACGACTCTTGCTCAGCAATTTCATTTTGGACGGCTACGTTAACTTGCATGTTTTCCGTTTGGGTGTTCGACATCACAAGTCATTACGACTTTTGGTTCTGTTCGGGCTGATAAGTTGCTGCGACTCTTGCTCAACAATTTCATTTTTGACGGCTTCGTTAACTTGCGTGTGTTCTGTTGCGTGTTCTACATCGCCGGTCGTTACGATTTTTGATTCTGTTTGGGCTCTTATACGGCAGTTTCTTTTCAGAAATAGTTTTACTTTTCAGTGCTGCCTGATTAAAAACACACAATTACATTATACACGGAGATAATTATTACGCTTGAATCAAGCAAATCAGCAAAACTTTGCTCAATCACGGTGTGATTTTAGAAAAAGATTGCTAAATTTAAATCATTCCTCATGTATTAACGAAAAAGCAAAATTTTGATTAAATTCAAGCAAAATTTTTCTTAGTTATTATAAACTGCAAAAGCAAATTTTTACTTAATTCAAGCAAATATTTGCTAAGTTGTTATAAATTGGAATAGCAAATTTTTACTAAACTCATGCAAATATTTGCAAAGTTATTATAAGCTAAAATAACAAATTTTTGCTACGTTAAAATTTTGCTAAGTTATTATAAACTGGAATAGCAAATTTTGATTAGTTTTTGCTGAAATCTAGCATAATTTTGAAGTGGCTGAGATTTAAGCACAAGTTTTGCTTAACCACAATACAAATTTACCAAACAGTTTTCTCCGTGCAGCACTAATGTAAAAACATATGCTTTTTAAAATGATCGTTGAAAAAAAGTGGCAACACCTACCGTTATATTGCAATTAGTTTCGTTAATCACAACTTGTTTTTGCAACATAATTAATTGCAAATAAAATTTTAAGTCATCGTTTATATGGAAAAATTAGCTATTTGTAATATTTTTGTTTGCAATATTTTTAATTAAAGTATAAACGTAGTAATAGACTGAGTAGTTTTAGTGTCACAAGTGTCAAAGTGCAATATTAATTTGTATGCGATAAATAGAGTTCTTCTTAAAATTAAATAAACTAATAACATCACTTGTTGTTAAGCTTGTTTGTTTGGTTCGTGTCGAAATCACGAACGCAACATCGTTGGTTGAAACGAATCAATAAACCAGAATTTTCACCATTAGGCCTGGTTTTCACTAGGTCAGTTTTCAATCAAAAATGTTGTCAATCTAATGAAAACGTATTGTCATTTATATTTGTTGTCATATATGACCACTGATTGTCATATAAAATCACAAACAAGTGATAACAGATAGAATTTTGCTTGTCAATCAAAATATCGTTGTATGACAAGAAAAATCTAAATGCCAACATGTTGGCATTTTGTGTCAGTTGTTGCCTACAAAAAAATTTTGTTTTAATTTTTTTTTTGTTTCACTGCTGGCAAAGTTTTTTAAATATTGTTATTTTAATTATAAAATAAATATAAAACATCAGCTGTTGTTGATGAAAAAAGCACAACTGAACAAACCGATGGCATTTCACAAATAACATCGAAAGTAAAAACAGTATGGCAATCAATTGACACGTAAATTCAACGTCAGTCTTTGACATTCGATTTTATGTCAGTTTTTGGGTTTCAATGAAAACGCATTTGACGTCATATGGTCAAGATGTCTACCGACATCAGTGATTGTTGTCATTGAAATTGACTTAGTGAAAGACAGGCTTTACTATATAAAAAGGAATTCTACGAGTACGTCTGCACTTACGATACTATCGAATCTGTGGATTTTTTTTTATATTAAAACTCATTGAGCGGTTTTTGGATATATGAGGCGCTCAGAAGCTAAGTGGTCCAACCCACATACTGAAGTAATCGAGAAAGATGTATTTGAATTTTACGTCGCTCTAAGAGAAAATGTGCAAGTTAAAAATGAGCAAAGATTGTATGTATCTACATAACATTAAATTTTCTTTTAAATGGAATTAAAAATTCTTTATTAGTTGTTGTTTTAAAAAAATTTGAGGGTTGGACCACTTTGTCAAATACAAATTTTTTTATATTAACCCACATCGGTCCCCTGTATGCGCACGCATACAATTTTGATCGTTAACCTTTAATAAAATAAAAACGGTTCAGCGGAATGACCTTGTATTTTGCAAAGTAGAATTATTTTGCCTGAACAACCAAAAAACCCCGTTTTTGAATTTGTACCCTTACTGTATTTGCCTGTACAGTTATAGTTACGAATCGGTCCCTGTGTATGTGCGCGCATACACATAAGCAGGTACCTGTGTTTTATTTAAAAAAAAAAAAAAATTAACATGCAATAACAATAGAGTTCAGCTACTAAAGCTTTTTCGCACTTTCTCCGCATTAGATCACCTTAAGAACCAGCCCAAATATCACTAAAACATCTCAATAAGGCCATTCACAGTTCGAATACGCTGGTCTGCCATTTGTTCGATCTGCTATTTGTTCGCCAATTTACGAAAACGTATTTTGCTTCGTTGTTGTTTTGCATACAAATGCAAATACGCAGGCACGCGTAAATAAAAGCAGCCCTTGGACGTGCTCTTTGTACCTCGTATTTTTATGCCGCATAATCACATACATCACAGGGTTGCACAATCTTTTTATACGACAGTCACATGGCGAGGTGCTCACAGTTTGAACAATAACAAATGCTATAAATATGATTTGTTAAAAGTACGCTCAAACCGTGAATAGCCCTAATGATACTGATAAGAGTGGTCCAAAACAATCCAAAGTGAGAAAAATTTACCCACCATAATATGGGTTGGGCTCAGGGACAACACAAGACATAACAACTAACCATGCGTTTACATAGATCTAATCATACATTAGTTTTCAATCTACTTTTGAGTTGACCTTTCGATAAGTTAACATCAAAAAAGCTACAGTTGTTAACAAAGGTACTCATGCGATGTAAAGGAGCAGTAGCCATATAATTTGTTCTACTAAAAGGTAAGTAAATTACATTGTTAGCATTTCTACTGCTTCTACGGTTAGTGTTAAAATTTATAAGAGTTAGGAGTTCTGGTGAATAGAATACACCAGTTATGAGTTGGTGTAAATAGACGATATCTGCAGACTTCCTTCTCTCATTCAAAGATTGCATTTTTAATAGTTTTAAACGATCCTCATAAGGAGGAAGGTTTAAAGTGTCAGTTGCACTTAAGCCCCTTAGAGCAAACCGAACAAAACTTTTTTGGATTCTCTCTATACGTTCAACATGTACATTGTAACTTGGAGACCAAACTTGACTTGCATACTCTAAGTGAGGTCGCACAATTGCATAATACAGTGTTGTAGTTGTGATCATACTATTAAATTCTTTGGCCCAGCGTTTCATAAACCCGAGCATAGAAGATGCATTTTTACAAATATAATCAATATGAACGTTAAACGATAGCTTAGAATCCATGCATATACCCAGATCTTTGACAGCATCTACACGACTTAATGCAGTATCTTTTATCTTGTACTCAAAAATTAAATTATTCCTTTTTCGCGAAAAGGTCATAGTTTGGCATTTATCTGGATTTAGAAACATATTGTTTTTAGAACACCAAATTTCAAAGGATTTCAAATCAGACTGGAGCAGATCTGAATTGTCTTTAGCATCTATTGTTCTGTATATTTTCTTGTTTGTCATCTGCATAGATAAGTAGATGAGAGTGTTTGATGATGTGGGTTACATCATTAATGGCTAAAATAAACAGAAGTGGACCAAGGTGGCTACCTTGAGGAACACCTGATTCAGCAATAAATTCAGCTGACAATACGCCTCGAAATCGTATTTGATAAGATCGCTCTGTCAGATACGATTGAATTCAGCTTACAAAAAATTGTGGAAAACCCATTAACTTAAGTTTAAATAGAATTAAGTTGTGTGGCAGTTTATCAAATGCTTTACTAAAATCAGTGTAAGTACAGTCGACCTGGTTACCTGAATAAAATGAATTTAAGCAAAACGTTGTAAAATCGAGGAGATTAGACACAGTGGATCTGCCAGTAACAAATCCATGCTGACGAGTTGTCATGACCTTCCCACAGTGAATTTTCACACGATCATACACGAGGCGCTCAAAAAGTTTTGGAATCGACGAGAGTTTCGCGATAGGCCTGTAGTTTTTTATATCGTTCTTACAACCTTTTTTATAGATAGGACCTATAAAAGATTTTTTCCAAAAAAGTGGAAAAATACTTTCGCTAATTGATTTATTGAACAACATGGACAGTGGTTGACTTAGAACGGAACCACATCGTGTTAACACTGCGGCAGGAATTCCGTCAGGTCCAGCATTAAAATCCTCATCGATCAATCCAATATACTTTAAAATATCCTCTGAAGTAAAGGATATAGAATCCAACAAAACCGTGGGTGTAGAGTTCATATATTCAAAGTACTCTTCATCAGGATTAAAAGAGTCTGAACAAAATGACTCTTTAAAGAGATTGGCAAATAGACCACAAATTACGACAGGATCGTCAGTAAATCCGTCAGAGGTTTTAAATGATGAAGGGAATCCATCAGATTTTTTTTTGGTGTTTATGAAACCCCAGAATTTCTTCGGATCAGACAATATTCTCAGCTTAGTACTGTCTAAATAATTTTGATATAAGGTAGCTGAGCAATTTTCAAAGTCCAGAAACAAACGCTTGTAGATTTCTAGGTCATTCAAGTCCAAGCTACAGACATATTTTTTCCATGCCCTATTCCTGCTGTTGCGAAGAATCTTTAACTCCTTTGTGTACCAGGGGTAAGCACAATTTTTCGTAAATTTGAGGCTATATGGCACGGACAGAGAAAACGTAGCAAAGATTTCCATATAAAAAAAATTAATTGAATCATCAAGAGTGTTATTATTAACATATTCTAAAATAACATGAAGTTTACTTTGAAGTAAATGATTCAACTTCAAAAAGTCAGCTTTTTTTTTTTTTTTTTTTTTTTTTTTATTGTAAAAAGTAAAAAAGTATTTTGTATTTATTTAAGGATAAATTAGTACTGTAAGATACAAAAAGATCTTTAAGAAGTACAACGGTGAAACATAAATAATCAACTTTTAGCATATAATAGTTATAGACTTAAACAATAAAGAATTTATAGTTTAGAACAAAAGTAAAAATAAAAATAGAAAGTATATGTTCAACTGATGACACTTGTAAAATTAAAAGATAAATAATTGATTACTAATTTATAATTTTTTTTTCAGAGTATTTGTAACATATATATTGCAATGATTAAATGATAAAAAAATAGTTAAATAGTGAAAACTTTAATTAGATTGCTTTAGTCGTTTGAGAAATATAATAAAACAGATAGCTTGAATTTGTTCGTACTAGCGATTGATTTAATATTAACTGGTAGTGAATTCCATAGTTTAATGGCATTGACGAAGAAAAGACGCTTAGATTGCAAACAATTAAATTTAGGTATGATAAGATTCCCAGTTCGGTTGGAAACAGAGAAGCGCAATTTTTGAAAAAGGTATGATGGAGTCCTGTTGATAATGAGCTTATGCAGAAAAATACAATTTCTCGCTTTCAGATAGTTGATTATGCTACAACCCAAAATATTCTTACTGAAAGATGAGATATGGTCAAACCGGCTCAATCCGTAAACATATCTGGTCACATCATTAAAGGCAACAAGTATTTTGTGCGCTGAGTGTGAATCTAAATTACTATATACTAGTTCTGAGTATGTGATATAAGGCACAATTAGTTGTATAACGAGTCTCTTTTTAGTTTCAATTGATGTAAACCTAGCAGAGCCGTAGGCAACGCAGCGTGAAATAGATTCTTTTGATGATATTATTGATGTGGTCGGAACATGACAGTTTTGAATTGATAAAAAACCCTAGATTTTTAACTTTATTTACCATTTGCAGATTGTTGGAATTTAAAAATATAGGCGGTATCTCTAGGTCGTCAAGTTTTTCCTTAAAGATAGGCAGAACATATGACTTATTTGCATTAAGGCAGAGATTATTGTCAAATGCCCACCTACAAATTGCACTTAGATCATCATTCAACCTGCAGCACAAGTCGTCGAGTAGTCCTATACGGTTTGACAAATACAACTGAATGTCGTCAGCATAAGCGTGCATAATCACATCATTGCACACGGTGAAAATGTCATTAATGAAGACACTGAACAGTAAGGGCCCCAGAATTGATCCTTGTGGCACACCAGTTACAATATGTTTCAATTCGGAAAATCTATTTTTAATATGAACCCTTTGTTTTCTACCATCAAGATAGTTGGCTATTAGATCAACAGCAGCATTGTTGAAGCCAAAAAGGAGCCTAAGCTTCTGACACAGAATGGAGTGATTGACACAGTCAAAGGCTTTGGAAAAATCTAATAAACAGAGCAGTGTTATATGACCTGCATCAAATGAAGTCCGGATATCATCAACGACTTTAAGCATGGCCGTCGCACAACTATGCCCAGCTCTAAAACCAGATTGGCATGGAGATAGAAGGTTATGAGCATCTAAATGATTATTTATTTGTTTAGCCATGAGGGACTCACATATTTTTGAAAATGCAGACAGAATGCTTATAGGTCTAAACTCATTCATAGTAGAAGCATTAGTGACTTTTGCAATCGGAATAACAGTCGCAATTTTCCACGATTCAGGAAAACATGAAGTAGTGAAGCAATGATTAACAATATGTGTCAAAGGTTCAATTATGTAGGGTAAGATTAACTTTATAAAACGTAAGGAAATACCATCCTCTCCAACAGCATTAGATTTAATGTTCATAATCGCTTTAGTGACGTCATTTATGTCAACATTAGAAAATGAAAATTTATCACATTCCTCAAATACACGAACATTACATTGAAATGTATTATTGCCTAATGAATTATTGGAAAGAAAGAAATCATTTAGATTATTAGGGTCAAAGTCACACTGATCATTATCCTTGTTGCTGATACCGAGTTTACGTATATTTTTCCAAAGAACTTTGGAAGAAAGTGAACTGTCAAGTTTACTGTGAAAGTATAATGTCTTGGAGTGTCTTATTACAGAGACAGCTTCATTGCGAGCAAGCTTATATAAATTCCAATTCACATCAATGCGATGTTTTTTCCATCTATTATAAAGTTTATTTCTTTTCTTTATCGCTGCTTTAACGTGCGAGGTATACCATGGACAGGACTTATTTTCAACAGTCACGGCACGAAGAGGCACAAAATTCTCAAAAGCATATCTAACGTGCGATGCAAAAACATTCAACTTATCATCAACAGAAGCACAAAACCAACATTCGTCCCAACAAATTTGAGAAAGGAATCCATACAATAGCGAAAAATCGATGGACTTGTAATCGCGAAAAGATAATGGCAAAGAGGACGAATCACAAAATGTATTAAAGTTTATAGAGCAGAAAAGAAGATCATGGTCTGATATAAAAGAGATTTGGTCAAAGAGTAGAACTAAGGAAAGATCAGAAACAAATAATACATCAATTAGACTAGGAGTCACATTAGGCGCAAATCGAGTTGGATTCGAAGAATTTACAACTGTCATTCCAGCAGCCATAACTTTATCAAAAAAGCTGTCAGATAAATTGTCCTTGATAAGCAGGTTAACATTGAAGTCACCACATACAACATAAGAATCAAAATCAATTACACGCATGAACAGATCACTAAAAAAAGGTTCAAAACTGCAGCATCTGCTAGGATTATAAACGCAGGAAACAAGTAATTTAGCATTGTTATTATTAGAAATTTCAACATTTAAAAACTCAACATCGGAACCACAGGAAGAATTTACAAGCCTTGATTTAAAGTGGGATTTGCAGTAGATAGCAACTCCACCTCCCTTTTTACCAATCCTGTCATTTCTATAGAGAGTGTAGTTGGCAATGCTTAAATAACTGTTAGGAATGTCATTATTGAACCAGGTTTCAGAAACACATATAACATCAACTTTAGAACTTTCAAACACATATTTTACATAATCAAGTTTACCTGGATTTAAACTTCTCGCATTAAAATAGACAACAGACAGACCGTCTCGTTGTTTACACAAAACATCAATTAACACCTTTCGGTTATCATCAATACCACTACATGGTCTAAAATTCATATTTACTACACACAACATCGGAAGACGAACAACAAGCAACACCAATAATAATCAACAAATGGAACACGACTAAAGCAATCATAATAAGATTAAACATCAATAAAAGAACATTAATAAAAGAAGAGAAATAGTAATATATAATAATATAAAATAAAATAAAAATCAAAATTTTGATAAATAACAACATAATTGTCAGCAAATTAACTGCCCGGCGATGCCACAGCTCCATTAGTTGCACCAAAAATTGTTCTGTGCAGTTCATCAAGGCTGCTAATGCAAACGGCTTCAGATGCTTTTTCCAGTCTAATGAGCACTGAGCCACGTAAAGTAAACGCATTGAAAATGTTGTTTTTGCGCTTATGAGCAATAGCGACTTGCAAAATTTTTCGATTCCCAGCAGTAAGGCTTTCGTGGATGTAGACATTATTGTCATGTTCGAGTCCAGCAGCTCTCAAATTTACAGCTGACTTGGTTCTTCGCCGAAAACTTCCAAAAGCTTTGAGAACGCGGTTGCGGTCAAATGGGGAAAAAAATTTGACAATAACTATAGAGTTGGGGTGGCGCTGATTCGGTTTGATTCTAAAGATGTCTCTAATGTGTGGCGGCTGAAACTCGATGGAGAGACAAATTCTATTAAAAATGCTCTTTAAGTTTTCATCAATCGAGTACGGTATTCCAAATAATACGGCATCAGATAAAATATCAGTGGAGGTGATGTGGCTGTTGTTGTTGTTAAGTTGAGCTCGCAATTTTTCAAGCTCATCACAGCGAGAAGTTACCAAGCGCAGCTGATTTTCGAGCGAGATAATTTTATTGTCGAAATCGCAGATATCAGTTTTGATTGCACCCACTTCAGAGATAATTTTGTCTTCTAATCTCTCTTCCAAACTTGCAATAACAGCTGAGAGGCTCTTAAAAGAGGTGTCATTAAGAGCAAGAAGACGATCTTCAAGTTGACGAACTTCAGATTTAATGTTATTGCTCAGGCGCTCTTCTAATTCCTGAAGCTGAGCACTCACCGTTCCCTCCGTCCTAGGGGTACCATCGCCTTTGCTGTAAAAACGGTGAGAGTTTTGTTGTTGTTGTTGGCGTGTTACTCGAGGCGTCGGTGCCATAGAAAATCTTGCTAGGAAATAGAGCAGTGGCTCAGAATGGTAGCAGAATAAGAACACACGAAACAGATGGTCGCAGAGAAAAGAGCAACTAAAAACCCAGCAGCAAATATGTACCCGGTGTCAGCGGGGAGTGTAACAGAGAATCAGCACACAACACTTTAGCAGAGAGCAAAACAGCTGCAGGTGATGGCAGCAGCACGGGTAGAGGAGGCAGCGATCACACACATAATAAAGAGCAGAGCAGTAGACCGTTTTTTAAAATTGAATTCATAAACTTTATCTATTGAGTTAGACTTTACTATATTATCCCTATCTGATTTGTACCATATGCTCAATGGTGGATGGTATTCATCAACAGCAGTCAAAATATGAGGGGCCCTCTCAACAATCACATTGTTACTATCTGTAGTTAAGACCAGGTCAAGAAGTCTTTCACGACTATTATAAATACAACTCACTTGTTGTAAGTCAGAACATATATTATCAACAAATATATGCTCTTGGCGAGTCTTCGAATTAGATGCACAAAAATATGTATCATCGTCAGAAGATTCCCATTTCAAGTCAGGCAGATTAAAATCACCTAACAATAAAATGTCGCCATTAACGTCAATTATGCTTATGACATATTCTATGCAATCCGCAAGGCTTGCATAAACTTCTACACTGCTCTTAGGAGGAACGTATGCATTAATAAGATATACATTAGAATTGCAATGTACAACCTTGACGCATATAAGTTCGATGTTAGCAGAGCAGGGAATAACAATAATGGAACTAACTAAGGAGTTCCTTACAGCTAATAAGACACCTCCACCGACAGCAGAAGTATTGTCAGCATGTCTATCTCTTCTATAAACTTCAAAACTGTTATCAAACAATTCTAAGTCAGTAATGCTTCCGTTTAACCAAGTTTCAGTCAGTGCGATAATATCCTCAGAGAAATTCTGAGACATTAAAAATATGTCTCGCGTCTTAGAGCGTAGTCCCCTTACATTTTGATAGTAAAGGGATAACCTATTCAGTTTTTTTCGGATTGACGAGCGGCTTGAGTCGTCCCTCTAGGCTTATTCTTAGGCTGAAACTTTGTAACGAGTATATTATCAGTCCACAAATTAGAGTTTAGAACAGTTACAAACTCTTCAGCAGGAACTGTGAGAATAAAGGAAGCATGGGAAGGTTTATTACCTATTTTTTTGCATGAGCAAAATGCATTTTGACTCAACAATTTATTATGTTTGATAAAAGTCAATACATTTTCAACAGTTGTGTCGGGCTGAAGACGTGAAATAAATAAATTGTTTTTTCCTCGACACTGCCCTTAAGCTTGATAGATTTCTAGGCTCAATAGAAGTCAAAACTGAACTATTAGTCAAAGAAGGACGGTTAGAAGGTGACGAGGAAGTAAATGGAGTGTTCCTGTTCAAAAGCGGTGCTGAGGGCTGCTTGGCCTGAGAAGTAGATCCAGATGATTTTCGCTTCTTATTGGTTTTTTTATTTTTTCTCTTTCTATTTGAGATAATATGGTCTTCTGATGAAAGGATTGTTTGTGTCCCGGAAGAAACAGTCTGTGACAAAGCAAGCGGGATATTTTCCGAAATGGAATTTTCATCATAGACGCTAGTACTGGGTGCGGCCCTAACTTCACTAAAAAATGTTACAATTTCTCGAAAATTGTTGTTTAACGAGTTAAGACTTTCCCCAAAAAGCTTAATTTTTGAATAAAGTTCATCTGGGGAAAGTGCCCTACACGAAGCACAGTACCAGCGAAGACCTGATCGCAGAGATTTTAAGTCGTCAAGGCATGACTTGGAAATACCGGCACAAGATGCATGAAACATTTGCTCACATGGACCAGAACAGCTGAACATGGGGTTCAGAATGTTTTGGCTTTTGCAAAGTTCGTCTAAAGAACAAGCAACGATATTTTCATTTATTGAATTTTTATGAAATTCAGTTTGTTCTGGAACACACATAAGTGAAGTTTGTTTGCGCATTTATTTGAATTTTGGTTGTGTTTCGAAGTATTTAATAAGAAATGGATAGAGTTTCATGTGAAAGAAGGCATTCGTATGAATTGGCAGAAGATTTACATAAGAATCGCATGACTATTTTGGGAACAATAAGGAAAAATAGGACTTAAATTCCTTCAGTTCTACTCGACATGCGTCAAAAGCCAATTTATCATACAGAAGTTGTATATGAACATAAATTGCAAGCAGTTATGTTGTCATATGTTCCTCGCCGGTACCGATTTGTGACATTGCTCAGTACATACCACAATGTTGTCAGCATAAATGAGAATAGTGAAAAGAAGAAACCTAACATCATTGAAGACTACAACAAAACCAAGAGTGGAGTTGATACTATGGATCAAATGTTGGCTACGTACACATGCAAACGAAAAGTCAATCGGTGGCCAATGGCAGTATTTTGTAACATGCTTGATGTTAGTGCGTTGAATGCATTTGTGACGTTCATTGCATTGTTCCCGAATTGGAAAAATTCTAAAACGAACCATAATATTCGTCGTCGCCTTTTTATCGAGGAGCTTGGATTGAATCTCGTTGAAAAACAGATCACTAAACGTAAAAAACAATCTCAAAGTAATGATGCTTCCAGTGTTATTCAAAGAATTCGGAAGATTCGCCATTTACCAAGTACATCAAAACGAGGATGATGCTACATCTGCACATATAAAAATAACAAAAATCTTTTTGCTACAAGCTGTGAAAAGTAAAAATTTCATTTGTGCTGAACATAATTTCAATTTATGCGAAAAATGTACAAATAATTGACGAAAGTTAAAAATTCAATTTTTTTTTCTAATATATGTAATATTTTAATTAATTTCATTCTAAATCTATCTTCATGAAGTTCAAATGTATTAATATGATAGTAAACAATGTAATAAACATAAAAAATCATAAAACATAAATGGTTGTTAATTTGTTTAGCTTTTTTACAATTAAAAATATGTGTGTATGCGCGCGCATACAATGGGACCGATTAGATGTATTTCTCGAGGGACCGATGAGGGTTAATATAAATATGTTAGTTGGACCAGTTTATTATTTTCTTTGAAATTATAATAGAACAAACAAACCTCAAAACAGTAATTTGTTTGATTTAAATATATTTATTTAAAAATAAAACATAAATTAAAATAAGACATTAATATAAGATGTCCATTAAAATAAAAAAATAATATTTTTATTGTGTTAGAGATTTTGGAAAGTAAAAAAATCAATATAGAATTAGACCAAGAATAATATACCTAAGAATACGCCATAAATGCATAGAAATGGAAATCTACTGCTCAGCCTACGTCACAAGCGAAAGTATATCTAAAAAAAACTAAGATTGCATGAGACAATGAGAAAATTTTGAAATCTAATTCCCCTATAAAAAGTTTTTGCTATTTTTTTTTATGACACCTTTTTCTTTCTCAGAACTGACGCCACATTCACGTGCTCACATAGATGGTGGACATGCGCATGGTGGAATCTATTTTATATTAAGGGTATTCAGAGGTAGTCTTGTTACGGTGTTAGACTGCTGAAATTTTAATGTACGTGTGAACACACTCATTCAATTATTTTGCTCCACCTACGCTTCTGTCAAAATCCGATTGGAAAAAGTTTATTATATTTTTGCTTCAAATTTGAAAAGTTTAATAGCTATGCCTAGGAAAAGCGAAAAAAATAATATAATTGATTGTATAATTGAAGATGCGATGGATAAAATAACGCAGATAGAAGGTTTGAAGAAACGTTTATATGAATTTACTACATTCTCAATTAAAAACTTAATTGCAGATATTGACCGTGATGAAGCAAGCAGTGATGAAGCTGTAGATGAAATCTTAGACGAGATTTATGAAGAATTAGTACTAGTGTCTTCATGTCGGTATGCAGTAAAAAACATCTTTAAAAAATCCATTGACTGGCGTGAAAATGTGTTAACAACTCTAGATGATAGTCGCTTTTTGCAGATGCTTAGAGTAGATAGGAGACAATTTGAGCACTTGCTTTTAATTTTAACCAACGAAATGGAATTCCATATGAAAAATGAAAGCCAACAGTTCCCAATTGCACTTCAATTGGCGATTGTTTTGTACCGGTTAGGTTCATGTGGTGACAGTGCATCAGTAAGGAAAATTGCCGCAATTTTTGGCATTGGAGACGGAGGAACCATTTCAAATATTACGAATAGAATTTTTCGTGTTTTTCTTAAACTTCTTCCGAAGTACATTTATTGGCCGAATGATGCCGAAAGGATTCAAATAGTAGGAGCTACATTTGAAGAACTGCCCTTTTGTATCGGATATATTGATGGATCAGAAATAAAGCTTGCGGAAGCACCGGTTCAAAATCACGAGCTTTATTTTTCTAGAAATCATATTTATTGCATAAAAGCACAGGTTGTGTGTGACTATAAACTCAAAGTGCGTCACCTTGTTGAAGGAAGTCCTGGCAGTTGTCACGATGCCAGTATTTTTAAAAAGAGCACAACTTTTCTGCAAAATCAGGACTTTTTTTCAAGTAATCAATGGATCGCTGGTGACTCTGCTTATCCTCTTTCCGAGACTATCATTACACCTTACAGAACAAACTCGCAGCAAATGGATGTAACGAAAAGAAAAAACTTCAATTTAAGACATAGCAGCTATCGAGTCCGTGTTGAAAACTGTTTTGGAATAGTAAAGGAGAAATTTTGTAGTCTTAAAGAATTAAGAATGAGATTTCATGATAGGCGAAGTCATAAGTTTGCTTGTGACTGGGTATTTGTCTGTTGTATTTTGCACAACATTTTGATTACTGACGCTGATATTGAACCATTTGGCAGTTCATTTCATAACGAAGATGAAGAAATCTTAGAAGATAGGCAAAACGAATATAGTTCAAATAATCGACAAGCTGAAATAAAAAGACAAGCTCTGTATCACCTAATGTTTCAATAAATTATAAACATTGTCATTTATTATTATTTTTATTGTTTATTTAAATAAAAATTAAATAAAATTCAAATGTCCTTTTTGGACTAAGACAAATGTCTAAGAACAATTGCAGAAACTTAAAATAATAATTCATTTTAGATTTTTTACCCAAAAAAATTATTTTAATATTGTTTATGTTTATATTTCATTTCTATTTCAAACATTGCAACTCTTTCTTCTTTTTCCAATTGCATAATTCTTAGCTCCTGGTCGGATTTAAACTTTTCTTGATACCATTTTAATTTATTTTCTTCTAACTCTAGTTTTGTTGTTTCGAGTTTAAGCCGCTTTTCATCCATTTCCACTTCTCTATCAAATTTTTTCTGGTCCAACTCTATTTTTTTATTGTTGAGCACATTTCTTTCGTTGTGCAGATCGCTGAGCTTTTGCAATGATGTTTTTGGAGCGCTTCTTTTAAGCTTTTCGGCGAATGTAGAAGTTTGTCTTGCACATGATGAAATAGCTTTATTTTTAGGTGTTGAATCGGTTGTGGGCTCATCTAATATAATTAAGGGCTCCGTGTTTACCTCTGTAGGCTCCATTGCGATGTTTTCCGACGTTTGCGGTAAACGTGGTTCATTTGACTCCATTGCAAACTCTTCACATATAGACTCATCCATCGCATTTAAAATTTGTGGAATCATACGCGATTACTTCCAATGCTGAACGTTTTTCGCCAAATATTTCCTGAAGGCGATCGTAATGTGGGCACATCTTCAAGATTTTAGCTGCAATAAAAAAAACAACGTAATATTAATTATTGCAATTCTTTACATATTGATAAAACTATTAGATATTAATAAATGTTTTATAATAATTTAAAGAAAATAAGCGTATTGTTTACCATTAACAGATAGTAAATTATCTTCTTCATCCACAAGACCAGCTCCAGTAGACTTACGCCACTCATTGCATTTTGAAAATGCAATCTTTAAATTTCGCATCTTCCAGCGAACCATAATCCAATCGGCGTCTATTCCAGTCTGCTCAACGAGTTTTCTGTAGTGTAGTTGAGCAGTCGGCTTCTGGAAACAAAGAAAGTCGCAAATATTAATTTCTTTTTTAAGGCTGATATCAAGAAAAATATTTACCTCCAAATTTGCCTGTTTGCATGATGTATTCATGTATTTTTTGAATTTCTTCATTATTCCACTTTTTAACTTCCTTTAGACGTTGTTTTTTAACTTTATTTTCATTCGACTGCATTATTCCTATTATTTTTCGTTTTAATATAATTTTCACGAGAACTGAACACGCTGACAAATACTAACTGTAAATTAAAACTGACAATAATAATATTCAACACCGTAGCAACACTCATAACAATAGGGTTGAGGTAGTGTTAGAGTGCTGAGTTGTTGAAAAGTGACAAGACGTGCATTTTTTTGTTGTATTGTTGAAATAATCAACACTTCAGCAATCTAACACCGTAACAAGACTACCTCTGAATACCCTTATTATTCTTAGAATTAGACTAAAAAGGAAAAACTGTACAATGTACCTTACAATATGTCATCGCCATATATATTAAAGTCCTCAGATTCTCCAAATGCTTTCAATGCCTCATAGAAGTTATGACAGACTGGCGGTATAATTGGAAGCAAATCTTTGTTAATTTTCCGACCATTTGGGAACAGTTTAAGCAACAGTTTCTTTTAGCATGTTCAATTTCTTTTTGCTTCTTTGGAAATCCTGTCACTCATTACAAATGGTTTGTCATTAGTTGTTCTTATCCACTGTGTTTTAGGCCATTAAACTTATTCCTTTTCAGTGTAATTTTTCGGTTTGTTATTTGGCGTTGTAATTGTGTCGAAGATATAAAATTGTAAGCTCTAATTCTTATAAATGCAAAAAACTTAGTCTTTCTTGCTTGCCTTATCACCTCCAACCAATAATTAGGAACGAAAATGTTTGAAAGTAGTTTTTTTTCGCTTTTTGTTTAAATCGAAGTTCAAATTTCAATAGCATTTTCAATATGAAAATGGTAAAGTGGTTCAACCCACATACAATTTTTAGTATGTGGGTTGGACCACTTTTTCATTTCCATAATGAATTTTTTTAAAAAATGCAAAGTGAAACTATTTGTTATAACAGTTTCAATAAAGGCAAAATCTTTAGGAACACAATTTTATCCCAAAATATAACGCCAGTAAGCATGTCTGGTAGTATAATCCCAAAAAAAATGTTTGTGGGTTGGACAACTTTGCTTCTAATCGTCTCATATTTGATCCGAAAAATTCGGTGTTTTTGTTATTTCAGGTTGCTGTAGTATGTATGACTGTTTGCAGCTAAAAGTGCGATATCACAAAAAACATAAACAAAAACAGGAACAAAATTTAGGCCATTAGCAATAGAAACGGCTACCAACGTTTGCAGCATGGGGGTGTGAATATTTAAAATAAATTATAAAAAAATCAATGTTTTATCAATTATTGGCCTAAAAAATAAAAATAAACTAGCCATTTCAGCCCTTGGAAGGACTTTGACCTAGCTTTTTATTGATCAATTGTGTGTTATTATTAAATGTTTGATCACAAATGATCGAGAGCTGGACCTATGTGTTTTATGCCGACTCCGAACGGCTTATGTTCCAAGAAGCTTTTTACATGGCAATTATTACTCTCTGATGTTTGCCATTGTCTGCAGAGAAGTGACGACCGTACAGAAAAATTAATTCAACTGAAAAAAACTTTCTGTCTGAGCTGGAATTGAACCCGGGCTACTGCGGCTCTTTAGCTTAGGGGCCACGCACTAAGCAACGGCCTCCACTGGCTTATTGTTGGCTTAGCCCACATAATAAACACCAGTACATCATATTTAAATACAGATTCTCCGATAATTTCGATATATGGTTTGCACTTCCCCCCTGAATCCATGCCTGCCTCTCAAAGTTACACAAAGTTACTTTATAAAACCGATAAAATATTTTAAAAATCCACAAAAATAATCGCATGTCCATAAAATTTTGTCCATAGGCTTTGATTTAAACCTCAAATATACACGCTGAGAATAAAATTTATCAAAATTAAATAAAATACACGCCTACCTCCAAGTGTCTTTGTAAAACCGATAAATTTTAAATTTATTCCTTAAATTCCACAAAAATTATTACAATGCTTTAAAATTTTGCAAAAGGGTTTAAATTTTTTCCATACATTCTATGTTTGAAAAAAAATTAAAACTTCACCAACCTTCCATACAAAGTGACGTCATCAAAATAATAAATTCTTCAAATACATTTACACACGGATGTGGGAGTATTTTTACTTTGACCCAGTCGATGATATTTTCTTACTAGTTTTAAGTTCGAAAAGTAAAAAATAGAGTGCGCTTTAATGTTGACTACTACTTTAGTTTATGTGACCGCTTTGGTTTGAAAAACATGAATAATGATTTTTGACATTCGGAGCCGATTTATGTATATAGCACACATAGTAGCGCACGTAACGTTCGTTCGCCTTTCATGTTGCTAAAAATTAAAAAAAGTAAAGAAAAATTTTAACTTTTTTGTCCTGTTATTATTTTTAGATAACACTCAGAAAACTTGGAAGCGATCAAAAGATTCAAAGTGACATCATCATAATAGTTAAACCTTTATAAATTAAAAAAAAAAATATTGTTTAAACTTGATATTGGGCACATTAGCTTTAATATATAAAAAGGACTCTAAGTTTCGAATATGAAATATTTTTATGAAAATCACGCCCTATAAAAGTGACGTCAAAATAATATAACAATCAAGACTTCGAACTAAAATACGGCTGTAAGGGGACTTTATTGAAACAACGCTCAGGAGATACCTCCTATAAATGCATTGTATTCATTCGGAAGATAAATGTTAAATAGTTAGAGGGTGGATGGAAAGTAATGAAGTGAAACTTTTTATGCAGAATGTTCTTAATGCGGCAGAAAGCAGTTTGTTTAGAGAACAAATTATCACGCCTCTGGCATGCACAATCATCGTATCTAAATTAATTACAAACAAACATACATATGCATATCAACGTAAGTCGCTCAAATGATCATGAGTCTGTCTTTCGAAATTGGTTAGTTTTAGAATCTCTTATACGAATATTGCTCATTTGTTGTTGTAAATTATTATAGCGCTTACTGTATTAAAAGCTAAAATTGTTCATGCCGAGCCTATGACATATGTTTTCTAATTCTTAATCTTCACTTGTAAATCGACAGTCAATAAAGTAAACACTAAATCTTTAATACTTAGTAAAATAAAAATAATTCGATTTTTATTATTCGGCTAAGAGTCAACAAAAAAGCTTGTTGGCGCATCATTGGTGACCCCGACGTGATCTTCAAAATATCACGATCACTTTTGTACACATACACACAGTTAACTATTTAGTTACTAACCAGGCGCTTGTTAGTGCAATACATTTTGCAACGTTTGCAATAACAAAAAAACTCCGTTGGTTTTTATTGCACATTGCCGCTAGAGTCTCCGCATGGTGTGATGTCAAAACCAACGTTTAACAAGCGGAAGGCTTTGTCGATTGGCAAACAATTAGAAGAAATTAAGTTGTAATTAACTTTATCGCATTTGCAGTCTCTCGATGAAAGTTATATTCAGCCGCGGCTTGAGTTTATTGAGCGTTTGTTTCAACAATTTGATGAGGCACAGTCCAAACTTGAAGAGGAGGATCACGATGAGTTCGATAGTGGTGCTCGAGCAGAAGTTGCTTCGGTGTTTCTTGAAATTAAATCGTTGCTTTATAGAGAGCTCAATGTTTGAATCTGTCGTCGGGAAAGATGCTGATTTGAGGAAAATTGAAAAGTTCCAGCACTTGCGTTCGAGTTTAAAGGGATCTGCATTGGATACAGTTCGCTCCTTGGAAATCACTGAAAATAATTACGATCAGGCTATAACTTTGTTAAAGCATAGATTTGATAATAAACGTTTAACATTTCAGGCACACATCCGTGAAATTTTCGGCCTAAAAATAGTGGAAACTGGCTCAGTGATTAAACTTCGTGAGCTAAGCGATAAGGTAAACGCTCATTTACGAGCTCTACAAACCATGGGCAACAAGGAACAGATTGCAGATTGTGTGCTCATTCACCTAATTGGAAGCAAGCTTGACAGTGTAACTCAGAGTAAATGGGAAGAAAAAACACCTATAAATCAAATACCAACTTTGGACTCAATGTCGACGTTTTTGGAACATAGATGCTGGATCCTCGAAAATGTGGAAAGTGCTTTGGTATCCAAAACACCAGGTTAACAGGTGGGAAAAGTTTTGCATCAAAACTTTAATAATACTCGTAGAGCTTTAGTTGCATCTACTTCTTCGTCATATAACTGTTCATTGTGCAAATCCAATGAACATTCGCTAACAGGTTGCACAACGTTTTTAAACCTATCGCCTGCCCTTCGCCTTAAAGAGGCAAAAAAATTGAAAATTTGTTTGAATTGTTTAAAGAGGGGACATTGGCTAAATGCATGTAAATCTATTCGTTGTCATTATTGCTCTTCAAAGCATCATACTCTACTTCACATAAGCCCACTTACAGTTCCCATTGTGCAGACGTCTCTTAATGATGATGAGTCTTTAGCATTGAACATGTCACAAACAGCTTCGGGTTCATTTAGCCAACACACAGCTTCTAACATACAATCCCCTCTTATTGCAAACGTGCCACCAGCTGCGGAAAATTCGAAAGCAGCTTTAGTTTCTATGTCAGCTTCTCGTCGCGTTGAAGCGAACCCTCAACTCGATAGCTTCGATCTACTAGCCACTGCTGTTGTTTTCGTTAAAAACCGAGTGGGGTCTTTATTACCTGGTCGTATCATTTTGGATTCGGCGTCTCAGCTAAACTTCGTTACCTCTCGTTTCGCAAATCAACTTCAACTTAGGAGAACCAAGTCGCCCACCGTTATATCTGGAATCGGAGAGTCCGATTTTGTAGCAGATAGCATCGTTGATTTATTCATGCAGTCTCAAATTGGAGATTATTCAACAACAATTGTAGCTGTCGTTACACCAACCATAACTTATCAGCAACCAAGTTTTAATATAAACACGTCTGATTGGAATATACCCACTAACATTAAGCTTGCTGATCCGTTATTTTATAAATCGCAGCGTGTTGATGCCTTGGTAGGAGCAAGTCTGTTTTATGATCTTATTTGCATTGGCCAAATTAGAATCCGTGATGATTTACCACTAATGCAGAAAACTAGATTAGGTTGGGTGGTTTCTGGCGTAGGACAACATATAAATGCAAAGCATTCAGCGTTAGCTGTTATCGATAAAACTCCAATAGAGAACGATTCCGACTATTTTTTGCATGAGATTGTTAAGAAATTCTGGGAAGTTGAAGATGTCATTCATAGTGAATTGAAAAGGTCAAAGGAAGAACTTGAATGTGAAATTCATTTTAAAAGTAATTATAAACGAATAGTTAGTTACAGGTGAATATTCCGTGCGTTTGCCACTAAAATTCAATCCAGAGATTCTCGGTGATTCCTATAATCAAGCGATCATCAGGTTTAAAGGTCTTGAGAAAAAATTGGATCTCAACCCAGAACTGAAAAAAACAATATTCGTCGTTTATCAAAGAGTATCTTGAGCTAAACCATATGTCCGAGGTAATCAGCGTCGAAGAGGGAGTCAAAACAAACTTCTTACCCCACCACTGTGTTTTGAAAGCAGAAAGTTCGACAACGAAGTTAAGAGTAGTGTTTGATGGTTCTGCTGCTTCTTCTAATGGTCGTTCACTCAACGATATTTTAATGGCAGGCCCTTGCATTCAACCAAAACTTTTTGATATTTTATTACGCTTTCGCTCGTTTAAAATCGCACTCACTGGAGACATTTGCAAGATGTATCGATGTGTGAGAGTTCATCAACCAGATAACTACTTGCAGTGCATATTATGGAGAGATAATCTACACGAAAATCTAAAGATGTTCAAATTAGATACAGTGACCAACGGAACAAAGCCAGCATCATTCTTGGCGATCCGCGCTATGCAGCAATTAGCTCAAGATGAAAAAATGGAGTACCCACTTGCTGCGGAAATCGTCTGCAGAGATTTTTACGTCGATGACATGGTAACTGGAGAGAATTCAGAGGAGAAGGCTCGCGAAATCATGCAACAAACAACTGAGCTGTTAAGTCGAGGAAATTTTAAAATAAGGAAATGGTGTTCGAATAGTGCTCAGCTATTACATGGAGTTTCAGAAAAGGATAAAGAAACATTTCTTAGATTTGGTGACGGCACTGATGTCACTAAGATCCTGGGCCTTATTTGGAATCCTCACAGTGACAAGTTTTTATTCTCTTTTTCATCTCCTCCAGTAGCCAGAGTCACTAAGCGATCTGTTTTATCAACTATAGCTCGGTTTTACGATCCGTTAGGTTTAATAGGACCTGTGATTACTAAGGCAAAGATATTTCTTCAGATTTTATGGAAAAACAAGTTTGAATGGGATGAGAGTCTTCCCCAAGTTTTGCATTCGGCATGGACTGAACTGCTGTCTGAACTCACTGATGTTGGCAACTCTAGCTTTCCTCGTCTTGTGCTGTTTCCATTTTCCAAATTAGAGGTGCATGCCTTTTGCGATGCGAGTTCAGTAGCATATGGAGCTTGCATATATGTGAGATCAGAGTATAAGGGAAACAGTAGTACGAATTTACTGTGCTCCAAGTCTAGGGTTGCTCCATTGAAAACACTTACTATTCCGAAATTAGAATTGTCTGCTGCTTTGCTGTTGGCAGAGCTTGTTAGTGTGATCACAAAACTAGGAATATTTAATTACAATTTTCATTGTTGGACTGACTCAATGGTTGTTTTGTCCTGGCTGAGAAAGGAACAGTCAAATTTTAATATTTTTGTAGCTAACCGAGCTAGCAACATTCAACAGCTAACTGCTGACATGAATTGGCATTATGTTCCAACATTACAAAACCCAGCAGATATTTTGTCAAGGGGTTCTTCACCACGCAATCTGATTGACTCGAAACTCTGGAAACATGGTCCGGTTTTCTTACAAGGCTCTTGTGATGGTTGGCCAGCATTTCCCGGCCTGGTTCATGATTTGCCAGAACGTCGAAAAAGGGTTCTGATTGTTAGTTCGAATTCTAAGGATTTGTCATTAGATTGCAAGTTTATAAATTCTTTTGGGAAAATGCAGCGCATTTATGCATACATCTATAAGTTCGGTAAAAGAGGAACATCGCGATTTGGCTTGCTTACCGCAGTAGCTATCAAGCTTGGTACACATTTACTAATTCGAATGGTGCAGCGAGCATCATTCTTTGAAGAATTCAAAGCTCTTGGAAAAAACCAGCAGGTGTCATCTTCAAGCAAACTTTGTTCTCTATCACCGTTTTTGGACTCATTTGGCTTGTTACGCGTTGGCGGGCGGTTAAAGCATTCGTTACTGGATTTTGATGCACGTCATCCAATTATTTTACCAAAAGAGCATCCACTTACAAAATCATTAGTTGATTTTTATCATAAAAAATTTATGCATGCTGGCCCACAGTCTCTTTTGGCTTCTTTACGGCTTCAATATTGGCCCATTGGTGGTCGCAAAACGGTTAACCGGATTGTCAGCAAGTGCATTCGATGTTTTCATACTCGACCTCGAGTAGCGGAACATATTATGGGCGATCTACCAGCGGAACGCGTTCAGGCAAGCAGAGCTTTTATCATAACAGGAGTCGATTTTGCGGCCCTTTTTATTATCAATCAGAAGTCCGAAATAGACCGCCAATCAAGTGTTACATATGCCTATTTATATGTTTCTCAACCAAGGCGGTTCATATCGAACTTGTCAAGGATCTGTCGACCCCATCGTTTTTAGCAGCATTAACGCGGTTTATTTGCACGCGTGGAAAGCCAAGGCGTATTTGGTCTGATAACGCGACGAATTTTGTAGGAGCTAAAAATGAATTAGCTGAGCTCAGAAGATTGTTTTCAAGCAATACGCACCAGGATGCAGTGAAAAATCAATGCCTCGAAGATTATATCGATTGGAAATGTATTCCGCCTAGATCGCCTCATTTCGAAGGACTCTGGGAAGCTTCAGTTAAGTTGGCAAAATATCATTTTTATCGAGTAGTTGGTCTTTCAACTTTGAATTTTGAGGAATTACGAACACTAGTCTGTCAAATATCAGCTATTTTAAATTCACGCCCTTTATGCCCTCTTACAGAGAATGTTAATGACATGGAGGTGCTGACACCAGCCCACTTCTTGGTTGGGGCTCCTTTTACATCCATCGTCGAGCCTGATGTGACTCAATTAGACATAAATCGTCTGGGACGTTGGCAGCGGATTTGCTGCATGCAGCAACATTTCTGGAGAAAGTGGAGCACCGAGTATCTTACCTGTTACAGCAGCGAAACAAATGGTGTTTATCGCAAGATAATTTAAAGGTCGGAACAATGGTTTTATTAACTGACGAAAATCTTCCACCACTAAAATGGCAAATGGGCAGGGTATTAGAAACAATCAGCGGTGATGATGGAGTGGTCCGGGTAGCAGTTGTGAAAACCAGTAGTGGCACAGTCAAACGCGCAACTGGAAGACTTTGCATTATGCCCAATGAAAATGGTGGTGTTGAAAGCGTAAACCTTCCAACGGGGTGAGGATGTTTAGAGAACAAATTATCACGCCTCTGGCATGCACAATCATCGTATCTAAATTAATTACAAACATACATACACATGCATATCAACGTAAGTCGCTCAAATGATCATGAGTCTGTCTTTCGAAATTGGTTAGTTTTAGAATCTCTTATACGAATATTGCTCATTTGTTGTTGTAAATTATTATAGCGCTTACTGTATTAAAAGCTAAAATTGTTCATGCCGAGCCTATGACATATGTTTTCTAATTCTTAATCTTCACTTGTAAATCGACAGTCAATAAAGTAAACACTAAATTTTTAATACTTAGTAAAATAAAAATAATTCGATTTTTATTATTTGGCTAAGAGCCAACAAAAAAGCTTGTTGGCGCATCACAGTTTTAACATGTGACATTGAATCTGAAGCAAATGTTATGCCTTTGTCTCAGTCAAATCAAGTTGCTAAGCAATCCTCTCTACAAGCTTTCCTGCTACCACAAATTTTACCACCTTTTCGTGGTAAATTGATGTGTTTTTAAAGTTCTTTTGATTAGAAGGAAAGAAAGGTTTAAGCGTAGTACCATAGCCCGGCCAGAATTCGAGCCCGGGACCCCTGGGTAACAGTCAGGCGATCTACCACTAGAATATCGAGGCACCTAGCTTCAATAATCTTTATGATTTTTTGCATTAATCTTGCTGAAAATTAACAAAATCAATCACAAACGAAAAAAATTAAAGAAACTGGTAAATTTTGCATACATATTAATAAGAACAACAACACACGCAGCACAAAAACCAACAAAACGATAGCAACAACTTAAACGCCTGAAGCAGTTTATGCATTATTTTTCTCATACGAAAATTTGAATTTTTTTTTTCTTAGATTTTGCTATTTTGTGACTTTATTAAAGATGAGGTGACCAATCGTCTTCCTTTAGGGGGGACAGTCCTCCTTTTGTAGGTTCTGTCTTTCCTCGAAAAGTGTCCTCCTACCAGTCCTCCTTTCCGATATTTTAAAACTAATTTATTATTAATTCCTTAAATTTCACAACTTGAATGACAATTGTCTGTTTCAAGAAATTATTAATTGAAACTAATTGAAATAACTGAATGTAAACATATTCAGTTATTCAGTCAATTCTGATACATAAAACAAGGTTGAAATCAAAGGTTAAGACTTTTATGACTTTTTTACAAAAAGTCTCTACAATAAGAGTCTTAAAAAAGTTTTATTATATAAAAGTTATTGTTGATAGTCAACAAAAAGTAAGAGATATCAAATAAGAGTTATTTATAACTTTTATTTTTAACTCTCACTTAATTAATCTTATTTTTAACAGTTATTTTTAACTTTCATTAAATAAAATCAAACTTAAGAGTCTCTGAAGACTTTTAAATTATAAAAATAGTTTAAACTAAAAGAAATTTTTCATAAATCTATGGAGACTCTTAAATTTTACTTTAAAGTTTAAAAGTTAAAAGTGAGGGAAGTGAGGAACTTTTAAAAGTAAAAGTCAAGTCTTAACTTATATATTTATAAATAAAAGTTAAAAGTAATTATGTTGATTTTATATGATTTAAATACAAATTCTAAATGTTTGATAGTTTGAATCATTCTTGATTTTATATACAAATTCTAATTGTTTGATAGTTTAAAATCGTTTATTGAGCTTTAGATAAAAATTAGAACAATTTATTGTTCTTACGAATCTTTCCAAAGAAACAACAACAACAACGTTTTTTCAATATGAAAAGGAAAAAATTTCTAGCTGATTTTATTGCAATTTCGGCCCTGCTAAAGGCTTCATCAGAAATCTTTGTGATACCTGTGCAAGCGCGCACTAGCGCACTGCACCACAGAGGCAATGGGATTTTAAGTGTCAATTTCTCAGTTTTTCTCCCATTTCATATTTTCACATTTGTTGTTGAATTCTTGCTTTACTTTAAATGGGAGAAAAACTGAGAAATTGACACTTAAAATCTCATCGCCTCTGTGGTGCAGTGCGCTAGTGCGCGCTTGCACGGGTATCACAAAGATTTCTGATGAAGCCTTTAGCAGGGCCGAAATTGCAATAAAATCAGCTAGTGATTTTTTCCTTTTCATATTGAAAAAACGTTGTTATTGTTTCTTTGGAAAGATTCGTTAGAACAATTAATTGTTCTAACTTTGATCTAAAGCTCAATAAACGATTTTAAACTATCAAACAACTAAAATTTGTATTTAAAATCTAGTATGATTTAAACTATCAAACATTTAGAATTTGTATTTAAATCATATAAAATCAACATAACAAATAACGAGGACATTTAGAAAAACTTTAGTTAAAAGTAATTTTTAACTTTTTTAATTTAATAAAAAGTTAACAGTCGGACTTAACTTAAAAAATTAAACTTTTAAAAGTTATTTCCCGGCTCTTGTTCAGATAAACATGTTTAAATTGATAAAATATGAATCAAAACATTTAACCATTTCAAAAATGAACACATTCCATAAGAAAATTTAGCGATTTTTGGTTGAATTTTCGTTTTGAACTAATGCAGCAGTTGATAGAGCTTTTTCAATTGGCAATGATTTTGACAAGTGAGAACTCAAGAATGAATGTTGATACTCTCCTGCAGCTCTTACCGTACAATATCTTGAAGGAATACAGTCCGCGACAAAAAAAGGTTTTTTAAGTACACAATGATTAAACGTTCTGAGAGAAATACCGTTAGTGTACAAAATATGAAAAAATGCTGCGACAAAATGATCAGTAAGTGTTAATAATCTTAAAAAAACAAGTTTAGTTTTTAAAGTAAAGTTGCCACGTTAAATAAGTAAAAGTACTTCAAATTATATTAAAATGGGGCCTGGAAAATGGCTTAACAGAGCGGAAGAGCAAGTTGCTTTAAATCTTCATTTAAAAACTTGAAAATCTAACCTCACTGCCAGAAAAATTGCTGAAACATCAAAGTATTTTATTAAAATTAAATACAGTTAAACTCAAAAAATTACAAAGGAAACCGCCACTTACAGCGAAACATCGAGCAGCAAGATTGTAGTGTGCTGAAGATCACATTAAGTCACTGACGAAAAAAATTGAATCTCGACGATCCGCATGGTATGTCTTTTTATTACCACGATTTGAGGAAGAAACAGCGTATCCTTAGCCGTCGTCAGCACGGGGCTAGATGAGTAATAGTATGGGCTGGAATTGGCCATTTTGGAAGGACTGAAATTTAGTTTGTTTCCACAAAAGTGAATCGCCAAGATCATCTTAATCTTAATTGGGTCACAAACTTCAATAATATTTCAACAAAAAAATGCTGCTGCACATACAGCAAGAATAGTAAAAATCTTCTTTCGAGAACAGGATATTGAAATATTGGAGTGGTCCGCATGATCACCTGACCTGAATATTATTGAAACTGTTGGTGTTACCTTGCAAGGGAAGTTGACGCCGATAATAGGCAATATAATACTAATCAGAAACTTAAAAGTAGCATAATTTCGAATTGTGGAGCGATATCGAGAAAATATATCAACAACTTTTTTTAATCACTACCAAATTGCGGTACTTTTAAAAAACAAATGAAGGCTCCACTCAATGCTTAATACTTATAATATAAAAATTAAAAATTGATTTCTGATCATTTTTTGCATTTGAGTAATTTTGTGCTATCTTTTTGTCGTACTACTGAATATTTTTTTGTTTTTTCTGAACAACAAGTTCAATTTTTAAATGAAATTTCTATACTTTTTAATTTTATTTTTTAAACTTATTACTTTATAGTTAATACAAATTTTTAATTTTAATCGCTTTCAATAAAGTTTTAAAAAAAATTCAATGTGCTATCTTTTTGTCGGGGAGTGTATTTTGAATATATTGTTAGAATAGTATGTATCGACAAAAAATATTCATTCAAAGGAAAAATAAACTTTAAATTCAATAAGTAAAGGGGATGTTGGCGCATAATTGTTTAATTTTTGTTTGAAATAATAAATTGTTTCATCTATTGACGTACCCCAAAGTGTGTAAAAAACTCCACATGTGCTTGAAAAAATTTGTGAAAAGACTACAGATTTAAAGAGATTTAGTATATATTAACATATATTGGATACGAAATTCACATTCAAGGGTATTCATTAGAGATAATTAAAATACTCCAGGTAGCCCTTTCAATAGCCAAGAAACGTTGTGTTCAAACTTATATCCAATATTAACTCACTTTTGTTTAACTACTTTTGGAACATTGTTTTTTGTGTTCATTTTTTGCAAAAGTGCCGTTATTTTGAAGAGAATCCTGTTCCTTGGTGATAAAAAGATACCCTATGCCCCGACCAAATTAGTAAGAAGAAAACACGTCAAGTTTGATTAAATTCTATCCATAAGTTTTTATGTGCTATGCGTACAGATAAACATACCTTTTTTACAGTTTTGTTTTATGTTTAGATTGTCCACTGGGCATATTTTAGCCCCTGTAAAAACCTTAAAATTATAAAGATATCAACTATGTTGAGTACCAACTTTTAAATAGTTCTTGATTCCAGAATTCTAAATTAATAAAACTTTTTGCCAAGGTGACATCATAATTTATGGTACCAACTCAATTTTAACAACTCTGTCTCAGGTAATGTAAACAGCAACACTCTAGCAAAAGACAGCTGCTAACATAATTGTATTATTAATTACAACAACATTAGCAATAACTAATAGTTAAAGTTTTACAAAAGCTAAAAAGCCACAATGACAACAACAGTAAAACACCAGCTTATTTTGATACATTGTAGAGTATTTAGTTAACGGGTCGACAAGACAAAATAACAAGCTGGCAGGAACAGCAAAAACCTCAACCGCAACAACAGTAACATTAGTAACAACAACAGAAGTAACAACAACTACAACTATTACAATAACAACAACGATGGCAAGCTGAAGCTTATAATAAATCTATAAATAAATGCTAAGATATAAGTGTTAAATAAACTATGTCAAGAGGCAACCCACTCAATATTACAACAACAGCAACAAGAAAAGTGCTGCCAACTTATAAACACTTCGATCAGCCCACTCTGTATTAATAAACTGACTGAAAACCGACTGACAATCAACAACAACAACAACAGCAACTAAAGAACTTCATATTATAGCCAGTGTTGCTATAACATTGCTTTATTGCTGCTGTCACTGGTATTTTGTTGTAGCTGTCGTTACTTTAAGCCTACCTACTGGATAAATGGTAATTAATTAAATATGTGATAAAAATAATCACAGACAACTAATTAAAAGTTTATCTGTTTATTTGTTGCTACACATAAATCAGATCAGATAAGTAATGATTTGAGTTGTTTTCCGATAAGATATTGATAGCATACTTACTTACTTAGTCTTTCCAACGAAGATGCGGTCGTCCTCTTCTGCGTTGACCGCCGCTGGATACCGAATCGTTACTTACTTTTTAGAATTCGTTACACGCTATTGACGCAGATTGATCCGTTGATCTTATGAAGAATCTTTCTCTCAAATGCTCCTAAAGTCTTTTCATCTGAACTGCTCAGCGTCTAGGTTTGTGATGCATAAAGTAGGACGGGCATGATCATGGCAAAACTACTGACAAGGTAGTAGCATAAACTGGCTATTTTCTCACGAGCGGCGATGGGTAGTTGTCAAAATTAGCTGTTCATGCAATTGATCAAAGAAATGTGAAAAAATAAGACACGATTTAAACATAGCTAGTCAATCGCAGCAAACTACAAACATTCCAATAAACTTCGCATTAAACAAATTTAATGAATCAAAGATAAGTTAAAAATAAGCACATAGCTAGTCAACAGCAGCAAACTACAACTTCTTTAGCTGTTTTTGACAACTTCCAATCGCCAAAAAAATGTCACGGCTACCTTGTCAAATAATTATACCATGGGCATGATGAGCATGATGAGGGCATTATTTACAGAGCGTGATTTTCGTTCGTCGAGAGAGGGCTCTGCTTCTCAATTGCCTACTGAGCCCAAAGTAACACCTGTTGACAAGAGTTATTCTTCGTTTGATCTCAATGCTGATGTCGTTGGTTGAGTTTATGCTGGATCCCAGATAAACGAAGTCCTTCACAACCTCGAAGGAGGTATTGTCAACTGTAACGTGGGTTCCAAGACGCTGGGACTGTTTGTTTGTTGACACCAAGTATTTCGTCTTATCTGCATTCACTGCCAGACCCATTCGACTTGACTCTTTTTCTAATCTGGAAAATGCTGCACTGACTTCGCGCGTATTATGGCCAAAGATATCGATGTCATCAGCATACGCAAGCAGCATAACACTCTTGTAGAATATTGTGCCACGTCTCAGATCAGCAGCTCGGATGATCTTTTCCATCATTAGGTTAAAAAAGTCGCGCTATAAGGAATCACCTTGTCTTAAACCTCGTTTGGTAACAAATAGTGGGGAGAGGTCCTTCCCGATTTTAACTGCGCTGCTGGGGTTACTCAGTGTCATCCTGCAAAGTAGTATTAGTTTTGCAGGAATACCAAACTCAGACATGGTCGAGTACAGGTGCTTCCTTATTGGGCTGTCGAAGGCGGCTTTGTGATCGACAAAAAGATGGTGGGTGTCGACTTGTTTTTCTTGAGTCTTCTCCAAGATTTGTCGTAGCGTGAAAATCTGGTCGATGGTGGACTTTCCAGGTCTGAAGCCACACTGATAAGGTCCATTTCGTTTGCAATGAGCTTCAATCTTTCACATAAAACGCTCGACAGGACCTTATATGCTATATTAAGAAGGCTTATCCCGCGGTAATTGGCACATATAGTGGGATCACTTTTCTTGTGGATTGGGCAGAGCACACTGAGATTCCAATCGTCTGGAATGCATTCTTCCGACCACATTCTGTATAGAAGCCATTGGAAGGTGTTTTGAAGCAGGAGTGAGAGTCGAGTGGCGAAACCTTCGAGTATCTGTTTCGATTGCAGCATGTCGACGTCTAGTTTTCTCTGTGTAGGGTTGCGTGTATTTTTAGCTGCGCACAGACGTGTACGGATCTTGGCTGCGACGAGATACACGCAGAGAAAAAACATAGTTGCAACAACCATGTTTTAAGTTGATCATAGTATGATTCGGATTATGATTGTTGCTAACATGTTCTTAAACATGTAATATTGTCTTTGATCATGATAAAATGATTATAACAACTATATTAGAAAAGGAACTTTTTTATAGCAACCAAAATATTATTGAAACAATCATTATTCTCTTATAGGGTCGAAAATAGAATGATTGTAACAACTTTATTATGAATTTATTTTTAGGATCCAGAATATTATTAAGCAATAATTTTATTCTTTTATTTTCCATACTATTAATTAAGGATATTTCCAGAGGTTTGCCATTGTCTGAGCTGAACAGAAATATTAGTTCAATTGAAAATTTTTCGATCAAATTATCTGTCCAAGCTGGGGTCTGAACCTCGGCTTTTTCGCTTACGAGCCACGCACACTACCAGTAGGCCACAGCCGCTACTACCGCTCGCCTGACTAATGCCATTCATAAATATGGTACATTAAGTGCATTGTCACAAAAATAGCCATATGTGTGATAAACAAAATATGGTCAGAATTGCGAAATATATTTACGGTAAAAAGAAATAGTATGTTTGCTACAATTAAAGCAAAAAATGTCACTTTTCTGCGTGCTGTTTTTAGGATAAGGCGATTTGAAACAAAACACTATAATTGAACAGTTGACAAACGAAATGGCACATAGCCAGGAATCGATAAAACTTATTGTGTCTAAATTAAGTGAACGTTTTTCCTGCAAACTGTTCAGACACAATAAATTCTTTCGATTTTTGGTTATGTTCTGCTTCGTTTGCCAACAATCAAGGAATAAATAGTTCAGACAAAAATTCAAAATTCTAATATTTTTGTCCCTATAATAATATTTGCATTTATCATGATTGACAGAACTACAACATTTTTGTTGCAACTAATAGTTGAGGCAATCATAGTATTTTGACAATTTCAATTATCTTATGATTTCAACTATAATGTTATTTTTGGTACCACCATTAGTAAGTAATGACTTTATTAAGGCAAAAATTTTTGTTTGCAGAAATAATACAATAATTTTAGTAAAAAAATTATTATTGCAGTAATGATATCTCAACCATGTCTTTTCTCTGCGTGTTTTTCCAAGTCAATGTTTGCACCACGGATCGTGCGTACATCCAATGCACTGGAAGAATGCCTTCCGTCGATCAAAACGTAATCAATTTGATTTCCGGTTTTTTTATCAGGGGAAATCCAGGTGACCTTATGAATATTGAGATGCTTGAATCTAGTGCTATTTACGACCATGTTTCGTGCTGTGTCAATCAGCCGCATTCCGTTACCGGAGGTGTTGTCGTAGAGGCTGAACTATCCAACTGTTGGACCAAATATATTTTCCTTGCCCACCTTATCGTTGAAGTCACCAAGCACGATTTTTACGTCGTGACGGGGGCAGCGCTCGTAAGCATTTTCAAGGCGCTCGTAGAAAATTTCCTTGGTCTCATCGTCCTTGTCTTCTGTCGGAGCGTGCGCACATATTAGGCTTAGTTAAAAAGTTTAACCTTGATGCAGATTATGGCATCCGCATGGCCGCTGTAGTTGATATCACAGGGTGCATGCCGAATGCAACCCTGTCCCATCCATCGAATTTCTTGGATAGCGGTGATATCAGCTTTGTATCTTTCCAAGACATCAGTCAGTTGGATAGAGGCACCTTCCCAATTAAGGGTTCGGACATTCCAGGTGCATATCCGTAAATCATTATCAGTTTTTCGTTTGCGAAAGTCGTCATCAGACTTGGGGATCAGTTTTCTTCTATTCTGATTTGTTTTTCTGAAATGGGTTTTTACGGGTGGGCTTCAAACCCGATATTGATAGCATGCCCAAACAATAACTCGATTTTATGACTATTAAACTGTATTAATGTTGTTGTAATTGAGTTATAATTACAGAAAACTGAATTTATTTATAAAAAATACAGAAACAGACTGTCTAGTTAGCTACGTTATTGACTCTATACAGAGTTGTAGTTGTTGTTGTTGTTGCCGCCTTCTCAAAAACTTGCTTGATCTAAATCCCACAATTTATTTCATGTAATGCAGCGGGTGACCAGCTAGGGTGTGGAAGGGCGTAGTGCTGGGCAGCGCTTCGTCTTGAACAAAAACCCCACAGAGCCCGCAACTGGCACTGACAAGGCGAGTCGGTGTCGCCTTAAAACCACCTTGCCTAAACCCCCCCTTGTCTTTCTCTAGACTTGAAACTTGAGGGGTCTCTCATAGACCTTAATCCTGGAATGTGCACAGGGTTTGGTTCCCGTCACATTATCAAATTTCCCAATGAAAATCGAACCAGCCTCGGATGATAACCCCAAACACGTTGACGACCACCGCAAACGAAAAACGGACCATGATTTACGGATATGCACCTGGAATGTCCGGACTCTCTACAGAGAAGGTGCATCTATCCAACTGGCGGAAGCCCTCGCAAAAATAAAGGCCGACATCACCGCCATCCAGGAGATGCGATGGAAAGGGCAAGGCTGCTCTAAGCGAGCAGACTGCGATATTTACTACAGCTGCCATGCGGAGAAGTGCGAATTCGGATGCGGCTTCGTCGTAAGACGAAAACTACGCCACCCTGTTTCTCGGTTCACACCAGTGAACGAAAGGTTGGCGACGATACGCATCAAGGCGAAATTTTTTAATGTAACCTTAATTTGCGCGCACGCCCCGACGGAGGAAAAGGACGATGCCGCCAAGGATGCTTTCTACGCGAGCCTAGAGGACGTGTACGATCGCTGTCCGGCCCACGACGTAAAAATAGTCCTCGGCGATTTTAACGCAAAGGTCGGAAAAGAAGGCGCCTTTGGCCCCACTGTCGGTCAGTTCAGTCTCCACGAGGCCACTACGAACAACGGTCTAAGACTGATTGACTTCGCCGCGGCACGAAACATGGTAGTAAGTAGCACCAGATTCCAACACCTCGACATCCATAAGGCCACCTGGCTGTCCCCTGATCAAAAAACACGAAACCAAATTGATTATTTTGTGATCGACGGAAGGCACGCTTCTAGCGTTCTGGATGTGCGTACATTTCGGGGAGTGAACATCGACTCCGACCACTTTCTTGTTGCAGCCAAGATCCGCATGCGGTTATGCAATGCAAAGAACATACGCACAGGAATGCAACGAAAGCTAGACGTCGCTAAGCTGCAATCACAAAGGACAGCTGAGGCCTACTCCGCTCAACTCTCGGTTAAGCTCAACCAACCAACCCCACAACACGATGATGCCGATGGACTTTGGGCGCACATCTCCCACTCCATGCGCGCTGCCGCTGAAGAAGTGATTGGTTTCCGGCGCCCGCAACCTCGGAACCAATGGTATGACCAGGAGTGTCGCGACGCGACGGCAGCAAAAAACGCCGCATACAGAAAGACGCTGCAGTCAGCTGCTACGCGAACCGTGCGAGAAAAATATCGTGAAAAGAGGAAGGAAGAGAGACGCCTTTTCAGACGCAAAAAAAGGGAGCAAGAAAAGCATGAGCGTGAAGAAATTGAGGTGTACAAAGGCAAGAAGGATACACGAAAATTTTACCAACAGGTTAAGCGTCTAACCCAAGGTTTCAAGCCCGGAGCATCCACTTGTAGAGATGGGAATGGAAATCTGGTTACAGATACGCAGTGCGCACTGAGATTGTGGAGACAGCATTTTTCCAATCTGCTTACGGGCGATGATCCCACCAACTCCGCCCATGGAGAATGCAGTTCGCCACAACAAATCGACGATGACGAAGTAGAAGTTCTACCACCTAGCCATGACGAGGTTCGAGTTGCTATCCAGCGGCTCAAAAACAACAAAGCAGCGGGTGCTGACGGCCTGCAAGCTGAACTGTTTAAAGCCGGCGGCGATGAATTGATAGGGTGCATGCATCAACTCATCAGCAAAATATGGCTAGCGGAATGCATGCCCGACGATTGGAATCTCAGCGTGCTTTGTCCCTTACTTAAGAAAGGAGACCCGACAATTTGCGCCAACTACCGAGGTATCAGTCTTATTTCCATCGCATATAAGGTCCTCTCGAGCGTACTATGTGAAAGACTTAAGCCGTATACAAAAACACTGATTGGACCTTATCAGTGTGGCTTTCGACCTGGTAAATCCACCATAGACCAGATTTTTACACTGCGCCAAATCCTGGAGAAAACCAACGAAAAGCAAATCGACACGCATCATCTCTTTGTCGATTATAAAGCTGCGTTCGATAGCCCGAGGCGGGATTGCCTATACGCAACAATGTCTGAGTTCGGTATACCTGCAAAGTTGATAAGACTCTGCAGGATGACGTTGAGCAATACTTGCAGCTCCGTCAAGGTAGGAGATGACCTCTCCGAAACATTCCATACTGAACGAGGTTTCAGACAAGGCGACCCGCTATCTTGCGATCTCTTCAACATCATCATGGAGGGGATCCTACGAAAGGCCGGTGTGCATCGCAATGGCACCATTTTTTACAAAGGTGTTCAGCTGCTTGCGTATGCTGATGATATTGATATCATCGGTAGAACCAAGAGAGATGTCACTGCCGCTTTCACCGCTATCGAAAAAGAATCAGCCAAGGTGGGTTTGACAGTAAACGAGGGTAAAACGAAGTATATGCTGCCTGCTGGCAGGGGAGCGGGGCGGCTAGGCTCTCACGTTTCAACAGGCAACTATAACTTTGAAGTGGTCAAGGAATTTACCTACCTTGGCACCGCCATTAACAGCAATAATGATGTCAGCCTGGAGATAAAGCGAAGAATAACAATTGCTAATAGGTGCTACTATGGGCTTAGTAAGCAATTACGTTGCAGAGCCCTCTCTCGATCGACAAAACTGACACTCTACAAGACGCTCATTATACCTGTGCTTCTTTATGGCGCTGAGGCATGGTTTGTCTCGCAAGCAGACGCAGCCGCTCTTGGGGTGTTTGAGAGAAAAGTTCTTCGCAAAATCTTCAGCCCTATCCGAGTTGGCGACGACTATCGCATACGAATGAACCACGAGCTGTATGAGCTATACGACGACATTGAAGTAGTTCAGCGTATCGCAATCCAGCGATTACGCTGGCTAGGTCATGTCCATCGTATTAATGACGATGCTCCAGCGAAAAAGGTGTTCGAGGCGAAGGCCGAAGGCCGACGACGAAGAGGGAGACCATGCCTCCGATGGATTGACCAGGTCGAGGAAGCCCTAACCGCGCTTGGTGAAACCAATTGGAGAAGGCGAGCGCGAAGCAGAGGCGCCTGGCGAGAGCTGATAAGATCGGCCGAAACCCGACGACGGGTTGCTATGGCCACCTAAGTAAGTAAGTAAGTATTTCATGTAAAAAATCTATTGTAATGATTAAAAAAAAGAAACTTTTTTGGGCTTCAGAAGTGACCATTTAAACCTCTGAAAAGAGTAAATTTCAAAAACAGTAAAACACCTCCAAACAGTTGTTGTATTTCGGTACGATGAGTACATTTTTATTCATCGGTAAGCCGCTCATATGACTAGCATGAAAATTTGTTTACAAAAGTTTTTAGGTACGATGAGTATTTTGGTACTATCTATATCGATCTTTCTTTAACACCAAACAGTGGACGCATCTTACGCAAAACCAAAAAACTTCTAAACTGCTCATTTGATTGGTATGAAGACGTTTTCAAGTACGATGAGTATTTTGTGGCGACCGTATCCTAGTGGGTAGAGTGCATGGCCCCTAAGCTAAAGAACCGCGGTAGCCCGGGTTCAATTCCAGCTCAGACAGAAAGTTTTTCAATTGAATTAATTTTTCTGTTCGGTCGTCACCTATCTGCAAACAATGGCAAACCTCAGAGAGTAAAAATTTCCATGTAAAGCTTCTTGAGAACATAAGCCGTTCGGAGTCGTCATAAAACACGTAGGTCCAGTTCTCGGTCATTTGTGATCAAACATTTAATAACACGCACAACACAATTAACTAATAGAAGCTAGGTCAAAGTTCTTCCAAGTGCGGAAATGGCCAGTTTATTTTATTTATTCGAGTGTTTGTCTGCCGGTCCAGCTAGTTTACTATATATCTGTGCTCACAAGCAATAATCGCTTAAGCCGACTTAAGACAGATCTGAGTTACTGATGTAGATGTGTTTCACGCATACGTCTTTATAAACACAAAAAATCTAGAGCTTCTAGCATGACCCTAAAAAAAGTTATGACACAAAAACAAAAGACCCTTTCATATAACTCATTTGGCGATTGGTTACTTGAAGCAAGATTTCTCGAAACTTTTAAATCAGACTTAAGCTGTTATCGCTTATCGAGACAGATATATATTGCAATTTATTTCAATAAAAATTATCAAATATATAACACTGCGAGATGCATGCATGCATCGCTTCTGCCGAGTGTTGGGTAAATTCAGCAGAAAATTTGCTACGCAACTGCTTCGCACAGCTTTCAAGCTGAATGGTATGCTACATAAGGTGCTCACACAACATGTTCTCACAACATGGGAGCGAAAAAATGTTATTCTAATTCGCTACCTGAGCGCTTTTTCGGATAGAACGCGACCATTAACTCACATCTTTTCTTTCATTTTTAATGGTTGCTTTAAAGCCCTTTAATATCTTTCTTTAAAATTGTTAAAAAATTGATTTAAAACCATTTTAAGTTACACGGGTTTTTCAGCTTTCAACCTAATTTAAGCAAAAAAAATATAATAAATTTAACATCCTGGCACACTTGTTCTCTCTCTAAATCTGCACATCTCAAATGCAACTCACTGCAACAAGTAATAGCTGCTTGATAAAAAAAAATATAAAATTAATATTTTAAACCTACAGAATCCGAAACTAGCGCTTATAGTAACAACATAATTTATATAACTAGCTTCTTCAAAGCTTTCCGAGAGCTTAAGAGCTTGTGTTTCGATTAGATACTTTGTATAAATTCTTTAATCTTTTAAAAGAAAAACCATTAACTTACATGTTTTTTTTACATTTATTATTTACTTAAATCATTTTCGGCTTTCTAAAAGAAAACCTGACCCAGTCATCTTTCATCACTAGAATCATATGTCAGCATCATCTATTAAATGATTTTTTTTATATTACTTATCTTTATAAAAAAAATTCTAATCTCGAGTACATTACAGTTTTATGTTCCAACATTAACATTCGAAATGATGAAACATAAAATTTTCAACTTGCAGCTTCCACCGCTCGATGGTCTAAAGATCACGTGCTAATGACTGCAATGGAGCGGAGGTTGCGGCGGAATACAACACTCGACACAACACGCTACGATACCTACACAGCAATAAAAACGGCATCATTAAGACATTTGATGAACATTTTATTTGAAAAAAATATTCAGTCATGATAAATGTCAAAACATTCCATCAGAACGTGAAAGAATTGAGTGGTGGTGGGTGGGCGAGAGACAGTCTTTCATTGCAAAGCTAAGAAAAAGTAATGCTTACCACCAAGGTTTCAATTTTCTGTGATATAAGAAATATAATTTGAAAAACGGGCAGTCGTTAACAGTCGATCTAAGGATAAATAATATTTAATGCGAACAAAGGCACTAGAATAGAGAGGGGAAAATAGCAAAACGGAACCCACGACTAGCTTTAATGTCGGTCACATTTGAGCCGACGTAATTTAAATCACTTGGTGCAAGCGAGATAAATCACAAATCTGTTGACGTTAGTTATCATAAAATAAAGCTAATTTATAAACTTGATAGACGAAATCTATCTAACCATCCGAAAAGTTTAAAGGCTTTCCAATAATGATGCTCTACTACCGCCATTAAAAACAAAGAAGAAGACACAATTTTTTTTGCATTATATAACATATGCTTAATAAAACCCTGTATGAATATTTCACACAAATTATGGGTATTCACACTGACTTGGGTAGTTGTGTATGAGTAGATTGAGTACTTTGGATGATTGCGAGCACCCTAAATTGCAATTGAGTACTTTGTAGAATAGTTTTGAGCAGTGCTGTGTGTTCGTTTGATCTCCCCGCTTTATGTAGCTGATGAAAGATGAGTGACAGCTGGAAGAATGTTGCCACCAAAATATTTTTGGTTTTTTATATGTGCAAAATTTAGGTCAATAATTGGGCGCAAAAAAAGTTATTTTATGTACGAGTAATTTTTAACGTGAACTTCGCAGCATTTTATAATTTACTTGTAATCCCAGGCAGATATTGTTCTGCCACAGACCTCCTTATTGCCATATAATAATTTTTATGCCGATCTGATAAAAAAATTTTATATATTTGAACTGGCATAACTGTAATACGACCACGCCCATTTTTAGTTCAGTCATAAACCAAACGTCAGTCCAACCAAAACGTCCTAAATATAGCATTTTATTGATTTGAGGGCGATAAAAGGGCATGTGGCAACATATTTTTTCCCTAAATCATCTTGTAGTCGAAAAAATCGACTACCGAAATTGCAGCTCAATTTAGTTTATACCTGGCGCACTTTGCTTCGCTCCACGCTTATCCCCTAAAAATGGGCCAAAAATATAGTTCAACCATGCCCATCTTTGTTTAAGTTGCCGCCAGTTACCATACCAACTGAATTACAAAATTTGAGTTCAATACGACTGGATTCGTCTGATATATAGCCTTTTTATTGATTTGTGGGCGGTTATAGAGGGTGTGGAAATTTTTGTTTTATTCGAGATATTATCCCTGACCATAAATGTTGCAAATTTGATATCTTTTTGTCAATTATTGCCTATTTTTGCATAAGGTGGTAACACATAGAAAAAGTACTCAATATGGCAAGAAATCAATCTACCCAAACAAGTCACCCTAACTTGCTAAAAGCTAGAATAGATTGGTAGATGGGTACTTGGGTACAATGGCACTTTACAAAAACAAAATGTACGGCATTTGCCAATCTGCCCAAGTCAGTGTGAATACACCTATTGTGTTTCTAAAAATTCGAAAAGACATGACTAATGTTACCTTTCCCTGGGGATCGTACCAGATGTGAATCCCGGCTTTTCTAGCTCAGTGGTGCCAGGGAGGGTAATAGATTTTTTACCCTGTCACACCTGGTCAAGTGAAGACAATAACCGAAAAATTGTATCGGTACATTAGAGGAAGCCTAAGCAAAACTTTCAGGATAGTTGTTCTTCCAGATAGCGCACCCATCCAACCGTGGTAACCACTCAATTTTCAGGCCACGCCTTCTAAATACTCATCACCTCATCACCTCCCTTCAAAAACCCCTCCTAGCAAATGAGCAATCCATATTATTTTATTTTACAATTCAAGACTCGCTTCTTTTATTTAAAATTAATCTACATTTAAACGTTTTCTTACACTCAATATATCTTACGATTTTCTAGTATTCGGTTGTTGTTTATTTTTTCTGTTACTTAAAATTATATTAAATTTTAATTTCCTTTGAATGCTAGCCTGTTTCACTACCGAGTTGATTTAAACACTTTGAGGAACATAAAAAGGTTAACATAAAGGTTAAAGGAACATAAATTAATTACGAAGAAATTAACAAATAAATATTATTCTATTAACCTGCCTTGTGAGAGCTCTCATAAGTGGAAAAAACATAAATATCAAATACCCCCTTTACGAATAGCACCCCTGCAGTGAAATCTGGCTAGACTACTAGCAAGTATATATATGTATGTATCGAAACAAAAATTCAATATTTAAGACCCACTGAAGATACACTTAACAAATATGCCTTAAAAAATACACTTAACACTTATATATATATTTCTTATTAACACGATTTAAAAAATGATGATATTTTAAATTCACAAATCTTTTTATATTCTTATATTATAATCTCTTATTTTCCTATAACTTTAAAAGCAAACTTCCTTCAAATTTTTACTCTTAATCTTTTCTTCCCAGCTTCATAAAATTTTAATTCTCTTTACAGTTTACACTTAATTCTCTCTTTCTAGATTTTTTTTCAACTTTTCTTTCAGGTTTCTAATTATAAGTTTTCTTTTCAGGCCATAATTTTCACGCATCCTTTTAATATGCCAATTTTCTAAAACTTTAATTTTAATTTCTCTTCACAGATTTTTTTTAAAATTGAAATTTCGTTCAGCTTTTTTTTTTCTTTTCAGCTTTCTTCTCTTTTCAGCTTTCTTATCTTTTCTGCTTCTTAAATTATCAATAATTGAAAAATTTTAAACGCAAGGGAACGCGAAATTATGGGGAGCTAGCTAATTGTAAGTTGTGCTACAGATATATAAATAAATTCATTCAATTCATTTCAATTTGGAAATTTTTCTGATTTTGCTGCCTTTGGCCAATCGCTGAAGCTTACTCTCGGATTCTGCCTCTGCTTAGCTGCGTTCAAGGACTTCAAATGCATCTAGTTAAAGCAGCTCAACATTAACTCCTGTCTGATCCTAATTAAATTTACAATGTGTCACTTCTAACATTAATATAAAATTATCAAATACTCATACCTGATTTCCTTGCGTATTTTCTTTTTCTTTATTTCATTAAAATAAAATAGTCCTTACTCCAATTTTGTCAAGATATCCTTTTCTCTTGTTAAATTTTTCATTAGCTTTTTAACACATCTTAACTTTTAGCTTTTCTGTCAGCAACTAACTGACCAAAATTAATCAACATCTTTCCTACAGCGAATTCGTCTGACCACCGATTTCCACTCAAGCAACAACAACTCTACGATGAAGGTTTTTGAGGATGTTGCCCCCAGAATCGACATGCTTTCCTTTTATCTATGTAGACACCTAAATATATATTCTTTTGCAGATTTTATATATATATACCATCTAACTTCTAAGCTAAGGAGGCAATGTCCTCAAAACCTACTCTAACCGGTATCAAGGCCATGAAACTTGACTCTTATCGCTCTTTAACCTGGCTCAAAGAATAAGTCCAGCACAGTCACGCATTATCTACTTTATTGCTAGTTTCCCATAAAAACAGTTTGAGATCTTAGACAGTTTGAGATCTTGGACAGTTTGAGATCTTGGACTCAAACACTCCATGTAAGAATAGATTTAATTCTCCTGTACCTTTCCAACTTTTCAGTTGGACTATAAATTGCTAGAGATGCCACCTAATTCATTTTATTTCGATGTGGAAAAGCACTGTAAACAACCCAACCCAGTAAAAAACATGTCATCGCTCCCATGAGGAGCAACAAGAGAGCGCTCTTTTGCTGTTTTATTCGATCAAAAAGTGAGCACTTGTGCCCTTGTGCTCCTTTACTGTTTTATAAGATCAATAGGCGAGCAATCAATGAAAAAACAACATAAAGTGGGGCATGTGCTTTGTAAGAAACTCGATCATTATTTTCTGTGAAAAATTGACATTTGCCGTCTAGTGGAGAGTGCGCTAGATTAAAAGCCCAGAGGTCCCTGGTTCTACTTCGCGTTCCGGCATGGTTCTTTTCACTTTCTTTGTTCTTTCCTACATTCAAGAATTATGGAAAACTAAAAATCCACAACTAAATTGTGGAAAATGTCGAATTAAAGGACAGGAACAACTAAGGGCTTGCCGAGGTTAAGGCATAACACACACTTCCCTCTGTTAAAAGCAATTTAAAGCATTGTCTTTCACGTTTGTTTCGTCTAATCAATAATTCACGTATGGTTCCAATCAATTCCTCTAGCTAATCTATCCCTTTCCTTTCACGTCACAGACCAAACCCTGTTTGTATAAGGTGCATGTTGGTTCTTTGATTTTTGTTTTTTTTTTTAATATTTTAAATGTTCCTTTGCTGATCCATTTGGATCATTTATTGATCGCTCTTTTTGAGCTCCTCTGGGATGTTAAAGAGAGCGCTACTCTTCCTAGGACATACAATGTTAAAAGAGAACGTAAAATACACCTAGCTTAGATCAATAAGGAGCACTCCCAGATCGCTCCACAGGGAGGGAGCGAGGAAAAAATTTTTTTGTTTTTTTTTTTAAATCTAAATTTTTTACAAACTGTTCTGTGCATTTAAAATTTTTTTTTAATTTATTATAAATTTTCTTCATACCAAAATATAAGAAAAGACTTGAAGTTTATCCATACAAATATTTTCATATAATACAATATGTAAAGTGTTAGTTTTCAGGAGCCCGGGTTCCAGACCGAATTTGGACAAAAGAAACTTTTTTGTTTTTTTTAAAATCTGCTTTTTTACAAACTGTTCTGTGTATTTAAAATTTTTTTTTAATTTTTTTTTAAATTTTTTCATATAAAATAATATGAAAGGAATCAGAACCTTCAAAAGGTAGGTCTTACAGAAGTACTCATCAATGCAGTGATCATGGAAGGTGTATTGACGCCAATAATAGCAGTGCTAGCATGCCTTCTTTTGCGGAGCACTCGCTAAAATGCCCACTGGGAAAACATTGAGAGTACGTAAAGGCTAAGAAATGTCAATCGTTCCAATGGGAAAGTCAGTTTAACTGAAATAATTTAAGCGTTGCCAGACACCGAAATATATGAACCAGCCTACGTACAACTGCTTAGCGATCGCTTACAAAAATTGCTATATCTCCTAAAATAATCAGAGTTTTTGAGTATCCTTTGGGGTCAATGTTTTGAGGACATACGTTTTATTACAAAAAGTATTATATTTTGGGTGGTTTACATAAGATTTGCTTCTCAATGCATATTTAAGCATTTGGATGTTCTCATTCTGTTGAACAACTCTGTAAATAAAGTTATACTTTTGCTTTAATAATTAAATAAAAAACAAATTCGTACCTTGTGCAATTGTATTTGAATAAATTCTTTTCTGTAAGTTTTTTTCAATACTTATATAGATTTGAGCACATCCATTCAAACTGTTACCAATTAGAAATGAGCAATTTCATCCAGCACTTCTGTCACATTGTCCTTGTCATTGTTGTAGCCGTCAACTTGGCATTATTAATTCAACTGTTCGTCTGAATGTCTGTTTGTTTGTATATCTCTATAGCTTCTGCTGTTGCTTGCCTTTTCCACACTTTGTTGATTTTTGAATGAGTTGTAAAACAGTAAAAAATTTTTTCAAGTGCTGGTCTTGCTTGCAGATCAGTTGTGAAAAAAGTTGAAGTTGTTACTCTGTTGTTGTCTATGTTGCAACTTGTTAATATTTTTTGATTTGCTTGTTTTTGTTTTCGTTGTTTTGTTTGTTTATCTCTTGTTTTTACTTTTTGCTTACATTTTCTTCCTTATTTGCACAGTTGTTGGTAGCAACGGCATTTGTATATTTCTACTAATTTCTGTACTGTAAGGTTTGTTGTTGCTGGTCACTGTTGTTGGAATTGCACATTTACCACTAAATAAATTACAATATTGCATAAACATTTAATGAATCATTTCTTGTGCTCAAGACATGGATGGACCAACTTTTCACAGAGTCTCGAGTTTAGAGTGGCGACAATTGGTTAAATGATGTTGTTGTTGTTGTTGCTGATGCTGTTGATTGAGATTTTGCACAGTGCACTGAAGCTCTATAAACAAAGAACAAAAAGTAGTCGTCTGATCTATTTAAAACTGTTGAGTTCCATATATTTAAGGTCGCTGATTTTAAAATATGAAGAAAAAAATTGCATCACCTTTCAGAAACATCATTGCATCATTGAAACACCTCAGTTCCAACTGTTAAGTGAGTTTAGTTGTATAAAAAATGTATAGTTTTTCTTTATTTACTTATTTTTTTTTTTTGACACAACTGAATAGCAAAACCTTAGAAAATTGGCAAAGGAGCGCTTGTTACTAGGTTTTGTTAATTTTTAAAAAAATTTTGTATGCTATTTTACAAACAAATTTTAATAATATGTCATAACTCTTGCTTTTGTGCAATGGAGCAGATAAAATTTGGATAACGGATAAGGAAGTAACTTTAAACAAAAATTTGAAAAAATTTGTGATTAAAGTCGAATAAACCCTATTTCTATACCATAAGACATTTCAAACTTGTTTTTTTTTTCAATTTTCATTAAAATTTTTCATAAATTTTCACAAAAAATTACTATTAAAAGCGAGTAATGGTTACTTTTTTGGTTATGAAAAATAGCAGATAAAATTTTGGTAATGGCAAGTAAATACTTTGCCAAAAACAATATTAAAAATTGCAGAATCTCTTATATTTTTATGGCCTTCCAAAGTTTGATTATTTCTAAGTTTGAATGCCACTTTTAGATTAAGTTAATTAATTTTACGAAAGAATATTTTACAAAACAAATTCTTTTCATAATCTGTAAATTATTAAGAATATTTTTTTATAGCTATTCTAAAAATTAAAACATTTTATTTGTTTTCATATACAAATTTTTTTTTATGTTATTTAGATGAAGTAACATAAACGTCGCATATCTTTATTAATGAAAATTTTCACTAAATTCTCTCTAAATTGAGATAGCTAAATTAAATAGATAAATTATTGGTATTAATTGTAAATACCGATTTCCTGAAGTTACGACCCCTTTATAATTTTTTATTTTTTATTTTGTCAACATTCAATGCACTGTGCATTGTTTTATTTTGCAACCAGCACGACTGCAATTTTCGACGCATTTACTTTATGTAGCTCTTTTTAATTACTTTTGCGGTTCAGTCGGTCAGTCGCCTGGTCGTCTGGTTGGGCATTAGTTCAAGTGGGTTGCCAGACTATTACTTAGATAAGTAAATATTTAATTTTTACATTAAGTTGTAGTTTTAGAAAACAATTTACTCGTTCAAATGTGTTAAATTGTTTAGTTCAGGCTGAATTTTTCTAAAACGGGTTAACAAAATTTCCTTAAACGTAGTCGCAGAACGTAGACTGAACGTCGTGAAAGAAACGAGCAACAATATTTTTTTTATATAGAAAAATGTATGGCTTACTGTATCTCGCACCACGTTCAGCCTTCGTTTCGTTTTACATAAACATGCAGTTAGTTAATTTCGCTATTTTTCTTCATATATGCTTTAGACAAACCTTATTCAATCGTGGCATTTTAAAAGGAACGTTTTCGTAGAATATTTTAGCCTTATACGACCCTTTAAGACTAAAAGGCTAATTTTTTTAACTTGTTGAAAGACGATTTAAATATTCTACAGAAATAATTTAAAATTTTATAAAAATTTTACAATAGGTCTTTAAGCACAACAACTGTGGGAAAGGCTTATATTAAACAGTTGTTATACTCAGTAAGCTTATAAAGAACTAAATTTGGAATACATTCAAAACCTAAATTAAAAAGTCGTAAACTCTTAAGACTTCCTCAAGCGTGTAATTCTATTTCTCCTCTACTGAAATCCGTTGATCACAATTATTTTGGTTGTTGCACTGTGTAATTTGAAACTTTTTTAAAACATATTATTATATACGCATAAATGCGCAGCTATCGATAATAATGGAAATTATTATTTTAAGTGCTATCATTGGACTTATAGTTAAAGATAATCGAATAAATAATATTTAAAACAACGCAAATGTTTGCATTTTTTATTATTTTATACTTTCACCAAAATTAAAACCAAAACGTTTATAATTAAAAAAACTTAAATCAAATTCAGAAAAGATTAATTGAAATTTAAAAAAGATCAAATTAAGTTCAGAAATTCCGTTTGAAATTCAGAATAGATCAATTGGAAATGAGAAAACATAATTTGAAACTCAGAAAAAATAAATTGAGATTCAGAATGATCAACTGAAATTCAAGAAAGATAATTTGAAGCTCAAGAAAGATCATTTGAAATTTAGAATTCACTTTTAACTTCAAAACAGATCAATTGAAATTCAAAAAGTTCAATTCTAATTCAAAAGATCAATTGAAAGTCAGAAAAATCAATTCTTACATAGAAAATCTTCCATTACCATAACCATAACCATAACCATAACCATAACCATAACCATAACCATAACCATAACCATAACCATAACCATAACCATAACCATAACCATAACCATAACCATAACCATAACCATAACCATAACCATAACCATAACCATAACCATAACCATAACCATAACCATAACCATAACCATAACCATAACCATAACCATAACCATAACCATAACCATAACCATAACCATAACCATAACCATAACCATAACCATAACCATAACCATAACCATAACCATAACCATAACCATAACCATAACCATAACCATAACCATAACCATAACCATAACCATAACCATAACCATAACCATAACCATAACCATAACCATAACCATAACCATAACCATAACCATAACCATAACCATAACCATAACCATAACCATAACCATAACCATAACCATAACCATAACCATAACCATAACCATAACCATAACCATAACCATAACCATAACCATAACCATAACCATAACCATAACCATAACCATAACCATAACCATAACCATAACCATAACCATAACCATAACCATAACCATAACCATAACCATAACCATAACCATAACCATAACCATAACCATAACCATAACCATAACCATAACCATAACCATAACCATAACCATAACCATAACCATAACCATAACCATAACCATAACCATAACCATAACCATAACCATAACCATAACCATAACCATAACCATAACCATAACCATAACCATAACCATAACCATAACCATAACCATAACCATAACCATAACCATAACCATAACCATAACCATTACCATTATCGTTACCATTAACATTAACCTTTCCATTACCATTACCATTACCACTACCATTACCATTACCATCACCATTACCATTACCATTACCATTACCATTACCATTACCATTACCATTACCATTACCATTACCATTACCATTACCATTACCATTACCATTACCATTACCATTACCATTACCATTACCATTACCATTACCATTACCATTACCATTACCATTACCATTACCATTACCATTACCATTACCATTACCATTACCATTACCATTACCATTACCATTACCATTACCATTACCATTACCATTACCATTACCATTACCATTACCATTACCATTACCATTACCATTACCATTACCATTACCATTACCATTACCATTACCATTACCATTACCATTACCATTACCATTACCATTACCATTACCATTACCATTACCATTACCATTACCATTACCATTACCATTACCATTACCATTACCATTACCATTACCATTACCATTACCATTACCATTACCATTACCATTACCATTACCATTACCATTACCATTACCATTACCATTACCATTACCATTACCATTACCATTACCATTACCATTACCATTACCATTACCATTACCATTACCATTACCATTACCATTACCATTACCATTACCATTACCATTACCATTACCATTACCATTACCATTACCATTACCATTACCATTACCATTACCATTACCATTACCATTACCATTACCATTACCATTACCATTACCATTACCATTACCATTACCATTACCATTACCATTACCATTACCATTACCATTACCATTACCATTACCATTACCATTACCATTACCATTACCATTACCATTACCATTACCATTACCATTACCATTACCATTACCATTACCATTACCATTACCATTACCATTACCATTACCATTACCATTACCATTACCATTACCATTACCATTACCATTACCATTACCATTACCATTACCATTACCATTACCATTACCATTACCATTACCATTACCATTACCATTACCATTACCATTACCATTACCATTACCATTACCATTACCATTACCATTACCATTACCATTACCATTACCATTACCATTACCATTACCATTACCATTACCATTACCATTACCATTACCATTACCATTACCATTACCATTACCATTACCATTACCATTACCATTACCATTACCATTACCATTACCATTACCATTACCATTACCATTACCATTACCATTACCATTACCATTACCATTACCATTACCATTACCATTACCATTACCATTACCATTACCATTACCATTACCATTACCATTACCATTACCATTACCATTACCATTACCATTACCATTACCATTACCATTACAATTACCATTACCATTACCATTACCATTTCCATTACCATTACCATTACCATTACCATTTCCATTACCATTACCATTACCATTACCATTACCATTACCATTACCATTACCATTACCATTACCATTACCATTACCATTACCATTACCATTACCATTACCATTACCATTACCATTACCATTACCATTACCATTACCATTACCATTACCATTACCATTACCATTACCATTACCATTACCATTACCATTACCATTACCATTACCATTACCATTACCATTACCATTACCATTACCATTACCATTACCATTACCATTACCATTACCATTACCATTACCATTACCATTACCATTACCATTACCATTACCATTACCATTACCATTACCATTACCATTACCATTACCATTACCATTACCATTACCATTACCATTACCATTACCATTACCATTACCATTACCATTACCATTACCATTACCATTACCATTACCATTACCATTACCATTACCATTACCATTACCATTACCATTACCATTACCATTACCATTACCATTACCATTACCATTACCATTACCATTACCATTACCATTACCATTACCATTACCATTACCATTACCATTACCATTACCATTACCATTACCATTACCATTACCATTACCATTACCATTACCATTACCATTACCATTACCATTACCATTACCATTACCATTACCATTACCATTACCATTACCATTACCATTACCATTACCATTACCATTACCATTACCATTACCATTACCATTACCATTACCATTACCATTACCATTACCATTACCATTACCATTACCATTACCATTACCATTACCATTACCATGTGAATTCCGATTGATCTTTTCTGAATTTTAGTTGATATATAATCTGAATTCCAATTGATCTTTTCTAATATTAAATGGATTTTCTGAAAATCCATTCCCCTTTTTTATAACATTACTAATGATCTTCTCTGAGTTTCAACTGATCTATTCTAAATTTTAAATGTTATTTTTGAAGTTAAATTTATATTTTCCGAATTTCAATTAATATTTTCTAATTTTTAAATGATCTTAATTTTAATAAATCTTTTCTGAATTTTAGTTGATCTATGCTGAACTTATTTATTTTTTTTATTTATATGTATTACAATATTTTAAATAGTATGTGTATATAGCAACTTATTATTTAAACATCAAACAATATTAAGCATTATAACTAAAAAATAATTACAAAAATAGATAGCAATAAAATGACATACATGTTTTTTAAAGACAAAATGAAAATTATGTTATAAGACATAATGGAAAAAATTTAAAAAAAAAATTAATAGTCTATGCATCCAGGTCACTTCTCGGGAATAGAGTGGGACAAGAAAAAAGTGAAGATAATCGTAAGTAGGTACATTATTTAAACTGCAAAGGTAATTAAAAAGTTTATTTCTGAATTTTGCTTATATCTGGGAAGTAAGTTCCAAAGCCGCATTTTGTGGACAAAGAATTGTCGTTCCGACGTTAGGCAAGTATAAGGTATTGGTATAAAATTATTGTTCCGAACAGAACGCAAAAAACGTAACTTTTGAAACAATTCTAGTGGTGACTTAGTATTTATAGTTTTATGTAACATCAGAATTATTTTAAAATTTCAAAATGAAACTAAAGGCATGTGAAAAATTGTGCATGCATGTCGCATTGTGGAAAGCTGTTGTGTGTGTGTAATCAGAAATATCGGCCGAAGGCGTGTTTATATTGGCAAATTGTTCGTTGATTTCGTTTACTGAACATGTGTCTATGGATAAGTGGGTTTTCTATTAATGCCAACTTCTCGTATTAGTTTCCACGAGATATAGAAAAATGTATTGCTTCTCGTGTCTTACTTGTCGTTGGTGTGCTGCTTCGAGATACAGAATGATGCAGTTAGTCTTCAAGACAACGAATCTGTTATATAACAGTCTAACGTTATCGTATAAAAACGAAATCTGTCTGGTAACACTTGTCATACCGTAAACTAAGCTCCAGTTCGTTCTTTCTACATCTTTTTTAAGTAAGTTATAGTTGATATTTTTTGAAATCTCGATATAAATAAATTTCTCTTGCAGAATTTGTTTGAAGATCGATAGTAAGATATATAAGATCGTGTTAAGAAAAGGCACACACATTGATTTGGTCATATATTAGGATATGTCGTGGACAAATAGTAAATCAAGCAACGTATTACTGGTCTTAGTGAAGTGTGTAGCAGTATCCTGATTAGCGGGGAACAGACCGAGGGATTGCACCATAATTCTATTTTGTTGCTTTGTCCCAGATTATTTAATAGTTCTACGCATTTGGAGACTAGTCTTGATTCCAGTTCGTAGGCTTGAAGGGATTTTAAAGCTGCTTGACTTTCTGAAAGTATGTAGATGTGAGCCCCTACGGAGACATTCTCTGACACATACTTCAATGGCATGTACCTTCGCCAGGAATATTGTCGGCTTGTATCCCATTGGAAACAATTCGGAGGTATTCTGTACCTCATTTATTTTCGCTATTTTTTAGGATAGAGTTTTAAAGAATTGCTAATTAGAATGATATGATAGAATTTTATGTCTAGTATATATGTATTTAAATAATTAGACGATTGTTTGCTACATTTATTTGATAGAATAAATTTTAGAAGTCATTGTGATCACCAGGGCTAGGATTTCGATGAGATGTCATCTCTTTGCTGCTGCTTCTAAGACATTTCGTGCTTATTTAAAACTTCCATTTAGTTTCCTAAATTCCAAATATGAAAAGTTTTTAGGACATTTTTTCGTCCTAATTAAGATAATTTTAACTAGATTTAGGTAATTTTGTGCAGTTTTTAGGTCCTTTTTGTCATTTTTTAGGCCATTTTTTGCAGTTTTTTAGGTCATAAAAATCCGAGCCCTGGTGGTCGCTATATAGTAAACATTGTAATATTAAAAAAAATAGCATTAAAGAAAGACTTTTATAGCAATAATGTATGCTTCAAAAGGTGTATTTGAGGTCACAAAAAATTCTTTGACTGTTAATATATAGATTTAATTGCAAATATGAACCACGGCAGTAGCCAGGAACGACTACTTGGGGGCGCTGAGCAAGTTTTTGGGGGAGCTGACTTTTCAAGAAAATAAATAACTATTTATTCAGAGATAACATCTACTTGCAATGCAATGAACCCAATCTTTTCTTTTCAAACCAAGGAACATAAAGCCATGCAATCGTTAATCGGTCATTGAGGATCGTCGTATCGAATCTATTATTGATTTTGGCATGCAATAAAGGTTTGCATTTTTTGTTGGTCACAAAAGTTTTGACAAAGGAAAATTCTTCTCGGAACGGAAATTTAACTATATTTAATAGTTGCAATGCATCGAATTTAAAATGTATGCTTAAAAGTCGTTAACAGATTTTAAGTCGTCATTATTTTTCACAAAACGTTGATCAATTTCTTAAATAATTGAGTCAATTATTTCATAATAAATACGCCTTACACAGTGTCTACACTTGCATTATTTTATTGCATGCGAACTGTCAAATTGAATTTAATGAGCAATATCGCAAGGGTAGCACATGAAATTTCTCATATCATCTCATATCATGAAATTTATCTCTTGAAATATTTCTTGAGATATATTTCATGAGATGAGCTGTAACTTTTCAGGAAAATATGTAAATGTGTGCACTTTTAAGCACCTTTCAAGCAAAAAATATTGCAAATATAGCATTAAAAAAGTGAAAAAACATGAAATGTAATGACGAATGGATGAAATAATGAATTTAATAAACTTTTATAAGCAATTTAAAAATGAAATTTCATGAGATGAAGTAAGTGCCCACCTAAATATTATAGCATGAAATCTGGATATCATGAAATTCTATTTGACAGTTCGCATGCAATCAAATATTGTAAGTGTAGACACTGTGTTAATGCAGACTCATTGTAAAGATCCCTTTCATGTTTGCAAAATTTTGTTTGCTGTTTCTATTATTCCCAATATTTTGCAAGAAAACTGACAATGTCTGTTCGTAAATTTTTTTAACTTTGAAGCGACTGAAAAAATTGTCTGTTTTTTTTACTTGGTTAAAGAAAAGTCGGGAGTAATAATTTTTCTTCACGATTTCGGCAACGATGAAGACGGTGGTGATTTGAACCGGTGTATAAACAGCAGGTGTATAAACAGCATGTATAGACAGCATTGGTAGCCATACCATCTTGACATATCTTTAAGTTTTTGTGCTTTTCGATCATGTCTTCAAACTTTAAACATATAATGAAACAGTATTGACTCTTAATTTTCTTCGTCAAAAAGCCCATTTCCTCGAAAAGGCAGCTTATTCTTAGCCAGAAAAAAAATTGTAGAAACAATCCCTTTGACATAATATTGTCGCTTTTCAAGGACATTGTTATTAAGAAGGCTCGAAATTTCTAGATTTTTTTTAATACTTAAAGAATGTTCTTTCCACGCAACCTTAGCAGAAAGATGTTTACTGCTTAAGTCCTGTTTCTTCAAAGCTTTTTCTGTTGCAAGAGCCTTAGGCCATTTATTATATCCCGTAGTGCAAAAATAGTCACTAGCATTAGTTTTTTCTAAGTGCGTTAACCTTTAGTAATAAGCAAACAATAAACAATACATTTTGGCGCCTGAATTTTACTTCAATCTTTTCTGTTGAGAGCTTCTTTTCTTAAATTGAATTCTGAAAACTTTTCTGTTGACATTTTGAAAGGTATCATAGTTTTTGGGGGAGCTCGGAATACTTTGGGTGTGCTCAGCTGCCCCCAGCACCCCCTGGCTACGGCCGTGGTATGAACAAAACTTAGTTTTTTGTATTTTACGTCTATCATCATGTATAAAATACAGAAATGTATCTAACGGGCATATAACCTAGCTCTTAGATTTCAAGCTCAAGACATAGAAAATGTTCGAGTTAGAAAAATGCCCTCATTCAATCATTAAGCACCAACATAAAACCTAATGCTTTCAACACAAACCATTAAAAAAACATTTCAACATCAATTTAATACGAACATAAATTGGAGTAATAAATATATCAAAATGTAGCATGGTATAAGTTTCGGTGCCAAAAACGAAGGTCCTAAATGTAACAAAAGCAACAACAAATATCAAAACAATTATATGCCAAAGAAGTATTTAATCTGCACTCATTTACTTAATTTTTGTTTGAACAACAATAAAGTTGTAACTCAAGGAAAATTATTAATTGTTGCTACAACAGCAACAGCAAAAACAACAACAGATGAAAGTTTTTATTATGACACGAAAGTCAGACTTAATAACAGAGTTTTTCTTTTAGGCCTACTTTGTGTTGCTGCTACTTTTTCTCCTACTTTTTATGAAGTATTGCTTTATTACTACTTTTTAATGTTTTTTTTTGCTACATCAGAAGTGCTTTTAACCGTGCTATGCAAAGCTATTTGTATGCTCATGCTAGCGCTCATTTCTGACTCCCCTCTTTTTACACACATTTGTTAGCAATTCATCTTTTTAGCTCCTCTGTTTTTTTCTCTTCATTCCAACATGCCTTTTTTACTTCACTTCTTTTCTGCACTCCACAGATGAACATCAATTTTTCTTCGCTACACATTTTGCGCCGCTCCGTGCACCACTTAAATTTGCATACGCGGCACATTTCCAACGCATTTAAACGCCATTTTTATTTTAAAACTGTTGTTTTCATTATGACGGAAACATTTTCATCAAAAGTCCATACATCAGAATGTCATGCAAAGCAATAAAAAAACCACAAAATTATGATAGTCCAAAAAAAAAGAAAAGAAAAGAGGGTCGAAATAATTGCTTTGTTGTGGGGCAACACGCAAAAAAAAACGCACGCAACATCCGTAGAATAAAAGCTGAAAACGGAAACGGAAACCACCAACATGGCAAAACTGTATCAAAGGATACGCATAAGAAGCAATAATACAGAGAGGGTAAAGGGAGATGTTGTTGTTGTTGGCGATTTGTTTGTCAAATGCTGACCCACACCAACGGCCGACAGCAATCAATCAAAAGCTACAAGTCAAGCACAGACGAAGAAGTCTGGCATGTTTTCTTGAATATTTTTCCTACCGAATTAAAGTGCGCCCAAAAGTATGCTGCTCAACTCCACAGACTAACAGCAGCGAGCTAATGTTTGCAACATTATTTTTGTATTTCTGTGAGTTTTTGCCTAGCGGTATGTTTGAACATTACGAATTACGTCCATTTGTGAAACGTGTCGTACAGGAAGCCGTCAACATAACAGCAGTGTTGATAAAAAAGGCGATAGCAAAAAACTTTCTAAATGTGTGAAGAAGAGAAAGGAAAAAAGAGAAAAGAGAGATAAAAGAGTAAAAGTATAGTGGTATTGAAGGAAGCAGCACTACCAAAATTACTGCAAATGTCTTCATAGCAAACAAAAAGTTCTAATTCTACTTTAAGGCCAGCAATACATGAAATCAAGGTTAAAAATAAACATTTCTCAAGAGTAAATTATTGAAGCCAGGAATGCATATTAACCAGGGACGTAAATTCATCTCTTACCAGGGGAGTGGGGCAAAAAAATTACTCAAAATTAAAACACAAGATTATATATTGTAAATAAGAGATCATCTTTTATTATAGAAGCGATCATTTATTAATAATTACGTATAAAGAACAGCTCAAACTTCTGAGCGAAGTAAAATTATACTTTATTTGAATTCTATGTGTTCTTCTCTTTTCGTTTTTGACCATTGTTGTGTGCTTAACAAACAAATAAATAAACAATAGCATTAAAACGTGTAAGAATAAAATAAACAAAACACCTAGTCACAACCAAGGTCAGAACCTAGAAATGCTAAGCACATGTGAATGAAATACGATCTTGGTAAATAGTGACAAATAAACAATTACAGAAAATAAATAAAACAGAATGATGAATGTATTATAAATAAGCCAGTTGGTTAGCGCGAGCGGCTACTTCAGTTTGAAAATAAAAATAATAAAAGTTAAGATCATATTGCAGTGTGCCAATGTGGGTCAACATGTGAGGAAAGGTGTGGAAATAAAATTTCATAAGAATAGTTCGATGGAGTAGGGCATCCGATGAAATGATTGTTTTCATAATTGTTATTTCTTAAATAATGAGATGACAATACGAAATTAATCAGAGTAAATAAGAAGCACTGAGAATTTGAATTATGTCATTTGAAAGTGCATATTTCAGCATTTCTGTCGTAGTTAAAAAACTGTGATTGGTTACGAGAATATACAGAAATTAATGTTTGGAAAGTGGGTGTAAGAAGTAAGAATTTATTGTAATTTTATTATATAAGCTGAACATTTTTGATTAATAAAGAAGAGTCGAAATAGTCGAGTTTGGAGTCCAAGCTAAGCAATAAAAATTTGATGAGTATACTGTTTTAATTTATCTTCAAAAAGAGCGGCCTCTGAGGAATTTAATATCAGCGTGGCTCGCTTTAAAATCAATAAGTAGGATTCTTGTTAGATAGATCCCAGTACATAGGACGATCTCCTGTCAACATAAGATCTCATTGTTTATCCTACAAAACCATACCCAACATTGGCAATCTAACATCATAGCACCATATCATGGTTCCTACTTTGTGAAAATGTATGTATTGGAAAGTGGCGAACGAAAAAGCGTTGACAGACGGTGGCGGTTTCATTTCGAGCAGACGCAGAGAGCGCCCTTACTAAGGCGGCGTTGTACCTGTTCAAGCAGCATCAATAACACAGCCTATTTAGAATTTATCGCAGAATTGAATTAAGTGCAAAATTTAAAAATGTTGCTAACAGGTTACTGTATATAAGTTGGTGTTTATATACAGTTGTTCATCGTTCAATCGTTCAATGTGTTGCGATTTAATACTGCCAGACGCAATGTTCCTTTATTATTAAGTTTCCAAAAATAAAATATGCTTAATAGCCGAGCGCCAACGAAACGCTGTGCACAGATAAGAATTTGTGTTAATATCGTAGATAGAGCTTTTTGCATGTAAAATTTTGTTATTTTTGCTTTTTATTATAAAATTCATACTTAAAATTTTAACGATTAAAGTTATAAAATGCCCGTTTTTTTATATCACTGACGATGCAACATTAAGGGTATTCACGGGTTGTTGCAAATTGCAAGAGTGTGAAAATGCAAGATAATTTGCCGCTAACGCGTGAACATTAATATTGCAGCTTAATTATGCAATAAAATTAAATGTCGAATGAACAGTAAATATATTGCCACCTTATTTCAAAAACATAAAAAGTTATTTAAATCTACGTACAAACTTAACCTTTTTAAAGTTTTACCCAGGTGGCAACTACTTTCGAAAACAACCAAAACATTAATCATCTGTTTAGCATCACTGCTTGTGCGTTCTCGCAATTGGTTTGACCAGTGCGTAATACAAGAAGAGTTGCAAAATTGCTTCCAATGTGTTTGTTGTTGGAATGATGCGAAAGTTCGCAATCATGCATTTTCGCATCGTCGCAACTGCGTTTCGCATCAACCCGTGAATACCCCTATTGATTTGCGCGATGAATGCAATTATAATTTTCGCAATGCAGACTCTCACACTAGGGTTGACATGCCACTATTTTTGTAGAATATAAACGATATATTTTTAAATCAACGTATTAATATTACTTCTATTAAACGTAATATTATAAAATTATTTATAATATTACGAATTAAAATAATATACATATTATTGTCAACTGTATAGCTGACTGACGACACTTTTCTGTGATACAGTTTACAATTTTGTATCCTGAAGATGGGTTAAAAATTAAGTCGAAATTTCGAAAATAGCAACATAAAGAAATACAAAAAATTTTTTGTTTTATTGCTACAGCCGTAGCTCATATAAGCAAGAATAATCCCGATTTAAATAAAATCCTTCCAGTGTTTTCAAAACACAGTTAAATTTATATTTTGAAATTAGTTTTTATTATTAATTCAATTTAAGAATATTTTTTCAAAATTAGGGGGTGCAAATGGCCCCCTTTCCTCTACCCAATTTACGTCCCTGACGTTAACGTTAATTTTTACGATAACCAAAATTTTATTTTTGTTTCGTTAAAGCAAAATCAAAAAATAAACAAAAATAACGTTACCTCAAAAAACGAAAACCATTTATTTCGTTTCGGAATCAACGATATAAAATTTTTTCGTTTTTTTGTCAAACCAATCGTTGAAAATAACGTTACCTTCAACAAAAAATTTCGGTTTTTATTGTATCGGATGCTAAGAACACATTTGGTTGAATGAATTTTACTTTTTTAACTTGAAACGAAATTTTTATTTTGTGATTGTTTCGTTTTCCAACAAAAAGAAATTTATTTTTATATTTTTTTATCGTTATTTGCCATAGTACATATAATAATACATGTAACTAATAGATAATTACTCACTATTAATAAGTGTCATAAATCAATCAGTAATTAATTTTGTGCCTATAAGGAAAGTAAGAAAAGACTGCAAGCCGAAATGGTTCAACAAGAGTCTATTAAAAGCTAAAAACCGAATGAAAAAATTTCTTAAAAAGATTAAAATTAACCATTATTTTCGACAAAATTTTTTAATAGCGCGCAAAAAATATGAATCATTAAAAGCGTTTCTGTGTAAATCTTACCTCAATAATTAAGAATCAGATATTAAAGGAAATCCAAATAGTTTCTGGACTTTTTTGAATACAAAAAAAAACACAAAGGGCTTTCCGAAAAATATGTTTGTTGAGCATAAAATTACTTATAGTACGGAAGACATCGCGAACCTATTTGCAGATTACTTCCAATCTAATTTTCTCGCATTAGACAACGATGATGCAAACGAGTCGTTTTTCTATAATGGCAACCCTATTACCGATATGGGATCATTAGTTCTCTTGGAAGGGGATGTCCTAGAAGAATTGTTTGCCTTGGATATTAATAAGGGGACCGATAGAACCCTCCCGATAACATCCCTCCTATATTTTTAAAATATTGCGCTACTGCCTTAGCTCACCCGCTTACACTTTTATACAACTTGTCTTTAAAGACTGGGCAGTTTTTGGATATTTGGAAAGAATCCATCAAAGTTGCTATTTATAAGTCTGGTTCTAGGCCTAACATAGCAAACTATAGACCAATATCTAAGTTACTCCTAATTCCAAAATTTTTGAGAGTTTCAGCACGGTTTTGTCAAGGGGAAATCCACTTGCACAAACCTGACTTTGTTTTCTCATTTTATTACAAATGAGATAGAAAAGGGAAATCAAGTGGACGTCATTTTTACTGATTTCGTCAAAGCCTTTGATAGAGTTCAGCATTCTATTCTTAAAAGAAACTTTCCCTTATGGGTTTTCATTCTTCCTTGTTGGCATGGCTCAGAAATTACCTTTTAGGTCGATAAGCATTTTTCGAAAGCAATTACGAATAATTCAGGTGTGCCCCAAGAAAGCCACCTTGAGCCACTCCTATTTGTCCTATTTATTAATGATCTTCCTAATTTTCTGAATCATACGAAGTACCTAATGTATGCGGATGATGTAAAAATGTTCAATTAAGTTTCCTCACATGCTGATCATTTGCTTCTTCAGTTAGACTTAAATCATGGCAAAATTATCCAGGTAGTGTTGCTTATTTTATTGCTTATTTTCTCTTCAATAGGAAAACATAGCCTGTCAAAAATAGCTGTTAGTGAATGAAAGCGGAAAAGAAAGCAAGCGGCGAAAACTAAAATCATGAAAATCAAATAAGAATTTTTGTGCGTTTAAATCATGATTCAATTACTATAGGTTATCCATTCATTTGACGTTTACTCACAAGAATGAAGATATACACCCGTAAAATTGAAGAGAAGAGCAAAAGAGTAATTTTTTAATGCCATCGAAGTAATCAGTTGCAGGAATATCATACTTTTTGGCAGTACTAAATACCCAAGGATACATTTCACTGCTGCTTTTTCTACTACGTTCTGCACTGCTTGTTTGTTTTGATAGAAAATTTAAGTGAGTTTTTAAAAAACTAGTTTCAATATTTTGTTGTGCAAATCTATTCACACCGCTGACGGCTTATTGTTTCCACTGGCACATTATATTTTCGAATTTCATCACCAAAATAAACTTTTTTGCCAAAACCGCACGTTGAAGGCATTATTATTTTAATAATTACAACTTTATAGTCGCGATTTTTATTTGAAAAAAAAACCGGCTCGCAACAAAATTTTAAAACAATTTTCAATAATAATTATCAAAGCAATAATTATTATAAACGCAATGCACACTATTTCTTTTTTTTTTCCTGCTAACAGCAAAATATAGAATAACTACTTTTAAAAAAAAAAATACGCAACAAAACACTGAAACATAACTTTTTTCATAGAAGAGCACAAAACCCTGGTTGTCAGTTATATTTGAGAGAGAATATAATTTTGTTTTCATATTTACGGTTGTTGTCAAACGAATGGACAACCTGTAATAATTGAATCATGGTTTAAATAAACAAATAAAAATTTAAAATCATGAAAGTTGTAAAAAAAAATCGTGTGATTTTAAATGATTTTTTCAATTCGTGATGTTAAATTCTATTCAGTGCCTCAAAAGGAAACTCGTCGCTGACAGAAAAGTCGTTTTTTTTGCGAAAAACATTTTACAGAGCAAGACTTTTGCCAAAATCTTCATAGATTCTGCTATGGCATTGGTTGTTTTCTCTTATTGACAATGACCGATTGAAAGCGCTCTCTTTTTGAGTAAATTTTTTGACAGCTTACGTTTTCCATAAAAACTGTCAACACTACCTGGGTAATTCTGCTATAGACTTAAATAACATGAATAGATGGTGTTCAATAAATAATCTATACTTTAAATACTTTATACTTTAATCTATACTATAAAGTTTATTTTTTTATATGAAAAATACACACATTTTTTCGATTATTCAATTGCAGACAAGAGTCTGGCACGATTTGAGTCTAAAACTGATCTTGGAGTTTTGTTTGACAGAAAGCTTAACTTTTCCAGCTATTATAACCATATTATCACCAAAGCTAACTCTATGGTAGATTTTTTAAAACGTAATTCAAAGGAATTTAAGGACCCACATACTCTTAAGACGTTATTTATATCGTTAGTACGATCAATCCTTGAATATGGATGTGTGATTTGGGATCCATATTATGAGATTGATTCTTTGCGCTTGAAACAAAATGTAAAAACGCCTCACTCGTTTCATCATTTGTAAACTTAATTGGAACTTTATGCCAACCTATGCATCGCGTTGCGCTCTTTTTGGTATCAATACTTTAGCCATGAGGCGTAAGTTTTTTCTTATCGTCTTTGCTTGAGATATATTGACGTCACATATTGACTGTACACCACTTCTCGCTAATTTAAAGATTTTTGCACCGGAGAGGTATTTTAGGCCAAGGGCATTCCTGTACATTCCGTATCACAGAACGAATTATGGCAAAAAAGATCCAATTAGCAATATGTGCTCAACATTTGGCTCTATTAGTGCTCGAATAGATTTCACACTTAGCAGGGATGCATTCAAAAAAGATTATTAGACCTTTTTTTAATATGTAATTTAGCATAAGCTGCAATATTATGTAAAAACCTTTCATTATTCGTTTCCATTTCTTTTCATAGATTATATACAATACTAAAGTTTATGTATGTAATATACTTTCAAAACTGTTAAACAATTTTTGGTAGTTAATAAATAATAAACAAAAAAAAATACAAGTAGTAGCGTCAGTTCTAGCTGCGGTTAACGCATGTCAAACAGAAGAAAATCAAAACGAGAGCATGCTATGTTTGCTATGGCAGCTGATGCTAAATGGAGATATCAAAAATGTTTTGTGTCACACAAAGAAAATAAATAAATTTCATGTAAGCTTAGAAAAAAAATTGTTTCTGAACTCTCGTTTTATGTTTTCTTTTGTTGGACGTCCGTTGACCGCAGCTCGTGAGAAAATATTGAGTCGTCAAGGCTACCTGATAATAATTTTACCATGGTTATAAGAAAAACGAAATAATTCTGACAATTTATTTTCCATGCTCAACGAAACAAAAAAAATGTTGATTTCGTTGTGCATGTCTGATTGAAGCAATTTATTTGAAAGTTCGAGGGTATATTGAGGCATGTTTTAAGAATACAAAACAAATTTATGACTCAAAATAGTATATATATACATATACATATATACAGTTGTAGTTATGATTGTAAAGGCAGATCTTATACTTACATTACATTCTCTTGAATACGTCAGAGCTCGATTTCAAAAAATCAATTTTTTCGAAAACGGCATTACAAACAAACATCTTCGTATATTTTTTTAAAAGACAACTTAAAATTTTTTTAATAAAAATATTGTTTTTAAAAAATTCCAACTCTGGCATATTTTTGCAAAGTTTCAAATTGATTGGTTGAAATTTGTTTAAGTTATGAGTCTGCGTCACTTATAAAAATGCAGTTTTGAGAAAAACACGTTCTAAATTTTTGGCTTGATGCAAGCCGTCTGCAGCTTTCAAACTTTCAAAGCTTTCAGCTTTCAAACGACTTCGAAATTCGCTTTAAAATTTTAACAAAGTGCTGGGCACCTCGTGGCAGCGATGGTTAAGAGTTTTTCTGCCACCATACGTTATGTATGGCTGGAATAAAAGCTCTCTGGTGGCAGACGACAGGATTAGCAGTATATTTTTAAGATGTTTCTGAAGTAGTTTATCGATTTTTCAAAATTTTTATTTTCAAAATATTTTCATGTATTGCTGCCCTTAAGTTGTTTTATGAAAGGAAATTAATTATAACACTTCTATTATGAATAATATTTCACTTTGCTTACAAAACGTTTCCGGTTCTTCCCTTAATTTTATTTATTTTTGATGTTCTTCCTCTTGCTTTTTAACTTAGTTTTGTTCTATCAGTGCGTTCTATCTCAATGTTCTATCTCAATGAGAAAACTAAATGTTATATTTAATATCTTTTTTGCTTTATCTTTTCAGTACCGGTTAAGAAATTGATTGTTTTTTAGGTTTCTGGCCAAAGTAAGTATTTTAGGTTTCTGGATAAATATACATCTCTATCATGGTTTATTCCTCTATCTTGACTGCCTATTTTCTTCACATATTTTCTTCGATAATACTGCAATTCGAAGCAAAACATGTCCCTTACTATTTTTTTCTTTTCCCGAAGAGTTTCTCATATCGTTATAATTTAATTCTCAAATCACTTTCCTCTACATTCACAAAAATATTTATTGAAATTCAGAAATAACAATTGAAATTAAGAAATTCTATTTTATATTCAGACAAGGTCAATAAAAATTGAAAAATTCCATTTTAAATTTTAAAAATATTAACTGAAGTTCTGAATATATCAATTAAAATTTAAAATAGATCAATTAAAATGTACAAAATATCAATAAAAATTATACAATTATAAAAAGAAAAGATCAATTGAAATTCAGAAAAAATCAATTCAAAATTAGAAAAGATAAATTGAAATAAAGTTATTCTATTTTAATTCAGAAAAATTCATTTGAAATTCAGAAATTGTATCTAAAATTCAGACAAGATAAGTTTAATATCAGATATTTCATATTGAATTCACAAATTATCAATTGAAATTCAGAAAAAATCAATTGAAGTTCTAAAACAATTAATTAATATTTATAAATATCGTTTACAATGCGTAAAAGATTAATTGAAATTAAAAAAATAATTGAAATTCAGAATAGAACAAAGAAATTTATACTTTAATTTTAAATTTAGAAAATATCAATTGAAAGTCAGAAATTACATTTAAAATTCTAAAAAGTTCAATAGAAACCAAAAATATATCAAATCAAACTCAGAAATGCTCAATTGAGCAAGTGAACTTCATGAACTTTATGAAAACAGGTGAAAATTATACACCATTTAAATTCAGAAAAGATCAGCTTATATAAAGAATAAATCAATTGAAATTCATAGTTCCATTTGAATTTTAGAAAAGATCATTTGAAATTGAGAAAAAAAAATTATTTAAAAAAAAAATTACCCTATAACTTAATTTTTACATAACATAACAAAACATAACATAACATAACATAACATAACATAAAATAACATAACATTACATTACGTAACATAACATAACATAACATAACATAACATAACATAACATAACATAACATATGAATTTTCTGAATTTCTTCCTAATTTCAAATGGAATTTCTGAATTACAACTGAACTTTTTGGTATTTCAATTGAAATTTGTCTCTTGTACATTCTTTTGTACATTAACTCTTTCCGGCGCACTATATAAAATCGTCAAAAATTAAAGAAAATTTTTATTTGCTTTTATTTATAGAAGTAATTTATTGAAAAAAATGTAAAAAAAAAAATATTTCCTTACAGGATTTCGCGCAAGGATGTGGTATGATTTTTATACCACCGCGCTTATGTGATAGCTTTATTTATGGAATTCATTAAAACAGGATTTCGTTTTACTTAAACAAAGTGGAACATGGCAAGTAGAGCACATCCACTGAGTTCTTCTCTGGTGTCCCGTCTTGCTGCAGTGCGCACATCTTCGTAGTGTGGTTCTTAATGGTTGGTGGGACGACGAGGCTCGTATGCTTGCATCTACAAAAGGTTTATTGTTTTTTAGTCGAATAGTGTTTTTTTTTATTTGGCCTTGCAGAAGTTACGGATGAACATGAACCTGAGTGACACAGACTTGAAATTATATCCAGCTTAAAATGTTTTAGTGGTAACTTATACCCAGCACTTTTGACAATTATATAAGCATTGACGACTGCCACATCGAGAAAATTGAAAAAAATTCGATGCCACCATTTGCGGCTCTTTTTATTCAACTCATAATATTTCTTTAGTTGATCTAACTTGTCGACGTTGTTCATATGCATATTATAATCATGTATAATACCTGGTTTATTAATTTCCACCACTGCACCATCACGTTGACGTTGCATTACCTTGACAAGTTCATTTGGATCATGGAAACTGGACAAAGCTGTGACCGCTCGTTTGTCAATCCATTTCATAAAGAGCACACCCGTATCGCTTATTTGCCAGTCATATTCTCCCCTTTTTAATTGCTTGTCAGGCTTAACATCGGTCGGGAGATATTTTCGATTACTTCGCACTGTCCCGCAACCATTTATTAACTTTTTTTCAATTCCAGGATGAGGTTGTAGGAAGTAGATATTCACCCGGATTAAAACACAATTTAAATCTCTCTAGCAACATATCCAGAAACGGTTGAACTTTATACAGCTTGTTGAATTTAGGTGATCCTTTTTTAGGCATTAGGGTAGAATCATTCAAATGTATATTAGATAAAATCCAATCAAATCTTTTTATGGTCATTATTTTCGATATATAGCCGTCATTTAATTCCGGACGAGATGACCAATAGTCTCTGTAACTGGGCTGGGGTTTTATTCCCATTAGAAAGTTAATTCCAATAAAAGCTTGTATTTCTAAGGCATTTTTTGGAGTGTAGCGTTTGCCAGATTGTTGAGCATACAGGTTCGTTTGTTCAATAATACAATATGTTCAATAATTTCTTTTGTTATAATTTTACTAAACATATTAAAATTATCATGGGATGCCACGTTTTCCACAACTTCTGTAGGTCCATGTTTCATGCCAGTAAATGCAATTGGTATCTCTATTGAATTTTGCTTACTCCAATTTGGTGGGGTGACTTCTACGAGGCTGCTAAATAAATAAGATATAGGAATATCGTCGTCGGTATCAAATTGTTCACACGAATTTGAAACTCCACTACATCCCGGGTTTTCACCTTCATCAAAGTGTTTATCTTCATTGTCGACTGCAAGGATGTTATCAAAAAGTTCCTGGATTTGGTTCTGATCATCGAGGTCCTCAACATCATCGATAATTGACTCAGCGTCTGATGGAATCTCTTCCACAACAACTTCATCCTCGACTGTTTCCAATATATAGGAAATATCACTGTCTTTGAGTTTATTGTTTTAAGCCATGGATATAATGCGCAGTGGTATTATTTTTATACCATCACCTTTAACCTTCACTACTTCAAAATTTTTTATTTATTTTTGATGTTACTATTTTCAAGCACGTTATTCACTATCTTATTGATCAAAAATTATACAAGTATGAAGTCTAACGCACGTGTTTTGCAGAAATTTACTAAATAATGGAAAACACTGTCAACACTTGACAGATGGTACTCAAGTTTAGTTCAAAATATATATATCTATCTCTTTCAAACATTTGGTATATTTCTTTTTTTTTAAATATAAGCTTAAATCTACATATAAAAGTGGTATTTCATATATACCATTGCACACAGAATGTAGGAAAATTAATTATATAAGTGGTATAGTTTTCATACCACCGCGCCAGAAAGAATTTAAGAAAACTTGATAGAATATATTTAGCTCCATCGTAATAGAAAAGAACATTGAGAGTATCATAGAATATTGGCTGCTTTACTATTTCGAATGTTCAAATTTACTCAATTTAACCATTCAAGTTTTAAAAATGTATGCATTTCCTGTAACAATTGAGAAATGTCAAAAGTCATATAAAAAACGTAAACAAACAAAAACTCAGACATAAACAAATCTAAGAAGAGACAAAAACAAAATATAACCTCGCACTTTCTTGTTCTTTGTCCCGATGACAATTTGTGACATGCATGATGTAGAAAAGACCCAGCGAACCAAAATTTCCGGAATTGTTACGACTTTCTTACGATTGTAGCTACGAAGCCTTTCGAATTGTTTCAAAATCGTAGCGTAATGTAGATGTAAATTCGTTATAATATCAATTCGTTACGAATATTTTGGAATCCGATTTCTATGCAAAGTCCTTAAAAACCGTAAGATGCATATAAATTTTTTTGCAAACAATGACTTCTGGAATATAAAAGTGTTTGATGAAACACTACATGATTTTTCGAATTATTCTTCTTCTCAAATTTTTCTTCTCGCTTACTTGCATTGTGCAGTATCGCCTTTCTTTTTGAATGGCACCACCATTAATCGTTTTGTTGCCACGTCAATGGATATATCAATAAATGCAAATCCTATTTGTGTCTGGAAAAATACTGTTACATCATTTTGCGCAATATTCTCGTTTATGTTACGATGCATAATTAGATTTTTTTTTTCTTTGATAGTTAATTTTTTTTTTCTTTTATCAAAGTACAAATAATATTTTTCTAGCTCTAAAGTAATCCGATCTGATTTTTTAAATTTTCTTTACAAATTATGCAAAATTATTTAGAAGTCTATACCCAAATATTTTGTAAATTATGGATTTTTCGTGATGAGCTGGATGATTGAATTTAAATTTTTAAAAAAAAAAATTTTTTTGAGATTTGCGTGCTGTTATTTGATGTGCTGTTGAATTGATTAGAAATCGAAGTACACAGTTGGACTTGGCTTATAATATAACATTGAAATCAGTTTTTCATTTTTATTTTTTGTCCATTTAAAATTTACTTAAAATTTAATATAGAAAATAATAAAAAATATAAAAAAATACTGTATGCCCACTCAGTTTTTATAAATTCAAAATTTTTGTTCGATCTTTGTGTCTTAAAATGAGCCAGGTTTCAGATTACGTCTGCGGAGGAACGATTTTTAATTCTATAGCATTTGAGCGGGTCTAATGTAAAAACGAATCCGTAATAAAATGTTTCTAAATTTAAATTATTTGTAGTTTTAACACCATAGCGAAATGAAGTTGTCTATGGACAAAAAATTCCAATGCGATACTCGTTGTAACAGGGACAAATGTATAGAATAAATGCTCTAAATGCGCATTTAGTTCTCAGTATGAATTTAGCATTAGATTTATATTTTGATATAATTGATTATTATGAAAATAATAAAGGTTTCAGTAGAAAAATACTATTACAGGATAATGACAGGTCTCAATGCGTCATATACTTATTTTTTATCATAAAGGAAGAACAAAGGTTTGATACAACTATAAATGATCAAATCTTATAAACACTCCTATGATTTTTTTGCTAAATGAATTTTTTTCCAAAAACTTTTTTTTATATTGTTTCAAAGTAGTCAAAAATAATTTATATAAAAAAATTACCTCAACATCGCTTTAGAATCAATATTTATGACTTAAAATCTAATTTTTTCATACTACTGACTATCTAGATATATTAATAACACTAATTCATGTATTATAATTTGTTTATACCGGATCATATTAATAGTATTTCACTCCTTCGCTATCCCCCTCGCAACCGAATTAGAACGGAAGTTGATTTTTTCCACATTTTTTCCACCAACTTGTGTACACAAGCACACATATGTACAACGCTTGATAGAAAAGCAAGACTACGAAGCACCGCAAAAAAAGAGACGATGATAATAAAAAACACTGTATATACATATGTATTCTATCTCATTCTCTTGCTGGCTAAGCCCTATAAATGTATTATGTTTGTCTCTTTTTACTGTTTCATCGATTTTCAACTCACAACGGCGCTAAAGAAGTTTCACTTCAAAAAGCCTCTAGTAATCTCTTATTTCATTGGAAACTTTATCGTAGAGCCCTTTGTTATAAAAATAAATTTTAATTCTTTAGTCATGAAAAATGTTACATATTTGTTACGATTTTGTTCAGACAGTTTGAATGAAATTAAATTTCGATTTCTGTTCTATTCAAACTCAAACCTCGATATAAATAAAAATTAAATATAGTAACGAATTCTTTCGACAGCTTAAAATAGTCACAAATTAATCCGGAATTTCGATAAAGACGTCTACTTTGGTTTGCTGGGGAAGTGCACAAAATGTCAGCGCCTCTAATATTTTAACGCGCGTTAACTTTGTATTCATGTTCTTCACTCGCTCCTCTGCAAGTCATCATTATGTTGAATGCTGTCGCGTGAAACTATGCACCATACATACACACACACATTTTCCACCCGTTTCCCCTTCCCCCCTTTTAAACATTACTTTACACAGTACAGTTGAGAAATCATCATCATAACTTGCCGGTCGAAAGAATAGTCGCAGCAGCAGGGACATGACAAGGATTTGAAGCAGCACAGACAGAGACAAGCCGAAACACAAACAGAACGGTGCACAGCTGATGCAACAATCGCAGGACATACAGGATAAACATAAATGACAGCACAGTGAAAGATTTTAACACAAACATTTTCCATAAAGACGAGCAAGAATATGACATGAAAGCAAACAAAAATATTGTTGCATTTTTAAAAAGGCTACTTTTGACGGCTAAGGACATGAAATGACAAAGTTGAGTAAAGCATAAGAATTAGTGTTCACAAAAAAGTAACAAACAAACAATGCAAACAATGTTGTCATAAATATTTCAATGTTATATGTAGATTCTTCTTAGTGGCTACTTCGGGCTTCAAAAAGTTTACAAAAATATAAAAAGCAGTGAAAAGTTGTCTTTCACACGTCACGAGATTGATGCTAGCTTGTCGACTAAGTATCAGAAAATATTGGCTTAAATACGTATATAGAAAACAGTCTGATGGATTTTGTGCAATAATTGGTTCGGTAAAGGAAATGCTGCTACCTATCCACACAAGGTTGAAATAGAGCTTTGCAAAGAAAAGATTTTGATTATTTCAGGATGAGCGGTTAGATAAATGTTGCTTAGTGTTTAAAATAATACGCCAATATGAATTTTGGAAGAAAAATAAAATAATCGAAAAAAAGTTATATATCGAATTCAATTATGATTCAATTTCACTTTCACTCGGAAGTGAAATGCAGAACTTGCCTGAATAAAACATTTTCTATCTGATGGTTATTAGTTTAACAAGAAGCATGACACAAACAACAATAATAAAATGATCAGCAATATCTTCTTCGATACAAAATCTTTTATTTCTTGTATCTTGCATATCATGCAACAAGAATAGCGTTAAATCATTTTAAATCACAACCGATTGATCCACAAACGATACGCCTAGATAAAAAATGGACAAGTCAAGTCAATGGTCAAGAAGATATTCTTCGAAAACATTTTTCCCGACATTTACTATGCAACGTCTGCAAAATTTTTTTTCTTAATTATATTCCTTAAAAACTGGTCAACATGCTTCATGGGATCATGATTAGTTATTAAATCTCAAAATTCGCTAAGTCCTTTTTTTTGTTACGTCCAACTAGTTAGGTTTTAAAAAGAAACAAGAAGTCCAACTGGTTTAATTCCAAAAATGATCAAGGCACACTAACACGATTCAAAACTGGCTATGTTAAATCATTAATTGAAGTAACAACAAATATAACTGGCTAAGTACAAAAGCTACGGTAAAAGTTATAGTGCGACTGTAAGGTTATATTGATATTGTGCAACAAAAATACAATATCGTTGCACAGATTCATTACTCTCTGTAAAAGTGCTACAGTAAAAATCATACGACATTAAATGGTCGTTTCTATGTCATCCTGATAAAAATAATAAAACTATGTATGAGTACACTGCGGTATCCGCTTAGTGTAACAAAACAACAAAAACGTTGCATGGAGTTTTATCTGGGTGACTATAGACATTTCGGTATTTTTTATGGTGCGATAGTAAGGGCGATTTCTTAAGCTTTATGATATGAAAAAATATGTCATCATGAAGCCACTAAATCAGCATCTTAATGCAACGTAAATGCACCATCGATGGATGGAAATATTGCTTAAAGGAGATTAAAGGAGGCTTACGCATCGCGAAAAAAATTAAGGATTGGAATTAAGTTCAAACAAGGATTGGAATAAGGATTTGGAAATGGACTTGGACAAGTACGAGGACAAGGAACAAGAAAATGATTTAGACTAGAATTAGAACGTGTATTAGGATAAGAATAGGTTAAGCATTTGAACAAGGACTAGGACAAGTATTAGGGCAAGCATTTTTACAAGGATGTAGTAAAGGATTCGGACAACTATTCGGCCAAAAATTAGGACAGGGATTAGGAAAACAAATAGGGTAAGGATTATGACAAGGTTTAGGACAAGAATTATGGTAAGGATTTTGACAGGGATTTTGACAACGATTTGAAAAACGGTTAGGTTTTGGATAAGGATTACGAATAGGGTTTGGAGAGGGATAAGGATAATGATTTGCACGGGGATTATGACAGAATAAGGACAACAGTTAGGGCAAGTATTCGGACAAGGCTTTGAGCAAGAAGTAAGAAAAGAATTTGGACAAGGATGTGGACAACAGGATAAGCATTTTGAAAGGGATACGGACCAAATTAGAACAATAATTAGAACAAAAGTTAGGACAAGAGCTTGTTAGGAATTATACACAGACTAGAAGAAGATTTTGAAAAATATTAGGGCAAGGAAAGGCGAGAAAAAGGGTTTAGACAAGGATTACAACAGGTTTAGAACAGGAGTTTAAACAAGGTACTTAGAAGAAGAAATAGGAACTAAGTATTTTTCTTCAAAAGTTAAGACAAGGAATGGCAGAGTCACTACAACAAGTATAATGATACTAGGGCGTTTATTATGCTATCGGTCTGCAAGTGACGGCACCACTACTCTTCAAATGCATATCATTTCTGAAGGGTGGAAACCTTAACATAAACACACCATAAATGTCAAATCGATCTGTCAATGAATAGTGACGTTACTCAATAAATATGTTGGTAAATCTGCTCCGTCATATTCAACCATAATATTGGATTACAAAGTTCGAAAGAGGTCGAATCAGCACAAAATATGGACACGTGGGGAGAGCACCAAAAACAGTGATCACTCCAGAATGTATTAGAAAAAAACGAGATTTCGTATTGGACAATCCGAAAGTGAAAGTGCGTGAGATAGCTACAGCCGTAGACATATCAAGTGGGTCGGTGATTTCAATTATACATGAACATTTATTTTGGTATGAGAAAACTAAATAACTGCAAGATGGGTGCCTCGTTCGTTAACAATCAATCACTCAATCAAAAACATGAACGTGCACGTACTTCCCAACAATGTTTGGACATGTTCAAACAAAATCCGACTATTTTTTTGCGAAAACAAACATGGATCCACCACTATACAGGAAAATCTAAGGAATCAGCAAAAGAGTGGCTAGGTTCCAGTGGAAGTGCACCAAAGTGAGAGAAGATGCAACAAAGGCCGGAAAGGTGTTGGCGTTTGTTTTTCGAGATTCAAGTGACATTTTGTTAGTCGATGAACAAGGAAAAAGGAATACCAATTTACAGCGACTATAACTGAATATGATTGAACCGATTGAAGAACGAATTCACAAACAAACGGCCACATTTATCGAAGAAAAAAATCATCTATTTGCAAGACAATGCTCGAGCTCACAAATCAGTCAAAACCATGGCAAAATTGCTCGAGCTTCGCTTCAAACTGCTTCCTCATCCCTCATATTCCCCAGATTTGGCTTCCAGCGACTATTATCTATTACCCAAACTGTAAAAGGTGGTTCCAGGGAAGGAGATTAGCGATGAATGAACAGGCCGAGTTAAAAACTGAAGCGTATTTCGGAGATTTTGAGAAATTTTATTATTCAACGGTCATTGCAATGTTACAAAATCGTTGTAATAAACAATATCTTTGACAAAGAGCGTGTGTTTTCTTCGTTAGGACGGCAGCATCTTGAACTCGCTAGTCTGTTGTCACGTCAAAGCACACGATTAGAAATCTTGGAATAAACTTTAATTAACAAAAGCAAAGTATTACAAAGATTTTTTTAATTCAAAAAGTATTAAATTTAATACTCCTCAATTGATTACAACATTTTAAAATATATTTTGTTTTACATTTTTCTACAGTTCAATTATTACAACGATATTTTATATCCTTGTAATAAATTCTATACTATTGTGATATTATCTTTCCAAACAATTTTGGTGTGGTCATATATGTAAGGCCAAAAGTATTAAAATTTATTTCAAGATTTCCAGCTGTGAATTTAAGGGTGTGTCGAGGTCAACACCCAACTGTATCCTTTTGTTCAAATATCTATGTATATAGCAATCGTGCAGTGTATTTTATGAAAATATGTAAATAATTTTTTATACATCAGCTTGTGCAAAAGCTTGTAAGCTCGCGAGTATCCAATTAATTGAATTTAAAGCAAGTATCCAAAAAATTCAATGAGCTTGTGTACAGAAAGCTGAAGCGTAATAGGACTTTTAAGGAATCTGTGGACTCCGTGTTTGGCAGTTTTAGGGGGTAGCTGATTTCGGAATTCATGTAAAAATTTACAATTCGATATAGCGGATGGAGTTGTCACCTAGTTTTTTTTTATTGTTTCGGATTCTTGCCGAATTTTATTTCGAATCTAATGTCACAGTTTTAAAATTAAAGATGGAGGTTAGGGTTGCCACCTATATTTTTACCACAGTGTTTCCACGTAATAATATGTATTTTAAGAGTTTTAAACAACAGTGTTAGGGGGTCGTTGATCTCGAATCTGAAGTCAGAACTTTAAATATCGATATGGTTAATAAATGGCAACTCTATTATAAACAATTACATAATTTTGAAATTCTGACCACGGACTCCCATTTTAACTAGTATTCGCGTCAGCACCGAAGTATGGAAAATAAAAAAATGGGTGGCAGCCCTATCCACCATATTGAATTTAAAAATTCTGACTTCAGATTCGAAATCAGCCACGTCTTAAAACTGTTAAATGATGTTTAAAACTTTTTATTGGCTGGCAACCCTATTATACAAAAATTTCAAAATTTGGAAGTTCTGACAACGGATTTGGATTCAGCGACCCATTTTTACATAGTGTTCGCGCCAGCACCGAATTCATAAAATTAAAAAAATTAGCTGGCAACCCTATCCACCGTATTGAATTTTAAAATTCTGAGTTCAGGCTCAAAATCAGCGACCCCTAATATTGTTAAATGATGTTTAAAGCTCTTAAAAATACATTTCACAACGTGGCAACACTGTGGTAAAAATTTAGGTGGCAACCCATCTTAAATTTTAAAACTGTGACAATAGTTTCGAAATCAAATCCGTTGTCAGAATTTCAAAATTACAAGAATTTGCAAAAAATACAAAAAAATATAGGTCGCAACTCTATCCGCCATCTTGAATTTTAAATTTTAAAATCAATTTCGAAATCAGCTATCCCCTAAAACTGCCAACCACGGAGTCCACAGAACTCTTAAAAGTCCTAATGCGCTCAAGCTTTCTCAACACAAGCTCATTGAAGTTTTTGGATACTTGCTTTAATTTGGATACTTGCCTTCAATTTCAAGCTTTTCAAGCTTTTTGTCGAAGGCATCAAGCTTTCCTTAACTTGGGACTTCGTGCCGTTCGCGTGTAAGCTAGAATACTTGCAAGTCGCAAGCTGTCGTGGGCTTATTTATATTCAAGTTCAAGTTATACTTGATTAAAATTATCAAGCTCAAGCAAGCTTGAACTTGTATTTTAAGCAAGTACTTGAAATAGACTTCAAGTAGGCTTGTGCAGTTCTCTGATATGAGCCTCGAGCAAAGTGAAATACATATGCATGCAGTGCTGCGCTCTAAAACAAAACAAAAGGAAACATTTTTCCTCGTTGGACATGTATTGTCTTAAGGAGATTTATAAAGGAAATACGTGTGTGGTGAAGCGGCGATGTGTATCCTTCTAGTAATATTATATTTATAAGACCAAATGTGTAACAATTTACTGCGTTAATTCTTAGGTTTTTGGGTGGGGTTTTTCACAATAAAACTGTAATGAATCGTTATGCTGAATACTCATGAAAAATTTAGCCTATACTTGTATATGGGCATTTCCAGAAAAAAGTCTACCGTGACCAAAAAATTAAAACTTCTGAAAAACATATTATTTTATGAAATTATTTAAAAGATTTTAACTTTACATTACACATGACATTTTAACTTTATTAATTTAAGCAATTTATACATAAATTCATTGACGATGATGATCAAATCGTCTGCACTGTTTCACAAATGTAGTTTTTCTTTTTCGTAAATGTTTCATAAGCTTTTTTGTTTTAGTAAAATAGGAAGGCATTGGCTAGAGATAATGAAAAAATGGTTGAGGCAAGGAAAGGACAATATATGAAATTTGTTTTTTTTTTACTTAATTACTTAAACACTCAATTAAACTGCAATGGAAATTTGAATAAAACAAAAATCCTAATAAAAAAAAACCAGAAAAGATTTTTAAATTTGATCACGTGGAAAATAAACCTATGTTATTTTAAAACCTTCTAAAAAAAGTTGTATATAAAAAGTCTTGTCCAATCCAGAGAGTTTTGCAAATTTTGTAATCCAAGTTAGAAATCCCTTCCGTTTTTTGTAATGTAACGCCAACACACATTTTTGCTTATATCTTTTGATCCTTAGGGTTAATTGTTGTCGTTGTTTTTACTTAATATAGTGCTACTTAATTATCACGCAAATATAAAAAAAAATTTTACAAGTTAGACTTTTTCATTCTATTTTTTTAATATTTATTCGTACAAATCGTCCGTAACGCCAGTTTGGAAATGCCCATACGCACATGAATTTTACTAACTGAACTCATAAATTGTTCATGTTGCCCTTGTATTTGTGTATTGATTTTATGAATTTTTTAACTTCCCTCCAGGAAAAATCGGAAGGCTTCCATCTTAAAGTGATAAAGAAACATTCCCCACTGTATCTTTTAAAAGCTTAAGGGTAGTTTTGAATTTATATTGTTTCCCCACCGCATCTTTTCGAAGCTTTAGGGTAGTTTTGTATTTATATTGTTTCCAAACCCCTTTTTTAAGAATGCATGTGGACACTTTTATTTATTGTCAAGCAATAAGCATTCTGTCGCCATTGTCTAAAATATGTGAAAAAATTATGTCGCAACAAATAAGCAAACACTTATCTCAGAAAAAACTATTATCACCATACCAGTCGGGTTTTAGGGCAGGACATGGGTGTTCTTCTGCAGTTTTGAAAGTGCTTGATGATATTCGGCCTGAATATGACGCTGGCTCTATGACCTTACTCTGCTTACTTGACTTTTCCAAGGCCTTTGATAAAGTAAACCATAATTACTTGTGTCAAAAGCTTAAATTTCTCTTTGGGTTTTGTAATAGTGCTGTCAATCTTTTGTCTAATTATTTATGTAACAGAATTCAAAGAGTCAATGTCGGTCAAATGTTTTCATCGTATAAAATTGTACAAAGTGGCGTCCCACAAGGTTCTATTCTAGGCCCGCTGCTATTCTCTTTGTTCATCAATGACATTTTTAATGTATGTAAGCACGCTTTTGTTCATGCGTACGCTGATGATATCCAGCTCTATCTGTCTCGGCGAACTGGGCTTCTTGATGATCTGTGCGTCAGGTTGAATGAAGATCTCAGTAGCATTGATGAATGGGCTTAATGTAATGGGCTTCAACTCAATGCTGCCAAATCGTATGTCCTTCCCATCTGTAAGAGTAAAACTTGTGTTGATGATGTCCCTGACCTGTTTATAGGAACTAGCAAGCTAAATGTGGTATCAAAGGCAGTAAGCCTTGGTTTTGTCATAAATTCATCTTTGTCTTGTGTTGACCACGTTAATAGTGTTGTACAAAAAGTTTATTATGTCCTTCGTAATTTAAGAATGTCTTCTAGTGTTACTCCTGTTGATTTAAAACGTAGATTGGTAAAACAATTGATCTTACCTTTAATTTCATATTCAGAAACAGTGTACAGTAAACTCGACTCTTCCTCCCAATTAAAACTACAGATTGCTTTTAATTATGCAACACGCTACGTATATGGTTTGCGAAAATTTGACCACCTTTCCACGTTCAGAAACGCTATACTTAAATGTGACCTAACTACATATCTTAGTGCTCGTAACTGTATGTATCTCCATAAAATCATACATGAAGAAACACCTCGCTACTTGTTTGAAAAACTCCAGTTTTGTCTTTCAAGAAGAAGTCATGTTTTAATAGTCCCTAGGCATTATTCGTTACATTCGTCTCATCTTTTTTTCATTAACGCCATTAAATTGTGGAATGCTTTGCCTCGTTGGTTAAGAGAGATTAGTGGGAGAGGTAATTTTAGGCGCTCTATCCTATCTTTCTTCTCTACTTCATAGTTTCATGACTCTATTTTAATCTATTTCCTGTATTCTTTACTCTATATTATTAATTCTTAAAAATAATTGCAGTGTGATTCAATTTAGCATTTAATATACATAATATTTATTATAGCTTTCTTTCTTTCTTTTAAAAATTTAGCGTAACCTTAAGTATATACTTGTTGTTATGACTGTATAGTTTAGTATTATTGTTTTTTTTTTGTTTTTTCAAGCAATGCTTATATCGTCCTATAAAAGAATCTGGTTCTTATTGTACCAACACGTTTCTCTAAATAAATAAATAAATAAAATAAAATGACAATAGAAAATATTAATATCATTGTTTTCTAGCCACTTATTGTAGAATTCGATAGTCTAGTGGTAGCGCGCTCGGCTCTCGCTCAGGGTCCCGGGTTCGAATCCTGGCCGAATCCATTTTCATAACAAGGGAGAGGAATGTTTCCACATTAATTCTTAAAACAGGAGAGAGGACTGCTTCCAATTCACTTTTGAGAACAGCGGATAGGAATGTTTCCACATGACTTTTTAACACAGCGGGAAGGAATGTTTCCCTCTAATGACTTGCTATGTTAAAAAAGCAATGGAGTGTGCAACAAAGGGGAATGCTTCCTACATTCCATGGAATATTTCCTGGTAACATCCGAGAATGCTCACATTTCCTGGTGGGTTAAACTCATGAATCATTGATACGAACCTTGGTATTTTTCATGGCAATTATGAAGCATTCTTGCACTCGTGATTTTTGCATGTGTATTTTGTACATTTGTCTCATGAAAATTTATAGTATAGTTTATATAGTATAGAATGCGATTCATGCTGAGCATATAAATATTCATAATTATTGTGTACCTTTTTTGGTTCAGTGTACTTCTTTACGCTTGACTGAGCACAATGAACTCAATAAAATGTCAAAACTTCAACAGCACACATAAAGAGCTCCAAATTAATGGATTTGATGCTCTTAATTTGAATGAAAATGCCAAAATATCAAAATTCATGTTGATTGATATTTCATATAAGTGGTAAGCTCTATATTGATTGCATACCTTAAGGCGTTACAAAAGTCTTAGTAGCAGCAGCAGCAGCAGCAGCGAAAGATGTCGGAAATGATGCTAATGATGAGTCTGAAATTGACAAGTGAAACCAGCAGCTTAGAATGGCAGAGCAGCCACAATATGTCTGCGGGCCATAAACTATTTATGCTTTATGTAGATTCCTTAATTTTTTATTTATACAGAGCAATAGAAACTTAGACAAATCTTAGAAGCAGCTGAAAAGTTAAAAGGCTTAAATTAAAATGTTAATTGCAATGCATGTAATTTTCATACCGACCTTGATGTTGATATTGAATTTAATTTATTTTCTTTTGCCTCAAATGTTGACTTGAAAAGTTCTTCGTTAGAAATAATTTAGCAGTCACACCCTTTTTTTGGATCAACTTCAAAGCATTTACTTGGCTTAAATCACTAAATAGACGTATGCAGTAAAAACAAATATTGATGTTCACACAAGCATAAACTGACGTTAGATGAACTTGATTGTATAATATTGAAGTTACCCAGCAAAACAAAACCAAGAAAAGATTAAGCAATTTCTTGTGTCCCAACTGAGGAATCGTTTTCTGAATAATTGTTTCAGTTATACTGGGAAATTTAGTATTTAAATTGTACACTTTGTAACGCCCAAGACTGCCAACCACCCACTCTATTTGACATACACACACATATTCAGTGTGGTTTGTTCGTTTTGGCAGTATTGTCGGCAAGCTCTATGTCCCTGGTCGTTAGTCCTCGACATTCAGTTTAGTAGTGTTTCAGTCTCCGCTGTATTTTCCTTTGTTGCAACACACAGATTTGACTAATTGCTGTACAAATCTTGAAAAGTTTTGAAATTAATTAAAATCTTCATGGAATGACATGAAATGGGTTTGTTTGCACAAACGTCGTTGCGACAATGACAACGACAATGAGTGATGAGCATGACTCGAATGCATGACGCGTTGCTGCTGTATTTGCCGCCATTTTGTTTATTTATTTATTCATTTTTCATTTTGGTTCATTTTGAACTTTTTGGTTTCGTCGGTAAAGTTTTAAGAGCACACTGATTTAAACGGTTTTTTACAGCATGACAAATTAAATAACATGTTTATCATAGCCAATATTTTGCGCTTTATGCGTCAACAGTTCTTCCCCAAAATCATGCATATCTATGGCCAAACTCAAACAAATCATAACAACATATCTTGTTGTTATGACATTATGTAAAAATGTTGCATATTAATCAGAAATCTAATTTTGAAAATTAATTTTTTTATTGACGTTAAAAATACCATTTTTACGACTTGACCATTCAGTTTTTTCAATTTCTTAGTTTTTTTTAGCCAACCTGTGTTTATTGAAAGCCTGCTTAGGGATCTGCTCTGGCAAGGAGGATCCAAAATACTTTTGCAAAAAAGGTCACCTATTATTTATATATTTTACATAAAAAAAACTCAGAAACTACGAAAAAAAATTTACCTCTTACTCTACTACACTGTAGGTAAATTTTCAACTTTTGAAAAGACACAAAAAACGCCGAGACACGTAAACTTAATTTTCGGAAATAGCATTTAATGGCCTACTAGGTTTTTCCAAATCAGAGCAAAATCTCGACCTTAATTTAAAATAATTTTATAGTTTTTTAACAATTACTTTCTATTGTTTTTTCAAAAATACTTCCAACGTAAAATATGGAGTTAGCCTTGTTGAATCTATGATTTTTCAAAAGTTAAGCAATTTCGCTTTTTCTTCCATTTTGATCAAATTTAGATGTTGAACGTAAAAAATTAAAAAAAATCTTAAAATTTTTTACTAAAATGCGAGTTTTTCTTTCATAAGTAGATTAAATTCTGAAAGTTTAAGCAAAATCGGAGGTGGTCAAAAGTTTTGGTCTCCAAAACTAAGGAAAATTATTTAAAAATGGGTTTAAAAGTGAGTAAATTTCAATCGCAAATATCTCGAGATTTTGATCAGATTGGGAAAAACTGAGCATGCCTTTAAATACTACGACCAAAAAAGTTTACGTTTTTCATGGCATTTTTGTGTGGCTTTTTGACGTCCCTACAGTGTTATTTGAAGAAAATGTTGTTCTCTAAATTTGTTCTCTAAATTTGTAAAATTTTACCTCTCAACAGTTTTAAATTAGGACACAAGACACATCCGTCTCCTATGTGGCGAAAAACTCTGCTTCATTGCCCGAAGTCGATCTTAAAAACAGTTTATTATTTCGTCTTCCTCTAGATCTTCTTAACATAAGATGCCTTAAGAGTAACTTCATGGTAAAAAATCTGGGAATAAATTTTAGTTCAGCAAAAATACTACTGCATATTTTTTAACCTTGAGGTCTAAAATTTAAATTTTCAGAAATCCTAACCCATAATTAAAAATTTTCTGTACTAAAATTTAAACCAAAGGAATATTGCAATGCTCAATATTAGGCTATTAGGTTCATATGCCTGTTAAGCAATAGCGCAATAGCCCAGCGGTTAACGTAATGATCTTACTAACTGGATGTCCCTGGTTCGAATCTCTGTGTGATTGCTATAGTTTTATTTTTTTTTGTTATATTTCAATCCAAGCTTGTACTAAATTTTAAACCAAAACTGTATTAAAACGATTTTTTAGTATTTTGCTAATACTAGATTTGAAAGAAAAGCTGGTCCAATCCAATCCAAATGTTCTTTATTTATGATTCATTTGTAAAATATACATAATCCAGTTTACATATAAGAGACTTAGCTTATAAGCTACTACAACTATAAAAATGATTTTTTTTTTAGTTTGAACAATATTAATTTGAAATTTCCTGTAGTATTTATACTCTTTAGGACGAATAGACTTAATAAATACTTAAAGCCTTAACGTATATATATTATCACAGAAATTTTTAATTTAATTTTGAAAAAAATCGGTTATTTAAACTTGTGATATACTCGTTTATTCTTTCGATTTCCGCAACCCTGTGTGCTGCATCTGTAGAATACCACCATTCGCGATTTAAACACATTTTAATTAGTTTGTTTTGCGCAATTTGTAGCTTTTTTATGTGGCTTTTCGCAATGATTTCAAAGATTGGGCACGCGTAGCACATTATTGGTCTTAATACAACTTTGTACAGGAGTAATTTATTTTTTGTATCTAATTTAGAATTTTTATTAATTATACCATAAAGTATTTTTATTGATTTGTTAATTTTTTTCCAGGGTGTATTCAATATGATTTTTAAATGTTAATTTTTTATCAAGAATTATACCCAAATATTTAACTTCAGTTTCCCATTTGATTGATGTATTGTTTATGCGAAGCAGCATTTTGGGAATTTCGAGCGTTCTACGTCGATTAAAAAAAAATGCTTTTGTCTTAGAGGCGTTAATTTTTATTTTCCATTTTAAATAATACTCCATGTAATTTAACAATGCATTTCGAAGTGTATGGACAATTGGTGCCCGATAACTTGACGAAGCAAAAAAGGCTGTGTCGTCAGCGAAAAATGCTCTGGATCCATTCCTGAGACACGGTGCGTCGGATATAAATATGTTATATAACATTGGGCTAAGTACAGCTCCTTGTGGCACTCCAAAGTGAATTTCACGGCGTAATGATTTTGTTTGGTTGATAAACACTACAAAGGATCTGTTTCGGAGAAAAATATTGCAAATATTAATTAGGTATCGAGGGAACTTATAGTTAATCATTTTCAGTACTAGTCCAGAATGCCAAACTGAGTCGAAAGCTTTTTCGATATCGCAAAGAATCATCCCTGTAGATTGTTTTTGTATAAGGTGATATTTAATGTGGCTTCCAATTCGATAAAGTTGATGAGTTGTTGATTTTCCGTGCATAAACCCGTGTTGCTCAGGTGCGATAATATCATGTAACGCAATATGTGCTTGTATTCGCCTAAGTACAATACGTTCGAGTATTTTGCTCAAAGAACTTAGTAATGATATCGGTCGATAGCTTCTTGGGTTTGATGATATTTGGTTCGGTTTTAGTACTGGAATTATGTTTGCTTCCTTCCAAGATTTTGGAAAATAATTTAACTGCAGAGAAGCAAGAATGACATTGTGCAAGAAAATTATACCTAGCTGAGGTAATTTTTTAATGAGGATATTATTTACTCGGTCAATTCCTGGTGCTTTTGAGTTTTTTAACCTTTTTATAGCTGCAATGGTTTCTTCAACAGTTGGAAGGTTTGGTATATTCTCCTCTGCTTCGTCATGAGTAAATGCGAACACCTTATGCTCTACTTCGGAAGTAAAAGTTGGATTATCATTAGCAAGAGTATTTTCAAAGGACTGCGTGAATTGTTCAGCAAAAGATTCTACTTTCTCTGGGTGTGTTGTAGATATGCTGTCACCATATTTTAGTGTATATTAAGGTATATTAAGATTTCGCCTTTTTATAAACGTTGTCACGATGGATGTTGCTTAATTTATGATTCCAATCAATGTTTCTTAAATTATTAATATCGTTCTTGATAACTTTTTGCAGAGCATTGACTTGCGTTTTAAAAAACGCCTTCATAATTGGAAAAGGACATGTTTGAAATTTCCTTTCAAAAATTGCTCTTAGTTTAATTTTTTCTTTGATTTCATCAGTAATATTTATGGCGTAGTGTTTTTGAATTCGTTGTGGGACCGAATATCTACAAGCATCCAGTATTGTTGAGCTAAGAGTATTCACCATTTTATCAACATCATCTGTGGATGTGGGTATCGCAATGAGTATGTCTTTAAATTTTTCATTTATAAAATGCTGATAAACATCCCATTTTGCTTCACGAAAACAGGGGTTACAGCTGATATCATTTGTTCTTAGTTGATCTTTTGTATTGATTTAAAAAACGACTCCATTATGAACGACTCCAAGCCGGTGAACTTCAAAGTCATTCAATGTATGATGTCCGTTGGTTAGGCACAAATCAATTGTGGATGGAGTTTTTCTTATATCGCAGGGGTGATGTGTACTTTCAGATGGATAAAAGGCAAATATATTTCCTTCAGATAGCTTTTCGAATAATATGACCGCTTGGGGCATTGTCGACGATGATATGACTAAACAGCACAGATGTTTCTTTTGCCAGCATTGGGTGACTAAGAAGGGTTGTAAACCAAACTCTTACTTGCCAGTGCTGCCACAAACTAAAACAAATAGCGACATCTATAGAGCCGTAGCGAAAAAAAAATAGTTCAACGAGATGAACTAGCAACTGAGCAAGTTCATCTTTTTGTTAGTGTTCTGCATGTTATTTAGAACCTATTTGGTTTAACCAGAACGAATAAAACACGCCTATTGTCCCCAAATTTGTAATATAGAATATACGAGCGCTGAGCGCTATATCGTGGATTGTTTATATTCATTGGTTTTACTTCAATTGGACACTTGCCGAGCTTAATTTCTTTACAATTGTCTTAATTGAAACAGAATCGTTAAGGCCATATAACACAAATTGTTTAGTTTGCTCTTCCCTGAGAGCATGAGTAAAGAAATTGATATTTAATGATTGGCATCGCTCTTTCATTATCTTTAATTCTTCTTCGGTTGCGAAAAACACTTGTGTACCAAACTGTGTTAGTTTGATTTTAATATTTTTGTAATTATTTATTACCGATGTTGCAATTCGAGTTATTTCTTCAACATTTTTACCAAATATGGTTAATGGAGGTGGTTATTTTGAAAAATTGTAATTTCGATTGAAATGGTTTCACACTTGGGACCACTTACATCATCATCAAGAATTTCAAAAGGGTTCTCATGGTTTTTATTATTTAAAGGCGAAGCATCACTTTTATCATTGTTTGTTTTAATTTTCTTAGATTGATTTGATTCACTGGAGCTAGCTCGAGATTTACAGGTTTTTCGTGGCCTTCCCCGCGGTTCGCGAAACCCCGAGTCATCAAAAGCAAAATCTTCCGCACCTTTGCTGTTCATAGCAACAGCCTGGAAAACTTTTCAAGAAACTCAAAATGAAAACAAAAAACAATTATGCTTGACTCTTTGCGTACACTACCGTTCTCAGTAGACAGTGATTTACGACCAAGAAAAGCTGGTGTGGTCATATATAAAGTACAGAAAAGTTTCAATTTTATTCCAAGATTTTAACCGTTTTTCAGTACCTCTCAGTTGGCTTTTGCGTTTATACTTGGCCCAACCTTATCTTTAGGTTAACCATTCAGTTCCTGTTCGCTGTCCCTTGAGTACACATCAGGGAAGTTTAAATTTCCTTCTGTCAATTTACAACAATCAACAAAACATTTTCGGATTTATTAGATGCTGTAGGACCATGGCTCAGCCAGGATTCGAATCCAGGTCCTCTGGGTAACAATCAACCGCTCTACCACTAGACCAGTGATCCCCACGGACTATGCCCGCGGGCATCATGAACCCTGTCTGTCTCCATCGCTTTCACATGTGCGCGCACTAGGACACAACTGAAAAAACAGGCAAATGAAAGAACGTGGGATCACTGCACTAGAATATCGAGATCGTCAAAGGGTATGATTAATACATTTATCTCCTTGAGATATAAAATAGTGTTAGTAAGTGATGATTTTTTAAAGAAGCTTTAACTACTTAATTTTGGGTCAGAAAAGTAAATTCAGCTATACACAACGCCATTGAGATATCAGGCTGTTTAACGTGACTACTGAAACACATTTTTAAACAGTCTCGAAAGCATAATATGATAGCCTTAACTATTTCTAAATAAAATAGATCGCCTTAAAATTTCTAGCTCATATTTTTCAGAGAACATTCATAATTTTTTATTCAACGAAGTTGAAGCAAAGATATCTGCAATACTTTCGCATCCAATTCGACATAAAATAGCTACTGAAGCTTTGAAAAGATCTCCTGGAATACCTGCCACTGATAGCGAACACTCTAGTGGATACATAATGTGGAAACGTGTGTTTGGAAATTCCCAGCTGTTGGTTTGTCCATGTTGAACGTCTATTTGAAACATCAGGAAGAGCACGATCATACACGTCCGGAATTTATTAAATACGATTTTCTGTGTAACGCGAGAAACGTTTTCCATGGGTCGATGGTACAACGAGTTTATTTCACAACCCACATGTCAAAACATTGCCCGGTGGCTATGAACACTAGTTTGAATAAATACTGCTAAAGCGTAAATGTAAATCATTAATAATGGAATGGATGTTCATTGGATAGAAATAAAATTTCGTACAATATAAATGTTTATTCTGCCAGTTGTTGTTAATTGCAAATTATACTTCAATAAACTGTAACAGTAAGCATATATAAAAATAAGTTTAAATAGTACACCACATGTTTATAAGTCGTGTTTCAGGTTAGAAAAACAACTTTTATATATTTTAGCGTGACTACTGGGACATGCGACTTGCATCTGTTAACCCTCCGTCATGCACATGTTCCGATAGTCACGTACGTAGCGCATGTATCTGGCCAAATACACTATGTATTTCAGTACATTTATATGAAAAATATGCTATTTTAGTGATAATATTACATTGTTATATTGTTATCACGCCAGGCAGATATATATTTTCTATTTTTTTTTTTTGTTCTTAGTACATGCTAAACCACCTACCCGTGCAAAATTTTTAGTGAGAAATAAAACAAGAAAAATTTTATTTTTGTGTTTAATTTAAAAAAAATAGTTGTTATAAAGTTCATTTCAATTAAATTTAGTAGTTATAAAGTAAGTTTTAATTAATTCTAAATTAAAAAAAGTCTTCCACAGTTTCAGGTAAGCAACTAAAACATGTATACTCTGATTTCGAATGTTGTAGGCATACCGGATTCGAGCACTTGGAACAAAAAGAACGAGTTAGTCGGCGAATTTTTTCATCTCCCAATGTACAAAGCTGACAATTTTTTCTCTTTTGTAGAGTATCAGCACCACTTGAGCTAGGAACTACTACACGCTCAAAAATCTTGGAATAAATTCTAATAAATCCTGTATTGTATATATGACGACACCGAAACTGTATTAAAATGTAATCAACGGTATATATTACAATTGATTTTTATTCTCTCATGGGACTTAATTTTAATACATGCTTGTATTAAAATATTTTTTACAAAAATAAAAAATTAACGAAACATGTGGGATTCGAACCCACTACGTTTAGGTTATAAGTTTTTGGCTCTACCAACTGCTCTATGAAGCCACATGTATAAAGAAATGATAAACATGCATAAGAACCGAACCAAGCCGAACGCTGTTTTTAAAGACTAATCCAACCTGTATGGAATATTATTCCAGGTTTTATAAAAAATGTCTAGTATTTTGAAGAGTTTGAATTCTAATAGAAAGGGTATTAAAAAATGCATGATTCCAACGATTGGATTAAAAATTAGTCCAAGATTTTTGAGATGTAATGAAGGGCAAATGTTATATTAATCAAACTTACATTTAGTGGTCTTTCAAAATACGATTCCATGGCCAAACGAGTGTTGAACTGTTTGATGATGTGAATGTTGTTCATTCGGTTTTAAATATTTGGAAGAACCAATGTATCAGCTAACGAAGTGAGAAAATTTCTCCTAGCACTATTTTTATTGAGACTGCATCAACTTCTTTGCAAATACAAAATGCAGCCAGTCTCATGGTGTCCAACATGTTGCAGAAAAACGCAAAAGTCCATCGTCTTGTTGACCACTTTGTACTAAAATGTGTAACCATTTGGTCTATACAATCTACGCCAGCTTTATTTTCATTGTAAAAGAAAATTGCTTCCCCTTCACAATGTTTCGTATAATGAGCGGTCGAAAGTAGGTTTACACATTTATTTTTTTTTGGCACGTAGCTGCAAATTGATACCAAATTTTCGTGGAATCCAAATAACGATGACAAAACAGAACGAGAACGATCCTTTCTCATTTCGTTAGGAATACATCTTTTATTGGAGCGAATGGTACCAACAAATACCAGACCGATTCTGGAAAGACGCTTTACTCCTTCTAGAGTAGTAAAGAAGTTGTCAGCTGCAATTGTAGGGCCAGTATTGCTGTACGGCTTTGCGAATCAAAACATTTTCACCTTGAACATTTTCACCTTGTGCTAGCTGAGCATAAAAAGAAAAGAGAAGTGAGAAGCATGGAGTTTATTGAAACTCTCGTAACACAGCGGCGTGGAAAGAAAACGATTAAGCAATGCATGGCAGATGGGATGACATCCTAAAAAATTTAACACTTTAATTAAATATACTTATTACTAAAACTTTTTAAAAAATTCACCTAAGAAATTTCGTAGCACAAATATGATATTTTAAAGCTTTTTTCTTCAAAATCGGCCCAGTACTTTTGGAGTAAAGTGGTAACATTAAATTTGTACTAAAATTTTATATAATAGTATAGATTAGTTTTTTAAAAAATTAGTTTTTTTCCAAGCTTTCTATAGAACACACGCGCCAGGTTTTTACAGTTGACAGAACGACCGAAAACAGTGTTTCAGCATTTTACTCCCTAGCAACTCTGTATGAAGCAAAAGTTGCCATATATTGTAACGTACCGCCTAAAATTATTATAAATTTCTCTAGGGCCTTTACCCGTTTATTATCTATTTTTTTTTCCTTTTTTTTTCCTTTTTTTTTTTTTTTTTTTTTGTTTATTTTTGAGATTCTATTATATATTTTTTTCTACAGGTTCTGTCGACAGCAGAAAAACCCCACAGAGGCTGCTGCACGAATTATAACCTGGATTTCTTTATGTGGCTTCCAATATAAGCCTTATCTGGTTTTACCTGCTGAAAATTTTCCCAAAAAAATAAAAATTAAATACCTTTGAAATTAATGAGATCGACTTTCTCAAGGTGGATTAGTGTCAGGATGTACACCTTTGTTATAAACAAACGCGAAATTGTTATTCAAATATCTAATTCGTAAGACCTATTGTTTTGGGGCAATTGTTGGCAACAACCAAAACCCTAATTTGTATAACGTTTGATTAACTTAATCGATTTAGTGTCCCTGCTCGGGCGCCATGTAACGTACCGCCTTACCGGCGTCTATAGCTGGGACAGCAAAGTGGCTGTCCAGGGGTCGTTCCAAAATTTATCTTACTAACTTAATTTTGGGACACCAAATCAAACACTTTCAGCTATATCAAACGTTATAATTTTATTGGTCAGTCTTTAATTGACTTATAAAATTTCTTACAAATTATTCAATATACAAATTTATTCACCCTAATTCTATTAATTTATGTTTCGTAAAATCCAATGGTAATTGCTAATACGATTCTCAATTAACAATGATATGTAATATGGTTGAATTCAATGGTAATTAATAAAAGTTGCTTTCAGTGATAATATTTTCTACGATAATAAATAAGTAAAAGCTAAGTGCGTAGTGTACTATTGTTTGGTTTGGAAAGGGTAGGTGAATCTATTTAAAAGGTAAAATAAATCAACTTATTCACAATTGGGTTCACTTAATTATTCAAAGTTTTATTTGCAGATTCAATTTTATTGGTTTTATCTTCTGGTTTTTAGCAAACGATCCAAAATGATTGTCGATAATTGCACTTAACTACTACTTATTGATTTAATGCTTAAACACCAGTTAAATATTTATTTGAGCTTTAATTTTAATTGAATTTATTTTAAATTTTTTTTAAACTTAGATTCACCTTAAATAATCGGTCAGAAGGACCTCTTGGAACACTGATAATCTATATTCTAGGGATTTTCGTTTCAAAACGTTAAAGTTAATTTCAATTTATTAAACAAATTTTATTTTCTTAAATTTTCACGGTAGGGTTCTTTTAGAAATTTTTAACTTTTACGCAATTAATTAAACGGGACGTATTTTAATAAATTTTCCCCACTATATGATTTGAATTTTTAACTCTTATTAAAATTTATTAAATTAAATTTATTTCAAAAATATTGAGTTTTCTACACTGGTCACTACGCACACATAAAGATTTATAATACTCTACTAAATAAGAAATAATGGGAAGTATATCACCAAATCCTGGCAAGGGCGTGGTTTCGTTGTAATTATTCGTTGTCCTTAATGTATTTCATCCTGCATGTGACATCAATAAGCGAGCTGCCAGTTGCAAGAATTATTCCTTGACAGTGGCTGTGAAAAGGGTGTTCGTGGCTAGGTTTTGGAAGCAGTGAATGACGCTTCGATAGCAACTGAATAAGAATTGCGGTTGCTATTGGAGTGTGCAATTACACTGCAAGGATTAGGAAAGGTTGAGGTTGAGATAGACCCAGTGAGTGACGCTTCGATAGCAACTGAATAAAAATTACGGTTGCTATTGGAGTGTACACTGGCACTGCAAGGATTTAGGTAAGGGTTTCGGGGCCACGTGAACACTGTATTTTCACTATACTTACCACTGTCACTGAGTTTCCTACAACTAGCTACTCGCTCCTTAGTGGTCCTCAGATCGGTTAGTCCTTAAAGTTAGGTCCTCCTGCAATTCTTCAGTAGTTCCGTTTTCCTGCGACGTGTCCTGTGCGACGGTGTAGTGGTTTTGGCTAATCTTTTGTTAGCTCACTTCTGTGTCCTGACTCGTGGCTGGTGGAATTAATATTTCCTCGGTTGACTGCTGACGGCTGTACTTTTGTATTTAGGTTGACTTTTACTTTTCACTTACTTGCTGGTTTGCACTCACTGAACTGACTCAACTGACTGACCAAACTGATTCACCTCGATTTCTCTTCTGTTCGGTCTTTTATAGTCACAGCCATCTGTTGCTGGCTGTGCAATCTATGTACCACTGTAATGAGTGTAGTGGTAGAAATCTCTTCTTATTGTTTTTTAGGTTTATGAATGTTTGCCTCTCGTTTCTTCTCGTGGTGGTTTTACTGCTGCTTGAAGTATGTTGGGGCCAAACATGGCGTGATCTGTCGCTCAACTGTGTGTTAGTATGGGAGTAATTTTTTATGGCCGCCTTTTATAATTCTGTTGTCGCTAATAATATTTCCATCTCCCTTGCTCTCGCAGCCATGCCATCAACATCTTTACTGTTGGAGTCCGCATGGCGTGATCTGTCGCTCAACCGTGTGATAGTATGGGTGCGTTTTAATGGCCGCCATGGTTGTCGTGTGAGCGGCTCTCAGAGTACGGTGATGAACATTGTAGGAGCGACGCTCAGAGTATGTTGGTGGGTATGACTGTCGTCATGATTGCTTGGCGAGCGGCTCTCAGAGTATGATGGTGAGTTTCACAGCCGCCATGATGCTTTATATGAGCGGCTCTCAGAATGCGATGGTGAATATTACATGAGCGGCGCTCAGAGTATGTTAGTGAGTATGACTGTCGTCATGATTGCTTGGCGAGCGGCTCTCAGAGTATGATGGTGAGTTTCACAGCCGCCATGATGCTTTATATGAGTGGCTCTCAGAATATGATGGTGAGTTTCACAGCCGCCATGATGCTTTATATGAGCGGCTCTCAGAATGCGATGGTGAATATTACATGAGCGGTGCTCAGAGTATGTTGGTGAGTATGACTGCCGCCATGATTGTTTTGACGAGTGGCTCTCAGAGCATGATGGTGAGTTCCATAGCCGCCATGCTGTTCTATGAGCGGCTCTCAAAATGCGATGGTGAATATTGCATGAGCGGCGCTCCGAGTATGTTGGTGAGTATGACTGCCGCCATGATTGTTTTGACGAGCGGCTCTCAGAGCATGATGGTGAGTTCCATAGCCGCCATGCTGTTCTATGAGCGGCTCTCAAAATGCGATGGTGAATATTGCATGAGCGGCGCTCCGAGTATGTTGGTGGGTATGACTGCCGCCATGATTGTTTGGCGAGCGGCTCTCCGAGCACGATGGTAAGTATCATGGTCGGCATGGTGTGTATTCGAGCGGCTCTCAGAGCGCGATGATGAGTGTTGGTAAATGATGGTCAGAGTATCTTGGTTAATAATGACCGCCGCCATGATGGTATGGTGAGCGGCTCTCAGAGCGTGGTGTTGGTTACCGACTAGCGCTCTCTCGTTGGTTCTTCGCTCGGTGGTGTAATGGTGTGAGTGAGGTTTATACCAACTTCAAGTGGCCTGATATAGCGGTGGCCCCCCCTTTGCGGATCCCGTCGCTGGTGGTCGTCTTGCCCTAGATGTATATGCGAGAAAAAGAAGATTCTAGATTATCGTCTCTCTGTAGATGAGAATCTTAGCAATTACACTCTGCCACTTAACCCTTTTCCCCCTCGCCTAATTGTTGAGCCTAATTCTAAGAATGCCCTTATTAACCCTACGTCGGCCATGGGTCTAATTCGTTTCGTACACACATTTTGTGATCAAAATGTGTGGATTTTGTTTGCCTTGGCCCAATTTCCTTTCCTATGCTTTCCTAACCGGAAATTTGCCCTGCAAATTTAATTAAACCCCCAAAAGGTGGAAATTTCATTTTCTTCTGCCCCACCTAAAGGGCCTATTTATTTTCATCAAGCGGCTAGTTTCGGTTACTTTTCAATAGTCCAACTTTTATTTATTAATAAAACTTAATTTTCTATGTTTCGCACTTACTGCAAATTCTTTATTAGTTATTTTCTTTTGTAATGAATTCAAGCGGTCGATCGTAACCTAATTCTACATTATTTTTATTGACATCCCATTTATGGGATTTTTAACTAAATTGAATTCAAACTTTTCAGCTGTTTTCAGCATTCTAGCTGCGCAGAAGCTCCGGGGCTTCATTGTGGGTCTTTCGACGCCCGGGGTATACCATCCTGCCATCAAACCCTCTTGACGGTCATCTTAGGTATTTTGTCTGAGTGTTTATCCGGCTCTGGCCGTCTAGGTCATGGGTCAAACTTTCAGCAGGTGTTTCCTGCAGCGATTCTATGACCCTCTCGGCTTGTCTGTCGCCGCACAGGTTCGCACTAGAAAAATTTATAATTTTTATGAAAAATATGAAGGTAAAATTTGTCGCCAAATTTTGTCCTTACAATATATACAAATAACGATTTTTTGGGGGATATTTTTCAAATCTTTTCTCACAGATTAATAAAGCATATACCATACATTTAGTTATAGCTTTTTACCAAATTAAAAATAATTAATGGAAAACCAAAATTTATCTCATTTTCTTCAATTTCGTGATATTAAAAGTTTTTCGAGCATAACCAGAGATGTAAAAAATATAAAAGGAATTGGCCATCTCAGCCCTTTTAAAAAAACTTTGACTGAGCTTTTATTGAGCAATTGTGTCTTGCGAGTTATCTATCAGATACAGAGGGTGGTCACGAATTTAGCACACACTGTGTTACTAACTCTAATTTGAAATTTTTTACATTGTAGCTGAAGAATTAATTGTAAGCAAATATTTTTTGTTGAGTGTTGTAAACGAAGTTAACTAAATGTACCGTATACGGTATCATAGTTATTCTTACATTTTCTTACACACTTCAAGTGGTTGCAATCAATAAGGTTTAAGTGCTGGACACGAATTTAGCACAGGCTTAAATCACTGTTCCATTTCTTATATTACTTTGGTTGATTAAACTTTACTGGTAAGATGTGATAAATTTATTAAGTTTCTATTTGAGTTCTAACAAAAAATTGCAGAAAGGTATGGAAAAAAGCTGCTGGTGTTCAGAGGCTCAGTGGCAGTTGATTCAGCACATGAAAAATGGTGGAAGTATTCTTAGATGTTTCGGAAAGTTAGTATACAATGCATTGCAACATGTAAAGCAGTATAGGAGCATTAAAAATGTAAAACAGCAACCTAGAGCGGAAAAAACAACAGCAAGAGAAGACCATTTGGTTTATAGAGCACTTCAGTATCCTTTTAAGACCTCAAATAAAAATTAAATTTCATCAAAATATGTGTCCTCAAAAACCATAAGAAGACGGCATTAGTTCAAAAATTTGCGTGGCAGTAAAGCCCAACATAAATCACATGTATCGCAAGAAAATATTAAATGTAGAATTGCGTTTGCAAAAGAACATTTAAAAAAGCCAATGAGTTTTTGGAAAAATGTACTTTGGAGTAATGAATCAAAGTTTTACCGGTTCGGATCTGACTGCAAACAATATGTGTGGCGTCCTCAAAACATGCAACATAATCCATGGTACACACTTAAGACTATTGAACATGCTGGCGGAAATGTTATGGTATGGGCGGCGCTGTCTTGGCACGGAGTTTCGATTGCTAAAATTGACCAAGAAATGGATAAGTACGTTTACAAAAACATACTTGTCAATACCATGATACCATTTGCAGAGGATAATTTGCCGCTTTTATGGCGTTTTATGCAGGCTAATGATCCAAAGCACACTGCTCACACAGTGAAGAGTTGCTTGGAAGACAATCATGTTAATATTTTGAAGTGGCCAGAGCAATCACCGGACCTCTAACCGATTAAGAGTCTGTGGAGTGATGTCGAGCAGCAAATACTAACAGTAAAACCCACAACTTTGTCAGATTTGAAGCCGCGAATCCAAAGGATTTGGTAAAGTACCGTTGTGAGGCTTTGGCCGAAAGTTTACCTAGGAGATGCGATGCAGTAATTAAGAATAAGGGATTTCCTACGAAATATTCAGTTTTATTTTATTTTTCATTCTAGACATTTTCTTGCTGGTGTGCTAAATTCATGACAAAGTCGAAGGGTTTCTTTTTATTTTCCACTTGTATTTAGTAATTTAAAAAAAAAAACAATTTAATAAAAAATGCATATAAGAAATAAAGAGGATATCTATCTATACTATTATATAAAAGGAGACTCACGAAATTGATCCAGAATAAGCTCGGTAACAGTTGAACCGATTTTGATAATTCTTTTTTTATTCGATTCCTATGATAATATAGATAGTTAAAGCTTACCAAGGTTTTCGAACAATTTATTCTTTAGTTATTACAAAATCACGCATTTTATTTGATGCCTTCATTCAACCAGCAGCACAATATAATAGCAAACAAAGCTTTTCTCTCTTTGTCGCGAGAGCTTCTCTCAATATAACACGGCAGCCATGTTGTGTAGTTAAGATGGATTCACTGATAACCTTGTGATTTAAAATAATGTTAATCAAGTTGAGAGCGTGCAGAAATTTTTCTCTCTGAGCGAAAACTTCATATAAACAAAAATTGCAAAACATGCTGAAGGTGATCAGTGAATCCAGCTTTACTTAAAGGGAGATTCTTGCTTTCATACAGTGTTGATAAATTTTCTTTGCAAATGTTTTGAAGGGAGTTGCCAGAATTTAGTTATAAGCATTAAGTATGTTTTTAAGCCTTGCCAGCCACCTTTTCCCCTCTTGAGATTGTGTTAGTCTATCTATACAAATATATAAAAGCGTTGTGACACTGCACAGATGTTTGACAATCACGCAAGAACCACTCAACCGATTAACACGATATAGGTATCAAACGATTTGTTATTTCAACTTAGTTGTAATATGCTATGTTAGATTTGCCACGTCTACTTTTCATGCCCACTTTTTGCAAAAAATGCGATATTTCAGACAATTTTGGTCTGAGACTAGAATTTGGTAATCTACGTTGTATGGTTACGTTCGCTAACTTTACTAAAAATGGGCATGGCGCACTTTAGTTAAGTCCACTTTTCGGGGGATAAGCTTGGAGTAAAGCAAAGCGCACTAGGTTTAAGCTCAATTGGGCTGAAATTCTGGCATTCTATTGTTTCGAGTATAAGATGCTTTAAGTGAAAAAATTTAGCCACACCCCCATTACCTCCCAGAATTAAACGAAAATGGTATATTTCGAACGGTTTTGGTCGTGTTAGACTAAAATTTGATAATTTAGTTCATACGGCTACTTTCGGCAACTGTACTAAAAATGGCGAATATATAAATTTTTTTTCCGAACAGCATGAAAATTCGTATATAGCAGTAAGGTGGTCTGCGGCAGGACAACGTCTGCCGGGCAATACTATACATCAATTAGAATGCTGTATATATTAGAAAATTCTGATCGTCATGCATTGACGTTTCAAACGGAAACGTCTAGCATGTGTTTTGTTTGAAGGTCAATTTACACTTTTACAAATTTGCAAAATGATCACAAAAATTTCATTGAATTGGGTCAGGACAAAGTCTACTATAACTATAACGTTAACTATGAATATATAGATAAGGAAATAGATTAAAACATAGATTTATGTATATAACTTTAGAATAGTTTGAAATATTTTTCACAAATTATTTTTTAAGCTTTATTTGAAAATGTTTTTCACATAAATTAGTTTTTAAGCTGTAGAACATTGCAAAAAATATAACAAAAGCATTTTAGGCAAATTATTTTTCCTCAAAAAATCAGAGGGGATAGGTGGCCAATGATTTTTAATGTCAGACACTGTTTGTGTCGAAAAAGATTAATTTTTGCAGATAAATTATGTTATATGAAAGAATAAGAAAAATGAAAATTTAAAAAAAAATAAAATTAAAAAAAAAAATATGTACAACAAAAGTAACTGTTGGCCTATTTTTGAGTACAAGTTGGATATTTAGAGGTTCTTTGAAAACAACATAAAACATTGTATTGGTGAGGCAACAGTAAACCTTTTCTAATTTTTTTCAATGTACTTAATTGAACTTTCAAACAAAGAAAATTGAATGAAAATCGATTTGAAAATGGCGGAAATGTTTGCTTGCTAAGTCAAAACATGAAATTTCAATCGCTTTTTTCTCATTCTGAGGCCTATGAGTTATTCTGAGAAAATCTGTAGTTTTGAGATATCGCAAGAATTTTAATGCCATAATAACAGGTTTTTTAAAACATACCTAATATCCGTACAAAATATTTCCGAAAAGAAAAGAAAATTACCGTTAATTTTATTAATCAACGGCTGTCCATAAAAGAATCCATTGAGAAAGTCTATAGTTTTTGTGATATCGCCAAAAGTTTGATGTCATTATAACGGTTTTTTTTAATTTAAAAAGAATTGTTGTTTGGCCAAAGCCCAATAACAACAATTAATAACTGAAGAAGGCCGATTAACTACAACAATTTAAGAAGAATATATTTATTTTCAGAATATGTATATGTAAAAAATTAAATTTTTGATTACAAATTTTAAAAAATTTTTACCCAAATTTTTGTATAACGCTGTTATGCAGGACTTTTTCAAAAGTAAAAAAAGCAAGCCAGGTAAACTTATGTCATCATAACAATTACTGTTAAAATAAGTTATTCAAATTAAATAAAGAAATTTCTTAATATATGTACCATCTTTTCATAATTAAACAAAACAAACACAATAATTTTTATATTTTGAATTTGTTTTAATACAACTAAATACTTCCATTTGAAGATTTAAAATTTTTACATGGTATTTAACATTTTTATCGCAGGAGAAGCAGCGGGTATTTGCTAGTAATATATATATATTGAATAAAAGTTAATTAAGAATTTCAAACGAGTAAATGGAAAATTTAAGTATTTACTATACTTTTGTAAGTATGCTAAGTTCATGGCCAACACTGTATATATTGTTGTGTAAATACACAATTTTGTTGAAAAATCAGCATATCGTCGCCTGAGAAAATAAATGTCGTATGTGAAAATGTTCACTTTTGAGGTTATTGAGAAAAAGGGGATATAAATTCTAAAAAAAATAGCGGTAAGACCACTAAAACTTCGTAATATATTGTGAAATGTGTCTGCAAATAGGCCTGAAATTCTGAAGGATATTGCTCCGCTGGATTTTGAATAATAGCCCCTTTTTCTCAATAATCTCAAAAGTGAAAATTTTTACATACGACATTTCTTTTCTCAAGCGACGATATGTTCAGTTATGACTCTGGTTCAAACTGTGATTTTAAAATTAACATAACTCCAATTATGCTTTTATGAATACTAGTATCGCCTGCGGTCCTTATATGACTGACTGTCTGTAAAGCAGTGATTGATAATGAACATTAACAAATCGTATGTTAGATTCCTGGAGCGTAGATTTGATAGAACGAATCGAGCCATAACCGCCAAAAAAGTGTAACCAACACGAAATCCGAAATTCACTTTTAAATGACAAGCAATAGTACTCTAACAAACCCATCGACTTCTAAAATTTCAGATCTCTAAGTTTATCCGTTCTTAAGGGAGGTTTAAGGCAAACAATTTTTTAAAATTTTTTTTAAATTAATTATTGTTTTACAACTATTTATGAATATGCTAAAAAAATTCAAATCAACCCCGCTTATAATACAGACTCTATAGCGCTTAAAACCCGGTGCGCCAGAGGGACTTTAACTAACCAGAGTAACCTTAAACGCGTTTTTCTCGAAACGTACTTTTTCAAAATGGGCCACACTCCTGGAAACAAACTAATCGATCGATTTTAATATTTTTTATTTTATTTATAATATAATTCTGTATCCCATTTACCAAATTTAGCGTTTTTTGAAAATTTGTCTAGTTTTTACACGCAACAATATAATCAAAAATAAAGTACATTTTTTTATTTTTTCTTTCACGCTTCATAGGTTTCTTAATTTTCCATATTTCTATTCCATTTTGGTAAATTAAGTATATTCAAGGGTCTACTTTTGAATGCATTTTTTTCGGACGATCTGAAGCCGAGCTAAGATGTGGCCCGATTTTCACCTTTTCTCAAGCACACCAACTTCAGCACCGTCTTTATAAATAAAAACTATATGTTGCAAAAAAACATGTTTTTATTTAAACTGATTATGTAAAATGAAAGTGCAAATTAAATTTTTTGTCTATATAATATACTTTTTTAGAAAATATCTTTGTAAAATATGCCTTAATTTCAATCGCTTTTGCCGCAAACCTAGCTCAAGCTATTATGAAAATAAAAATCTAATATTTGCATTGCAACCATTTAGAAATTAATTGTATTGAATAAAGTATACAGTAGTCTCTTATATTCTAGATATAACTAATCGTATAACTGGTCGTAATTCGATGGGGTTGGGTCCTTTTCGCAGAATTTCAAAATCTTGAAAAAAAATATCTTGAAAAAAAATCTTGAAATACAAATCTTGAAAAAAAAAATTTTAAGCAAAATCTTGAAGAAAAAAAATCTTGAAACGAATATCTTGAAAAACAAAAAATCTTAAAACTCAAAATCTTGAAAAACCTGGTTAAAGAGGTTAGCTTTTTCAAGATTTCTTAATTGAAAATTTGACACTATTTCAAAAAGTGTCCAATTTCGAAAGAAGTATCAAATTTTTCGAATAATCCCAAATTTCGAAAATAATCAAAATAATGAATAATTGTCAAGTCACAGAAATTGTCAAATTTTGAAAAAAATGCCCAATTGTCCAATTATTTAAAAACGTTTCAAATTTCAAAAAGTGTCACATATCAAAAAAGTGTAAAATTTGGAATAAGTGCCAAAATTCGAAAAAATTGTCAAATTTTGAGTAAGTGTCAAATTTTGATTAAGTGTCAAATTTTGAGTAAGTGTCAAATTTCGATATGTACAAGTTTTGCAAAAAATGTCATATTTAATTTTGAATAAGTGCCCAATTTCGAAAAGTGACCAATTTTGCAAAAAATGTCAAATTTTAAAAAATATGTGTTCATAAATGAACAAAAAACCACCACGTCCTCGTCGTTTGTCTGGATGACCATAAATATTTGAAAAATTTATAATTTTGACAAAATTAGATACTTTTATTTTTTAATCGAAATTATACATTTTATTCGAAAGAACAACAATTCTTAAAATTTTAAGATTTTTTCAAGGTTTCGTTTTCAAGATTTTTTTTTTAAGATTACTTTTTTCAAGATTTTGGCTGTTTCAAGATTTTGACCTTCAAGCATTCAGACCGCTCATGACTATGAAAATAAATATTTTAAGCAAGTTTCTCTTTAACATATTAAAAAAATACCCTTTTGACGAAAATCGACCAAATGTCTCTTGGATGCATTCGTCAGTAAATAATAAAAAAATTTCCACATGGAAATATTTTTAAGCCCATCAGGCTGAGTGCAGATAACTGCGACCTAATTTTTTAAATTTTTTTTTTTGTCGACACGTTTCCAAATAGAAATAGTGGAGGAGGGGGCGCGGAATAAGACTAGTCATGCATTTACTACATTATATGCTAAACTTATAATGTGTTCATGCATTTCCATGAGTGGAAGTGAGTAAGAATACATACGTGTGAATATTATATTATTGGCAATGTGAGCATCACTTTAAACAAATACATAGGCTAAATTATGCAAAAATATAGAATAAATCGCATTATTATGCCGAACGGTAGCTGCTGCAGCTTGAGGTAATGCAAGTGAAGGAAGGTTCTTTGTCTATGAATGGCGTTGAGAAGAGCGTTTGAAGATCTACACGCAGAAAAAAATATTTTTACCAGAAAAATAATAGGAAAGAATAATATTGTTTGAATACTTGTTGTGCAAGAAACATAAAATGTTTTCCGTAAACACGTAAATTTATTGTCATTGTTACTGGCAAATAAGTTAATTTGTTGCAATTAATACATTATGTTTACTGTGAGCACACATAAAAATGTATGAAACATAAAATATTTTTGAAGCAAGTAAGCTTATTTGTTGATTTATTTTAATTATTTATTTAATTTATTATTTTAAAATTTACTCTCTGGGGTTTTTCATTGTCTGCAGATAGTGTTGAGATATATTTACCGTAAATAAAAATATGTTTGCGATAGTCAATGTCGAAAATTTAATTTTTCTGCGTGTATGAGCTGCGGCAGCTCAAAATCCAGTCACGTTGATTGTAGCTTTGGGGATTTTGTTGCTCAGATGATTTTACATGCAAGCGTTGCTGCAATAGAATCTTCAAGACTGAATTCACTTTCGGCAGGATGTTGCAAGAGTTCGCCATCACCGCCTAGTCTAGTAAAGCCAGGTAAGTGAGACACGTTCTATCATGTTTGTGGCATGGAATATTGAGAACGCGTTTATTTGTTAAGATTTTGAATATTCAATGAGGATTGCTCGGAATTTCGAAGGATTTTTAAAATTTTCATGAGATTCTATTAGAAATCGTTGGAATTGATTACGTGCTCTGTTCGGTTGGTCGAAAAAAATCCACAAAAATATGTGGGAGCACAATATGGTAGCTAGAAATATTTTGATGGATTTAAGTTAATACATTAGCGAAAATTATATTTAAGTTTGCGTTGTGAAAAGGAAATTGCTTTAGGGATCAGTAAGGCTATCAGCTAGAGTAATAAAGAATTAGTGATATTAAATAAATAAAGCTTGAAACTTACGAAACCAAAAAAAAAAGTAATTAAAAAAAGCACTCAATTAAGCCAAATTGCACTTCTGCCACAAAAACTGAAGCCGGATACTAGAGCTATTTTCAATTATTATCCGAATGAACGCTTCGGTGGCCTTAAATGAATTTTGAAAATACAAAAGTTTCATATTCCCTTACAATTGAGTATTGTGTATAGTTACGAGCAGCTACTTCTCTCAGAAGGTGTGAAAATTTCTAAGTAATTTTCAAATTTCAAACGAAATCCCAGCTCTAGGGTAGCAATTTCTCTCTATCGGAAACACACGAAAGAACAAACAAAAATAACGAAAAAACAAGTTCGGCACATGAAATAAACTCGTGATAATTGAAAGCAACCAGCCACTGGCAGAAGGACTCAATACGCACACACACAAACATTTACTCTTACTTTTGCACTACTGCGACGCTTATAACTTTGTAAAGCTTTAAAAAGCAGACAAACATATCCGGTTCCGGAAATAAGCCTTGACACATACATGAGACATTTTCAAAACAAGGGAACATACACACACACATGCACTCAAACACTCATACGCCAACACAAATGCCCACGCACTTTGCACCACAAATGAATTGGCAACCAATTTAAGCATTCTGTATGTTGTTGGCAAGCATTTGAGGTAACATCAAAAGTCAGTCAATTGTTGTTGTTTTGTCAATTTTTTGTTGTTGCTACAATTATTTGCCGAACACATTCACGACGGCAACGATGTTACGACAACTGTCAAACTATTTTTATATGCTTTTCTTATGGAGGTGAATTTGGTGAAAATGTAGCAGCGACATGACAATGTTGCTGTCGTCGGTATAGAATTATTTCTTATTTGAGGAGCGACAAGAGCGCAAATATAAGGGTTTGTGTATGCGTGAATGAAACAATTGCATGATTTTTCCAGATTATTGACTCTTTCTTCATGTCGAGTCATAATGTCGTGTAGTCGTGAATGTGTTTAAGGCATAAAGTTTGAAATACTTTCCTTGCCATTGTGGTGCTTCTTCTCATAAATGGCGTGTGTGTGTGCGTCAACAGAGTAGTGTGGGTATGCAATGAAAAATGTGCTTATTGGATATCATATTAAACTAGCGGGCCCGACAGACGTTGTACTGTCCCGATTCAGCTAATTTCTTTGTGATCATTTTCATTTTGTAAATTTTTATCAATTAAAGAAAGTGTCCAAACAACGTGCCATTCAAGCCACACATGCCACACGTTTCTTTTTGAAGCTTCAATTCGTGACTATAAAAACCGTCTTAAATAAACCATTTTTATTTAATGTTGGGTGGTAAAAGGGGGTGTGACCATTTTTTATTAACCGAGATATTAACCTTAATAACAAATGTTGTATATTTGGTGGCCACCTTCAGGTGTTTCTGTTCCTGAGATGTTAAGAGACACAGCATTAAAGATGTGTATATGTAAAATGGAGGTAAAAGTAGGCGGGACAACATTTATATATATAGTGACCACTACTGGGTCTCATAGCACATAAACAGCAAGTTTCATTTCAGAGAAAGCAACATGCAAAACTCGGTAATTATAATGCTATCTGAAAAGTGGGCGTAGTTATTGTTCGGCTACGCCCATTTTTAGCAGAGTTGCCGAGAGTAACCATACGAACTAATTTACAAATTTTTTCCAATACAGCAAAAATCATCTGAAATATAGCATTTCAATTAATTTGTGGACGGTTATGGGGGGTGTGGCAACTTTTGTCTTTTTTTATTGCTTGAGATATAAACCTTGATAACAGATATCGTAATTTTGGTGGCCTAAGGTGTTATCGTTCCTGAGATCTTAAAAGACACTGCACAAGCGATTTTGTGTGTAAATAAGGGGCGGTAAAAGTAGGCGTGGCAATATTTATGTATTAAGTGACCATCATTTTTGTCTCATAGCACATATACATCAGGTTTTAACATAAAAACATGCACAACTCAGGACTTAAGGCCAAACCAAGTTATGCTTAAGCAAACAAAAGTTTGAGAGCGTAAGCACGCACATACACAGCAATAATGAAGTCGCCCAAGTTTTAACTGCGTTCCATTCGCCTCAAAATAATCCAGATTATTTGTTTTTACATGCAAAGCAAAACAAAAATAATAATCCTATAACAAATAGAATTATTTTTGCTATCCATATAAAATTGTGATATAGCCTTTAAAAATTTTCAAACACAGGTGCCGCACCTGTATATTTTTATGAGCTGTCATTACATTTTTTTAATTATTTGTTTGTTTGGTATCGTTACCATAATAGTTCACAACAGTTTTGAACGACACACGTTCTCATGACACCTAATAGTTATTGTATCATGATTGCTTGTTTGAATTTAATTTTGACTGCAACGGTAGTGCCCTCTACGAGTCGTTTTTCTTGCCGTTCCTTTGAGAAAATTTGTTTTCGCGATTATATTAAGGTGAAAGGAGCGCAGCTTTTGTCTAAGCATTCTTTTCGTTCAGTTTTTCAACTTTCGTTTACTTTTTGAAACTTGGGAGAGAGCGCTTGACATCGTAGTTTGCTAAGCAGAATAGGGTTGCTAACAGTACTGAAAATGTGTTTAATTGAAATTTTATTATTTGTATGCCAAATTTTTCAATTAAAAATATTAGCTGCGTTCCATTCGCTTCAAAATGATCCAGATTATTTTTTTACATGCAAAGCAAAACAAAAATAATAATCCTATAACAAATAGGATCATTTTTGCTACCCATATAAAATTGTGATATAGCCTTTAAAAAATGTGAAACACAGGTGCCGCACCTGTATATTTTTATGAGCTGCCATTTCATTTTTTGAATATTTTGTTTGTTTGATACAATGATTATAAGGTAGCCATGACAGCTACATATTTTCTCACGAGCTGCGACCATCGAATATTAAACAAAAGAAAACAAAACAAACCGCGTATGTGTCACACACATTAGACGCATTCAGCGGCGCCAACAATTGCACTTAAATTATTTTTATAATTGCATAATATTAATAATTAAATTAAATAATTTACAATTTTTCTGACGTTTAGAGTAAAACTCATTCAGAGAAAACCATCGTTCACTAAGGTGATCGCTACCATAACAGTCCACAACAGTTTTGAAGGACACACGTTCTCATGACACCTAATAGTTATTATATCATGATTGCTTGTTAGAATTTTATTTTGACTGCAACGGTTGTGCCCTCTACGAGTCGTTTTTCTTGCCGTTCCTTTGAGAAAAGTTGTTATCGCGATTATATTAAGGCGAAAGGAACGCAGCTATTGTTATTTGTTTCGTTTGTGTATATTTAAGCAAATCATGGAAAATGTATACATGTTTGCTGAGAAATTTTGCGTTTGCCACAGATATTAAACCAAGCAGCACAAAAAACATGTTTTTTGTGTTAGCTGATGGCAACCCTTTTTAACATATCTATACAAATTTTTTTTATCTATCAATTGAAAAAATACGTTAATTTGTTTATTCAAAATTAATGCAGATCCCAATTTTGTTGATAAACTTATAAAAATTGCTAAGAAACATAAAAACATATATGAAAAAGCTGGGAGGCACTACTTCAACAAATTTTTCAAAGTACTTTTGAACTTTTTTAAATCTTTTTGTCAAGATTTTGTAAACGTTTGACATTTTCTTAAGCATTAAATTTTCTTTTCTACTTAATTATACATTTCGTCAACTTTTCTCTGAGACTTTTGTTTGCTTAAGCATAACTTGGTTGGGCCTTTATCTTTCGTACCTGAAACATACAAAAAGTTTTTAGTACTAACTTTATTTCTTGGTGAAAGTACTGGCTTTGAAAATGAATAACTCGGTCATGTTACAAAGGATTGCATTTTTGTTTGAAATTTTGATTAATTGTTTGTCCAATCGTGTTTTGTTTATTTTCATTTTCGTTTCCCTTCTAATTTTTAAAATTTTCCAAAAACAACCTTAACGAATTTCTTTATTTCGCAAAAAACTTTGGTAGAAATATTTGTTGCTGAAAAAATATGCAAAACCAAAAATGGCTTTTTCAATGTTCTTTCATATCGTATGAAATGTAGGGTTTATTTAAAGTTTTTACCGTAAAATTTAAAAACGTTTTATACGATCGAAAAATCAAGCCTAACTATCATAAAAATTTTAGATGTTTTTTTTTTTGTTTATGTTTATTCATTTTGTATTTTTGTAATTCTCTTGGCATAAAAAGTAATGGTGTAGTAAAAGAATCATAAATGGATTGCATTTATTTCATTCTTAACCGAAGAATGGAATTAATGCTTTCACTTTTTCGGCGAGAGCAGGGTTGTTGCTCTGGATATTTCAAAAGCGTTCGACCGAGTGTGGCATAAAGCGCTCGTGTCAAAACTTGTTGCATATGGTTTTGGTGGTAACTTTGCTCGATGGATCACGTATTTCCTCAAGGTCAGAACGATTCGTGTCGTAGTTGACGGTATTTCGTCCGAGAAGCACGCCATCAACGCAGGAGTACCACAGGGTTCAATCCTATCGCCCACCGTGTTTCTGGTTTTTATCAACGACCTTCTGTCGTTGACGCATAACCTAATATACATTCGTTTGCGGACAACAGCAGCATTTGTCATTCATATGGGCATTTCCGCCGAAAGGTGCACCGTGTCTTCAAAATTAAAAGTTATTAAAAGCTTACAATTTTATGATATTCTATTAGAGAAACATTTACATTTTACTAATTTAAGCAATTGTTACATAAATTCATTAACCATGATGATCAAATCGACAGCACAGTCGCACAAATTTAGTTTTCTTTTTCGTAAATGTTTAGTAAATGTTTTGTAAATATTTTTGTTTTAGTAAAAATGGAATTAGCTAAAGAAAATTGAAAAATGGTTAAGGCAAGAAAAGGACAATATATTAAATTTGTTTGTTAGTTCATCATAATGGAAAAAATGTCACGTTTGAATGTCACGTATCGAATCAAATTTTGATTAAAAATAGAAAAAAATAAAGAAGATATTAAAATCGAACAAAATGCATTATAAAGTAACATTTTTGCAAAATGTTCTAAAATTATTTGTAATAAAAAATTGTGCAATATTTCGCTGAATTATGGCTTCCTTTGTATGGCCACGAAAACTACTTCCATTTTTGGCACTAATTATAGTGCTTCCTAAGAGCTATAATGTAAAGTAAAAAAAGAAATGAAAATATGGTTTACTTAGGTTTTTTTTTTTAATTTAAATGTGTACGACGGTAACGTTCGACATAATGGAAATGCCCATATTCATTTAAAAAACGCCCAAGCTCTATGGAGATTGAGAGAAAGAGGCAAAATATGAATGGCACACTCCTTAATGATCTACAAAAAAATCACCGAGTGGGGTCTTGCTAATAGAGTAGAGTTCAATACAAGCAAGACCCAGTGCTGTCTGTTAACCCACAAGCGGATGGATTGCCCATTAGCTCCCCTCAATATTGATGGTGTGGATCTTGTGGAATCAGCTGTTCTTGACGTTCTGGGCATATCGATCCAATGTGATCTTCGTTAGAAGCGGCCTAGTGCCTAGGTTTTTTAAAACGGTGCAAAAATATTTCACTTCAGCTGATCTTCGCATGATCTACACCTCATATATTAGACCGAAAATGGAGTACAATTCGCACATTTGGACAGGGGCTTCAAGATCTTATTTGGAGCTTCTGGATCGAGTTCAACGTCATGCGATATATTTGATAGGGGATGAAAGTATTTCATCCACTCTCAGCTCTCTTGGGAAGTGTTCAAGGGAGATACATGGCCTGACGCCACCAGCTCATGTGTTTCCAAGGTCCATTTGGGCAGCTGTTCAACCCCACCCCTTTACCATTGCATCCATGTCCAACAAAACTTCGAATTACCGAGATAATTCGTTTTTTATTCGCACGGTAAGGTTTTAGAATAGTCTCCCTGCGAGTGTGTTTCCCGGCAGTTTTGAGCTGTGCAAAATTAAAACAAATCATCACCGACACTACTCCATCTATCCACCCTCCAACTAACTATCACCCATCTTCCGAATCAACACAATGCTTACACATTTATAGGGGCGTCCCCTGAGAGTTCAGTCTAAAAAAAAATAACAATGCCTAAACTCGTTTCTGAGTTGTACTCTCAAATACTGATTATGAGGAGATACAGAGGAATTTTATGTATAAAGATATTTCCCAGCAGACGTCGTCTTTCCACAGCCTTACTGCCATAAGCGAATTTTCATGCTAATCGGACAAAAACATTTTATATTTTCATCATTTTTAGTATAGTTGCCGAACGTAACTATATAAGCTATATTGCCAAATTTTAGTCTAATACAACCAAAACCATCCAAATATAGCATTTTTGTTGATTTATAGGCGGTAAAAGAGGGGTGTGGCAAAACATTTTTCCCTTAAACCATCTAGAACCCAAAAAAATCGAGTGCCAAAATTTGAGCTTAATTTAGTCTATACCTTTCGAACTTTGCTTGACTTCATGCTTGTCCCCTGAAAAAGGGGGCTAAACATAGTTCGAACTCGCCCATTTTTAGTACAGTTGCTGAAAGTAACCATACGAACTATTTAACCAAATTTTAATATTAAACAACCAAAACCGTCTGAAATATAGCATTATAATTGATTTGTGGGAGGTAAAAGGGGGCGTGGAAACTCATTTTTAGTACAGTTTCCGACAGTAAAATAAAAAATAAATTACCAAGTTTTTGTCTTATACGACCAAAACTGTCAAATATATAGTTTTTATTGATTTGTGGGCGGTGAAAGGGGGTGTGGCAAAAATGTTGTCTTTTACAAACCTTCTCCTTAATTTTACAAACACAACAAAAAAATCCCAAAGCAAATCGGACGCTTCGTTTTTTGAGTTATGGAATTTCAAACACATTTCAGGACTTCGTTTTATGTACAGGGTGTCCCAGACTTAGAGGATAACAAAAAACCGTATGGGTGGAGGTGGTCGCAAATGCCCCCCTAGGGTGGTAGGAGGGAAAAACAAAAATAATAGGTGTCATTACGTTTTAATTCATAAGTAACATACCTCCCATGAAGTAACAACTAAAAAAGTTCTGAGCGCCTAAATTAAAAAAATAGGTTTTTTCTTAAAAAATTCAAATTTAAAGGCAATTTTCTCGAAAAACAACCAAAATTACGACTTGTAATATTATACTACTTTAAATAAAGATTCATTCTTTCATTATACTACTTTAAATATAGATTCATTCACCATTTGAATCGATTCCATCCAAAATTTTAAGTATTTTTTTTGACGTTGTTTTTTCCTTGGTCAATTCTCTATTAATCCGATTTGCATTTTTTTTATTCACATATATACATTTTAAAAATTTTATCGATTTTCATTCTTATTGTATTTAGATCATTATGATAATTAATTGCACTGTGCTACAGTGGAAATGTACTTTTACACTTTTTTAAGTAACACAGTCTAGCCTTTAGGTCTGGTCGAGTACTATACGAAACCATATTTGAAATTGTTAATACACCCCAAAATTTGATTTTACTATTAAAAACCCGATTTTTAGATACTTGACACATTACGCAATCAGCAACTCAGACAATTTTATAGCCGATTTTCTATTTTAAAACTGTTTTAAAAAGTCCAAGGCATCGTGAACGAAAATGTCATTATGATTTCTTAAAGAAACTTACTGCGTGAGATACTCTAACGGTCAAAAAAACCGACTTAGTAATTTAATAACAAATATTACTTTTCTTGGCGAAGGACATTGTGACGAAATCGACCAAAAAAAAAACAACTAAACTTTATAGAAATTCTTAAAGAGGAACATGTTGAGTCCATTGCAACTGATTTGACCTCTAAATTTCATCACATTTTTTTTTCAATTTATTTCTAAAGTTAAAGTGTTCGAATTTTGTTGTACCGACATTCGTTCAGTTTTTACAGCCATTTGGCTTGTTGAAAATGAAAAAGAATATTTGTTATTATTTTTTTTTTTGTCAATTTCCTCGCACTGTGTTATAATGCATGAAAAAGAATATTCGTTATAAAATTTATAAGTCGGCTTTTTTTTTTTGAACGTGAGTGTACATTTGTTGGAAAATGCTTAACAAATCTGTCTTGTTTTCGTTCATCGAAATCAAAAAGTTTTCAAACAGTCACGAATTCGGAACTTTTCGAACCAAACCAACAACGAAGCCAACAACCATAACAGCAGCATAAGCATCTACTTTTTTTATTTATACAAGGGGGAAGCGTTGAAAACCGAATAGTGTTGGACTTCTATCCACTAAAACCTTAACCCTGTTTCCGGATTTCCTGCATGGAACTGCTGGCAAATATTTCTTCATGCAGGCGAAATGGCAGCGAAGACCCCTCCTAGAATGTCATCTAGAGTCAAAAGTTCTGCGCAGTCGTTCTACGCGATGAATTTCTTTGTTTATGGCGCATGCCTAACGCTCCCATCTCTTTTTTCGCCAAAAACAGGACAAAGTTGACAAAATTTTTAAGATTTTACAGGATTTACAGGACGTCTCGCAAAAAATTGGATGTTTTCGCAGGACGCAATTTAAAGTCGAAAAATTATTATTACTTGTATATTCAAAGAATCAAAATAAGCATTTTCATTGATAAAATTATCAAATTTATTATTTAATATAAGAATTTTGGCATAAGCTTTAAATATCAATTAATATTAGGTATTTGTATTTAATATGTAGTTTTATTAAAACAAAAATAAAATTCGATCTTATATAAATAGTTCTAAATTTTATAAAAAATTTTTTATAACAAACCAATTTTGTTATTTTTCTTTATATAGGCACTATATGCGGGAATATAATTTTCTCGATAAATATTTATATAGGCAATATATTTTAAAATTTGAATACAACATTAAATCGAACCCAAAATCCTTTTGGCGCTTTGTTAAGTCAAAAAAATGTTCATCAAATATTCCTTCTTCAATGTTTTTAAATGATTCTGTATCTGATAATGCTCAGTCTACTGCTGATCTTTTTGCGGATTTTTTTCGTTCAAACTATGAACCTACTTATAATGTTGACATCGATTTTTCTAATGAATGTGTACCGGATTTGGGGTTTGGTTCTCTCTCTTTGACTGAATGCGATGTTTTCAATGGCATAAAAGAGCTTAAATCTTCATTTAAGTTAGATGCTGATGGAATTTGCTGCTTTTTTCTAAAAAACTGTGCTTCTAGTGTAGCTTATGCTTTAATGTTAATTTTTAATAACTCATTAGGGTGTCAGATTTTTATTGATAGTTGGAAGGTTTCATTTGTTACTCCTGTACATAAATCTGGATCTAAGAACAATATTTCTAACTACAGACCTATTTCAAAGCTTACAACGGTATCTAAATTGTTTTAATCAATTGTAAAGGAAAAACGTTTCTTTACAGTTAAGAATTTTATTTCTCTTTCTCAGCATGGCTTTATGCCTGGTCGCTCAACTATGTCCAACCTTGTTATTTTTTCTGGATACTGTATATCATCGTTTCTAGAAGGTTTTCAAGTTGATGCGATATATACAGATTTTTCGAAAGCACTCGATAAAGTAAATCATTATATTTTAATTAGTAAATTAAAAAAGTTGGGATTTCATTCCAGTTTTCTGAGCTGGTTGAGGACCTATTTATCAAATAGTGTATTGTAGCTTTTGACAATGTAAAATCCTATCCATTTGTGGCTACCTCTGGAGTTCCCCAAGGGAGTATTTTGGGGCCATTGCTGTTTATTATTTTTATAAATAATGTGACATCTCTTTTTTCACATAGTAATTATCTGTTGTATGCAGATGATCTTAAAATTTTTCTTAAAATAAAAGATTCATATGATATTAGACTTCTTCAAAGTGAAATTGATAAACTTCATAAATGGTGCTCTAATAACCATATTTTTTTAAATCTAAAGAAATATGTTTTCATGTCCTTCTCTAAGTCAGATAATCTCCATTTGTCTGCATACCATATTGTTAATACACCTCTGCTATCTGTTAAGGTGGTTAAAGGTCTAGTTGTTTTTGATCTGAAATTTTCATTCGTCTCGCATTTAGATTACATTATTCCTAAGGCGTATGCTATGCTTGCTTTCATTCGCCGTAATGGTTCTTGTTTTTCTGATCCCTACACCTTAAAAGTGTTATTTACTAGCCTGGTTCGCTCAAGGCTTGAATATGCTTCGGTTATTTGGGACCCATTTTATGTGACGCATAAGACGAGGCTTGAACGAGTCCAGAAATCGTTTACTAGGTTTGCCTTATTCTCGCTTAATTTTGAAGATTCTTTTCCCCCATATAGTGCTCGTTGCTTGTTTATTGGTCTTAAAACTCTTGAGAGTAGGAGAAACATTTTGTCTCTCCTTTTCGTACATGATATTGTTTCTGGCCTGGTTGACAGCCCTGCACTATTAGAAATGATTAATTTTAATGCTCCTAATAGGATTCTCAGAAATAAGGATCCTTTTTATTTAGTAATATGTCGCACTAACTACGCTGCCAATGCTCCTATTTTTAAAGCTCTTCATATGTTTAATATTATTAACGCAAATCATAATCTAGATTTTTCTGTATCTAAAAATCAAATGCGATCTCTGTTAAATAACATTTTGTAATATATATTTTAACTATTATTATTATAGTATTATTATACTATTATACTATATTATAACTATTGCCTAGTCTGTAAGAATTATTGTTCATTGTCTGAAGAAACTAAATAAATAAATAAAAATAAAATAAATAAATATTAAATTTTTTAATACAACAAAAACATAACAAAAATAAATAAAAAATCCAAATTATTCTTATGAAAATGGCACGTTAATTAGATTTTCAAAGTACTACTTTGCACTTTGAGCAGAACACCTCACTATCAATATTTGTTTTTTTTCCAGGAATGAATATTTCTCAGGTTGATTGCTTAACACACACTTTCGCTTCGACATTTCGACAAATTTAAGAAAAAATTTGCACAGAAACTTTTAACAAGTTCGTAAAAAAAGTAAAAGTGCATTAAGGTTACACTTTGACATATTACTAAAAATAGTATGAATAATAAACAAAGTTGACTAAATTGCAAGCATGGGAGAAAATAAAAAAAAAACAGGACAAAGTTATAAAAAGGCAGGATTTTGAGCCCGTTACACAGGACGCAGGACATTGCTCGAAAAAACAGGACTGTCCTGCGAAGTACAGAACGGATGGGAGCGTTATATATACACAAAAATGTCTCCCAATTTGGCCCTCACGAAATAATTTGCAGATTTCTGGTCCCTTATTTGTTGCCACTGCTGTCCACAGCTCCTTATGGAGGCTTTCCTAAAACTATCGCAGATTTGGTCGCAATCCTTGTTGGTACGATATGGCTCGCTAAGAAAGGCGACATCGGCATTGTATTCCTGGACATTTTGCTTCAACAGGTCATGGGCGACTTCATAGTGGTTTTGATTGAGCTGATAAAAGTTTATTTTGCTTTCATCTCTCGCAAGGCCTTCTGATAGAACGGACATTTGGTATGCGTTGGTATTTGGTACTCATACAAAAATCTTTGCAAAGTTAATTGTGAATGTGTAACATAAAAATATATATGAACTAACTTCATCTTTATGTATAACGAAACGAAGGCTGAACGTAGTGAAAGAAACGAGCAACAAAATTTTTTGATATGAAAAAATGTATTGCTTACCGTGTCTCGCACAACGTTCAGCCGTAATAACGGCATAACAGGAGTTGGTATCATAAGTAATAATGCAGTTAAATGTTGCTCATACGCCCCATAGCACAATTAATCTATAAAGCTTTTCACTTGTTTTTTTTTTCAGAATTTTTAAAATTCAATAATTTTAAAGAAAAATTTTAAATTCAATCTTTTCAATATTTGTTTTTTTTTTAAAGCATCAAATTAAAGTTTAAATCTGTTGTAAAAATGGCTTTCGGTGACACTTCCGTGCAGAGTGTACTTCATGAATTGAACGCATACTTGGCTGATCACAGCTATATGAGAGGATATACACCGAGCAAAGCAGATCTGACCGTTTTCAATGCCTTAGGTCAGCAACTTCCGAACAATTTTCCTCACATTCAACGTTGGTATCGACACATCGAATCGTTTGATTGCGCAGAGAAGGCTGGCTGGAGTGGTGTCACAGTGCATCCTGCAGCTAACGCTGATGCTGTTGGAGTGGCAAATACTGCTAGAGGCAATATGGAAGATTTGGATACAGAAGTATGACAGGTGTCAAATGGTTACAATAGTTAAATCTTATACAACGATGTATATTAAGACAGCCGCCAAAATTATTCGTAATTGAATTGTAAATAAAAATTTCAGTGTCCAACCAAATAATCTTTTCAACGATATCTTTTTATATATAAAATCGTTGGTTTCTCTGTTTGTCAAAGCAAAACTTCAGAACGACTTGACAAATTGAGGCATATGTGCACATTATATTTATTTTATCGATATGTTTGTAGCTATCAAGGTAAATATACCTTGATCGTTAGATATTTTAAGACTCTTAAGATGCTTTAACCAAGTTATTTATTATTTACACATGAAAAACGAATAAAATAAGTAAATAATTTAAATCATCTAATGTATACATATTTGATAGCCTTTCTTGTACATACATTCGGCAAAAGTATTTTGGATCCTCCCTGCAAGGGCAGATTCTTAAACTGACATTCAATAAACACAGGAAGGGTGAAAAAAAACCTAAGAAATTACCAAAAATATAATGGTCTACTCGCAAAAATGTGATTTTGGAGGGTATTTTTTCAATAGTTTAAAATCGAATTTTTTAATACATTTAAGCTACTTCAAAATTGACGCCAGTTTATTATTATAATTTAAAATTAGGCGCTAAATTCATGTATTTTTGATTAATATAAAATTAAAATCAAGAGCAACCCCCAAACCATAAATTTAGTACTTTTTGTCATAATTTTTTAAATTCAATCGTTAACCACGGACCAAAGAGTACACCTCTTCTAAAATTAAATGCTCTAGGATTGTTGATAGTTCAATGTATTTTATTAAACAGAAAATCATATTGTTTCAAAGCTTTTTCGAAGAGATTTCCCCGAATGTAGGATATCATGAGAAGGAGGCGCAAAAATTTTAAGGGATAAGATAAACAAGAAATAAGAGAGAAATTTTGGAATTAATTTTGTTAATAGTTTTCCCCTTAAAAAAATTTATGAAGCTGGGAAGCATCCGTGGCAAATGGCTGTAAAGTACCAATTTCTATCATTGTGATAGTATGTTTTTATCTAATAAACATAGTATATTTTTGCTTATCAATGAAACCCTTATTTTATTCATAAGTAAAAGAGGAAATGTTTCAAACTTACAGATGGGTATTTCCACAGAAACGACAACCGGGACCAAAAAGTAGAATGTTAAGGCGAATTTACACGATTCACTATCATCCTTCACTTTGGATGAATCATCTGATTTGTAAAATGTAAATTGAGTTTCATCTTTAAAATGAAGATGATTGTCATCCACATTGAACAGTGAAAGAAGTAGAAGGTCTTCCTACTTTTGATGAAAGTGAAAGCAAACCGAACTGATGTGTCATTCGTACTAAAACACAATTGAAATGTGTTAACATAATTTCAAGCAGAAAGTTTATATTTTTTTATTTAATTGCTGAATAGCTTTTATTTATTTAATTTTTTTAAACGTCAATAAAATTAATCAGTCAACGAATATATTTTGACATTCAACACCGAATCATCCATCAAATTTCAAATGTACACTTTGAATAATGTAAATTAAAAGTTGATTCACTGTCATCGTTCAACGTTCACTATCATCGCTTTTAATGAAATGTGTAAATTCGCCTTTAATAAACCAATGATTTTTTCTAACATTATATTAAAATAATATCAAAATTTTTATAATATAATGTATTTGCAGCTTATCTCAGTTGTTATGATGAGAAAATTAGCCTGAAAACTTAAAATATATTTTTTCTTGTTCTTAGGTACTTTAAATGACATTTTCTCTTTAGTATTTATTGTGGACATATTTATATTATGAATGCACACACCTTATGAAATCTTTGTAGCAATAACAAATTAATACAAAAAAATGAAAACATACCAAACAAAGCTCGATTAACGGTAAATTTTTCATTTTCTTTTGTTCATGTTGTAATGTCGCGTTAGAGTACTTAAAACATCATATTTTATCAGAACTCCGCGATCGTTCTAATTAATTCGCTGAAAATTTTAATTCAAATCAAAATTTAGTGACATTAGTGAAAAAAATAACTGCATATAATAATCACACTAAACATTTCATTTTTATTTTCAAAGTGTGTCGCGTTTGGTATTGTAGGCACATTTAACAAGTGACTTTATTCGATATTAACTACTTTATCAATTATGTTACTCATAGTAACTATTTGGTAATGTCAGATTTTTTACAACTGTTCTAGCTCGGGGTCTAGTCTTGCAAATTGATTTTGCAGAAAATTATAGGCTGATCTGCCAAAATGAAGTTCAGAGCGCGCACTTCAACTACAGGCAAGTTACGATTTTTACTTGCGTTGCGTGGATGTTTGAAAAATCGAAATCGTTTCCTATAATCAGTGATAGTTTAAGTCACAGCAAAATCGACGTTTACGTTTTCATAACGAAACTTGTTCAGGACATAAAAACTCAACACGGCAATTTCCAAAATATATTTTTATTCTCGGACGGAAGTGGCAGCCAATTTAAAAACAAATTTATTATTTCGAGTTTATCTGATTTCTTAATTCAATTCGGTTGCAAAACAATTAAATGGAAATATTTCGCAACTTCGCATGGGAAAGGTGCAGTCGATGGAGTTGGAGCGGTTATAAAAAGAAAAATTTGGGGTATAACCAAAACAAGAATATTATTTTAAGTGATGGATTTTATTTTTTCAATTGCGCACGGGAGCACATAACTGGAATTACAATAATGTATATTGGTGCTGACATAATCAAAGATATATTTAAAACATTAACAGAAAAATGGAAGGAAATACCAAATATTTCAGTCATCCGAAAATTGCATTATTTCTCCTGTGACGAACATTTAAATATAATTTATTTCGATTTATTTATTTAAATTAAGAATTAGTATAGTAAGATCTTAAATGGTCTTTTAGCGAACAACAGTTAAAAACATTAATAGTCAACAGAAAACGATGAGAATAAAACTTAAAACTTGTAAATATAATTATAATTTTGCAAAACAAACCAATTTGGAGAAATAAAAGAATTACAGTTAATTTCAACTTAACTAAATTTTAGCTTATCATAACTTAACAAAATAAAAGAAGGAGGAAAGGCAGTAATTAAAACATTAAAGAAGAGAAAGGAGAAGAAAATTAAAGTGTAGAAGAATGAAAGGTTAGAGAAATAGGACTTGATTGATAGCTTAAATTTGTTCGTGCTGGTTATGGTTTTGATGTTTAGAGGAAGTGAGTTCCAGAGCTTAATGGCGTTGATAAAAAAGAGCCGCTTAGATTGTAAAGAAGTATATCTTGGTATTATAAGGTTGAAGGTTGTGTTCGACACACAGAAACGCAGTTTTTTGAAAAGGTATAACGGAGTTTTATTAATAATCAACTTGTGCAGAAATATGCAGTTTCTCGCATTTAGGTATCCAATCAAGCTACATCCTAGAATTTCTTTGCTTTTAACAGTAACATGGTCAAAACGTCTTAAGTCAAATATATATCTAGTCAAGTTGTTAAACGCAACAAGAATTTTGTGCTCAGAATGAGAGTCAAGGTTACTATAAACTAGCTCAGAGTAAGTAATTATAGGCAAAATGAGTTGAACAACAAGTCTTTTTTTAGTCAAAGTAGGGGTAAATTTAGAAGTTAACCGCAGACATCTTAGCGAATAATATATTATTTTTCTTATGTTATTCACATGGTCAAGACAAGTAAGTTTTGAATTGACATAGAATCCTAAATTTTTTACTTTGTCAACAATTTGTAGACGATTATCATTTAGACTAATTTTCGAAATTATATAAAAGCTGCTCAAACGGCGTATTCATTGAAAAATTATTTGAGATAATTTTACTCTATATATGTTTGTATATATGAAATAAAATAATAAATCTGAAGTTTTTGCCAGTTAGTGCAATTTTGAGTTAAAATTACTTGAACTAATCCTTATTACAAAAGTGACGGGAAAATAAGTCGCGTTAGGAATGTCACGTGGGGTATGTCACGTGGGGAATGTCACGTGGGTAACAAAAAAACGAATGCAAATATTTCAATACGACAACTATCAATATAAAGCCAAATTATCCTATTATAGTTTACAAAAAAATCAATTTAAGAAATTATATTCCAATTCGCAGATTTTTGCATTTATGTAGATGCAGTTGAAAACGACTTCTATTTTTTGTCGCGTTGGGAATCACATGTTTACTGGTAATATATTGGAAACAACAAATTGACAAAGCCTACCTTTTGCACTAAACATAGTGCTCCTAAAACTATATCTAAAAATGGAAACAAGAAAAAAAATTCTTAAGTAATCTTTACTTTTTTTCACTTCAAATCCGTGCGAATGTCGCGTTGGGGACCCTGGAAATGCCCAGATACGAGTAGATAAATAAATTATGTCTATTTATCTATCTATCTATATATATAAAAATCAATTGCTGTGCTAAGGCTTGAAAATGGCTTGACCGATTTTAACAGTTTTTTCTGTTTAGCTTGCCTCAATGCGCGTGGTCGCACTATAGATGAGATCTGGGTTGTAATCATTTACTTTCGTAATTGATTACATATTAATTACAATTTCAATTACATATTATAATCGTTATCTTAAAAAAAATAATTATTACGATTACTGTAATTGTAATTGAAAATATTTCGATTATTACAAAATAACAATTACAATTACTGTAGTCGTAATCAAAAAATTTCTTTCTTACGATTACGGTTATTGTAATATTGCAGAAATATAATTACTATGACTGTAATCGTAATCATTCTTTTTGTAATTGAATTACTGCATAAAACCGTCTTTTTCATGATGCAATTTCTCACTGATGATCTTTTCTAGAATCTTTATTTGTAGTGGGGCCCTGCTAGAATAATTCTCTTTGTAATTCTTTCTTTTTGATGCCGTCCACGGTGGCACGCTCTTTCTGATTTTTCTTTCGAAAAATTAGCTTTATTTAGGGCAAATAACGATTTTTAATATTTCAGAATTAATTGGTTTTTATCTAGTATCAATTTGTACATTCCTTATTATTGAGTTCGTTTTGATTTATATTAGAGAACTTTAAGTCTATTTCAAGTACTTGCTTAAATACAAGTTCAAGCTTGCTTGAGCTTGATAATTTTCAATCAAGTGTAACATGAACTTGAATATAAATAAGCCCACGACAGCTTACGACTTGCAAGTATTACTACGTTTCCATGGCGAGTTGAGTTGGAATAACTAGGGATTAACTTCCCATGGAAACGCAAGTTGAGTTGAATTTCGTTAAATCTACGAAGCTCCACGAAACTGGTTAGATTTAACTGAGTTCGATTGGATGCGTTCAGAAGGTGCAACAGCTGTTCAACTGTTGAGCGAAGTTTTATTGAATTTATTGATTACTTTTTATATTATTTTATTTCTGCCACTCAGGCTCAACTCGTCATGAAAACGTAGTATATGCTAGCTTACAAGCGAACGGCACGAAGTTCTAAGTAAAGGAAAACTTGATGCCTTCGTCAAAAAGCTTGAAAAGATTGAAATTTAAGGCAAGTATCCAAAGCTGATTTCGGAATTGATGTCAAAATTTAAAATTCAAGATGCCGGATAGAATTGCCATCTGGATTTTTTTTTGTATTTTTGCGAATTCTTGTAATTTTGAAATTCTGACAACGGATTAGATTTCGAATCTTATGTCACAGTTTTAAAATTTAAGATGGAGGTTAGGGTTGCCACCTAAACTTTTACTACAGTATTGCCACCTAGTAAAATGTATTTTTAAGAGTTTTAAACATCATTTAACAGTGTTAGGGGGTCGGTGATTTCGAATCTGAATTCAGAATTTGAAAATTCAATATAGTGAATAGGGTTGCCACCTAATTTTTTATTTTTACGAATTCGGTGCTGGCGCGAACACTAGGGAAAAATGGGTCGCTGAATCCGAGTTGTCAGAATTTCAAAATTATGTTAGCTTTGTATAATAAGACTGTTGTTGTTGTTGTTTCTTTGGAAAGAATCGTTAAAACAATTAATTGTTCTAACCTTGACCTAAAGCTCAATAAACGATTTTAAACTATCAAACAACTAGAATTAGTATTTAAAATCAAGTAAGATTTAAACTATCAAACATTTAGAATTAGAATTTAAATCATATAAAATCAACATAAATGAAATTATAAATGCACTGACAATTGACATACACAAAACAAATTATCCGCAAATAACTGTTCAATTAGAAAAAAAGTAATTTAAAATAAAAAAGCGAGCAGGCGCACTCACGGGGGGAGTTTTGAAAATTAAGCACCCCCAAGAATTTACAAACAAAAACATATCATTACTAGAAGAACTTAACATCACACGACTTAATTATCACACAACTTAAATTAAATAAGATTTCCCATGTTCTAGGTAAGAAAATTATGCAAAAGAAAATTTGGGCGGAACTATTTCAAGATCCATACCCTGTGATAACAATCCCTCCCTCGGAACTTCAGATATACTTCATATCTACTGTACTGCTTAAGATACATGAAATAATTGTGTTTAAAGCTGTTTTTATATGTGAAGTTCAGGATATACATACAGCTGCGGTCAAAATAATAGTAGCGCCCTTATATTCATACATGTTTGGATAAATAATACTAGTATACGAATTTCGGATCCGGTAAGTCCATTTTCATTCCTATATGTACTTTCAACACTCGTTCCAACTCCGTACTCAGTTTCTTCCCATATTGTAAAACTTTCAAGATACAGGGTGTTTTACGGTTTTGGTACGTGTTTAGTATTATTGATCTAGAATCTAAACTACTCACCATAAAATAAAAAATAATATTTTGTATTCTAGAAAAAATATCAGATTTTTCATAAGTATATCAATCGCTTTCGTGTCATGTGCTGTAGCGGAGAAAAAATTTTGAGATTATTCAAAAAAATATCTACAAATTTTCTATCTTTTGTTTTAGCGGAGCTGTTACTATCCAAAGTTAGAATTTAAAAAAATACTGTTGATTAAGTGTATTTTTACATGAAAAAAAGACATTTTAAATTTGGACGATTACAGCTCCGCTAAAACAAAAGATACAAAATTTGTTGATATTTCGTTGAGTAATCACAAAATTTTAGCTCAGCTGCAGCACATGACACGAAAGTGCTTGATATATTGATGGAAAGGTTGATATTTTTTCTAAAATAAAAAATAATATTTTTTATTTTATGGTGAGTAGTTTAGATTCTAGATCAATAATACTAAACACGTACCAAAACCGTAAAACACCCTGTATCTTGAAAGTTTTACAATATAGGAGGAAACTGAGTACGGAGTTGGAACGAGTGTTGAAAGTACATATAGGAATGAAAATGGACTTACCGGATCCGAAATTCGTATACTAGTATTATTTATCCAAACATGTATGAATATAAGGGCGCTACTATTATTTTGACCGCAACTGTATGTGCCTTGGGAGTTTCGTTGGCCCGGTTAAAAAGTATTTCTTCAGTGTTTTTTTTTTCTTGCTATCGTGAGAACTGTCAAATTTCGTTAAAATTAAAATATTTTTATATTATATATCGGCGAATATATCGTCGATCGGCATGTCTTTTGTCCGATTTTGACCGAAACTAAAATTTTTTTAGTATAATGCAATACAAACGTCTGTACCAAATTTAAACTCTCTATGAAAACGTTTTCTAAACAAAAATTCGGAAATATGCAGAAATTCATACATTTTTTTTATAAATATGCCAATAAAAACACTTGATTAAAGAGCATCGGGCAGTCTACGGCAGAAACCGAATTCTAGGCTTATTAAAGCAGGCTTTAATACATTATATCTGAAAATATCTTAGATATACTTTGATACATTTTTTTTTACTCCTCAAGTTTGCAAACTTTTCCAATTTTTTCATTTTAAACTCTGATTTTTTTAAAAATCAGTATAATTCGTATATTTTAGATAATAGTAAAAATAAATGCTTTCTTGAAAGCAGAAGAGTAGTACTTTCCGCAAATATAATTAAATATAATTAAAATAACTAAAATACTTTATTAAGCGGTAGTAAAATTCATAAATTCCATTACCATATTTTTGATGTTCAAATGTTTTCAAGAGAGTTCTAAACTTTTATTTTTGATTTATCTTATCTTAAGAAATCGATCACCATAAACATTTTTATATATAACACTTTTATTTTTTTCGTGTTTATGGCCACGATTTCCCACTGTGCGGCGCTTTGCTACATCAGACTGGTCCTGCGATCCGCATTCACTGTTTTGTTACAAAGCAACAATTCAATATGCTTCCATCACTTCTAAGGACTGGAAACTCAGAAACGTACCTTCCCAACTAAGAAGATTGCGTGTCTTTTTCCTTTGGAATTATCTGAAGAAAATAAAGCTTTTATGAATATAAATGTTTTATTTCATAATTTCCATAAATATATATCTTACTTTTAGCTTTAAATTTGCAAATATGAAGTCCTTTTAATCAAACAAATGTGCAGGTGTTTTTGGCAAGTGCCTCTGCGATCATATGTTCTCTGCGATATGTTCTAAAGGTATGTTTTTTATATTATGATATATGGATTTAGGAGGCCAAAATTACTATAATCCAAAAAAAAAATATCTAAAATAGAATTGTCACTACTCTTGAATTATACCCATAAAAAGAATGAAAATGTCTAATTTTTAAAAAGGCTTTTTTTAGGTTTTCGTCGTAATTAAGTAGCACTATATTAGGTAAAAACAATGACAGCAATCGACCCTAAGGGCGCGTTTATAGTGGCGGCTTGTTGCTGGACCGGACCGAGCTGGAAACGCGTCCTGCCAAAAGCAGCTGGAAGTGCGTATAGTGCGCGCTTGTCGCTGGTGACTTGTTTCAGCTGGTTTTTGACTATTTTGGGTTTGTTTGTATATATTAGTTTTTTTTTTTTGTTTATTTTTGCAACCGAAGCATCAAAAAAGCCACATGATTTCGTTCATTCATTTTGCTTTCCTCAAACCAACAAGCGCAGAGACGAAAATGCGAAAAACGCTGCTGAAACGCGCTTCCTGCAACTGCAAGTCGTTTCAAGTCACTTGAGGTACCAACTTGTTTCGACTTTTTTCGCTGGTTTTTTTCTGCTGGTTTTTGTTGCCTTCTTGTTGTGTTTTTATTTAAAATTTTTTTTTTGACAAAATAGAAGATCGTAGAAAGAACGCACATTAAAAAATCGTACATCAGCTGCTGGCCCAAGATTTTTTTATGCGATGACTCAGCGAAAACGCACTTCAAGCCGCATGAAGCCACTTGATCATCCAACTGGTTTTAACTATTTTAACTTTTTTCTTTATGTTTTGTTTTTGTTGCATTATTTTTGATATTGCAACAAAGCAATACAAAACTAATCTAAACAAAGTCGTTATATCTTGTTGCTACTATTTTTGTTTGTTTACTTTTGTGCTTAAAATCAAATAGAAAGGAAGAGCGCACATAAAAAAATTTGATAACCTTCGATTCTCTGTTTTAGATGAAACACACTTGCAGCCGCTAATCGACGAATTGCTTCACCGGCTGGTTTAGCTTTTTTTCACTATTTCTCTTTTTGTTTTCTGTATTGGCGGTGTTATGGTGGCGGTCATATGATCCCAGATCACGTCCTTTTTTACGCTCTTTTTTCGTTTGATGAGCTTAGTGACCAATGTATGTTATGCTCATGGTCATATGATCCCAGAAAACTAGTAAACTTTTAGTACTTTATCAATCGATAAGTGTTGCTATTAAGCAGGTTTTATTACTTCTTTTACACATTTCGTACTTAAAGTGCACTGTTTTAATACTAAAGCACAAATATATTGAATAATTTTACGACGCAACACTGCTTTGATCCCGTGATTTGGTATGGACAGCCGAATCATTTGGTGACCATGGTGGTCAAAATTTGTTCCCTCGCTCACTCTCTCAAATTTCCCATTTACATTGAAACAACAACAATTCATGGCCGTGACGTGCCCGTGACCGCCACCATAACATAGGCATATGCAACAGTTGATAGAAATTTATCTTTGTTGCTTCTTTATAGTGCTGTTTCTGTGTGTATTTTTTGCGGGCAAGAAAATACAGCATAACAACAGTGAAATTTCGTGTTCTTGTATGCTTATTACTTTTCTTGTTGGTCTCCTTTGTTGCTATCGTGTGGTTCTTTGTTTTTTTTTTAATGAATGAATTCAAGGAAATACAGAATCGATCGCGACGCTGGCAGTCAAGTGTGCTGCAATTTGTTTTTTTTTTCGTATATCAATATTTTTCCGAGGAATTTAGTTTGCTACCGCCAGCGTTGCCAACTTTGTGGGAAAAATCCCTTTTCATTCCAACAAAAAAAAAATTGTTTTCCTTGTTTCTTTTTAAATTTCATGTTATTTAACGAAAGTAATAAGCAAGCAACGTGTAAAATGAATCAAAACACAAGCAAACCGTGCGAGCGAGCGAGAAAGCAACAATCGGGAAGATGGAAACCAGCGCACAAGTCACTTGAAGTTGCAAGCTCGGCTGGCACTATACGCACTTTGAGCTTATCATATGTTTCATGTGCATATGAACATTTCATATGATTGTATGTGCAGCGTTTTCCAGCTTTCCTTCTCGGTTCGGTCCGGTCCAGCAACAAGTCGCCACTATAAATGCGCCCTTAGGATTTAAAGATGTAAACAAAAATATTGGCGTTTCGTTCTAAAAAGCGGAAGTGATTTTTGACTTGGCTTACAGAATTTGCAAAACTCTCTGAATTGGGCAAAACTTTTTGGATATAACTTTTTTAAGAAGGGCTTAAAATAACATAAGTTTATTTTCCAAGAGATCAAAATTAAAAATCTTCTCTAGTTTTTTTTTATTAGGCTTTATGATCTGGCGTTACGTTACTGAAATTTCCATTGTAGTTCAATTGAAGAATTAAGTAATTAGGTATTTAAGTTATCATGTATTTTAATAATTAAAAAACAAATTTAATATGTTGTCCTTTCCTTGTCTCAGACATTTTTTCATTATCTTTAGGCAATGACTTCCATTTTTAATAAAACAAAAAGTTTACGAAACATTTACTAAACATTTACGAAAAAGAAAAACTACATTTGTGAAACAGTACAGATATTTCAGCATCATAGTAAATGAATTTATGTATAAATAGCTTATATATTAATAAAATTAAAATGTTTCTCCTAGATAATATCATCAAAAAATAAGTTTTAAATAAATTTTAATTTTTTGGTCACGGTAGACTTTTTTGTGGATAAGCCCATAATAGTTTTTTAATTAATTTAGTGTATAAATTTTTCATTTTAAGGATTTAAAAAAAAATATATTTGTAGGTTGAAGTAGGAAAAGTTATTTTCAGTTCCTGGCTAAATAAAATCTATACTAGTAGATATCTATACAAAAAATTGCAATTAATTTTATAGGATTGGTTTTTTTTCACCGAAATTTGACAATATCTAAAATTTTTCATTTGATAATATCATACATTAAAATAACTAAAATATATATAAAATTTTACATTTTCTAAGATTTTTAATTCTATTTATTTACTCAAATATTCTTTATAGTAAAAAAATTTACTTGGCTGAGTTTATTCAAAACACTAATTTTTTTACAATTATTTGTTTAAGAGAACCCATGGCAGAATTAGAGAAGGTATATGCATTTCAGACTGCGCTCTCTTTCTCATAGCCAGAATTGTCAAACTCAAGCATTTTGCTATTCTTGCCTATTTTCGCTTTCTTATCGCATTCTCATCGTTTTCAGATTTTGTATGAGCTGTCAACTTCGTTTTGACAGTTGCGGCAGTCTCCCTCTCCAAAATGCATATACCTTCTCTAATTCTGCCCTGAGAGAACCCAAAACGAATTGAACAAAATGACTTTTTTTTAAAAAAATATCTCCACTTTGAAGTGTCACACCGTAGCCAAAACTGAGTCTTTCCACTAAATAGTTTGTTTTTGTCTTATCTATGCAATCTACCTGTCGATTAGGTTTCGAGTCATAAAAATTTATTATTTTTGTTAATGGAACAGCTTGTTAAATGTACTCATAAGCGCACGTTGCACCTATTCAAATATATTCAACCGAATTCTGTAGAAAGACCAAACATTTAATGTTGTTCTTAAGTTTCATAAAAAACTAAAATCGATTTATTTTTTCTTTTATCATACAAGGATTAATCTTTGCTTTTAAAATTAAAAAGATTTTTGGGAAAAAAATGGGAAAAATATTTTTATAGCACAGAAATAAACTGAATTGACTTAAAATAATTTTACTTAATTAAAATATAAGAAAAATATAAAAAATCAGCACGCTATTGCATTATCGCTACTGACAAACGCCTCATTAGTGCTGTGACAACACTTCCACCACTCGCTGACATAGGAACGCAGACTGGACAGAGCCAAAATGGCGACGGGATCAACGTCTTGAGCGCGAAGATGCTGACAATATTGCTGCGTGCTTTCTGCACCGGCACCACCGTGCAAACGTATACCTTCCACTGTGTAGATGAGCTGAGGGAAATGATTGCGACTGCAGCCAATAAGATGATCCAACTGTGTCGCAGACATGGCAACATATTGTTGAGGCTGCACAGTTTTATTGAGAATATTCAAAAGCTTTGAAAAACTCGCCATGGGAATACGTGGCGAGATGTGTGGCAGCAGACGCAGCAGCAAGCGATGCACATCGGAGCATATATATTGATGATTATGAAACTCGGCGGCATTGGCTTTCAGAGCATACCACAAGTTGTTGATTATGCTGATGAGACCTTCGATTATGTCGAAATGATGGAACTCTACCGTGCAGATGATCGATGTAAGCCAGGGCAGCAAGCCAACGTGTTCGATCATGATTTTTGTGGATGCAGGTATCTTTGCACACGTCGATATGACCGATAAAATGTTCAAATTCAACTTCAGCGTGGATACGGGACTGCCATAAAAACCCATGAGCACTTTAAAGGTGTGCGTGCTCAGTAGTAGGTAAAGGTCTGAGCTAGACTTGATGCCATTGCGTATGATCTCAACGATGAACTCACGAAACTGACGATGCTCGATTTCGGGCGAATAGAAGAGCACGTTGAATTCGGGTATACACTGAAAATTGAAACTGCTCTTCAGACGCAAATACATGGTCAACTTCTTGTACAGCAGATGTGTTGGTTCGCTGGTTATATTAAAAGCCTTGGCCACAAATAGTGCCGAGATAAAGGGCACACGCGGTGTGCCACTATTGCGCTTGTGCTTCATCCAACTATCGCGCAATTGACTCAGACCGGATTGAATACTCTCGTAAGCCTGCAGCCAGAGTGGACGCTCAAAGAATTTACTGCTTTCGAAATGGGCTCGATATCGGAGCTGCACGCAGCCAGCAGCTAAGCGTATCTCTCGGTCCTGCGAGCTAAGTGCAGCAAAGACCATTGCCAATAAACCATTTTGCACAGGACGTGCTGGATGTGCAAACGATTCGGGCGCATAACACATGCTCATAAGCGGTAAAAAGAAAGCCGGATCGTAGCACTGCTCATGGATGCCAGTGCGCTTGGGGCACAAGCGCAGCTCTTCTACACTAAAATCATCCGTCTGTTGCAATTCAATACGACGTTCGAGAGCATTGGAGCCAAAGGCACTAGCACGCTTTGCAGGATCATCAAAGCTGACGGCGGGCAGTTGCAGGCCGCTGTGCAAGCGGCGCCATATAGGAAAATTATCGATGGTATAATCGCACACCTGTCGATCAATCAATGACATGACCTGCTCTATAGATGTCTCCACTTGCGAGAGCTTGGGACGTTCCTCGTCGGCAGCGCGTAAAGCATAGAAGGCAATTGCGCTCTCGCCCCAAATAAATGGACGATATTTGTGCAGACCACAGTTGTGTGCCTCATAGAGCTCCAGCAGCACCAAGGCATATCGATCGGCATCAAAGAGATGTGCCTGATAGGCCCCCAAGATGACAGGTATTTGGCGTTCCTTCAAACAGTGAGTGGGTGACTTGCAAGCCAGCACATACAGCAGATGGAGTACCTCAGTTTTCACCAGCGTTGGCGAAGCCGCTCTGTGCTCAAAAACTATCTCGTAGAATTTTGAATGGGTGAAAATCATTTCGAAAAGTTGTGATGGCTCCGCATATTCCTCAGATAAATCCGTGTAGAGCTGATTGCATAGAAAAGCTAGCAATTTTAAAAGCAGCCCATTCAGGCTATCTGCTTTGGCCAACTCATCTTCGCTTTCGCTGCGATGCATGCCCAGTTTAAGCGCGGTTTTGCAGAAATTTAGCCACTGCTGACTGCTTAGAATGCGCGAGAAATTGTGCTGCTCATTTAGCATCTCCGGCTCTCCATCATTTGTGGCCACACTTTTAGGCCTCTTTTTAAACCACTCGTGCAAATAAAAGCCAAAGTAATCGAGCTTTTCTTGGTCTATCGATTGTTTTTTCAAATCGACGGATAACATTTGTATCTGCACATTAATAAAGTTTACATAGACACTCGCGCTTTGCTTAGCAACAGCTGCTCCGGTGTCAGATTCCTGCAAAGCCCTTAGCGCCTTGCTATAGATGGCATAAATAATCTTCATTTGATACAATTCAATGATATCGAATTTGAGGTTTTTATTGCAAAAGTCCACACATTCTGACTTGGGCATGCACTGCGCTATAAGGGCCAAGCTGGACTCGACATGCTCCTTATAGATAACGCCCGCTTTTTGAGGCTTTTCAATAGTTTTCATGAAGCCGTTTTTGTACTCTTGGTAAATGCTGTTGAGCAGCGTGGATTCAATGGCAATCTGCTGCTGAAATGCAACCTTGAGCAAGGGGTATACCAGCTCCTTTCTGCCGATATTTTTAGGTAGCAATTTAATAAAGTTATCTGTTAGCTTAGCGTCGCGTTCGAGTAGTAGGCAAGCCAGTCTAACAGTGGATTTAGTAATCTTACGCTCGACGAAGAGTGAATCGAAAAATTTTCCACCCAGCTCGGCTATGTGTTGATGTGAGACCAGCAGAAATTGCAGCAAGGCATCCTCCAGCTGCTCCAGATTTGTGTCAGCCGATATTTTATGCACAAAGCTAACATAAAGCTTGACGAATTTAGGCATAAAATCATCACAGCGCATGCACTTTTTCAGCGTGGCCAAACGTTGCAGAATTGACACAAGCAACTCATAATATATAGTCCTTTGGCCCGAGTTGGGAATGATAAAGTGACTATATTTCAATTGTGAGACGAGTAAATTTAAGATTTCTATACAATTTTGCTCATCCAAGTGAAAGGCTTGCACCAAACGTAAGATGGGTAACAATTTATCAGAGTCTTGTATGGTTTTCTCAAGATTCTGTATACATATAGCCACAGCTTTTACGATTTTCAAGCGATAATTTGCGGAGTAGACAGAAAATTGCTCGATTTTGTTGCAGCTCTCAGTTAGCTCGCTAAGAAATTGTAAAAAATATAGATTAGAGTCCTGTGAGGAATTGAAAATTTCCGCACTGCTTATGTAGCTGAGGCGTGTGCTGAATATGTACTTAAGTAGCTGTGGAGTTAGTTCACTTTTAGTTGTCTGCTCTTCCTGCACAACACCATTCGCAACATTTGTATCTTCTTGCAATGCTTGAGCAATAACAATGAACCCTTTTAAATAGCTAGCAGCCAATGCTGATTGGGTCTGCTTCAGATTTTGCTTGGCCAGCAGCTGCGATACAGTGAATATGATGACCTGTGTGTAGATCAGCAGCATGCGCTCATTCTTTAAAATTGGCGCGAATTTTTGTAACTTACCATTGTAAGAAATTTCAAGTGCATTATCATCGCTGCTGTCGGAAGCAGCAAAGAAATCTTCGAATTTTTTCCCACCATCTAGCATGAGTGCCTGTAGCTCTTGTAGATGAGGCACATGCGCAGCTATGGGAGATTTTAACTTACATGCGACATCATTGTGTTGCAGCCAGCTGCTCATATATTTATTTAAACTTTTAAACTGCAGCGAATAAAGCTGAAAGATATGCTCTGGCGTGGGATAGTAGTGGAACATGAGCAGACACACAGTTTCTAAATATTTATCTAAAGGTGCAACAATTTCGACTCCCTTGAATATCAATGGCAAGAGTTTGCTTATCGACAACGTTTCAATATAAGCCTGCACAGAGAGTCCATGTTCAATGTTTTCAAAAAGCTTTTGAAGATTTCTTTCGTTAGTGTTGATTTCTGCAGTCTTTATGGGCTCAACCGCAACTCGAGTGACCTGAAAATTAAAATAGAGTATATTTTTAGTAACAAATAAAAATACAGCCTTGGTATTCCACATTTAATATGGTTTAACGAAAAAATTCGTCAGAGCAATTAGTTGTTCTAAGCTAACCTAAAGCTCAATAAACGATTTTAAACTATCAAACAACTATAATTTGTATTTAAAATCAAGAATGATTTAAACTATCAAACATTTAGAATTTGTATTTTAACCAAAGAAAATCAACATAATAAATAACAAGGTCATATAGAAAACTTTCAAATTTTCCGTTTAAGTTCAAAAATGGTTAAGTCCAACATGCTTACTTTCATAAGTGGCTAAGTTCACAAGGAACAACGACTAAAAAAGGTCAAGATACATATTGATAGTCGATCTTACACAATTCAAGGATAATAAACAAGATAGCGTACTCAGATTTTTTTCATTACGTTTAAATTTCGTGATATCGCATCATCGTCTTTATTGGGTTAAGACAATACATATCAACGAAATAAAAAATGTTATTTTTTGTTTTGTATTTTTTTTTTTTGAGCGCCGCTCTGCATTTCATGTATCTCACTTTTCGCCTTGCCCGAAGCTCATCTAATGATTTGATTTTCATTTCGATAAAAATCCCAAATGCATGTGCAAAAATTCGTTCTTTGCTCACTTTATCCCTTCAAAAAGATTCTAAAATCCCGCGAAAAATCCCTCCAATTTCAATGTCAGAAAAAGCAAAATAAATAATTTTTGTTTCTTTATATGTATGATTATTTAATAAACATGTAGTGAAATAAAAATCTTATTTATTTCTTAAAAATTAATTGAGATAAAAAAAGGAACTTTAACCATAATAATATACAATACAAATAATACGTATACATTGAGGTGCCTCGACTGGGGAGAAAAAAGGTGTTGTAACGAAAGCTGTCAGTAGCTAAAACTTTTTCAAAAACCTGCAAAAAATATGTTTTTCGTAAATTTATTGGCTGCTTTAATAGTTGAAGAAAAAACTGGCAGAAATTAAAGCCTACAAAAAGCTATTCCAATCTGCATCAAACAACTTGAAATTTTTGAGGTCGGATAAATTATAATGCTGTTTGTGCATTTCTTGGAATTTTTTTAAATTATTTTCATTAAAATTCAATTATTTCTAATGCGAATATTACACTTCACTTGGCATTATTTCACTTTCAAAATATTGTCAAAAAGGTTTTGAGTGCTTGCATTGTTTCCTGGTCAGAATTGCTGAAATTGATACATATTAAAGCTTAAAGATTAATTGTAAAATAAAAACTTACTAAACAATGTTATTTAAATTTTCAAAATTTTTGTATGGAAATCAAATAAAAAATATACACGAAAAACTGCATTATCTTTAATCTGATTGCAAAAATTGGAAGAGCCTTTAATTTCTGACAGTTTATTTTTTACAAATATATTAAACCGGCCAATATATTTACGAAAACATGATTTTTTAAGTTTTTGCTAAAAATCGTAGCTCACTGACGGTGATCGTAAATCTAAAATATTTTGGAAATAACATCAAATGGACCTTTATTCATTTTTAGGGGGTACCAATGGAAATTTTTTTCAAGGCACCTTAGTATGCATATAATAATAATGTATTTATTTAAGCTGAAGCTGAATACAACATGAATGAAGCTGAATAAATTTTGAATCCAAAATGAGGTAAAAATTCATTGAGACATTTTTTACATCAATTACAACGAAAACTTAACGAAACATAAAATTTAATTGGCAATTGTACAAGGTTACAGGCAAAACGATGCCAATCAGTTGGTTAAAAGGATTTCAATCTTTCAAAAATTTTATTCATTAAAAAATCCCGCCAAAAAACTTAAACGCCCTCTCGCCCTATTATGGTCGAAAAAGAGCCTGAACAGAATCAAAAATCGTTGCGGCCGACGATCTTTGTTGTTGGAAAATACATGCACAATTTAGAAAAAACCGCAGATTGTTTTCCGCAACGATAAATCGCAGACTTAGAATATATTCTTTTTCAATCGTCGGTCGCAACGATTTTTGATTCTGTTCAGGCTCTAAGCAATGCGTGGCAGCTGGGATGATTTCTTTAAAAACTTAATACCTTAATTAAATATACATACTTATAATTAACATTTCAAAGGAAAAATACCCCTTAATAAATCTGTGTGTGCATTGTTGAATTTTTTATAAAGACTAGCTGAAACCCGGCTTTGCTGCCACGCCGTTTCCAAATCCCATCAAATATAATCTTGCTTGTGAAAATTGTGGTCGATTACTGAATTCCGTGACTGTGCGACCTTCAACTCAAAAGCTATTCAATTTCTCAAATTTGGGTTGTATGGAAAGTTCCACGCCACCTTTGCAACACCCGTAAATCAGTGAAACAGCCCGTGTAAATTTTATTCGAATACCGAAATCGAAAGCTGTGCGACCTCTAATTCTAAAGCTAATCGATGTTGCACATTGGTTCTGTATTGGAGGTACCACACCTCATTTTCCAATGCAAAAACTATCTTTTGTTTGTGTTTAATAATAACTTTCTAAAGTTTCATAAAAAATCGGTAAAGACATATAAGCTAAATTACTAAATGTTAGTCTTCTACGGTTAAAACCGTCTGATATATAGCATTTTTACTAATTTGTGGGCAATACAAGTGGGCGCAGATATAGTACGACCACACCCATTTTTTGGAAAGTTGACGAGAGTAAAAATATTAATCAAGTTACCAAATTTCAGTATTTAGATATATTTCGCCCAAGCCCATTTTTTGTACGGTTGCCGACAGTAACCATCTGAACAAAATGACTACATTTTAGTTTTTTACGATCGAAACCGTCTGATATATACCCTTTTTATTGGTTTGTGGGCCTTTTTGTTCAATCGAAACCAAACATCACAGGAAGGAACACTCTCAAAATGTAGCTTCAGTTTCCCTGAAAATTTCATAAAGACCGGTTCAGCGATTTCTTAGTCTATACGTGATATACAAACCAGAGAACTGCACAAGCCTACTTGAAGTTCAAGCTTTTTCAAGTACTTAAATTCAAGCACGTATCCAAGCTTGAAAAAGCAAGCTTTAGCCAGCTTGCAAAAATACCAAACAGATACAAGCCATATTCATGCTTGCTCGTTGGCTTGGCTTGTTTCGGCTTACTTTGTCGGGTGGAAAGTTGAAAAGCTTAAAACGATCGGCAAAAGCTTGTAAGCCCGCAAGTATCCAAATTATTGAATTAAAGCAAGTATCCAAAAAATTCAATGAGCTTCTTTAGAGAGAGCTTAAGCGTAATAGGACTTTTAAGGATTCTGTGGACTCCGTGGTGTGAAGTTTTAGGATAAATGATTTCGAAGATGCTGTCAAACTTTAAAATTTAAGATGGCGGATAGAGTTGCCACCTAGATTTTTTTTAATTTTTGCGAATTCTTGTAATTTTGATATTCTGACAACGGATTTGATTTCGAATATATTGTCACAGTTTTAAAATTTAAGATGGAGGTTAGGGTTGCCACCTAAATTTTTACCACAGTATTGCCACCTAATAATATGTACTTTTAAAAGTTTTAAACATCATTTATCAGTGTTAAGGGGTCGCTGATTTCGAATCTAAGGTCAGAATTTTGAAATGCAAGATGTTGGATAGGGTTGCCACCTTTATTTTTTTTAGTTTTATGAATTTGGGGCTGGCAAAAAAAAAATGGTATACCAAAAATGGGTTGCTGAATCCGAATCCGTCGTCAGAATTTCAAAATTATAAAATGTTGAAATAATAGGGTTGCCACCTAAAAATATATCTTTTCAACAGTTTTAAACGTCATTTATTAGTGTTAAGGGGTCGCTGATTTCGAATCTAAAGTCAGAATTTTAAAATTCAAGATGGTGGATAGGGTTGCCACCTTTATTGTTTGTAGTTTTATGAATTCGAGGCTGGCAAAAAAAAATGGTACACCAAAAATGGGTCGCTGAATCCGAATCCGTCGTCAGAATTTCAAAATTATAAAATGTTGAAATAATAGGGTTGCCACCTAATAATATGTCTTTTTAAGAGTTTTAAACGTCTTTTATTAGTGTTAAGGGGTCGCTGATTTCGAATCTAAAGTCAGAATTTTAAATTTCAATATGGTGGATAGGGTTGCCACCTTAATTTTTTGCAGTTTTATGAATTCGAGGCTGGCAAAAAAAAAATGGTACACCAAAAATGGGTCGCTGAATCCGAAACCGTCGTCAGAATTTCAAAATTATAAAATTTTGAAATAACAGGGTTGCCACCTAATAATATATCTTTTCAACAGTTTTAAACAGTTTTAAACTAATAAATGACGTGTTAACACTAATAAATGACGTTTAAAACTGTTGAAAAGATATATTATTAGGTGGCAACCCTGTTATTTCAAAATTTTATAATTTTGAAATTCTGACGACGGTTTCGGATTCAGCGACCCATTTTTGGCGTACCATTTTTTTTTGCCAGCCTCGAATTCATAAAACTACAAAAAATTAAGGTGGCAACCCTATCCACCATATTGAAATTTAAAATTCTGACTTTAGATTCGAAATCAGCGACCCCTTAACACTAATAAAAGACGTTTAAAACTCTTAAAAAGACATATTATTAGGTGGCAACCCTATTATTTCAACATTTTATAATTTTGAAATTCTGACGACGGATTCGGATTCAGCGACCCATTTTTGGCGTACCATTTTTTTTTGCCAGCCCCGAATTCATAAAACTACAAAAAATAAAGGTGGCAACCCTATCCACCATATTGAAATTTAAAATTCTGACTTTAGATTCGAAATCAGCGACCCCTTAACACTAATAAATGACGTTTAAAACTGTTGAAAAGATATATTTTTAGGTGGCAACCCTATTATTTCAACATTTTATAATTTTGAAATTCTGACGACGGATTCGGATTCAGCGACCCATTTTTGGTGTACCATTTTTTTTTTGCCAGCCCCGAATTCATAAAACTAAAAAAAATAAAGGTGGCAACCCTATCCACCATCTTGAATTTCAAAATTATGACCTTAGATTCGAAATCAGCGACCCCTTAACACTGATAAATGATGTTTAAAACTTTTAAAAGTACATATTATTAGGTGGCAATACTGTGGTAAAAATTTAGGTGGCAACCCTAACCTCCATCTTAAATTTTAAAACTGTGACAATATATTCGAAATCAAATCCGTTGTCAGAATATCAAAATTACAAGAATTCGCAAAAATAAAAAAAATCTAGGTGGCAACTCTATCCGCCATCTTAAATTTTAAAGTTTGACAGCATCTTCGAAATCATTTATCCTAAAACTTCACACCACGGAGTCCACAGAATCCTTAAAAGTCCTATTACGCTTAAGCTCTCTCTAAAGAAGCTCATTGAATTTTTGGATACTTGCTTTAATTCAATAATTTGGATACTTGCGAGGCTTACAAGCTTTTGCCGAAGGGCATCAAGCTTTCCATTGCTTGAATCTTCGTGCCGTTCGCTTGTAAGCTAGAATAGGTGCAAGCTGTGCGTGGGCTTATTTATATTCAATTACAAGCTTTGCTTGATTCAAAATTATCAAGCTCAAGCTAGCTTGAACTTGTATTTTAAGCAAGCGCTTGAAAAAGACTTCAAGCCGGCTTGTGCAGTTCTCTGATACAAACATACCTACATACACACATCCATTTTTATATATAAATAAAAAATCATTAAAATTTAAACGAAGTATCATTGAATTCTCCCCCAACGTTATTTATTTAATTTTAAAAATTTTGGTGGTCATTTGAAGTGAAAATTCCTATTTTTCACGAAAAATTCCGATATTTCGTAAAAGGAAAGCCCCCTTAATTTAAAAAAAAAAAATCTGAAACTTACTGTTAGAGGAAAAAGTTTTATATGTAGAAAAAATAGATTTCGCCAAAAAAATTAAAGGTTGTTTTTGATGACAAAAACAGTAAATAATTTTTGAGCTTAGCTGGTAGATTTTTTGCAAATAAAATGCTATGTCATATGAAAGGCAGTCAAATGTAAATTTTTTACTTGATATTATTTTTACAGCAAAAACAATTTTTAAGTAATTTTTTGAGTAAGCCAATATTTGAGACCTTTTTGAAAAAATCGTAAAAAATATATATACTGACCTAACGGTACAGTTCAAACTATGTTTGTGAAGTAGTCAATGGTGTGAAAAAATAGATGTTTAGCCATAACTTTTAATTAGAAAGAGATACTGGGGTAATTTTTTAACATAAATTGTTTTTGAGACTTGAAGTTTTTTTGCAACATTTTGGAAAAAATTAATTTCGCCAAAAAATCAAAGGTTTTTGTTTCTTTGATGACAAAAACAGTAAAATAATTTTTGCGCTAAGCTGGAAGAATTTTTGCAAATAAATGCTATGTCATATGAAAGGTCGGTCAGATGTGTAATTTTTACTTGATTTTATTTTTACAACAAAAACACTTTAAGAGTAGTTTTTTGAGTAAAAAATCAGTATTTTGGACCTTTTTTGAAAAAAATCATAAAAAAATATATACACTAGGGTGGGTCAAAAAAATCATTTTTTTTAAAGTGACATGTCCTTATAAAAAATTCTCACCAAATATGAGCTCTTGCTTTTTTTAGCAATGAATAATTTAGTAAGCGATAACTAATGTACAATTTATTTTTAAATGTAGACAAAGATACTTACACATAAAAAAAACTTTAAAAATATTTTGAAGTTTCTCAGTTAGTTGATAAAAACTAAAATTCGTGTAAATTAATAAAATAATAATAAATTCGTGTAAATTAAAGAGTTATAAAATTTATAAACAAAAATTAAATATATCTTAAAATAATCAAACTTAAATCTTCAATATCATTCAAATGGTGAGGTTTACAGAAAAAATATGGTATACCTTTTTTGTAGAGCATTAAATTTCCTACAAAATTCTTGGAAAACATTTTTCTGTACAATCAATTAATGGTGAGGTATGAATTTTTTCTATTTGACTGAGAAAAAAAATAAGATGCATAGCATCTTTCTATAGAAGTTAAGAGCTCATACTTGGTGAGAATGTTTTTAAGGTGTCTAGCAACCCATTTTTTTATGTCATTTTTAAAAAAAGAATTGATTTTTGACCCACTCTAATATACTCTGACTTGACGGTACAGTTCAAACTATTTTTGAAAAGTACTTTTATTGAACTTTTGAAAAAAATAATTTATGAAATATATTTATCAACAGAGGAGATATTTACATCGAAAGGCCGAACTTTGATTTTCATGTCGTTTTTTTCTCATTCTTAGGTAACGACGTTTTATGAAAAAGTCGTACTAAAAATTTCTCCAATTTTTAAGAGAAATTTTTTAACTTAATTAACTTAATTAATTTTTTATCTTAATTTGCATTAAGTTCATATTTGTACTATTTACAGTGCCCTCTGACGTTAAGGATACATCAAAATAGATAGAGCTTAAAGATTTATTGAATCTGGAAAACCCTAAATACAAATATCGTTGTAATCATAGGAGCGGTTTAGGAGTTTTTGATGTTTTGTAAAAGATTTTAACTGCATTTTTATTGTTTTGTGGCGGTGAAAGAGGGTGTGGCAAATTTTTTCTACCTTAACCATCTCCTCTTTGAAACAAATCGACTGCAAAATTTTCAGATTAATTATTTATTTATTATGGTCTACAGGTTACAATCTTGCAGACTATTAAAAATCTTAACCTAATAAAATGTAGCGTACCTCATCGTTCTTACACTGCTGAGCATAGAGTATTTTAAGCTATAAGCTATATTTTGTTTATTGAGTCACAGCATGGCACGCTCCCCTAGTAATGTGCAACGTAAGCACTTTTACGTTTGCTATTGCAGAAGTGACCAATAAACAAAATAGCTCAAATTATGTGATTAACCAATTAGAATTTAGGACTCAATATTTTAGAGACAAACTCGATAATTTTAAGTCACTCAATTTTTGTAAAACTCAAAAATAATCTTGCAAACCTTATAAAAGGGTCTGCGCGATAAATAAAAATCAGACTTGAACTATAATCCAAGCCGGCCTTGTGTTATAATTGAAAATCTCTATGCCTAGGTCTAAACAACCTAGCAGGCATTATTAGGGCAAAACAGCGAAGGCAAACTCTGCTGCTGTTAAAATACTAATTCGTTAGGACTCAACGGCAAACAATCTTTTACAAAAATAATATGAACAATTTAAGACGAAATTAATTTAAACTTGTATTAAAATTTAGCAATTTAGAATATTTATTACATAAACGAATGCATCTAGTAATAGATTTTTAAAAAATTTTTAAAAAATTTTAGAAGTATGTATATTTGAAAACCCATATTTCTTTAATTTTAGCAATAATATGGAATGATCGACTTTATCGAAAGCCTTAGAAAAATCTGTATATATCACATCCAGTTGACAGCGATGTGAACTATATTTTCAGATCCCAGTATTAAGTTAGTGGAAGTTGATCTACAGGGTAAGAACCCGTGTCGAGCATTACAGACAGCCCCATTGATATGGTCCAATAGCTTAATTTTTATGATATGAATGAAAATTTTAGCAATTTTTAATTGTTTAACAATAGCTCTGTAATTACACACATCGCCGCGGTCGCCAGATTTAAATATGGGGATAATAAAGCAGGTTTTCCAGCAGTCTAAGAATTTACCTGAATTAAAGCACAAATTAAATATATATGTAATGGGTATATTTAGTTCACAATTTTTAAAAAACGGAGAATAAAAATCGCCAATCTCATGTTTAACGCTTGGTTTTAAGCCTTTTATGGCTATGGAAACATCATTTTCTGAATCTAAAAAATTATTGATGATATTAGATATCATCACACCTCCAATTTAAAAATTTAAAAAGTCAGTATTTGCTAGATAATTGTATTTTTCATACACTCCTTGAAAAAATTTTGCGAACAAGTTGCAAGATTCCAATGTGGTATTCGGCGTTAGGTCTTCGAGTCTCATACTAGCTGGGTAGCCGTTAATTTTTAGCTTAGCATTTAAGTAAAACCGGGGCCTCTTCCTGCAAGGATGAAAACGGGAATCTAGTGACAGATGTCAGAGTACACTGACGTTATGGAGGGAACACTTCTCTAAGCTTCTAAATGGCGACGCTGACAACAATCCCGCCAATAGAGATGATATTCCGGTAACCCCAATTTCGGATGACAGCGTCGAGGTTCCGCTGCCCGACTATGATGAAGTTCTGGCAGCTATAGCTCGGCTTAAAAATAGCAAAGCCGCGGGAGCTGATGACTTACTTGCTGAGCTGTTTAAGAACGGAGGCGAAGCTCTTCTTAAATGCATTCACGAGCGTCTATGCAGAATATGGTCGGAAGAATGCATTCCGAACGATTGGAATCTCAGTGTGCTCTGCCAAATCCACAAGAAAGACGATCCCACTATATGTGCCAATTACCGTGGGATAAGCCTTCTTAATATCGCATATAAGGTCCGCAAAGCCGCCTTCGACAGCCCAATAAGGAAGCACCTGTACTCCACAATGTCTGAATTTGGTATTCCTGTAAAACTAATACGACTTTGCAGAATGACACTGAGCAACACCAGCAGCGCAGTTAAAATCGGGAAAGACCTCTCCCCACCATTTGTTACCAAACGAGATTTCAGACAAGGTGATTCCTTATCGTGCGACTTTTTCAACCTAATGATGGAAAAGATCATCCGAGCTGCTGATCTGAGACGTAGCGGCGCAATATTCTACAAGAGTGTTATGCTGCTTGCGTATGCTGATGACATCGATATCATTGGCCATAATACGCGCGAAGTCAGTGCAGCATTTTCCAGATTAGAAAAAGAGTCAAGTCGAATGGGTCTGGCAGTGAATGCAGATAAGACGAAATACTTGGTGTCAACAAACAAATAGTCCCAGTGTCTTGGAACCCATGTTTCAGTTGACAATACCTCCTTCGAGGTTGTGAAGGACTTCGTTTATCTGGGATCCAGCCAACGACATCAGCATTGAGATCAAACGAAGAATAACTCTTGCCAACAGGTGTTACTTTGGGCTCAGTAGGCAATTGAGAAGCAGAGCCCTCTCTCGACGAACGAAAATCACGCTCTATAAATCGCTCATCATGCCCGTCCTACTTTATGCATCACAAACCTGGACGTTGAGCAGGAGCAGTTCAGATGAAAAGACTTTAGGAGCATTTGAGAGAAAGATTCTTCGTAAGATCTACGGACCAATCTGCGTCAATGGCGAGTACCGAATACGGTGGGATGATGAACTGTATGAGCTGTACGCTGACATCGACATAGTCAAGCGCATTAAAATCGAGCGGCTTCGCTGGCTTGGTCATGTTCAGCGCATGAAAGACGATGCTCCAGTGAAGAAAACATTCGATTCGGTACCCACCGGCGGTCAACTCACAAGAGGACGACCGTATCTTCGTTGGAAAGACCAAGTAGAGGACAACCGGACGAAGCTTGGAATTTCCAACTGGCGCCAGAAAGCGAAAGACAGAAATGGCTGGCACAAATTCTTAGATGAGGCCAAGACCGACATACGGTTGTAGCGCCAACTAAGTAGGTTGTAGTAATACGCCTTAGGGTTAGCTTTCAATTGGGTTTCAGTATTTAAAATATATTGATTGTGTAAAAACTTTTGCAAAAAAATTTAACTTATTTCTCAGACATGGTTTTTGAAAAAAATTTTTTATAGTTCGAATTCAATGCAGACTATATACTGCAAGTGGTTCATTCATAGAATAGAATTCATAGAAATTCATAGAATTTCCCAAATTGCAGGCGTACAAAAAGTAATTAATTAAATCGAAATTCCCTTTAGAGAAGTCAAGCCAGTCAGAAGAAACTGGTTCAGCTGCACTTAGCTTGTAAAATTCAAATTTAAATCACTTAGATCACTTTGAAAATTTAAAGCTTTTCACTTGTAACAAATATCATGTCTTTAATTCTACCACTATCGTTTTAAATATAATTCAATTGATTAAATCCATTAGATAAGAAGAATCTGCTAAATAGGGTTTCAATATCCGAGTTAAAATTGTAAGGTATTAAATAACCGAGGTTAAAATCTCCTAAAACAAACATATGAGCATTTTCAAACTGGCGTTACGGACGATTTGTACGAATAAATATTAAAAAATAGAATGAAAAAATCTAATTTCTAAAGAGTTTTTTTTTATATTGCGTAGTAATTAAGTAGCACTATATTAAGTAAAAACAATGACAACAATTATCCCTAAGGATTTAAAGATATAAGCAAAAGTATGTGCTGGCGTTACGTTACAAAAAACAGAAGTGATTTCAGACTTCGATTGCAAAATTTGCAAAACTCTCTGAATTGCGCAAGACTTTTTATATAAAACTTTTTTTTAGAAGGTTTTAAAATAACATAAGTTTACTTTCCAAGTGATCAAATTTAAAAATCTTTTCTGGTTTTTTTTATTAGGATTTTTGAGCTGGCGTTGCGTTACTGCCATTACGTTACTAAAATTTTCATTACAGTTTAATTGGGTATTTAAGTAATTATGTAATTATGTACAAAAAATCAAAAAAATTTAAATTTTCTTCAATCGACTCGACAACTGCCAAATTAATCAACAACTGCGGCACACACAAGTTGATTTTCTGATAGTTCTATTGAAGGTGGTCGGTATGTTGATATAAGTGTATGGGGTGCTTTAAAGTTGCTTTCAATAAGTCATGGTTTTGGTAAAAATAATAATATAAACAATAAACAAAATATGTATTCTCACCTGGAACACTTCAATGAATACGCTTGTAATCACATCAATAGTTGCAACATCGAAGAAGCGTAGCGCTTCCAACCATAAATCAATTTCCAATTCGGCAGTGTCAAAGAGACCAGTATTCTTGAAAATACCATGGAGCAATGCGCCCGCTTCGCGTTGTACCGTCTCTGAGCCAAATACGAAAGCTTTAATGAAGGATTTTAAAACACTGCTGAACATTTCTCGATGTGGCTGCAAAGCCTTTGGAAAAAGCAACAAAATGGTTTTGATTGCTTTTAGTTCTAATTTAATATTGCCTTGCTTGTGGCCCTCTTTCGCATCTGTCGACGTTTCATTGCCTGCATAGATGGGGCGCAACATTTCCAAATAATCTAAAATCGTTGCAGTTTTATTCACAAATGAGCTATGCTCTTTAAAAATTATGAGCACCAAATCCAACGTTACATCTAAATGTTCAAGAACATCGATGTTTTCCGTTTCTTTAGCTCCTATGGATATATTAAGTGAATATAGGATTCTCTCAACGGTTGGGTAATTGATCAGAATATGATTCAAGATATCGAATTTGAAGCGTCGTAGTGAATTGGAGCCCGTCGACTGCTCCCGCTTGTTAATGACAGCCATATAATTTGAATATTGCTTAAACATAGCCAACAGCAGACGAGCAGTGGCCAGACGGAATTCAAAGTTCTTATGCTTCAATGTCTTGGCACCACGTATGTGTACCAATACCTCGATTGGCAGGCATATATCTTTGATCCAATAGGAAAAGTCGGTGAGCGTTATTGTTTCCACTGCTTGCTTGAGCAGACGCGGATGTAGCGCTGTAATAAGTTGAGTCAGAAAATTGCAAGCCTCGACCCAGTCTTTTTGAGGCGTAACCAATGGATTTAAAATGCCCGAGAAGTTACGCACGGTTTTGCGAGCTCGATCCGGGCAAGCTTCAACAATTTTGATGACCAATTCAGTTTTGAGCTTACTGCACCAGGGCTTAAACAAATAGCCAATGAGTAAGCCTAATGAATTAAGAAATATTTTTGTCAGGTTATATGTAGAAGAAAGTAGTATTAGAAAGTTTCTAGGAAGATTATCTTTTGCCAACAAATTTTTGACATTATTGCGACTTACCCTGTATTGTATTGTGTTTTTGTTGAAAATGTTTCATAGTATCGAAAGTAATGCCATATTTCCGCGAAGTCAGCAAAACGACAAGGAACTCATGAGCTGCCGTCGCTACAGTTTCGCGCTCCTGAGGATCGACAATAAGACAGATTTCATGCTCCATTAAGCGCACATGTTTTTCTTGTTTGCCCAATTGCGAAGCATATACCTTGGGTCCATGCCATGCATAGAGTCGCAAAAAATTTTTACAACACTCATAATCGAAAACGTTAATCTTTTTCGTTTTTGAGATATCCGCACACTCGAGCACATATTTACGCAGCGTGCTCAAAACAACACAAACAGTGACATGATCATCATACATCAAACCCGAGGCCAAAGCACGTATTAAGGTCGGTCTATCCAATATATTGCGTATCAGCAGCGTGTTGCCATCGACCAAATAGGCAAGCACAAAGTGTATAAAACATTTGCGCACCGTATCGTCAGCATTTACTTCATATTTGGAGTGGGATAGAAAATTCTCAATAGTTTTAACATTAGACAAAATATCAAAAGAGCTGAGAAGCTGTCGTCCCATCTGCGGATCAACACACACAATGGAGGTGAGGAGCTTTAAAGCTGTACGCCGATGTTGCAGATTAGATGATTTCAGCAGCAATTCCACAACATTACTATGTACCTTGAGGAAATAGCGACACGCATGCAATGCCGACTCCATGTGCTCCTTTTGATTGGTTAAAATTTCCATGAGAACTAGCTGAAGCGCCTCGCAGATATATGCCACATGCAATAAATTAGTCTTATCTATACGTTCTAGCGCTTCGGTCAGCTCCAAAGGCTTGCCACGTTTTTCTATATATTTAGCTATGATCCTCGGGCGCGCCTTTGTGAGATGTAACAAGTGACGCAATTCTATAATGGCATAACTCCAGTACAAATTGTCAATCAATGATTCTCATTTGTTTCCTTACCTGTTATGAAATTGTTGCCACGCAATTTAGCGCGAAAGTCCAACATTTTAAAATCCTTGGAGAACTTCATCTCAGTTTCTTCTTCAGGCTCAAAGCCAGAATCTTGATTATCCATATCGTTATTAAATTCGGCAACCGCTTGATCATCAGCTTTAATTTCTTGTTCCGAAGCTTTGAAATCAGCATGTTCCTGGTCATCAAATTCTAAGACTGCTTTCTGTTCCATAGTTTTCTTTAGCTTTTGCTTTTTTGGTGTCATTATTTTCGCAATCTTGTTGGGCACAGCGTCGTCGTCGCCGCCTTCATTTGCCTCATCTTTGAGCTTTCTTTTGCGTTTATTCAACTCAATGGCCATTTGTTAGATACGTTCTTGAAAATTTTTTTTTTTTTTTAAATTTTAATGTTTTAATTGCAATTTTTATAGCTTTAATTAGTAAAAATCAACTTCAATTTTAATGCAGCACTACGTTGCTTACTGCACGTGTGAAATTTGACAACTACGAACAAAAGCAATGCAATAAAAGCTGCCAGATCTTAGAGAAAATACCATCGCTTTCCTATGTTTGGGTCTCGGTCATCGCAGAAAAACTAGCGTTATATCATGGCAGAGCTGTAAAAGAATGCATTCAATTTGATTTTATTCACAAAAAAGTGAATCAGAATGCATTCACGAATGAATAATGATATAAGAATGCACTCAATGAATGCAAAATTGATTTATAAATAAAATTTTTAATTCACACTCAATTTTACAAAAATTATTTATTATTCATTTCAATTATTCATTATAGTTATTCAGAATTATGAATCAATTTTGTTATTAATTTGAATGCTATTCAAAAAGAAAGCAATTTAGAAATAATTTCAGAATTTTCAATTATTCTTTTGTTATTCATTTGTTATACATTATTCATTTGTTATTCAGTATTAATTTTTTATTCATTATTAATTTTTTATTCATAATTAATTTTTTTATTTATTATTAATTTTTTAGTCATTATTAATTTTTTATTCATTATTCCTTTTTTACTTATTATTAATCAATATTCAAAAATCAAAAATATTCTGTTGAAAAATCAGGCCGCTCGCAATTGGCTTAGAAGTTATTATAGGCTTCTAAAATTGCAAAATGGCCTACAAATCTTGCCGTTTTTAGTGTTCCTCGTTATGTGTATCAAAAGAAAGGTAGTGCGAGTACCTATTCAACGAGGTATCAAACATGAAAATACATGCATAACAGTGCACCTTAAACAAGTGCGCGTTGCGCTGCGTACCCAGGCGCCACGCAACTTTATTTTACGCTTAACCTAAACAAGTGCGCTGCGGAAATAACTGCTGCTCTCGAACCAGCTCAATCTGATGGTTTAAAAATCTTAAAAAACTTTTTATATTGTGTAAAAATCTATTAATATTGCAAATACTTCTATTTGCAATTGAGATTAATAAATTAATAGCAGCTGATTGCTCTTTGTTCAATACTTTGGTTTTATGCAGCCAACTTCACATCCGAACGCACTGTCAAAATTGAAAATTCGATTCATGTTGCGATAGTCCGGTTCGTGTTTCGGTAGGCTTCATACAAAATGTATGTGCATGAGCCGATTTTGACAGTTAAACCACGCACGCGCACTTGTTTAGGGTGGACTGTAACTTTTATAGATATAACTATTCTTATATTAACAATTTGTCTGAAAAACTAGTGTTTTCCCTTTTACGAAAGCACCACACTAAAAGTGGTTATATCTTAAAAAGTTATGCATGGATTTTTATGTTTGATACCTTCTTAAATAGGTACTGTCTAACCTTTCTTATGATACCCATAAAGCATAAGGAGTATTCACAATTCAGTGCACTTGCCAGCAGAGATAAAGAGATGGGAAACTCCGTTGGAGAGGGATAGCACTATGCTCGATTTTACGTTAAAATGGCTCCCATACTAGCACAAAACATTTATATGTGGTCGTAAAATCAACGGAAAACAACCCTGGTTTATGGTTGATTTAAGAATTTCACCAGTTACGTTTAAGGTCCGATAACTGTAAGACCCCTTTTATATTGATCAAGACTTGAAGTCAAGTTTCAGAGTTTGTAGGCAATTCGCCGCACATCGGAAGCGACGGAAGGGAAAAAGAAACTTGAAGCTGTACCGGCAATTTTTCGTATTCCTTTTGTTATTTTCGCGTTGTTGGCAGTGCTTTTTATTTTATTTTTCGCATATCAATGTGAGTTTGTTAGACTTCGGTTGCAATAAAATTGTTTTGCATATAATTTAATTTAATTTTGCATTAAATTTTTAAGCAAAAACATTTTGTTAACTTCCATTGTGGTAAAAAATTAAAATTCAGTTTGCAAATTTCTATAAATTATAATTCATTTGCTTGCTACCTATCTCGTTTTATTTTTAGAAAACAAGGAAAGAGAACAAGAAATTGAATTCAAGTCTTGACCAATGTGAAAGCTTTCGTCAAGTTCAAAAGAGAACGTCAAAAAAACTTGAATTCAAGTCTTGATCAATGTAAAAGTGGTCTAAGACTGCATATTATTGGAACAAAATGGGTAACAAAATGTATACCAGAGATAAAGAGATAGGAAACTCAAATTTTGTGACGTCAAAACATATGTTTTTTTCCATTTTTATGTACTTTGGTGGAACTCATTTATTGTGTACGTGAGTTCACCTCAGATTAGTGTTGCCGTGACGATTCTAAAAAAAGTATCAATGAAAAAGACACAAATGTAACAGAAAAAAGTATCCACATATTAAAGTACTGAAACCGAATTTTTTAAGCTTTAATAACAATTCCATTTATTTAATTTGAAGACTAACAAATAGCAAAAGAAACAAAGCATGTACATATAAAAAATAATAAGTAATAATATTAAGACCAAGTGCTTCAATATTTTAAATATTCTTACGATTTATTTTTTATATGTTTAAATAATGAACAACGATATTTAAACTTTAAAGGTATATTGAAAAACTCATAAAAAATTTTTGACTATGTTCAAAATGGTGCTCAATTAGAGCCTTTCGAAGAAAGAGCTTCGGCGCTGTTGTTAACATTTACTCTTCTATTAATCTAAAAAATTAAAACCAAGAATACAATTAATTACTATGAAATCAGCTATGGCCGGGACTAGAAAAAAAAACACTGAAAGTTGGCAGAATGACGCGCTTTTGAAATTTAAGTTCTAAAAGCAGGGTTTTTTACTGGTTATTCAGTGTAAAATATTCGATTTTTTGAAATCTTGATAGCGAATATACTAAAATTTCAGATGATTCAGCTGAATAGCTTTTCTACAACACATTGCCGAAAAAAGTATTTTTGAGATAAATGAGTGTAAAGAGAGAGAGTATGGGTATTTCTGCTATGCACTCGATACCTGCTAAAACGGCTGTAGAAGCGGAGATAACGTCAGCATCCATACAAAAATTTAACAGTACATTTTCAAAAACTATACTTATGAAATATTAAAAAGAAAAAGAAGATTACATTTTAGATAACCGGCGCCTGCCTTTTAAAGGAACATATGTACATTTGAGTACTTCAGTCTGTTATATTTTGTGTTATGTTTTAAATTTTTTATAAATTATGTTTATTACATTAATTTTAAAGGTTTGATGTTTATACAAAAAACAATATATAAAACAGAGCTGTTAAATTGCAATTACGTTAATAAACAATCATATTGTATTATTATATTTTAAAAATAATTGTAATCATAATATATTCCTTGACGGAGATGTTTGTGATAAGTAATTGATAACGGTTACAAATAATCAATAAATAATTACGACTACTTAGAATTACGAAAATAATCAAAAAGAGTAAAAAGTAATCAAGAAAAATAAATCCGACTACTTTAAGAAATTATTTTTGATTCTGTTTGAGGTCGATTCGCATCATTTCGACGGTGAGGTTGTGAAGTGCAACCAGTCATTTTTAACTGAAATCGCTAAACATGACTTGTATAGCATTTTTTTATAAAAAAAAGAATACTTGACGACATCCTAAACGAGTTGAAGCGAACTGTACAATATATTCCTACCTAGCCGCTGCAATTGGATTCAACTGAGCAGCTGAATTTTATTAGTGATTATCGTGACCATAACATTAATGATTTAATATTTTATGTTTTTAGTGATAGCGTATTTTTATAATTCTATATGTGAACGTAAAATCTGCATTTAATATAATTTATCAAATTGTATGCATTTATTTATCTATATTACCCATTTCCACACTAGGCTATTGTATCTATAAAAGTAACACGTCATTGTGTATAGTATTTTTAGTGCTTGTAAATGTCTCGCCGTGTACAAGCTGTCGTTGTCTCTTTTACTCATATGTTTTTAGGACAATCGTCAAAAGCAAATGTTAAAATACGCCTTGAGCAGGAGTAAATTATTCTGTAATAATACTGTAGCCAAGCGGCTTTCGATTATTAATTTAGTAAATAGTGTAATAGGCGACCGTAGCCTAGTGGGTAAAGTGCGTGGCTCCTAAGCTAAAGAACCGCTGTAGCCCGGGTTCAATTCCAGCTCAGACAGAAAAGTTTTTTCAATTGAATTAATTTTTCTGTTCGGTCGTCACCTCTCTGCAGACAATGGCAAACCTCAGAGAGTAAAAATTGCCATGTAAAGCTTCTTGAGAACATAAGCCGTTCGGAGTCGGCATAAAACACGTAGGTCCAGTTCTCGGTCATTTGTGATCAAACATTTAATAACACGCACAGCACAATTGATCAATAGAAGCCAGGTCAAAGTCCTTCCAAGGGCTGAAATGGCCAGTTTATTATTTATTTTTAATAGTGTAACAGACCAGGTAGGCCATACATTACAGCATTAGCGGCTGTAACAAATAAGAAAATTTATATATATATATATATTGTGATATCGATTTATTAAAGACTCAATAAAGTACTACTTTGATTCTGTTTGATTATTTTATGAATTTTATTCATAAATAAACATATATGTATACAATCATTAAAAAATATTTTCAAAAAACAAGACAGAAGAAAAAGTGCTTGACAACATTAACAGAGAAAATGTTGTAATGCATTTTTTCGTTCTTGTTTTTTGAAAATCTTTGTTCAACAATGAAATATATCTATGTTAATTTATCAAAAAATGCAACAACAATTTTAGTATTTTAGACTGAAATCTTTTAAATAATCAAAAAGAATCAAACATAACTTCTAAAAGTAGTCTGATTATTTTTCTTGATTACTTTTAATTCTTTTTGAATTTTTTTTTTTGTCATCTGAAGAAATCGTAACAGAAAATTATTGTACTGAATCAATTATTTCACATTTTTTAAAAAAAGTAATCGAATTGATAATGAATACGATTAATAATAATTATTTAAAAGCTATGATACAAAATAATATATAAGTACATAAAAAAGTAATTTAAAAGCTTATTCAGTTAAGTGTTATACAAATAAAATGGGTTGCTATTGCCATAGGCGTCCACAGGGGGGTGCAGGGGGGGGAAAGGGCACTTGCCCCCCCTAGACGGGAAAAATTTTATAAATATTTATTTTTAATGTGTATATGTTATATAGTCATAAAAAATTTTAAAAAATAAAAAGTTCTAAGCCTGAGTCCTAATATCTTAATATTTTGGTAAAAATCTTAGTTTTGTCACGTTTTGTTACGATTTCGTTAACTACTTATACGCATTGGTCATACAGCAATTTTGTGTAGCGCTACAACACGCTCCAATACGTTTGCATAAAGTGCCAAATAGACTACACAGATTATCTGCGCAAACAAGTGTTTGCGTACTCTATTCGACAGTGTGTTTGGCTGTTTTTAGGTTTGTGCTGATGTCTGCTATAAAATATTTTAAGTTTTGGTTGTGTTTGCGCAAACTTGCCATAATACCGAAAGTTTTATACAGTGAAGACGTACAGTGGCTCACAGCTTATTTTATGCAGTGCATACTTTAAACTTTAGGGCTTTATAAAAACGAAACTAACAGGAATACAAAAGATAATATGGTGTCATTTAAAAGAGCAAAAAGTCTAGTTAAATAAAGGTTTTCCATTAATTGTGAATACATATATTTAGATGTTTAAAAAATAAGAGAACAGAAAATACTGCTTAATTTCATCTCGCAGCTTATTTTATGCAGTCACTTCTCTCTGTTACGGTACTATAATGCTGCGCTGTCTAACGGTACTTTCGTTAGCTATGCCATCTTTATATTTCTATAATTGCTTTGTGTTAGCTTTTTAGTCGGATTTTATTGCTTCAAGTGTCTGCTTCTATGATTATTTAAAATAGGAGCGCGCACAACGCTACAACAACGAGAATTGGTTATATACTATTTTAAAAACAGCAGCTCGGAGTGAAAAATGGCTGAAATGGTTAATAGCAATTCCTCTACAGTGCAAAAAATCAACGAGCGCTTCGTTCATAAGAATCGATTGCACAATAAGAGCAAAAAAGCACCAAACAAAATTTTTAATGTAACCGACGAGCGTCATATTGTACGGAAGATAAAGGCTAATCCGAGACTCTCAGCTCCGAAAATGGCTTTTGAAGATCAAACTGACCTGAGCAAACAGAGTAGTGCTAAAACTATTCGACGTGTCTTGCGCAAAAAGAACTTTCATGGCCGAGTAACACGAAACAAGCCGTTTATTATCCCCAAAAACGGATTATGCAGACTCAACTACGACAAAGAACATATGTCCAAGGCTCCAGAATACTGGAATTCAAATATTTTTGCAGATAAATCGAATATCAATTTATTCGGTTCAGATGGTATGTGCTATATGTGGCGAAAACCGAATACCGAAGTCAACAAAAAAAACTTAAAACAAACCGTGAAACATGGCGGTGGCAGCGTCATGGTTTGGGCCTGAATGTCAGCTGCTGGTACTGGGAAGTTGCCGTTTATTAAAACAGCAATAGACAAATCTAAGTACCTACATATCCTGAACAACAATTTGTTGCAGAGTGCAAAGGTTCTGGGTATAAAATTGAATTTCCGATTTTACCAGGATGACGATCGAAAGCACAAAGCGGGTATTGTGCAAACCAGGCTAATATACAACTGCCCACAATTGATAACGCCGCCAGCACAGTCGCCAGGCCTTAATGTTATTGAAAATGTGTGGTCTTTATTGGAAAATAAAATCCGAAAACATCAAATTTCAAACAAAAACCACCTGAAAGAGATATTGAAAACGAAGTGGGCGAATATTTTGCCAACTATCACTTAAAAACTGGTCGCATCAATGCCAAACTACCTCAGATCTGTTGTGGACAACAAGGGCTATCATACCAAATAATAAAAATATCAAATATCATTAATTAATACGAAAAATTTATAAATGACAAGTGACTGCATAAAATAAGCTGTGATATAAAATTAAACAGTATTTTCTGGTTTCTTAATTTTAAGCCAACTTAATATATACTTTTACAATAAATTAAGTTAATTTATTAAACTAAACATCTTGTTATTTTAAATGCTACCATATTATTTTTTCTATTCCTGTTAGTTTCGTTGTTATAAAGCCCTAAAATTGAAAGTATGCACCGCATAGAATAAGCTGTGAATCACTTTTTGTGAAGGAAAATATATAAAAATGATAGCAGAAAAGAAAAAATTAATACAAATTAAAAGTCTGCGAAAAAATGTGAAAAATAAAGTCTGTGAAGTGTATGGTCGTCGCTATGACGAGAAAAAAGTCTTGTTTGCGCAAATAGTCTGTGCAGTCTATATGGCCCTTAAGCAGCCCTGATCAGCGATTAACGATTAACAATAGATTTTTTCTATTTGTCGTCTGTTGTGCATCTATTGTTTTTATTAATATGTTGCATATGTGGAGTGCATTAACGTGCAGTGTTCACAAAATTTTCACCGAAAATCTCAAACAATAAAATTACATAGGTAACATTTCACGTTCATTCTCATATATGTGCACACCTTTGCCCCCCCTAGAAAAAGTTCTGCGGACGCCCTTGGCTATTGCCCTATATTTAATTTAAATTTAAAAGTTAAAAATTATTCGTTTTTAAGTATTTTGAAAAACAATATACTTTTACCAATTCCCAAAAAAAACTACTAGTCTTATCGTTTACAGTAAGCTTTAAATTAGAAAAAAATTCATTCAGCAGCAGCTGTGCTATGAGGCAGACTTAATATATTTATCAAAAAATTGTAAAGTTTTTTGTAAAAAGGTTGCGTTATGCATTTTTTGATAAAAAAGTACTGTTCAAAAATGTTTCAATATCATAATTTTTCTTAACGTTTTTGTCGAATTACAACAAATGCTTACTTTTTTATATTTTTGCAAATAAAACCATAAATTCATATATGAGGCTTAAAAAAGTATCCATCAATTTTTCCTAACGGCAACACTGCTTGGACTTATTCCTATGGTGTATTTATTCTAAGATAATTTCACCATGATGTTTCAGGGATGTTTTCCATTGCTTATCCGAAGTCTTTTGTGGTATACCTTTTGTTAAACATTTTATTCTAGTAATATGCAGTTTTACAGTTATCGGACCTCAAACGTTACTGGTGAAATTCTTCAATCTACCATAAACCTGGGTTGTTTTCCGTTGATTTTACGACATAATATAAGTGTTTTGTGTTAGTATTGGAGCCAATTTAACGTAAAATCGAACATAATGCTATCCCTCTCCAACGGAGTTTCCCATCTCTTTATCTCTGAAACCAACTATTTAGTTGGTGGTAGGTCCGCACACTGTCCCCGGATAGTTGGCTAACTGCAGGGTTGCATTTTCGAAATATTCTTATGAGGCGTTTTAAAATTAATTCATTGTTCCCAGTTTCACAAAGGTTTTCGCTACTTAAATATTTTTTGTTGATTTTGGTGCGGGTATGAATATTAAACATTTTCTTATTAGTTTATCACATTATTTGCAGCATTTAACTGCATCCTTTTTAACAGTAATTAAAACTTGTTTATACCTATTTGCAATCAGCAAAACGCAACACTTATCACCATTTCTACTGCAAAAGCAACACTTTTTAACGTAAAATAAACAACAAAAACAAACAAAATGGTCAACAATTTGTTAACTATTTAATCGGCTAAAGGCTTGATTACCCAAGCGTAAGGGAACGTAGTTCGACTTTTCCAGCTGTCAATACAAAATCTGTTTAATGATAAATGTGTAGAAGTCGTTACAGAAATTGTAACGTGGAATCTGTAGTAAATAGATTTATACGCCACGTTACGATTTTTGACAGTTTTAGGGCAATGATAGAACTACCAGGTATTATAAATAGCGACTGCGCTGCCGAGCTGTAGGGATAAAGTGTCAAATAAAAGTAGTGTAATCACATTCAAAAATTAATGGGGATTTTTTCTGTGTTTACTTCAGCGTTTGATGAATACATTTGCACAAGAAAGAGTAAAAACGGGCTCTTCTGTTTTTAATTATTATGAAGGTAGACACTGGGAAATTAGTTGTAAAATTTTCAAATAAGAAAGCATAATTGCGAAATTACAATGCAGCAGTAACAGCGTCAGTGGCAGTAGCAGTGTCAGTGGCAGTGAGCAGTTTTTAATATATCACTGCAGCAAGATTACAATTCAGCAGTGAGCAGTAACAGTATTTTGACGTCTAACATTTTTTTTTTAGCTCCAAATATTAAAGTTTGTTTTATTTTTCAAATTGCCACTCTGTTTTTTTCATTCTTTATTTTGGCAGCAGTGTGGCAGTGGCAGTAAATTTAGAAATAGAGCTAACCTTAGCAGTACTGCTTACTGCCGCTGCTGTAATGTGAGAGTTACCATTAAATAACATTATTACTAAAATAACAGCTGATTACTGCCACTGAGACTGTCACTACTGCATTGTAATTTCGCTATAAAAAAAATCATAAAATTTAGAATCCATAAACGAAAACATCCCGTTTCAATTATTAACATACAAGAAGCATCATAGTTTTGATTATCATCACGGTCTTTTGATATTCTATCCCTACAATGACAGTTGAACCCTTTCAATTTATAATACCTGGGTAATTTTACTATGGGACAAGCGAAACATTTTATTTAACTTCACAAAACTGTACATTTTAATACTATATAAGAAAGGATTCAGTCTTTTATTGAAGAGAAGAAGTCAATAGGCCTACTAGAAAAAAACGAGTGCCTTTATAAGAAATTTTCTGTGGGCTACAAATTGGTGCCTGGACTACGTTGGGCTACGATTTCGGTAATCTTTTATCCTCGAGGCAACGTCGCACTACGCTACATCCCGCTGCGCCACCTCACTTTACGCTTGGGTAATCAAGCCTTAATGTACGCACTACGATAGCACGCTATATTCACTCGACAGTCTACAGATAGTTGACAGACTTCTAAATCAAGTGGAAATCTGCCCTCTCATTTGATTTTTTTAATTGTGCTCGCTTCAATCGGTAGGTGTGCGGACTTCCATAAGGCACTATGCTCACATGAAAACCAACTAAACTATCGACCGCCTGAAGTCTGGAACGTGCGGTGTCCCTTATTTTCTCATTATTTTCTTTTTTTCCTTCTTTTGTCGCGATGTGCTTAGGCTAAAAACTGTTTTGAACTGATAATTTGACGAGTGTTCACATTGGTCAAATCGTTAGTCAAATCAGCAGAAAAATAAAAAAATTTATTTTCATCAAATGATTTGAAAACAATTTGATGAGTTTTCAGACTCGTCAAATCGCTATCAATTCCATATATATTTTTGTTGTTCAAATCGTTTGTCAAATCATTTGATGAGCGATTTGATCAATGTGAACACTCCTAAAAACTTTAGTTCACATATTGATCATGATATAACAATCTATTAGGTAGCCTTGACAACTACCTCTTTTCTCACGAGCTGTGGTCAGCATATGTCAAACAAAAGAAAACTAAAAAACATTTTTACTCAAAACATTTTTGATACCTCCATTTTGCATCAGCTGCCATAGCAACCATAGCACGCTCTCGTTTTGACGATTTCGAATGCTTACAGTACTCATGTAGTTTGTACAGAGTATCATGGATTCGAAAATATACATGCTGTATCTGTGATAAAGCATTAACCCTTCATGCATAGGCTTGCTTAAAATATATGACCTCCCATTGTGTGTTAAAACTTTAAGGAGTGCGGTTGAAAAAAAAATTTGTTAACAAAATATAAATGCAACTTTAAAATATTAAGGGCCGTTTTCTCAATGTCCGGTTAAGCACTAATCGGAACTTTAACTGGCGGTTAGAAAAAAAGCATTTTCTCAATGTTCGGTTAGGTCTTAAGTGCGGGTTAAGTTAACGGCAAGTTGAGGTTCCGGTTAGTTGCTAATCGGAAGAACAGCTGTGTAGTGTAAAAAATAATTATATATTTTATAATTAAAAATGGATAGAATTTCGAGGATTTCGGTTTTTTTCTAACTTGAATTCGATCCAAAATATAAAAAGGACATATGCGCATAGGCGTGATTACGTGAAGAGTAATGCACTTTCTTCATATGCACTGAAGTTCGGCACTCTGTTGCGTTTTTAAATTATTTATTAATTAATCCTTGTTAGATATTTACAACTTTCACATAAAAAAAAATAACAAACAAGCGTAAACAGCTGATATGCAGTTTAGCGTATTCATAATTGAAAAAATTCACAATTAATGACTTAACCGACAGTTACTTAACCGACACTTGGTGAAAACGAAACTGTTTTTTAGCTATCGTACGGTTAGCTTACTCCCGGTTTAGAGCTTTGCTAACCGGACATTGAGAGAACGGCCCTAATATAACAGCAAAATATAACTCAAACCTTAACGTGATGTTTCCTGGGCAACATCAAAACTGACAACCGTCAGTTTGGCGGCTAATTTGAGTGGCGGGTTTAAAAACAGGTTGTGCGTCGGGTTTAAAACCCACCCGTAAAACCTATTTCAATGAAAACAAATAAAAATAGAAGAAAACTGTTCCCCAAATCTGATGACGACTACCGCAAACGGAAAACTGATAATGATTTACGGATATGCACCTGGAATATCCGAACCCCTAATTGGGAAGGTGCCTCTATCCAACTGACTGATGTCTTGGAAAGATACAAAGCTGATATCACTGCTATCCAAGAAATGCGATGGAAGGGACAGGGTTGCATTCAGCATGCACCCTGTGTTATCTACTACAGTGGCCATGCGGAGAAGCACGAGTTTGGATGCGGATTTGTAGTTGGCAAGAGACTACGGCCCCACGTCCTGCGATTCACACCTGTGAACGAACGGCTTGCCATAATCCGCATCAAGGTTAAATTTTTTAATATAAGCCCAATATGTACGAAAATGCTTACGAGCGCTGCCCCCGTCACGATGTAAAAATCGTGCTTGGTGACTTCAACGGTAGAAAATATATTTGGTCCAACAGTCGGAAAGTACAGCCTCCAGGACTATTGTCCTCCGATAACGGAATGAGGCTGATTGATTGAAGCCCATGTTTCGCCGCAGCACGAAACATGGTCGTAAGTAGCACTAAATTCAAGCATCTCAATATTCTTAAAGCCACCTGGATGTTCCGTGATCAAAAAACAGAAATCAAATTGATCACGTTTTGATCGATGGAAGGCACCTTTCCAGTGTATTGGATGTACGCATGATCCGTGGTGCAAACATTGACTCGGATCACTATCTTGTCGCAGTCAAAATCCGTACACGTCTGTTCTCAGCAAAGAATGCACGCAACCCTACACAGAGAAAGCTAGACGTCGACAAGCTTCAATCGAAACAGACAGCCGAAACTTTCGCCACTCGACTCTCACTACTGCTTCAAAACACTCTTCCACACATGGACACACATTTCAAACTCCATGCGTGAGGCTGCTGAAGAGGTGATTGGCTTACACCGCCCTCGCTGAAACCAGTGGTACGACCAGGAGTGTTGCGGAGAAAGACGCCGCCTACAAAGCCACCCCGCAGTCGGTTGTAACGCGCGCTGCTAAGGAGCGATACAAAGAAAAAAGGAGGGAAGAGAGACGTATTTTCAGGCGGAAAAAAGAGGCAGAAAAGCGCGAGCAGCAGAAGCATGAGACTTATGGTGACAAGAATGAGGCCCGAAAATTTTTCGAAAAAATAAGACGCCTTGGTGATGGTTTTAAAACCGGGGCCTCTTCCTGCAAGGATGAAAACGGGAATCTAGTGACAGATTTCCAGAGTACACTGACGTTATGGAGGGAACACTTCTCTAAGCTTCTAAATAGTGACGCTGACAACAATCCCGCCAATAGAGATGTTATTCCGCAAACCCCATTTATGGATGACAGCGTCGAAGTTCCGCTGCCCGACTATGATGAAGTTCTGACAGCTATAGCTGGGCTTAAAAATAACAAAGCCGCGGGAGCTGATGGCTTACCTGCTGAGCTGTTTAAGAACAGAGGCTAAGCTCTATTTAAATGCATTCACGAGCTTAAATGCATAATATGGTCGGAAGAATGCATTCCGAACGATTGGAATCTTAATCCACAAGAAAGGCGATCCCACTATCTGTGCCAATTACCGTGGGATAAGTCTTCTTAATATAGCATATAAGGTCCTGTCGAGCATTTTATGTGAAAGATTGAAGCCCATTACAATGGTAAACGAACTGATTAGACTTTATCAGTGTGGCTTCAGACCTGGAAAGTCCACCATCGACCAGATTTTCACGCTACGACAAATCTTGGAGAAGACTCAAGAAAAACAAGTCGACACCCACCATCTTTTTGTCGACTACAAAGCCGCCTTCGACAGCCCAATAAGGAAGCACCTGTACTCCACCATGTCTGAATTTGGTATTTCTGCAAAACTAATACGACTTTGCAGGATGACACTGAGCAACACCAGCAGCGCAGCTAAAATCGGGAAGGACCTCTCCCCACCATTTGTTACCAAACAAGGTTTCAGACAAGGTGATTCCTTATCGTGCGACTTTTTCAACAAATTGATGGAAAAGATCATCCGAGCTGCTGATCTGAGACGTAGTGGCACAATATTCTACAGAGTGTTATGCTTGCGTATGTTGATGACAACGATATCATTGGCCATAATACGCGCGAAGTCAGTGCAGCATTTTTCAGATTAGAAAGAGAGTCAAGTCGAATGAGTCTGGCAGTGAATGCAGATAAGACGAAATACTTGATGTCAACAAACAAACAGTCCCAGCGTCTTGGAACCCACGTTACAGTTGACAATACCTCCTTCGAGTTTGTGCAGGACTTCGTTTATCTGGGATCCAGCATAAACTCAACCAACGACATCAGCATTGAGATCAAACGAAAAATAACTCTTGAAAACAGGTGTTACGGTTGTAGCGCCAAAGAAGTAAGTAAGTAAGTAAGTATTAATTAATAAAAACAACCATCTTTTCATTACAGTATTAATAACAATGTATGTTTGGTGCGAGTTCTTTTTGTTTTTTTTTAATATTTTTTTTTTTTGTTGATTTTATATGACTTAAATACAAATTCTGAATGTTTGATAGTTTAAATCATACTTGATTTTAAATACAAATTTTAGTTGTCTGATAGTTTAAAATCGTTTATTGAGCTTAAGGTCAAAGTTAGAACAATTAATTGTTCTAACGAATCTTTCCCAAGAAACAACAACAACAAAGTTTTTTAATATGAAAAGGAAAAAATCACTAGCTGATTTTATTGCAATTTCGGCCGTGCTAAGGCTTCATCAGAAATCTTTGTGATACCCGTGCAAACGCGCACTAGAGCACTGCACAGAGTTGGGCGTAGTGCACTAAATGCTGAGTGCACTCAGCCTTTCACTAGCGCTAAAATATATTGAAAGCAATTCTATTTTTCACTATTTTTTTACCAGTTTAGTGATAGTGAAGCATCTCTTCACTATCATTAGGGATTTTAGTGGTAGTGTTATATTGTTGCACTATAACTAAATTGAGTGGTAGTTACTAAATCTCCACTACACTCAAATAGTGCAAAATTTGAGCAGCCACTAAATGAAAGCTGCAATTGAAAGTGTTTCCACTCAACTTTCAAATATGACTAGTTTTGACTCGAAGACTCGAATTAAAAAAGTTTACAATTAAGAAAAACTATTTTTCGAGCTTCAGGTCATATATGTTTTCGAAGAAAACAACAACAACAGCTCTGAATGAGCATCACCAGGCTAGGATCAGATAGACAGTTTAAAAAAACTAAGAATAGCATATAACAAATTTCTGTGTAATATTTAAATACTCAATACTACAGGTAAACTGTTATTGTTTTCTTTCAATTGAGTGATTACTTTCTGTGCTTTACCACTATTAGTGCAAGTATTTTTTTACACTATTCATTTAGTGCAAAAAAAAAAGTTCCACTAAGCTGTAAACATATTTTTGTCCACTATTCTTATATGAATTTGAGTGAGAAATTTTTCACTATCACTATCACTATTGAATAGTGAGGCTTATATTTTTCTATTCAGCAGTCAAAAATAATAGAAGATAGAGAATAATTTTACACTATCAGTACATGTAAGCTGAAACTGCAAAATTTAGTGCACTACGCCCAACTGCACCACAGAGGCGATGAGATTTGAAATGTCAATTTCTCAGTTTTTCTCCCATTTCACATTCTCAGATTTGTTGTTATATTTTCGCTTTACTTTAGTCTTTATGCTTATGTTATTATTATGGATTCTAACAGTCTGCTGGAAGTCTTCCACTAACAAAGCATGGTTACTGAAGTTGTTTTTAGATTTTTGCTGATTTATTTTCAGCTTGTTTCTGTTTGGTCGTGCTCTACCATTTGATTAAAGTTTTTTTCTAAATGTCCTTGTTATTTATTATGTTCATTTTATACAATTTAAATACAAATTCTAAATGTTTGATAGTTTAAATCATACTTGATTTTATATACAAATTCTAGTTGTTTGATAGTTTAAAATCGTTTATTGAGCTTAAGGTCAAAGTTAGAACTATTAATTGTTCTAACGAATCTTTCCAAAGAAACAACAACACTTTTCAATATGAAAAGGGTTTTCAATAGCTGATTTTATTGCAATTTCGGCCCTGCTACAGGCTTCATCAGAAATCTTTGTGATGCCAGCGGGAATCGAATCATTTATATTTTTTATATTATAACTTTTCATGGGGATGTAGAGCTCAGAAAATTGTAGTAGTTTTGAAGAAGACGAATTTAAAAAAAGCAATTTCCTTGTCATCATTGATTCAGTAATCACAGGAGTTACAAACAGATTTGAAGCAGCAAGAAATTTGTACGCGCTGTTTTCTTTTCTTTGGGAATTTAGTACTTTGGATGAAAATACTCTGAAGAAATTTGCGGTAAAATGTGTAGAGAAGTACGAAGCTGATGTTTCCGAAGAATTGAAGTCGTTCACCTTAAAAATATATATAAAGCAAATTTTCATTCAAATCTTTCTCCATTTGACTTGCTTATTGCTATTTATTAGAAAAATCTTAACACTTTCTTTTCAAATATTTGTATTACCTTAAGAATAAGTTGCACTTTACCTGTCAGCGTTGCTAGGGGTGAATCCTTTAGTGTTCTATCGCGAGTCAAAAACTTAAACAGATCATGTTCCACACAAACATGTGTATCCGGGCTAGCGATTTTATGCATAGAATCCGAGTTGGCAAAAAAATTAAACTTTAATGTAATAATCGATTGTTCTGCCTCTGCCAAAGCAAGAAAAATTAATTTGAATTAATAAAAATAATAAAAACGAAGAATTAAAAGATTGTTATATTTAATAACGCAAATCATCAATAGATTTAAATTATTCTGAATGTCACACAAAAAGTTTCCGTTAGGTAGAGACAATTAATACAACAAGAACGGCAATAGGATATGTTTAACTTGTCATGGTGCATGGTTTAAAGATCACTATGAACTATAAATAATAACTTAGAGCTAAATAATAATTTTCGGCATATTTATATTTTTCCACTTGACTTTTTTGTGTTAAAAAATGTTCGGAAAGGCCCGTATGTTGTAACCCCCGGGCCCGAAACGGGCTCTCTATGGGCCTGAGTATTAATAACTATGTATGCTTGCAGTATTAATGACAATGTATGCATAGAGCATTACCGATTCCCCATTTATACGGTATGCGTAATACATGCTCTTGAATGACATCGCCATGGAAAATGGAAATGATCTTGCATTTATGCTGGCATGCATACAAAACATCAAACATGCAAACATACATCATCAATGCTGTATGCATGAATGTACTTAATGGGATGAGTATGATTACCAGAAATTCATGAAGCCCCAGGGGATAGTAAAAATTTTGACACCGGCAAAAGAATTTTTGACTGAAGCTTGACTGATGGTTGGTTATCAACCGATAGATATTTTCTTCAACTCAGCATTTTCTTTCCTACCAGGAGCAAAAAATTTCCAAATGGCACACAGCCTAAGCTGAAAGTGTGGGTATTATTAGCCTCATTCAGCGGAGACAACACTTGGCAACTGTTGTATTAGAATTCGCTGAATAGTAGAATTTTGGGAGCGCTCACTAAGACTGATCAGGTAGCGGACGTCATTTAATAAAGTGAAAAATTCTATGCTACATGAGCTGTTGAGTATTCAACTATCAGATGCTGCTACTAACTCTGTTATCTTTTGACTTTTAAAATTTATAGCAACAAATAATAACTATTTCTGCTTTTTATTATTTTAAGCCAAAAACAAAAAGCAAAATTTGCCCGATCTTTTTTATACACAAGATAACCAGTAATTTTTTATTCTTATTTTTTTAGGCAAAAATAAAAACCTAAACTTGACCGATATTTTTTTGAGTAGAAAATCACTGGTATGAATTGATTTTTATTTTTTAAGGCAAAAATAAAAAGTAAAATTTGTCCGATATATTTTTGAGCATAAAATAACTAGAAACTTTTCATTTCTATTTTTTAAGGCAAAAATAAAAAGCAAAATGTCCCGATATTTTTTCGAAGAAAAAATAACTCGTAATTTTTTATTTTTTAAGGGAAAATAAAAAGAAAAATTAGGATTTTTTCTTAATATGCTTTTCATTCATTACTGTTTTAGTTCAGCCGTATACTTAACTCTTAATTTTGCTTTTAATTTTTTCCTTAAAAAATAAAAATCAAAATTTACCAGTTATTTTGTCCTCAAAAATATATTGGACAAATTATTCTTTTTTTTTTTGTCTTAAAAAAATAAAAACCAAAACATACCAATTATTTTGTACTCAAAAAATATCGGCCAAATTCTGCTTTTTATTTTTGGCTTAAAAAATAAAAAGCAGAAATAATTATTATTTATTGCTGAAAATTTTTTCTTAATGCTTTTTTGGTTTAAAAATCTAAAAGTTATTATTATTTGCAGTGTCTGCTGTTAAATAAAAAACTCAGAAATAACGCATCAAATTTCAGTGAGAAACCGTTGCAACTAAATTATGTACATAGAATATTAAATGCAATTTATAATAATATATATATATTTTAATACAAATCCACTTCAAAAAAAAAGTATCCACATATAAAAGTAATGAAACCCAACTTTTTAAGCTTTAATAACAATTTTATTTATTTAATTTGAAGACTAACAAATTAAATGTTAAAATGTAAAAGTAAGAAACAAAACATGTACATAAGAGCATGCAAAGAGGTCTCAAAAGTTGCATAGGGTGATCATTATCATAAAAAAATGTATAAAAAAAATAAGGATCTCTTCCTGTCCCGCAAGGACAAAGTTGTTTTTTGAGAAAAACAGTCAAAAATCACGATCTCAAAATGCTTTAATTTTTGTAAGAATAACTACATATGCCTTAAAGCAAAAGTAAATATAGACTTCAACTAACAATATTTTGGCAAACACGATGCCACTCTTGGTTTTTACCCACAGTGTCCTGTGTTAAGGATATTCGAATATAAATATACACTAGAGATAGCACAGAACTTGTAACTGATTGTCTAAAATTTGGTGATATTGCTTACAGTGTTAACGTTTTTCTTAAATTTGGCGAACTAATAATTTGCATAGTTTTGCATATGCATTTTCCTGTTTTAATGAAATGTATACTTGAATGCAATTTTTTAACATTTACAAAAAAATAAAAATAAGGATCTAAATCTCGGGCACCAGAAGTGGTACCGAAGATAATTTTCTTAATTGGGATTCTACAAATAGTTCTGAACGAAACCCTGTCAAAAAAGATCTTTTTTAAAACAGCAGGAAAAGACCAACGATTTTTTTTTTTTCCTATTTTGATATTTAAAAAAAGTTACTTCAAGCATGAAATGTAACAATTTTATTCATATCTCCTTTATGGTTATTATTTCACTAAAACACTTCTTAACAACAATTGAAGCGTTCTCGCGAATAACGTTGTAAACGATAAAATTGTAATTGTTTACTTTTATTCATTTTACAAGCACTTTTATTCATTTTTATTCATATTTTTTTTTTGGTATGCGATAAAAATTCCCCAAACTGCTCAACTGCTTACTCAGTTTCTATTTCTATATAATATAAGAGAGTGATTAGCGGGTATCCGCAAAAAAAAAACGCCAAAAAAATGTCCTTTACAACTTTATTCGCGATTATGCTTCAATTGTTAAGTCAACTGAGACCTATCGAATGGCAAACTCAGAAACTCAAAATTTTAGTATAACATTTTTGTGAATGCTGAGTTGAGGGGTTTTAACGAAATATTAAAATTCTTAGAGAAGAAAACTTTTTAAAAAATCGAAATAGGAAAAAAAAATCATGGTCTTAACCTGGTGTTGTAAATTAAAACTTTTGGACAGGGTGTTGTTCAGAAATATTCGAAGAATCTACATTAAGAAATTTATCTTCGGTACCACTTCTGAAGCCCGAGATATAAAACCTTATATTATTTTTTTAATAGTTAAAAAATTGCATTCAAGTATACATTTATCAAAAACAAGAAAATGCATATTCAAAAAATATGCAAGTTATTAATTCGCCAAATCTAAGGAAAACGTAAATACTATAATCAAAATCGTCAAAATTTATCGTCAAAGATCTGTGCTACCTCGAGTGCACCTTTAGAATCAGATATCCTTCACACAGGACATTGTGAATAAAAATAGAGAGTGAATCGTGTTTGGCAGGATATTTTTAGTTGAAGTATTTATTAACTTTTACTTTAAGACATATGTGGATATTTTTACAAAAATCAAAGCATTTTGAGATCGTGATTTTTTACTGTTTTTCTTAAAAAACAACTTTGTTCTTGCGGCAGAGGAAGACATCCTTATATTTTCCTAAACTTTTTTTTGGGAGATCTTGACCACCCTATGCAACTTTTGAGACTTCTTAGAATATAATCTAAATTTTTCGATACGCCCTAAAGTACATATATAAAGTAAAAAATAAAAACAAATAATTAATACCACAATAAATAATAACATTTAGACCTAGTGCTTGAATATTTGAAGTGTTTTTAGGATTTATTTTTTAAAAGTTAAAATAATAAACAACGATATTTAAACTTTAAAAGTATATTGTAACACTTATAAAAATTGTTGATTATGTTCAAAATGGTGCTCTTGGAGAGCCTTTCAAAGAGAGAGCTTCGACGCTGTTGTTGATCCTTACTCTTCTTTAATAGTAAAAATGAAAGCCAAAAATGTAATTAATTACTATGAGTTTAGCTATGGCCAGAAATAGAAACAAGTACTGAAAATTAGCAGAATAACGCACTTTTGAAATTTAAGTTCTAAAAACAGGGGTTTACCGGTTATTCAGTGTAAAATATACGATTTTTTAAATTTTGATAGCGAAAGCCACTGATGTGAATAACATATTAAAATTTCAGATGATTCGGATAAATAGTTTTTGTTTTCGCTACAACACATTGCCGAAAAAAGTGTTTTTGAGAAAAATGAGTGTAAAGAGAGTGAGTATGGATATTTATGCTGTGCGCTCGATACCTGCTAAAACGGCTGTAGAAGCGGAGATAACGCCAGTATCCTTACAAAAATTTAACAGAATATTTTCAAAAAACTATACTTTTTTGATATATAAAAAAAAGATTAGAAAGAACAGCCTGCCTAAAATAGGAACATATGTACATTTCAGTACTTCAGTCTGTTATATTTTGTGTTATTTTTATATTTTTTATAAATTATGTTTATTAAATTAATTTAATAAGTATGATTTTTATACAAAACATAGCTGTTTAATTGCGATGACTATCAGTAATCAATAAGATTATGCTTTAAAAAGAACTATAATCATTAAATATTCCTTCAGGGAGATGTTTTTGATAAGTAATTGATTACGATTACAAATAATCAAAAAATAATTACGACTACTTGGAATTACGAAAATAATCAAAACGAATCAAAAGTAATCAAGAAGAAATAATCCGACTACTTTTACAAATTATTTTTGAATCTGTTTGAGGTCGACTCGCATCGTTTCAACGGTGAGGTTGTGAAGTACAACCAGTTATTTTTAACTGAAATCGCCTATAAGCTCACACGACTTTTTCAGTTAACACAGTTATACGAATAACATTTATACGAAAACTTAATAAGTTTTATTAACAAAAGTGTTGGGAGCTACAGTATGAACTTTGGGTTCATGGTTCCTTTTTTACCGATGCTTGTATAGCATTTATTTATAAAAGAAGAATACTTGACGACACCCTAAACGAGTTGAAGCGAACTGTACAATATATTCCTACCTAGCCGCTGCAATTGGATTCAACTGAGCAGCTGAATTTTATTAGAGATTATCGTGACCATAACATTAATGATTTAATATTTTATTTTTTTAGTTATTGTTTTTATAATTCTATATGTCAACGTAAAATGTGCATTTGTAGTTGTACAGATATAATTTATCAAAATATATGCATTTATTTTCTTTATTTCACATTTACACATTGGGCTATTGTATATATTAAAGTAACACGTCATTGTATATAATATTTTTAGCGCTTGTATATGTCTCGCCATGTACAGGCTGTCGTTGTCTCTTTCACCCATGTATTTTAAGGACAATCCAAAAATTAATGTTAAAATACTCTTTGAGCAGGAGTAAATTATTTTGTAATAATATTGTACCCAAGTGGCTTTAGATTTATTAATTTACTTAATAGTGTAACAAACCAGACAGGACATACATTGCAGTCGCTAAGTTAACAAATAAGAAATTTTTTTGTATATATATTTTGTGATATCGATTAATTAAAGACTCAATAAAGTACTACTACTACTTTGATTCTTTTTGATTATTTTAAGATTTTTATTTTATAGTACGGAATATTTTGTAAAATGTTATTCATAAATAAACATAGATATAGTATAAAATTATTAATCCTTGTTTAATAATTTAACATATCTGTCTTTGTTTATCAATAAAATTTAACAAAATTTTTAGTATTTCATACTGAAATTTTTGAAACAATCAAGAAGAATCAAAAATAATTTCTAAAAGTAGTCGGATAATTTTTCTTGATTATTTTTAATTCGGTTTGATTATTTTCGTAATCTGGAGTAATCGTAATTATTGTTTATTGTTATTATTATATAACGATTACAAGTAGAAAAGAATTGTACTTAATCAATTATTTCACATTTTTAAAAAATAATCGAAATGCTAATGAATACGATTAGTAATAATTATTAAACAGCTATTATACAAAATAATATATAAATACATAAATAAGTCATTTAATAGCTTATTCAGTTTAGTGTAATATACGTTAAAAATTATACGTTTTAAAGTATTTTGCAAAACAATATATCTTTACCTATTCCCGAAAAAATCTACTAGTCTTATCGTTTATAGTAAAAGTTATAAATTAAAAAAAAATCATTCAGCAGCAGATGAGTTATGAGGCAGACTTTATATATTTATCACAAAATTTTAAAGTTCTTTGTTAGGGGGTTGCGTTAATTTTTTTTTTTATGAGAAAGTACTGTCCAAAAATGTCTCAATGTCATAATTTTTCTTAAATTTTTTGTCGAATTTAAAATGAAAATTTAAATGAAATGCCGACTTTTTTATTATTTTGCAAATAAAAACAAACATTCATATAAAAAAAAATTTTAAAAAAGTATTAAAACTTACACTGAGGCTTAAAAAAGTATCCATAAATTTTGCCAAACGGCAACACTTCTTGGACTGATTCCTATGGTGTAATTATTCTAAGATATTTTCGCCATGATGTTTCAGGGATTTTTCATTTCTTTTCCGACGTCTTTCGTGGTATACCTTTTGTTACCCATTTTGTTCCAATAATATGCAGTTTTGCAGTTATCGAACTTCAAACGTATTTTGTGAAATTCTTCTATCTACCATAAACTAGGCTGGTTTTCCGTTGATTTTACGACCACATATAAATGTTTTGTGTTAGTTTGGTTCCAATTTAACGTTAAATCGAGCGGAATTTCCCATCTCTTTATTTCGGATCTGAGGCTAGCTTGTAGTTCAACCCGGTCATGGCACAATTACTGACAAGGTAATAGCGTAGACTGGCTTTTTTCTCACGAGCGGCAATGGGTAATTGTCAAAATTAGCTGTTTATGCAATTAATCAAAGAAAAGTGAAAAAATAAGCGACGACTTAAACATAGCTAGTCAACCGCAACAAACTAAAAACATTTCAATCAACTTCGCGAATAAATTCAATGAATCAAAGCTTAGTTAAAAATAAGTACATAGCTAGCCAACAGCAGCAAACTACAACATTCTTTAGCTGTTTTTGACAACTGCCAACCCCGAAAAAACTGTCACGGCTACCTTGTCAAATAATTATACCATGAACCAGATTTTTAGTGTCAAAGTGCTGCCAAGTCATTTAAACTTGATCAGCTGATGTTGACACATAAATGCGTCAATTCGATACGAGTCTCGATGTTGCAAGAAAATACTTTATCAATTTTTTTATTGCAAACTGATAGTAGGCTAGAACTGGTAAAATTATTTCGTGTTTTTCACTGCCATGTCTAGCGATTGTGCAAGAAAAATTTTTAATGAGAAACTACTCAAACTAAACAATGCAAGCAGTGATCGCAGTTTGTTTCTCGATAATGAACGATATGAGAGAATCATACAGGAGGTAAAGGATGCGCAACTCTTGCGAAAACTTAGCCAGCCGCTTACTTCTAAACATTATCGGCGCCTCAGACGTTACGATATCCTAAAGATAGACGATGAGGAAAAGCTGATCGAGAATATTGGAGCTGTGGGAACATGTGCGGATGAGACAAGCATACGTGGCTACTGCAAATTGGAGGAGCTCTTCGATGTGCTGCAAAGGACGCACTTGAGCACCGGACATAAAAAAACTAGAAGTAGGTGGCACTAAACTAGAGATAGGTTTTAATTTTCATTTTTTATTTCATCGCTTTAATAACTGTTCTCAAATGCAGTTAGAAAACTATTTTAAAAAGTGAACTGCTGCGCCGTTTGGATAAATTTATAAATACAAAATAAAATTAATTCTGAAGCCTGCACTTGCAAAAGTTGGGAGACTTCGATTTTCGGGTCGCCTTAATTTCACAATTAATTCGTGAAGTAATTTTTAAAGTTATAGAGTTTTTAAGAATTTATTTTTTTACAAGATCTTTTAAGAAACTGCCTATACTTTTCTTAGTCTATAACCGATACTGATGGTAAAGGTATTATTTAAAAGGTAAAATATAAAGCTTTCACCTCAATTTTAAATCCTTTGTGAATTTTATATTTTATGTGTAGAATGTAAAATGTTTGCGTGCATTAAACCATAATTTTCTCAAAAACTACTATTAATACTATGGACTATGGAAAGTAAATTATTGAACCTTGAAAATGTGTCTTTCATTTGGTTTATAACGTATACGATTTATATAATTTTTGAATGGTGTTTTTTATGATAAAAAGATTTGTACGGAAAGTTGTTTTTTCAATCATATTTAACTTATCTGCTTACGAAGACTTTTTTATTCTGCATTTCTGCATAAAATATATATTTTTTAATACATCAAACGAAATGTTATTCGTTCAGCTTTTAAAATACAATATTTTTTGAGTACCTTAATAACGCAAAATTATAAAAATAACATAAAATTTAAAATATTCTTGCAATGATATTTGTATTGCATATCATTTAATTGGGCCAATATTAGGTGTCGTTTTCAAAAACGATATTCAAAACAGCGACTATTAACCATCACATTAGCCGACTAACGCCAGTATCATTGCTTAGATGAAAAATACTAAAATTTTAATTTGGTTTTAAATACTCGATTAATTCTTTTTTCGGTGATAAAGGCATCTTAGTATACATTTAAATAAGAGGATTAGGGTTTTAAATAAAAAAGGTAAAATCTTATTATTATCACATTTCCAAATACGAAAGACTCAAAGAAATTCTATCAATTAAAGTTATTACAGTACCAAAGCTAGCCGCAATGATCCTCTTCTATAAAATAATGTCCTCTATCTTCCGAAAATTTTAAAATTTATGTTACTTTGTGACTACAGGTGGATATCTCAATATCTCTCTTTCTTTCTCTAGTACTTTATAGAGCAGTGCATGGCAGAAGTTAACATCTTTGAATTATACTTATTCAATGTCACTGCATTCGCTATGCTACCGAGAGGATATCTTCGATCGTTTTCGGCTGAGGAGTCTCTGGTACTTCCAACAAACTAAGAACCTCATGTGATAATGATGGTTATTTTGTTGGTAGAGGCCTAATGCTGGAAATAAAAAGGTCAGAAGAAAAAAGCACAGCAAGCAGCTGTTATTTTTAATTTGTTCGTATAGCAATCTTGCTTAGCTTTTAAAACGTTTCCGTACGGGGGAAACATATTGCAGTTCCGCTTCCTTGCTTTTTTTCTCAGCTTTCATTATTAGTCAATTTATTATCAAAGCTAAAACTTCTTTTGGAGTATAGGATCTTACTACTTTTTGCCGTGACTTAAAACGCTTTATAACACGGAGCGAGGAAGGTGTATATGCTGAGGTTTGTTTTATAACGGTTGACAAAAGTCTTTGTCCTTGTTTTGTAAAGTCGGTGTGCGCAGCAAATACTAACTCATGTGATGTGTGGTGGTGGGCAGCCAACTTCTTCGTTCGTCTTTTTTTTTCATGACTAAGCTCACGGTTCTAAAATCCTTTGACTCTTTTAAACGCGGTGTCTTACAACGTGGTTTGAATATTTCTTTTCCCATCCATTTTTTATTCCGTTCTAAAAAGTTTTGTTTTTTCGGTCACAAGATTTCCAATGAAGAACAAGGTGGCACGTAAACATTACAATTCTTTTTTTCAAGGATTTTCTTTCTTATCTGCACTCCCTGAGCAAGCGAACTCAAATATTTTTTTTAATTTTTGATGTGTTGACCTTTTATATATTGACATTATCATAAATAAAAATTCGCAAATTTGCATTCGAGTTAGATAAAAAAATAATTTAGAAATTATCTTCGGCTAAGGCGATGTTAAAATAAAAGTGTTGGTGCACGAATCCAAGGGAAACATAATTTTTTATGATTTACAAACATTTATAAAATTTTTTTTTAAACATCTAAATTTTTTTATATTAAGCCTTGGACAAAGCTCAAACGGGCAGAATAAAAAACGGACGGACAGACAGACGTTATTGCTTAACTTTCTGGGGTGTTGTTGCCAATAAAGAAAATGTGTATACCTTTCTCTAACAGCCACGCCTTCTTTAGTACCTTACAAATATTAACGCAATGATAGTAAAACCAGAATATTCTAGGGTAAGGCTATTAAAATAGTTTTGCACTTCTGTGTAAAAAATATTACCATTTCTAAGTTAAATATATGTACAAAAATACAAAAAACAAAATTTTATAGTTTAAGATGGTTCATGTTTCTTTTACTAATATTACTTAAAAAATGTTTTTTCATACTTAAAAGTAAACTAAAATTTATAAAAATAACCATCTACAACAATAAGAAAAACAATTATTATTTAATTACTTCAAGGAAAAAAATTTGGTGTTTCAAACACTTTCACTTTTTTCACAATAAATATTAGAACAATACTTTTTACGCAGCGCAAAGCTCACATGCATTTCTATATGATCACTGCACTTTGAATAGCCATTGACTGACACGCATATCTAGTAAGCATTGAAGCTGCAAGCTTTGAATTTGCTTAATTGGATATATGAGAGTATTGACGTCGCGTTTTACCGTTATTCTCTTGAATTTTTATTTTACGCAAAGTACCTCGTTAATTTGAATTTTCAAACACTGTGACGGTCTTCAAGAAAATGAGCGATATTCTTTGCGTATGCGCAAGACCCTCATGACACACTCCTCTCTTCATCTGCTCAACAAGACCCACTCACATGTCCCCCCCTGAGGTTTGGACCAACCCGGTCGAAGTGGCCGGTTTACTTGAGCTAGTTGAGTGCAAAACAAAGAACCCCAGAATTAATGTGAAGCTGTTACAACAACAATGATGGCCGTAGCCTACTGGGTAGAGTAAGTGGCCCGTAAGTTCATAGTAGAACTAGACAAGGTAGTGTTAGGGCTGAATGTGTTCTCTTTCTTAGTGACCATAACTGTCAAACTCACCCATTATGGTATTTTTGGCAATTTTTGCTTTCATATTGCATTCTCATTGGTTGCAGATTTTGTATGAAATGTCAACTTCGTTTTGACAGTTTCGGTCATCGGCTCTCCGCCCTAACACTACCTTGTCTAATTTTGCCAAACGTAAGCTAAAAAACCGCGGTGCAGCCAGAATTCAATTCCCAGCTCAGACAGAATGTTTTTGAAAGTGAATTAATATTTCTGTTCGGCCGCCACCTCTCTGCAGACAGCAGCAATATTCAGAGAGTAAAAACTGCCATGTAAGTAGTGAAAACTTCTTGAGAACATAAGTCGTTCGGAGGCGGCATAAACCTCGTAAGTCCAGTTCTCGATCATTTGTGTTCAAATATATGTATAACCATGGTAGAAGAGCAGAGGTAGTCGCACGGCTGAGAGCGAACTACCATAACTGTCAAAAGGCAACTGACAGCTCAAACAAAATCTGCAACCGATGAAAATGCGATGAGATAGGAAAAATTAAAACGAATCTGTCGTGGCTGAAACTATTTTGCTTTTTAATTTTTTATTGATCAATCAATTAAAATAGGATTTTGTGCAGCTTGAATTTGGATGGTAGTGGATGGCAAACTACGTTATCGTGCAAGTGTCTATAGCACACACGAGCATCTTTTTTAAAATTTTTGGAACATGGTCCTTCGTGTGTTCTAGGCTCGTCAGCTGGAACACGAAAACTTGGCCCATTTTCCTTGGCCAAATGTTTTTGGCACAACACGCACTTAATTTTAATTCAAAAAAATAAGTAATTCACTTTTATTCAAGTTTTTAAACACAACACAAAAATATCCAATAGAAATAATTTAATATTTCGCTGTTATCACTGTTTTCTTTAAAAAACTGATTTTGACAATTCTGGTAGTATAGCTACAGTAGCTACACTTTTTTTTAAAAGTCTATGCTTTTTTCATTGCACTTAAGAGAGATTTTAGACAAAATCGATTAAAATAAAGGCATATTTTAGAAGATGTTTTCTAAAAAAGTATTTTACATATTCGAAAAACTTCATTTGCGTGGTCTAAGTAACAAAAAAAAATTTTTTAACATAGTTTTATCTATATATATAAAATGGAATGTGTGTTTGTTTATTTGTTTGTTTGTTTGTTTGTACCTTATAGGACACCAAACCTCTGGACCGATCTTCCTGAAATTTTCACAGCATTTAACTGGGACTCTGGCATGATTAATAGCCTTTTTTCGACCACGCCCACTTAAACGCCCACTTTTTTAAAATTATGTAATTGCTCCCATATAGTTTTTAACAGATTTACTTCAAATTGTATACACATTATACTCCAGGCGAGGTAGACATAAAAATTTCTTACGCCACGCCCCCTTTCACGCCCCTTTTCACGCCAAATTTAAGTTTTAAACTTTGTGTTCTCTGTACAAAATTGTTCCTTCCAACGGATTATTTTTTATTTGATAGTATATTGCTCTTAATACTGTTAACGTCGTCATATTACTATGAACCACGCCCACTTCACCGCCCCCTTTTTAATTCAGATACTTTCTTATACCACTAACAATGTTTGCTATACAAAATACTTTTTTGTAATATGTATTTACCTAAAGTTTTATATACTTTTTATCTACAGGTAAGCTAGCCATAGATTTTTTTATTACCAAATCCCCCTTTTTCGCCCCATTTTACTTTAATTATAATTAATCTGCTTTCAATCTATATATATAAAAATGAATGTCTGTCTGTCTGTTTGTTTGTTTGTGCTTTATAGGAGACCAAACCCTTGGACCGATCTTCCTGAAACTTTCACAGCATTTTACCATGACTCTGGAAAGAATAATAGGCTATATGAAGTTTTATATAGGCGGTTCCACGCCCCTTTGTCCAATAAAATAACCCATAAACCCATAAGATAACCCACAAATTTAAATCGCCATATTTTGGGCATTTTTGACCTACGTCGATGATATTTGATACATATGATATTGGCATAATGAGGAATACGTACCAGGAGAAAAGTGGGTGGGACCACGCCCCCTTTTTAGGAAAATTAAAAATCGTTATATAGTCTTAACTACCGGACCGATCGTCATTAAATTTTCACAATAGGATATTCTTACAAAATAATAAATTCTTGACTATATAAAGTTGTGAGTGGACAAAGGGGCATGGCCTCGCCCATATAACCCAAAATTTAAAGTCCTCATATCTTGGGCATTTTTTGACCAACGGCGGCAGTATTTGCTATATATGGTATTGGCATGAATAGAAATACGTACCAAAAGAAAAGTGGACGGAGCACGCCCCTTTGTTTCCGATATATTGGAGGGTGGACCTGTTAACCGATCTTAAATTTTCACAGCGTGCAGCTTTGACTCAGGAATACTTATTACATGATAATATTTTTCGACCATGCATACTTGCGCACCTCCTTTTTTACTACGTTTATTAACGGCTTTACCTCAAATTTAAAATACATTTTAATTAAAATAGTGGGGTAGCCCCATTCTCTTTCTCCCACAACTGTCTCCAAAACAGCTGATTTTGTAATATGTGTTAGTTAAAATAGAGAGTGGGGCAACCCCATTCTCATTCTTCCACAACTGACTACGAAACAGCTGATTGTGTAATTGCTGCTTTTTGATTGGTCTAAAAATAAAAAGGGGGAGCATGAAGCAAATTACATGCGGTTCAGTGCTGAATTCCAATTGGTTTACAACAAAAAAAGGGGAGAAGCATTGCAATAATTAAATTAAAATTAAATAAATAAATTTTTGTAAATATATAAATACTTTTAATTTTATTTTATAACAAGGGGGGTAGCGAAGCACACCGGGTTCAGCTAGTTATATATAAAGATGGCGCTGAAGTTAGTGTGCTTAAAAAAGGTGAAAATCGACCCACATCACAACTCGGCTCCAGATTGTTTTTAAACAAACAAAAAAATGCATTTGAAAATAGATTTTTGAATGCACATCTTCTACAAAAATACAATTAAAATTAAGAAAATTATGAAGCGTCGAAAAAGTAGTAAAATTTATGTTATTTTTAACCATACTGTTGCGTGTAAAATTTTGCAAAGACGCGTTACAGACGAGTTACATTACAAACAGATTAAAAGAAGAAATGTGGCCCGTTTTGAAAAAGTATGTTTCAACAAGAACGCGTTTAAAGTTACTCTAATTAGTTTAAGGTACTCTGGCGCACCGGGTTATAATAGATTTTAAAAATTTTTCGCCTAAATCCTTTCTTAATATTTTGATGATTTAAAAATAGTATTTATAACAGGCACGTTTAATGTTTATGAGCGAGATTTAAGTAAGGAATCCTCTACGCTTTGTATATATGACTAATAAGAGATTAGTTTTAATGCTTTCATATTGAAACTAAAAACATATATGAAGAAGTCTTTGATTTTCCAAAATACTTATTTAAATATTTAAATAACAATGTTCATACTATTTGTAACAAAGAACTACAAAAAGTTGGCATCGCATCAATTTTATAATGAAAAATATATTTTCAATACATTCTTTAATTCAAAACCTAAAGTTTTGGGAATGTTCACATGTAAGGATTATCCATCTTCTACTCGTATGTACAATGTTTTACTTTTATTCTTTTATTACTGTTTTACAATAAAAACGTGGCTATTATATTTTTTAAGACTCATAATATTATTTTGAGTCAAAACAAATAAGTAATAGAAAATGTAGTATGAAACGTAGTAGTCAAATGTACCTTTGGATATTTCGTACAATGAAAAAGTGTTATGCAGACAAGTGCTCTAAAAAATTGCTCTTTTGTTCTCCTCGCATTATAAGGGTATCTTAGTGCATTCTTGTGAGTAAACGTCAAATGTCTATATGATTGAATCATGTATCTAATGTACTTTTTTAATTGTATTTTGTTTTTTCTTGATGTTTATAAAACAAAATAAGTCACCTGAGTGCCATTTTTCACTTTTCTTTGAAATGCTGCACGAACTGGAGAGAAAAAAATAAACAAAAAAGCTTTCAATGTCAAGTTTATAACTTTTTTAGAAAAAGCACACTGCTGGAAGCAAAAGCTTTACAGTGGCTGCAGAGTTCTGAGGGAATTTTTAAAAAATGCTTTCATCGCGTAGGATATATCATACGTTGTCATTAATGGGTTAAAATAAAAATTGCCAACTATGAGCAATTTCTATCATTATCATCAGTTTATCATAAGTTGTCATTAATGGGTTTAAATAAAAATTTGCCAACTATGGGCCCATTTCTATCACTATTACAGTTTATAAATTCTTTGAATTTATTGTTAAACAAAAGTTATTTCGATAATTAATTAAGCTATTTTTTTATTTTACATATCTTTTTAATTATGAGATTTCTAGATCAAGTAAGTTTTGAATTTATTCGAACATATCAAATAATTTTTTCGAACAAATGACAAATCATATAAAACTTAAACAGTAAAGTAGGTCACAGCGTTATCACTCAAGACTACTGAAGATGAAAAGGATAGCGACTTCCGAAACACTGTCTAATCTGCTGTGTGATTGTTGTTGTTATTGTTACCTTCTTCAAAACTTACTTTATCTAAAAACTCATCATTAAAAATCATACAAAAGTTATTTCCTTCAGTTAAAAGTTTAATCTAACCGCTTTAACATTTCCTTGTTAAATGCCGCTCGACAGTAATAAATAAGTAAGCTTAACATGGGATTCATTCAAAAGTCCTGAAATGGTTAATGTCTTATCTGATTAATAGAAAAAGTTTTTTAAACATTGGAAGTTTTACTACTGTCTTCAAATGTAAGCAGGACGAGTCAACTTAAACTGATAACTTAAAATTTAATAGGCTTGGCATCAAACGGGACTTGACTTTTTTCGAGACCAAATTGCAATTAAATGTCGCATGATCTTAGCATGATCTGTTATTGTTAACTGACGACTTTCGGACATCAAGTCCTTGATTTCCTTGGCGTGTTGTTCATGCGTCGATATTCGTGATTCATCTTCGACGCTTCTCTTCCCTCTTTGAACATTTTGTTCCACTCAAAGACTTGTTATTAATAGAACTTGTTCACCAAAGGCGAAAAAAAAAATCACAGTATAGCGTGTATACAGTACAAAATTAAAACTTCGAAGCACACCTACGCTCTATCTGCCACCCTTTTGGGAGTTTCCCATGATTCAATCAGAATAAGGTTAAGTATATATTTGACATATCCTTATTTTATGTAAACAAACACATATTCTCTCTCTGAAATTAATGACAAACGGGGTTGTGTAGTCTTCTAAAAAAAATGTATCATTTCAGTGTTTCGGTGCGTCTTTTTTTTAAAAAAAATTAGTTCTTGTTTTGCTACAATTTTTTCAAAAAAATACTGCTTTTTTCATTACTCTTAAGGGAGATTTTAGGCAAAATCGGTTAAAATTAAGGTAATTTTGGAAGATATTTTTTAAAATAGTATAATATGTATTCGAAAAACTTTGTTTGCGTGTTAATTTGACATCGCCAGCTTAAGTAACAAAATTTTCCTACATATATTCTGTATATATAAAGATAGCGCAAAAAAATGGTGAAAATCGACCCACATGATAGCGCAGCTCAAAAGCGTTTTTAACAGGGACCGTAACTATTATGCCTTTTTTCCGAAAAAAGCAGCAATAATAGTTATTTTGTGAGTTTTATTTTTTTTCATAAAATTTAACTATTACTTTCTGCCGTTTATTTTTGCTAGCATGAAATAATTATTATTTGCTGCTATTTATTTTTTCTAGCAAAAATAAATAGCAGCAGCTCTGTATCGAAAACTATGAATGCTAGGATAATGAAATCCGGCATATGAGACCATGGCATGATAATCTACATATGATGATAATTTGGGCGGGCCACGCCCCTTTTTTAGGGAAATTACAATATCTCATGAACCAGACACGCAGTGGTAATGAAATTCGGTATATGGTGTCGTTGCATAAAAATATAACTGTTCCAAAAAAATGGGCGGGCCACGCCCCTATTTAAAAAATAACAATATCTCATGATCCAGACACGAAATAGTAATGAAATTCGGTGCATGGTGTCGTTGCATTAAAATCTAATCATGGCATGATAATCTACATATGATGATAGTTTGGGCTGGCCACGCCCCTTTTTTAGGGAAATTACAATATCTCATGAACCAGACACGCAGTGGTAATGAAATTCGGTATATGGTGTCGTTGCATAAAAATATAATTGTTCCAAAAAAATGGGCAGGCCACGCCCCTATTTAAAAAATAACAATATCTCATGAACCAGACACGCAGAATTAATTAAATTCGGTTAATGGTGTCGTTGCATAGAAATCTAACTGTTCGGAAAAAGTGGGTGGGCCACGCCCTATTTAAGGAAAATTACAATATCTCATGAACCAGACACGCAATGATGGTGAACTTTAGCTTATGGTGTCATTGCATAGATATCGAAATGTTAGGAGGAATCGGGCAGCCACGCCCCTTTTTAAGGAAAATTACACTTTCCCATGAACCAGACACGCAATGATGATGAACTTTAGCTTATGGTGGCATTGCATAGAAATCGAAATGTTAGGAGGAATCGGGGAGTCATGAACGACCAGAATACCAGCTTATTTTAAAAATAAAGTGAGGCCTACTTGGGTTGAAACAAAATTAATGAAAGAATCAAAAAACAATTTATTAATTTATAAACTTACTTCAAATAATAATAAGAAGTAAGAGAACTAATCATTTGAATTCCTCAATTGACATCGTTTAATTTTACCATCATTATGGAAGCTAGATTTTCTTTAGATAAATTATATCTTAAGTCTCCAAGAATTAACTTTAGTGCTGAAAATGCTCTTTCAACAAAAACTTGCGTGGCAGGTACTGCGTGGACAATGCAGGCAAGCTTATACAGCCACGGGTGGTCATATTTTTTGCTGTCCCAGTATTCTATTAAGTTTGCATCTACACACAAAACCGAATGCTCAACAATTTCTAAAATAAGGACTTCCTTAACTTACCTATACAGACTTTATTTGCGCTAAGAGATATTAGAATTTCCCCAAAAATGAAATCACCTGCCTACTTATTTAAGAACAAAAAGTTTTAATATTACAACAACGCCTTCCAAGTTTCATAATCATTGCGTGTCTGGTTCATGGGAAAGTGTAATTTTCCTTAAAAAGGGGCGTAGCTGTCCGATTCCTCCTAACATTTCGATATCTATGCAATGAAACCATAAGCTAAAGTTCAACATCATTGCGTGTCTGGTTCATGAGATATTGTAATTTTCCTTAAATAGGGCGTGGCCCACCCACTTTTTCCGAACAGTTAGATTTCTATGCAACGACACCATAAACCGAATTTCATTAATTCTGCGTGTCTGGTTCATGAGATATTGTAATTTTCCTTAAATAGGGCGTGGCCCACCCACTTTTTCCGAACAGTTAGATTTCTATGCAACGACACCATAAACCGAATTTCATTAATTCTGCGTGTCTGGTTCATGAGATATTGTAATTTTCCTTTAATAGAGGCGTGGCCCACCCACTTTCTCCGGACAGTTAGATTTTAATGCAACGACACCATACACCGAATTTCATTACCACTGCGTGTCTGGTTCATGAGATATTGTAATTTCCCTAAAAAAGGGGCGTGGCCAGCCCAAATTATCATCATATGTAGATTATCATGCCATGGTCTCATATACCGGATTTCATTATCCTAGCATTCATAGTTTTCGATACAGAGCTGCTGCTATTTATTTTTGCTAGAAAAAATAAATAGCAGCAAATAATAATTATTTCATGCTAGCAAAAATAAACGGCAGAAAGTAATAGTTAAATTTTGCCTTTTATTCTAAAAATCAAAATTTAAAAGGCAGAGCCTGCTTTTTTTAAATCAACGATGAGAAATAATTATTATTTGCGGTCCCTGAATAAAACTCATTTTCTGTTTGTTTGTTTGTTTGTTTGACCTTTATACAAATCTAAACGGCTCAACGGATTTTGCTCAAACTAGGTATACATATTAAGTACATCCCAACTTAAAATGTTACATACTTAGTTTTAGCCACGCCCCCTCTGAAATTTTTCAACTAACGGTAATTTTGTTATTATAAAACTTTTTAGTATCGGAGATTTTTTTGTATTTAATTTTAAAAAATTTTTGTTATTTTGACATCAAAAACATTCACATATCTTCAAAATTGGAGAAATTTTCAGTATAACGACTTTTTCATAAAACATCGTTGCCTAAGAATGAGAAAAAAACGACATGAAAATCAAAGTTTGGTCTTTCGATGCAAATATCTCCGCTGCCCATTAATATATTTCATTCAAATTTTTTTTGTTCAAAAGTTCAATAAAATCACTTCACAAAAATAGGTTGAACTGTACCGTTAAGTCAGTGTATATATGTTTTATGATTATGTCAAAAAAGGTCCAAAATATTGACTTTTTACTCAAAAAATGACTCAAAAATTGTTGTTGTTGTAAAAATGAAATCAATTAAAAACAGCAAATCGAACTACCTTTCATATGACATAGCATTTATTTGCAAAAATTCTTCCAGCTAAGCGCAAAAATTATTTTACTGTTTTTGTCATCAAAACAACAAGGGTACCCCCTTTGATTTTTTTCGCGAAATTTATTTTTTCCAAAATATTGTTTTTATATTTTTTACAAAAAAGTCAAGTCTCAAAAATAATTTATGTGAAAAAAATTACCCCAATATCTCTTTCCAATCAAAAGTAATGGCTAAAAATCTATTTTTTCATACAATTGACTATCTATAGTAATAAAACTCATTTTCTGTTTGTTTGTTTGTTTGTTTGACCTTTATACAAATCTAAACGGCTCAACGGATTTTGCTCAAACAAGGTATACATATTAAGTACATCCCAACTTAAAATGTTACATACTTAGTTTTAGCCACGCCCCCTCTGAAATTTTTCAACTAACGGTAATTTTGTTATTATAAAACTTTTTAGTATCGGAGATTTTTGTGTATTTAATTTTAAATTTTTTTTGTTATTTTGACATCAAAAAAACTGACATATCTTTAAAATTGGAGAAATTTTCAGTACAACGACTTTTTCATAAAACATCGTTGCCTAAGAATGAGAAAAAAACGACATGAAAATCAAAGTTTGGTGTTTCGATGCAAATATTCCGCTGTCCATTAATATATTTCATTCAAATTTTTTTGTTCAAAAGTTCAATAAAATTACTTCACAAAAATAGGTTGAACTGTACCGTTAAGTCAGTGTATATATGTTTTATGATTATGTCAAAAAAGGTCCAAAATATTGACTTTTTACTCAAAAAATGACTCAAAAATTGTTGTTGTTGTAAAAATGAAATCAATTAAAAATTGCACATCTGGCTACCTTTCATATGACATAGCATTTATTTGCAAAAATTCTTCCAGCTAAGCGCAAAAATTATTTTACTGTTTTTGTCATCAAAACAACAAGGGTACCCCCTTTGATTTTTTTCGCGAAATTTATTTTTTCCAAAATGTTGTTTTTATATTTTTTACAAAAAAGTCAAGTCTCAAAAATAATTTATGTGAAAAAATTAACCCAATATCTCTTTCCAATCAAAAGTTATGGCTAAAAATCTATTTTTTCATACAACTGACTATCTATAGTAATAAAACTCATTTTCTGTTTGTTTGTTTGTTTGGCCTTTATACAAATCTAAACGGCTCAACGGATTTCACTCAAACTAGGTACACATATTAAGTCTATCCCAACTTAAAATGTTACATACTTAGTTTTTGCCACGCCCCCTCTGAAATTTTTCAACTAACGGTAATTTTGTTATTATAAAACTTTTTAGCATCGGAGATTTTTGTGTGTTGAATTTTAAAATTTTTTTGTTATTTCGACATCAAAAAAACTGACATATCTTTAAAATTGGAGAAATTTTCAGTACAACGACTTTTTCATAAAACATCGTTGCCTAAGAATGAGAAAAAAAACGACATGAAAATCAAAGTTTGGTCTTTCGATGCAAATATCTCCGCTGTCCATTAATATATTTCATTCAAATTTTTTTTGTTCAAAAGTTCAATAAAATTACTTCACAAAAATAGGTTGAACTGTACCGTTAAGTCAGTGTATATATGTTTTATGATTATGTCAAAAAAGGTCCAAAATATTGACTTTTTACTCAAAAAATGACTCAAAAATTGTTGTTGTTGTAAAAATGAAATCAATTAAAAATTGCACATCTGGCTACCTTTCATATGACATAGCATTTATTTGCAAAAATTCTTCCAGCTAAGCGCAAAAATTATTTTACTGTTTTTGTCATCAAAACAACAAGGGTACCCCCTTTGATTTTTTTCGCGAAATTTATTTTTTCCAAAATGTTGTTTTTATATTTTTTACAAAAAAGTCAAGTCTCAAAAATAATTTATGTGAAAAAATTAACCCAATATCTCTTTCCAATCAAAAGTTATGGCTAAAAATCTATTTTTTCATACAACTGACTATCTATAGTAATAAAACTCATTTTCTGTTTGTTTGTTTGTTTGGCCTTTATACAAATCTAAACGGCTCAACGGATTTTGCTCAAACTAAGTACACATATTAAGTTTATCCCAACTTAAAATGTTACATACTTAGTTTTTGCCACGCCCCCTCTGAAATTTTTCAACTAACGGTAATTTTGTTATTATAAAACTTTTTAGTATCGGAGATTTTTGTGTATTTAATTTTAAAATTTTTTTGTTATTTTGACGTCAAAAACACTCACATATCTTCAAAATTGTAGAAATTTTCAGTACAACGACTTTTTCATAAAACATCGTTACCTAAGAATGAGAAAAAAACGACATGAAAATCAAAGTTTGGTCTTTCGATGCAAATATCTCCGCTGTCCATTAATATATTTCATTCAAATTTTTTTTGTTCAAAAGTTCAATAAAATCACTTCACAAAAATAGGTTGAACTGTACCGTTAAGTCAGTGTATATATGTTTTATGATTATGTCAAAAAAGGTCCAAAATATTGACTTTTTACTCAAAAAATGACTCAAAAATTGTTGTTGTTGTAAAAATGAAATCAATTAAAAATTGCACATCTGGCTACCTTTCATATGACATAGCATTTATTTGCAAAAATTCTTCCAGCTAAGCGCAAAAATTATTTTACTGTTTTTGTCATCAAAACAACAAGGGACCCCCTTTGATTTTTTTCGCGAAATTTATTTTTTCCAAAATGTTGTTTTTATATTTTTTACAAAAAAGTCAAGTCTCAAAAATAATTTATGTGAAAAAATTAACCCAATATCTCTTTCCAATCAAAAGTTATGGCTAAAGAAATCTATACTTTTTGCCTCCCCACCCCCCTCCTGATAAATTTGTTTTGTTGTGATTTGTCATTTTTCTCACTATTGTTTCACCATTGTAACTCAGTTCTTTATCAATGGTACTTTAAATGTTCTATTTATATCATTGTATCATCGAAAAGATGACTGTGAATAAGAATGCTGTAAGAGTTAATTTTTCATGTTTAATGTGTTATTTGAACTATATTGTTGAAAGTCAAATTTCCACGCCAATTAAATGTACCGACATATTAAACACAGCGAAATTTTGACATTTTAACTCTCCAATCATGGTTGTAAGCTTGGCTGCATTGAACAAATTTTTCGGTTCAATTGCATACTAACCGAAAGTATGCTGAAAAGTATGCTGGAAAATATTATAAATTAGGAATATGTACTGCACTACCGACACGATTCCAATATATTAGAAAAGTCGGTAACTGTTATCCAATTTAGTTCTTTTCGCACACAGCGTAAACTTGCAGCAAATAACATAATAGCACTTCTTGCACTGTTCTTGCAAATTTTTCAGCTGGATTTATGTCGATCTGTTAACGTCGATACTATTGCTACAGGTTGCTGTATATCTATAGTAATAAAACTCATTTTCTGTTTGTTTGTTTGTTTGGCCTTTATACAAATCTAAACGGCTCAACGGATTTTGCTCAAACTAAGTACACATATTAAGTTTATCCCAACTTAAAATGTTACATACTTAGTTTTTGCCACGCCCCCTCTGAAATTTTTCAACTAACGGTAATTTTGTTATTATAAAACTTTTTAGTATCGGAGATTTTTGTGTATTTAATTTTAAAATTTTTTTGTTATTTTGACGTCAAAAACACTCACATATCTTCAAAATTGGAGAAATTTTCAGTACAACGACTTTTTCATAAAACATCGTTACCTAAGAATGAGAAAAAAACGACATGAAAATCAAAGTTTGGTCTTTCGATGCAAATATCTCCGCTGTCCATTAATATATTTCATTCAAATTTTTTTTGTTCAAAAGTTCAATAAAATCACTTCACAAAAATAGGTTGAACTGTACCGTTAAGTCAGTGTATATATGTTTTATGATTATGTCAAAAAAGGTCCAAAATATTGACTTTTTACTCAAAAAATGACTCAAAAATTGTTGTTGTTGTAAAAATGAAATCAATTAAAAATTGCACATCTGGCTACCTTTCATATGACATAGCATTTATTTGCAAAAATTCTTCCAGCTAAGCGCAAAAACTATTTTACTGTTTTTGTCATCAAAACAACAAGGGTACCCCCTTTGATTTTTTTCGCGAAATTTATTTTTTCCAAAATATTGTTTTTATATTTTTTACAAAAAAGTCAAGTCTCAAAAATAATTTATGTGAAAAAATTACCCCAATATCTCTTTCCAATCAAAAGTAATGGCTAAAAATCTATTTTTTCATACAATTGACTATCTATCTATAGTAATAAAACCAGGGACCGTAACTATTATGCCTTTTTTCCGAAAAAAGCAGCAATAATAGTTATTTTGTGAGTTTTATTTTTTTTCATAAAATTTAACTATTACTTTCTGCCGTTTATTTTTGCTAGCATGAAATAATTATTATTTGCTGCTATTTATTTTTTCTAGCAAAAATAAATAGCAGCAGCTCTGTATCGAAAACTATGAATGCTAGGATAATGAAATCCGGCATATGAGACCATGGCATGATAATCTACATATGATGATAATTTGGGCGGGCCACGCCCCTTTTTTAGGGAAATTACAATATCTCATGAACCAGACACGCAGTGGTAATGAAATTCGGTATATGGTGTCGTTGCATAAAAATATAACTGTTCCAAAAAAATGGGCGGGCCACGCCCCTATTTAAAAAATAACAATATCTCATGATCCAGACACGAAATAGTAATGAAATTCGGTGCATGGTGTCGTTGCATTAAAATCTAATCATGGCATGATAATCTACATATGATGATAGTTTGGGCTGGCCACGCCCCTTTTTTAGGGAAATTACAATATCTCATGAACCAGACACGCAGTGGTAATGAAATTCGGTATATGGTGTCGTTGCATAAAAATATAATTGTTCCAAAAAAATGGGCAGGCCACGCCCCTATTTAAAAAATAACAATATCTCATGAACCAGACACGCAGAATTAATTAAATTCGGTTAATGGTGTCGTTGCATAGAAATCTAACTGTTCGGAAAAAGTGGGTGGGCCACGCCCTATTTAAGGAAAATTACAATATCTCATGAACCAGACACGCAATGATGGTGAACTTTAGCTTATGGTGTCATTGCATAGATATCGAAATGTTAGGAGGAATCGGGCAGCCACGCCCCTTTTTAAGGAAAATTACACTTTCCCATGAACCAGACACGCAATGATGATGAACTTTAGCTTATGGTGGCATTGCATAGAAATCGAAATGTTAGGAGGAATCGGGGAGTCATGAACGACCAGAATACCAGCTTATTTTAAAAATAAAGTGAGGCCTACTTGGGTTGAAACAAAATTAATGAAAGAATCAAAAAACAATTTATTAATTTATAAACTTACTTCAAATAATAATAAGAAGTAAGAGAACTAATCATTTGAATTCCTCAATTGACATCGTTTAATTTTACCATCATTATGGAAGCTAGATTTTCTTTAGATAAATTATATCTTAAGTCTCCAAGAATTAACTTTAGTGCTGAAAATGCTCTTTCAACAAAAACTTGCGTGGCAGGTACTGCGTGGACAATGCAGGCAAGCTTATACAGCCACGGGTGGTCATATTTTTTGCTGTCCCAGTATTCTATTAAGTTTGCATCTACACACAAAACCGAATGCTCAACAATTTCTAAAATAAGGACTTCCTTAACTTACCTATACAGACTTTATTTGCGCTAAGAGATATTAGAATTTCCCCAAAAATGAAATCACCTGCCTACTTATTTAAGAACAAAAAGTTTTAATATTACAACAACGCCTTCCAAGTTTCATAATCATTGCGTGTCTGGTTCATGGGAAAGTGTAATTTTCCTTAAAAAGGGGCGTAGCTGTCCGATTCCTCCTAACATTTCGATATCTATGCAATGAAACCATAAGCTAAAGTTCAACATCATTGCGTGTCTGGTTCATGAGATATTGTAATTTTCCTTAAATAGGGCGTGGCCCACCCACTTTTTCCGAACAGTTAGATTTCTATGCAACGACACCATAAACCGAATTTCATTAATTCTGCGTGTCTGGTTCATGAGATATTGTAATTTTCCTTAAATAGGGCGTGGCCCACCCACTTTTTCCGAACAGTTAGATTTCTATGCAACGACACCATAAACCGAATTTCATTAATTCTGCGTGTCTGGTTCATGAGATATTGTAATTTTCCTTTAATAGAGGCGTGGCCCACCCACTTTCTCCGGACAGTTAGATTTTAATGCAACGACACCATACACCGAATTTCATTACCACTGCGTGTCTGGTTCATGAGATATTGTAATTTCCCTAAAAAAGGGGCGTGGCCAGCCCAAATTATCATCATATGTAGATTATCATGCCATGGTCTCATATACCGGATTTCATTATCCTAGCATTCATAGTTTTCGATACAGAGCTGCTGCTATTTATTTTTGCTAGAAAAAATAAATAGCAGCAAATAATAATTATTTCATGCTAGCAAAAATAAACGGCAGAAAGTAATAGTTAAATTTTGCCTTTTATTCTAAAAATCAAAATTTAAAAGGCAGAGCCTGCTTTTTTTAAATCAACGATGAGAAATAATTATTATTTGCGGTCCCTGGTTTTTAAACAAACAAAAAAAAAATGCATTTGAAAATCGACTTTGAATGCACATATTTTACCAAAACGGAAAGAAAACTAAGGAAATTATAAAGCGTCGAAAAAGTAGTAAAATTTATGTTATTTTTAACAATACTGTTGCGTGTAAAAACTAGACAAATTTTGCAAAAACGCTAATTTTGGTAAAAGTTATGTAGAATTACATTACGAACAGATTAAAATGAAAATATGTTTAAAAAAACTATGTTTTAACAAAAACGCGTTTAAAGCTATTCTGGTTAGTTAAAAGTACTCTGGCGCATCGGGTTTTTAGCACTGTAGAATCTGAATTATAAGCGGATTTGATAGATTTTTACATAGTTTTGAATAGTTTTACAACAATAATCAATTAAGAAAAAAAAAATTTTTTCAAAAAATTGTTTGCCTAAATCCTCTTTTAATATTTTGATGATAGGCAAGCTTAATTTTTATTAGCGAGATTTAAGTAAGTCTCCTGAGATTTAATCCTGTTCGATGTGTAAATATGACTAATATTAGATTAGTTTTAGTGTTTTTACATTAAAACTAAATATATGAAGAAGTAAGTCTTAATTTAAATTAAACTATAATTAAATAACTATATTCATACTGTTTGTAACAAAGAACTACAAAAAGTTTGAATTGCATAAATTTTATAATGAAAACCATGTTTTCAGTACATTCTTTAATGCAAAGCTTAATGTTTTGGAAATATTCGCATGCAAGGATTATAAATTTTCTGTGTACTGTGTTGTGCACATATTACTTTTATTCTTTTTTTTACTGTTTTACAACAAAAACGTGGCAATTATATTTTTAAAACTCGTAATATAATTTTGAGTCAAAGCAAATAAGTTATAGAAAATTTAGTATAAAACGCAGTAGTTAAATGTGCCTTTGGATAATTCGTACAATGAAAAAGTTTCATATTCATGCAACCAAGTGCTTATTTTGATATAAAAAAAATACTCTTTTGTTCTCCTCGCATTATTAGGGTATCTAAGTTCATTCTTGTGAGTAAACGTCAAATCTCTGCATAACCTATATGATTGAATCATGGGAGTTTCCATACAACACACAAAAATAGAAAATAAATTACTAAATTTTAGTCTAATACAACCAAAACCTTCCGAAAAAAAGCATTTTTATGTATTTGTGAGCGGTAAACCATTTTGAACTCTGAACACATTGACTGCAAAAATTTCAGCTCAATTCAGGTTATATCTGGCGCATTTTACTTCACTCCACTCTTTTCCTTTGAAAAGTGGTCGTAACTATAAGGTGACTTCGCTTATTTTTAGTACAGTGTCCGAAAGTAACCATGCAAACTAAATTACCAAATTTTATTCCTATACGACCAAAACTGCCTGAAATATAGCATTTTCACTGATTTGTATGCGGAAAAGAGGGGGGAGGGGGCGTGGAGAAGTAAAGTTACTGACAGTAACTATATAAACTAAATTACCAAATTTAATTCTTATATGACCAAAACCGTCTTAAATAAAGCATTTTTATTGATTTGTGGGTTATAAATGGGGGCGTGGACACCATTTATAGTACAGTTGCCGACATTATTCATACTGTTGGCCGACAAACCATACATACAAACTAAATTGCCAAATTTTAGTCCAATACGATCAAAACCGTCCGAAATATAGCACTTTTTTGATTTATGGGCGGTAAAAGAGGGTGTGTCAAAAAGATTTACTAAACTACCCCGTCCACACCTATAATATCATTGCTCATCTACACAAAAACGTTACGACATTTGAAATATTTTTCATGACGAACATTTTTCGTTACAAAATTCTAAAAGTTTTACCCGCCGCCTAAGAAGATTCACTTGCAAAATTTCGATTTTTATGTATCGACACTTTTTTTCGTAAATTTTTTGATAGCAGATAAATACTTGATGCTTGTGCATGCCTAGACTTTGGGTTCAAAACTTCGAATATACTAAAATACGGATGTGGGGCTATTTTTACTTCGGTCCACTCGAAGATAATTCCATACTAGTTGGTTGTTGTAAGTCCTTTATTGGGTGTTTCATGGAGCTCCATACCTCTTAACTTATATCAGCCAGGACTTTTAATTATAGTGAAATTTTTCCTATAATTAAACTATCTATAAATAACTATATATGGGTATTTTCACGCAGTCAAAATTCAAAATAATAGAATAATACTTAATTCTATATAAATTTAATTTTTTATTTTGCAGTTATGGAATCAGAGCTGAAGAAGAAATACTGCAATGTCACCCGACAGGTCATCGATCTGTACATCGCCCACTGTGCCCAATGTCAGCAGAAGAAAGTTCAACCCAAACGCAAACTAGTCATGCCACCCGGTGAAACTAAGCGCTTTAAGCGCGAGTTTTCAAAACAAAGTCCCATACTTACAGAGTACATGGATGTGCGTGGCCAAGTTGAAGTCATCGATATGCAGGCGGTAGCGGATGAAGACTACCGTTTCATTCTCAACTACCAAGATCAGCTAACCAAATTTACTATACTGCGTCCTCTTAAGAGCAAAACTGCCCAGGAGGTGGCAGAGCAGCTGGTGGACATCTTTTGCCTCTTCGGTGCACCCTTCATTCTGCAGTGCAGTAGCAATGGGCGCGAATTCGCCTGTCTGATAACACAAAAACTGTCTAAATTATGGCCCAACCTTAAGCTTGTACATGGCAAGCCCAGTGAGAAACTTTATGATGAATACAAATACAATGTTCGTGAGCTGCTGGTTAACTGGATGTCCGCGAAGAAGACCATGAAATGGTCGGAAGCATTGCGTTTTGTGCAATGTGAAATCAATCGCACAACACATGCTGGCATTGAAATGAGTCCTCATATGGCCATGTTTGGCATGACACCGCATAACGGACTAACAGGTGCCCAGTTCTTAACAGACGATACGCTGGCCGATATTGAAACCGAGGAAGAGTTTGAAAAGTTGTGCACGATAGAGGTACAAAAGATTACAAAAACTGAAAAAATTGATAATGCGATTGACAACGAGATAACAGATTTAGAAACTAAAGATTGTAAAGCTACCCTCGAAGACGCTAACTGCAGCTCTCCTAGTTGGCTGCCCGAAGATCATGATGTTAAGTTTTGCACAGACAATATAACAATAGAAGAGAAAATAATTGTCCATGGTTTTGACCAAGCTTCCAGCATTGCTGAAACGGTAGAGCAATTGAAAGCGGCACAAACAATAGACACAAATTGTAATTCCACGACACCGTCGGAAATTGACATAGGCACAAATGTACTCATCAAGATGGATGACGATAATGACAGTGAGCAAGCAGCAAGCATGGCTCTGGCTGTAGTAGTCAGCGTAAATTCAGCTGGTCTCTATGAGTTGGCCACGCGGCAGGGGCTACTTGAGCGATTCTACCAGCGGCATGAATTTATAACGGCTGACAATTATTTCACTGATGTTTCGCATGGTGAGTTCTCCAGTTCGTTGTCACTGCTGCTGGCCGATAATGTTTGGAACTAATCTTAAGCACCTGCGCTTTGGAGGTGACAGTGTTGTATTGTTTGTCAATGATCTTCCTTATAATTTGTAAACTTTACCTTGTAGTTTTAAAATGTTAACTACAACTTCGAGTTGTAATACTTTTGCTCTTTAATGCAAATACTTTAACTGCCGTCATACTATTGTGGAGTTTTTTTCATGAATTGTTATATTATTTTTAAATACGTATTGAAACTATGGAAATTTGAAACTATCTACCTGACTGTTGTTTTTTTTTTCTTTTGCAATAATTATGCATTCCAAATAAAGCATTATTTGTTGTTCTATGTTCCGGAAAACGTCAAATAACAAAGCTGGATTTTTCATTTTGAATATATACTTTAAATATTGTTGTATATGCTTTGTTTTAATTAATATTGAAATCAATATTTACTTCAATCTATTTCTACTTAATAAAAACCTTATGTACCTTAGAAAGCATTTATTTTTCGAACTAAGCTTTTAGTTTAGTAATCATATGTAATAACAATAACAGCAAAGAAATGTATGTAAATCGTTGTATTATGTTGTAACTGAACTGTATTTAATTAAATTTAGAATTGCGTAAAATTGCATTTTGTTTTTACCGAGAACTTGGTCTTTAAGGCATTAGGTAAAAGTAGATTGTTTTTTTTTCTTTGGACAGAAGTTTAATTTTATCTAACTTTGATGCTTACTGAATCCCAGCAGAACTAGATCAATTGAAATATGGGGAAAAACTAACGGGGGAGGTTTAAGGAGGGTAAGCTATCCCCTTAGTTTTTAAGAGTCGGCCTAGTTGTTGTCTTGCTGAAATTTATTTTAAATATTGATTTTTATTTACTATACATATGAACGCATCACAGTGAGTCGCACAATTTTTTCCTTTTTACCATGAGCCACACCAAAAACCAACTTCAGTCGGCTATTTTACTTTAAATCATACCCAAAACCAATTTCATACGACTACTTATATGACTATACTACTACTGCATAAATACTACTACTATATGCGAGATAATTTAAGCAGTTGCTTGGAAACAATTAAGCCTTTGTATGAACTCTTTACCCCAACTCGATATTCGACTAACTTGACTCAAAATCGAATTCTAGAATCAATGAAGTTGTAACCAAAAAATTATTTGGAGGATCTACTTCAATTAAAGGCGTCGAAATTCTATTGGATGCAGGTAATGTTTCAGAATGCAGCAAAAAATCACTTCCTGCGTTTAACAAAATGTTTTGTTTGCTGTGCACAGCAGCAGTTACTGTTTCAGGAAATGAGAGTGCGTTCAGCAAATTAAAATTTGCGAAGTGGCTCACGTCTTAATGACTTACTAATACTTTCATCAGAAAAGGATATAGTTGATCTCATTTACTTAGCCCATATACATGGGCTACCTTAAAAATTAGAAGGAATAATATTTAAATGTTATTATACTTATCTAAATTCTGACTTTTTTTTAATTAATACATTATTTGTATTATTATTACTTTGAACCTATAAAAAAACGAGTTAATGAAATAGTAAAGCTCTGTTTAATGATTTATAAACTAAGAAGTTATTAAAACAAAAACGAAAATAAATATTGAAATACTGATCCGATACTGTACAAATTATTCTATATTGAAATGCTATTATTTTCTTTTCATTTAAAGAGACAACTACTTAAAGATTTATGTTGATCGAACGGATGAGTAACTTTGATTAATTTAATTATGTTGTGTTAAAAAAAAGTCGGCACATAAGGGTATCCAGTCGGCCAAAATACAAAACTGCCCCCTAACAACATGTTATCGTTACGCCCCTGATTGAAATTTAGAATAGAGCAATTGAAATTCAGAAAAGATTAATTGAAATCTTTCAGAAATTGCATTTAAAATTGAAGCGGTTAAAGCAAAAGAAGGAAATGTTTTTTGTGAAAACAAAAATGCAGAATAAAATTTATGAAAGCAAAAGCAATTCATGCCATGCTGTGTAGAACATCAAACATAAGTCGAAAGGTTTCAAGCGAACATAAGACGCGTATGTGTTATAGAGAAAGGGTTTGCGGGGAAGATGTGCATTTGCAAATAAGTAAGATAACTGGAATATTTGGACTTAATCATTTAATTTGCTTTTTTGTTTTTAATGCAATTTCTTCATTTTATATTTGCTAAAATAATTTTTCTTTTCTACTCTATTGCAAAAATAATCTGGATTTTTACGTATTTTTTTTTAATTGGTAGTTTCTTTAAGATACTTTTATCTGTACTCATGCTATTCATACTGAGATTTTTCTGAATATTGCGGTTATAAAAAATATGCACAATAAAGTTTTTTTAAATAGTTCCTAAACTGCTAACAAATTGAAAAAATCACGTATTATGGTCAACATATGTACTTTTGAGTGCGATTTAGAGCCCTATTCTGACAAAGTATCAATTGTTACCCAGTATTTTTATTATTTCTATGCGTTTTTTTTATTTCAAAACAAAATTTTAAGCTCAAAAATAAACAATTTTGATAAAAATTTTCACCTGCTTTTCAGATAGTCACCATTATATAAAGAACTATAGATAAGGGGTCGCTCATTACTTTTTACCCCTCCCTCCCCCTCCGTTACTTTTCGTAGTATTTCAAAAACACCCCCCTCCATAAAGTAACGTGGCAGATGAAATAAAAAATTAATTGATTTAAACATATTATATTATTTTATGCAATAGCACTCAGAATTTTAACTGACTATTTTAACTGAATATATATGACTATATAAATAAAAAATTAAAAAGTAAAAACAATTTTTTAAAAAAGAAGCTTTTATTTAAAAAAGACGTGAACTAAAAAGAAAAAAATAAATTTAAGTGACATATGTCATATATGATTATAGTAGGTATATTCTAGATGCAGAAGATGGATAACCTCTCTTGGTTACCCATCATCATAATATAAGCGTAGTTTTAAGGACTTATATAAATTTGGAATTTTTCAAATACATTTATATTTAAAGGCTTAAGGCACTGATATTGTGAAGTAAGCCTGTATAACGGCCTGTATAACGGCTAAATGTATTTAAAAAATTATAAATTTTTTGTTGCATGCGAGGTGCCACGTCCCCCTGTTAAGTACCATATAATGTTATCAGTTACACTGAGAAAACAAAAAATCAAAAACGCACATTTTGAAAACGTTTAGTAAAATTAATATTTTTAAAAATATTTTACGCCATACAAAAAGGAAAACGCACATTTTTAAATAGAAAAGTAAAATAAATCGATTTTAAAACAACCACGAATATTTTACTATGATAAATTAGGATAAAATTAATATTTTTAAAAACATTTTACGCCATACAAAAATGAAAACGCACATTTCTAAATAGAAAAGTAAAACGAAACGTTTTTAAAACAACTACGAATGTTTTACATTTTTAAATAGAAAAATGAAACGATACGTTTTAAAACAACTACGAACGTTTTACCATGACATAGTAAAATTCACATACTTTGTTTCAAAACACATGTTTATAACGAATTGCTTGTTATATATGTTTAATTGACTTATGTATTTGATATTTGTTCAGAAAATAAAATATTTTTCATTCTCGATTTCATCACTCAGCAGTTTGCCTGCAAGAAAGTAATGAAAGAGTTTGAGTTGGACATTTGCTGCCACAACTAAAAGGTAAGTATTTTAAATAAAATTAATAATATCTGACAAAATTCTATTTTTTTATAGACGCTGGAATACAGGTTCATTATCTAAAAAATTTTAACGAGATGAACATAGCTGATGATAAACTAAAATAAAACTGTAATTTTGGAAACCCATAAAGCTTTTTTTAACTAATAGAGGAAATGTGGATTTCTGTAATTTTTTTGAATTAATGGGAAATAATGAACATTTTCGTTTTTAAAATATAAATAATAGTTGCACTATTGCATTTTAAAATGTTTATTGTTACAAATCGAGCTAACATTTTAGAATCTAATTTTAAAATTTTCCTTTTTAAAATGAAAATAAACATTTTACATCTGAGAATATTTATTATTAAAAATCAAACGAACATTTTAGAATCTCGTTTTAAAATTTTCATTTTTAAAATGAAAATAAACCTTTTAGTATTTAATTTTAAAATGTTTGTTTTTAAAATTAAAATAAACGTTAATTTATCTGGGTTAAACGTTTTTAAAAGTAGGTCGTTTCTGCCACTTTTCAAAATGTTGTGTTTTCTGTGTAAGCTTCATGAGTAAATTGAGTTCGAATACTGAATTCCGAGACTGTGAGGTCAATAACTCCAAAGCTATTCAATATCTCAAATTTTGGTTGTATGAGAGGTGCCACGCCCCCTTGTTAAATACAATAAAATGTTATCAGTAAAACAGCAAAAGTAAATTTTCGTCGAATACTGAATTCCGAGGCTGTGCGAATTATAACGCAAAAGCTATTAAAAATCTCAAATTTGGGTTGTATGATAGGTGCCACGCCCCCTTTTCCAACGCCCATAAAATGCCATCAGTAAAACGACACGTGTAAATTGTGGTGGAATACCAAATTCCATGGCTGTGCGAACTATAACTCAAAAGCTATTCGATATCTCAAATTTGGGTTGTATGGGAGGAGCCACGCCCGCTTGTCCAAAGCTGTCCGTACTACGACTAAAACTTGCGCATGAATGCGAACAATCAATTTGGAAAGTTTCATCACGATCTTATGAACGGTGTAGAAATGTATTCAGAACACACAAACAAACGTACATTCATTTTTATATATATATAATAGATAAAATAATACATAACATAAAATAAATAATTAAATTAATTTTGTTCTACAAAAAGTAGCAAAAAACAGGCAGTCTTCACATAATGAATTTCTTAAATCTAAATTAATTAAAAATGTTTGACTTCATTTACATAAAAATGCATCAAATAATGATTCAAAATAAAAAAAAAATCAAATCGAGCAAGTTTATATGCACGCGTTGCAAACTTGATTTTTGTGCTCTCCACATAGAGGTGTTCTACATACGACGCATAACTTTTTTGACATGTGTCTTATTTTTGACGGACAGAAACCACAGTATTTTCTTTTTTTAGGTTCTGGCTGATCTGTACTGTCTTCACGATTACTGTTGGTGTCATCTGGAGAGGCCTCTGGAATACCACTGCTTCCTCCAGCGCTGTCGACGGTGTTTTGAAAGGCAACTTGAATGTTGCTGCGCAAAGTCCTTGACAATGAAGGAATTTCAAGTCTTTTTTTCATCCAGGGTGTTGTTAACGATGACGAAAGTACCTTCATATAATCTTTACGGTGTAAGGGTTTTTTATTGATACTTATCATGTTGTGGTAATATATGATGTATGAGTTAATGAATGCTATATTTAACATGCCATAAAAAACTGCCATCGGCCATCTATTAGTTTTTCGCGAACACGGCATCACAGAACACATTTGATCGAACATTTCTACTCCGCCTTTAGTTTGGTTGTACTACAATATTATACCAGGTTTTCCTGTTGTATCATCCATAGTGCCTTCTTCATTATTAGATGACAGCAAATAAACCATTTTTGATGGCTTAGGAGAGTTAATGGGCCGTCGTAGCAAAACTTCAAAGTTCCTACAGTTCGTGTTAGTGAATTTTTCATATCGGATATTTCACGTTTGTTTGATCTTAGGGTCTCGACAAGAGTTAATTTGTATGGCTTTTTCAGTAAACTTTTCGCCAGGGGGATTGATGTGAACGAATTATCACACATTATATTTCTGCATATGTATTGGTCGTGAAAGTTTTTTTACATAATACTCTCCTAAAGGGAGATCGCAAATTTTCGTTGTTTTCCCAAGATAAGGTATCGCGTTAAACATGTATTTCGTAGTACTGTCGCATATCATAGGAATTTTGATTCCATACTTTCTTGGTTTATTAGAAATAAACATTTTAAATGGACAGCGACTACGAAATCTCAAAAGCTGCTCGTCAATAGTTGTATGCGATCCAGGAACGCAGCTAGATTGGCACTGTTTTATAAAAAGATTCCATATATTTCTAACAGGAATAAATGCGTCGTTTGGTCGAAGTGATTGGCGAAATGTCTTGTCATCAAATCTTAGATGTCTAATGAGATAGGTTAGGTTAGGTTGAGGCGGCAGCCGCTGTACGTGCTTAAAACCAAAACGCACGTACCACAGCTCACTTAGACCAGTGAGGTCCGTTGTGATACCGCTGCACACTTGGCCTTCAGTCCGAGTGGAACCACATTGAGCTCTTAATAGAGCTTGTTAGACGTTTGACGCTTGTCCCCGACAGGTCGTCAAGCTCCGAAAAGAAGAATGACCCCAAATGTTTATGCCTTCTTCTCGCAAGCTCGGGACAGGAACATAGAAGGTGGGAGATAGTTTCCTCCTCCTTCTCGTCCCTGCAGCTTCTGCAGAAGTCATTAGTGATGACTCCCAATCTGGAGGCATGTCTGCCTATTAGGCAGTGCCCTGTGGTAACAGCCACTAACGTAGCCACCTCTGATCTTCCCAACGAGAGAAGGACTCTCGATCGCTTTGGGTTTAGAGTCGGCCAGATAAGCCTTGTTGTTCTGCATGTTGAGAGTTCAGCCCATCTTGAGTTGGCTTTAGATGTGGTGTACTCATTAAGTAGCATTTTGACAGTTGCCATCGGGATGCTCGGCGAGTTTCGACCCAGTCTAATGAGATAGTCAAATCTATTTCGACTCATTGCTGCCGCATACCGTGTTCCACAGTACGTAACATTAAACACTTCTTTAGTTGTGAGGTGATTATCTTTTAAAACAGCCAATGCCAATTAAAGCACGAGTTTCAATGGTATTTGTTTCTCTAAATGTTGCAGCTGTCATATCGTCACAACGATTTATAGAGATTTCAGCGTTAGTCTATTGAACCACTTCTGAAATTATTTCGTCCTATTTTTGTCAACGCGAATCGGGTAGCACTATTTCCTTTTGTTGTGCTCCAGCAATGCCCACTTTTACTTCTAAGGGTTGGTATGTATACTGTAATAATGCGTCTATCGGAATGAGTAGTATTTGATGTTAGTGACACATTCTCATCTTGCTCTTGAATATCAGCGAGATCATCTTCTACATCACTTTGCATATCATCCTCTAGTAAAGCATTTTCTGTTTCACTTCCATCATTAGATGAAATTGAGTTATTACATAAATGTTCCAATAGACAAGTTATTTGTGGAGCATCTAATCTACGTGTAGATGACATGTTTTTAACAAATTAAAACTAAAAAACAAAAATAAAACACTAATATAGTGAAACAAAACACAAAAAGTGCTAATAAAAAATGTATAGAATATGCAATTTAGAAACCAAAAAGTAACCAAAGGATAATGCTACATCTTTTTGACGTAGCATTTTCGGATCACTACTCAGAAAAAAACAAACTTACCTCAAACAAACAACCACCACCAAAGAGCTGCAGCTACTGACTGAGCAAACTATGCGTGCGAAGTCGTTCCGAAAATAAATGAGAGAATGAGAGCTTAAGAAAAAAAATGAGTACGCCATTTCGAGTGCGTTATCTTACTAGGGTTAAGTTGTATGGGAGGTGCCGCGACCACTTGTCAAAACACGCCCAAATTTTGAAAGTTTTGTTTTCGTAACTCTATTGATTATCTAGAAAAAGTATTCCAGTGGTATGGGAGATACCACGCCCACTTGTCCAAAAAACTCGGCCAAAAAAGTCAACAAAATAATTTTTTCCATCTAATTTCAACCAATATTTCAACTGTACGTTATGGGGAATGCAATAGGATTTTAGTGTTCCAGTGAAATTTGAGTGACCGGAAGCAATTCTTAGACGAAAAATTTGTGAAAGTATAAAAAATGGATACAATTGAAGAATGTTAATTTTGATTATTACATTCAGAAAGAAATACGGATTGGTAAAGTAAACAAACCAGTATTCGACACCTTAATGCTAGAGAAGGCAATAGAAATTAACTATCAATAATAATAATAGTTAATAATCATTAGTAAGCGTGGATTAAATAATCAATTAAATTTAATGAAATTATTTGGTATCATATTTATTTATTAATTTGTATCAAATGCAGCCCGGATTCTGAATAATTTTTTTCGGGGAATCGGAAAAGGAAGTTTTAATTTTTAAGATAAAGTTCAAGAACATTTTGGAAATTTTTAATTCAAATTTGTTCATCAACTGTCCAATATTCATGAGTGTAAACAAAAAAATGTGACATCTTAATCTGTTATCTTAAAAAAACTTCCTTTTCCGATTCCCCGGAAAAAATTATTCAGAATCCGGGCTGATGATTAATTTAACGACTTGGTTTCTGTTAAATCATCGTGTGTAAATCATCAGAATCTGGGCTGATGATTAATTGTACGACTTTGTTTCTGTTACATTATCGTTAACAAAACTAATACAAAATTGGGTTGGGGTCGTTTCGCAGAATTTCAAAACCTTGAAAACACAATCTTGAAAAAAAAATCTTGAATGTATTCTACGCATAGAATGTATGTTTAATTCACGCGCGCGTGAAAATTTTACACTATTTCGAAGTGTTATATTTTGAAAAATGTTTAAAAATGTCATAATTCGAAAATGTAAAATTCCAAAAAAGTTTTAAAAATTTTGAATAATTGTCAAATTTCGACAAGGGTAAAATTTCGAAAAAATTTGGAATTTAAAAATAGTGTTTATATTTTGAAATGTGTTAAAATTTTTAAAAGTGTCAAATTCCGAATAAGTGCCAAATTGAGCAAATAAAGGAATGATTCTACTTTCCACACTTCAATGTTTTTTTAATATTTTTTTGTATCTAGAGGTTGGCTATGATTTTGTACCTTCTAAACTGAAATATAAAAAAAACACGCTCGCAAGTAGTTTAGGAGACAAAATTCGTGAAAAATTATCATAATTTTGCCAAAATTTCAGATTGTTGTTTTCGATATTTGACTCTTTTTCCGTTTTTTTCTCAAAATTTAAGACTTTATTCGAAATAACAATCTTTTTTAAATTTAAAGATTTATGCATTTTTTTGGTTTTCTATACTATTTTTCAAGATTTTGGTTGTTTCAAGATTTTGACATTTAAGCAATTTAAGCAATCCAATATATTTTTTAAGTTTTTTTTCCTAGTCTAAGTTTTGTGTTTATCAAATCAAAGAAAATAAAAATAAAAGATTTAGAATACAAATCAATCCATATCGAAAACCCTTTCAAAGTAAGATACAGGGTCTGTTCGGAAATGCATCATGATGCGCAAGCTGCTTTTGCGGGTTAGTGACAAAACGCCGAAACACAAAAAAATCCGAAACGACAAAATCCCGAAATGACAAAATCCCGAAACGACAAAATCCCGAACGACAAAATCCCGAAATATGCGCACACAAATTCATAAATGTTGCAGATTCTGCTTTGAATCTCAAGTATTTCGCAATGTTGCAGATTCTTCTTTCAATTCAAGTATTTCACAATTTCATGGTGTTTGACCAACAATTCAACGAAAATTATACTATGCTTATGGATTACGGTTTAATTCATTAAGATTAAGAGTATTGCAATTAAGTTATCATTCTATAAATATGTTTTCTTTTCATTACATTTTTAAACAATATTAATGATTTTGAAAAAATAATTCATATAACGATTTTTAAATTGAATTCCTTTTTAATTTCTGTGTTACTTATTTTCATTACAAATAATGAAAATAATTCAATAAAATTCACTTAAATTTTATAAATGAACTTGTTTACTCTTCAAATCAGTTCGGGATTTTCGGGATATTTTATTAATTTTTATTTTTCGGGATTCTGTCGCTTCGTGATTTTGATTATTCAAGATTTTGTCTTTTTGGGACTTAATCGTTTCGGGATATCTCTAAAATTTCGGGATTTTGTCGTTTGGGATTATGGCTGCATCCCTGCTTTTGCAGCCCAAGTAAAATGTTCGAAAAAGGCCAATTTTGCAGCACTGCAAACATTCTAAAATGTAATTTTTCTATCAAGCGTCACTCAGCATTCACATCGAAAAATTCACGCTGCATTTTAACGCTTGAAAAATGCCAGTTGTGCGCATACTGCAAATGCAAATCCCGCATTTCGGGATTGACTTCCCTAGTGGGCAGTGCATATCTTCACTATCATAAGCTGGTAAAAAATAGTGAAAAATATAATTTCTTCATCATTTAGAGCACTACCCTTATCTCTGTTAGATTGGCTTATAGTTCATTGCTACATAGCAGCCGGTATGACAGAATTGACCCTACCAGGAGCCGAGGCTCCCGCCATCAGACCTCGTAGTGTCATTTCGAATTAAGGCCGTACACATTTTTCATTTTCATGAAATTAAGGAATCATTTCAAATAGGATTGATTTTTCATAGATAATTGATTTTTTATTATTTTTTGAGATACCAAATTTTGCAAAAAGTACCTCCTTTGCTTAAAAATATTGTCGGCTTCATTTTTAATTTAACTTGATAAAATTTCTAAAGCTGTTGCTTGCTAACAATATTCATAAGTCTTTCCCTTCATTTTCCGATACATATTTGTGGTGTGATTAAAAATTAAAATGCAACATTTTAGTGTATTTAAATCATCATCGATTGTATTTATTTTTTGTAATGCTTTTTATTATTTCATTCACATTTTTTGTTTTGTTTTTTTTTGTTGTTGTTAATTAAATAATGTTTATTTGTAATGTTATCTCAGGGGTTGGTTGATTTTGTTTTGTCACACGGTATGGTTTTAATCAAATTTTTATTGTTTTTTTTTATTTAAACAATGCAAAAATGTATGCAAAACATTAAAGTTATTGACATTAATTAGAATAAAAATTTAACGTAGTGTCAGTTAAATTAGCGCTTGTGAAATCTGTTGTTCTTTTTTCATATTTTTTCTTTTATGTGTACAAGTTTGCGGAAGTGGTTATTAAAACATTTTGTAATTTAATGCAACAAATTATTTTTTTTGTTTTAATTATGTTTGCGCTGCGCTCAAATGTTGACAAATTACTTTACATAAACAGGATACAAAAACTATTTAAAAATAACGTCTCTAACTGTAGTGAAAGCAATGTGAAAATTATTAAAAACAAATTTAAGCAACCAAGAAGAGTTGCAGCTGTGTTAATTATAATGAACATATATAATAAAATCTTCAAAATCAGTCACATCAACTATATAAAAAAAGTTTAAATTTAAAATTAATGTAAATTCATTCAAGTAGTTGAAACAAAATTAAAATACAAGTTATGTTTACTCAAAGTGTTTACCAGCTGTTCAACTCAGAGAGACAGACAACTGCTTGGTTTTATATAATGTATAACATAAAAAAAACACTTTTTCAAATGTGAATGTGTCCAACTTAAGTGTTTCGAATAGTGCATTCAATTTTATATAAATATAAGTAGTTGAATTTGACGACGGTTGTATCAAGAAAACTTAACATTACAGTCGTTGTTACTTTTACATTAAATAATAACGAGTTGAAAAATTAAACAAAAAAAGTTTCTCAAATTCTTTTTGAATAAACAAAAATTTCTAAAAATTAAATAAAATTAGAGATTCTTTCATAGAAAAAATTATATAGCAAAATGAAACAAGTTCACACAAAATTTAAATAACATAGATACGTACTAAAAAGGAAAATAAAGATTGTTGTCAACGCCGCAAAACATGGATTTCATTCATATTCAAATTGAAAATCAGATCAGTAATAATTTACAACATCAATTCAATGAAAAATTTTTAATTTAAAGTAGGAAACATTTTAAATTTTCTGGTTGCGGCGACTAGCTAGAATTTGTTGGCAAATTTGTGCTTTGCATCGATCAAACAATCAATCGCTGAACCATGCTCCAAAGAGTGTTTTTAGTATGCTCATTATGTAGGTTTAATAACTTGAAAAATCGGGCTGTGTAGCTTGAAGTGCCATTCCGTTCCGTCCCGTTCTTTCTTATACGCTCCAAATATTTTTCCATTTAACTGTTTTTTGTTTTCATCAATTGTTTCAATTATAAAAATAATAATCTCAAACTTGTCGTCGTAGTAAATGATTTGCAGTAATTTGTCAAGCGTTAACATCGCCACCATTGCTCGAGCCACCACCAACGGGACCGCCTTTCGGCGTGTAGACCGAGGCATTCGGATCTAAATTCGAGGAGCCAGAGTTAGACGAACATGATGAAACAAGCACTGATGTTGCCACCGAAACGGGTACTACACCGGCGCATTGCTGCTGCTGTTGTTGTTGTTGCTGTTGTTGCTGCTGTTGTTGTTGTTGTTGTTGCTGCTGTTGTTGTTGTTGCTGCTGTTGATGTTGCTGTGCCGCAGAAACAACCACATATTCTGGTGGCGCTTGTTGTTGCACATAATCATTGTTGACACGTGCATTAAGTGGATGACCGCCTTGTGTGGACGTTTGCTGTTGGCTGGCAGCTGCTGCAGCCGCATTTATACTGCTTAACATGGGCGAGGAAGGACCTGGACCACCAGCTCCTTGTAGCGGCGGTGTATCATTCATACGTAGCATTGAGCTGGCGCCGGTGGAACTGCATTGTGGCAAACAGAGCGAATCAGTTGGCATGACAGCAAGAAGTTGAGCGATTTTTGCTTTGAGATCTAGCACTTCCTCTTCCTTAGAGCGACGACGACCTAGTACGAAAAACATAAAACGTTAGCCAAGTGATGAGTGTAAAAAAAATTGCAAACTTACTCTCTGCTATTTCGAGCTGTCGTTTTGCGTCGCCTAGAGCTGAGAATAAGTCCAGCTTAACTCTCGTCTCTGCCGAAAGATTCTTTTCGAGGGTGCAATTCTTGTCCTGCATGGCGGCCAGAGCATTCATAAGCATTTCAGTGCCGGGCTGTGCATCGCGATTGCGTATTTCAGCTTCGAACATGCGCACCTAGAGGAGATAAGAAGTTGGTAAGATTAAAAACTGTCTTAGATCATAATCAGGGTTGTTGCGAAATCCGTTTCGGAATTGGTTTGTTACCGGAATAGCAAAACGATTCCGGAATTAAATGGTGTCCAATCCGATCGGTTTTGACTCTTTTCGAACATAAGCAAATCCAAAGTTCGAATCAGCTGTTCAGCTAAATTGTTTTCTGAAGGTTTATGATTGATTGCACGAATTGAAACATTTTTTGCTTATTTACTTAAATTTAATTGTGATAAGAATTAAGAGTGTATAAAATGAGTTCTGCTGTGTTGGCCTTTTAATTTCTAGAGGAGGAAAGCAATGAAAAAGTAAAACTGCTCATTTTAAGAAATCATAGCCAACCTCTAGAGCTTCCAGAGTCGGCGTAAGAACAATCTTCGTATTTAATTAAAACACGGAGATATACATGGATTTTTTGCAGATTTGTGACCCAATATCGCTTAAACTAGTATTCATTTACTGGCGTTAGAAACTATTAAGTCTCATATGCCTCGTCGTCAATTCCTATTGAGATTTTATTTTATTAGTCGCAACAATCATATTTTTAGCAGAAACCTCACCCAGGAGAGTATAATTTTGTGTTTTATTGTGATTTTCCATTAAATAAAAATAATTTTATAAATTTTCTTATTTTACCATTAAAAAGATTTAGTTTACTGACATTTCTTTGAAGTTTTCAGCCGCAATATATAAAATGTTTAACATTCCGCTAGTAATAGCTGATCAGTTTGTTTCCGAAAACAAACGAAATTTGTTTCTGTCGTCAAACCGATGCGCAAATTTCGATTCGAGCTAAAAACCGGAATGTATGACACCTTTTCCAAATTTCTAACCGAATCAAAACCGATTTCACAACAACCCTGAATATAACAATAGTAAAAAAAAAACATCCTAATCAAAAATGTAGAGGGAAAAGTCGAAGACGAGTTAATTTTATTCTCTGTTTCTCTCTTAGAAATAGATATTTTGGTTAATTTTTTCGGTTTTTTGTAAGGTCGGTTTTTTCTGAGTCTACCCTTTAGTAGGTGTTTATTATTAATTACGCAATTCAAGGAAGATTTAATAAAACCGACCAAATGGAAAATGTTCTTCTTTATGCTTTATAAGATTCTGGATGTAACCTTAATGCTGAAAACACATTTGCAGCTATTCTGCATGCATCGTATTAAGTTATCTGCGCGCAGCGCTACTGGTAGAATAGATGTGCAGTTTTTTCTTTCCAGTAGGCTGCATATCTTTTGACAAAGGAAACATTTAATTTAATAATGTTTTTGTATAAACTAGAAAAATAGTTCCGCATATTTTTGCTCGCGAAGCCACGCATTTTTATAATTTTTGTGATTTTTATTGTACAAAAACAGATTTTTTCTGACAAATTCATTTAGTTTGTCTTCCATGTTCGTTTCTTTTGAATTAATTTTATTCATTTGAATTTTTTGTCATCTGTCATAATTGTTTAACAAATTTCGTTGAGTTTTGATCTTGCGTTGTGGCAGCACATATGAACGAATGAGTTTAAATTTCGCTGCAGCAGAATAGCTGCACATGTGTTTTCAGCATAAGTGATTGCATCAGCAAATTAAATGCTGGTTTTAAAAGCAATATACAATATAAGCTTAATATAACAACGTATGTTTATTTCACATATAAATTGTGTTTCCTTTCTTACAAAAATTCTAAAAGACATGACTAATTTTAATGACTTACAGTGGTGTTAGCTCTTAACGATTGCTTGATAATTCTTTTCATTTAGGAAGAATTGTGTACAAATGTTTGGATTGATATGTAAAATGTTTGGATTGATATGTAAAATGTATTTGTTTCAAAATATTTTTGTTGAGTTTAAAATTCAGAAAGCTAGCCACTTTACCATAAAACATTTTATGTATTTCTTTATTATTAGACAAGAACAATGCTAATTTATTTCTGTAATTTAAACTGGGTGTGTAACTTGATTTTTATAGAATGCACACCGAATACGAACAAATTAAAAAAAAAAAACTTATATCCGTTTATACTACCCTCCTAAGTAAAAAAGTCATATCTCTATTTGAGTAGTTTTGAGATATTTAGCTTTTACGTTTTTTATCTTTCTAAGAAACACACTAGAAGTGATCACTTTACTTAAATTTTTCAGTCATTTAGAGTTGAAAATAGGTAATCTTAGCTAAACACAAAAATCAGAAACTCATTCACGGTTCCGAATCTGCCTTTTTCTACATTTTGGAATTTTGACGTTTGTGACTTTCTTTCTTAGGACGGCAGTATAAATGCTTTTCCATTATTTTTTTCAAGAATAAAATCATTTCCCAAAAATATGTACCTATATTTAAAGCTTCACTTTTCCATAATATACATCACAATACTTATATCAAAAAGTCATAAATAGGAATCTGCACACCAGTATCGATAATAAATTAAACCATTGACGCTTGCTATTTTAATAGTTTTATACGCACTTGCTACTTTTTGACCTAAGGTAATACATAAAATGGTCAGTTCAATCAACTTCGAGCTCATACTGCTTTTGTTTTTTTGTTTGTTTTTAATGTCTTGACTAAAAGATGGAATTTATACTGACTAAATCATACATATTTCGAAGTAATTTTTTGAGAAAGTATGGCATATAAAGCTTTTCAATGTCGTTAATCAGTATGAATATAAGATTGAGATGAAAAAAAATATAAATTTATTGACTAAAGAATACTTTTATTTTGCAAGAGTTTTTTTTTAATTGTCATTTTGCGAAAAGGCTAGCTCTTCATGACTAGTAAAGTGGCCAGTGAGTGGTTGTGGTAAAGGTAGCAATTGACCCCTTCCAATGACATGCTCGAGAAAAAAATCGACAGTTGAAAGCAAAGAAGATAGATTAAAGTGGAACTAGCAACAGCTACATAGGGGCTAGTGAAATCACCAGTTTTGAATTAGTTCCATTAACTGCAGAGTATTTTTACTAGAGCTCCAACTTAAGCACGTGTTTCGAACTACACGTGTACACGGAAGTTCGAGCTCCGTGCAGTTCGTTTTTGAAAACACGTATTCGAACTACACGTGAATACTAAACACGTACTACACGTGAAGTAGCAAAAGTACGTGTACACGTGTACAAAAAAAAAACAAAAATGCGCTCTTGTTAGTATTTTTAAGGCACAGACTTATTCGATAGAATAGTAATATACAGAAAAGTATTTTTAATATCTCGTTTTTTTAACAAAAAACCGTACGACAAATAACTTTTCTCTCAAACAGATTATTCAAAGAAAAGAAAACCTTCACTGAGCTTTATTCTAAAAAATGCAGATAAGAAAACTGAAATGCAGATACGATGAAAGGCAAGTCCCAAACGAGGGAAATTTATGTGGAGTATTTGAGTTTTATGTGTACTGAAAAAATGTAGGATTCAGGAAAACAAGCCAAAAAACCAACCTGAAAAACATTAAATTGTATTGTGTTCGAAAACATTCTTCAGTGCAGATATGCTTGGTGAACGCGAACATCTAACATTTATATCGGTTATTTGCTTATACTATTTACATTACTAACTTTTCGCCCCCCTCAAAAAATGTTATACGTTAAAAGTTAAGCCAATTTTAAGTTGTGTTATATTCCATTTCCACTTTCCCATAATATACATCACAATAATTATTTACTGTTATAGCAAGAACTAAAAAACTTGTTTTCATATCGAGAGGAAACCCGCGAGATGTTTGCTAGTTTTTTCATATATTTTAAGCGACATGCGATTACAATTTTGACCGCTATTTTTTGCGTTATCCTCTCTTAACACTTTGTAGACAACAAACATTAACAATTAACATTTCAAGCCTTGTTGTTTATTAAATAAAACAAAAAACTTTTTAAATGCATTTTATACGCTGCAATGTGTATTTCACAAAAAGGAGAATGTTTTTGCATTCAAAATATTTGCATGTGCATTGAATATACGCTTGTTTGGGGGTCAAAACTACAACAAAAAGAATTTTTCACATTTTTTGAATCGAATCTCTAGATCATCTTAAAATACACTTCCTGGTTGAAGGACTTGCATAAAATCCAAAATCATCGATAACACTGCGTGACACGATTTCAGTACATGAAAAACTGATTGCTATTATAGAGTTCTATGAGTTACAGTATGTAGGCAGTGGATGTCTTTTGTTTCTATCACGTCTTGTTTCTGAGATACACACCGATAATCTTTTTTAAACGATCCATATTAGTTTCATCTTTCAGATTAACTATTTGTGAGTGAAATTCACTAAACAAGTTTTGTTACGTGTGTGGACAAGATAGTATATTTTTAAGTCTCAAGGAAATTAGTATCTGAAAAAGTACTTCCCCTACATATAAAACTCGGCCTTGTTTCTGAGATACACACCGATAATCTTTTTTAAACGATCCATATTAGTTTCTTCTTTCAGATTAACTATTTGTGAGTGAAATTCACTAAACAAGTTTTGTTACGTGTGTGGACAAGATAGTATATTTTTAAGTCTCAAGGAAATTAGTATCTGAAAAAGTACTTCCCCTACATATAAAACTCGGCCTAATGAAGAATTTTGTAAAAGTAGTGGATAAAAGTAGCGAACGATTTTTATATTTAAAGTCTATTTTTTCAAAATTAAGTGACGCAAAGTGAAAAGAAGCAATTTTGATTGGTCCTAAATTACGCCTCAAAAAATTTCGGTCAAAAACTAAGTGACAAAGAACTATGCGCATGGGCATTGTTAAAAGCTGTGAAAATATGTTTTTTACGTAATCTCAGAGCCAAAAACTCTGCATATAAATTTGCATATAAAAATATGGGTTGCCCGATGTCTTTAAAGATTAATTTTCTTCATCCACATTTATTTATTATCTCTTCAAATCTTAAAGCTGTGAGGGATAAACAGGGAGACGGTTTCACCTGGATGTGAAAAGGCTTGAAGAATGGTTTCAAGGGCGTTGTAACGCCGCTATGTACTGCTGGCCATTAATATGAGCAGGAACTTCCCAACATGAAAGAAAACTTTAAATATTTTTAATTTTTTGTGTACAATTAATACTTTTACCACATATGTTATATTAAAATATGTGCAAATATCTCGACCAAAAGGGTAAAAGAGTTTTAATGTTCCATACAAAACTTTTGTCTGTGGGGACAAAAGCATTTTGAAGAGCTAAGAAAAATGTTTCATGTAATTGGAAAAACTCGAAAAAGGGCTTAAATGACTTAAGTCTTTTTGTCTTTTAGGTCGAGATATACTAGTAACAACTTTTGTTGTCAGTCTTACTTGAATTATTTATAATTAAATAAAGCAACTTGTATACTGGAAGTCGACACCCACCATCTTTTTGTCGACTACAAAGCCGCCTTCGACAGACCAATAAGGAAGCACATGTTCTCCACCATGTCTGAATTTGGTATTTGGGAAGGACCTCTCCCACCATTTGTTACCAAACGAGTTTTCAGACAAGGTGATTCCTTATCGTGCGACTTTTTCAACCTAATGATGGAAAAGATGCAGCATTTTCCAGAATAGAAAGAGAGTCAAATCGAATGGGTCTGGCAGTGAATGCAGATAAGACGAAATATTTGGTGTCAACAAACAAACAGTCCCAGCGTCTTGGAACCCACGTTACAGTTGACAATACCTCCTTCGAAGTTGTGAAGGACTTCGTTTATCTGGGATCCAGCATAAACTCAACCAACGACATCAGCATTGAGATCAAACGAAGAATAATTCTTGCCAACAGGTGTTACTTTGGGCTCAGTAGGCAATTGAGAAGCAGAGCCCTCTCTCGACGAACGAAAATCACGCTCTATAAATCGCTTATCATGCCCTTCCTACTTTATGCATCACAAACCTGGACGATGAGCAGTTCAGATAAAAAGACTTTAGGAGCATTCGAGAGAAAGATCTATGGACCAATCTGCGTCAATGGCGAGTACCGAATACGATGGGATGATGAACTGTATGAGCTGTACGCTGACATCGATATAGTCAAGCGCATTAAAATCGTACGGCTTCGCTGGCTTGGTCATGTTCAGCGCATGAAAGACGATGCTCCAGTTAAGAAAGCATTCGATTCGGTACCCAGCGGCGGTCAACGCAGAAGAGGACGACCGCATCTTCGTTGGAAAGACCAAGTAGAGGACAACCTGACGAAGCTTGGAATTTCCAACTGGCGCCAGCAAGCGAAAGACAGAAATGCCTGGCGCAAATTCTTAGATGAGGCCAAGACCGACATACGGTTGTAGCGCCAACTAAGTAAGTAAGTAAGTATACTGGAAGTTTCCGTTTTCATTTTTTTACTAATAATTGTAAGTAAAAATAAATAAACTGGCCATTTCAGCCCTTGGAAGGACTTTGACCTAGCTTCTATTGATCAATTGTGTTGTGCGTGTTATTAAATGTTTGATCTCAAATGACCGAGAACTGGACCTACGTGTTTTATGCCGACTCCGAACGGCTTATGTTCACAAGAAGCTTTACATGGCAATTTTTACTCTCTGAGGTTTGCCATTGTCTGCAGAGAGATGACGACCGAACAGAAAAATTAATTCAATTGAAAAAACTTTCTGTCTGAGCTGGAATTGAAATCGGGCTACGCTTAGCTTAGGGGCCACGCTTTAGCTTAGCTTAGCTTAGGGGCCACGCACTCTACCCACTAGGCTACGGTCGCGACAATAATTGTAAGTTACCATTCCTTAAAAATAGTTTGTGAGAGAAAAAAGTAAGTATGAGTTTTTATTAAGCGATGTGTATGAATAAATAAACAGGATAAATTCAAGTGGGTACTTATTTTTTTTTTGTAACGCAGTGTAATTTTTGCCAGTTGGCCCAAAAAACTGTTTTTTTTTTTAGTTTTAAGAATCAGAGAACATGATAAATTATTATGATTATTATGTATTAGAGTTAAGAAGATGGAAAAAGTTAAAATTTTAGTTTTTCAGTTTTTCAAATTCAGTCAAATTCAGTTTTCTCATAGTTTTCTAATAGTTTTATCATATCAATGTTTTCTAATTATTTTCTTTTAGTTTTCAAAGCTTCATAATAGATTTCATAATTAACTTATATTTTCAATATTTGTCAACTCCTCAAGTTAAAAACTATATTTTTCATAAGGGAAAACACAGAAAAATAACAAAATATATTAAAAAAAATCTTGGAATTGCATCAAAACCACTGCTAAGCGCCATCCATGGCCGTGCTTCATAACTCTCCACTCTCTCCTTATTTAATGCGTAAAAAACATACCAATGGAAGAAGGGAGAGTTATCTAACGACTTCTACTGTGGGACTCGAACTTTTCACCGATATTTTCCACATGCATCACCAATGTTTTGACATTGACAGTATAGCTTGGATGCGCCATCACTTTTAATGTAGATTTGGGGAGAAAATACGGATTGTTTATATTCGTGCCAAACATAGTGAAAAAATTTCAGGTTTTCATCAGTCATTATTTTTTGTGCTATAAAAACGGTGAGTATATGCATTGTGTTGGTTTTTCATTTATCTTTAAGATTTCAAAGTGATTTCTGTTCAAATGCACTGAAAGAAATAAATTTCTGATGTTATATCAAAATGTCTATGAATTTATAAAGTGCCGTATGCGCGTGCATACAACATACCGAAGACCAATTTTTAGCGGTATATAGAACGGTATATAGAATGAACGTGAAATTTGATATTTCGCAAGTTGGTGATGAAGAATTGATGAATTGCGTTCGTGGAATTGTAACTAGGATTAAGACGTAGAATGAAGTGAATCTGAAGAATAATGGCAATTATATTCATGTTAAAGGTCAACTGAATAAAGAGAAATTCATAATTTAGAATTTTCACTTGAATGACTTGACGCTTTTTGTGGTTTTATTGAATGTAAGATAAAGCTCCACATTATGTATGATATGTTTATTTTATATCCACACAAATGATATTTCAAAAGCGTTGTGTATAATTCGTCCAAAAAGTGAGAAAATACCCAAAGGAAGTGCATTTATTTAAAGCAGCGTATACGAATCCAAAGATTGGTGTGTACATTATTCTACAAAGTGTGAAGAATATCCCAGAAGTTTTAAATACCCTAAACAACGGTTCGAGTGCACTTTAAAATTTTAATAATTTATTGTATTGTATATTAAATATACCAAACGAAGCACATATTTTTACACGTAAATTTTAGTGTTTTTATTAATAAATACACACAAATTAATTATTGTTCCAATACACTAAAATTAAAAAAAATACACCGAAATTTTAGAAAATGTATTCTCAAAATGGCGCATGAGATTGAACTATGAAAACTACATTAAAAAATTTGTAGCATTAAAATTTGGCCAATTTGTTGGTGCTTTATAATTAAAATTCCTATGTTATACTAAGCTAGTTAGACTTTCCTTCAATACTGTTAAAATTTGCCAATTGATCAGTGTAGAGGCGGGTAACTCAGTGCTGTGCTATGGCACTGTGCTGACTCTCTGCAGTGTGCCATGTGTGCGAGCACACTACGTTGACTCACATAGTGGCACAATAGCACGTAAAGAGCAGAGCTAAGATGCACTTTTGCGCATAAATTGGCTTTCAGGTTCAGTGTTGGTATGTATAGCAGAGTGCTGTGCTAAGCTTCTTCACTGACACTCATTGGTTATCGCTACTGTGCATTGCATTACTTACATTTTGTAAAGTTTTTGCTTATTAAAGTTGTTTTTTGTTTCACTAGCACAAGCGTGCACATGTGCTAGTGAGTCAGCACACAACAAAACTGTGCTATTACCCACCTCCAATCAGTTGTGGTGTGTGGGTTATTTAATATGCATTTTATGGAAGTTTTCACTCTCGCTCTTTGAGGATTGCTGTTGTCGCACAGAGGGGACAGCCGACAGAAATATTAATTTTAATTGAAAATACATTCTATGCAGATGGTGGAGTTTAACCTGCGTTATCTTGCCTTACGAGCCCTTAACCAAATAACCAGTATGGCCGTATAAAATAAATTAATAAAGTTGTTATGCTTGTTTCATTTTTATAATTATAAGGCATGCCACTAATGTCATATCACGGAGTGTTCCTAACGAAAAAATAAATTCAATTACCTCCTGTTCCCACTTGCGTCCATGTTGCTCCGCCAACTGCTTTGAGTCTTCAGTCATCTTTAGCTCTCGCCGCAGCTGCTTGATTTCCGTGTCCATTTGCTGTTTGCGCTGTTTACATTGCTCGCTGCATTCCGGACGTGCCGCCTTGTCTTCAGCCAACTTGCGCGCCTTCTTCTCATTGTTGAGTTGCGATTCGAGAGATTGTTTTTGACGACGTTCCTCCGTTAGGCGACGTTCTGTTTGTTGTAGCTGCGCCATATCGTGTTGCCGCGTGCTTGTCATATCCTGCAGGCGCTTCTCCAGTTCATCGCATTCCTTCTGTTTGGCCTGCAAACAGCTTTTCGTAGTCAAATTTGAATCGAGCTTCTGTCTTAGTTCATTTTCGATTTGCTTCATGTGGCTTATTTCGGTGCGATATTTTTTAACATCTGCCTCGAGTTTCAGGCAGGAGTCGCAAATTTTCGAAACCACCTGCGAGGCGATATTGGAAATTGTTGTAGCTGTTGATAATGTAGATGTTGTTGATGAAGATGTTGATGATGCCGACGAGGATACTGAGGAGGCATCGGAGTTGTTGTTGTTGATATTGTTAGGATTGTTGTTATTATTGCTGGTGTGATCTTTTTCTTTAGCTGTTGAATTGTTATTTTGATGATGATGATGATTGCTGTTATTGTTGTTGTTGTTATGCGAAGAAACTGAATGATGCTGATTGTGATTGTCCTTGGAAGCATTGTCCTTTTTAGAGCGATTGCGACGTCCTGAGAGTACAACAGAAAATAAATAGAAAAACATTTAAATAGAAATTAAAACTTTTAACCTTTTGTCTTTTCTACTGGCTCCACCACAACAACATCTTCCGTATCATAATTTAAAACATTGCCATTGGACGTCGAAGTGGAAGAATTTAAAGACGATTTCTTGGAGTGGTTCGCTGCAGTAGCACCACGATGATCATCTACTTTAAATTATATAGAATTTTAAATGCATTAAAACCATTTTACGTATATTAAAAAAACATTTACCATGTTTATCCTTAGAGTTTTGGGTCTGCGGCTGCTGCACCTGCTGGTAACTACCGCCATCCCAGTCTTTATCTTTACTATTGTTGCTACATTCTGCTGATGCACTTATTTGCTGATAGCTATTGTTATTGTGTTTATTATTTTTACACTCATTGTTGTTATCGGAGGCGGCTGAACTGTGGCCACCACCACCTTTGCTCTTATCTTTGTCCATACTGCGGCGATTATTTTTGCTGCTGCCACCTATGTGTCCATTAGATGTTGCTGCAAGTGAGAGGCATTAAATTAGGTTTATTAAAAAATATTGATGATATCTAAGAACTTTACAGAGAATTAAAATTTATTTTTATGATGGAACCTTCACCAGAAGCATGCAAAAAAAAAGCATTAAAATCGACTCACAATTGCTCTGGCTGTATCTCGAATTATTGGAGTTATGATGATTATGATGATGATGATTGTTATTACTATTACTTTGATGATGATGATGAGCGCTATTATGATGCTGACTTCCTGCTGCGGATGTAGATGAAGTTGAAGATGAAAAAGCATTACCACCACTGCTACTGGCTCCAGATGTACTGCTGCTTCCACCACCACCACCACTACCACTAATTTGCACATAGTTTTTATCATCGCTATGCGTTGAAGCTGACGATGAAGCACCTGCAACCCCGGAGCCTGTCGAAGACGTCAACGCGGAAGCGGTTAGCGTCGCTGAAGACAACTGTTGATTACTGTGATTGCTGTTGTTGTGATGATGTTCATGCTGCTGCTGCTGCTGCTGATTATTGCTATGATGGTGATGATGATTTTGTGCTTGCGTCGCTAAAATACCATTGTTTTGACTATGATTGGCATTCGCAATGGCATTAGCGGTTGCAACCGCGACAACTCCCGAGGACGTTGGATTACTGTTGCTGCTACAAGTATTACTTGAACTAGCTGCATTTTGTGCACCTTGCACTGTTGCTGCTCCCACTTGCGTCTCGTCAGGTGTTTCCTCTTGCGGCAACGCTTGCTGCAACAGCTGCATATAGAATTCATTTTCTTTGGCCACTTCACGTTGTTTGCGCTGACGCATGCGGTAGCCAACATAGCTTTTAAAACCAAAGCCGAGCGTTACGACAGGGTAACCAATGCTGAAGAATAAAAAAAATAAAATATTTTGATTTTTTTAAATTTTGCTCTTATAGCATTAACAAAATGAAATAGAAAACTAATAAATAAAATGAGAACAGTAAGATTCGACATGATGCATTCGCGCTGTATTTTAAATTATTCAAATGTAATGGTCGGATTAGAGTTTATTAAACAACTTTTTAAGGCATTCGAGTAGTTTCAGCACTTTGCTAATTGCAAAACTGATTGGTGTTTTATCTCATAGACGTAAAGACTAGATGCAAGGCGAGGGATTGAGGTTGTTAAAAATAAAAAGAAAACAATAAAAAGCTGTTAATCAATTTAGAACAATTTTATGGTTTGTTTTCTTCAATAACATCACAACTCAAATAACTGATTTTTCAGGAAAAGCAAAAGTATTAAACAGACATGAAATTGCTCCATCTTATCCAAAATATCACTATAACACAAAATATGCCACTAGTTTTGAATAGGCGAATCCTGTGATATTGTGGATCATGTTATATCTGGAGGTTAGCAGTTTTATATAAAATTGCTTTGTTTTATCTGCCTATCTATGGGCACAGCGCTGGGCGCCTTTAAGTTCCAATAAGGTATGTGTTATTTAAGGGCTCACAAAGTCTTTATTGAAACTATATTGATTGCGCAGTTTAGTCTTTCTTTTGTGTATTTAGTTATATTTACTTGGTTACAAATTTCGCACTTGGTAATATATTCTCTAATCATTTTATTCATCCCTTTCCAAACGTTTCTTTACTTTCATTTTGAAATGCATCTTCTTATGCCGCAATGGCCTGCTGTTTTTGAGTCATATTTTTTATTAGATCTTTCATTATTTCTACATTTCCTATTCTTTTTGAAACAATATATAATAATATGTTTAGACAATTCTTATTCTTATCTTCTTGTATCTCATTAAATATTTTTTTAAATCTCTGCACAGATATTTCTTCAAATAATTTATGCAAATTTTCATGCTCTGTATAATATAACTGAGGGGAAACTGGGGAAACTGGGGGCGATGGAACAATGTAATATGTCTGACTGTCTCAACCTGGCGAGGCCAGCATAATCTTTGTGAAATCGCCTCAAGTCGACTCAAACCTCCACGTGGTGTTTCCTGGGCAACGTCAAAACTGACAACCGTTAGTTTGGCGGCTAATCTGAGCGGCGGGCCTCCCTAGGCTTAAAATAGGTTGTGCGTTGGGTTTAAAGCCCACCCGTAAAAACCAATTTCAATGAAAACTAATAAGAATAGAAGAAAACTGATCCCCAAATCTGATGACGACTTCCGCAAACGAAAAACTGATAATGATTTACGGATATGCACCTGGAATGTCCGAACCCTTAATTGGGAAGGTGCATCTATCCAACTGACTGATGTCTTGGAAAGATACAAAGCTGATATCACTGCTATCCAAGAAATGCGATGGAAGGGACAGGGTTGCATTCGGCATGCACCCTGTGATATCTACTACAGCGGCCATGCGGAGAAGCACGAGTTTGGATGCGGATTTGTAGTTGGCAAGAGACTACGGCCCCACGTCCTGCGATTCACACCTGTGAACGAACGACTTGCCATAATCCGCATCAAGGTTAGATTTTTCAATATAAGCCTAATATGTGCGCACGCTCCGACAGAAGACAAGGACGATGAGATCAAGGAAATTTTCTACGAGCGCCTTGAAAATGCTTACGAGCGCTGCCCCCGCCACGACGTTAAAATCGTGCTTGGTGACTTCAACGCTAAGGTGGGCAAGGAAAATATTTTTGGTCCAACAGTCGGAAAGTTCAGCCTCCACGACAACACCTCCGATAACGGAATGAGGCTGATTGACTTCGCCGCAGCACGAAACATGGTCGTAAGTAGCACTAGATTCAAGCATCTCAATATTCATAAAGCCACCTGGATGTCCCCTGATCAAAAAACAAAAAATCAAATTGATCACGTTTTGATCGACGGAAGGCACTCTTCCAGTGTATTGGATGTACGCACGATCCGTGGTGCAAACATTGACTCGGATCACTATCTTGTTGCAGCCAAGATCCGTATACGTCTGTGCGCAGCTAAGAATACACGCAACCCTACACAGAGAAAGCTAGACGTCGACAAGCTGCAATCGAAACAGACAGCCGATGCTTTCGCCACTCGACTCTCACTCCTGCTTCAAAGCACTCCTCCAATCGATGATATATGCGCGCAGTGGACACACATTTCCAACTCCATGCGTGCGGCTGCTGAAGAGGTGATTGGCTACCAACGCCCTCGCCGAAACCAGTGGTACGACCAGGAGTGTCGCGACGCCACTGCAGAGAAAGACGCCGCCTACAAAGCCACCCTGCAGTCGGTTGTAACGCGCGCTGCTAAGGAGCGATACAAAGAAAAGAGGAGGGAAGAGAGACATATTTTCAGGCGGAAAAAAAGAGAGGCAGAAAAGCGCGAGCAGGAGAAGATTGAGATGTATGGTGACAGGAATGAGGCCCGAAAATGTTTCCAAAAAATAAGACGCCTTGCCGATGGTTTTAAAACCGGGGCCTCTTCCTGCAAGGATGAAAACGGGAATCTAGTGACAGATGTCCAGAGTACACTGACGTTATGGAGGGAACACTTCTCTAAGCTTCTAAATGGCGACGCTGACAACAATCCCGCCAATAGAGATATTCCGGAAACCCCAATTGCGGATGACAGCGTCGAGGTTCCGCTGCCCGACTATGATGAAGTTCTGACAGCTATAGCTCGGCTTAAAAATAACAAAGCCGCGGGAGCTGATGGCTTACCTGCTGAGCTGTTTAAGAACGGAGGCGAAGCTCTACTTAAATGCATTCACGAGCTTCTATGCAGAATATGGTCGGAAGAATGCATTCCGAACGATTGGAATCTCAGTGTGCTCTGCCCAATCCACAAGAAAGGCGATCCCACTATCTGTGCCAATTACCGTGGGATAAGCCTTCTTAATATCGCATATAAGGTCCTGTCGAGCGTTTTATGTGAAAGATTGAAGCCCATTGTAAACGAACTGATCGGACCTTATCAGTGTGGCTTCAGACCTGGAAAGTCCACCATCGACCAGATTTTCACGCTACGACAAATCTTGGAGAAGACTCAAGAAAAACAAGTCGACACCCACAATCTTTTTGTCGACTACAAAGCCGCCTTCGACAGCCCAATAAGGAAGCACCTGTACTCCACCATGTCTGAATTTGGTATTCCTGCAAAACTAATACGACTTTGCAGGATGACACTGAGCAACACCAGCAGCGCAGTTAAAATCGGGAAGGACCTCTCCCCACCATTTATTACCAAACTAGGTTTCAGACAAGGTGATTCCTTATCGTGCGACTTTTTCAACCTAATGATGGAAAAGATTATCCGAGCTGCTGATCTGAGACGTAGTGGCATAATATTCTACAAGAGTGTTATGCTGCTTGCGTATGCTGATGACATCGATATCATTGGCCATAATACGCGCGAAGTCAGTGCAGCATTTTCCAGATTAGAAAGAGAGTCAAGTCGAATGGGTCTGTCAGTGAATGCAGATAAGACGAAATACTTAGTGTCAACAAACAAACAGTCCCAGCGTCTTGGAACCCACGTTACCGTTGACAATACCTCCTTCGAGGTTGTGAAGAACTTCGTCTATCTGGGATCCAGCATTAATTCAACCAACGACATCAGCATTGAGATCAAACGAAGAATAACTCTTGCCAACAGGTGTTACTTTGGGCTCAGTAGGCAATTAAGAAGCAGAGCCCTCTCTCGACGAACGAAAATCACGCTCTATAAATCGCTCATCATGCCCGTCCTACTTTACGCATCACAAACCTGGACGCTGAGCAGTTTAGATGAAAAGACTTTAGGAGCATTCGAGAGAAAGATTCTTCGTAAGATCTACGGACCAATCTGCGTCAATGGCGAGTACCGAATACGGTGGAATGGTGAACTGTATGAGCTGTACGCTGACATCGACATAGTCAAGCGCATTAAAATCGAGCGGCTTCGCTGGCTTGGTCATGTTCAGCGCATGAAAGACGATGCTTCAGTGAAGAAAACATTCGATTCGGTACCCAGCGGCGGTCAACGCAGAAGAGGACGACCGCATCTCCGTTGGAAAGACCAAGTAGAGGACAACCTGACGAAGCTTGGAATTTCCAACTGGCGCCAGCAAGCGAAAGACAGAAATGGCTGGCGCAAATTCTTAGATGAGGCCAAGACCGACATACGGTTGTAGCGCCAACTAAGTAAGTAAGTATAATATAACAATTTGTTCAAAATTTATTTTAACTCTGATAATATCTTGTCTCGTATCAGTTATCGATATATTTATTGATTATTGATGTTCATTGGTATTACTAAATCTTCATCAGCCGTTATTGTTTATGTATAAGTTCCATAATCTATTTTACAGTCATAATCTGTTAGAAAAAATCTCTACCCAAAATTCTTTCTGTTCCTATAAGTATATTAATATTTTCCCATAACAGTTTTATTTGTGAAATTCCTAATGAAGTCGTCACCTCATTTGTTGTCCCGTTTATGTAAAAAATTTTGCTACTATCAACATTATTATTTACTACCTTATCTTTTAAAAGAGAAATGTCTGATTCAGTATCTTTTAGCCATGTAACAATATTATTTTTTACCATAACTGTAACATAATTTTTTATTTCATTAGACAGATTTATATTAAGGATATTATGTTGTAAAATTTCGTTTTTCTTATTAAGAATGCCCCGGACTTTGACTACCGGGGGCGTTCCAGTTTTTCCCTGGTTGCCTCTTCTGTTATCATTAATATTTCCATTATTATTATTTCTACTAAATCCTCTATTGCTATTTCCTCTGAAATTATTATTATTTCTTCCTTTATTATCATATCCTGCATTATTATTGTAATTTCTGTTCAGATTGTAATTTCTACCAAAACTTCCATTATTAGAGAAATTATTCTGTCTAAATTGTCCTCTATTTGTATTATAATCGTTTCTACCTTTGCGAAACTTATTAACATACATAATTCGATTATTGTTATTGGGTTATATTTCTGAAGCTCTCCTAATGGTCTCTGCTAGCTTTACAGGTCTTGTTGCTATAAAAAAAGATTTAAATGGCTCAACTAAACCATTCTTGAAAGTTGTCAAACCAATTTAGTCATTTAACTACTCTATTATCACTCGGTTTGTTTCGGTTCGCTCACTAATCTGTAGTTCTGTAGTTAGTAACGCTAATAAATTTTCTATATTTTACCCAAATAGAGTAGAACTCAAAGTACTTTGATTCATTCGTGCTAGCTCAATGTGAAGTTTTGAGGTTGTCTTATTAGATCTATATGCTTTTTGAAGCGTTTTTTTAAATTGTTCAAGAGTAGTTGGTTTTGTTAAAATCTTATTTTTACCTTTTCAGATAGTTTCGTGACCAGAATAAATTTGATTAACATTTGTTTCTGTTGATCATTCTTCACGGAATCATGATAGAATTTAAATCCTTAAATCAGGAAAATCAGGAAAATCAGAAACAACAAAAACAGAAATATTCAAAATACTGGATAACGATTGTTACTTTGCAAGAATAGGGCTGTTATTTTTTTATTTTTTAAATGTGCTATTTGTTATATTATTAAAATTAATATTTTTAATTATTTGTTTTTTACATACTTTCCAAAATGCTTATTTATACAATAAATGATTACAATTACTATAAAAATAATGGATGCTATTCCTATAATGTTGTTTATACTGTATTTACTCCTGCTGCTGTTGTTCTTGTTATTATTATTGTTCATCATCATTTTATTTTCATGCTTGGCTATCGGTAGTACAATTTTCCATACCATGCATAAACTTTTTTTTATTAAGATGTTCTTCTAGCTCATTTACCTCCATCCAGATTGCTTTTATATGGGTAAATTTTTAATATATTAAGGTGAAGTAATCGCAAAATCTTGTCTTAGGCAGGTATAAAAAAATATCATTACCAAAACTACATATAGTATGACTCATGGTAGAGGGCAAATGCTTCTGCGTATTTAACTCGATTTTTTGGATATGACGTTATTAAAGAAAACGAGCGATATGGTATGTTCTATTAAATTCGATGCCTAAAAAATTTCAATTTGGTAGAATTTTTCCAATACAAAACTCCTTTGAAGTTGATATCGTATTTCCATGAAATTGATTTTCGAAATTGATTTTTGGATGCCATTGTTTAAGAAAAATCGAGCTCTCCTAAGGTCATAATTATTTTGTTCTATAACTTCATAACGTAATACCATTCCGGATGAATGAGGGTTACAAGAGGGTTTGCTAGAATAAAGTTATCAGGGTCTCCTAATAAATATGGATTATAGAGAGATAAAACTACAACTTGGAACAAATTCAAATTTCGTACATCAAAAAAATCTACGTACATTTTACCATTTCCTATATGTTGATAAAAAAATCCAAAACTAAGAAGTATACAAAATATTTTGATAAGATTAATATCAATAAGGCCGTATATAAGACGTTTTACAAACCTCCCTCCCCCTTAGCAGTCCAGAATATTTTAATATATTAAATAAAAATACAGATATTCTAAATTATTTTATTTTACCATAACATAAAGATAAATTGAAAATTGTATATGGACATTTCCAAACTGGCGTTATGGGCGATTTGTACGAAGAAATATTAAAAAAAGAATGCAAATGTCTCAAATAACCTCTTTTATATTTGCGTAGTAATTAAGTAGCACTATATTAAGTAAAAACAATGACAACAATCGATCCCAAGGACTTAAGGATATAAAAAATATTTGCTGAAGTTACGTTACAAAAAACAAGTGATTTTTGACTTGACTTAAAACATAAGCAAAACGCTCTAAATTGGGCAAGACTTTTTGTATACAACTTAAGTTTACAACATAAGTTTATTTTCCAAGTGATCAAATTTCAAAATCTCTAGTTTTTTTAACGGTTACTGCCGTTACGTTACTTAAACTTGCATTAAGTTAATTCGGTAATAAAGTAACTTGGTAGTTAAGTAAATTATATAATTAAGTAATTAAAAAACAAATTTAATATATTTTTCTTTCCTTGCCTTATTTTAAACGAATTTTTAATCAAACAAAAAGTTTACGAAACATTTACTAAGCATTTACGAAAAACAAAAACTACATTTGTGAAACAGTGCAGACGATTTGATTATCATGGTAAATGAATTTATGTATAAATTGCTTACATTAATAAAAATAAAATGTTTCTTTTAGATAATTGCCCTTATTCTTGTTGTCACCTCGCCTATATTCTGTATAATATAGTTCTATAATCTGGTATTCTTATTGTCATTTATTTATTGTGAGTTCACAAACTCACGTCACATATACATATGTATATATCAGAATAATGACAAATATCATCAAATAATAATTTTTAATCAGTTTTAATTTTTTGGTCACGGTCATCATGGTAAATGAATTTATGTATACATTGCTTACACTAATAAAAATAAAATGTTTCTCTTAGACAATTGCCTTTATTCTTGTTGTCACCTCGCCTATGTGAGAGTTCTCAATTTTTTGGTCACGGTAGACTTTTCTGTGGAAATGTCCATATGCTTAGTTTGGTAAGCTGATATTAAGTTAAATATAGTATTTTGCAACTCATACCATCTTCCATTTAATTGTGCCATCTTCCAAAAAAATATATTGAACCGCTTCAAATTTTCAAACAGCTCAAATTTGACAATTAAAAGTTTTGTTCAAAGTTTTCTATATGATCTTGTTATTTATTATGTTAATTTTCTATGATTTAAATACAAATTCTAAATGTTTGATAGTTTAAATTATTCTTGATTTTAAATACAAATTCTAGTTGTTTGATAGTTTAAAATCGTTTATTGAGCTTTAGGTCAGGTTAGAACAATTAATTGCTCTAACGAATTTTTTTCAAAGAATTCCAAAGTATTTTTATCATTCAAGGCATTATATTTTTATGATTTTACTTTTCAATATATAAAATTAATAGCTATGCAATAAAAACCATATTCAATTTGAATTTCAAAAAATGGCAGCAAACATGATAAATGGCAACAAAACTTGAAAAATAGTGACTAAAGTTGAAAAATTTTAACGAAAGTTGAATAAGTATAATAAATACTCGTATAACACAAAGTTTAATTAAGTTTTTTTCAGTTTTCGACTTTAACGGTCCTGAATTACACTTTATATGTTTTTCTGGTTCAATTAGAAGTTAAAAATATTTGCACTTCTTTGAAGGGAAAAATCTGTCACATAACGCATACTATGGTTTGTATAAAAATAATTAAAAAAGATTTTTCAACGAAACAATTATGAATATGTAGCAACAACCAGATTATATTAAAAAAACTTTCATAAAAAAACTCGTGCACACTTCGCAGATTTTTTCGTTTATATTGATGCAGGTAAAAACCACTTCTATTTTGTGGCACGTAACGTATCATTTTTGATGGCTTCTATCTCAGAGCCGAACTTTTGACAACTCTTAGCTTTTACATCTTGTATATTGCGCTTAGTAAACTATTGAAAAATGAAAATAAGAAAACTTTAAGTTTAATATTTTTTTGTTTTTCCGCTCAAAGTCGTATGACTGTCACGTGCGTAGCTACGGAAATGCCCATATGTATTTTTAAATAAAGGATGATTTTTTTGCTATCTGTTTTTTCAGTATAAAGTTCTTGACACTTCACGCGTGATTCGTAACATGTGGATAATCCAAAAAGGTTTGCCATTTCACCATAAATAGACTAAAAAACGACAGCGCTTGCAAATCATTGAATTTTATTATCAAAATTCATGCTCTGTGAGAAATGTGTTTTTTATCAAAAAAATGTCTTCAGCGACGAAGTTAATTTTTGGCTTAATGGGTACGTTAACTAACAGAATTGCCTAATTTGGTCGGAAGAGCAGCCAGAGGCAGTTTACGAGCTGCCAATGCACCCTAAAGAATGCATTGTTTGGTGCTGTTTGTGGACCGGCGGCATCACTGGACCGTACTTTTTCAAAAACAATGAAAATCACAACGTTATAGTCCCAACAACCCAAGGTACCGTGCGAGGATTACCGACTTTTTTTGCCCAAAATGGAAGAATTGGACTTAGTTAATATGTGGTTTCCACAAGACGGTACCACATGCCGCACGACATGCGATTGGACCTATTGAGAGGCGAGTTTGGTGAGCAATTAATCTTACGTTTTGGAACAGTCCATTGGCCATAAAGATTATGCTATTTGACACCACTAGGATATTTTTGGCAAGCTACGTAAAGTCTCTTGTGTACAGAGGCAAGCCAGCTACAATTGCAGCCCTGGTAGACAACATTACAGCTGCCATTCAGAAGATACATGCCGAAATGCTGGAAAAAGTATGCCAAAATTAGAGCTTACGGATGGACCACCTCAGGCGTAGCCGCGTGTAACATTTACATGAAATAACCTTTAAAAAGTGAATAGCAGGCATTGATGTATCGCTCCAAATAAATATTTTATTCACTATATGAATTGGTCCGAAGATTATTAACCAAAAATACGCATGTCTGGTCATATTCTTAAACATAATATAGTTGCGCAGTTTTGGTTAATAATCTTCGGACCAATTCAAAATAAAACACACTGATACATTGCATAAATGCGTTTACGAAGTCAGCCTCTGTATATAAATTGAACAAAACTATTATCAAGTTGATCAAGTGTCTAATCGCTATTTTAAAAGTTTCAAATAATGAAGCGCAGTTGGACATCTATAGGTAAAATCCAAAAGTGCTGGGCCGATTTTATGAAAAAGTTTTAAAATATCATATTTGTGCTACAGAACCGGTCCCTAACCGGTGTTTCTTTTCGAAATTTTAATAATAAGTACATATTTTGTCTTATGTCACATTGCATATTCGTTTTATCTTCACGCGTATTTGTTGCGAGATTTTAATAAACTTCATGTTGGTCTCTACTACTTTTGTTTTTGCTCAGCTAGCACAGCGCAACAAAAAAAAAAACCAGATGAGCCTCAAGCAAGGCGAAAAGTGAGATACATATTAATGCAGTGCTGCGCTCCGAAACAAAAGAAGAATTTTTTTTATTTCGTTTGATATGTATTGTCTTATGGAGGTTCATAAAAAAAAAGACCGTGGGAAGCCGCGGACAACTGCGGCCAGCTAGTACTATATAAATAACGAAAAGTCTCGCCCGAAGAGGCGAGATTGTGTTCAAAATGATTACGATTCTTGTTTTGTTAGTTTATTCAATTCGGTATAGTCGCCCATCATACCTTCATCCCAAAATCCTCGGTACAGATTGTCAATTGACATCATCTGCTGGTGAAATCTTTCCTCATGTTCGTCACTCTCATCGCCGAGATTCTTCGGAAAAAAATTCAAATGGGAGTGCAGAAAGTGAATTTTCAATGACATATTTACTTCCATTTGTTTATTGTTCTTGATCAAATCGTAAGATTCACTTTTATTGTTCCTGAGGAAGCTAAAAACAATCAGTCCTATCATGAATAATTTTCACGCGGAATCCGAAAAGGAAGTTTTCATTTTTAAGATACAAAGCTCAAAATCAATTTAGAAATTTGTAATGCAAATTGGTTGCTAAACTGTTGATGAACAAATTTGCATAAAAAATTTCCAAAATGCTCTTGAGCTTTAGCTTTAAATGAAAACTTCATTTTCCGATTCCGCGTGAAAATTATTCATGATAGGGTTGAATCATTCTAATTCATTCAAATTGAAGATCGTTCAACACCTTTTTTATTTTTCCTTTCCAACGAAGACCCCTTCTTTTATCTTGGCATCAGGAAGATTTGTGAAAATGGTTTTCAAATATATGAATGCTTCGCCTTCTTTGTATAACGCCTTTACAAAATAACGCCTTTCATAAGACCAAGTTTATTGGTCCAATTCCGCTTTTTCCTTTGACAGTTCCAAATCTCTTATCCAATCATTCAGTTGGGCTTGTGAAAAACGTGAGTTTTGCTTTCAGTTGTAAATACATTTCCTCCAGTGGTTCCTCCGACTCCACTGAATCGAAGGATTTTCGATTGTTTTCACTTATTGAATCGGCACAAATAGGATATGGAACATCATTCGAATGAGGAACTGGCAATGAAACGATCTTGATAGTGGCGTATGTCACTCGTTTGTGTCTTCCAACGCCAGCCACTTTGGTCAGACAAAAATAGCAATCGCTTAGGTGACAATACGGTCGTCTCCATATCATCGGAACATCAAATTTCATGTATCGTTTTTTGACCGAGCTCATTAATAGTGACACAATATTAATTTGCGCGATTGACACAAAATACTTTGCGTACATGGTACATCAATATTTTTCCACAATACCAAAATAATGAAGATATGACGTTTGCAGTAAATGCGTTAAATTGAGTCGATTCTTTTCGAAAGAAAATTCACCGCACAGGTAGCAGAAAATATGTTGATCGTTCTTACACTGTAATTCCCGCAGTCTTTTACTCATTTTATTTTGTAGTTTATTTTCTTTCTTTCGTTACAAATTGAGCGCTTCTTTTGTTTGTCACGTTGTTTGCTAGAATGCTAGAAAGTTCTTGCTTCTATTTCTTTTATACAACTCGTCAGCGTTCAATAAAACCACGTAGAAAATAGTATAGTAGTAAATTCGAAATTAGTTTGTTTTTTTTGTAAATTTTTCTGAAAAACACGCAAAATCTGTAAAAATTGTATTTATTTCCCGAAACTAACAGTTGAATAAAAAAATATGTATGCAATGTTGCAAGAAATTTTAATAGCTTTAATTTGATATCTTGTTTGGTTATTGTTATTGGTTCGAAAGATATTTGCTATTGCGAAACCAACTTTTTTCTTGTAAAAAAAACTACAGTGGGCAACATCTCGAAAATAGAGTGACAGAAAAAAATGGCATTTTCGAAAACACCGACCAATTTTACATTAGAAATAGATAGTAGCATTCATTGCACATTCTGGCTGTAAGCCAGTGTAATCAAACGCTATATAATTTTTCTTTTCTAGAAAACTTTCAATGAATGTTAAACGCATTTTCAACAAAACAGTGAAGCAGAAACCGGTTGAACAATTAACTGGTTCTGAAAAGTTCCTTCGATACCCTAGCGAGCTAAGCGGTCTAAATTATTCTGCTCTAAACACTTTCATTTTAGATTTTAAAATCATTGAAAATGTCTTCAAATATCATGCACTATATTTATTTCCCCCTTTTATTTGTTTCATCAACTCGGATACTTCGCACAAAACGAATGCGCTGAAGTAAAGCCAGAATAGAGAGAGCACATAATCTAATTCTGAACTACACTCACTGCTGTTATTACTTGGTGGCTCTTTACTCTTTGTTCTCTATCTTCTTGAGTGAGGTTGGGTTGCTTCGAGTTGATCGAACTAAGATCAGTACAACTTTAATGGGTGCACCATGGTAGAACTTGCTCTCTTTTTCTCATAGCCAGAATTGTGAAACTCAAGCATTTTGCTCTTCTTGCCTATTTTTGCTTTCTTATCGCATTCTCATCATTTTCAGATTTTGTATGAGCTGTCAACTTCGTTTTGACAGTTCCGGCAGTCTGTCTCTCCGAAATGCATCTACCTTCTCTAATTCTACTATGGGGTGCACTCATGAATGTTTATTCAAAGGCCATATGTATGGTGAGAAACAAGAAACTATACCCATGAATGTGGTTGTGTATTCAAGAGTGAATAAATTTATGCAGATGTTTCATCCAAACCAAAACTATGACCAACCTACGGACTGAAAATTTTCCACAATTGTCCACGAATTTTCCAGTTTTAAAAGATTTTTAATGATGCAGAAAAATCGTGCACGATTCATTTATACAGTTTTATTGACTACTACATAAGAGATCATTGAAAAAAGGCAATTCTGACCTTTAAGCATGATTGCAACTAATAAGACAAGAAGCTTTTCAAAACAATCCGTAAAATTAATTAATTTCATAACAAAAATCATGTAAAGATTTCTAGTGTATTATTTTTGACAAATAATATTTGATTATATTTAAATATTTGTTACCAATGCGCAGCAAAAGGTCGACATAGATCCAAGTGTGGCATGTGTCGACTATCTTTCCATCTGATGCCTGCTTCTAAATAAACAAACAGCATCCATAATATTATTGTTGGCAAGCAAATGCCTTTATCTAGAGTTGGTAAGGAGATTAAATAAACAATATTTTAAATAAATCCAAATTGTGAAAGAAACACAACTTACCTGTATGCCAGACATATTGCACCCAAACATATGTACTTGCAGCAAATAGTAGCCAGTGCACTGGTATAAAGAATAAACACACCAAATCGGATGTAATTGCAATGCATACAAATAATACAGAAAAAGCCTGTAAAAAATATTGGTTTTGTATTTATTTAAAGAGAAGTTATAATAAAAACTTACCAGTCCCTTATATTTAAATGAGTCATGTACCGATCGTAAAAGTAGCCAAAAAGGCCATAAAAATTCAAAACGAAACATAAACATAAAATCGGCTGTTATCACAATGGCCCAAAGTACCAGAAATTTCATATACAATACAGTTGTGCTGAAATAAGAAAGAAAATCATTAAATTAAACACATGGCAAGGAAGAAAGAGAGACGTTAAATAGATAAAAAAAGAGATCTAAACAGTTATACAACTTATTTTATGGAGCACTTAAAATATGTGCGAAATACTTGTTTAATAGCGTTATGTGTGCAAGGTTTTCCAAATGTAATATCTTAATTTCGTGAAAGCTAACCAACCAAGCGTATTTATCAAGTGAGAGCTAATCGACTTCAAATATAATCTTCTTAAACCTTAAAGCTCGTAATCCACATAATTATCGAAGAATTTATTTTTTAATAACTTTGATAGCAGAGAGGAGTAAAATGAGCTTTTAAAACACACTATCTCTATGTTCTATTTATCTTACCTCAAGTTTCTCATAAACTTTGCTCTCGATGTTCCTCTTAATTCTATGCAATGGCATGTAATATAACTTGTTTGACAAAGCTTTTTGTAAGATCACGATTGACTTGCTCAAATGTATGTGACACCGCTTAAATCTTGTCTTGCCTTTAAAGGGGTGGGATATAAATGATACACAAACTTACAGTCTAACTAGTGCATCTTTTATTATTTGTTTCTTAAGACTTTTTATGGAACCCTTATACGGTTTTGCGCTACTAGGACAAAAACTTTAAGAGCTAAAAACGCGTTTAAGTTACTTTATTAAGGAACCTCGAAAAAAGAGCCACACAAGCACTGAGTCGTAGATGGAGATATACCCAATGCACCATTGCGAAAAAATAACTCTGTTCATTTTGGCAAGCCCGCGCAGAGATTGCACTAGTATACTAGTGCGTATCCTCACTGGTCACTGCATGGCGGCAGCTCACGAGACGAAGCTGGGCATCACATGACAACTGCAAGAAGTGAAAGGAACCAGGTACTGCGGAGACGCTACTGTGCACATGCCCTGTCCTACTTACATCGACACTTAAATACCTAGGCTCATAAGTTTCTGTCTCTGAAAGATGTAGCCGAAATATCTTTTTAATACCTACCAAGACTTACGAATTCAACACAAATCCGGATTGACCTAGTCTAAGATACTTTATAAAATTTTAAGTATTTAAAAATTTTAACGCAATCTTGCAATTAATTTTTTTTAAAGTGTCTTCGTGTTGGTCAAAACTTCTTAAAATCTATTTGACCGATCGATTTCATATTTGATACATTTTTTTTTTCATTTCATTGGCTAGTGATTATAAGAAGGAAGCACTTTAAACCCATATTTTACTATAATTCCCTTTTATATTTTCAGCGTAAATAAAAAGAAACTCAGACGTGTTGGACTATATCTTTGCTGAGTGAAAAATTGTCCTTACAACGTTTTCTTTCAGAAACATAACATACCTACTCTGTTGCAACACAGGTGTTGGACTGTGTATTTAAAATTAAAATACTTTTGCTGATATTCTGACCGTTTCATTTTTATAAATCGAAATACAACCAAGCTCATGTTGTTTAGGAGATGTTGTGTAACACATCAAAAAAAGTTTCACATCAATCCGTCAAATAGTTTAGAAGTTTACTCGAAACACGCACAATAAACGCAATCAAATTGTTTCTCTTTATTATTAGTATAGAGGAATATATAACTTTCTGTATTTCTTAATTGTGCTCTAATTAAAACTTTTCTCAGCAATTATTTTTTCCATAAGAATAATAGCCAGAAATGCTCAAGCTAGATTTAAGTTAAAGTTTTTATTTTGAACTTAAGTACGTAGGTTAGGTTAGGTTAAAGTGGCTGAATCAATTGAGACATAGGTACCATAGGTACCATAGGGTTGATTTCCTTTCTCTATTTAAACCAATTTGAGCTGTTCACAAAGCTTAGGATTCGGTATACCGACGATTCCGAGAGATCGTCAAGGTCCTTGAAAAGCCAGTTGTTTAAGTGAAGAAATTGTTTTTGAGCCAGCGATGGGCAAGTGCAGAGGAAATTTACTGTTGATTCTTCCTTCTTTTCATCTCTACAGCTTTTGCAGAAGTCGTTGTGGGGGATGCTTAACCTCTGAGCATGTCTGCCAATCAGGCAGTGCCCAGTAAAGATTCCTCTGTACTGATGTAGTCTCTACTAAGGGAAATGAGTTCTTTTAAACGCTTAAGAGTAAGTTTGGGCCAGATTTGCCGCGTTATAATACACTTGTTTCCTGTTAACCATTTGCTATTGGTTTTATTACAGGAAAGCTCATGTGTAAGGAGTTTGCATGTGTTAAGAGGAATACCAAGACTTGCCTTATCCGTGGATAATTGTTGGGTAGTGCCTGTGCGAGCGAGCTCATCTGCTGCGGGAATCCAGCATAGAAAGATCCTGAGCTGCTCTGCCATCTCATTTAGAGATTTGAGGCAATTGAGAACTGTTTCAGATGTTATTTAAACAGTTTCTAGGGCTTTCAAATCGGCTTTTTTATCAGATTGTATGCAGAAATCGCTGCAATGGTCAGGGATCCTGAAGGCTATATTGATGTTTAATGTTTCAGAGTAGACTCCTCCACCTACTTTGCTATTTAATTTTGATCTATCGGTAAAGATCTCAATGACTTTGTTGGGTGAAAGATTTCTTAGTTTCCACTCATCTCGAGAGGGAATGGATACATCGAACTTCCTGTAAAAGGATAGTTTTTGTGTGATGTAGTCAATGGACCTGGGTATAGGAGGAAGAAATTTTCTAATGCAGGAGTGCCTTAGCGTATCTTCTTTCCACTGAGAGGTCTGAGTCTGTTTGTCGTGTGCTTGCCACCAGACAATATCACCATATAGTTAGCAAGATTGGCCTTGTAATTGCTGTATATAGCCAGTGAGTAACACTTGGTTGTAAGCCCCACCTGCTACCCACTGCCTTTTTGCATGAGTACAGGGCAATATTCGTTTTTTTGGCTCTCTCGGGCAGATTGGGCTTCCCGTTTAGTTTTATATTCAGTAAAAGGCCCAGGTATTTTGCTTGATCTAAGAAGCTAAGTTTTGTGTTTCCCAGTTAAGGAGGACTAATTAGAAGTAAATAACGTTTTTTGGTGAAAACCACTAACTCAGTTTTATTTGGGTTAACGCTAAGCCCACAGCTGATAGCCCAGTTGACTAGAGTATTTAGGCAGTTTTGCATAATGTCTCGAAGTGTAGATATGTATTTTTCAGAGGTAACAATAGCAACGACATCGTCGTAAGCTATCACTCTGCACCCCTGTAGTTCCAGGTTCATTTACTGCTAAATTCCAAAGTAGAGGCGAAATAAACCCTCAGGGAAATATTCAGATCTTAACGTGGATGCCTTTTTAAATTTTGCACTAATAGTCCTGCCAACTAGCTTTGATTTATCAGTGCTATCAGTGCGGCAATAAAAGCTATCATTGTATATTCCTTCTGATGGTGGGATTTTTCAATGATGGACACTATGGAGTGGAAAGCTGTTTCCACGGATTTGCCATTGGTGTAAGCATGTTGTGCTATTGACAATGGCTTCTTTTCTATCATGAATCTCAAGTGAATGTCGATTAATCTCTTGAGGATTTTTAGAAGAAAAGATGAGAAACTAATTGGTCGTCTTTTGGGCTTACGTGTGACCTTTTGCTTTGTAAACGTAAGTAAGTAAATAAGTTATAATTGTAAACAACAAAAAGTTTTAATTTAATTCAGTCTTTGCAACTTATTCAGTCTCGATGGATTCGGAAATACGTGCAACTCGTTATTTATTTATATGTTTGTAATTATTTCCAATGTCAAATTTAATTTCATGTTTTCAAGAAAAGTTAAGCCATAGATATATTTTTCAGACAATGAAGGCATTCAATGTGTTTGTGTGTGATAATTAAGGACAGCAATTATGTGGAATGTGTTGAATTGGTATGTGACAATTGAGGTGAATATTTCATTCCGACAGAATGTAAAATTGAGGCAGCATAAATTTATTAACGAAACTACTTTGTGACCACTTCTAAAAACTTAATCTTCAAAATTTGAAAAAAATTAATTTTTACTGCAAACCACTGGTTTTAATCACAAAATATTGGGTACTCTATGTTTTTTCTGTAATGCATTCGCATTGGAGAAACTTCTCTGTAGCACCTCATCATTCATATTGGCATATTTATTGCTTTCCTTTTGACTGGCATTCGACATTCTCTTCGAGTTGTTGCCGAAAACTTTTCATTGATTCAGTGTGGATTAGTTTATTATTCCTCGTGACTTGTTTGTTTTGGACAAGACTTTGTACGTTTGTTATTACTTTGTTTTGTTTATTTGTTGATGCCCTAAACAGAGTATAAGGTTTTTTGAATGGTTCGTCTAATTAGATTTATTTGATTCTCTCACTTCAGCATTGATATTAAATTTAGATAGATGTTTGTATTTTATTCATTTATGTTTGTAGCAATATTTTGCTGTTTATTAGCTCACTAATGGATTTACTTTTGATGTTTGTGTTTACTTTCTGCTTTAGGCAAATATTGTGCTGCTTTAATGTGTAGCGGTTAATAAACTTTTATTTACGATTTTGCACATTTGGAAATTGAAGCTAATTAAATATTTGGCACGGTGAGAGAATATTTACTGCGAATGCAAAATTAGCATCTTTTCTAGAACTCTCAACTTTTCAAACTAAAAGCTTAAATAAAATTTTCATCAGATGCGCATTAACAATTCAGACGAGTTAATGCGATATCTGGCTTCAGTGGAAAATGATTGAAAAAACATCTGAATAATTTAAATATCATATTAGGTCTATTTCCGCACTCGATTCAAGTAACTTGAAGTTACTTGAAAGCGTTTCCTTACACATTTTTCAAGCTCGAGAGAGTAGAACAAGCAAAATGTCACTTCTATTCTATTACAATTACTTGAACTGTACTTGAAAATTTTTTTCGAGCACGAATTTCTAGCTACGAACAGCTGATCGTAAAAAAATAAGATCAATATTTTTTATTGTTTTGTGAAATAAAAAACTATTCTTATCATTCAATGAAGTGTTATTGTCTATAAAGGGTGATTTTTTTGCTATTTGTTTTTTCAGTGTTAATATTTTGACACCTGACGCGTGATTCGTAGCATGTTGCAAAGCCAAAAATGCTCAGTAAGGTTTGCCATTTTACTATGAACAGCGCTTGCAAATCATTGAATTTTATTCTCAAAATTCGTGCTCTGTGAAAAATGGTGATGATCCATTTTTTACAGAAAAATTGCCTTGAGCGCAATGGGTACGTCAACAAACAGAATTGCCAAATTTGGTCGGAAGAGCAGCCAGAGACAGTTCAAGAGCTGCCAATGCACTGTTTGGTGCAGTTTGTGAGCCGGCGGCATCATTGGACCGTACTTTTTCAAAAATAATGTAAATCACGTTGCAGTAAATGTACCAAGGTACCTTGCGATGTTTACCGACATTTTTTGCCCAAAATGGAAGAATTGGATTTAGTTGATATGTGGTTTCCACAAGACGGTGCCACAGGCCACACGGTACGCGATACCATGGACCTATTGAGAGGTGAGTTTGGAGCAATTAATTTTACGTTTTGGAACAGTCCATTGGCCGCCAAGATCATGCGATTTGACCCTACTAGGCTATTTTTTGTGAAGCTACGCGAAGTCTCTTGTGTACAGGGGCAAGCCAGCCACAATTGCAGCCCTGGAAGACAACATTAAATCTGCCATTGGTGAGATACCGGCCGAAATGCTGGAACGTATGCCAAAATTGGAGCTTTTGGATGGACCACCTCAGGCGTAGTCGCATGCAACATTTACATGAAACAATCTTTAAAAAGTAAAAGGCAGGCATTGATGTGTACCGCTGCAAATAAAAATTTCATTCACAATTGCAAATTTTCTGTTTTTTTTAGTTTTTAAAATCCAAACTCTTAAAAAAATCACTTTTGTACAAAGTGTTCTTTGTAAGAATAAACTAATAATTTTAAGCAAAATTTTATTTTTTTTCTATTGCAAAAAAAAGCTGACAGCTGTTGCGCTTGAAACTTATTTTAAGTCGTTTCCGTACTTTTTGATAAATACGAGGGCAATTTGAGAAATTAGTGAATTTTTTTATTTCTCGCGTAGTAACTTTAATGCAACACTGATCTTGTCAACTAACATCTGTTAATAGAATACTGTTCATTTCAGCTCGCTGCGACGCTCAGTTTGTGTTTGGCAGTCATTGACAGCAGACGATGTTGATTTTTAGCGTAAATGGAAAAGTGAATTTTGTGTGCTCATCATGAATTATTTTTTGCGCAAAAAACCATCCGCCAAACCAAGGAAAGGCTTGATAAATACTATGGGGACTCTGCACCATCGATTGGAATGATTTACAAGTGGTTTACTGAATTGCGATGCGGTCGTACAAGCACAAGTGACGCCGAACGTTACGGACGCTTAAATGAGGTCACCACACCAGAAATCATTTGAATATGAGAAAATTTTCCGCAAAATGGATGCCGCGTTTGCTCACTCTCGACCATAAACGCGATCATGTGACTGATTCAAAGGCGTGTTTGGCGATATTGAACAAAGATAAGAAGGATTTTTTCCGTCGATTAGTAACCGTGGATCCATCACTACACACCAGAGACAAAGGAACAGTCGAAACAGTGGACTTCACCGACCGAACGTGCTCTGAAAGCCGGAAAGGTTATGGCGACAGTATTTTGGGATAAACGCTGTATAATCTACATCGATTACCTTCCACCGAAATGATCGATCAATTTCGAATACTATGCAGCCGACTTGGACCCTTTCAACGACGTTTTGAAAGAGAAACGTCCCCATTTGGCGAGGAAAAAATTACTCTTCCATCAAAACAATGCGCGCGTACACATGCCCAGCTCGCATGGCAATATTCTATGAATTTAAGTGCGAATTGCTTCCTCATTCAGCATATTCTCCATATTTGGCCCCCTCCGACTATTTTCTGTTTCCAAACCTAAAGAAATGATTCGGCGGAAGGAAATACACCACCACAGAGGAGTTCATCACCTAAACAGAGGCCTATATTGAGGACCTTCCGAAAACGTATTTTTCAGATGGGATCAAAATAATTTTTTTTTTACTGCAACTGCAACTGTCCTTATTAGTAACTCGTTTAGTTCTACGACGAGTAGAATCAGTCAAACATTAAAACTTTAAATCATATTCTTCATTGCAAAACCTTAATTTTTGATGCAATGAAGCAATAAATTTACTATTTATCTAACTATATCAACTACCTGGTAAATCTATCATGGGTTTTACAAAAAAAAAAGCGTTTCGTAGGTATTTTTAAGAATTTTTCTTGTTCAGAGACAATTTTTTTAACTCGTTTATTAATCAGTCAACATTAAAACTTATAATCATATTCTTTATTACAGAACCTTAATTTTTGATGCAATGAAGCAATAAATTTACTATTTATCAATGTTTATCACGCGGCTTATAAAAAGTGCAAAGACAAGATAAATAATTGTTTGTCGATTGCTCTTTTCAAATAATACAAGAATCAACATTGTTTGCACCTACTCGCCTCATTTTGACCCTATATTCCTATAATGACAGTTTATCCCCAGCTGATTTTCAGCGAATAATACTACCTGGTAATTCTATCATGGGTTTTACCAAACAAAAAAGCGTTTTCGGCAGTATTTTTAAGAATTTTTGTTGCTCAGAGACAATTTTTTAATTTCTTTCTCAAAGGCATTATTAATCTTGGAAATTTCTGCTACAAAAGCACGTGAACAGACCTATAATCAAAATCAGCTGTTGCTTTAAATTTGGTTATTTTATTTACTTTTTGTGTGTTCGCGTCGAGTCAAGTTCGAATGAATGCGCCTACACGATGTGCACAGACTACAATAACATAACTTTTAGATTCAGAAATCAATCAATCAGAATAAGAAAATGCAGATTTGTTGAGCCGAGTCACGGCGATGTTTGATTTCGTAAGCTTCGTAATCAATTAATTCATTTACTCACCTGCCGTACATGCCTTCCGTAATTTTGTTACGTTTTATCGGTCGTCGTAGTTTGCCGCAATCGGCATTACGTCGCTTCATGTTGTCCAAATTTGTGTGTTGTTGTTGAAAAAGTCTGACTTCCTGTCTTTATGCCTGCCTGCCGGATTGACTTTCTGCCAGCCACTAACGTTCACGTTGTTCTTTGTTGTTGCTGCGCGAGCGAATGTTTGATACAATTGATGTTGTTTTTGTTGTTGTAGCTGCTGCTTTCAAAATGTCTTTAGTTTTAGATAAAATATCTATCTCTATTCCTTTCTTACTTTTGCTATCTTCGTCTATTTTTAAATGTATTTTTATACTTTTTATTTAATGCTTTCCATCGAAAAATATTTGTTGTTGTAATATGTTGTTACATTATTACATTGAAGAACGCCAAGGAAGCGAACGGCAAATTAATGACGAACGTACGACGACGAACCAAACAAAATTGAGACAAATGCCTGCGCTATTCTGTGCCGTGGCAAGCCTTTCTTGCCAAACACAAAGTGTGCTCGAAGAAATTCCGCTCCAACAAACACCAAAATGTATTAATTTTTGTTTTTATTATTTTTGTTTTTTGGTGTCAACACCTTGATGACTTAAAATGTTGCTATTGCCGCTGCTCTTGTTGTTGGTTGTAGCAGTTCTTGTTAACAACGATAACGATGACGACGCCGACTTTTACAATTACTTATATGTTGAAGTCTTTTAATGCTGTTGTTGTTGTGGCTTTGCATATAGCACACTAATTCACATTTCTGCTGGTGCTGCTACAGTATTCAGTTTTTCAGTTTTCAGCTTTTTCGTTAACAACTTTTTCTGCAAAAATAAAATAAGACGAAAAATAAGCTAAAGTCATTAGATCAAATGCGTATAAAAGATATGTTTGATTTTTTTCTAAATCAATTTCGTAGCGTAAAAATATCTGCTATCGAAATGTCAGTGTAATTTAAAATATTTTAAAACTTATTTTTGAACAGTGAAAAATAGAGTTGTTTTGGCTTTTGTTTTTCCTCTTAATTTATTTGTGTGCTTTCTATGCTGATAGAAAAAAACAAACAATGGAGTTCAAAAATTGTTGGAATTCCCGAGTAGACTGAGATGAGTGCAAATTAGAGAGTCTATTGAAATTTGGTAGCATTGACAGTGGGCTAAATTAACTGATTGCAACTAAGGCACATGCGATGATCAATATGAGTTTTCTTTTATTTATGAATTTTTCATAATGAAAATTGAAAAAATAAAGTCTTAAACAGATTTTGAAAAAAGTTTATTGCTCCGAACCGAGAAGTTAACTCAATAGGAAATAAAATGTGACCGTATTTCGATAGGAAATAGTAGGTCTGTTCGCGTAGTCAAATGCAAACAAAATATTTCAAAAGTTTTTACTAGAAAGTGCCTGAAAAGCGTTCGTTTACTGAGAGAATTGGGTAATAGAGAGGAAATCACATTTTCTCTCTGTTCAAGTTTTTTAAAGTTTTTACAAGAAGAATTTCATCTTGTAAAAAGATGAAAACTGTCAAATGGTAGCTGTGTGTGTGTAGCAGCTGAGTTTTTTTTTAGTTTTTCTTAGACGTATTTGACATTTTTCATTATTTTACCAGAAAGCGTTCGTTTACTTTTTAAAGTTGAAGTTAATTCTCTCTCAATTTTATTACTTTTGACGTTTTTCATTTTTTTACCAGAAAAGTACGCGAACAGACCTAGTATGTGTCGATAACATTAAAAAAGTGACTAGTATTTTGAGTTTGGATTTTAAGAGTAAATAACTCTCGATATACAGCCATGATCACAAATAGCACAAATTTTCATTATATCAAGAAATACAGTTTATTTCTAATTTTTTTCAAAAGGTTGGTTCTTTTAATGTAAGAAATTATTTTTGCGTTCATACAGGTTGGTAGAAAAGTATTAAAAGCTGCACCTACTAACTAGAATCTTTCATTTGAACAAACAAAAAATTTTATTTTGATCTGTCAATTCATTCTTGAAGATGACGTGTCAGTGTATTTTTTTGCAAATTTATTTGTTTTGGAAGGTTTATCAGCAACAGAAATTCATACAAAAATGGTGAAAGTGTTAAATGAAAAATTAAGGAGCATTTCCAACTGCGCATTGATGGGTTTGAATTTAAAAATGGTTTGAAGATGAACCACGTAGTGGAAGTATGATATTGTTTACGAAGATCGAATTGAGAGAAACGTCAAAAACAATGCATTGAAAATGCTGTCCGTCGCACATTTTTTGTCCAATTCGTACTATATGCGTATACACTCACACTTCTTGAATTTTAGGTTTAGCACTTGACAACTACTTATTTTCTCACGAGCTGCAATTTCAAACAAAAGAAAACAATATAAAGTGCGTGTGTCACACACATTGGCAGCTTTCAGCGGAGTCAATAGTTGGCAGCTAATTTTTTTTAAATGTGTGAGAAACCTTTGCAATTAAATGGTCCATTCACAACAGGTGACTTCTCCGAATGCGGCCAATGTGTGTGACACACGTTTTCTATTTTGTTTTCTTTTGTTTGACATTCGATGATTGTCGAATGATTAGCGACGAAATGTCACTCCTACCTATTACTTATTATACCATGGTCCCAGTCAGAGAATATGCTGGGGACATTTATAAAACTACAAATGTCTTTATGTTGGTCATGAAACTCAAATACACGCTCTTGACCAGGCGCTCAGCAAATGCAGCAAGCATGTCAAAATTAAACAAGGTAGTGTTAGAGCGGAGAGCCGGTGACCGAAACTGTCAAAATGAAGTTGACATTTCATAGAAAATCTGAAACCAATGAGAATACAATATGAAAGCAATTAGCAAATATATCAAAATGTACGAGTTTGACAGTTATGGTCACTTAGAAAGAGAACACATTCAGCCTTAACACTACCTTGACTAATTCTACTATGGCAGCAAGCAACCATCAATAAGTTTATCTGCTGACAAATTGTTCCTTCATAAAGAAATCATGAAGGATATTTACTGTTTTTCTGTCAATGTATATGTAGATCTGTAGCTGAGCTAAAATGCATTTACAACAACAATTACCAAGCAAATCTACTACAACGATGAACAGAGAAGAGCAGTATCACATCGGTTGCGCAACGTTAGAGGACATGAACCGAATTGGCGGCGGAAAATAAACAGCACTTTGCTTGCTATGTTTTTTGTTTGCCCGGTAGCAAGATCTCAAGTGGAAGCATTAAAAGCAAATATCAAAATTTTTAAATTTAGTTTATTTTTGCCTACAGCTAGCTCTACATATACATTGAAAAAACAATAACATTCAATAGCTGCATTCCCGTGGTCGTTGATCTAGAGCGCGGCTCTATTTAATTCACAAAACAAAAACAAAAATTAAAACCAGCTCGATTTCTAGCTCTATTTCTGATCTTAAAAGCTGCCAAGTTTCAAGCATTTTTTATCAAAACGAACATAGTTGGCAAATCTAAATAACTATTCATTTTCCAATTTTGACGATTCACCGCTCAATGAGCGTTTTGGTATTGTTGTTTTCTTTTGTTATTGTTCTTAAAACAGCTGATTCAAGACTGTGATGACAAATTGATATAAAGTTGAACTATCGTTGTTTAACTGAGATTTGATATGTTCTAGTGCCACGGGAATGCAGCTAATGTTTCGCAGCGGAAGAAAGGGAGGGGAAAGATCGATGCGCCAGCAGAGGAACTTATTGATGGTTGACCCTCTACCAAAATCGTTCAACGCGCCTAAAGAAGTTTTCACTACAAAAAAATTCGTTTTGAGTATGGCTAAATTGAATGAATCAGAGTAAGAATTGCTTAAATTCAACCATATTCAACAGATTTAGCTCCCAGAAACTTCTACCTCTTCAGAAACTTGAAACGAGTCTTTCATGGAAAGCGTTTTTTTGTCGAATGAAGAAGATATTGCAGACGTGGAACAGTAATTTGCAGAGTTTCATTACATAGGTTTATAAAATTATTGGAATATCTTTGGAATAAGTGGTTTAAAGTTGAGGGAGATTATATCGAATAAAAAACTAATTTCTATTAATAATACACATTCTTTTATTTTTGTTTTCAATACTTTTCAATTAACTTGAAGGTTGGGAAAAACAAAAAGTTTACCTTTTTCAATTAACCTGAAGGTTGGGAATAACAAAAAGTTTTACTTTTTCTTCTTTTTTATTTAGCTGTTTAAGCTTAAGCAGAAAAGTTTTTGGTTGGTCACGGAAATAGCACATTTCATTCAGTTCAATTAATCAGCTCTTAATCTTAAGTCAAAACCTCTGGGCGAAAGTGATAAAGTTGGTGAGTTTTTTAAAACATACTTTCTCGCACATAAAGAAAGGTCCTCATTGCACTTTAGAAAAAATGGCATTATTTCAGAAAAGTACTCATTATTTCAAAAACTTAAAAAATATGTAAGCATGAAATTACATCTCGCAGGAAGTTAATACTCGTAGGTTAAAAAAAAGTACAAAAACTTACATTTGAAATTTTTTTTAACAATTATTTATTGCAATACACAATAAAATAAACCTAATTTTGGTTCAATTAATAAGAAACATTACATTTTTTTCGAACTTTATTTAATTAAAAAAATTTAAGTTGACATGGTGACCAGTTTTGCACTGATATTCAGAAATAAAAGCCTTGTTCAAGAATAATGCTAATGAAAGCAATTTTGCTTGAAATAGTCCCATATACTTACTATTTAAATATAATATTGGTACCAATTTATTTTTATAATCAAACTAGCTAAGACCCGGTGCGTTGCTGCGACGCCCCCTTGTCAAACGCCCATAAAATGTTATCAGTGAAACTTCAAGTGTTAATTGAGGTCGAATTCTGAATTCCCAGGCTGTTGGGCCTGTAACTGCAAATGTATTTGATGACGGAAATGTCCAATGCCATAAAATGTTATCAGTGAATCTTCATGTGTAAGTTGGGGTCGAATACTGAAATACGATGCTGTGCGACTTATAACTTTAAAGCTATTTGATATCTCAAATTTGGGTTGTATGGGAGGTGCCACGCCCCTCGTCCAACGCCAATAAAATACTACTAGTAAAATTGCACGCGTAAATTGAGGTCGAGTTCTAAATTCCTAGGCTGTGCGACCTATCAATCCACAGCCATTCGATATCGCAAATTTGAGTTGTGTAGGAGTGCCACGCCCCTTTTTCAATACAAAACCTCCTTGTCATGTATTTAGTAACTATATGAACTAAATTACCAAATTTTAGTTTTCTACTAAATTACCAAATTTTACCGTAGAAAACCGACTCATATAGAATTTTTAATGATTTGTGGGCGGTAACAGTGGGTGTGGCAACTTTAAAATATAGTGACCACCACTTGGACCCACATAGCACCTACATACCAATTTTCACTATCAAAACGTGAGCATCTCAGGAATTGAAATTGTTTCTGAGAAGTAAGCGCAGATATAGTGCAACCATGCAAATTTAGTAGTTTCGACGCATTAATTTCATTTCATTTTCACACGAGCACAGCGTTGACACATCGTTAGAAAGGTCAATTCATTTCCTTTCAAATGAGTTTTTAAAATAAGTTTTCCGTGAGTTCGTTTTTCTGTTAAAAACAATAATGTGCATCAAAGTCATAAAATACTAATTAACCCTGTAACTTCTAAGGGTATGAAAATTGTCCCCAATCGCGTCGGAAGCGAATTTCATCTGGGGGGGCAGTACAAATGGGGGGGCAGTACAAATGGTGGTGCAAAAAAAGTTCACCAAAATTTCTTCACATGAAACATGAAGAAGAGAGAAAGAAATATATAATAGGAAAGGAAAATATATAATACAAAAATATTATCGTTGTAAAAAACTGATATTTTGAATAACTTTTCCTTTTAAATTGTTTATCTAGCTAAAAAAGTGGGGGGGGGCAACTGCCCACCTTTTCCCCCGCTTCCGACGCCAATGATTGTCCCCCTCCCTCTCATACGATTTTTTGCTCAACTCGACATCACCTTTCATCTCCGTAAATATTAGCGCTCTATTGCGGAACACCCTGTGAAATATAGATACCACCTTTACCAACCCCTTGGAAAATGCTGGCTACATGCCTGTCGTGAAAACCCCAAATGTTTTAAGGGTGAATTTGAATCCTCCTCAGAATAAAAACGCCACTGATGTAAAGTAATAAATTTGTACAGTCTTTATTGGGTTAGCATCTTATTGCTCAACAAGGATTCTATAAGCAGAAGCAAGAATCAAAATAACTTTTTATGGGAGAAGATACTGTGGCGCCAGTGTTGCTGTCATCGACGAAATGAGGCCGCATAGATGTTGGCTTAACTGAACCAGTCGTAAAATATTGGATAATGTGTTTAATTTAATAAAAGTAATCAGAAATTACTTTTCTGCTAATTATACATTCATCAACATAGTTTCTAGGATGTGAACATTTTCAGTTCTAGTTCTTAATAGGAAAATTTTAATGTTTTTTTTATTATGAATGAAGAATCTTTTGAAAGCTTTGGTTTGCCAACATATGGAATTAATATGCTGCTGGTAAGCCTTGAAAGATATGTAGAAAAACAGGATATGACCCAGATGTGAAGTGTTCCAGCCAGATGCTGAAACAAGAAGAAATGTTGAAACATGGACCTTTGTCAAGCTGGCTTCAAAACTTAAAACACCACAGTTGAAGTGAAAAGAAGATCATAAAAGAATAAATTATCAAAGGTGGTGTGAGAAATCTTTGCAAGCAAAAAATTCAAACTTAAAATTAATAGACTTATCATACTGCTAATGTTGGTGTTAAAAGGATGGTGCAAGAATTGTATGTATATAGAGATTGTTTAACAAACAAAGTATATTTGAAGAACTCTTTTTAGAACTATTCAATCAAATAAACTGTGTATACATTAAAATTATTATCTTTATATTCTGTTTTTTTTATTTAATTTAAAATTGCGTTAATTGCTTGCACTTTTAAACTGCATTCCAAGTCTTTGCTGCTGCTGCTGAGCTATTAACTCAATTTAAAATCATTGAAGCGGACATGTTCACATAGCAGCTTGCAGCAATTTTACACAACAACAACTACAACATCCTTAACACCGCATGCCCCTGAGACATTGAAAAAAAACAGACAGGAAAGCAGGGCAACTAAAGCAGAAACCTTTGCTTAGCTGTTGCTGTAGTTGTATTTGTAGGTGCTGCTATAGCAGCAATAGCAGACTTTACTATTTAGCTTCTTCTGTTAGTGACTGACGTGCAAGCGAGTTAGTCAAAGCAATGGAAAATTAACAAACACAAACTAATGTAACGTGATTTGGAGACGACGATGGGTTGACATTCTCATTAGCAACATTTACAGAAGCAGTGAGGAGAGCAGCAGCAACAGCAACAACAAAGGCTGTTACAGCAGCAACATTCAATACGAGGACATCATAAACAGCAACAAAAACAACACCAACGACAACAACGCTGCATTTTAATGAATTTACTCCAATTAGTTATCTCTGTGTATGTGTGTTTGGCTGTGTGAATGTATGTGTTTATATCCTGTTGGTTGTCCTACTTGCACAGACAACTTGCTATGATTGGAAATTAATTTTCCTCAACTTCGAGGGTAAGTATTTTTTTTCTCTGAAGCATTGCTGCTTTTGCATTATTATTATTATTATTATTTGGTATGAAATAATCTTGTTTTTGTGCAGAATCGACAGGAATAACAACAAAATGAAATAGCATATAATGACAGCAGCGAACGCATTGAAAAGCAAAACAAAAAACACCGTACCATAGCCAAAATTAGACAAATATTTGTGCTATTTTGGTTTTATTTGCTGCTATTTTTATACGAATTGATTTATATTTATTTTGGCTTGATTTGCTACATTTTTATTTTATTTTATTTTAAAACTAAATAAAGATGTTTTAAACATTTTCGTTGTCAGCGAAGGCGTACGTAAACTCCACTTACGCCATAATAATTAAGTCAATAAAATAAAAATATTCTCAATTCCAGTTCGATGACTTTTGCCTTAATAGCTCGTCTAAATATTATCATCTGTGTACCATTAAAGCTAATATCTATGTGCTAAACATAGAAAAACCTGAACATGTACTGGTACAGCGACTCATCTTTAAGGCAACTTCGAAATTTATTTCGTGAACTTTGGAGAAATTGTGACACGCCACGTTAAGACGTTTACAGCAGATATATAAATTTACAGTTCGAACTCATGTTAATATATAACATTATTAGGCTTTCGTTTGAAAAACGATTTTGATTAAAAAAAATTTAGATAAATTCACAATTTATGTCAATATAATATTTCCAAAAATCGATTATCAGCTTAGTCCAATTTTTAGTGAAAACTACTTTGAAACTGAAAACAAACATTTTTAATAATCTTTGAAATTTTGAAAGAATTTCTTTTTAAATTCTTATTGCCTTCAGGATAATTTTGGGATGGTTATCACGAATTGTAAGTCAATTTTGGTTTATCATAATATGAGGATTGTCAAAAATTTGGCGTCTTCGAGAACCACATACAAAAATTCTTTCAGAGATACTGTCCATATGTATTTAGTTAAGTCGTTAAGCAAAAGGATATCTATAATATTAGCGTTGGCACATTTCTTAATAATTGTATTTTCAGGATATGAATAAATCAATATGTACGCAGGACAATATTTCACGCTTTTTAAAAAACCTAGATGTTATGCCAGATCAATCTGGAATTCTGGCCTGACGACTCCCTGAAAACAATCCGGTTTTATTTTTTGAAGTAAAAACTTCTTTACGCGCGTTGAGTGATTTCGAGGTAAGGTTTTTGCTTTGGCGACACCCTTGCTCACACATGGCAAAAATGCAATATTTTAGACGGTTTAACGTCTCCCATGAATTGATCTCAAAATGAGTTCATTCTTGATGCACGGCTGTTCATCTGATTTTCGTAAAATAAAAAGGTTTACCTTGAGCCTTATAGGCCTATTGCGTAGGGCAACCAAACAGAGTTGCGTAGCCAAATAAGCAACCAAACTTTAAAGCAACCGAACTGCCATCTGGTATTTCGTATCACAACCAATTTCAAGTTGCTATTTTCAGCGAGTTGCCAAAGAAAACAATAACGAGCTGTCAAAAAGAAAACAGCTCATGTTAAAAATTTTATATATTCAATAAGTTTAAATTTGGAAAAAGCCATTTATAGAAAGAAAACAAATAAATACGGATATAAGTAGTGATTTATATTTTGATGACGGAAACGGATGCACTGATGTTGTGTGTTGCGTATAAGAAGGAAGATCAGAGACAAATTCAACCCTTTGGAACTCTCAAATTCAAAGTAATATAATACCATGATACAAAGAGCTACAGGTAAAGTATTCCCGGCGCAACAAACAAAATTTACTGCGCACCTCGTCATCGGTGCTCGTCAAATGTGACACTTGATGAATACATTCAAAAGAAAATGTAGAAAAGTGACGAAGATAGCAAAATGAAAACGAACAAACAGTCAAAATTCTGTCAAGCACATCAAGCAACGTAGCCGCTTTTTGTGTAAATCGGTAAAAAGGGGAAAAAGCACCCCTACAAAATATGCAAATTTTTCTTCACAAACAGTACTAAAAAATATATTTACTTTATTTTGGACATGTGCTTTATAAAACAATATTTATTTCATATCAGTAAAACAAGTTTTCATAAGAAAATGTAGGCATTTTAAAATCTTTATACCCTATGAATAAATTGTGACTACGTTTTAACCAAGGAGCACCTTGCACGTCACAGCAAAGATGGCGGACATGCGCAATACTTTATCTGTAGTTCTTTGTATCATGATATAATACTGTAAATACAAACATTGAATAAAAATTTGCTTATTTGAATAAATTTGACAGGTTTCTTAGTTATTTCCGATAAGGCAAAGAAGCGTTTTGTTATGTACTGGACGAAATAAAAAACTTTAAACAGCCTGTTCGTTGTACGCCAATACCGCTTTCCAGCATAAGCCCTGCCAATCGCTCGAACTGTTGCTTGTATGTAATTTTTATGTTTCTATGAAAATAAATACTCTATGAATAATCCAAATAACACAAATTTCCAAAACTTGCGCTGCCTCCATTTCTCGCTTTTTCACAAGGCCACCAGCTTGCAACAAGTAATTAGCAGTTGTTGACTTTTGACAGGTTCCGCAACCAAACCAAATAACAGTGGCTATCGATAATAACACAAAAATTTGACAAGCAACTGTGAAAGCAGCGAGTTGATCAACTGTTCGAAAGTGTTGCCATCGATAATAAGAATTTGGCAACCGCAACTCAACTGAGAGCAAAGTTGCCATACACAATAGGCATATTAGTTGTTGGCGCCAAATTTTGGAGAAAGCATGGTTTTGATATTAAGTTATAACATTGTTATTGTAATATGCTTTCGATGGACGATCAATCCATTATAACTTGAACAGCGAGGGCAGCCATCCATCAATGATGAGGGTACCTGATCTATCGTTGTTCGGCAGACCTTGTTTTAGAATGAGGGTTCTATGTAAGAAGCATTGAATCCTTCGACCGACTATAAGCCAATTGGTATAGTACGGCTCACGCTTCCTAGTTTTCCAAAAGAGGCTTTTAATTAAGCCTTAATTAAGCTAACGAAGTTGAGTAAGTAGGATTGTGGTTCTCTCGGTATTTTACTGGGAAAGCAATGGTTATTTTTAACCTAGGCCCTTATTATGAGCTGCGTTCGATCTTCGAATGTAGTCGAAAGGCCTGATCGAACGAATATGCATTTGGTATTATGACGTGCTTTCGACAAAGAGTAGCGCTATTGTGAATTTTGTTCATATTGTTTGTTCACGGTAGTATATTTCTATCAGGTGATCGTTGTTTTATTTCAACTAAATACGATTGGTTTGAAAGTTGATTGCAAAAAATAAGACAAAAAAGTTATGACTATGACGAAAATAATTTCCATAAGATTCGACGCTTCGTCAGAAGAGGATGAAAGCTTGACGGAATTTTCGTAAAATAAAAAGGTTTACCTTGAGCCTTAGTTGTTGGCGCCAAATTTTGGAGAAAACATGGTTTTGATATTAAGTTATAACATTGTTATTGTAATATGCTTTCGATGGACGATCAATCCATTATAACTTGAACAGCGAGGGCAGCCATCCATCAATGATGAGGGTACCTGATCTATCGTTGTTCGGCAGACCTTGTTTTAGAATGAGGGTTCTATGTAAGAAGCATTGAATCCTTCGACCGACTATAAGCCAATTGGTATAGTACGGCTCACGCTTCCTAGTTTTCCAAAAGAGGCTTTTAATTAAGCCTTAATTAAGCTAACGAAGTTGAGTAAGTAGGATTGTGGTTCTCTCGGTATTTTACTGGGAAAGCTTGACGGAACTGGCTAGAAGTAGAAAACTGTTGAGCAATGCTTTTTTTAGCTAATCTTAAGCCATTTTGCTGTTGTTCTAACTGGTGGTCCTAAGCAAGTTAATTCTGGCGTGAGTTCTTCTTGAACTTTGGAACAAATATCCTTTGCAGTCAAAGTTTGCCTCCATCAATAAGACCACTTTTTCTAACTGCGATTTGTTGCTGAGATCTGCATAAAATTTACAAAAACAGTTCAATATTAGTTTTTAGTCTTTAAAAAGGAAAATACCATCACAAAATACTTAAATTTTTAACAATTTTTGCTCAGCACGCATCGCTTCGAAAGCAAAATCCTATTCGACTGAAATTTCGATGAGCAACGAACATTTCGATAGGGTTACACTGCTCATAATAAGAATTTAACGTTCGATACTCGTTGTTCGATAACCAGCGAAGATCGAACGTCGAAAGCAACTCACAATAAGGGCCCTAGTCATGTACTATTCTAGTGGCTGAAGGTGTCACAGTCAAATATAATTGTTCTAAGAACTTTTTCATGACAAAGACTCCCCTCTTTGATTGTGTGAGCAAAGTTGCGCGCCAAAAAATGGGTTAAACTATCGGTATGTATACCGATAACGACCTATGGTTATTATATAACGAAGTCATGTACAATTTTAGTGGCCGAATGTGTCACGGTCATGTATAGTCAATTGATGGTTAAAAGTTGGTCTGGTGGAATTAGGGGAACCTTTCTGGTGGATCTTTTGAATTCCGAAGGGGCGTTGGCCGACGCTTCATATTTGTCCCAAGCTTTGGACCACCGTAGAATTAAGCCATCGCGGCAGGGGTCTACGTTAAACACATAGAGGATTTCTGTCGGCAACTGTACTAAAACCGGGCGTGGTCATACTATACGCCCATTTATCAGAAATCATTCTAACAAATAAATGCTGTCACGCCTACTTTTAACGCCAAACACTATTAATATAATTTTTATATATAAAAATATACATTTAGGCATGATTTTTACACTGATCCAAAATCTCGTTTGGATTTGAGCACAAATAAGAAATAAATTTTTAAAAAATATAGTTATGAATTGGCACTAAAAGCGTTTGAAGGTTAACAAAACAACTATATATCATGGATTTTAATTTTTTAGAATAAAGTGGAATGGCAAATAGAAAGCGTTTATCTGTGAAAAATTAGTTAAAGATTTTGGACGATTGCAGCAAGCGGCTTTCAGTCAAGGTGATCTCCGCCAAATACGGAGCTCCAAAATAATCGGTATTGTACATTAAAAAAATGAGATCCAAAATTAAAGAGTGCGCTCAGAAAAAGCATCAAACAATATTACGTAGAATCCTTAAAGAATTTCCCAAAATGGAACAGGCCCTCTACAAGTAGTTTATACATAACAGAGATGTGCAACGAGCGCTTCGCTTCATAGAGCACTTTCCTTCTTCACTACATTTTCTGCTTTCTCAGGCATTCGCATTCTTCAAAAAATTTTGTTTGCTTCGCATTGACTCGCTCGCTTTTTTTATGTTGAGTGCGATTTATGCTCTCACTCTCTGCTCTACAATATACGGTTGCTTCGATCCTCATGTTGAGAGTTGGGCGAATAAGCGAACAAACATAGTGAATATAGTGATCATTTTGCCTGCTTCGCGATTCAGCTGAGAGTTGTGAGAGTCTACGAACAAACATTGCGAATATACACGCAAAAAACTATATCTGTAAAGTTTCATATAAATTTCATACAAAATGTACTGTTTTTTCCTGTAATTGTTCTACAGTAGAGCCCAAACTGAACATTTTCCTTATAAAATTATCACATTTTACTGTGTTTATGAAAACAATTTCTGATTCATTCCTATGTACATTTTTGTGTATTAAATGTTAAATTTTACTGTGTTCAAACGTAATTTTACCGTTTGCGCAAATGTGTACAATGCTAATCTTCCGTCGTCGCTTTTACTGTGTTGACCATGAAATTTTCTTTTGATAAAACATTAATAACAAAGATTTATTAGATTCATTACTTTTTAGAGTAATAATCAACAATCAATCAATCAAATATTGGGGGTTGGAATTAATTTTAAAGGTTTTTTTTCGGTTTTTGAGCATTTATTTAGAAACAACGGTACAATGTATATTATTCAAAGTATTGTCCATCGTTAGCTACAACATTTTTCCATCTTTCTGGCAGCATATGGATTCCGCGCCGGAAGAACGATTCGTCTTTTGAGGCAATCCACGAATCGACCCATTTTTTGGTATCCTCGTAAGAAGTATAGCGCTGCTCAGCCAAGCCATGCGTTATCGATCTGAATAGGTGGTAGTCGGAAGGGGCTATGTCTGGGCTATAAGGCGGGTGGGGTAGCACATCCCAATTCAGCGCCTCCAACGTTTCCTTAACGGTTCTTGCAACATGTGGCCGTGCGTTGTCATGTTGAAAAACCACTTTGTCGTGTCTTTTGGCATATTCCGGCCGTTTAACCTTTAATGCTCGGCTCAATTGCATCAATTGTTGTTGGTAGCGTTCCCCAGTGATGGTTTCGTTAGGTTTTAGCAGCTCATAGTACACGACACCCTTCTGATCCCACCAAATACACAGCATAAGCTTGGCGCCATGAATATTCGGCTTGGCCCTCGATGTTGATGCATGGCCGGGTGGTCCCCACGATTTTTTTCGCTTAGGATTATCGTAATGGATCCACTTTTCATCGCCAGTGACAATACGATGCAAAAAACTCTTCCTTTTATGCCGTTGAAGCAGTTGTTCGCACATGCAAAATCGCCGTTCAACGTCTCTCGGCTTCAACTGGTACGGCACCCAATTTCCTTGCTTTTGAATCATTCCCATGGCCTTCAAGCGTTTGCCGACCGTTGATAAGTCGACTCCCAATGATTCTGACAATTCTTGAAGGGTTTGACACGGGTCTTCATCGAGTAAAGCCTCCAATTCCTCATCTTCAAACTTTTTCGGCTGGCCCGGACGCTCTTTGTCTTCCGTATCAAAATCACCACTTTTTAACCGACGGAACCAGTACTCACAAGTAGAAATCGATGGAGCATAGTCCCCGTAAGCCTCAGTAAGCGTGCGTTGTTCTTCAACCGCTTTTTTCTTCAAATGGAAGCACAAAAGTAAACCTTCCCGCAAATTGCGTTTTGTTGGAACGAAAGTCGACATGTTCACAGAGAAAAAAATATATGTTGTTTACACTTCAGTGGAATGACACATACTAAAAAATGAAGCTTAGACAATGTGCTTTGAAATGAACAGGTCACAGGTATGCCCGATGCGATCTATTGATAGTTACGCCATCTCTTAGAAAACCTTTAAAACTAATTCCAGCCCCCAATATATTACCAGGTTTATTTCTGAAATGCTCCTTTTAGTTTTTTTTTCATGAAATAAAACAATTATTTATTTGGAAGTTTTATTTTTTTTATTTTATATTAACACTAAAAATATATTTTATAAATTATAGGGAAAGTCTTTTGTCCCAAAAATTTTTCTATTTCAAGCATCTTAACATTTATTTATAACATAACTATTTCCATTGCATTGTTTTACCATATAAGATACACCATGGATTACCTTTTTGTTTCAATATTAAAACAGCGTTTCCTTTTGTTGTTTTTATTTGTTTTCTTTGTTTGCAGAAATTATTTTATTTTTTGAAACTTTGCTTCACTGATAACTGTGCTTTACTTGACGAACTTGACGCGAAAATAAAATTAAGGCAAGCTGAACGCTTAAGGACAGGGTAGCCATTGCAGGTTACAGGAGCTGTAATTTAAAAGTACTGTGTGACTCAAGCAAAACTAAAAGGAAATAAAGTACTTTTCACTGTGCAGACAACAAGTTTTTAAGTTCTCGTACAGGAACTTTTGCTTTCACATTTTGTAAGTGGTGCATATGAAATATTTCACTGTTTTTCACCGCAAAATAAAATACTTACAACGTTGTTATGCGGTGTGATTTCATTAAAATGACTAAAGTACTGTGTTCATGTGTATTTTTTCTTGTAAATAAATTAATATCTACGGACCATTTTTTTCCGTGTAGTGAAAATTCTGCCTGCTTCGAGATAAAGCTACGTTGTTAGTGGGACTCGCCAAATGCTTTGAGTTGTGCAATTTGCCTTGTAACAAAAAAATTTGCATGGTGCTCTGTATTTCATTGTCGCCGCATGTCTTATTGGGAAAAAATTTGAAAAACCTATTATATGCAGGAAAATCTATTCTAGCTGGTGTTCATTATCTTCGTAATTGAATCCTGCGACATTCATCTTGCAATCATTCCTTTTTTATTTCCTGTGCACGATAAACATCAGCGTAGTTGAAATCAGCGCAGTAGCTAACTGCGTAGATGACTCGCTGTGATTCGTTCAAGCATTGAGAGTCAAGCGAATAGTTTATCAACTTTTTGCGAATAGGGCGAGTGAGGAGCTTTGAGAGGCTGAGTGTTTGTAGCTATATCTTTTCGTTACAGCGAGTCTCTTAAGCAATACAGTTGTGAATAGCAAGCTATGCGAAGTTTACTTTTTGAGCAAGTCCACATTTCGTTTATTCGTTAAAAGAGAATGCAACGCAAGATAGCTACTCTCATTTTCAACGAGTGCTTATATGTATTAGTGAAGCCACTCATGCAGTTCTCTGATACATTATGCCGTGGTTATGCTAGCCAAACATGTTCGGTGTTCATTTTTGTTAATTTATTCTCTTCGCTGAAATGTTTGTTTGGTGGTTATGCTATGATTGGTGGCACAGTTGCATTATATGTAATAGTATGTCAAAACACGAAAAAGCACAACCCTAATTTGCATTTTTGTACTTAAAATTAACGAATTAAAATATACGAACTGATATTACTTACTCTAAATTTTTATTATAATATTTTAAACAAAATGGTTTGCATATATCTGACATGCTAGCTAGCTGTTTATGTTAAGGGTTACTTGAAGACACAATCAACTTCACTTTTTAATACTTTTACCTACTTTTTTGATGCTATTATACAAAATGACTACAGCCAACACTGAAAAGTTCGGCATGTTTGGCGTTTCAATCAGCAATCAAAATGTTCGGTCCGAGAGCGAGAAAATGAATATGAGAAAAAGTTCATTTCTTCATTTTATACGTGAAACAATAACAACAAAAAATGTTCGGCAATCATGTTTGGCTAGCATAACCACGGCATAACTCAAAGTCGAAATCACGTTCTCAATAGTGGTGTCATTTTGAAAACAATGGCGAAAGAGTATCATCTAAGGTCATCAGTACCAAGGTGATTTTACTTCTAGTGATGACTGAATTCAAATTGACTGAGTTGGATGACTAAATTCAAATAATGCTTCGGAATAAGTCTTCTTAAAAATTCCAGTGAAAAACTGTCGTGTAATGCAGATTGTATGGAGCCATTTAAAAATAAGCTAAAAGACTTAATAAAAACGAACGATCTTTCCCCCGATGCAATTTTCAATGCGGAGGAAAGGAGTATTTAATGGAAAATGCTATCTGAAAAGACGTATGCGCTCTGCGAAGAATCATATGCATCGGGAAGAAAGAACACCAAAAAAGATTGCGGGGAGCAAGAAACTACCGCTTTTGGTCATTGGGAAATCTGAAAAACCGAGACCTTTCAAAAACAAACTGTTCCCGAAAGCTTTCATCTTTAAAAAATGGGTTTTTCCACCGCTTTGTCCCACAGGTTTGTACAAATTAAAGAATTGTTTCTGAAACAGCTTTTCTACTAGAAATATTGAAAAGTTGTAGTTGGTAGATGCCTTTATCGAATGGATTTATAAATTTAGATAATGCATTGACAAATGATTGAATTTGTTTAAGGTCTCTTTTGATATTTTAGTTCTTCAAGTCAGCTGTTAAATCTTGCCGTTTTCGTAGTCCAGTAGCCTCGTAGGTATAGGTCGTATTCAGAGCTGGGTTGTAATGATTCCTTTTTAATTTAATTACACCTCAATTCCAATTCCTTGGAATTAGGAATTGATAATTGTGCATCTCAAATCCTCAGGATGTAATTGGAAAAACTTTTCAAGTACATTACGGGAATTGTAATTGGTAATTGGACACCTCAATTCCTCAGGAATGGAATTGAAAAAAATCGTCAAATCCATTACAGGAATTGCAATTAGTAATTGAACACCCCAATTTCTCGGAATAGAATTGGAAAAAATTTTAAATTCCTTTACGGGAATTGTAATTGGCAATTTCTCAATTCCTTAGAAATAGAATTGGAAAAATCGCTTCGTTAGTAGATTAATGATATTTTGTACAGGGGTGTGAAAGTTGTGTCGCACCTTGCAAAAAGTCGGCGGGATTGGACCAGGTAGCGTAGCAGCTATATATTTTGTTCTAAATCAAAATGTCGTATTAAATTAAAAATTGCTATCTTTGATAATACATTTATTTGTAAATATTTCATTAACCGTCTAACAGTGAGAGTCAAATAAAGTTTTGTAATACATAATGAAGTAGTTTTGATTTAATGAAAAAGTAATTAAAATTTTAACTTCAAATTGCATTCCCTGTAATAAATTATAAGATTTTTTCCAATTCCATTTATAAGGAATTGAAGTATTTTAAGTTACCAACTAAAATTCCTGTATTGGAATTGACCATTTTTTCAATTCCATTCTAAGAAATTGAGGAGTTCAATTACCAATTACAATTCCTGTAATGGAATTGACTATTTTTTCCAATTGCATTCTAAGGAATTGAGGTGTTCAATTGCCAATTACAATTCCTGTAATTGAATTGACAATTTTTTCCAATAGCATTCCTGAGGAATTGAGAGGACCAATTACCAATTCCTATTCCAAGGAATTGGAATTGAATTATGAGTACTTTTTGACTAAGCTCTGGTCGTAGGTATAGGTTCAGTAGCCTGATGGGACTGTTCGCATACTTCTCCAGTGAAAAATATCCAGCAGCAATTTACAAGAGAGTAACGCACAATTCTCTCTCAAATAGAAAAATATCCAAAAATTACGCGATCTCAAAATTTGCAAGACTCGGCAACAGCTGATTAACGTCTTGCTTACATTTCAAGTAGAATGGAAAACAAAAGGAAATTGGACGTGAAGTGTTCTCCTGGAACACAGTGGCAACGTTTTCTATAAAAATTGAAGATACCTTCCATATTTTGACGACTGCAGCAGTCAATCTTCCGGTTTGTGAACATAAATTTTACTAAATTTGTTTGATTGTTCAAATTGCAACTGTCTTAAATCAGCTGTTGGCTAGCTTGCAATTTCTCAAAAGTGTACATTTTTCTAGCAGCATTTGCAACTTCCCCTCCAAGTCAACTGTCACTTTGCGCTCACAGTTTCTCTTATTTTGCAACTTTTTTGCGTACGCGAACGCCAAAAGTTGGAAATTCCAAGCTTCGTCAGGTTGCTCTCTACTTGGTCTTTCCAACGAAGATGCAGTCGTCCTCTTCTGCGTTGCCCGCTGCTGGGCACCGAATCGAATGATTTCTTCACTGAAGTGATATTAAATCGAATGTTTTTTCACTGGAGCATCGTCTTTCATGCGCTGAACAAGACCAAGCCAGCGAAGCCGCTCGAATTTAATGCGCTGGACTATGTCGATGTCAGCGTACAGCTCATACAGTTCATCATTCCACCGTATTCGGTACTCGCCATTGACGCAGATTGGTCCGTAGATCTTACGAAGAATCTTTCTCTCAAATGCTCCTAAAGTCTTTTTATCTGAACTGCTCAGCGTCCAGGTTTGTGATGCAAAAAGTAGGACGGGCATGATGAGCTATTTATAGAGCGTGATTTTCGTTTGTCGAGAGGGCTCTGCTTCTCAATTGCCTACTGAGCCCAAAGTAACACCTGTTTTCAAGAGTTATTTTTCGTTTGATCTTAATGCTGATGTCGTTGGTTGAGTTTATGCTGGATCCCAGATAAACGAAGTCCTTCACAACCTCGAAGGAGGTATTGTCAACTGTAACGTGGGTTCCAAGACGCTGGGACTGTTTGTTTGTTGACACCAAGTATTTCGTCTTATCTGCATTCACTGCCAGACCCATTCGACTTGACTCTCTTTCTAATCTGGAAAATGCTGCACTGACTTCGCGCCACTTGACTTATGGCCAATGATAGCGTTGTCATCAGCATACGCAAGCATAACACTCTGTAGAATATTGTGCCACTACGTCTCAGATCAGCAGCTCGGATGATCTTTTCCATCATTATGTTGAAAAAGTCGCACGATAAGGAATCACCTTTTTAATTACATCCCTGAAACCTTGTTTGGTAACAAATGGTGGGGAGAGGTCCTTCCCGATTTTAACTGCGCTGCTGGTGTTGCTCAGTGTCATCCTACAAAGTCGTATTAGTTTTGCAGAAATACCAAATTCAGACATGGTGGAGTACAGGTGCTTCCTTATTGAGCTGTCGAAGAGGGCTTTGTAGTCGACAAAAAGATTGTGGGTGTCGACTTGTTTTTCTTGAGTCTTCTCCAAGTTTTGTCGTAGCGTGAAAATCTGGTCGATGGTGGACTTTCCTGGTCTGAAGCCACACTGATAAGGTCCGATCAGTTCGTTTACAATGGGCTTCAATCTTCCACATTAAGCGCTCGACAGGACCTTATATGCGATATTAAGAAAGCGAACCTATTATAGTAGATCTAATATCATTGCTCTTAAATTAACGATGACGAGCAGAAATTCAACGTGCCTCAAATATATTTTTTCGATTTTTTTAAACATAATTTTGCAAACATCTGGCAAGTTTTTAGAACCGACTAAATAGTCTGGCTCGTTCATTTTTTCACTCTTTAAATATTAAATCTAATAGAATGAAAATTTCAAAATGCCTCAAAAACATTTTTTGCGAAAAAAATTTTTCTTATTTAATAAATAAATCTGTAGGTTTAGGTCATAACCTACTAAAGAAGTTTTACTAATCTTGGATAACGCTTCAAGTCACTTACCTAAAAATGTACTGGTAAAGACTACCCATGATGGATTAATATGAGTAATGTTTATGACACTTAGGGCCAATTTTTCAGTGCGAGCTTAAACTCTAGTCAAATTAATCTGAGGTTAACTCACCAAAATTGGACGTTTAAAATCGGTTTAGGCAAAAAAGAAACACATTATATGCTAATTTAATTCAACTTAACTTCAACGAATGCTAAAATATCTAGTTCAACCGAGTTTAAACGGTCAATTTTGGTAAATTAAGCTCGGTTCAATTTGACTTAAGTTTAAATACGTACTGAAAAACTGGCCCTTAATGTTACGACTTTGATTCAACCGATGGGCCAGAACGCTATACGGTTTGAGAAACTGCGTTATAGAAATAGCCTTTAAAAGAAAATAGTAAAATTGTTGTTGCTGGAACGGATGATATCTCTGCTTGCTCTTTCTTGGCATAAACTATCAAAAGAATCCAACATAGAATGTTGGAGAAACATTTTATTTCTATAATGATTTTGCAGAATTGGATAAAACAGACGACTTAACAATAGCAAAAACAAAAGTGTCAAAAACAGACATTACAAAAATTCAATGGTCGCATTCAGCGGAGTCAACAGTTGGTAGCTATTGTGCTGTTAAATTATTTAACACAGAAAGAACGCAGCAAATTTGAGTGTGAAACCTTTGCAATTAAGTTATGTAAATAGTTAATTATTTTATAATTTTGATGACGTTCAGATGACGTTTGACACATTCAGATAAAAACATCGCTCAGTAAGATATCGCTACCATAATAGTTCACAACAGTTGGCTCCGTTGAATGAGGTCAAGAATTGCGAGCACTCTCTTTGCGAGTATATTTTTTGACAGGAGATCGTTAACATAACAACTGTCAATGCTACTTGGATAATTATAACATGGGGAATATCAATGATCTTTCTCTTCAAGTAAATTTTTCAGTGTTCACTTGGAATCTCGGATTTTTGCGAGAGGAATTGTGTTAATCAGTTTATAGATTGCGATGAAAGCGACAATGGAGAGGATGTGCAAATTAGTGCCTTAACCAGCGAAACTGCTTACAAAGTGAAACTGCTTACAGAGTGAAACATGCAGAAGCAGTTAATTATTTAGAGAAATGTATCACATGGGCAGTTGCAAACAACATTCAAAATGTCAAAAGTCTTGGTTTTAAGATATTGTAGTTGCAAGAAACAGCAGTGCAGAAAAGCGTTGCAACCGTTTCAAAACAGTCGCGAATGGAACTATTTTTTAAAAAAATAGTTGTACCTTAAATTTGAGTGATAAAATAAAAACATTTCTTCAAAAATTTACTGAACTCTTTAGTTAAAGAGGGGACGAAATAAAAGATAATATATAATAGATAAAAATCGATAGATGTAACGAATTTTTCGATTTAATGAACAAGGAGTATCACATAACATTTGTTATATTGTCTACTGTGTTACGTTCGTTCCATTGTTCATCTCGAAAACGGTAAGATTGACTTTTAAATTTTTGATATTTGGCATAAAAGGCAAAATTTAACTGGTAATTTCTGCCGTTTATTTTTTTTTACAAAAAATAACGATTATTTTCGGCATATTTCCATATATTCAGTAATAAACACAGTGTGTCTGCATGTAAAAATGTATACCAAATACAATTATTTTTAAAGTAAATCAATGAAAACTAAGTAATTTATTACTTAAAAATAACTTAAATAGCTAAATCCTCAAAACTTTAAAAAAATACATACAACGTATGAGAGATATTATTTTGTGCAATTTATTAATATCGCTCATACGCCTGGCAAAACTATTTTTGACCAAATGAAATTTTTAAGGATTCAACTATTTTTAGAAAGTTATTGGCCTTTTTATATTTATTTTTAATTGTACATTGTAGGCTTTCGCCGTAAAAATTAAACACGAGTTTTAATTTTGATTTTTTTCCCCCAACTTTAAGGAAACAAAGATTCTGAAACAAGAGAACAATTACAAACGAAGATACTCAAAAGAGATGCTCCACATAATCAACACCCCCCTACAAAAGAGAATCAACTATAAAACGGACACCACCGATTTTTTACTCACATGAGCGATTTGAAATTCTTTTATTTAAATTGAATAAAATAATTAATAAGTACAGGGTTGTCAATATTCGAAACGCCCATCTGGCAACACTGTAACTTTCCGCAGTGATGCCAAATCGACTAATGACATACCGCGTTTGAAGCGTCATTCCAAGCAAATGTTTACAATGGAACAGTACACGCCACGCGAACGCTCTAAAATTGTTGAAATTTACATTCAACAAAACAAGTCAATAGTGAAAACTCAACTCAACGAGCGATGAAGCTCATTTTCAGTTGAACGGAACGGTAAACAAACAAAATTGCCGTATTTATGCCACTGAAAATCCACAAGAGATTCAAGAGGTACCTCTTCATGATGCAAAAGTCACTGTTTGGTGCGGCGTTTGTGCTAAAATGCTCATTGGGACGTTCTTTTTCGAAGATGATAATGGCCACAGAGTTACTGTCAATCAGGAGCGTTATCGCGATATGATAAACAATTTTTTCATGCCAATCGTTCGTCGAAAGCGTATCAGGCACTACTGGTTTCAACAAGACGGCGCGCCACCACACACAAGCCGCACTACAATCGATTTTTTGAAGCAATTGTTCCCTGGCCGTTTGATGTCAAAAAATGGTGATTACGATTGGCCGCCAAGATCGCCAGATTTAACGCCTCCAGACTTCTTTTTGTGGGGTTATTTGAAATCAAAGGTTTACGTCAACAAGCCAAAGACCCTAGAAGAGCTGAAAACCAACATCCGTCAAGAAATAACCGCCATTCCCATCGAAATGTTGAAGAAAACCATGGAAAATGCTGCAAAACTGGCAAAATATGTCGTAGAGGCCAATGGCGACCATTTACGAGATATAATATTCAAGAAATAATGTAAGCAAATCTACTTGAACCCAATTAAATGATATTCATGACGAACAGACAAAAAATTGTGGTTTCTTTGATTTATTTAAAAATAAAATGGGCGCTTCGAATATTGGCAACCCTGTAGTTACTTTTAAAGAGAATATTGCATGCAATTCATGGATGAAAATATTGCTCCTGAAAAAAGTGTGTAAAATTTACACACAAAGAACCTATTCGTTTCTAGAAATAAGGGACCGATGAAGGTTAAATTAAATTTCATGATTCTTTAAGATAACTTAACAATTTCCATTTTAAGATGTCCAGTAAAAACATGCATTTGCATGAGATTCCTAGCCCTAGTAATTATGATAAACGCATTAGAAAACAAGTAAAACACAAATAAAAAATTCTTACGTGATGCATTAGTACATTTTTATCCCTTCTTTTATAACAATTTAGACTTTCTTATGTGTTTAACCAAAAGTGGAAATTTTTCTTAAAAGGAGTATGGTCCGCTCATCTTTTCCAAATGTATAGACCTTCATGCTAAAACCCACATCCCAAATTTCTTTGTCCTAGCATACATAGTTTCCGAAATATAACAAACTGATGGATATTTTTGCTGGAAAAATACCCGGCAGATAATAATCCTTATTCCTTGGCAAAAAAAAAAAATAATCGGCAGAAAGTGCCAGTTAAATTTTGTGTAAAAAATGACCAAGACAGAAAATAACTATTTTTGATTTTAGGAAAAAAGGAATAACCGTTACGGTCCCTGATTTTTTTTCTATTTTATATATTTTTGCATTTTTATACTTTTATATTTTTTATAATATTTTCTATTTTTTATATTATTTTATATTTTTTATACATTTTTTATACATTTTTTTATACATTTTTTATGCATTTTTTATAGATTTTTATACATTTGTTATAAATTTTTTATACATTTTTAATACATTTTTATACATTTTTTATACATTTTTTATACCTTTTTTATATTTTTCTGGTTGTATTATATTTTTTTAACATTATTTTAATTGCGAGCTTTTTAGATCAAGTACGTTTGAAAAAGGCAACAACGTTTAAACAATTTAGATTATTTAAATTTAGATTTTTTATTATCTAAAAGTAATTTAAAGTTTTCGGTCAACGTCATAAATAATTGACCATCTGGTTGTGCCAATAACCAGCTTTCAGTTAAACACTAGCATTTCAATTCTATGGTGTAATGCGGCAGACTCGTCGAACTCCAACGAAAAGCGAAAAAATAAGAAGCAACTACAACAGACGGCAATACTTACTTCGTAGTTATTGGCTTGATCTAAAAATACTTACTGCTTTAACGTCGTGTAATAAAATGACCGATGAGTAAATCACAAATTCTTGCGAATTTGTTCGAACGAACTCCAACGAAAAGCAAAAAAATAAGAAGCAACTACAACAGACGGCAATACTTGGTAGTTATTGGCTTGATCTAAAAATACTTAATGCTTTAACGTCGTGTGATAAAATGACCGATGAGTAAATCAAAAATTCTTGCGAATTTGTTCGAACAAGTGTTAAATCATATAAGTCTTAAACAGTGCGTTGTACACAGCTTAAATACTCATGACTACTGAAGATAAGGAGGTAGCTCCCTTCGAAACAGTCTGTCTAGTCTGCTGTGTGATTGGCTCTATGCAGAAGTGTTGTTGCTGTATTCTTCAAACTTACTTGACCTAAATAGATCACAATTAAAATCATGTAAAAATTTAAAGAATAGATCACAAATAGTTATATTTTTTATATTTCATTATTTTTCTTTTTTATATTTTTTATATTCTTTTATAGTATAACTAAGTATAGTTACATATTTAGTTTTTGCCACGCCCCCTCTGAAATTTTTCAACTAACGGTAATTTTGTTATTATAAAAATTTTTATCATCGGAGATTTTTGTGTATTTAATTTTAAAATTTTTTTGTTATTTTGACATCAAAAACACTCACATATCTTCAAATTGGAGAAATTTTCAGTACAACGACTTTTTCATAAAACATCGTTACCTAAGAATGAGAAAAAAACGACATGAAAATCAAAGTTTGGTCTTTCGATGCAAATATCTCCGCTGTCCATTAATATATTTCATTCAAATTTTTTTTTTTTTCAAAAGTTCAATAAAATCACTTCAAAAAAATAGGTTGAACTGTACCGTTAAGTCAGTGTATATATGTTTTATGATTATGTCAAAAAAGGTGCAAAATATTGATTTTTTACTCAAAAAATGACTCAAAAATTCTTCCAGCTAAGCTTATAATTATTCTACTGTTTTTGTCATCAAAACAACAAGGTTTGATTTTTTTCGCGAAATTTATTTTTTCCAAAATGTTGTTTTTATATTTTTTACAAAAAAGTCTAGTCTCAAAAATAATTTATGTGAAAAAATTACCCCAATATCTCTTTCCAATCAAAAGCTATGGCTAAAAATCTATTTTTTCATACCAATAGTCTGGTATAATAAAAATTAGTTTTGTGTTAAAATTCTCTATATATAATTATATGAATTTATAAAATTGTAATATTCTTTAATATAATTATGTTTACATTTTATTAGTTTTATATCATATTGTTTTTATAATTTATATGTTATTACTCAAACTGTTAAACGATTGTTGATAGTTAAAATAGAAATAAATAAATAAATATAGTTTGAACGTCCCCATTTATCTCTAAGAATGCAGTTGTGTGTCTAAAGTAATTACGAACATTTTGGATTATATAAAATCTTCTTTATAGTGATCTACTTATTTTTGCCTCCCCACCCCCCGCCCCCCTCCTGTTAAATTTGTTTTGTTGTGATGGCTCTATTTTTTTTCACTATTGTGTCACCATTATCACTTAGTTCTTTATCAATGGTACTTTAAATGTTGTATATTTATCACAATTTTATTGAAAAGATGACTGTGAATAAGAATGCTGTAAAAGTTAATATTTTCATGTAATCAGTTTCAGCTATATGGCGATATAATAAAACATATGCGCATCTGGACAGCACAATTATTTCATTAGTTTTGATCTGTGCGTTAAATTCACAGATAGATGGCGCCACATTTGTTAGAACTGTGGGTACAAACTATACACCTTGCGGTGAATAGCTCAATAATGTTTTTTCAAAAGTTTCTTCAAATTTAACCCCACACGTTTGGGATTACAGACAGGTGGCGCTATTTTCTGCTTACAGAAGAATATCTGATGTTCTTATGCAGCTAGCAGATAAGTTTTGCGAAATATTTTGCGAAAATGCTATTGCTACCAAACTTTTAAAAAGTAAAATAATGCAGTACTGCCAGTTTTTTCAGTCGCAGCGTCATCTAGCCGTCAATAACGGCTAAGTTTAGTCTACTTTTACAGTTGCGCTTTCAACACTTAAAAACATAGAATTGGATCAATTTAAATGTCCAGCTCACTTGCTGAACTTTTTGTTGTTTTTGCTTTGCTTGCAAATGCAATTATATGATCCTGATCTCCAATGAAAAATCGCAGCTAATAGACATTCTAGTAGGTACAATCATTTTTAGCACAACGAATTTTCATAAAACATTGATAGCTAATAATGAGAAAAAAATTATATGAAAATCAAAGTTTTTACTTTTAATGCCAATTACTCCGCTGTTTTTAATATATTTCATTAAAATTTTTTTTGTTAAAAAGTTCAATGTTTTTTAATATAAATCTTTGTTTAGACGTTAAAATGTCCATATCTCAAGGACGCATTGAGTCCCACCATAAATTTTATTTTGTTGAAAAGGTAATTGTGCTTGCTTTAAGATTAAGTAAATATAAAAATTCTTTTTAATTTTTAAAATATGTTTTTCGTACCCCTTCTTTGAATTCAATTAGCTCACCGCAAGAGATGGAACCACCAACAACAAAAATTTTCCTAAACTTTTTTTGATTAATGTTCGTTCAATTACTTTTCTAACGGTAAATAAAATTAAATAAAATAAAATTAAAATAAAATTCAACATGTTTTTCATTATTCCCGATTTTAAAAAACATTTAATCGAGAAGTGTATGTTAAAATGTCTATATAAATGACTCTCGAGTAACACCGGGTATATCAGCTAGTTTCATATATTTCATGAATCAAATTGCGAGCATTAGATCAAGTAAGTTTTTAATAAAGCTACAACAACAACAACAACTCTGTATAGAGTCAATCACTTAGCTCATGATACAATGACCAGGTATTATTAATAGCGACTGCGCTGCCAAGCTGTGGGCATAAGATGTCAAAAACAAGTGATGTACACCGAAACAAAAATAACAAGGGATTTTTTTGGCGTCATATTGTTCTCAATATGTTCACAATGCTGTTTATACACTAAGCTTATTTATTGTCAAAACTTCGATTTTACATGAATTTGGAATCATTTCAAGGACAACAGTTTTATATCACAAAAAAATCTTCAAACGTAAAATTTTCTAAGTCAAAAAAGTGTTATATCTTCAAGAGATATGCATGGATTTTCAAGATTTATACTTCGTTGAATAAATACTTGCCTTTCTTTAGATTCTCATATATATTACTTTTGTTGGAAAATTGAAAAATCACATGTTTTTGAGGCCATTTTTTCTAACTTTGGACCCATATAATTTCTGAACGACTTGAGAGCGGCCCTTATTTTTTTCACTACTGCCTTTTTTAGCTCCAAATACACATTTTGAAAAAAATAAAAAATACCATTTTTGCTAAAGGTTAAATGTTCCGAAAATTGTGCCGTTTTAAAAATTATTATTTCTCTTTTAAGAAAAATCCATTTTTTAATTAAGAAAAACAACATCGTTAATGTCATCACCTCATTTTGACAATATATGCCCACGCTGAACAGCTGTTTCAGCTCGATTAATACTACCTTCAACTCATTCTATCATGACTTAGCTGACTAGACAGTCTGTTTCGGAAAATGCTATATTTCCTTTTCAGTAGTCTTTGAGTGATTAAGCTGTGATCAACTCACTCTTTAAAGTTTCATATGATTTCACACATTAGGAATTCATTCATTTGAATTATATAGAACTAATTGAACGTTCATATTGGCTACTTAATCATATGACAATTTAAAGCAGTGGGCTATTATTTATAGATCACCGCCATCAACTCTACCAAGGTTGCCATCTGTTCTAGTTGCTTCGCTGGTATCAAATGAAATTTCAAAATCAAAAATTAGGAGCTGCTTTCAGAAAGCTTCAGTTAAAATTTTTCTTAATGGAATGTTATTTCAAACGTTTTTATTATTATTGCTTAATTCTATTAAAAAGAAAAAAATTGTGCGTAGCTGTTTTTTGTGCAAAACAAAGAATATCAAAATATAGGCTATCTCTCTTTGATTTCGGAGTTTTTATTCATTGAGAAGGTAGGTTGCTGATAGAGATAGTAATGGTATGATCTACCAAAATTGTCGTTCCTATAACTAATTAAGAATGGCAGTAGTAAATATTGGCGTAACTCACGCGACAAAAAAAAAAGGATGTGTGTTTTACAAGCAAGTTTAGATTATAAGAACTCAGCGAATTTTCCCATATAATTTGTTTTTGTTTTTAATTTTTAAATAATGGGAAAACAGTAAAGTTTCATAATAAAGCCACTTTACCTATGAACTTTGCTTATTTAAAAATATATTAGGATATTCACAAGGTGTGCTATCATGTCATAATGTCATATTGTGCTAAAATTTTACACTAGTATAAACATTTTATTAGTGTCTTCCATATAAAAAAAGCACTTGTATATTACAAATCTGAAAGATATGTTTATTGAAGTGTCGTAATCAAACAGATGTTTCTTATTTGCATTTATTATCTTGTAAATATAAGTTGTAAAATTTTAGGACAATATGATAATATCACATGATAGCACACCTTGTGAATACCCTAATTGAGTTTCCAAAAAATATTTGCGTAATAATATTGTCGTAGTAACTCACGCGACATAATTTCCTTAAATTTTAATTGGGTAATTAGGTAGTAAAGTAATTATGTAATTTAGTATTTAACAAACAAATTTAATATATTGTCCTTCTCTTGCCTCAACCATTTTTCTATTATCTTTAGCCAATGCCTTAAATTTTTACTAAAACAAAAAAATTTACGAAACATTTACGAAAAAGGAAACTACATTTGTGAAAAAGTGCAGACGATTTCATCGTCATGGGTAATGAATTTATATAGAAATTTCTTAAATTAATTAAGTTAAAATACTTCTCTTAGATAATATCATAAAATAAAAAGTTTTTAATAAGTTTTAATTTTTTGTCACGGTAGACTTTTTTGTGGAAATGCCCATATGTATGCTTCACACATCAATGGTGATGGACATCGGACTGCCCTTTTCTTACAATTAAAATAAAAAGCAAACAAAGGTTCACATAGTTAGATCACATAGAAAGTATGTTTTTTTACATTCAACAACATATACATTATACAATATTTTATACTGGCACTACTGTAATCTATGCTGGAGCTGAGTTTGAGCGCGACCTGTCGTTTAGTTTATTTTTCCTACGCTGGAATCAACTTTAGTTCTCGTCGCGAATTCTCTTTTAGGTCTTCTATCGTCTGAAAATCGGTGGCTCGAAGTGGTAATTTGAGTTTTCATATCATGTGAATACGGTATTTGTTTGAGGGTGTTTGTTAAGTTTTTGATCAAAAATTAAGTGCGTGAAGATAAATTCGTCAATCCGACGCTAACTTAGCGAAGACTCAAACCATTACTTTTGCTCCGCAAAAAGTTAAATTCATACTTTTCGCAAAGTACGAATTTAACTTTTGGGAGGAAATTAAATTCGTTCTTTTTGCAAAGTACTTTAATTTAATACAGGTTATTAAAGCAAAGGTGCTTTAATTACCAGTAAAATGATATGCAAAACAAAAACATTGTTCATACAGATTTTGAGAATTTTGGCATTGAACCTTAATACCATGAACGCCAACTTCAGTACTTTTTAAAAAATGTTTATGACAAAAGTCTTAATTGTGCACTTATAGGCTATATATCGTTGGAAAGGTGCTTTAATTACCTGTAAAATGATATGCATACCAAAAACATTGTCCAGACAGATTTTGAGAAATTTTGCATGGAATCTTAGTACTTTGGACCTAACATTCACTACTTTTAAAAATGTTTATGACAAAAGTCTTAATTATGCACTTATAGGCTATATATCGATGGAAAGGTGCTTTAATTACCCGTATTAAAATAACCAGATTTTGATAATTTTGGCATTGAACCTTAATACCATGAACGCCAATTCCACTACTTTTTAAAAAATGTTTGTGACAAAAGTCTTATTTGTGCACTCAAAATTGTGCCAAAAGCTAAATTCGAATCAAAAGTTAATCTCGTACTTTGCAAATAGAACGAATTTAATTTCCTCCCATAAGTTAAATTCGTACTCTGCAAAAAGAACGATTTTAATTTTGGGAGGAAATTTATTCCAAAATTAAATTCGTGCTTAGCAAAAAGTACGAATTTAACTTTTTGCGGAGCAAAAATTTGGTTTGAGTCTTTGCTAAGTTAGCGTCGGATTGACGAATTTATCTTCACGCTCCTTCAAAAATTTCCTTTACAATAATAGCATTGTGAGATAGTGCGTTATCGTGGTGCGAAATCCATGTGGTTTCTTTTCACAAATCTGGTCTTTTCGGCGAATTTGACTTCTCAAAAGCTTTCTCTCAATTTTCAGCACTTTCTTGATACGTATACTATGAATGTATACTAATTTTTAGAGAGAAATTATGACGCTTTAACATGACTACAGTTACAAGATGGTCCGATGCGATTTAATGTTAGTTAAGCCATCTTTTGTAAATCCCTCGGAACTTATTTGTACCTTCCATAGCAATATTTTTACATTTTCTTTTTTCGTTATTTTATTTTCTTCTTTTTTTATTTTTCACTTATATTATTTTGTTTTGATGGTATTTTTTATTAAATTTTGATTGAAAAAAATTTATTGCAAAAATAACATTCGACTCGTAACAAATATCTAAAGCATTCCAAAGTTCCGGTATAATTACACAGTACGACAGAAAAAAGGTCAAACTGCAAAAATCGCAATGGTTTCTGGTAGTCATTGGCCCTTAAAACATACCCAGCAAAGAAGTTGTGAACCTTAAAAAAATTTGACTATCTGAGCTAATCAAACAAAAAAGCGCTTATTGTGTATATTGTATCTATGAATCAAGGACTGTTAAAAAGCATTGAGATGTTTGCAGTTATTTTCAACAACCCCAAAACTGTCGAGTTGTGTTTTTAATACTGTAAACGCTGAACCGCTGTTAAGCCTTTACTAGAACAATGTGATACCATACAGCAACAACAACAACAACAACAAATATATAGCCAAATGACAGCGAACCGTTTGATAACTTGGATACTAAAGCCGAGAGGTAAAAAACAATACGGGGAAAACGTTCGAAAAAAATGGAAAATCAGGGCAAAAGACGAGACTAACCTAAACAGCACTGAAGCGTTAAACTTAAAAAAAAAAAATAAACAAATAAAAATAGATCCAACGACTAGGATGAAAAACGAGAAGAACAAAACAGGAAAGTAATGAAAGAATTTAATAAGGGAAACAGACCAGAAGGCAGGATGCAATGAAAACACAAAAAGAGAGAGACAGAGAGAGAGAGCGAAAAGAGTATGACTAAATAGTATGCGTGGGTTTAAAAATACCAAGTATGGACCACTACCGCCTTCTTGCCACTATCAACTCGTTCAAAGACGAATCTTTTGCATGCAGCTCACTAACGAGTGAAAATAAGAGCTACGACGACGACTCGTTCATTCATCTTCCATCCACATCCTCATCATTTACATCCTCATTTCAGTTAGCATCCTATTGCATGTTCCATTTTGAATTCGCTACATATCCAGCATTTCGTTTCATATTCAATGCTTTATTTCGTCTGTTGCACGCTAGCGGTTTTAAAAAAAGCAGACTGTTGTCTGAGTGGGCTGAGTGGGAGGCAAATGTTTGGTGGATGATTTCGAATTTTTGGGGTGGTATTTATATATACATATATATGTACATATATTGGTTACGTTATTGTGGATGATGATGTTGTTACGTACTATATTTATGAAATATGAAATATTCAGGAAGAGAAAAAGTCGAATGAAGTCAAAAGCGTAAGGGGGAAAAACCATGGCAAAAAACACCATTTTGAGTGGGTGACAAAAATGGGTGGTGGTTGTAAACGGTAGCACTTCAGTGCAAGAGTTTGAGTAAATAGAAAAGCAACGAAGTGGGAAACGCTTCTGAGTGGAACAAGTAACGCTGTTATGACGTTGACGAAGAGGAAGTATTTATTTATTTGCGTTTTTTTCTTTCTTTTACTTTTGATATGAAAGACAGCAAATTAAAAAAAAATATATATAAAACTCAAAAAGGAAATCGTCTGATTTGAAATGAGCAGAAGTTAGACAGAAAACATCCAAAGCAGCAACTCAAGTGATTTTCTATCATGTACTACTCACTTCTACTGACTTGGAAGGAAAGAAGAAAAAAAAAAACAATGAGGTACACAAGTAAAAAGCTAAAATTAGGGAAGCAGTACTCGAAGCCAACGCAGTACCTTGAATTGAATTGAATGTTAGATGAAGGGAATTTTTTTGGCGTTGCGATAGTAGGAGTTGTTGTGAAAATAGCTTTAAAAGATGATGTTGAAATTTAGTTTATTGCTAGAGGCAATTCAGTACATTAGGTTTGGTAATAAAATTGGATTTTGGTTAATTGCTTGAACTCGATTAAGTCAATGGACAATAAAAGCTCGAAATGGAGAAGGTAGAATGGATGGTAGAATGGTAGAATAGGCAACCATGCAGCAGTTATGGCAACATGATTTATGGATGCAAAAGGAATAGGTTGAAAATATAGGACTTTTTTCGAGTTTATGTCTTGACATTTTTAAGCAACAGCTTAAATTGATTATCATTTTGCCTCAAATATCTAGATTTGCCATGCACAATGTTCTTTTGAGCAATGTAGCAAAACAACCAGATCAAAATGATATGCCATCTCCCTAAATGGAGCTTAATTTCCCCCTAAATTCACGACTAAATATTACCCTTAAATATTTTTTGTAAGGCATTTAGTCATAAAAAAAAATCTCATCTGAAGTACTCTTAACTTCACGCCTTGGCGTGATCCATAAGGTTTTTTTATGAACTTGCACGGTTTTTAAACAGTATATACCAACGGTGGGCAAATGCGGCTCATTGAGCCACATGCCGCTCTTTGTTGAGTCAAGTTCGGCTCTTTATTTTAATATTTCAAAATATATCAAAAAAAGATTCAAATTTTTATGCATCTCTTCAAATTCCATGGAATTTCATAATGTTCTGTTGCTCGGTTCTATTACTTTTCTCACCAGATTTTCTCACTTTAACGTCATTGTGACGTCATTCCCACTTGCACTGTTTCTGTTATAAAATGAGATCAATCGGTAGCTTTTATTCGAATGCTTTGATTCTACCTTCGAAGGATTTCGATGGCCGAAGTGTTTCTGTAAACCAAAATATGCAACTCGAATCGAGTGAAGTTATCACTTTGTTTTTACTTGATGAGAAAAATATTTGCTTGTTGTGAGTCAATTTTCTGAAGCACCTGGAATGTTAGCAGCTGAAAAAAAACTATAGAAGAAGGATTCCGTTAATCTCTTTCCAAAAATATAAGTTCTTCACAATAATGTAACTTTAGTATGCTTTATAATATTTTGTCCTGAGCCGCGGCTTTGTATAGGACATATTTCACCATAAATTATTTTGAAAAATAAAAAAGATTTGGTGAACTATTCGGATAACCACGGTTTTAAAGTCAAATTAAAATAAAGGCATTACAAGTAAAGCACAATGTATTATTGTTGCGTTTTTTAGTTTATTAATTTCTAAAGGCAGTACAGGTATAATTGTACACAAAGAGCACTGCCATTCGTTTTACTTTCATGTGTGCCCTCTCGCCAGTATATCTTATTTATCATGGACCACTATTTACTTGCTTATATTTTTATTTTTATTATTATTATTATTTTATTTCTTATTATAACAGCACACTAGTTTTCGAAAAAGTGAGTACTTTGAAATGAAATACTGTGACGCTAGAAAAAGTGACATTTGTCGCAACAGTTACAGAAACGAGTTACTGCTTTGTTCTTTAAATTCAAATTCCATGAAATCACATGTTGTTTGACCAACGATTTGACGTAAAATTTGAAAGTGTGTACCCTGTTTTTCTTTCCTGGACGTTCTCTTTAATTATGGTGTACTTTTCCTCCATGATAAAGGTAAGCTCAGATTGAAGAGAAGTCTGACAAAAGTTGAGCTATATGTTGAAGTCAGCTGTTCGAATTGTAGTGCTCCTAGTTGTTGTTGTTGCGAACGGCTTTAAACAATGCAGAAGTAAAACATTTTGTATTGTTTTAAATTTCGTTTTCGTTTTGCTTAGAAACTTGAAATGACTAAGTTTTTTTGTTATTAGTGTAAAGATGCATATGATTCATGTATGAACATGGATCATATTAATTTGGATTTTTTTTTAACTATCTTAACTTATATTAAAATTCTTTTTAGTTTTTGTCTTTATTTGAATTGCGGTGTGGCTCTTTGGAAGGTTTTGAAAATCTTAATGTGGCTCATAATGGCCTCACTCGTGCCCACCCCTCGTATATACAATAACCACGATGAGCATCTCCAACCTGTAGCTCGTTTCTATAACTCTTTGCTTTTCTCGAACTGACGCTCAATGTGTGGTAAGCCGAAAATCTGCTGCCTGTCAATCGAGTTCAATCTCAATTCGGTTTTGGCAAGTGAGTTTGAGCGCTGAATTTTAAAACTTCGATTGGTTCTAGGAGATCCAATTGGTTTTAGCAACTTTTTAAAAAATTAGTGAGGTAAATTAATTTCCTAATATATTTTCATTATTTTCAGCCGATCAGCTACTGATTAAACATGTGTTTGCAACAATCATATTACCTTAAGCAGTGGACCGCTCTCCCAGGGCTTAGGCCGCGTTCATAGTGGACGCTTTTGGTGAAGTTGAAGCATAAAGCTGATTCGTCGAGCTTTTTTGATCATAGTGAACGCTTATTCAACATTGCACAAAGTAGCAGATTGAGCTTTTTGGTGTTCATAGTGCGCGCTTTATGCTTGTGGCTGAGATGCTTTGTTTTCATTTGTCCCTTTGGAAAATAATGCCCTCAATTGCGTTTTGCAAAGTAAATGAAAGATTTTTGTTTAATGAGTATGTAGATGCGCGATGATCACCAACGAAGGATTAAACCAATAACAAACATAAGTTCAAAGGAACATGAAAGCACATAGTATAACATCGGTGGAAAGTTCAACACAAAAAGTACCCAAGAAGTACGCAAGAACAACGAAAACTAAGTAAACAAGCGATATAGAATACACAAGTGCATTGAACTGAAAAGCACGACAAAACGAAACAACAACGCAACAACAATGCAGCAATGGTTAAAACTTCAGCACAAAAATATATCTAACAAATAAAAAAAAATCAACGAAAATATTGTTAACAGGCAAAATAGATGAACAACTGCCGAAATCCATTAAAAAATGCAGTACGACGCTATAAATGATAAAACTAAAAAAAAATTAAACTATGTGATCAAACAAGAATAAAGCGCCGAAAAGTATTTTCAACAAAGCATAAAAACAAAATTATTTTGTTGAGTGAGCAAGCGAGATGGAGATATAAGCGCTGAAAAGCATTTGAAAAGAAGCTTAATGCTAGCTTTATGCTGGCACTATGAACACTTTGAGCTTTTTCCATATGATTATACGCAAAGCGTTTTTCAGCTAAACCTCTCGGTTAAGTTAAAAGCGTTTACTATGAACGCGGCCTTAGAATGTTTTTGTGTATAGGACGGAAGGCATTTTCTAAAATAATCGTCTTAAAAATCTAATTAAAAATTTCGTTCAACGAAAGTCTGTTTTGACTAATTGTTGTGCTTTATTTTGTTCTTTGTTTTTTGCCACTATTTGTACTTGCATACTTTTTGACACTTCTTTCCATTTCGAAATACTTTCAGCGTTGTAAACTTTTCCATGGCATATAAGCCAGCAAAATGTTCTTCTGATACGCTTTAAGATTTATTTGCCGAAAACGCAATAAAATTTTTTAAAATTGTCTATCACCCTAAATTTTCCCATAAGCTTTTCTAACCCTTAAATTACGATTCAAATTTTGATCGACGGATTTTGTTAGAGAAGGCAAAAAGTAAATTTCACGGTTATCATCAACGTTTTAAAAGTTTACGTCTGAGCAATTTTTAATATGATTTTTAAATTTACACTAAATTTATCAATGTAATAAACTCAAAGAGAAAAAATTTCTAAATATAACGTAAACGTACCGAATTCCGCATCTTAAGGATTGGACTCTAGGAATTTAAAATATAAGAAATGTAGTCACTTTACCCTTAAATTTTTAAACCTATATATCATCAAATTATATTGATATACATTGCATATTATTTAAAAAAAAAATAAGCAAATAAATTAATCTTCATGGTTTTTGCAAAATGTCCATTGAGAGAAAACTATTCCCATTAACTAAACTTTATATTTTACTAACGGTACTTTTGAAAGTAAAAAAAATACAATGTTCGCTCTGTTTCAAAAGTATAAAACTACTTTAAAGTTTGTCATATAACGCATGAACTTTAGAGTAGAAAGTGCTATTTTTGAGTTAAAAAGTGGTAAAAAAAACTCAGGAATGAGTGTAATTGCGTACAAAAGCAATCACAGCCATAACGTTGTGGTAAATATTTTAACTAGTCCTGGGGCTTGGGCAAAAATAAGCGTTGTGGAAAAAAAATGGTATGACCAAACAGCTCGTCATATTTTGAGAACTGCAAGCAATTCCCAAAAAAGATTGAGTAGCTTGGTTAACATTGCTGGAGTGCCCGTTTCCCGATCAACGGTCTGGGGCCTCTTGCAGAGAACTGCACAAGCCGGCTTGAAGTCTTTTTCAAGCGCTTGCTTAAAATACAAGTTCAAGCTAGCTTGAGCTTGATAATTTTGAATCAAGCAAAGCTTGTAATTGAATATAAATAAGCCCACGCACAGCTTGCACCTATTCTAGCTTACAAGCGAACGGCACGAAGTTTCAAGCAATGGAAAGCTTGATGCCCTTCGGCAAAAGCTTGTAAGCCTCACAAGTATCCAAATTATTGAATTAAAGCAAGTATCCAAAAATTCAATGAGCTTCTTTAGAGAGAGCTTAAGCGTAATAGGACTTTTAAGGATTCTGTGGACTCCGTGGTGTGAAGTTTTAGGATAAATGATTTCGAAGATGCTGTCAAACTTTAAAATTTAAGATGGCGGATAGAGTTGCCACCTAGATTTTTTTTATTTTTGCGAATTCTTGTAATTTTGATATTCTGACAACGGATTTGATTTCGAATATATTGTCGCAGTTTTAAAATTTAAGATGGAGGTTAGGGTTGCCACCTAAATTTTTACCACAGTATTGCCACCTAATAATATGTACTTTTAAAAGTTTTAAACATCATTTATCAGTGTTAAGGGGTCGCTGATTTCGAATCTAAGGTCATAATTTTGAAATTCAAGATGGTGGATAGGGTTGCCACCTTAATTTTTTGTAGTTTTATGAATTCGAGGCTGGCAAAAAAAAATGGTACGCCAAAAATGGGTCGCTGAATCCGAATTCGTCGTCAGAATTTCAAAATTATAAAATGTTGAAATAATAGGGTTGCCACCTAATAATATGTCTTTTTAAGAGTTTTAAACGTCTTTTATTAGTGTTAAGGGGTCGCTGATTTCGAATCTAAAGTCAGAATTTTAAATTTCAATATGGTGGATAGGGTTGCCACCTTAATTTTTTGTAGTTTTATGAATTCGAGGCTGGCAAAAAAAAATGGTACGCCAAAAATGGGTCGCTGAATCCGAAACCGTCGTCAGAATTTCAAAATTATAAAATTTTGAAATAACAGGGTTGCCACCTAATAATATATCTTTTCAACAGTTTTAAACGTCATTTATTAGTGTTAACACGTCATTTATTAGTTTAAAACTGTTTAAAACTGTTGAAAAGACATATTTTTAGGTGGCAGCCCTATTATTTCAACATTTTATAATTTTGAAATTCTGACGACGGATTCGGATTCAGCGACCCATTTTTGGCGTACCATTTTTTTTGCCAGCCTCGAATTCATAAAACTACAAAATATTAAGGTGGCAACCCTATCCACCATATTGAAATTTAAAATTCTGACTTTAGATTCGAAATCAGCGACCCCTTAACACTAATAAAAGACGTTTAAAACTCTTAAAAAGACATATTATTAGGTGGCAGCCCTATTATTTCAACATTTTATAATTTTGAAATTCTGACGACGGATTCGGATTCAGCAACCCATTTTTGGTGTACCATTTTTTTTTTTGCCAGCCCCGAATTCATAAAACTAAAAAAAATAAAGGTGGCAACCCTACCCAACATCTTGCATTTCAAAATTCTGACCTTAGATTCGAAATCAGCGACCCCTTAACACTGATAAATGATGTTTAAAACTTTTAAAAGTACATATTATTAGGTGGCAATACTGTGGTAAAAATTAAGGTGGCAACCCTAACCTCCATCTTAAATTTTAAAACTGTGACAATATATTCGAAATCAAATCCGTTGTCAGAATATCAAAATTACAAGAATTCGCAAAAATTAAAAAAAATCTAGGTGGCAACTCTATCCGCCATCTTAAATTTTAAAGTTTGACAGCATCTTCGAAATCATTTATCCTAAAACTTCACACCACGGAGTCCACAGAATCCTTAAAAGTCCTATTACGCTTAAGCTCTCTCTAAAGAAGCTCATTGAATTTTTTGGATACTTGCTTTAATTCAATAATTTGGATACTTGCGGGCTTACAAGCTTTTGCCGATCGTTTTAAGCTTTTCAACTTTCCACCCGACAAAGTAAGCCGAAACAAGCCAAGCCAACGAGCAAGCATGAATATGGCTTGTATCTGTTTGGTATTTTTGCAAGCTGGCTAAAGCTTGCTTTTTCAAGCTTGGATACGTGCTTGAATTTAAGTACTTGAAAAAGCTTGAACTTCAAGTAGGCTTGTGCAGTTCTCTGGCCTCTTGCACACCAGTCCGAACCTCAAATTTTCGAGACTTAGATCTGCTCCACGTTTAACGAAAAGCCATAAGGATGCAAGGCCTTAGAAACATATGCCAACGAATTGAAACAATGTGAGTAAAAACCAGTAAGGCAATATCTTCAACTGGACCGAAGTTAAAATACCCCCACGGCCGTATTTTAGTTTATTCAAAGTCTTGAATATGTTGTACGAGCAATACGAAGAATTATCATCAAGTTTAAACATTAATGTTTTGGAATTTTTAAAATTTTTACTGTTGTGGACACGTCACTTTGTATGGGAGTGTGGGCGGAATTTTAATTTTTTATTTTATATTACAAACATCGAGTGCATAGTTAAGGCTAAAACAAATTTGCAATGTTTTTAATTTTATACTTTATCATTTTATAGGGTTATCCTTCTCGTGCACGTATTAGAAAAAGAAAATAATTTGTTTTTCTTTTTTCTGATCAATAGAAATTATGTGAAAGCTGCAGCTTTTTTGGACCTCACGTCAAAGACGCCGGATGAAAAAGTTCACTGAGACGCCATTTTGCCAAAAAAAAGAACATATGTTTTTAATTTTTAAAAATTCATTTTTATTTCGATCAAAAATATATTCGGTGACGTAGATCTTAACACTTCGACATTTTAGGTTTCGAAATTTTTTCCGAAGTATCGTGCGACTCCCATAAAAGGCTCCCATCATAAGACTCGATGAAAAAAATTTCATTTTTTTAAATTATTATTTAAAACATCGGATAACATCGTATCGATAGCCTTTTTTACAATAAAAAAATAGTTTTTAAATAGACGAAAGCAAATTACCCAAATTTAGACAAAAATACTCCATTACATGAATCTATCTTAGAAGGTATCAAATCAGTACAAAAGTGAACGTTCAAAAAGAACAGCGTATAATTGGAAGCCAGGCCAGAAGACGGACAGTAAAAACGTTAAGTATTTTATTGATTTGTTGATTTACTTATCTTTTTTGTGAAATTATGAACGCTTTTTATTCATAATGTTTGTCATTGGCATTTTTCTAACACATAATTATAACTATTAATAATTTTGTTTCGATAAGCGATAACAGCTTAAGTCTGATTTCAAAGTTTCGAGAAATCTTGCTTCAAAGTTTTCAATCGTTTTATAAGTTATATGAAAGGGTCTTTTGTTATTGTGTCATAACTTTGGCTAGCGCATGCTAGAAGGTCCAGATTTCGTGTGTCCATCAATAACTCAGTTCTTTCTTAAGTCGACTTAAGCGATTATTGTTTATGAACATAGAATTATCTACTGCACACATCTGAATCATCGATAACGTGTTCGATGTTAGTTAGAAGTGGATTTTTTTAGAAGTGGATTTTTTTTTAATTTAGTAAAATAGACTAACCACTTCATGTGTTTCATTCTCAAAAGAAAAAGTTCAACGAACGGTTATCTCATGATTTTCGAGGTCACTTGAATGGTTCACATTTTGTTAAATAAAATAATCTACAAAGTGTTAGATTTTTAAGTTTTCTTTCTGCTTGTCATCTTACAGTATCTTCCATGAACAAAAACTCATTCATATAATTTCCATTTTTTGTACAAATTATTGCGGAAAGTAACCCCAAGAATTCAATAATCAAGGTTCAATGACGGTGATATTATCTTAACTGTTTTTTTCAGAGATACAGAAATATTTAAACTATTTCACTATATCAAAAGCAATAAACAATGTAAACGGGAGGAATTGTTGCACCTACCAAAATACCGATTACATGAAAACTAACAGCACTAAAATATTTTTTATCTTTTCGTGTAATTCTGACATTCATTGTGAGCTTATTTTTTATGAGTTATTGCTAATGATTTGATTTTACCAATTCAAAAAAGGCAGATTGTTATGACACAGACAATTTCAGACCAATATCCTTGCTATCAAATCTCGAAAAGCTCCTTGAAAAAATTATAAAATCCAAAATGGACCTCAATATTAATGTTGATTATATTCCCAATTATCAGTGTGGTTTCTACATGGAAAATGGACATTCAACAGTACACGCACTCTTGAAATTTCAATATTCGGTTTCGGTTACGGCCAGTTTCGGCCCCTTTTGTCAGTTTCGGCTATTCGACAAACTTTTGGTAAATGGCATCAGTCATTTAATTCAAATATATAAGGGTTGGTTTCATAAAAATATTTACAACTCATTGTACAAAACAAAAATTATGAATTCGTCTATAATTTGATTTGTCGTGTTAACACAAAACATTTTGGTTAATTAAAGTTTTTTCTAAAGGATCTTATTAGTTATTATATTGATTTTATATGATTTAAATACAAATCCTAGTTGTTTGATAGTTTAAAATCGTTTATTGAGCTTTCTTACAAATCTTTCCAAAGAAACAACACCAACAACAACGTTTTCAATATGAAAATGAAAACATCACTAGCTGATTTTATTGCAATTTCGGCCCTGCTAAGGCTTCATCAGAAATATTTGTGATACGCCATGCAAGCGCGCATTAGCGCAATGCACCACAGAGGCGATGAGATTTTAAGTGTCAATTTCTCAGTTTTTCTCCCATTTCATATTTTCATGTTTGTTGTTGTATTTTTGCTTTACTTTCGTCTTTATGATTACGTTATTATTGTGGAGTTCAACAGTCTTTTGGAAGTCTTCCACTAACAAAGCATGGTTACTGAAGTTATTTTTAGCTTTTGCTGATATATTTTCAGCCTGTTTCTGTTTGGTCGTGCTATACCATTTTGGTTAATTTTTTGCGTTAGATACTATCATTTTCGATTTTATCATCTCTATTGCAATTAATATTAAAGTTTTATAGGTACTGAAGCCAAAAATTGATAATTAAATATATGAACGCATTCTGTGCGTGTCTATCTTCATAATACTAAACCTTTAATAAAAAATAAAATAATTTGTTTTGTAGTTCTATAAAAATAAACATTGTAGGTACATACTATTTTGAGTGTGTACGTAAGATATAAAGTATGCAATACTTTTGTAATAAAAAATAAAATAAACAAGTAAGGAATTATCTTCGACTGGGCCGAAGTTAAAACACCCCCACGGACGACGATTTTTCCAAATTTCATACCTAAAGTTTAAATTAATTGTTAAAGGTTTTGTGTAAAATTTTAAGTCATTAGATTAGTTTTTGTGGAATTGAGATTTTACCGTTTTGGGTAAGTCACTTTGTAAGAGAGGTAGTCTTGGTTTTCATCCCATTTTTACAAATTTCATACTCAAAGTTTATAATAAATATTCAAGACGCTGTACGAAATTTGAAGTCATTATATTAATTTTTGTAGATTTTTAAGAGATTTTTACCGTTTTGGTTTAGTCACTTCGTATGGGAGGTAGGCGTGGTTTTAATCCGATTTGGCTCATTTTCGAACTTGACCTCAATTTTTTAATAAAAAGCTTATATATTGAATTTCGTTACGATAGCTAAAAAATTACTGCTGTTATCGTGCCCACAGACGGACATGGCTAAATCGACACAGGAGGTGATGCTGATCAAGAATATATATACTTTTCTATACCGGCGTGGCCAGTTATTATAGGTCTCAAAAAGTTAAAGTTGGTCAATTGACGTCAGGGTATAAATCTGTATATAGTGGCGTACCACAAGGGTCTACACTTGGCTCCCTCCTATTCTCTATATTTATAAATGACATATTTTCCAACGAGTATAAATTATACCAAGAGAATTCTTCATCCAGCCTTCCAACTTCGTTCCAGACTATCAGCCATCCACCGACAGAAAAACCAAAACAATGACAACCAACGAGTTTATGTACTCGTTGATCTGAGTTATTGACGCTCAGCAATGAGAGCAGATTACCAATCAAGGAGAAGTAAACATGAAAATAAATATGGCAAGTAACGAAAGAAAAGGAAAAGAAAAGAATATTGTAAGTTTATCAATGAAAACCAAATTACTATTTGCCACAAATTTTACAGCTTCTTTATTGTGTTATTTTTTGGGATCTTCTTGTGTTTGCCGAATTTATGTTGTTTCGAGCTGGACATTATTGTTGTGATTTTATTTATTCTAGCTACATTTTGGTTGCAGTTGCAAAAAATAATTTTTTAGATATTTCATTAGCCGAATAGAAAGACGGAGTTCTGATTCGGCTTATGAAATAATTATTCTTTAATGAGGAGTTGCAAATATGTTTTTTTGATGAACAGAAGAAAAACGCATTTTTAAACACAACCAAAGTTAAAATTGTTTTTCAAGTATTTTATTAATTAAACGAAACCAAAGCTGCAAGCAGTGATGGCTTCAAAGTCAATCAACAAACGAACTGCTTGCCAGAAAATGATTTAATTTTTTATTAAAATGTCAATTTTACGACAAAACCATTAAACGTAGATGCATGTCGCCGTTGAATTTTTTGTTGGAATCGGAAAGATCTTTCGTATGTTCTTACGATCTTTTCAGATATATTTTACTGTTTAGCCAGGAAATGGGGAAAAAGCGGCAAATTTTACCAAAAATCGAAATTAAAACCAGTCTAAGTCAGTAACTCTTTGGCTATCAAATATATCAAAATTTTGAGTATACATAAACCACTTACAGTGCTCGAAATTTGATAAAAAAGTTAAAAACTTGGGGTAAAGATATATAACTCCTTAATTAAATCTGGGTATATCAGCTAGTATGTATTCATATAAAATTTTAATCAAAAGTAATATTTTACGAAATAATTAAAATCGTCAATTATATCTTAAATGTTATATTTTCCGTTTTAAAATTTATTCAATTTGCTTAAAAAGTATTATAAAATACATCAGCATACAATTTGACTTCTTAAGAAAGAAAGAAACTTCTTAAAAAACTTTTAATAAATTCTAAATTTACATAAGAATAAAATTTGGCTTGTTAAACAGAACGAAACTTCTTAAATAAATTTTACAATTTTTACGTACTTTTTCTGTGTGCATTTAACTGTAGTTAAAATTAAATTTGCAAAAAAATATATTCCTAAGCAGTTGATTTTCAAGCAATTAAGAAATGCATGATAAAAGTGCTCATAAAAAATTTCGTCACAATATTTCATTTGTTCTCAGCCATGTCTTAAAATACTTTTCTACAAATAATAAACCGTTAAAAATGTTAAATTTTAAAAATTTTTCTAATAAATGTTAAAAAAATCGATAGTTACATTTTAATTACGTGATAAACAAAGATTATAAAAAATTAAATGTTCCAAATGAAACTGATTTACTCGGATTAATTACACTGTGCAACACATTTTTTTAACGGAAAAGCGGACAATACAGGATGATAGTACTGGTTTATAGTAAGAAAACCCTAAAAGGGTTTTGCAAAGTTAGCTCGCTTTTAAAAGATATAGGCATTGGAAATTTACCTCTTGCAGAGTATTTTTTAAAAATGAAGTGCTCATTAGGGCGTATCAAATTACAATTTTTTTTTTAAAACTCGTATTCTAAGAGGTCTCAAAAGTTGCACTGGGAACAAATTTAAAGAAAAAAGCATGCTTCCTCTCCCGCAAGGACAAAGTTGCTTTTTGAGAAAAACAGTAAAAAATACCGGCCTAAATATGCTTTGATTTTTGTAAAAAAATTGCATATGTTTAAAGCAAAAGTAAATATAGACTTAAACTAACAATATCTCGCCAAACAAGATGCCACTCTCGATTTCTACCCTCAGTGTCCTGTGTGAATGATATGCAAGTCTACAGGTACACTCGAAATAGCACAGAACTTTTGATTGTTATCTGATTGTCTAAATTTTGGTGGCATGGAAGTATTAATGTTTTCCTTGAATTTGGCCATTAAAAATTTGCATAATTTTCGCCAATGAATTTGCTTGGAAATGCATACGTAAATGCATTTTTATAACTTTAACAAATTAATTAATATGAGATATTTTATCTCGAGCATCAGAGGCGGTACCGAAGATAACTTTCTGAATTTGGATTCTTCAAATATTTCTGAAAGTAAATTTTTAAAACACCAGGTTAGTACCAAGATTCCTTTCCATGTTTCGATTTTTTAAAAAATTGTTCCTCCTAGCATGAAATTTACATATTATTTCGTCAAACAACTTACCTAAGCATTGACAAAAATGGTAAACTAAAATTTTGAATTTTTGAGCTTCCCATTCGATGGGTCTTAATTGATTTAACAATTGTTGTTTAGATGTGTTTTAAAGAAATAATAACCATAAAGGATATTGAACAAAATTGTAAAATTACATGATAGCAAGTATTTCTTTTATATATTATAATCAGCTCATCTTTCAAAGGCTATAACATTTAAAAGCGAGCTAACTTTGCGAAACCGTCTTAGGGTTTTGTTGGTCTAGATCAGTACTATCGACCTGTGTTGGTCTCTTTTTCGTTAGATTCCATGACCCTGAAATTGTGGCACAGTGTTATATACATTTAAACCTAAAATCTATCTGAAATAAATCTCTTAAAAATAACCAAATGAAATACTTAAATATTTTGCAATTGAAGCAAGATCTACTTTTGATCCTGCAAGCATAGGCTTTTCTGATTGGTTACGACAAAACCATTAAACGTAGATGCATGTCGCCGTTGAATTTTTTGTTGGAATCGGAAAGATCTATCATATGTTCAAATATATCAAAATTTTAAGTATACATGAACCATCTTTTATCAATTATGATTCGAATAGTGAAAATTTCACATAAATCCGTTCAGCGGTTCTTGAGTTTAGCGGAAGCCACAAAATGATCAATTTTTAAAAGTTTCATTTTTCTATAATAGTATAGATATAAATAATAGTATAGATAAAGATTAATATTATACTTACTATATTTATTATTATATACACATATACTTATAATTTTATTAGTATTCTTATTAGATACTTGTTCGTTATTTAACTTTGTGAAAATCACCAACAAAAATATACCTACCTGCCCAATCAGAAAAGCCTATGCTTGCAGGATCAAAAGTAGATCTTGCTTCAATTGCAAAATATTTAAGTATTTCATTTGGTTATTTTTAAGAGATTTATTTCAGATAGATTTTAGGTTTAAATGTATATAACACTGTGCCACAATTTCAGGGTCATGGAATCTAACGAAAAAGAGACCAACACAGGTCGATAGTACTGATCTAGACCAACAAAACCCTAAGACGGTTTCGCAAAGTTAGCTCGCTTTTAAATGTTATAGCCTTTGAAAGATGAGCTGATTATAATATATAAAAGAAATACTTGCTATCATGTAATTTTACAATTTTGTTCAATATCCTTTATGGTTATTATTTCTTTAAAACACATCTAAACAACAATTGTTAAATCAATTAAGACCCATCGAATGGGAAGCTCAAAAATTCAAAATTTTAGTTTACCATTTTTGTCAATGCTTAGGTAAGTTGTTTGACGAAATAATATGTAAATTTCATGCTAGGAGGAACAATTTTTTAAAAAATCGAAACATGGAAAGGAATCTTGGTACTAACCTGGTGTTTTAAAAATTTACTTTCAGAAATATTTGAAGAATCCAAATTCAGAAAGTTATCTTCGGTACCGCCTCTGATGCTCGAGATAAAATATCTCATATTAATTAATTTGTTAAAGTTATAAAAATGCATTTACGTATGCATTTCCAAGCAAATTCATTGGCGAAAATTATGCAAATTTTTAATGGCCAAATTCAAGGAAAACATTAATACTTCCATGCCACCAAAATTTAGACAATCAGATAACAATCAAAAGTTCTGTGCTATTTCGAGTGTACCTGTAGACTTGCATATCATTCACACAGGACACTGAGGGTAGAAATCGAGAGTGGCATCTTGTTTGGCGAGATATTGTTAGTTTAAGTCTATATTTACTTTTGCTTTAAACATATGCAATTTTTTTACAAAAATCAAAGCATATTTAGGCCGGTATTTTTTACTGTTTTTCTCAAAAAGCAACTTTGTCCTTGCGGGAGAGGAAGCATGCTTTTTTCTTTAAATTTGTTCCCAGTGCAACTTTTGAGACCTCTTAGAATACGAGTTTTAAAAAAAAAATTGTAATTTGATACGCCCTAATGAGCACTTCATTTTTAAAAAATACTCTGCAAGAGGTAAATTTCCAACGCCTATATCTTTTAAAAGCGAGCTAACTTTGCAAAACCCTTTTAGGGTTTTCTTACTATAAACCAGTACTATCATCCTGTATTGTCCGCTTTTCCGTTAAAAAAATGTGTTGCACAGTGTAATTAATCCGAGTAAATCAGTTTCATTTGGAACATTTAATTTTTTATAATCTTTGTTTATCACGTAATTAAAATGTAACTATCGATTTTTTTAACATTTATTAGAAAAATTTTTAAAATTTAACATTTTTAACGGTTTATTATTTGTAGAAAAGTATTTTAAGACATGGCTGAGAACAAATGAAATATTGTGACGAAATTTTTTATGAGCACTTTTATCATGCATTTCTTAATTGCTTGAAAATCAACTGCTTAGGAATATATTTTTTTGCAAATTTAATTTTAACTACAGTTAAATGCACACAGAAAAAGTACGTAAAAATTGTAAAATTTATTTAAGAAGTTTCGTTCTGTTTAACAAGCCAAATTTTATTCTTATGTAAATTTAGAATTTATTAAAAGTTTTTTAAGAAGTTTCTTTCTTTCTTAAGAAGTCAAATTGTATGCTGATGTATTTTATAATACTTTTTAAGCAAATTGAATAAATTTTAAAACGGAAAATATAACATTTAAGATATAATTGACGATTTTAATTATTTCGTAAAATATTACTTTTGATTAAAATTTTATATGAATACATACTAGCTGATATACCCAGATTTAATTAAGGAGTTATATATCTTTACCCCAAGTTTTTAACTTTTTTATCAAATTTCGAGCACTGTAAGTGGTTTATGTATACTCAAAATTTTGATATATTTGATAGCCAAAGAGTTACTGACTTAGACTGGTTTTAATTTCGATTTTTGGTAAAATTTGCCGCTTTTTCCCCATTTCCTGGCTAAACAGTAAAATATATCTGAAAAGATCGTAAGAACATACGAAAGATCTTTCCGATTCCAACAAAAAATTCAACGGCGACATGCATCTACGTTTAATGGTTTTGTCGTAAAATTGACATTTTAATAAAAAATTAAATCATTTTCTGGCAAGCAGTTCGTTTGTTGATTGACTTTGAAGCCATCACTGCTTGCAGCTTTGGTTTCGTTTAATTAATAAAATACTTGAAAAACAATTTTAACTTTGGTTGTGTTTAAAAATGCGTTTTTCTTCTGTTCATCAAAAAAACATATTTGCAACTCCTCATTAAAGAATAATTATTTCATAAGCCGAATCAGAACTCCGTCTTTCTATTCGGCTAATGAAATATCTAAAAAATTATTTTTTGCAACTGCAACCAAAATGTAGCTAGAATAAATAAAATCACAACAATAATGTCCAGCTCGAAACAACATAAATTCGGCAAACACAAGAAGATCCCAAAAAATAACACAATAAAGAAGCTGTAAAATTTGTGGCAAATAGTAATTTGGTTTTCATTGATAAACTTACAATATTCTTTTCTTTTCCTTTTCTTTCGTTACTTGCCATATTTATTTTCATGTTTACTTCTCCTTGATTGGTAATCTGCTCTCATTGCTGAGCGTCAATAACTCAGATCAACGAGTACATAAACTCGTTGGTTGTCATTGTTTTGGTTTTTCTGTCGGTGGATGGCTGATAGTCTGGAACGAAGTTGGAAGGCTGGATGAAGAATTCTCTTGGTATAATTTATACTCGTTGTATTTTCTGCCTGCAGTCATTCCTCTATCCATGCATATGGTTATTATGTCCAGAAATTTATCTAGAAGAACTGGACTTGTTGATGACTTATGTTGCAGAATGAATGAGGACCTCAACAGCATTAATGAGTGGGCCAATAGCAATGGTCTTCTTCTAAACTCTTCCAAATCATATTTAATTCCTATCTGTGGAGGTAAAACTTGTGTTAATGATGTCCCTGATTTGTTGATTGGTCCTAACAAGTAAGTCTTACTGCTTCATTCTGCACAACGAAAATGCACACCAACGACAATCAAGACACGAAAAGCAACAGAATTTCGTATAGAAAAAAATATTGCTTCTCGTGTCTTGCTTGTCGTTGGTGTGCTGCTTCGTGATACGTACAGAATAGTGCAGTTAGTTTCTGTATTAATTCTTCGTTTTGTGTGTTGATCATGTTAATAGTATTGTCAAAAAAGTTTATTATGTATTGTGCAATTTAAGAATGTCTGCAAGCGTGACTCTAGTTAATATTAGGCGTAAGTTTGTTATACAACTTATTCTACCTGTGATAACCTACTGGGGCTTTCCATAGTGACTGGTGGGACAGTTTAATTCAGAATCCCTAATGTTTAGACCTGTAACTTTGTATTTTTATGTAATATAATTTTCAAATAGATATTTCACAATAGATTATGAACCGACTTATAAAACTTTTACCGAAAAAATAACTCATAAATATTTTGGTGATATTTGATTGGTTAAAGGAGTGTGACCAGTGGGACAGTCAAAAATACCTCACCTTTGCCTTCTGCACTGTCAATCAAGATTTTAGCCCAAATACTATACATAGCCAGATGTCTTTTACTATGTTATGAAATGATTAGCAAGTTAAGTTTCTACAAGAAAATATAGAAAGTAGAAATTGTGACTGGAGGGACACTGTGCTGTGACAGGTAAAAAAATCGTACGACTTGTTCACAATAAACAACTTTTCATAGTGAAAAAAATACTTAATCTTGTTTTTTCTAAATAATTTTTAGAGATCATGTAAATTTAACTATTATACATTGCGTTAAGAATAAATTGGTTATAATCATATCAATTAAAGAATATAACTCCTTTTCCAATTTCCCGTGGAACGCCCTTACTCTAAAATAGTATAGTAAACTTAAACTCTTCTTCCCAGTTAAAGTTTCAAATAGCATTTAATTACGCCACAAGCTATGTGTATGGCCTTCGTAAATCTGATCACCTGTCTAGTTTCTGGAATGCAATACTTGGATGTGACTTGACTGCTTATCTCAATGCCAGGAACTGTATGTACCTGCATAATTAAATTCATGATATCTTTATGAAAAACTCCAGTTTTGTATTTCCAGAAGAAGCCATGTCTTAATAGTTTTTACTTAATCTATTACTTAGTTTTTACTTTAACCTATTTTATCTTTTTTCTCTACTCTTTACTATCTTTATACTCCTGCTCTAACTACTTTTTCTAATGATGTTTTTTTTTCTTCTCTGAATCTATACATTCTATTCTCCACTTTTAATTTATTATAGTTTTTAAGTTGTATTCAGATTTTTATATTAGAATTAAGGTTTTTTATAATTGTCTTTAAAATGAGTGGTTGTTATTCAAAGATTTAAGTAAGTTAATCATTTTAATGTTTTATGTAGTACTATATTTTGTAGTTTTATGTAGTGTACTTATATTTACCTCTATACGAATAAATTGAATTGAATTGAGTTGAAATACCTTAATAACATAGAATTTTTTAGTTAATAGCCTTAATTAAATTTTGCACAACTACTTTTGCAACGGAGTTGCTTGCCTTAAGCCAATTTTTTTTAATACTTCAATGTCACCGGCAACTCGACCATCCTTATTTTAGTTTCGTTTGACAATAGCACAATATCTCTCTATCAAAAGAAGTTCTAGAGCGTTAGGTGGGTTCTCCTCTTTTGCAACATAACTGTTGTTTACTTTTAGAAAATTCAATATAGAACGGGCGTACTGTGCAGTGGCTAAATCGGGCCAAAATATTGTTGACACATTGTGGTTTTAATAAAATGGTATAAAGAGAAAAATTAGGCACACCTTTTTGTAAATTTCTGCTGATACAGTGTCATTTGTGAAGCCTAAAACCATATAGGCATATAGCCTGCCAGATGAGGACTTCTGCGCCAAATTTTTCAATTCCAATTGTTGAAATGGATTAGTCAGTGTGGCACTATTCTCTAACTGTGACTTTTAAAGTGTACACTTTTTCTGACTGAACTCATCGACTGAAAACCAGTGAGTTTTTGTGACAGCCCGTGTAAACTAGACCGTCCCACTTTTTTACTTTTTCGAAAAGTTCCCGGGACACGTTGATTTCTGATTCTAGTCTTAAAAACATGAATTTTGGAATATAATACTTTAATATTCGTATTCGTCGCACAAAAGGCTTCAAGATTTTTTGGCTAAAAATTCATTATTGCGAAAAAACAAGACATTTCTTCATCAGTATTTTGCATATAACTAAGAAACTAATGAAACCATTTTCACCAATTTCATACTTTTTTGAAAGCTAATAAAATTTGCCGTCTTACACTATAAGAAATATTTAATTTTGTTTGGTCAATTTTGTTTAAAAACTCTGCAAAGTGAAATTTTGATAAAAAATTATTATGAAAATTTGATAATTTCAACTCGTGTTACAAGAGCATGAGGAAGAATTTTTGTATTATATAAATTTTGTATTATGAGGAATTTTACAGCAAAAAAATTAATGTATAATTCGAAAAATGTTCAATTTTATTTTTATTCAACGTAGCTACATAAGTGTATAAGTATATATATTAGGGCGGGTCAATTTGTATGGACGAATTTTTTGGAGGTCTGGCTCAGCGAAATTCGTAAAATACATGTAATTTCAAGACTTTTTCTCCACTACAGCATATACAAATTCTGAAAAAAAGCTGTGCGGACTTTCGTAAATAGATTTTGTTCTCAATTATAAAATATGAATGTATGAATGTATGTGTATGAATCTATTTACGAAAGTCCGCACAGCTTTTTTTCAGAATTTGTATATGCTGTAGTGGAGAAAAAGTCTTGAAATTACATGTATTTTACGAATTTCGCTGAGCCAGAATTTGACCCGCCCTAATATATATATATATGATATAATCATTAATTGCAAAATATTTAACTTTGTTTTTGCAATGTGCAATTATTTAAATGACTATTTCAAGGAATAATCACTAAACACAAAGTATCGTAAGAAACTATATTTTTATTGCAATAACTCCGACCTTTTTCCTGAAATATATGAAACGTTATAAAAGAAATATGTGCAGAAATAAGTGGATATCCACTTTGAGTAAAAAGTGTTTTCCTGCATCCTTCCAAACATTTGCAATAAATAAAATGTCGTATCACTTTTTACGATATTTTGAGTTTAGTCATTATTCCTTGTGACCACGGATTTTATACTATTGATCTACTATTAATCACTCTTTGAAACAATAACAATCTAAAAAAAACGAACTTTAATGCTCCTGATTTTGTAGTATGCATTTTAAAAAAATTTTAAGATTTTTTATCAATTGTTAACGGTCTTTTTGGTTTACTTTGCTATACTTACTTAGTTAGCGACACAACCGTATGTCTTTCTTAGCCTCATTTAAGAATTTGCGCCACCCATTTGTCTCTCGCTTGCTGACGCCAGTTGAAAATTTCAAGCTTCGTCAGGTTGTCCTCTACTTGGTCTTTGTAAAGCAGGACCGGCTTAATGAGCGATTTATAGAGCGCGATTTTCATTCGTCGAGACTGTTTGTTTGTTGACACAAAGTATTTCGTCTTATCTGAATTCACTGCCAGACCCATTCGACTTGACTCTCTTTCTAATCTGGAGAATTCTACACTGACTTCGCGCGTATTATGGCCAATGATATCGATGTCATCAGCATACGCAAGCAGCATAACACTCTTGTAGAATATTGTGCCACTACGTCTCAGATCAGCAGTTCGGATGATCTTCTCATCATCAGGTTGAAAAAGTCGTACGATTAGGAATTACCTTGTCTGAAACCTCGCTTGGTAACAAATGGTGGGGAGAGGTCCTTCCCGATATTAACTGCGCTGCTGGTGTTGCTCAGTGTCATCCTGCAAAGTTGTATTAGTTTTGCAGGAATACCAAATTCAGACATGGTGGAGTATAGGTGGTTCCTTTTGTTAAAGATGACTTTGTAGTCGACAAAAAGATGGTGGTGTTGACTTGTTTTTCTTGGGTCTTTTCCAAGATTCATAGCGTGAAAATCTGGTCGATGGTGGACTTTCCAGGTCTGAAGCCACACTGATAAGGTCCAATCAGTTGGTTAACAATGGGCTTCAATCTTTCACATAAAACGCTCGACAGGACCTTATATGCAATATTAAGAAGGCTTATCCCACGGCAATTGGAACAAATAGAGGGATCGCCTTTCTTCGGAATTGGGCAAAGCACACTGAGATTCCCATCGTTCGGATTGCATTCTTCCGACCATGTTTTGCATAGAAGCTCGTAAATGCATTTAAATATAGATTCGCTTCCGTTCTTAAACAGCTCAGCAGGTAAGCCATCAGCTCCAGCAGCTTTGTGATTTTTAAGCCCAGCTATAGGTGTCAAAACTTCATCATAGTCGGGCAGCGGAACCTCGATGCTGTCATCCGTAATTGGGATTTCCGGAATATCATCTCTATTGGCAGGATTGTTGTCAGCATCGCCATTTAGAAGCTTAGGGAAGTGTTCCCTCCATAACGTCAGTGTACTCTGGATAACTGTCAATAGATTTCCTTTTTAATACTTTCAGGAGTGGCCCCGGTTTAAGAACCATCGGCAAGGCGTCTCAATTTTTCGAAAAATGTTCGGCCTCATTGCTGTCACCATACATCTCAATCTTCTGATACTCGCGCTTTTCTGCCTCTCTTTTTTCCGCCTGAAAATAAGTCTCTCTTCCCTCCTCTTCTCATTGTATCACTCCTTAGAAGCGCGCATTACAACCGACTGCAGGGTGGCTTTGTAGTCGCCGTCTTTCTCTACTGTAGCGTCGGAAACTGGTCTTACCACAGGTTTCTGCGAAGGCGGTGGTAGCCAATCACCTCTTCAGCAGCCACATGCATGGAATTAGAAAGGTGTGTCCACTGCGCGCATATATCATCAATTGGAGCAGTGCTTTGAAGCAGGAGTGAGAGTCGAGTAGCGAAAGCTTCGGCTGTCTGTTTTGATTGCAGCTTATCGACTTTATTTATTTCAACTTTATTTCTGCTTTTTTGATCAGGGGATAACCATGGGGCTTTATGAATATTGACTGCGGCAAGTTAATCAGCATCATTCCGTTATCGGAGGTTTTGTCCTGGTGGCTGAACTTTCCGACTGTTAGACCAAATATATTTTCCTTGCCCTCCTTAACGTTAAAATCACCAAGTACGATTTTTACGTCGTGACAGGGTAGCGCTTGTAAGCATTTTCAAGGCGCTCGTAGAAAATTTCCTCGTCTCATCGTCCTTGTCTTCTGCAGGAGCACATATTAGGCTTATATTAAAGAATTTAACCTTTATGCGGATTATGGCAAGCCATTCGTTCATAGGTGTGAGACGCAGGACGTAGAGCCGTAGTTTCTTGTCAACTACAAATCCGCATCCAAACTCGAGCTTCTCCGCACGGCCGCTGTAGTAGATATCACAGGGTGCATGCCGAATACAACCCTGCCCCTTCCATCGCATTTCTTGAATACCAGTGATATCAGCTTCGTATCTTTCCAAGACATCAATCAGTTGGATAGAGGCACCTTTCCAATTAAGAGTTCAGACATTCCAGGTGAATACCGTAAATCACTATCAGTTTTTCGTTGCGGTAGTCGTCATCAGATTTGGGGATAATTTTTGTTCTAGTCTTATATGTTTTCATTGAAATTGTTTTTTTCGGATGGGCTTCAAACCAGACGCACAACCAGTGTTAAGCCTGTTTTAAGCCTAAGCTATACTCGTTACAAAATATGAAATTTACAGTTTATTGATGAAAAACAAAACTATTTTCTACTGCAAATTTTGCTTAACTCAATAGAAAAAAAATTTAATAGACAATTAATTATTTTTTTTATTTGCTTATCTTCAGATCAGTTTTTTCTTTATTTTTTTTCATAATCAGCTGTCAGTTTCCAATTTAGTATAAAAAAGTATAGTAAATATAAACTACGCGTTTAAGTGTTGCATGTCTGCAATAGTGTAGTAAATGTATCCCTACTAACAAGTAGAGTAAAAATATACACTACCATTTTGCAAATGCTATGATTCAAGACCAATTGCGCCGGACCGCAAACAGCCCAGAGATTGTGTTCTTTGCATTGCTATGCATTGCATTGCATTCTATTATTTGTTGGTATACAGTTTTGTTGCTATGAGTTAGCCTTTGATATTGGAATGAATGCAAATTGACAACTCTTTAACTAATTTATAGATTCTAAGAAACTTTGCTTTTCCGTACTTGCCATTCGCTGGCTTTACTTTACTATACAGTTTTTCAAAATATTATCTTGTAAGGAATTTATTGAAATGCATCCTTAATTGTAGAGTACGAATGAAAATTTTTTGGAAATTACAAAATTTTTAAAAATTTAACTTTTTAAAATGATCCAGCAGAACGAGCCATAGGGCTTCAAAATATGGTAAATAATACGTTGACAATGGATCCAGAAGGAAAAAATGGTTTCATTCAAGTAGTTAAACATTACAAAAAAAATTATCCAGACAACAGAAAACGTACAATACTTCGCAATTTAAACTAATATCGTATACATTTTTTTATGGTTATTTACATTCCTACTTATGTAGCCACGTTTAATAAAAATAAAATTAAATCTTTTTCGAAAAAATGTACAGTGCAGTTGTGTTACTTTTTGGAAAAAATACCGTATCCGTAGTCTTCGAATTATGGGAAAGTCCTCAAAATTCTTCCTCATGCTCTTGTAACACGGAGTAATGTGAGTTGAAGTTATTAAATTTTCGTAATTATTTTCATCAAAATTTCACTTTGCAGAGTTTAAAAAAAAATGTGACAAACAAAATGCATTGTTTCTTATAGTAAAAGATGGTACATTTTATTAGTATTCAAACAAATATAATTTGATGAAAATTGTTTCATTAGTTTCTTAGTAATATGCAAAATACCGAGGAAGAAATTTCTAGTTTTTTCGAAAAAATTAAAAATGTTGAAAAATTGGGACGGTTTAGTGTACACTTTAAAATTCACAGTAACTGAATAGGGCCAATGGTAATGTTCCTGAGTCCATTTTTACGAAGGTTTGTTTCATCGCCCATTCAATGCACTAAACATTATTTGAAGCAAACGGTCGTACAATTTCCGAATCCGAATCTAAGGTTAGGTCTTTGTTTCACTTTTTGGATCATGGTAAGACTGGTTCTAGCTTTTTTTGCCAAATGTCACACAGACATTGAATTATTTCTGTTTATAAGTAAGTACCTAATAAGTAAAGGTAGAATTATAATAGACGTAATGTAAAGTAAGGAAATGTTGTCAACTGTCATCGGGACGGGACGTAATGTAAGAAAACGTTGTAGCAATTATAATAGGCAAGAAGAATCACCAGCCGAGGGAATTAATGCTATATCTGGGGCACCTTGTATATAATTCATGCAGCTTCAAATATAAAAATATAGGTGTCCCTATTAATTTTCACATGACTGTATGTTTATTTCTTTTGTAAAAATTGGAAAAATGTCGGATTTCAGACTAGACAAAATTTGCTTAAACTTAAATTACTTACAACATATTAACAAATAGTTAAAAACGATCAAGTGGTCCTATTTGATTTAAGACTAGAAGAAGACTTTTCTTAAAACAATATCTAGAACAAATATGAAACATATCAATATCATCTAATAATAAATTAGTTATACTAAGGCAATGAGCTAAGGGTTCTTGTTTATCAAAATTGTATCTCAGTGTACCGAAAATGGTTTTTAAGTGGTGAGTAAAAACGAACCATAGCTAAAATACTGGGACATTGAATATTACAGTGAATAATATTTCTAATGAATGTAACAGAATGCATAATGCGACGACATTCCAGTGCATACAAACTTAGCAAAACACAACGCGTTTTGTAAGAAAGTAGGCTGATTTGCCAACTCAACTTGGAGAACATATATTTAGAAAAAAGTTTCTAGACTCTTTCTAGTCTTTGAATACGCAAGACATACGATAGATTCCATATGATGCAACAATATTCTAAGTGAGGTCATACTAGGGGCCTGCAAATCATCATGTAAATATATCAATTAAGATCACTAAATGGCAGTAATTACTAGCTCTGCTTTAAAACACTGTTTTTGTCTGCATTGAATTCAAACTAGTCAAAAATATATCAAAAAGCCATGTAAATACATTGTGAGATTTTGTTTTCGAATTTCACTTGCTTTTCGAATCGCATTACAGAGTAAGGCCCTAGCTTTCAAACAGCTTAATCGTAAGAGGATTTCTAAAATCTTTAGAATTTCGCTAAAGAAATCCTAGCACAGAGTATGCCTTAGGTATAATATAGTCAAAATTATCTTTGAAGGTAAGATGGCGATAAAAAATTACGCCCAAATCTTTTTAAATATGTTATTTCAAGAGTATTATTATTAGGGCCGCTTTCTCAATGTCCGGTTAAGCACTAATCAGAACTTTAACCAGCACTTAAAAAAAAGCCCTTTCTCAATATTCGGTTAAGGTTGAACTGTCAGTTAAGTGCTGATTAAGTTAACGGCAAGTTGTGGTTTCGGTTAGCGCCATTTTAGGGTAAAAGATTTCGAAGATGCTGTCAAACTTTAAAATTTAAGATGGCGGATAGAGTTGCCACCTAGAATTTTTTATTTTTGCGAATTCTTGTAATTTTGAAATTCTGACAACGGATTTGATTTCGAATATAATGTTAGTTTTAAAATTTAAGATGGAGGTTAGGGTTGCCACCTAAATTTTTACCACAGTATTGCCACCTAATTATATGTATTTTTAAGAGTTTTAAACATCATTTATCAGTGTTAAGGGGTCGCTGATTTTGAATCTAAAGTCCGAATTTAAAAATTCAAGATGGTGGATAGGGTTGCCACCTTAATTTTTTTTAATTTTATAAATTCGGGGCCGGCAAAAAAAAATGGTACACCAAATATGGGTCGCTGAATCCGAATCCGTTGTCAGAATTTCAAAATTAAAAAATTTTGAAATAATAGGGTTGCCACCTAATTATATGTCTTTTCAATAGTTTTAAACGTCATTTATCAGTGTTAAGGGGACGCTGATTTCGAATTTAAGGTCAGAATTTTAAACTTCAAGATGGTGGATAGGGTTGCCACCTTAATTTTTTGTAGATTTATGAGTTCGGGGCTGGCAAAAAAAATGGTATACCAAAAATGGGTCGCTGAATCCGAATCCGTCGTCAGAATTTCAAAATTATAAAATTTTGTAATAATAGGGTTGCCACCTAATAATATATATTTTTACGAGCTTTAAACGTCATTTATTAGTGTTAAGGGGTCGCTGATTTCTAATATTAGATATCTGAATCTAAAGTCAGAATTTTAAAACTTGCCAGCCCCGAATTTATAAAACTAAAAAAATTAAGGTGGCAACCCTATCCACCATCTTGAAGTTTAAAATTCTGGCCTTGAATTCGGAATCAGCGACCCCTTAACACTGATAAATGACGTTTAAAACTATTGAAAAGACATATAATTAGGTGGCAACCCTAACCTCCGTCTTAAATTTTAAAACTGTGACAATATATTCCAAATCAAATCCGTTGTCAGAATTTCAAAATTACAAGAATTCGCTAAAATAAAAAAAATCTAGTTGGCAACTCTATCCGCCATCTTAAATTTTAAAGTTTTACAGCATCTTCGAAATCATTTACCCTAAAACTTCACACCACGGAGTCCTTAAAAGTCCTATTACGCTTAAGCTTTCTCTAAAGAAGCTCATTGACTTTTTTGGATACTTGCTTTCAATAATTCAATAATTTGGATACTTGCGAGGCTTACAAGCTTTTGCCGAAGGCATCAAGCTTTCCTTTACTTGACACTTCGTGCCGTTCGCTTGTAAGCTAGAATACTTGCAAGCTGTGCGTGGGCTTATTTATATTCAATTACAAGCTATACTTGATTCAAAATTATCAAGCTCAAGCTAGCTTGAACTTGTATATTAAGCAAGCGCTTGAAATAGACTTCAAGTAGGCTTGTGCAGTTCTCTGATTTGCAGCACAAAATCAAAAATATGTAAGCACGAGACAGCTGATATGATGTTTTTACGTATTCACAATTCAAAAATTCACAATTAGTCATCTAACCGACAGTTGCTTAACCAGCACCTGGTGAAATCAAAATTATTTTTTTAGCTATCGTATGGTTAGCTAAGTCCTGGTTAAGAGCTAGACTAACCGGACATTGAGAAAGTGGCCCTTAATACTGTAGTTATGAGTTAAAGCTGTATAAGTTCTATAAAAGGATAAAGATTGACATTTAGAAATATTAAGACATAGATTATTAGATGCATACAAGGAGGCAACTGCTCAACAACAGATTCAACTGTACAATATAATTTTAAATTATCGGCAACAGCAGACACTCCGAATATTTAATAGCACAGGAAGATCATTAATAGAGAGCAAAAACAACAGCGGACCAAGACGACTTGCCTGGGTGACCCCAGGTGAGACTTTGATGGGTCGCTTTTATGAATCATTTGATTTTAGAAGTTGAGTTACATAGATAAGAGCCCAGCCAGTTGATAACTACACCACGGCTTCCCAACCTGCAAAGTTTAAACACTAAAGAGGCTTGATGTATCTTGTCAAATTCTTTTACGAAGTCTGTGAAGATAACATCAGTTTACAAATGAATACAAAAAAAAAGTGACAATATAATTACAAAATAGTACTAAGTTTGTAACAGTTGATCTACCAGCACGGTATCAATGTTGGTGATGATAAAACATTGACAAATTATGGTGAAATTTTATCCTATACAATTTTTTCAAAAGTCTTGGATATTGCACAAATTTTAGATATTGATCTATAGTTACAATTTTTATTAAAAAGCTCTTAAAAAAACTATATTAACACGTTAGACAGCTCAAATGAGATAACAGGATAGTATGATCAACTTTTTCATACGCTTTGGAAAAGTCTGTATCTAATTGACTAGCATTTTACATTGCGCCTACAATGTGGAAAATTGCGAAAATCCATGTTGGTAATCAGAAATAACTCCTTTCACATGTTCATATAATTTATTTTTAAATATATGGTCATATAATTTGGCAATTGTGCATTGTTTCATAATTGCCCTATAATTATTAACATCACAGCGATACAGTTTTCAAAATTGAAACGACAAAAAGATTTTCCAACAATCCAAGAAAACTCTTTTATGGAAATGTAAACACATAGCTTGTAAAATATAAGCGGAAAGTCCTTATGTTCACACTTAAAACTTAATTTTAGCTGAAATCCTGCACTGAAATGCTTATTATTGGATTGACTTTATAGAAAATTATTGGATTGGAGTTTGAAGACTAAAAATACGAGGAGAGCTCTCGCATGGCGTATACAAGTATACTACTATACAACATTTGAAAACAAATTCTAAAATGGTTTTAACGAATTTCGATTAGGTGTTATCCCCTATACCTAGTTTACCAATAGCTTTAATTATGCAAATATGACGAAAACCGCAATATAAAAGCAGTAGCAATAGCTCGCACTTCCGGTGCTTGGGGCAGCACTTCAGCGAAAACTTGTTCAAAGTCTAGGAAGCTGGATGGCTGCACAGCAAGCAAAATTCAACATCGGAAATATAATATTTGTGTGTATAGAGTAGATTGGATAAAAAAAATAGGTTCCAAAAAGATTTTTTAATTATGTTTGTGGTGTCTTCTAGGAAAGTATGAAATACATTAAAAATAATATTTTTTATTATATTTTAAGCAGCAGCTGCCGCTGTTGCTGCTGCTACTGCTTGTCCAGGGGAGCACCATGGTTGTTTCCGCTGCTGCTACAGGCGCATTCACACAAACACACACACAAGCTGGTGCGCACAACGCGTACGAAGAAACTTCGAGTGTGGCAAAGGATTTTCGCGACGCTCTAGCAGCCTCTTTTCAGGGGGGTAGCAACAGAGTAACTTTAGATATTGAGATTATTTTTTGTTGTGTATTTTATTCTAATATTATTTTTTGTCTCATATTTTTGCTTAAATTGTTGAGCTTTTTCTTTTCACTGTACATATTTTCATACATAAAAGAATTTAAGTCTAAAGTAGACAGCAGAAAAAAATCAGCAACGAAACAACACCAAAAAAATTGGCTGAAATTTTCACATTTACTAAAAGATATCATTAAACACACTGTTGTTAGTTTTTTTAATTATTTGAACTTAAACAAATAGAATTAAACAATTATTACACTGTTAAGCGTACTTTCCGCACCGTTTTTAGCGTTTTTATCGCAAGAAATTAATTCACGAAAATTTTTCACTCCTGCTACTCTGCTTCACGACTCGTAGGATGAAAACATTTTTTGTATCATTTCTTTTTGTGTTGCGCATTCTTACTCGTTGCATTCTTATTCGTTATATTATACACGATTATCTGCTCGTCGCTTTTCTTATTGAAATTTTTTCGTAGTTTTGTTAGCCTCGTTCACACTTCAAATCGCTCATCAAATCGTTTATAAAATCGTTTGACCACAAAAGTGTTCAGACTCATCAAATTTTTCGTCAAATTTAATTTTGTCTTGAACACCGATGTTAGCATATCGCGATGACTAAATGTTTTTAGTAGCACTTGCTATTAAAATCTTATTGAAAGAAGAAGACATTATTTTATAAATTATTACAAATTTTTGCTTCTTTTAACAAATTTGTAACATTTCTTTATTTGTAGTTTCATTAATTTACAATTTGTTTCCGAATAATAAAATACAACTGCCAAAATTAATATTCGTTTAGATATATGTTACATGGCATCCTCAGACCCCAGCTAGAACAGTAACTGTTACATACGGCGTATATAACACGAGCGGTCACACGATTTGCGTTACCTCCATATAAAAATTTTTATACAAAACTTGTGACCATTGCTCAAGCGGTGATCAAAATGTCACAAGGTTTCCATCTCTGATTCTCATCCGTGTGATCTGGCATCCCTTTCAGCCACACATGCTTTTACAATGAGAAAAATAAATAGCTAAACTGCTCCCACCAATCATAAATTCAGTTGTGCACTATCCTCCCCTCTCCCTATGCCGTTTTGTCAAACGCACCCCTAGCTATTAGGTTAGAGCTCTGGCCTGTTATATGACAAATTATAAACACAATTGTTTAAAGTTTTTGCATTAATTTTTTAATAAAATATTTACCTTCCGGATAGATTTAGCATTATGATCTTGAAATTTTAACCAGCAAACAATTATAAAAGAATAAGTTAGCATGGACAGCACATAACATCAAAAGCATATTCAATTTCTTAATCTGAAAAGAAAAATTATTAAATTTCGTATGCACTATTTTTAATATATTTTCAAAAACTTCCATTTGACTGAACCGCTTTGTGTTGCATGTTTATTTTTCTTGTTGAGTTTATTATTTGCCCGCAAAAGAGCTAGACAAACAAACACATATAACTTTCTTTGTTTTCCATGAAATGACAGCGTAAGAGTGTATTGGTGAACACCAAATTTTGTTTAGTTGTGTTTGTAAACTTGTGACTGCTGTCCAGCAGGGACGGAAATAAGTTCCGTGTATAAGAGGAAAATTTAATTAATAATATATAAATAAATAGCAATATTGATTACATTAATAAGATATCACATATATCCCAAGTAACATTTTTAGCAGCAAGAAGCAGCAAGCTTCCATTACAGCTTTAGTCGCGCTACTAAAGCTCTTGCTGAGAATATATAAGGCTAGTTTCTTAAGTTTAAAAGCACTATTTTTGCTTCATATGAAGAATAGAAGTAGCTGTCAACTTTAAAAAAGTCCCTGTCAAACCCAAATAAGAGATCTTGAAAAGCTCTTTTTTCTTATTCGTTTATGTATGTGTTAAAAATAAACTCCATGGCCCATTATCATAGTCAAAATGAAGTCGACTTTAAATTAAGTATAAGCATTTTTGACAGTTTTTCAATATAATTGTTGTCAAAAAGCTTGCATTAAATTTAAAGTCGACTTTATTTTGAGTATGATAATGGGCCAATAAATATATAAAATTTGAGAAGTGTTTGTGATGATTAGAATGACAAAAAAATTAAAAAATAATAAACTGATTATTATCGGTCTGACCAGAATCATGTCGTTGTCGTGTCGGCAGGCAGAGCGCTGACAGAGACAATATTAACCTTATGGGAGAAAATTGCGGCAGAATACGATAACGAAAACGCCAAGATAAAAATGTTTCTATTTCTATTTTGACTTTAGGCCCAACCAAAATAGACGAAGCGAGACGATAGCATTTTGACGAACGTCTGCACTCGTTACGGATGTTTACGGATTTAACCCAAAATGAAACGATTTGCTCAACTCGTCTGAAACAGCTGATCAGTAGGCAATCGAGTATTATTTATTTATTTATATTGTGCATTTTGTAATTTTTAATAAAGATTTGTGAAAAATGAGTGAAATAATGGCGAAATGGAAACAAATTGATGAAAATAAAATAAAAACGCACTCTGCACAGCCGTTGTTGACGAGTTTCTACGGTAGCAGTTCGGTTCTTACGGAATAATACGTCTTGTCAAACTGTTTCGTTTAGTTTCGTCCAGTTACGTTTGCTCATTTTGGTTACCAGCATTAAAATGCATTTAACCGAACATGTTGCGTGTCAGATTTTTGAGAAAAATAAATAAAATTTACTGACCGGGTAAATTTGAGTAGCGCCCTGAATGCGGCCCTGTGCCACCATGAACCGGCGTAAACGACAGCTGCAGATGAATGCGTATTCTGAAATAGAAAAAAAAAAAAAGAGAAAAAAATAAATCAACACAAGATCACTAGCAATAAATCAACGATGAGTAAAATTTTATTTAATGTAGGTTTAAGAAACACAAGGATAATCCAACCAAAACAAGCACGGGAAAACAACAAAAATTCGCCAACACTCGAATCGCGTATTGGCATAGATTTGCAGTAGCTATTCACTTTGAATCTGTGCCAATATCACAACACGCGCACTATTGGTACACACCACGGTTTAAGATTAAATTAATACACGCACTGGTTTTATATTTTTATTATATTATCTTAGAATTTTTATTTATTTACCATTCCATTTGCCATTCTGGCTGCCGATTGATGTTTTTTTTCACTAATTATCTCTGACACTTGTCAGATCGCATCGATCCTACGAGTGGGAGCGAGATGGAAGGAGGTGTGATCAATTGACAGGTAGTGCGAAAAGTGGATTTTGTCTGGTGACTGCTATATCGACGATGAGATCCACACCTAAGGTTCATGGAACGACTAAAGGAAGGGCGGTGTTTACACTCATTTTATAGCTGCAGGTCTATAAAAGGTTCGAACCATGACGTTTTTGGGGGCGGAGTTATAAGATTATAGAAAAGTTAGAAGGTAGCCAGTGTTGGGACTTTTAAAAAAATAGCCGCCTATGCGTTCATGCGTGCCTAGGATGCGAGCCAACTTTTGAAGGCGGAAAATGGCCGAAATAATGGCCTTGACAAGCGGTACGTGAGAGAAATTAGGCCAACGACCCTACAAAAATCTCAAGGTCTATCCCAGAACTGTAGAGGCTAGGTAGTCATTCACCCCGGGAAATGTAATGTTGACTAGAGGTTTGGTAGTTGTGTGGTGCAGGAAAACAAATTAGTAGGCAGGCTAAAGTTAGGTGAAGTCAGGGATTGAGAGTTAGTTACAAAAAAATATCAGGCAGTGCAAGTGTTGAAAAAGTAATTTGTTAAAAAAAAAAAAAAATATATAAAGTGTTTAAGTTCCAGAGAAGTGCGGTATCCTGAAAAAAATAAAGAATATTGAAGGAGTATCCTTCATATTGTGAGTAGTTTTTTTTATTGAAAAAAGTAAAAAAAAAAAAATAGTTTGTGCAGTGAAAATTGTGTTAGAGTAAAAGTGGTAATTTTCAAACAGGTCAGCGGGAAAAGGAAAACTCTGCAGGCAAGATAGAGGAGAAGTCCGGATTAGGAGGAAATATTGTCAGGAAGGAAAGGATTAAAAGGATTAAATACTTAACGTAGTAGTAGAAATGGCAAAGGACTAGGTAAGTCGGGCAGTTTTTGTTCATTAGTCAGATAGTGATCGTGCGCATTTTTCTACTAGGATTTTAAATTCTGTGAGAAATCAGCAGCAAGCAATCAGCATCAAGCTGAACGAAAACATCATCAAGGCAAGAAAATCGTCATCAAAAGCTGCAAAAATCTTCATAAAAAAAGTGGGAGAGTCATCATTGCAAGAAGCCACAGAAGACGCTGCAACACACCAAAATAAGTCATATCCGGTGGTCTGGGAAAAAAAAAGATAAGTGCGATTCACGTTATTTAGTAGACTCACAAAAAAATCCGAGGTCCTTTGCATTTTGAATATCCTGCGCGGATAATGCCCAAATTCATAGATATTTAAAATTTCAACCTTGCCAATATCTGGGACGGCCCATAGGCCAAATTAAAAAGATTCGGTGCGGATGGACAGAGTAGTCCATATATATATATATAATGCATCATATTCGGCCGTGCTCCTATGCGTATCTATAAAGAAATCGGAAAAATTTATCTTAGAATAGTTGAAACTTATAAAATAGAAAGGCAAAACGGACAGAAAGTTTTGTAATGGTGTAGAATTTTTGTTAAAAATTTTATTTAAGATCTTGAAAAAAAAAAAGTTTTATTTAAAATCAGCCGAAAAATCCATTTTTAATCAGCTTTAAGAAACCGCCGAAAAATTCATTTTACCAATCTGCATAAAAAAATCAATAAAAATAAATTTAAATTCATTTTCAATTCTGCCATAAAAATCAGCGAAAATTTGCATTAAAATTCCTGTTGGCTTCAAATCGGCATTAAAAGCAGTTAAAATCATGTTTTTTAAAACATCAAGTTAAATCTGTTTCAAAAGTTCATTTGAAATCCTGCATAATAAATAAAATAAAATTCGGAATCGGCAAAAACAATGGGCAACTCAAATTTTGTAAAAATTATTTTTATTTAAAATAGTATATACATATCCTTAAATAATTTCCAATGTTATAATTGTTTAGTGTTAAGTGAAAAAAAAGGATCAATTTTTAATAAGTTAAGGAAAAGAAAATAAGTATCTTGACTAATAATTTTCGGTGGCTGTAAAACTCAGTCAGGAATAAATAGCAAGGCTTAAGTGATATTCTATATATTTTAAAAAAAAAAAAAATCCGTGGCATATTCATTTGCGCTAAGTGTTTGGATTTTGTAGCTAAACCTATTTGACCCACCCTAAGAGAGCTCCTTTAGGCAGAAAAAAAAAAGGTTTTTCACTTAACCAAAGGAATTCGGAGATCGAATCAAATAATAGAAAATAAACATTGTTTTTTTTTAGTGCAGTGCACGCATATATTTTAGCCACAAATCCTTGTGTATCCTATTCATATAATTTCACATTTTTCTTGCATGTATATTGTATTTTTTAATCAAATCATATTATATAAATTTATTAATCCATTTGTTTCAGAAAGTAAAAATGGTAACTTATGAAAATTGATATTTTTTTTCATATTAAACATTGTTTATCATTATGTATATAGATTAAGTTTTTTTTTTTGCGGGAGTATATCTCCTATATATGTAATTAGTTTTTTTTATTCCTGAATTCAGAAAATACAAGAAGTATTTACATTGTGATAGCGAACATTTTGTTTTTGGTTGTGTTTATAATGCTTAAATTTTTGTTCTTTTTGATTAGTGGTTTTGCTAATGTTTAAGTACAATTAGTTGTGTTGATAAATACACTTAAAAATTCTCAAAAATTGTGAAAGAAATTTTTTTTAAATAATTATGTAGAACACGGTTGTTTTTGGTTAGTTGTTTTGTTATTATTACATGCTTTTTCGTGAGTTTTGAATTCAACTATAATTAGTTTTTTTTTATACTGTTTAAGTTCTAGAATAGATAGCAAATTTTTAATTAATTATTCTAAACATTTTTGTTGTGGCGCTAATTCTTAAACATTTTTGTTTGTGTTAAATGATACTTTTTTAAAATTAAGTATTATTTTTAAATTAAATACTAGAATACATGAAATTTTCATAAAATACAGTGTGGAGAACCTAAAAAGAAAGGAAAAAAATTAATATTAAAATTTATGAATGTTCAAATATAGCTAAAATTTTCGTGTAATAAAATAAGCTGAAAAGAGAAAAAGAAAGACAAATTAGAAATTTATAAGAATATAGTATTAAAATAATTGTTTTAGTAAGTTATACCTATTTGGCTGCTGGCTGAAAATAGAATAAGAAATCGTTAGGGTATTGAAATAATAAAATGTGAATAATGCTTAAAGTCAAAGTGATGGTTTGCTAATTCAATCCGTGGTGGGGGAGATAAATACAGGGGCGGTGCAAAAAGGGGTACGAGTGGTGATCAAGATGAGTTAAGCGAAAAGTTATTTTTGCGGTTTTTTGTGTGTTTGTGGGGTTATCATAAATCGTAACACAAGATAACCGAGGATGGGAGGGCACGCGAGAGGATAACAGCTCCTCATTCTACTTCTGGCTTGTATTTGGTAAATTAGCTGAGATGGTAAATTCTTTGGGTTTGAAGTTTTTGATTTTGTTTTTTTTGGTGATTTTTGGTTTCGCTTTAGTTTGATTTTTTTTATTTCTTTGAAATTTTATTTCTTTCGGTTTTATATTTGTTGTTTTTTTTTGTTAGTGCGGCCTAATTTAGTTTTCGGTCAACTTTTGTAGTTGCATACATTCTTTTTATTATTTGAATTATTGTTTATTTTAGTTTTGTTTTTTTTTTTACTTCCGGTTTGCACCGGAAGTTATTGTTGCATCTTCGACCTGGCCTGACGGGTTGAGAACAGCGCCCATAAAGACCGTGAGCTAGTCGGTGTCATTCAGGCCAGGTACGATACCAAGGGACGCGTAACAATATGGCGCCCAAAATAATAAACCAAGCGACAGCTTGTATCATGTTTCTTTGGTGTATTCGTGCTTAGTGATGGCTTAGCCAAAGTATGTAAACTTAAGGCTAATTGCGCCTAGGTAAGAATACAGTGAAGAACCACTGATACAAGCCTGTTAGCCCAGAAGTTCATTTAAATAAATTTTAGTTTTTTTTATTAACCCAGTTTGGGCTCTCGTCACAATATGACACCCAAATTCAATAAACTAAGCAGCAGCTGCCTATCGTGCTTTTTCGAAGTATCCATGCATAGAGCTGGCTTAGCCAGGGTATTCAAACTCTAGGCAAATTGCGCCTACGTAGGGATACGGTGAAAGACCACAGATGAAAGCTGGTTAGCCATGTAATGCAATTGCATTTAAATCATATTTTTTTAGATATTCTTTTTGTTTAGCCGAATAACGCCGTATTAATAGGATAAGCTCAGCTTTAAACCCTGCTTCCTCATGATATTCTCTGGTAGTGCTGGCTTGGTTGGAGTAATTAAACTCGAAGCCAATTGCGCCTACAGGAGAATACCTTGAGAAACCATGGATGAAAATCTGAAGCAATAAACCGAGTTGCTTCTATTCGATTCATATGATAAATTCAATCGTAGTTTTTTTTTTAGTATAACCAAAAATTTATCACAGAAGTGCAGACTAGAGAGGGAGTCCTTTTGACGGAAGCTTAGCCAGTAGTTGGAAAACTGAAGTTAAATGTACGTTTGAGAAGAAAACAAAGCAACGAGCAATAGCATAATTTGGAGTGGAAAATTTCCATGAGGAGATTATTTGTATGGTACAAAAAGTTGCTTAAATCTTGGAGAAGAAGAAGTGAAGCGGTCAAATAAGGATTCTTATTTTGAGTTTAGTTCACGGATAGGAATTTACCAAATACCAAGCACAATAGCAGAAGAAGAAATGCGTAGAAAATAATGAATGAAAAAAACAAAATAAAGTTTTTGTATCACCAGGGTACCACCTTCGAGAATCGCACCCTGTATTTAAAACCCCCCACTCATCACCAATTTATTTATTTTGGAAAATATTTTTGTTCTGATTAATTGAAATATCACTCGAGTGTTCGTGGTTTTTGCCAAGCGTGGTTTGAAAGTTGTTTTTGCATAAAGATTTATGCAAGAAGTTTAGATTTTATAAAACCAAAAATTTTTGGGTAAAAGATTGAATTTGTTTTTTTTGGTTTGCGGATGAGCTCCGAACGGATCAAACAAAAAAAGACTGCGTCTAAAAGACGTCACATCACGTTCGACCTCAACCGGTCGTCTCCACAAGTAAAGTGGTTGAAAGAGAATACGCCGAAAAATAAAAATATGGAAGAAGATACCAATAGGGCACAACAGCAGAGCAGATTTTATGATCTGTCTAAAACCATAAGGCCGCTGGAGGTTCGTAGTGGGGAAGAAGCCAGTGGGCAGAGCAAAGATTATGGGCAAGGTGCTATACCTAAAAATGTAGAAGGCAGACAGTTTCCACCAGAGTTGTCTTTCCCTCCACCATTAAATAATGAAAATTCGAAGCAAATGGAAACATCAGAGATAGATGATGCTCACGATGAAGCTAACATCAACGCGGTGGTAGCCAAATCAGTAGCAGATTTTAAGGCGTCTATCGACAAGTCAATTCAAACAAGAATAGAGGATGGTCTACGAGTGGGACTTCAAAGTATAATGGGAGAAATTCAAAATTTGCTACAACAGGATAGGTGCGAGCGTAGTCAAATGCGAAAAGACTCACCTAGGTATGAAGAGACTTTAGATGTAGGTAGAGGCAGTTCTAGGCAGGGTTCCAGTGGGAATGTAAATTTTCAGCCACGACCTGAAAAAAAAGAAGAGTCAATTTTAAATTTTGTAAATCGAAATCAGTCAAATCAGCGTGATCCAAATTATTTTTCTGACCGGTATGGAGGGCAAAGGCAGCCAACGACAGCAGCTAACGATCGTCATACAGGCAGCGCAGCAATGCGAAACCACTATGGTCCAAGCCAACCGAGTGTCACCTCATTCGCTGGAGCCATAAAAGTCGACAAGTGGGGCCTGATGTTCGATGGACGCAGCGGTAGCTTGTCAGTCGAAAATTTTGTTTTTCGCCTTGAACATCTTCAGGCACAATACGGATGCACATGGGCAGAGATACTGAGGGACTTTCACCTGCTGTTATCCAACGAGGCCAAAGAATGGTATTGGCTATACATCCAGACCAATTATGTGCCAGACTGGCCAACTTTGCGACATGCAATCATGAGGCAGTACAGAACCAGCCGGACGAATTTCGAGGCGATGCGGGATTTAGTTGAGCGCAAGCAGCAATCAGGAGAGTCAATCGACGCATTCTTTCATGCTGTGTGGAAACTCAGGTCGAAGTTGATGCAGCCCCTGCCTGAGTACGAAGTAATCAAGATCATCAAGAGAAACCTTAAGGAGCACATCGGACGAATAGTGTATCCCATAACCGTGCACTCAGTAGAACATCTAAGAGATGAATGCAACGAAGTGGAGCGTACGTTTCCTCGGCGGGATGTGCGAGCCGTGCAGCAGCCGATAAGCAGATTCCAACGCAACGTGAGCGAGATAGCGATGCAAGCCATGGACGAGGCAAACAACGATGACAGCAGCGATCTGGCGCTAGTTGAAGAAGTGGAGGTGGCGGGTCCTCTGGGGACAAATTTCCAGCAGCAGCAGTCCGGTAAACGAGTACTGGTCTGCTGGAACTGTCGTCAGCAGGGCCACGCGTTTAATGACTGCATGTCATTGCAGCAAAATATATTTTGCTATAAATGTGGATTACCCAACGTGATCACTCCGAAATGCCCAAAATGCGGATTGGGAAACGAGAGGAGGAACGCGGCGACGACGGGAGTGCCACGCTCCAGACTCGATCCCGAGGAGGTGAAGCGGATGTAATCGCACAAACTGAGGCCGAAGTAGACGAAAGAGCAGATGATAAGGAGGCAGCCGAACCTGTAAAAGAGAGAAAAATTAATATTTTAAAAGGACTCACGGACTTTAATAAGAGCAGCAAAAACTTAAAAACCATTAAACCCATAGAAGAGCGAATTCAGCATTATTATGAAGCCAGACAGCGAATTTTTAATGACAGCCAGCTGAATGGTAAACGTGAAGTCACCAGAAGGATTCAACGAGCTCGAGAGAATTGTGCAAAAAGAAGGATGATCCGGAGGCAGATAGTTGAAGCAGTGTGCCAAGCAGATGGAAAAGACCCACGAGCCTATGCTGACGTCGAGATAGGCGGCAAAAAAGTGCGTGGGTTGTTGGACACTGGCGCATCAGTAAGCATTCTTGGACGAGGTTCTCGAGAATTGATTGAAGAGCTGGGAGTCGATGTGGACCAATACTTTTCGATAGTGAAGACTGCGGGAGGACGTCAACACAACATTCTGGGCAAAGTTCAACTGAATGTGAAATTTAAAGAAAAAAATATTACGATTTTATTTTATATTTGTCCGTATCTGGAGCAAGAAGTTTACCTAGGGATTGATTTCTGGAGGGCTTTTGAACTAGCGGATGACGTCATCGGAGTAAGCGAGCTGAGTATGGCCAACGTGCCAGCGCAGGGTGAATCAGCGGCAGCAAGTACGGAACACGAGCTGACAGTGGAGCAGCAAAAACGTCTAGCAGGCGTGATTCGACAATTCCGATGTTTTGAAGAGCATGGGTTAGGACGTACCCATAAGGAGCAGCACACCATCGAGCTGATTGAAAATGCAGTACCAGTTAAGGATCGTCATTATCCAATTTCTCCGGCGGTGCAAGAAATAGTCTATAAAGAAATAGATCAAATGCTAAAATTAGGCGTTATAGAGGAAAGCCAGAGCGCGTGGAGTAACCGCACAACTATAGTGCGCAAACCAGATAAAAACCGGTTTTGTTTAGATGCTAGAAAGCTGAATGACCGTACGGTGAAGGACGCCTATCCTTTGCAAAACATCGATGGGATCCTGAGCCGTATCGATGAAACATATTTTATAAGCAGCGTAGATCTGAAATTTGCATTTTGGCAGGTTGAGCTGGAGGAAAAGAGCAAAGCGTACACTGCGTTTGCGGTACCAGGCAGACCGCTCTATCAATTTTCAGTGATGCCGTTCGGCCTCTGCAATGCGGCGCAACGTCTTTGTCGGTTAATGGACAAAGTGATTCCCCAGAGGTTGAAATCGAACGTCTTCACGTATTTGGACGATCTGTTGATAATAGCCGCAGATTTTGATACTCATATAAAAGTTTTAAGAGAGGTAGCTGAATGCTTGAAAGAGGCCAATTTAACAATCGGCCTCAAAAAGTCAAAATTCTGCTTCAAAGAGTTGAGATATTTAGGGTTTATCGTAGGAGGTGGCGCGCTGAAAACGGATCCTGAGAAGGTGTCCGCGATCAAAAGAATTCCGATTCCGAGGTCACCGCGAGAAGTGCGAAGCTTCTTGGGCACGGCTGGGTGGTATCGGCGCTTTATCCATAACTTTGCCGCAATATCGGCGCCGCTTAGCGACACGCTAAAAAAAGGCTCAAAGTTCACGATGACCCCCGCAGCGATTGAGGCTTTTGGTCAACTTAAGACAGCGTTAACATCAGCCCCGGTTTTGAGACACGCCGATTTCAGCAAGCGTTTCTGGATTCAGTGTGATGCATCAGACATTGGCGTAGGAGCAGTTCTTTTTCAAGTAGATGAAAACAAACACGAAAACCCCATAGCGTTTTTCTCGCATAAACTGAACGGCCACCAACGCAATTACAGCGTAACGGAAAAAGAGTGCTTGGCAGCTGTTCTTGCAGTTAAGAGATTCCGCCCTTACGTCGAGATGATGGCGTTCACCGTCATCACAGACCATGCCAGTTTGAAGTGGCTTATGTCATTTAAAGATTTAAGCGGTAGACTAGCCAGGTGGTCTCTGCAGCTGCAAGCGTTCGACTTCGAAATCGAACACCGGAAAGGCGCAGATAACGTCGTAGCCGACACACTCTCCCGCACTGTAGAGGAACTGGAATTAAATGGCGACGAACTGCTTGATATCGAAACAATGGAATTTTCTTCACCAGAATACGTACAGCTGATTGAAAGCATAAAAAGGAATGAGGACAAATTAATTGATTTGAGGATCGACAACGGCATGGTTTTCAAGAAAACCGTATTTGACCACGAGGATACTGAAGTCGATAAAATCAAATGGAAACTGTGGGTACCCGAAGCGCTGACGTCGACTCTAATTTCTAAGGCACACGAGCCACCAGTGATGGCACACGGAGGAATCGCGAAAACCCTACACCGACTGCGACAATTTTATTATTGGCCAGGGATGACACGACAGGTGCGCAATTATGTAAACAACTGTATCGCATGCAAAGAGAATAAGGCAACGAACATCGAACTAAGGCCTGGGATCGGTCAAGAGGTGATTACCGAGCGGCCATTTCAAAAGTTGTATGTAGACTTTTTAGGGAAATATCCGCGCTCGAAAAAAGGAAATTGTTACATTTTTATCGTGGTCGACCACTTCTCAAAATTTGTAATGTTGAAAGCTATGCGTGAAGCTACCGCTGTAAAAGTTGTCGAGTTTTTAAAACATGAAGTTTTCTACAAATTTGGAGTGCCTGAGGTCATACATAGCGATAATGGAGTGCAATTTGCATCCAAAGAATTTCAAAATATGGTTCAGACATTTAAAATAAATCATTTGAGAACGGCAATGTATTCGCCGCAATCAAACGCGGCAGAGCGAGTGAATCAGTCAGTGCTGGGGGCAATACGGACGTATCTCGAAGAAGATCATCGCGAATGGGATATGTATTTGCCCGAAATAGAATGTGCACTTCGAAGTTCTGTTCACGCTGCTACCGGTGTAACGCCATTCTGCGCGCTATTTGGACATAATATGTTCCTCAGTGGAACGGACTACAAGCTGGCACGCCAACTCGGATCATTAAGCGAACCAGAAACAATGCTCCTGAATCGAAGCGACAGATTAACAATTTTACGCGAAAAACTGCAAAAGAACCTCCATACAGCGTACGAGCGGAGCGCGCAGCGATATAATCGTCGGAAGCGAGAAGTACATTTTTTACCAGGACAAGAGGTGTTCAAAAGAAATTTTACGCAAAGCAATTTCAAGCACAATATCAACGCAAAGTTCTGTAAAAAATTCATAAAATGTCGAATAAGCGAAGCCGTTGGCAACAACAGTTACAAACTTGAAAGTCTCAGTGGTAAGCCCCTAGGGACATTCCATGCGAAAGACCTCAAACAGTGAAGCGACCAAGAAAAGAAATATATGAAATCTAACATTTGTGCTAAGCTTACCTTTTTTTTTTTTTTTTTTGCGGCGAGGGTGGAAAAATAAAGATGTTCCGAAAACGTATGGGCAGGTTGCGAAGCAGATGGTCAAGGTTGTTCGATAACGGCGCAGATCCGAACCTGGAAAAATAAAATAGAGAAAAAATTACAAAGTAATTGTTCTTTAGGGAAAACAACTTTTAGTGCATGTCAGAATGATATAAAACTTCCCGGCATGAGTAGAGCTGCAACCGGAACCTTCAGAAAGTCGTAAATGCGCAATCGGCAACGATGATAAAAAAAAAAAAAATTAAGAAAAACATTAGAAGGTGTTTTTGATTGAAAAAAAAAATAAAATAGCAAAAAGATGGCCCGGCTAGCAATGTAGAGTTTGAGACTCTTACGATCTCAGGGTGTGGGAAGTAGCCTGCGATGGGCTGAAGCGAATAAACAAGTAAAACGTTCACGAAAAAAAAAAAATTTTTTTTTACAACAAAGTATTCGATGTCACGCACACTGCCTTTGGCCAAATTAAAACTTTACCAAATGCAGAGTTTTGTTGCGTGTCAGATTTTTGAGAAAAATAAATAAAATTTACTGACCGGGTAAATTTGAGTAGCGCCCTGAATGCGGCCCTGTGCCACCATGAACCGGCGTAAACGACAGCTGCAGATGAATGCGTATTCTGAAATAGAAAAAAAAAAAAAGAGAAAAAAATAAATCAACACAAGATCACTAGCAATAAATCAACGATGAGTAAAATTTTATTTAATGTAGGTTTAAGAAACACAAGGATAATCCAACCAAAACAAGCACGGGAAAACAACAAAAATTCGCCAACACTCGAATCGCGTATTGGCATAGATTTGCAGTAGCTATTCACTTTGAATCTGTGCCAATATCACAACACGCGCACTATTGGTACACACCACGGTTTAAGATTAAATTAATACACGCACTGGTTTTATATTTTTATTATATTATCTTAGAATTTTTATTTATTTACCATTCCATTTGCCATTCTGGCTCATAGAAATAAAAGATAAGGAAGTGGTGTTATACTCACACACACTATACGTGTGTAGAAGGAATTTTCGACGCTGAGGAAGAGAGATAGCGCGTCGTTATTTGACAAAAGCTCTTCCCGAGCAAAAAAAAATCTGTTTGTGAGGAAGAACATCTGTCAAAACACAAGTTCTGCTTCATGAGCGCATTCATTATTTAGGGTGGCAAGGGCCTTAATTTTTTTTTCTTATTGGGATTGTTATATATTAAGTACAGCCAAGAATTAAGCACCCTGTTTAGTATATAGTTAATAACTCATCTTTAGATGATAAATGTCTCTCTCACAGAACACTGTGATAACTGTGCACTGTGGTGATTATCGTATGTCTATACTAGTTTGGTTGCTTAGTATTACTTTAAGTTTTAGTTTAAGATTAACAATTGAAATAAACGAACATTATAATAAGAATCGCGCTGCATGATTTTATTTTGATCTGATCTTAACAGGGATAAGCTTTATAGTTATTTATATGTTTACAATTTCTTTGAAAACTTGACATGAAATTAAAGTGGATTAGCAACCTAAGGTTACAAGCTATAACTAGGTATTTTTATATAAAAAAAAAACTAATTAAAAGCCGACAGTTCGGAAAAAACTACACAAAACTATTTATTTTAAAAGAGTTTAATTTGGTATGTATTTTAGTTGTTTAGTTTTTGTGTTATTTTAATATTAATTAAATAGTTTATAAAAAAATAGTTTTTTTACATGAATTTTTAAAAAATCATTTAAAGTAACTTTTGTCGTTTCAGTTTTATTCTGAGTTCATGTCTTTTACTTTATTTTAGCAATGCTTTTATCTGTAAAAAATTGGTAACGCAACATATTATATAACGGTGCTATATAAAAATTGCATAGTAAGCATGCATCTAAAAAATAAAAAATAGTTTACGCCTTTATTTACTACATAATTGAATGCGGCCCTGTTTGAATGTTTTTGTGTTTGTGTCAACTTCACTGTGTTTGTAAAATACTTCATTTCACTTCAACTACACCGCTTCCTTATATTTTACTTCTATGTTCTGGCTGCCGATTGATGTTTTTTTTCACTAATTATCTCTGACACTTGTCAGATCGCATCGATCCTACGAGTGGGAGCGAGATGGAAGGAGGTGTGATCAATTGACAGGTAGTGCGAAAAGTGGATTTTGTCTGGTGACTGCTATATCGACGATGAGATCCACACCTAAGGTTCATGGAACGACTAAAGGAAGGGCGGTGTTTACACTCATTTTATAGCTGCAGGTCTATAAAAGGTTCGAACCATGACGTTTTTGGGGGCGGAGTTATAAGATTATAGAAAAGTTAGAAGGTAGCCAGTGTTGGGACTTTTAAAAAAATAGCCGCCTATGCGTTCATGCGTGCCTAGGATGCGAGCCAACTTTTGAAGGCGGAAAATGGCCGAAATAATGGCCTTGACAAGCGGTACGTGAGAGAAATTAGGCCAACGACCCTACAAAAATCTCAAGGTCTATCCCAGAACTGTAGAGGCTAGGTAGTCATTCACCCCGGGAAATGTAATGTTGACTAGAGGTTTGGTAGTTGTGTGGTGCAGGAAAACAAATTAGTAGGCAGGCTAAAGTTAGGTGAAGTCAGGGATTGAGAGTTAGTTACAAAAAAATATCAGGCAGTGCAAGTGTTGAAAAAGTAATTTGTTAAAAAAAAAAAAAAATATATAAAGTGTTTAAGTTCCAGAGAAGTGCGGTATCCTGAAAAAAATAAAGAATATTGAAGGAGTATCCTTCATATTGTGAGTAGTTTTTTTTATTGAAAAAAGTAAAAAAAAAAAAATAGTTTGTGCAGTGAAAATTGTGTTAGAGTAAAAGTGGTAATTTTCAAACAGGTCAGCGGGAAAAGGAAAACTCTGCAGGCAAGATAGAGGAGAAGTCCGGATTAGGAGGAAATATTGTCAGGAAGGAAAGGATTAAAAGGATTAAATACTTAACGTAGTAGTAGAAATGGCAAAGGACTAGGTAAGTCGGGCAGTTTTTGTTCATTAGTCAGATAGTGATCGTGCGCATTTTTCTACTAGGATTTTAAATTCTGTGAGAAATCAGCAGCAAGCAATCAGCATCAAGCTGAACGAAAACATCATCAAGGCAAGAAAATCGTCATCAAAAGCTGCAAAAATCTTCATAAAAAAAGTGGGAGAGTCATCATTGCAAGAAGCCACAGAAGACGCTGCAACACACCAAAATAAGTCATATCCGGTGGTCTGGGAAAAAAAAAGATAAGTGCGATTCACGTTATTTAGTAGACTCACAAAAAAATCCGAGGTCCTTTGCATTTTGAATATCCTGCGCGGATAATGCCCAAATTCATAGATATTTAAAATTTCAACCTTGCCAATATCTGGGACGGCCCATAGGCCAAATTAAAAAGATTCGGTGCGGATGGACAGAGTAGTCCATATATATATATATAATGCATCATATTCGGCCGTGCTCCTTGCGTATCTATAAAGAAATCGGAAAAATTTATCTTAGAATAGTTGAAACTTATAAAATAGAAAGGCAAAACGGACAGAAAGTTTTGTAATGGTGTAGAATTTTTGTTAAAAATTTTATTTAAGATCTTGAAAAAAAAAAAGTTTTATTTAAAATCAGCCGAAAAATCCATTTTTAATCAGCTTTAAGAAACCGCCGAAAAATTCATTTTACCAATCTGCATAAAAAAATCAATAAAAATAAATTTAAATTCATTTTCAATTCTGCCATAAAAATCAGCGAAAATTTGCATTAAAATTCCTGTTGGCTTCAAATCGGCATTAAAAGCAGTTAAAATCATGTTTTTTAAAACATCAAGTTAAATCTGTTTCAAAAGTTCATTTGAAATCCTGCATAATAAATAAAATAAAATTCGGAATCGGCAAAAACAATGGGCAACTCAAATTTTGTAAAAATTATTTTTATTTAAAATAGTATATACATATCCTTAAATAATTTCCAATGTTATAATTGTTTAGTGTTAAGTGAAAAAAAAGGATCAATTTTTAATAAGTTAAGGAAAAGAAAATAAGTATCTTGACTAATAATTTTCGGTGGCTGTAAAACTCAGTCAGGAATAAATAGCAAGGCTTAAGTGATATTCTATATATTTTAAAAAAAAAAAAAATCCGTGGCATATTCATTTGCGCTAAGTGTTTGGATTTTGTAGCTAAACCTATTTGACCCACCCTAAGAGAGCTCCTTTAGGCAGAAAAAAAAAAGGTTTTTCACTTAACCAAAGGAATTCGGAGATCGAATCAAATAATAGAAAATAAACATTGTTTTTTTTTAGTGCAGTGCACGCATATATTTTAGCCACAAATCCTTGTGTATCCTATTCATATAATTTCACATTTTTCTTGCATGTATATTGTATTTTTTAATCAAATCATATTATATAAATTTATTAATCCATTTGTTTCAGAAAGTAAAAATGGTAACTTATGAAAATTGATATTTTTTTTCATATTAAACATTGTTTATCATTATGTATATAGATTAAGTTTTTTTTTTTGCGGGAGTATATCTCCTATATATGTAATTAGTTTTTTTTATTCCTGAATTCAGAAAATACAAGAAGTATTTACATTGTGATAGCGAACATTTTGTTTTTGGTTGTGTTTATAATGCTTAAATTTTTGTTCTTTTTGATTAGTGGTTTTGCTAATGTTTAAGTACAATTAGTTGTGTTGATAAATACACTTAAAAATTCTCAAAAATTGTGAAAGAAATTTTTTTTAAATAATTATGTAGAACACGGTTGTTTTTGGTTAGTTGTTTTGTTATTATTACATGCTTTTTCGTGAGTTTTGAATTCAACTATAATTAGTTTTTTTTTATACTGTTTAAGTTCTAGAATAGATAGCAAATTTTTAATTAATTATTCTAAACATTTTTGTTGTGGCGCTAATTCTTAAACATTTTTGTTTGTGTTAAATGATACTTTTTTAAAATTAAGTATTATTTTTAAATTAAATACTAGAATACATGAAATTTTCATAAAATACAGTGTGGAGAACCTAAAAAGAAAGGAAAAAAATTAATATTAAAATTTATGAATGTTCAAATATAGCTAAAATTTTCGTGTAATAAAATAAGCTGAAAAGAGAAAAAGAAAGACAAATTAGAAATTTATAAGAATATAGTATTAAAATAATTGTTTTAGTAAGTTATACCTATTTGGCTGCTGGCTGAAAATAGAATAAGAAATCGTTAGGGTATTGAAATAATAAAATGTGAATAATGCTTAAAGTCAAAGTGATGGTTTGCTAATTCAATCCGTGGTGGGGGAGATAAATACAGGGGCGGTGCAAAAAGGGGTACGAGTGGTGATCAAGATGAGTTAAGCGAAAAGTTATTTTTGCGGTTTTTTGTGTGTTTGTGGGGTTATCATAAATCGTAACACAAGATAACCGAGGATGGGAGGGCACGCGAGAGGATAACAGCTCCTCATTCTACTTCTGGCTTGTATTTGGTAAATTAGCTGAGATGGTAAATTCTTTGGGTTTGAAGTTTTTGATTTTGTTTTTTTTGGTGATTTTTGGTTTCGCTTTAGTTTGATTTTTTTTATTTCTTTGAAATTTTATTTCTTTCGGTTTTATATTTGTTGTTTTTTTTTGTTAGTGCGGCCTAATTTAGTTTTCGGTCAACTTTTGTAGTTGCATACATTCTTTTTATTATTTGAATTATTGTTTATTTTAGTTTTGTTTTTTTTTTTACTTCCGGTTTGCACCGGAAGTTATTGTTGCATCTTCGACCTGGCCTGACGGGTTGAGAACAGCGCCCATAAAGACCGTGAGCTAGTCGGTGTCATTCAGGCCAGGTACGATACCAAGGGACGCGTAACAAACACTTACGTTTTTACTCGTTACGGAGCAAAACGTCTATTTTGGTTGGGCCTTTTGTCTTTTATTTGACAGCTCTCTCAGCTTCTCTCTAAAAATATTGCCATATTTTAACAAAATTTGATGAATCTGCCAACCAATGTAGCGAGTAAACAGTGCTCCTACTTGCTCTAATAATGATAGGAGTAGCCTTCAGCTGAAAATGCAGTGAATTTATATGAAGAGTATTGCAAAAAGTGGTGAAATAAATGGAAGTGGAGTAATTATTAGTTCAATCGGAGTACGATGAGAACACTGAAGCAAGTTCAAGAAAATCAACAATGGCAGATTGAATAAAAGCAAAACGTCAAAGCCAACGCTACAATTCTGGGCCAACTCTTAGCGATTTTCTCTCAACAACACGACAACGACATGATTCTGGTCAGACAGTATATCAGACTAATGTTCGTGTATTCATTATATGCTGCGAATTTCGGTGCGCTTTTGAATTTATCGGAAACGGGAACATAGTACTTCAAAAAACTACAACACGCTTAAGAAATAATTAAAATAAAGAAGTGTTTATTATTTAAAAATAGTTCGAACATTTGTAACATTATTTACATTACCTAAAAATGATTTAAATACTTTATTCTTAAATATAAGTACATATCATAGAAATCATCAATTTTGTTTAAAATATTATTGTAAACTATAATATTTAGCTTTCTTCAACTGTAAAGATTTTTTATTTTTAATAACATCGCCATTTTTCGAAAGAAGCTCTTTATCAGATTTTTTAATCACTTGTTATTCCCACCGACCGTGGCGACCGTAGCTTAGTGGATAGAGTGCGTGGCTCCTAAGCTAAAGAACCGCGGTAGCCCGGGTTCAATTCCAGCTCAGACAGAAAGTTTTTTGAATTGAATTAATTTTTCTGTTCGGTCGTCACCTCTCTGCAAACAATGGCAAACCTCAGAGAGTAAAAATTGCCATGTAAAGCTTCTTGCGAACATAAGCCGTTCGGAGTCGGCATAAAACACGTAGGTCATTTGTGATCAAACACAATTGATCAATAGAAGCTAGGTCAAAGTCCTTCGAAGGGCTAAAATAACCAGTTCATTTTTTTTATTTTTTTTATTCCCAAAAAATTTATTGCATGAATTTACAATATTTTACATCCATTAGCTTTAAAAACGCAATAAAAAAAGCATATTAAGACAAACATTATACTGAATCTGCGAGTTTCAAAGCAGCTCTATATTTATGTTTACTACTTTAAAAGAGCCTTTACAAAGCAAGTAGTAAATTTTCGAGTTCTGCTCTTTTGCAGATTTAATAAAATCCTTTACAGAGCTGTATAAAGTATCAGAGCTAAAAATGGTAAACAAATCATATATCGAGCATTTTCTTAAAAATAAAAACCAGCTAGCAGCAAACAAAGCTGCAGTAAGGCTTTAACAACATATTATACACCTATAGAACACTTTTAGAGCCCACTTGCACCTAGTTGCTCCAAAAATGTTACTTGGGATGGATCAAATATTTTGATTAACTTATCTTAAATTCATTAAGTACAATTTTAAGTTAGTTTTAAATAGTTAAATATTTCTTGATTTTTTCATTTCTTCTGATAAAGAATTGACTTGTTTGATTGCACTGTGTTTAAGGGTGTTAAGTTGTCTGGATGTTCTGGCTCTTGGTATTTCGAAGTTGTGTTTTTGACGAGTGCTATGTTGGTGTATATTGTTTCTTGTTGTGAGAACTATTTTTGATTATGTAAATATATTTAACATTTTCCGTAAATATAAGCGGGTTTATGTCCAATTGTTTTGTGGTTTTGTAAAGCTGTCTTGTTGATATTGTTGGCTGTTTATTAAATAAGTCATTAAAAGACTTATTCATCAGTCTTCCTATTTGCTCAACTTGAAATTTACTACATTGGCTCCAACTGCATATATTATAATTAATTCTGGCGAGAATATATCCTGAGTAAATTAGCTTAGCTGCTGTCTCCTTAATGTCACCAACTCTTCTTATTGCCATTATTAAAAGTAGTATTGAGTTTTTTAAATCTTTAATATGTGTTTCATCAATTGGCATGCCAAGATATTTCGTTTGTTTCATCCTTTGTAAATCTGTGTTGTTCATTTTCATGTTTATAGATATATCCATATTGTAGTGAGATCGAAAAATTGTATAATTTTTTTTTCTGTAGATTAATGCTGAGACCATTTCCGCAAGCCCATTTATAATAAATTTCCATGTCATGATTCATGTTTTCCTCTAATTCTGTTTTTGTACTGATAAAATTTGTATCGTTTGCGTAAATGTTGTATGCTGATTGAAATATGCCGTTTTTTATGATATTAATATATAACAGGTAAAGCCTTGGCCCAAGTATTGATATTTGTTTTCTGTAGATTAATGCTGAGACCATTTCCGCAAGCCCATTTATAATAAATTTCAATGTCATGATTGATGTTTTCCTCTAATTCTGTTTTTGTACTGATAAAATTTGTATAGTCTGCGTAAATGTTGTATGCTGATCGAAATATGCAGTTTTTTATGTTACTTATATATAACAGGTAAAGCCTTGGCCCAAGTTTTGATCTTTGCCAGAGTTATATATTATTATATTCTTATTATTTTCTTCTTGTCCTTCTTTTGCCACGATGTGCTCAGGTTGAAAACTTTTTTAACGTTCTACACGTCAAAATCTTTCTACACAATTTGACGAGCATTCATATTGGTCCAATCGTTCGTCAAATAAGCAGAAAAATCAAAATATTTTTATTTTCATCAAATGATTTGATAAACGATTTGATAGGTGTTCAGACTCGTGAAATCGCCATCAAATCCATATATATTTCTGTTTGTCAAATCGTTTGTCAAATCCTCTAAGCGATTTGATCAATGAGTACACCCCAAATTGTTGGATTCGCTGTGCTGCTTTGCTATTTTGCTTAGACCCCTTTTATATTGATCAAGACTTGAAGTCAAGTTTCAGAGTTTGTAGGGAATTCGCCGCACATCGGAAGCGACGGAAGGGAAAAAGAAACTTGAAGCTGTACCGGCAATTTTTCGTATTCCTTTTGTCATTTTCGCGTTGTTGGCAGTGCTTTTTATTAAAGAGTAGTAAAGAGTTGTCAGTTCTGCACAGTTGCGTTTGTGCAGACATATGTGATTAGTGAGGATTGGGCGAATGTGGATGTGAAGGAAGGCGATAAAATCGAAATTTGTCGTCTGACTTTGATCAGCTGTGCTTAGCTGACGTTGCTTTGTGGTTCTGACGCTTAGCGAAGAATGAGCACTATGAGTGCGAAGAAATAGAAAATAGAAAGCGTGTGATGAAGCGAAAAGAAAATAGTTTGCTATTGTTTCTTTTGGCTTCGGTATGACTTTTTTTGTTTCCTATAAGAATCTTGCACTCATATGAATGTTTACATTTTTTAGCTAGATTGGATTTGGTAAATGGAATGAATTTACCAATTTCAATCTTTTTAAATGATGAGAACATTTTTATGCACTCCTTTACCTATTAATTTATTTTAATTCTTGCAGGTAAGAAATTTTTTATTTGAAGCTACATTTTTTATCAATTTCCAGGTACTATGAATTCAGCCAATTTTTTCATTTGAAGCTAAATTTTTTAACTAGATTGGATTTGGTAAATTAAATGAATTTACCAATGTCCAGCTATTTAAATTATGATAATATTTTTATATGACCTTTACCTATAAATTTCTTTTAGTTCTTGCAGGTACAATGTATTTAAGAAATTTTTTAATGTAAAGCTAAATTTTTTAGCTACATTGCATTGGTAAATTAAATGAATTTACCAATTTCTAGCTATTTAAATGATGATAAATTGATTTACATGATTTCAATTTTTAGCTACATTGGATTTGGTATATTAAAGGAATTTACCAATTTCCCTCTTTTCAAATTATTATAAATTTTTAAGCTACACAGTATATACACATATATGAGATGTATATACTTTCTTCATGTACAAATATACATACAAATTTCTGTCAATTGTTGCAGGTATTTAGAAAATTTTTATTTTATTTTAAACAAACTCAGAAACAAGAGAAAACTCTTGTACTGAAAAATCAGTTTTTTTAATTGTGACGTTATTGTAAAAACGAGAGATATGTTAACATAGAAGTTGTATTACATTTTGTCACAAATATATATTTTTGTATATTTTGAAACATTAATAAAATGTTAAAAATGTGTCTGGTAAACGCCCCTATTAAATATTTAATATTGGGGTCAGCTGTGTATTTTCTCAGTTGTGTACTAATGATATATAATACTCAGCTTAAATCATGATTAGTACGGATTTTTCTTAATACTCAGTATTTTTGAAAGTTTCGAGTATTAAATTTTGTTATTGGTAAATGACTACGTTTTGCATAACCATGATTTTTTGCTGTATACTAGCCGCTTATATAACTTGCATTCGCTGCTGTACCATGCGAGGCCAATTCGATCATAATATTTCGAAATCTTTCTTATGGCATCGCTTACAAACGTTTTTTTTTTCCTTTTATAAAAATGACCGTTTTCAACTTTGGGCTCGGTAGACTCATTTATAATTTTCAAAATTTTCTATCTACTATTTCAGGTTATTAAACTCTTTCCTTCTTTCAAACACAAGAAATTTTTTACTTGTCTTTTTTTCCCGGAACAACAAAAGTTTTTGTATATACTATAAATATTGTAAATACATTTGTGTAAATATTTACTGTAAATATTGTAAAAATTAAATTATATAATGTAAATATTGTACATAAATTTTTGAGGTTACAATAACCGTTTATTAAATTACTTTATGTAATTTACATATCTGTAAATACTGTAAATATTGGAAGTTTATTTAATACTTTTACTTTTCTAGTTTTAAGTTGTAAATATTTACTTTATTATATTACTTAGGTTAGTTAAATACATTCAAAGTGTTTGCCTTAGTTGATAATTTATTACATTATGTAATAAGTTTTCAATTTAGTTTTAAGTGATTACATTCTGTAATAAGATTTTCATTTAGGTTTAAATTATTACATTATGTAATAAGATTTCATTCTAGGTTTTAAGATCTTATATTATATAATAAGCACCGTATTATATTAAATAATAAGAGCCAGTTCAAAAATGTATTAATTTTTCATTGAATTAGAAGAATAAAATGAGGTAAGTTTTAAAACACCAACAATTGAAAACCAAAACTGCAAAATAAATTAATATGTATGTCAGACATAATTTTGCTTTATAAAATGAATAAAAGATGAATTTATTGCTTTCTTTATTAATTGATTAATTTTATTAATTTATTAAAAAATCTATAAATAAAGTCATGATTCATAAAAAGATGAATTTATTGCTTCCTTTATTAGTTGATTAATTTTATTAATTTATTGAAAAATCTGTTGGCTAAAATTAAAAAATCTTTAAATACCTTCAGCAAATAGATTTTATACAAAATTTTAATAAAATCTCAAAATAAAAATAAAAACAAGGAACTTTATGTCACCATAGCAATTACTGTTTAAAGAAGGTAATTGCAATGAGAAAAATATCTTTAAATATTAATACCATTTTTGGATTATTAAACAAACACAATAAGTTTTATATTTTGGATTTGAAAACACAACAAAATACTTAAATTTTAATGTTTCAAACTTTTATATGGTATTTAATATTTTAAACACTTTCGTAAACATTCTGAGTTTGTTTAAAATAAAATAAAAATTTTCTAAATACCTTCAACAATTGACAGATATTTGTATATATATTTTTACATAAAGAAAGTATATACATCTCATATATGTGTATATACTGTGTAGCTTAAAAATTTATAATAATTTGAAAAGAGGGAAATTGGTAAATTCCTTTAATTTACCAAATCCAATGTAGCTAAAAATTGAAATCATGTAAATCAATTTATCATCATTTAAATAGCTGGAAATTGGTAAATTCATTTAATTTACCAAATGCAATGTAGCAAAAAATTTAGCTTTACATTAAAAAATTTCTTAAATACATTGTACCTGCAAGAACTAAAAGAAATTTATAGGTAAAGGTCATATAAAAATATTATCATAATTTAAATAGCTGGACATTGGTAAATTCATTTAATTTACCAAATCCAATCTAGTTAAAAAATTTTGCTTCAAATTAAAAAAATTCCTAAATTCATATAGTACCTAGAAATTGAGAAAAAATTTAGCTTCAAATGAAAAAATTGGCTGAATTCATAGTACCTGGAAATTGATAAAAAATGTAGCTTCAAATAAAAAATTTCTTATCTGCAAGAATTAAAATAAATTAATAGGTAAAGGAGTGCATAACAATGTTCTCATCATTTAAAAAGATTGAAATTGGTAAATTCATTCAATTTACCAAATCCAATCTAGCTAAAAAATGTAAACATTCATATGAGTGCAAGATTCTTATAGGAAACAAAAAAAGTCATACCGAAGCCAAAAGAAACAATAGCAAACTATTTTCTTTTCGCTTCATCACACGCTTTCTATTTTCTATTTCTTCGCACTCATAGTGCTCATTCTTCGCTAAGCGTCAGAACCACAAAGCAACGTCAGCTAAGCACAGCTGATCAAAGTCAGACGACAAATTTCGATTTTATCGCCTTCCTTCACATCCACATTCGCCCAATCCTCACTAATCACATATGTCTGCACAAACGCAACTGTGCAGAACTGACAACTCTTTACTACTCTTTGGTTCAACAATATAAAATAGCGCAATAATCGAATCTAACCTCAATGTTTAGTTGTTCTTTGAACAGACGTAATGTAAAGTAACGTAGAAATCGAAGTCCAACGGATCTTTACGTGCCGTTACATTACGTTACTTCTATTATAATCACTTGTATAAGAAAAGTATTGTCATGTTTCCTCACCATTCAATTCTTTGAGGTTGGTGCGTCATGTGGCAAGGTAGCCCTTGATACGCATCTCTGTCGTCCCTCTGGCAGCACTGGTACGCTGGCGTATTGCGCGGCTAAGGCTCGCCGGATGGGGTGGTGTTCTTGCCAGCCTGGTCCGACAGCAGGAAACTTCACAAGAATAAAATCGTACCAGTTTGTTTAAAAATTACCGCCTGGTAAAAAAAACCCGGAAAAACCCATAACCAACGAAAAATCTCGAAAAACGATAAATAAAAAAACCCGCTTATTTTATGTACACGACGAAGGAATAAAACTCGGTTGCTTACGGTTGCCCCTTTGGCACGTCTCGTGGGTCGATCTGGGATGGAATCCGATCGCCCTTGGCTAACCCTCCCCTTCTGGCCACAAAAGACCAGCCATGGTGACCCTTCGCCTGTGTCTAGGTCACCCCAAAAAAAAAAATTTATACTTACGCCCCTCCGTTACAATTTACGCCACCTACCCGTGCTAAATTAAGGACACATGGTTCCTGAATACCGTATCAATTTAACATTTATTTAATACTAAATTTAACATTGTCTCCATTTTTTTTTTTATTATATAAGTACAATTAGTCACGCCTAACGTGAACACAATACCCATATTTTGGCTTAAAATATAGTCAACTAATACAGTTTGTATCTACTGTTCCCTACGTTCAAATTTTTCTTAGTTAATCTAATTCCTCTCTTATATTAATCTTATTTGAATTAGCTTTCATTTATATTAATTTTCATAAAAAGTCGTTTCCTTGGATATTAGTTTTACTTCAAGTTCGCTCTAAGTTATATCCGCTTAATTTTTACGTTAGTTTTTAGGTTATATTTGCTTTCTTGTAAATTCGTTTTATTGCTATTAATTTTCTTTTAAATCCGATTCTGTTATGTTCGTATTATTTTGAATTCGTTTTCATTTATATTTATTTTTATTTAAATTAGTTGGCATTTATATTTATTTTATTCGAATTAGTTTTCATTAGTTTTAGTTTAATTTCAAGTTAGTTCTTAATTCGTATTGTTACGAATTCGTATTCATTTACATTTATTTTTATTTAAATTAGTTTTCATTTAGCTTGCTTTATATTAAAATTAGTTTGCATTTATATTTATTTTATTCGAATTAGTTTTCATTAGTTTTAGTTTAATTTTAAGTTAGTTTTTACTTCGTATTATTACGAATTCGTATTCATTTACATTTATTTTTATTTAAATTAGTTTTCATTTAGATTGCTTTATATTAAAATTAGTTTGCCTTTATATTTATTTTATTCGAATTAGTTTTCATTGGTTTTAGTTTAATTTTAAGTTAGTTCTTAATTCGTATTGTTACGAATTCGTATTCATTTACATTCATTTTTATTTAAATTAGTTTTCATTTAGATTGCTTTATATTAAAATTAGTTTGCATTTATATTTATTTTATTTGAATTAGTTTTCATTGGTTTTAGTTTAATTTTAAGTTAGTTCTTAATTCGTATTGTTACGAATTCGTATTCATTTACATTTATTTTTATTTAAATTAGTTTTCATTTAGATTGCTTTATATTAAAATTAGTTTGCCTTTATATTTATTTTATTCGAATTAGTTTTCATTGGTTTTAGTTTAATTTTAAGTTAGTTCTTAATTCGTATTGTTACGAATTCGTATTCATTTACATTTATTTTTATTTAAATTAGTTTTCATTTAGATTGCTTTATATTAAAATTAGTTTGCCTTTATATTTATTTTATTCGAATTAGTTTTCATTGGTTTTAGTTTAATTTTAAGTTAGTTCTTAATTCGTATTGTTACGAATTCGTATTCATTTACATTTATTTTTATTTAAATTAGTTTTCATTTAGATCGCTTTATATTAAAATTAGTTTGCATTTATATTTATTTTATTCGAATTAGTTTTCATTAGTTTTAGTTTAATTTTTAGTTAGTTCTTAATTCGTATTGTTACGAATTCGTATTCATTTACATTTATTTTTATTTAAATTAGTTTTCATTTAGCTTGCTTTATATTAAAATTAGTTTGCATTTATATTTATTTTATTCGAATTAGTTTTCATTAGTTTTAGTTTAATTTTAAGTTAGTTTTTACTTCGTATTATTACGAATTCGTATTCATTTACATTTATTTTTATTTAAATTAGTTTTCATTTAGATTGCTTTATATTAAAATTAGTTTGCCTTTATATTTATTTTATTCGAATTAGTTTTCATTGGTTTTAGTTTAATTTTAAGTTAGTTCTTAATTCGTATTGTTACGAATTCGTATTCATTTACATTTATTTTTATTTAAATTAGTTTTCATTTAGATTGCTTTATATTAAAATTAGTTTGCCTTTATATTTATTTTATTCGAATTAGTTTTCATTGGTTTTAGTTTAATTTTAAGTTAGTTTTTAAATAGCATAGTTTTATTGTAAATTCGTTTTTATTGTTATTAATTTTCTTTTAAATCCGATTCTGTTATGTTCGTATTATTTCGAATTCGTTTTCTTTTATATTTATTTTATCTTGAATTCGTTTTCCTTTATATGGATTTATATTTAAATTAGTTTTCATTTACATTATTTTTATTCTTGTTCCGGGCTATATTATATTTATTTTGATTTCCATGTAGTCTAAGCTTAGGTAGTGTAGTTTAGCAAAATTTGCATTTTTGTTTCAGTGTAGTTTTAGTTAATTGTTGTTTCATATTAATCTATTTCAGTACTAGTTTTATGGTATATTATTTTTTTTTTTTTTTTTTTATAAGTGTTTTGTTTCCTTAGCTTTTTGTGGATTCGTTTTAATTTAAAATCAATTCAAATTTCCTTGAAATAATTTTAATTCAGTTTATTTTATTCATGTGCTTTATTTTTTTATTAAGCTTAATTTTAGTTCAAAATCATTTCAAATTGATCCGAATTGACTTTAATTAAGTTTCATTGTAGTTTAAAAATCAATTTAAATCTATCCGAAATAATTTTACTTTACTTTAATTTTATTTAAAATCAATTAGAAATTCATGTGCATTAATCTTAATTAAGCTTAATTTTAGTTCAAAATCATTTCAAATTGATCCGAATTAACTTTAATTAAGTTTCATTGTAGTTTAAAAAATCAATTTAAATTTATTGAATTTAGTTTCATTTTAATATAGTTTAATTTTAAAATGGAATGGTTTTATTTTCGTTTAGTTTTAGTTAGGGTTAGTTTTATTTGAATTTATTAGGCGCTAATAATAGTTTTTATCTAAGTTAGATTCCTATTAAAAGGGTTTTAACTAGATTTGGTTTTGGGTTTCAGTTTACCTTCATATTGGATTTTGTTTCCGTCTATTTTTTAGTTATATTCGTTTTTTCTAAACCCGGTTTTTATTTTAGATTATTTTATATTTCCCGATTTGTTCCAATTTAACTTCTTTTATCCTAAGTCACTTAGTTTACGTTACATTATTTCTTAAAGTTCTGCTTGTGGTATCTTTTAGTTTAGTCCAGTTATATCGTTTAGAATTATGCTGGTTTAGATTTCTTTTGAATTAGTTTTCGTTCAAAATATTATAGTTTTAGTTTTAATTAAATTGATTGAAGTTTAAGTTATTCTTAGATTAAGCTGCGTTTCTTAGATTTAGAATAAGTTTCTGTTTAGGGATAGCAATATTTTGGTTAACCGGAAAGAATGCAGTATTTTAGTTCTAGATTAAATTATATGCATCTTACTTGCTGTTTGGAGTGTCGCTAAATTTTTAGTTAAATTTATTCTAGTCCAGTTTAAGTTAAGGTTAGATTAACATTTGGTTGTAGAAAGGGTAGCTAGGATTTACGTCGACTCATTTAATTATTGTTGCAGTTTCTTATTAATTATTCAAAGTAAATTTATAATGAACAAAAATTTAGATTCAATATCTTAGAATGTCTATAATTTGATCAATGTTCTACTGAACTGTTTAATTACTTTAATTTAAATCATATTTTGGGAAAGTAACTTAGAAGGGCTAAATGAAAGGAATAAAAAGAAAACCTGGTTTCCCGGTGGGGATCCTGTTGTCTCTGTGGCGATGCAGTTGCTGTTGGTGGTGATTCTGAAGTGCTGCTGCAGGTGTTGATGGGAGATGGTGGTAATGATGATCTGGTCGTTGTCGTTGTTGTTGTTGAGGTTGACGCAGCTGTTGCTGGCAAACGCTATGAGGTGGTAGTTCGGGTGGCGAGGTGGTGGTGATTTAGTGGGTATAGAGGAGCTGGTTGAGCCGATGTTGCTCTCGCTGCTGGAGATAATGCCTATGGTGTTGTAGGTGCTGATGATGACGATGCAGTCTGTCGGCGGTATAAAGGTTAGCATGGCCTTTAAAATACACTATGTCATGTGGACGCCTGCTTACCTGTGTTTACTGCTAACCACTGCGAATGCTGCTGCTGGTGATGATGACGGTGGTTATGGCTGCTGGGTGGTGGTGCTAACGTGGCTGATGCGAGGTTGTTGTTGTTGAGGCGGCTCTTGTTGTGGCTGGCCACGTTCCGTTGCTGGTGCTTATTGGGCAGAGTCCGTCAGACCAAAAAGGATGCTGGGGTCGGTAACTTTATATTACCGTAGAGCAAAGGCGTGTGTCGACGACATCTGAGACGGATGATCTTTTCCACGTCTTGTAGCTGTGGTTCACGTGAGCTGCTCGCAGAGGCGATTTGAGTGATGATTGGTTGAGTGGGATCCCCTGTTGTTTGGCGTGGAAAACCATTATCAACTGCCAAACATCTATGAGCCAGAATGGACTAATACCACTGCGATACTTCTCCCTATTGTTCACCAATAGTCTTGCTTGCAGCAGGTCTGGAGATGTAGATGTTGTTGGATCTCAGGTAAAGTCAACAGCGGCGAATAGAGCAACGCAGAAAATATCAATCAGTTTTGTAGCCAAACTCCTCAATCAGCTATATCCAAATTTCCGCCAACTGATGTTACTGCAATGACGAACGTCGTTTTATTATTTATTCTTGCTCCATTTCCTTTTGGCCCACGATTAAAATAGTTCGTTTTCGCCACTTACCACAAAGCCAAAACGAAGACGTTGATCAGAATGTAGGTTTAGTAGTGCCACGATATTTAATTCCAGACGTTTTGTTGCTCAATCGCAGACTTTTGCTTAATGTTGAAGCTCTGCAACCGCAACGTCTACCTAGGGTTGCATTTTTGTCTAATTCAATGATTTTAGGTACTCTGGCAGTGTTGCCACTTGTCATCGATTATGGTGAGTTTGTATGCCTTTTCACGGCGTTTACATGTGCAAACCACCGAGGTTTGTTCGACATTGTTCCTTTTTTCGGTGGAACCGACCATAACCGATGGGAGTAGGTAATGGTTGGGTTGGACTTGCGGATGACACGTCGACAAATGGCCGTTAACCGACGCTTGTTTCGGCATTCCGATTGGCTACCGATTCAAGCGCGTGTCGGATCACGTCATTTTCCCGACCGGTTTATGCCCGCTGAAACTAATGGTACCATTTTTGTTGGTATTTTTCCCTTTCAAGCCCCTGTATGGCCATTTTGTTTGAACGAACATACTCGAACATCATCGAGGTGCCACATTTAAAATAAAAAAAAATTGTGTGCACTGACACACTAGAGGGCGCTGGTGGAAATACCATGGGTATTCATAAAATGTGTTATTCCTATGTGCAGGTGCCCATGACAAACCCAGGGACTCTCGACCAGCTTCTCAGCTTAAGAGATACATGGGAGAAGATGGCATCATTGGCTCTCTCCCTACCTCCGAACTTGATTATTGTTTTAAGTCTTTCGCGTGAAAAATTCCTATCGTTTTGCCACTTAAATCTTCCAACTCATACAGACTGTTCCCTACTGCCCTCACTATTCGACACTTTAGAAAACGCTTTGACAGTTTCGCGCTGATTTGCTTGGAGAAATCACTAAGCTGAAAGTTCCTTCGGTAGACTTCCTGTCCGGGTTGAAATTTAATTTTTCGACTTTTCAAGTCGTACCTCTTAACATTCTGTTCGTGACTCTTATGTAGCTGTTCGCGGATTTTGTTGCGAATCAGGTCTTGCCGAACCGGCTTCGGTATCACCAACGTTTCCGGATCGCTTAGCAGACCCAGTCTCTTTGCTACCTTGTAGGCGCTAGCATGTGTGATCATGTTATGACCGAAGAGAGCAAAATAAGGTGTCATTCCTATGGAGGAGTGCACCGAAGAACGCAAGGCACATTCAATGTCTGACAAATGCTGGTCCCAGTTGGTTTGATCTTGGTCGAGGTATGACCGAATCGCCGCGAGAATGGACTGGTTGACCCTCTCCGAAGCGTTGGCTTGAGGAGCGTAATTAGCAGTGCGTACATGTCTTATTCCAAAATTATCGATCATTTCGGCAAATTCTTTACTTAAAAATTGCACGCCATTGTCGGACATGAGTATTTCTGGGGTACCGAATTTATGAAAAACTTCTGAAATTAGGAACTGGATTACATTTCGCGCGGTCGCTTTCGTCATTGCTTTCAACAGGGTAAATTTTGTGAAATAGTCTAAGACTATGAAGATATAAGTATTTTTCTTTTTAGAACGCACGTATGGACCGAGAAAATCCACGTAAATTTTTTGAAACGGCCGTATTATTTGCGACTCTTGCCCCATAGGCGGTCTTAGAACCATTTGAGCTGGTTTGCATTCCTTACAGACTTGACAATCATTAATGAAATTGAGGACCTGTTGGTTCATATTTGGCCAGTAGCAATATTCTTTGATACGTTTTAAAGTTTTGGTGAAACCACCATGAGCGACTTGAGGAGGTTGGTGTGCATTAGCTATGATCGACTGGGTCAAAGACGCTGGAATCCACAGTTTCCATGCAAAGTCTTCACCATCGGGTGTACCATCATAAGGAACCGTACGCTTATAAGCAAAACCATCTATAACCTTGAGGTCAGGCAACTGGGAGTGATTTTCGGTTATGGTATTTAACAATTCCATATACTCTTCGCTTTGGAACTCTGTTGACTCGAGGTCAATCAGTGCTTTTACCTCACAACTTATTTCGTCCATGTCGTAGCGTGATAACGTGTCGGGAACGATGTTCTGAGCCCCTTTACGGTGATCTATCTCGAAGCTAAAGCTTTGCAGATACAAACTCCACCTCGCCAATCGACTGGTTAAGTCTTTATGCGACATTAGCCATTTTAGGCTGGAGTGATCCGTTATCACGGTGAAAGGCATTAGCTCGATGTAGGCTCTAAACTTCGTTATCCCCATTACCACAGCTAGACATTCGCGCTCGGTTACCGAATAATTTTTCTGTGCAGGCGTGAGTTTCTTTGAATAGTAGGCGATCGGATGTTCACCACCTTCTTCGTCCTTTTGAAACAAAACGCCGCCAATTCCAATGTTAGATGCATCTGTTTGCACATAAAAATGTTTCGAAAAATCTGGATGTACCAGGACTGGACTAGAAATAAGAGCTGTTTTTAATTTATCGAAGGCGCTCTTTGCCTCTTCACCGAACTCAAAAGTTTTCGCTTTCTTCAGCGTATCGAAAATAGGTGCTGCTATAGTAGCATAATCGCGAATGAAGCGACGGTACCATCCCGTTGCTCCCATGAAACTTCGAACTTGTTTTGGAGTTTTTGGGTACGTATATCGGTCAATGGCATGGACCTTGTCTGGGTCTGGTCTTAATTTACCTTCGCCTACGATATAACCTAGGTACCTAAGTTCACTACAACAAAACTTCGATTTGGCCACGTTAATGGTTAGGTTGGCTGAACTTAACAACTGCGCTACCTGCTCTAACTTTTTGAGGTGATTATCGAAATCGGAAGACACAACAAGGAGATCATCCAAATAAATGAAAACGCTTTCACGAAGATTTGCTGGCACGACTTTGTCCATTAACCGACATAACCTTTGGGCTGCATTACATAGCCCAAACGGCATGACGGTAAATTGACAAAGCGGACGACCTGGCACTGTAAACGCGGTTTTCTCCCTACTACTGACGGCAAGCGGAATTTGCCAAAAGGCATCCTTAAGATCCACACTTGAAATAAAGTGTGTGTCGCCGAGGCGACTGAGCAACCCCTCTATGTGTGGAAGTGGGTAGGCGTCCTTCACTGTGAGTGCATTGAGCTTGCGAGCGTCCAGGCACAGTCGACATTTCTCGCCTTTTCGCACGAAGGCCACTCGATTGTTCCATGGACTTTCGCTCGGCTCAATGACTCCCAGTGAAAGCATCCTATCCAGCTCCGCGAACATGAGACCCTGAACAGCCGGTGAGACTGGGTAGTGCTTATCTTTCACAGGCACTGCGTCGCCGGTATCAATATAGTGCTCTTCTAAAGACGTCTTGCCTAGACCTTTCTTCGTGAAGCAGGGAAATTTTGCTATAACTGCGTTAAGCCGGTGTTGTTGCTGCGCTGTCAAAACTTTCATTTTCGGTGTTGCATGACTTTGGACCTCTTCTTCCAAAGCAATGTTGTTGGTCGTTATGCTATCGACTTTGAGCGGCATGAGATTGAACTTCTTAATGAAATCTACACCTAGAAACAATTCTCGTTTTAGAGAAGGTGTTAAATAAAAAACAATCTCCTGCTCCTGGTTATCGAATTTAATTTTAGCTTTAACGCGACCTACGATTGAATGCATTCGCCCATCGGCAGTTTTGACGAAAGATTTAAACTTAAAAATTGGCAACTTGCACTTTTCTACAAAACTTAAGCAGTTATTCCCTAAACACGACACTGTTGCTCCACTGTCCAATAGTCCCTCGATTCGCTGTCCATTTATTTCAATATTTGTGTAAAACCTACTGTCTTCGCCCTCATACAGTTCTGATGCTAAGATTTCCTTATAATTGTTTTTCCTTAAACGATATCTAATTCTTGTCTTTTCGATTTTTGTTGGCTGCTCTGCAAATATTCTTTTCCGAACTTCCTCATAGTTTTTGAGTCTCACATGAAATGGCTTAATTTCTTTTAATCTTACTTCAGCAGTATTTGTGGCTTGATCACAACTACTTTTATTACCATGGTTACTTGATGTTAAAACTACAACTCTCTTTTCTATTTCGGTCTGGGTGGCTGAGGTTAGTCATTCCGTCGTTTCTTGAGTTTGAGTTTGCGTCTGCGTTTGAGCTGATCTAGACTCCACCTGAACATTACGCGTTGGCCTAGCGGTTCCCTGACATTTCGGACACTTTGGGGTAACTACGCCCTCCGTTCCGCACCTATAGCAAAAAATTCGCCTTACGGCTGCGGTACATTCAACAAAGTTATGCCCTGGCTGTTTGCAGTTCCAGCATGGAAAAGTTCGAGAGGAATTAATAGCATCTATTTCAAACGCTTGAGTCGAAAAGTCCTGCTCTACATTTAACTCGTGCACTTGCGCAGTGCGAGGTACATATTGACGCGGAGGCGGTTGATAAGCCTGGCGTTGGTAGTTTATATGAGTCTCAGCCTTTTTGCAGGCCTTGCAGAACTCGGTCAAACCCTCTATGCGCATGGCAAATAGTAGCTGTGACATCTCTTTTCGCAGGTTGCTCCTCATTATCTCCACTAAATCTTGTTCAGCCAGTGGATTACGCTGTTGGTTCCTCAGTGTCAAAACAGATTGATAAAAATCGTCGAAAGCTTCATCCCGTTGTTGTCTTCGATCCATAATTTGTCTTTGGATTTCGAAGTCGCTTTCGTGTCGCTTGAACTGAGTTACAAGCGCTTCTCGAAGTGCGTACCAACTAGGTATTCGGTTTAACCGTCGAAATCCCCAGAACCATTGAGCTGCGTTTCCAGTAAGCAAACTATGAAAATTCCTAATTACTTCCGGCCATGGATATCGGTAATCATTACACAAGGTCTCTACTCGAAAAACAAATTCGTCCACGCTGATTGATTTATTTGTACCGTCGAACTTAAATCCCCATTTGTCCATTTCTACACGTCGCGGCTGTTCTGATTGCTGGTAAGGCGCAAAAGGCGGTTGTGCTGGCCCTGTATAGGCAAAGGCACTGGGCTGACGTACTGATGGTAGAGCTCTTTGCTCTTGGTGTCGATTCCTATTCTCAACTTGGTAAGTCTGAGAATGAGCAAAAACTTGTGGCGGCGGCACATTTGTCGGTTGCGGCCTATGCGGTGGTGGTTGTGAAAAATCTGGGAAAGATTGCGAGATGCTCCTGGTATCCTGAGATCCAATTTGTTGTTGCTGCTCCATATTTCGATCGGGCCATGCCTGTGAATTGATAGACGGGGGTGGTGGAGGTGGTGGTTGTAAAGTCACTAACTTCGTAACCGCTGGTCGGCTCTCTGAATACTGAGGCGTCATCGACCCTAAGCTTTCGGCTATTAATTGTGGGACTAATACCCGCAAACGCTCCTCCATTCCCGACATCAGATCCACTTGGGCTAAACCCACCGCTGACTTGACGTAATCCCTTATATTGATGCTCGAGTTGACCACACCTTGGGACGCTGGTGCTCTTCCTGACGACCTGTCTCTTACGCCCCCCATCTGCGAATGTTGTTGAAATTGCTTGCGCACGTTTAAAGCGGTTAGGCTGCTAAACTCTGGAGACGTGATGCTGCTATTCGAGAAGTTAAGCTCTTCTGAGGTACGTCTAGGTGCTGGTGGTAGTGCACTCTGCATCGCCATAGGTGTTGTAATCGTCTTCGTAGCTGTGGTAAAAATCGGTATGTTGGTACTCATCGGGCCTGTTTTTGGAATTGCCCCAGTACTAGTTGATGTGGGCGGCACTAGGCTTCCACTGCCGGTTGCATTCGGGTTGGTTTCACTATTATCCATTCTGCTTTGCTGCCTAGTGTGAACCATGCCCCAAGGAATCGTTATTCAAAAGAATCAAAAAATATCAGGAAAATTGAAAATGCTTCAAACACCTAGGTTGTTCAAATCGACAAACGAGAATTCGCTAAATCAAACGTAGCGTCCGTTAGGACCGGAGAACCAATTTATTCAAAAACGAGAAACTTTAATTATTTTGTTCGAACCGATGGTTTTAATGCGCCACAGTTTACTTAACTGTTGTACGCCAAATGCCAAAACGAAAGGAAAAATTGTAAAAAAATTAAGATCAAAATAAATGTCCTTTAAGGATGGTGGTTGCAAAACTTAGCAAAAAAAAAAAAAATTTTAAATAATAAGATTAATAGTAGTATTAGAAATGATAATAATATATATATTAATGATATGTAAAGGAGAATAATATAATATTCAAAAAGTTGATCGAATATAATGATATTAATTAAAGGTAAGCATAATAATAAATGAACTCCATAGAGGTAAAAGAAATTTTGTCGTAGTATGTAGTAATATAGAAAGGTGGGGAAGTGATATAAAAGAAAAAATTTTGTAACTATTTTAGAGCTACAATCTTAACTGTCTAAAATTTCGCAACTTATCAAAAAAAAATTTTAAAAGTGTAAGATTATTTTTATTTGAATATGTATATATCGATAGATAAAGACTGAATATATATATATATATACACATATACATATAGACATATATATATATATATATATATATATAGATATATATCGTTATATATATATAGGTAAATGGGCTTATTAAAGCGCGTAGCTGAAAGTAAACTTAAATATTTTTTTCTACCCGAAGATAAAAATATATATATAGATATATTTTTTTCTAAGGTATTTAGTTTATAAAGATAATATATACATAAAGAGGAAATAATTTGGATAATCAGAAGAACTTGACTATCGCTTCAAAAAAATGTATACGTAAAAAAAAATAAAAAAAGGAGACTAACTTCGGAGAAGTTAACAGTCTCAACAAAAAAAGAAAATTATAATTCCGAAATCAAATAAGCAAAATACTAAAATAGCTGATAATAATAACTCAAAAAAAATTTAAAAATATATAGGCATTAAGTTTGGATGGTGGCGTAAAACAAACAAGAGTGGCGTAAAAAATTAACTTCGACGAGACCAGCGAAAACAACCTTCTTCTTTGTGCAATAATTGCACCCTCCAAATCGAGGTTCTTAACCGAAACTTCCCACAATAATTTCCTATGCTGAGGTCGCTCAGGCATATTCGCTTCACCTAATGGTGTTGTGGTAGTTCATCCCGAGTTGGAGTATTTATTCAAAACGAAAAAATTTTTATTTATATTTGTCCCTACTCAAGAGTGCTTTGCAACTCTATACCCCCCTTAATTCAGCAGCGCCTAACTCCAAATCGAGGTATTTTTTAACTTAGCTAGCCTGTCACATTGATGACCCCACTGACCTGAGGTCCTACTCTGCAACGCGACTCGAAAAGCAAATGCGATTCGAAAACAAAATCACACCATGTAACTACATGGCCTAAGACTTCTAAACGACAGTAAATTCTACCTCTGCTCTAAAATTCCGTTTTTGTCGGCATTGAATTTGAACTCATCAAAAATTTGTCAAAAAACATGTAAATCCATGGCACGATCCTGCTCTCGAACCGCACCCGCATCCCGAATCGTACTACCGAGCAAGGCCCCTGACTGCTCTTCCCGATAAGGAGCGATTTTCAAAAAAACAAAAACAATTTATATTTTAATTTAACCTTCCTCTAAGCCCGCACGCAGTGAAGCATATGAGCCACACTGTGCGCAAAAACCAACCTGCAAGATAAACGCGTGCGAAAAAACGAGATGCGCTCGATGTTCTCGATTGCCCTCATAAGCAAAACGCTTTGCTCACAGTCCAGCCCATATGCTTCACTGTGTGCGCTGCCTAAGAGTGCCGCTACCCCCCTTTTTGTACACTAGGTGCACCCTCCGAGTCGAGGTATTTTTTTTTCTCAGCTAGCCTGTCCCGTTTATGACCCCTCTGGTCAGGCTGCTCTTCTCGGTCTGGAGTATTTTACAAAACGAGATTTTTAATTTTCAATTGGTTTACATGCTGACAAACCCCGGCATGTTCGGGTTTTTTTCACCTTACGGTGTAAAAAAACAGCCGCCCAATCTGGGAACAGACGCTGGCCAACACGCCGCCCAATCTGGGAACAGACGCGTGTTGGGGCTCGCTGGGGTACGCGGGTGCGCTACTCCCGTCATCCTACATATTTCACGCAGGATGCCCCTGTGGGTATGAATATCTAAAATAAAATATTATAAGAAATAAAAAATTTAATTAACACTCATCGGCCTCCAGTATCCGTCGCAACTGCAGTCGCGGTTCAACGACCTTCACGCTACAGGACTTACGGAAACTGCAAACGCGATGTGAACAACAAAAAGAAATCCTCAAATTATTTCTAACTATTAGCCCTAGCAGTAAAAAAATCCTACTGTTAAGAACCACGTCGCAACTGCAGTCGAGGCGCTGTGGCCTAAACGCTGCAGGACTTACGGGTTCTCAACCTACCAGGACCTGCTTCGGGTTTAACCAAAAACTATACAAAAAAACTTACTCTACGGCCCGAAACGAGATACTTCATAGTTTTCTTGATTGGCTCCTTTTGCCTTAGACCACGTCGCAACTGCAGTCAAGGTTCACAGACCCAAACGCTGCAGGACTTACGTGGCCAGACGTCAGGAGACCAAACGAAAAACAAAAAAACCTAAACTTTGTCGAGCCCCACGTTGGGCGCCAATTCTGTCATGTTTCCTCACCATTCAATTCTTTGAGGTTGGTGCGTCATGTGGCAAGGTAGCCCTTGATACGCATCTCTGTCGTCCCTCTGGCAGCACTGGTACGCTGGCGTATTGCGCGGCTAAGGCTCGCCGGATGGGGTGGTGTTCTTGCCAGCCTGGTCCGACAGCAGGAAACTTCACAAGAATAAAATCGTACCAGTTTGTTTAAAAATTACCGCCTGGTAAAAAAAACCCGGAAAAACCCATAACCAACGAAAAATCTCGAAAAACGATAAATAAAAAAACCCGCTTATTTTATGTACACGACGAAGGAATAAAACTCGGTTGCTTACGGTTGCCCCTTTGGCACGTCTCGTGGGTCGATCTGGGATGGAATCCGATCGCCCTTGGCTAACCCTCCCCTTCTGGCCACAAAAGACCAGCCATGGTGACCCTTCGCCTGTGTCTAGGTCACCCCAAAAAAAAAAATTTATACTTACGCCCCTCCGTTACAATTTACGCCACCTACCCGTGCTAAATTAAGGACACATGGTTCCTGAATACCGTATCAATTTAACATTTATTTAATACTAAATTTAACATTGTCTCCATTTTTTTTTTTATTATATAAGTACAATTAGTCACGCCTAACGTGAACACAATACCCATATTTTGGCTTAAAATATAGTCAACTAATACAGTTTGTATCTACTGTTCCCTACGTTCAAATTTTTCTTAGTTAATCTAATTCCTCTCTTATATTAATCTTATTTGAATTAGCTTTCATTTATATTAATTTTCATAAAAAGTCGTTTCCTTGGATATTAGTTTTACTTCAAGTTCGCTCTAAGTTATATCCGCTTAATTTTTACGTTAGTTTTTAGGTTATATTTGCTTTCTTGTAAATTCGTTTTATTGCTATTAATTTTCTTTTAAATCCGATTCTGTTATGTTCGTATTATTTTGAATTCGTTTTCATTTATATTTATTTTTATTTAAATTAGTTGGCATTTATATTTATTTTATTCGAATTAGTTTTCATTAGTTTTAGTTTAATTTCAAGTTAGTTCTTAATTCGTATTGTTACGAATTCGTATTCATTTACATTTATTTTTATTTAAATTAGTTTTCATTTAGCTTGCTTTATATTAAAATTAGTTTGCATTTATATTTATTTTATTCGAATTAGTTTTCATTAGTTTTAGTTTAATTTTAAGTTAGTTTTTACTTCGTATTATTACGAATTCGTATTCATTTACATTTATTTTTATTTAAATTAGTTTTCATTTAGATTGCTTTATATTAAAATTAGTTTGCCTTTATATTTATTTTATTCGAATTAGTTTTCATTGGTTTTAGTTTAATTTTAAGTTAGTTCTTAATTCGTATTGTTACGAATTCGTATTCATTTACATTTATTTTTATTTAAATTAGTTTTCATTTAGATTGCTTTATATTAAAATTAGTTTGCCTTTATATTTATTTTATTCGAATTAGTTTTCATTGGTTTTAGTTTAATTTTAAGTTAGTTTTTAAATAGCATAGTTTTATTGTAAATTCGTTTTTATTGTTATTAATTTTCTTTTAAATCCGATTCTGTTATGTTCGTATTATTTCGAATTCGTTTTCTTTTATATTTATTTTATCTTGAATTCGTTTTCCTTTATATGGATTTATATTTAAATTAGTTTTCATTTACATTATTTTTATTCTTGTTCCGGGCTATATTATATTTATTTTGATTTCCATGTAGTCTAAGCTTAGGTAGTGTAGTTTAGCAAAATTTGCATTTTTGTTTCAGTGTAGTTTTAGTTAATTGTTGTTTCATATTAATCTATTTCAGTACTAGTTTTATGGTATATTATTTTTTTTTTTTTTTTTTTATAAGTGTTTTGTTTCCTTAGCTTTTTGTGGATTCGTTTTAATTTAAAATCAATTCAAATTTCCTTGAAATAATTTTAATTCAGTTTATTTTATTCATGTGCTTTATTTTTTTATTAAGCTTAATTTTAGTTCAAAATCATTTCAAATTGATCCGAATTGACTTTAATTAAGTTTCATTGTAGTTTAAAAATCAATTTAAATCTATCCGAAATAATTTTACTTTACTTTAATTTTATTTAAAATCAATTAGAAATTCATGTGCATTAATCTTAATTAAGCTTAATTTTAGTTCAAAATCATTTCAAATTGATCCGAATTAACTTTAATTAAGTTTCATTGTAGTTTAAAAAATCAATTTAAATTTATTGAATTTAGTTTCATTTTAATATAGTTTAATTTTAAAATGGAATGGTTTTATTTTCGTTTAGTTTTAGTTAGGGTTAGTTTTATTTGAATTTATTAGGCGCTAATAATAGTTTTTATGTAAGTTAGATTCCTATTAAAAGGGTTTTAACTAGATTTGGTTTTGGGTTTCAGTTTACCTTCATATTGGATTTTGTTTCCGTCTATTTTTTAGTTATATTCGTTTTTTCTAAACCCGGTTTTTATTTTAGATTATTTTATATTTCCCGATTTGTTCCAATTTAACTTCTTTTATCCTAAGTCACTTAGTTTACGTTACATTATTTCTTAAAGTTCTGCTTGTGGTATCTTTTAGTTTAGTCCAGTTATATCGTTTAGAATTATGCTGGTTTAGATTTCTTTTGAATTAGTTTTCGTTCAAAATATTATAGTTTTAGTTTTAATTAAATTGATTGAAGTTTAAGTTATTCTTAGATTAAGCTGCGTTTCTTAGATTTAGAATAAGTTTCTGTTTAGGGATAGCAATATTTTGGTTAACCGGAAAGAATGCAGTATTTTAGTTCTAGATTAAATTATATGCATCTTACTTGCTGTTTGGAGTGTCGCTAAATTTTTAGTTAAATTTATTCTAGTCCAGTTTAAGTTAAGGTTAGATTAACATTTGGTTGTAGAAAGGGTAGCTAGGATTTACGTCGACTCATTTAATTATTGTTGCAGTTTCTTATTAATTATTCAAAGTAAATTTATAATGAACAAAAATTTAGATTCAATATCTTAGAATGTCTATAATTTGATCAATGTTCTACTGAACTGTTTAATTACTTTAATTTAAATCATATTTTGGGAAAGTAACTTAGAAGGGCTAAATGAAAGGAATAAAAAGAAAACCTGGTTTCCCGGTGGGGATCCTGTTGTCTCTGTGGCGATGCAGTTGCTGTTGGTGGTGATTCTGAAGTGCTGCTGCAGGTGTTGATGGGAGATGGTGGTAATGATGATCTGGTCGTTGTCGTTGTTGTTGTTGAGGTTGACGCAGCTGTTGCTGGCAAACGCTATGAGGTGGTAGTTCGGGTGGCGAGGTGGTGGTGATTTAGTGGGTATAGAGGAGCTGGTTGAGCCGATGTTGCTCTCGCTGCTGGAGATAATGCCTATGGTGTTGTAGGTGCTGATGATGACGATGCAGTCTGTCGGCGGTATAAAGGTTAGCATGGCCTTTAAAATACACTATGTCATGTGGACGCCTGCTTACCTGTGTTTACTGCTAACCACTGCGAATGCTGCTGCTGGTGATGATGACGGTGGTTATGGCTGCTGGGTGGTGGTGCTAACGTGGCTGATGCGAGGTTGTTGTTGTTGAGGCGGCTCTTGTTGTGGCTGGCCACGTTCCGTTGCTGGTGCTTATTGGGCAGAGTCCGTCAGACCAAAAAGGATGCTGGGGTCGGTAACTTTATATTACCGTAGAGCAAAGGCGTGTGTCGACGACATCTGAGACGGATGATCTTTTCCACGTCTTGTAGCTGTGGTTCACGTGAGCTGCTCGCAGAGGCGATTTGAGTGATGATTGGTTGAGTGGGATCCCCTGTTGTTTGGCGTGGAAAACCATTATCAACTGCCAAACATCTATGAGCCAGAATGGACTAATACCACTGCGATACTTCTCCCTATTGTTCACCAATAGTCTTGCTTGCAGCAGGTCTGGAGATGTAGATGTTGTTGGATCTCAGGTAAAGTCAACAGCGGCGAATAGAGCAACGCAGAAAATATCAATCAGTTTTGTAGCCAAACTCCTCAATCAGCTATATCCAAATTTCCGCCAACTGATGTTACTGCAATGACGAACGTCGTTTTATTATTTATTCTTGCTCCATTTCCTTTTGGCCCACGATTAAAATAGTTCGTTTTCGCCACTTACCACAAAGCCAAAACGAAGACGTTGATCAGAATGTAGGTTTAGTAGTGCCACGATATTTAATTCCAGACGTTTTGTTGCTCAATCGCAGACTTTTGCTTAATGTTGAAGCTCTGCAACCGCAACGTCTACCTAGGGTTGCATTTTTGTCTAATTCAATGATTTTAGGTACTCTGGCAGTGTTGCCACTTGTCATCGATTATGGTGAGTTTGTATGCCTTTTCACGGCGTTTACATGTGCAAACCACCGAGGTTTGTTCGACATTGTTCCTTTTTTCGGTGGAACCGACCATAACCGATGGGAGTAGGTAATGGTTGGGTTGGACTTGCGGATGACACGTCGACAAATGGCCGTTAACCGACGCTTGTTTCGGCATTCCGATTGGCTACCGATTCAAGCGCGTGTCGGATCACGTCATTTTCCCGACCGGTTTATGCCCGCTGAAACTAATGGTACCATTTTTGTTGGTATTTTTCCCTTTCAAGCCCCTGTATGGCCATTTTGTTTGAACGAACATACTCGAACATCATCGAGGTGCCACATTTAAAATAAAAAAAAATTGTGTGCACTGACACACTAGAGGGCGCTGGTGGAAATACCATGGGTATTCATAAAATGTGTTATTCCTATGTGCAGGTGCCCATGACAGTATTGATTGAAACAGTAAGTGACAGAACACACTGCTGCAGTGACATTTCACTACATTACGTTACGTCTATTATAACTGGGCCTATAGTGTCTACACTTACAATTTTTTATTGCATGCGAACTGTCATGAAATTGCTCATATCATGAAATTTATCTCTTAAAATATTTCTTGAGATATATTTCATGAGATGTGCTGTCACTTTTCAGTAAAATATGTGAGTGCGTGCATTTTCAAGAACCTTTCAATCAAAAATATCACAAAAGCATTAAAAAAGTGAAAAAATACTAAATTGAATGGTGAATGGAACAAATTATGAATTTAATAAACTTTTCAAGCAATTAAAAAATTAAATTTAATGAAATGAATTGCCTACCTAAATACTAGAGCATGAAATCTGTGGTACGCTTATGTAACCATTCTCTACTACCTTTTTTTCTCAACTGGTTGAGATTGTGACGTCGCAACGACGACATTCTCAACTAGAGTGTTCATATAACTGTGCTGAGTTGAGTAGTGTATTTTCTACTAATTGAGAAGTTCTTGCCAGCATTATAAAAGTTGAGTTTGTTTTTGGGATTGAGAATGGATGGTGTAAGTTTGATTTTTTTATTTCGTTTTTTATTTCGTTTTTTATTTCGTTTTATTTTGTTATTAATATTTTATATACATTTATATAAACCCGTTTTATTATTATAGATAATCAATATAAAAAGTCAATGGTATGAAAAAAAAATTTTTAGACAGAACTTTTGATTGTAAAAAATATAAAAACCACATTTTGGAAAAAATGAATTTCGGGTAAAAAAACCGTAGGCTAATCTTGCTGCTTTGATGACAAAAATACTAAAACAATTTTTGCGTAAAACTGGAAGATTTTTTGCAAATGAATGCTATACCATATGAAAGGCTGTCAAAAATCAAATTTTTACTCCTTTTAATTTTACAACATAAACAACATTTTTTGGGAAAAAAGATAAAAAATATGTACACTGACTCAACAGTTAAGTTCTTCACCATTTTAGTTAAGTGCTTTTATTGAACTTTTGAACAAAAACAATTTGAATGAAACATATGCTGTCAAAATATAATGCTGGCATATATTGAAGTAAAAATCCGTAAATTTTATATTATTGCAAACAACAAAGTTTCGGCATTTATTCTCATCGATTTTTTTTTCGTTGAAGAGGGAGAAGAAATTGCAACAGATGGTAGTAAAAAATTAACTTTCGAAAATTGCCGCCATCTCGCCGTTTGTACATACGGATTAAACATAACATACTTATGCACTTATATGCAACTCAAAAACTTACATATACACTGATATGTTAGAGTCCCTTTATTTACATACGATTTATCAGAAACATAAGTTAATTATAAAAACATGAAAAATAAACAGAAAGTTATTGAAAAAAATAAATTAATAATCATAATATAATAACCGATCTATATTATGTCAATATATTTAGCAAATACTGCATCACTAGTCGCCCTCGTGTTGTATAAATATTTGAATTGCTTATTATTTGTATATTAAATTTATCAAAAAGGAATTGCTTAAGTGCCTGCGAACATTCAAGTCTTAAATCGAAATTAAAATCTCCACCTAAATCAATTGGCATTAAGTGATAATTTTCACCCATTTCAATGAAATCTTGCTACTTTTGTTGTGTAGATAGCTAATGCACAACCCTTTTGATCGATTATTAAGGCCAAATCGCAAAGGCGCGTTAGGTCGGTCGCGCATTGATCGTGCTTTGATCGTGCTTTGGTCAACTTTACGGGATGAACTGTCAAAACGCCCCACCTTATAATTTTGAAATCATAATGTCGCGTTAGCAGGTCGTGCGTCTGTAACTTTTGGTCCAGATAAGCAGCTAGCACACAAACTAATAAATGGTGATTATGCAACGCATAGTCACGTAGTCAAAATAAACCAATAAAAAAATAATACAACGATTTTATTTTAATAAATTAACCGCACTTGGCTAAACAATTTTACAACTTCACATCTGTTTTGCAAAAATGTCAAATACATAGAAGAATACACAGAAATTAAAATGAAATAGATCTTCCATGTTTATCTATGTAGTCAGAGATGCATTTCTGTTTTTATCTGAGCATTGCCATGCGTTGCCATGTTGTGCATAATCAGATACACACAAATCCCACTAAACAGATTTCGATGTGACGCTTGTTAAGCTATGCACTGCTATGATATGCGAGGCTAACTGGACAATTAGATGATGCCACTGTACGCAGTCAATCCAAAAAGTCCTGCGCTATCGGCTAATGTCAAACGCACAACCGATTAGAACATTTCTCAACTTTTTTCAGCATGTCGCGCTTTGATCGTGCTTTTTTTAGACTGAACCAACGCTCAGGGGATGCCCCCTATAAATGTGTTAGCATTGTGTTGATTCGGAAGATGGGTGATAGTTAGTTGGAGGGTTGGAAAGATGGAGAAGTGTCGGTGGAGATTTGTTTTAAATTTGCACAGCTCAAAATTGCCGGGAAACACATTCTCAGGGAGACTATTCCACAATTTAACCGTGTGACAAAAGAACGAATTATCTTGGTAATGCGAGGTTCCTTACCCCTTCTTACGAGATTCGACAATATTAACGATACAAAGCACGATCAAGGCTTGAGATCGAATTATGATTTGCTTCATAACAACTCGTTGTTTCTACTTTAGCTGTCAAAGCGCAACCGACCTCACGCGTCATTGCGATTTGGGTATCTGCTGCGTCATAGCTCCACGCATTCACAATAGAATATGAAGGATAGCTAACGCTGCATCTCCACGAACAATGCTTCGGGCAATATTGCGAGCAAGGAAATATTGCTTGATCTTGCAATTTTTCGATGGAAGGCAAAATATTTCCGTAATGTGTTATATTTGAAATGGCGTTGAATGATAGACATTATTGTATTAAAACATTTAAGTCTCTAGAAAACTTTAAAAGTTGTATAAAATGCTTTCATACAATTTATTATTTTCCACAAACTTTCTCGTTTTCTATATAAGTGTATTTATTTCATAGCTTTATTTTTTCTCCAATCATCATTTGTCGCCATTTTTATTGCTCGCAAGAGCTAGAATATTGCTTGAGCTAGAATAAGCGTTTGGCAATGTTGCCGGACATATTTCCTTGCTGGCAATTTAGCGTCTCTACGGGCAATTTTTAGAAAATTCCCATTCTGGCAATATTTTATTGCCGGACATATTGCCCGTGGAGACGCTGTGTAATGCACAATCCTTTTATCATACTCATGTCATATACTGCAATATAGTTTCAGTTAATACTTAATATTGAATGAACCACTTATCTTAAAGATGGTGTTTGGATTTGATGGTAGCATGCTGAACTATCAATCGAAAGGGTGCAGGTTCGATTCTCACTGCTATCATAAAAATATTTTGAATTGGATATTCTTTTGTTGTAATTAACGCAAGCAAAAAGAGCAACAACAGTTCTAAGAAAAAGGTGTATGGAAAAAAGTGTTATTTTTGAGATTTCACTCCCAGCAAATCACAAAACGAGGCGTAAAAAGCTTCACTTCAATAAAGACAAATATTGTACTAAGAAATCGATAGCTCGAAAAGAAATCGATAAATAGATTTCTAATTCAGCCATTCCTATTTCTATATAAAGTACTTTATGAATCCATTGTAAACGATTCAGTGCACTTTCCTGTGCAATTACGGACTTGAGGACTTGTGCAGTTATGCAGTTAGGTTTTCGTAAGCACACCACTTTCACTATTTCAAATTTTTCAATGCACACAAGTAATAAAAATAACAGAAAAGGAAATGGTGTTATACTCACACACACTATACGTGCATAGAAGGAATTTTCGTCAACTGAGGAAGCGAGATAGAGCGTAATTTTTTGACATAAGCCCTTGCCGAGCAAAAAAAATTGTTGCCCGCCATTTGTGAGCAAGAGCTTCCGTCAAAACACAAGTTCTGATTCATGAGCACATGTATTATTTAGGATGGCAAGGGCCTTAACTTGTATTCATATTTATTTTTTGACAGCTTCTTCAAATACTTGAAATTAAAGTGGATTAGCGCCCTAATATTAGAACCTATAACTAGGTACTTTTATATAAAAAAAAACTAATGAAAAGCCGAAATTGGTATGCATTTTAGTTCTTTAGTTTTTATGTTATTTTAATATCAATTATATAATATATAAAAAATAATATTTTGAAAGGAATTATTAATAAAACATTAAAAGTATCTTTTGTCGTTTCATTTTTATTCTGAGTTCATGTCTTTACTTAATTTTACTAATGGTTTTCTCTGTAAAAAAATTGGTGGAACAATTGAAGCGTTCTCGCGAATAACGTAAACGACAAAATTGTAACTATTCACTTTTATTTATTTTACAAGCACTTTAATTCATTTTAATTAATTTTTTTTTGATATGCGATAAAAATACCCCAAACTGCTCAACTGCTTACTCAGTTCTGTTTGTATATAAGAGAGTGATTCTAACAGGTATTCTCAAAAAAAAAAAGCATTAAAAAAGTAGTTAACAATGTTATTCGCGATTATGCTTCAATTGAAGAGTAGTGAAAACTCAAAACTTAAATTTTTTTTTTAATAATATGTATTAAGACCTTCGTAGTCCAAATCCAACTCAAAATTTACACTTTTTTAATAATATGAGTTAAGACCTTCGAAGTCCAAAAATTTCAGGCCGCTCTCAGGTCGTTTAGAAGTTGAAGGGGTCCAAGGTTGTAAAAATTGGCCTGAAAAACTCGTGATTTTTTTACAAAGCTAATAATTATTTGTATCAAAAGAAAAGTGATGATCTTACCTATTTAACGAGCCATCGATCTTAAAAAACCGCATTACTTTCGGAGATTTTATGTATTATGCAAACTTGTTATTTCGTAAAAGGGTAAACGTGTGCATAATACGTAAAATGTTATATCTTCAAAAGTAGTGCATGGATTTTTAAGATTGCTGGCTCGTTAAATAGGTTACAGCATCACTTTTCTTTAGATACCCATAATTATTAGTTTTGTAAAAAAACCACGAGTTTTCCAGGCCAATTTTTTCAACTTTGGACCCCTATAACTTCTTAACCACTAAATGTGAGCGGCCAGAAATTTTTCCGGATTTGGACTTAGAAGGTCTTAATACATATAACTGAAAAAAAAAAATTAAAATTTGAGTTTTCATTATTCTTCAATTATGCCAAATAATTTACACCTTTCTTTAATGCATAATCGAATGCGGCCCTGTTTGCATGTTTTTGTGTTTGCGTCAACTTCATTGTGTTTGTAAAAAACTTCATTTCACTTCAACTGCACCGCTTCCTTATATTTTACTTCTATGACATAAGTGCACAACTGCTCAAGTCCTTAAGTTTTATGGTCCAGTTATGTTCGCGTAAAGACCCAGTTATAATAGACGTAACGTAATGTAGTGAAATGTCACTGCAGCAGTGTGTTCTGTCACTTACTGTTTCAATCAATACTTTTCTTATACAAGTGATTATAATAGAAGTAACGTAATGTAACGGGACGTAAAGATCCGTTGGATTTCGATTTCTACGTTACTTTACATTACGTCTGTTCAAAGAACAACTAAACATTGAGGTTAGATTCGATTATTGCGCTATTTTATATGGTTCAACTACGCTTTTTGTTGAGTTTTCGTTATTATTGTGATAGTTTTATGTATCCACAGCTATGGATGACGAAGATTTTATTGTATTTGTACAGGAACGTGCAATTATTTACGACAAACAACTGCCTGGCTACTGCCTATTATAATTGCTACAACGTTTTCTTACATTACGTCCAGTCACGATAACAGTTGACAACATTACGTTACTTTACATTACGTCTATTATAACTGGGCCTTAACGCAACGCAAGGTGGCCGTAGCAAATGTCATGTGCATTTCTGTTGTATGGGCTTTGTGTGCATCTGGTTATACACCATACAACGAAGCTTAGAACAGTATAGAAAAAAACAGAATCTTATCTCACAACCTTCAGATAAACGTATAACGAGTAAAAAGTTGAATTTAATTTTGAACGTCTCTTTACGGTCTTGTGACAGCAAGTGCTGTCACTCCATCACAATTGTGGTAGACCTACCACTTTATTGGATTCTATGCTATTTAAAGTTGTTAAGTGACAACACTGGTGATAGCTGCATTTTCATAGCAATAGTTTATGTGCGGTAAATTTGCTGATATATTGTGTCTTTTAAAGAACAATTCTGTTTTTGCTGTGTCTTTTGTTTTTAGTGCGGTAAATTTGCAAATAAATATAATTTGCCGCCAATTTTTTTTATTTTTTATTTATTGGATAATTATTGTGTACAAATTTTGAAATTTTATTAAATTATGCTTTATTGCCAAAAGGCTATGAAGGAGCGTGCTTATCTGGCTTAATAACATATTAAAAATTGATATTTATGCTAAAAGATAATAAATAAATTATATTAATAGTTTGTTTTTTAGTTACATTACAACAGTATTTACAAATATTCAAAAAATCTGTCCTTGTATGAACCGCTTCAGTTTTGTTTTAAATACGCTAATTAAGATTTATTTTCTAATTTCTTCCGGTAAATTGTTAAAGACCCTAGGACCTGCATATAAGTAGCGTTGCTTCGTGATCTCTCGACTGCATCTCGTCACAACTAAAGGGTTTCTGTTTTTAGTACCGAATGCGTGAGTATGTTGGTTTAATTGTGTTGTATTATAACTTATATTTCTAACATTCTTAAAAACTTGCAGTGTTAGTTGGTATAAATAGAGTTTATCTAGGGGTAAGACATTTCTAAACTCCTCTGCATAAAGTTGACGGCTGGGATATAATGGTGGTGACCCGAAAACTGCTTTTATGCATTTATTTTGCATTGTTTGCAATTTTTTCATCTCTGATGTATTTTTATAGGCCTAGCACATCGTCATATATGTCAAGTGTGAATATACTATAGACATATATATATATATCAAGAACTTGATTTCAGCAGTGAGTTTATTTTTGCATTTTTGAACATGATTGGACTATTAGTCCCGGTTTATATTCGTCAAGACTTGACGGTCAAGTCTTGCGTTCTATGGAGCGGGAATCGTTACAAAAGGGAAAGAAAAAAATTGACCGTACCGTCAATTCTTGGACAATTCGTTTTGTGTTCGTTCGTTGTCTCGCTATTTTCAATTTTATTTCGTCGTCATCAGTACAAACTTGAGAAGGAAAAGGGAGGAGTGAAAGAAACAATTGACCGTCAACTCTTGACGAATGTAAATTGAATCGTCAATTTTAAAAGGGAATATGCAAAACTTGACCGTCAAGTCTTGACAAGTATAAACCGGGACTTAGACTACATTAGAAAAGCACTTGTTCAGTTTTTTTGACGTACGTGTATTTGTTTTTGTAACAGTCAAACCTAAATCAGCGCGTTGAGCGGAGCGTTGATAGCCGCTTTACGTTAACGCGTAAGTACCATACCTAAATAAAAGCGGTAGGCGGCAAGCAAATGTCAATCTTTAGATAAAAGAAATATTTTGCAATTAGAAATTTTATAGTATATTAAGCGAATTGTTATGCTACCCGGCAGATTTAATTCTTTGCCAATTTCTTCCCAAATTTTTTCTTTAAATTTAACATCTTTGTATTTAGGTTCCTTCTTAATATAAAGACATGGGTTTCTTTGCACTAATTCTATTAGGTGCTATAATTTTCACAAGCATTAAAACTATACTTAAACTATAATTATCAACAAAATTCTTACCTCCATATTGCAAATTCAATAAACGTTCGAAAAAGAGTAAAAAATAAACAATTGTTGTCACTTAAAAATTACTTTGCTTTCACTTTTGCTTTTGATGTGTGCAACTTCACTTCTTAACGCTCTTTCAAAATTGGATTTTCCAACCGCTCAGCGTTGCCGCCGCGTTATTATGGTTTGCTACATATAAATCGTATGGGCATGAGAAATTTTTGACAGATAAAAAACGCTAACGCGCTGATTTAGGTTTGACTGTAAGTGCATTGATTTTTTAATACCCTTATGACACTTCTTTTCCCAATTGAGCATCCCTGGCAAGATTCACCGAGCTAATGCTGACTTGGCAGCACTGACGTAACAGAATTCACCTTTTCTCTTTCCGTTTATCAAAGTTGTTCAAGGCTGCAGCACTTTTGTGAACCAGTCGAACTTTTTTAATTTGACGATTTTAAAAAGGATAACATACAGGAAAAATGGCTTTTGGTGATGTCAAAACTCCCCAAGGAGTAAGTGAATTGAACAAATTCTTGGCCGACAACAGCTACATCAGTGGGTGAGTGAAAAAAAAAAGAAATTTGCAATATAAGGTTATGTTATTTGAAGCCGCAAATACACGTCTACAGTTTTAAATAGACTAAGTTCCAAGCTGGTTACTGACCATTTTAATGTCTCCTCATTGCAGCTACACACCCAGTAAAGCTGACCTGTCCGTTTTTGATGCTTTGGGCAAGATACCAGCTGACACATTCCCACACGTTCAACGTTGGTATCGCCACATTGCATCTTTCGACGCTAACGAGAAAGCCGCCTGGGGTGGCGCCCCACTGCCACAGACTGCTGGTGCTAAGCCAACAGTGGCCGCTGCTGCAGATGATGATGATGTCGATCTCTTCGGCTCCGATGATGAGGATGATGCTGAAGCCGAACGTATCCGTGAGGAACGTGTTGCCGCCTACTCTGCCAAGAAATCAAAGAAACCCGCGCTTATTGCCAAATCGTCGGTGTTGCTTGATGTCAAGCCATGGGATGATGAAACTGACATGAAAGAATTGGAAAATTCTGTTCGTACCATCAGTATGGATGGCCTTTTGTGGGGTGCCTCCAAATTGGTTCCTGTTGGTTATGGCATCAACAAGTTGCAGATTATGTGCGTCATCGAGGACGATAAGGTTTCCATTGATTTGCTTACAGAGCAGATTCAGGAGTTTGAGGACTTTGTTCAGTCGGTAGATATTGCTGCATTCAACAAGATCTAAGCAATATCTATAGCAACCAATATTTAAAAGCATTAAAATTTTTCTGTTCCATTTGCTTGAATGTCATTTATTACACGAAAAACAGCAATTGAAAAAATAACCTCTTCATAGAGCGTGTTGGCAAAATAATTAAATGATAATTTTTTATAAACTTATATTTTGTTATTTATGTGGTTTATAACCTATGTGCCAACAGTGAAAGAAAATGATCCAAATTCAATAGATGTTAGTAGCTGTTACTGGAACTCTACTTGTTTTCAATATGCCGCCTAGTGTAGTGGGAACAATTTTTATTTATCCTTTACAAAAGAGATAAAATTAAAATAAGGGTCCAGTCCAGTGTTTCGCTTTGGTTGAATTCAACTAAATGTGGTAGTTTTCTTCTTCAAATCGGAACAGCTTGTTTAAAGAATGTTTTACTAAGCAAATCTCCGCAATGGTTTGACCGATTTAAAATGTGTTTACTCTAAACTGGGGTCTTATACTGTAATGCGATTCAAAAAGCAAATGCGATTCGAAAACAAAATCACCATTTATTTACCATGATTTTTTAAAAAAAATTTTATTAGTTCGAATTCAATGCAGACAAAACAGCATTTTAGTAATCTTAATTCAATATTTACATAGTATGATTTTGTTTTCGAATCTCATTTGCTTTTCGAATCGCATTACGGAGTAAGGCCCCTGTTCTACGTTTCTCAAATTATTTCCTAAAGAAGTCAAAATTTGGAAAGTACATTTAGTTTATAAGTGAGTTTAATTGAAGAAGGCCGGCACTTCGAAAATTAAATTTTTTTGTGGATTATGGGCCTAATTGTCGATTTAATGCCTAATCTAAATTTGGTGTGAGCTTTTCTGAAACTATTTTTATCGAGTTTGTTTTCAAAAAGCTTACACTAAAATTAGAGTCGATATTAAAATGACTATTGGTAAGGCCCTATGTGTATTAAGATATTTTTTAAATCCGAAGTTCGAAAAATGGGCTTGAGCAACTTGTGATATTTTATTTTCCTTCTTAGAATTATGGGTATCAAAAGAAAGGTTATAAAATTTTATATATTGTGCACACCTGACGTTTCACCCTTTTACGAAATAACTAAATCGTAAGTATAAAGAATTATTTTTGTATTTAAACAATAATAACACACCTTCTATGAAACAATTTATTTTTTCTAATTCTAAATATTCTAATATTCATCACAAGACCTATCGTTAATGTCAAAGTGTGCTTTAGAGATGGCAGTTTTCTTTATGAATGTTATTTCTGGGATAAACACATGGAAAAGGAATTTTATGAAGGGTAAATAAGATTAAATGTCTTTATTCCACGTTGTCCGACAAATTGCACAACTTTTTTTTTGCCACTTTTATAATTTTAAAAGTTTATTAAAATATATGTAACTTCACACAGAATTCTCTTTGAAAGCCACAAATAGGTCACGCTTACATAACCAATAATAAATTTGAAGTGGAAGGCTCAAGCTGGATTATAACATACAAAAATATTTCGTAGAATAAGTCCGCTCCAAGCTTGCCTAAAACAAAAAACCTGTACTTCCCCATTTTGAAGTATTTTTCGTAAAGGATTTCATCAGAAACGCTTAGACAAAGTATGGATTTTTCATTGGATTTTAATTTGTGATATAGCAGGACTATATTTTATGATTTTGACATTAACGATAGGTCTTGTCAAAGCTACTTACCCTACCCCATTATTCTGCCATGTACCACAATATAAAATTTCTTTAAGCGTATTGTTATTGAAATTTATAAAGTATTTTAAATTCTGCCTTTCTTCTTATCAAATTTATTCTTTATTTATTTATTTCATCAATCAGAGTATAACTCTCATAGACTATTTAAGTATATTTAAACACTAAAATATATTATTTACAAGAAAGATTTTACAATTCAAGTTTAAAAGTGAATATATACACTGTAGATAGTTACTAACAAATTTTAAATTGAAAACAAAAACTAAAGCGAATAGATCACGAGTCATAATGCATAATAAGAGATTATCTTTAAACGATTTTCACGAGATAATATTAAACAAGTCTGAGGTACTTAGGACTTTATTAGTTTCACGAATACAACGAGACATAGGCATATTTTGAGCATAGTTAGATCTATGAAACGACTCACGAAAATGGAATTGGCAACGGAGATACCGAGATGAAGTATAAAAATCTAATTGAGAAATAAGTTCAGGGCACTGGATATTGTGATGAATAAGATCCCTAAAAAGCGTGATAGAGAATAGTTTGCGGCGAAAAGAAAGTGGAGTAGGATTAACGAAGGCACAGCAAGTAGCATATTGAGGCACTGAGGGTAGGTTCCAGTTTAATTTGTACCACATGTATCTAGTGAAGTTACTTTGAACCGATTCTAGTCTATTGGCGTATGATTGATAGTACGGGTTTCAGATTATAGACCCATGATACAAAAAACTACAGATAAAGTATTCCCGGCGCAACAAACGACATTTACTTCGCACCTCGTCATTGGTGCTCGTCAAATGTGACCGTTGATGAATACATTCAAAAGAAAATGTCGAAAAGTGACGAAGATAGCAAAATGAAAACGAACAGTCAAAATTCTGTCAAGCACATCAAGCAACGTAGCCACTTTTTGTGTAAATCGGTAAAAAGGGAAAAAACACCCCTACAAAATATGCAAATTTTTTTCACAAACAGTATTAAAAAATATATTTACTTTATTCTGGGCATGTGCTTTGTTTAACAATATTTATTTCATTTCAGTAAAACAAGTTTTCATAAGAAAATGTAAGCATTTTAAAATCTTTATACCCTATGAATAAATTGCGACTACGTTGCAACCAATGAGCACTTTGCACGTCACAGCAAAGATGGCGGACATGCGCAATACTTTATCTGTAGTTCTTTGTATCATGTTATAGACCAATATCTGTGGTCACAAGGAATAACGACTAAACTCAAAGTATCATAAAAAACGATATTTTAATTTCACGAACTACGACCCATTTTTTTGAAATATATGAACCGTTACAAACAAAATATGTGCAGACATACGTCATGATCAACTCGGAGCAAAAAATGGATATCTGAATACTTCCAAAAATTGGCAATAAAGTAAATTCCATATCGCTTTGTTACGATATTTTGAGTTTCGTCATTATTCCTTGTGACGACAGATATTCCAGATGCGGTTCCAGATGTGGTTCATAAAATTAAGTTTAGAATCCAGAAGAACCCCTAAGTCCTTTTTACAAAACACTCTTTCCAAAGTAGTAAAATTTTTTGAATATTTCTGGTCTAGATGATAGATAGATAGATGAAGGTCTGGGATGGCAGACCTAGAAAAGGATTGACACTGGCATTTAGAAATATTAAGGGAAAGATTATTAAGGCAGCACCAATTTGCGACCGAGTTAGGATCTAATTGAAGAAGATTGGAATCATTGTTAGGTTTAATTGCCCGAAATAGTTTTAAGTCATCGGCAAAAAGAAGACAACTAGAGTGTTTGATGACTAGAGAAAGGTTATTTATAAAGAGAAGGAAGAGAAGCGGACCAAGATGACTTCCTTGAGGAACACCTGACAAAACCTGAATGGGGGAAGACAAGCAATCATTAATTTTGACCATTTGCCAACGATAAGGGAAATAAAATCTTAACCAGGCATGCAGACTAGAGTGAAAACCTAGAGCAGAAAGTTTACGGAGTAAAGTTTTGTGATTAACTTTATCAAACGCCTAAGCGAAATCAGTGAAGATCACATCTGTTTGTAAGCCCTTGGAAAAGTTTTCAATTATGAAAGAGCAAAAAATATTTAATTTCGCGGCAGTTGATTTACCTGATATGAAGTAGGGATGTTGTAGTGCACATGTGGCTAGCACTAACCTACCTCAACAATAACATAAACACACAACGCTAAAAACGCTCTACGTTGGTCTGACTGCATACCTGCAGCGAAACCAAAGCATGAAGCGCAAGCAGTGACAAACTGAAGAGCTACTAGCGGCATGATTCATGTTATACATTGTGAAAACAAATCGCTACCAAAAGTAAGTCATTGGAGTTTGTAACCTGAGGGCGGATTCTGAAAAACGCTAAAGCTAAATCTCCACCGCTAAAGCTAAATTTATAGTTGTTAGCGAATTGCTATTTTGAAAAACTCCATCGCTTATTTTCATGCTAAAAATTTAGAGACTGAACGAGCTTTTAACGAAGAATAAAATTAAAGCTGTCATAGCTAAATTTTTGGCGATTGCTGCGATTCTAAACTTTTTTTTGGTGATTTACAGAAACTCTAATTTTATTTTTAGCTATAATTTTAGAGTCCAATATTTTGTTGAAGCTAAGTTAAAAATTAAACGATTTTTCAATTAAAATTGTAATTTTTAATATATATATTAAGAAAAATTAATGCTTTGTCTTTTTTGAATGTTTAAAAAAAAAAAAATATACCAATTTAAAGCACTTTTCCGAAAACTTGCTGTTTGTATTTATCAGTTGTATTAATATTAGGGTATTCACGTTTCAGTGCACTTGCCTGTGCAGTTGAGGACTTCTGCAGTTGTGCAGTTAGGTTTTCGTGAACAAACCACTAACCATTTTTCCAAGCTGTCTTTCAATGCACACAAGTGCACAACTTCTCAAATCTTCAAGTCTTAGGCTGCAGTAGAAAAGCACTTGTGCAGATTTTTGATTTTGATATTTTGATTTTGTAAAGTGCAGAAGTCCTCATTTGCACTGGCAAGTACACTGAATCGTGAATACCCCCTATTGTTATCATATAACATGCTTTTAGAAAAAGGTTTCATCTCTTAAAACTTTAAAAAATTTATTAAATGAATTGGTAGTTTACAAATAAGCTTTAATTGTTGTGACACACTCTTATGTGATAATTCTGTATCACGAAGAAGCACACCAACGATAAGAAAGACTTGTGTATTTTTGTAGATCAGTTAAAAAGTTATAATATTTTCAATATTTTGAATAGGCTTCCTGATCAATTCTTTTGTATGCAATTAAATTAAAATTTCAATTCATATTTTTCCCGACGTTTCGTTGATTCTTTTTCAACTTCTTCAGGGGATCTTTTATTAAAAACGAAAACAACAAAAAAACAATTTTTTAATAACTTAGTTGAACAAAACATTTTGAATTTGAAATTTAAAATTAGTTTAAGTGAAAATTTTACTGATAATGAAATAAATATATAAATAAAAGCTGTAAACAAATGACATAAGAACTCACATGCTGAACGTTTAATTTGATTAGAACATAAAAATTGTTTAAATACTTGGTTACTTTAAAGTTATTTTTTATAGAATTTTTTAGAATTATATTTATAATAAACTGCACCACTTGTCAACACTGTCTTATTGGTTTAAGACAAGAGCGTAGCTCGCGCTTATATTGTCTTTATCTTCCCTTGAGTTCATCGTCGTCGTTATCTTTTGTTGTATGCGTAAGCTCTCTAGAGTGAAGCGTTTGTTTGCCCTCTTTTCAATGTCCAGTATTTTCACTCTGTTCAAGTCCGCTGTGTGTCCTCTCTCTAGCATATGTTCTGCCAACGCTGTCGACGTTCGTTTGTGAGTGATGTCCGCTTGATGCTCACTAACTCTTGTTTTGAGTGATCTCTTTGTTGTACCTATATATACGTGTTTGCACTGCTCCGCTGCATTGCCGTTGCATTTGATCTCGTAGACTACGTTTCTCTTTTCTTCCATCTCTACAGGTGTTTTTGTGTTGGTGAATAGTTTTGTGAGGGTGGCGTTGGATTTTTGAGCGAATGCGACATTCTCATCTTGTGTTATTGTTTTCAGCTGTTTGTTGTCCGTTAGTGTGGGTATGTATGTGATGCTGTGAAATCGTTTAGTGTTGCCAGATTGTTGGTCTGATGTTGGTGTGGGATTTCGCCGGGTTTTTGTGTAGTGTTCATTTATCAGGTTGCGAATAATTTTTCCTGGAAAACTGTTTCTCGTGAGTGTTTTTTGAATTTTTCGTATGTTGTTGTCATGGTATTCTTTGTCGCTGATGGTTAGTACTTTTCGGATGAAGTTTTGTGCGGTGTTTATTTTTTGCCTTATAGGTTGTGTGGAATGAAAGTTTATCATTCGTCCTGATGCTGTTGGATTTGTGTACCAATCTGTAGTGATTTGTTTTGAGTTTCTGTAGGTTTTTACGTCTAAGTATGCAAGGCTGTTGTTCTGTTCTGTTTCTACTGTGAATTGTAAGTTTTTGTGATAGTTGTTGAGTGTGCTCAGTATTTTTTCGGTGTGGTGTGGTCTTACTATCGCGAAAATGTCATCGACATACTTGCATAGGCCCTTTATGTGAATTTTTTCTTTTTTTAAATCTTCGATTGTCGTGTCGAGTAGGCAGTCCAGTACAATGTCTGCTATCGTGGGGGAAAGGGGGTTTCCCATGGGCATTCCAAATGTTTGACTGCAGTGTCTGTCCTCGTATTTAAAGTAGTTGTTGTCTTGTAAGCAGAACTGTAGTATCTCCAAAAATCGTCCTTTTGGTATTTTTGTGTGTTTTGCTATGACGTCCCATTTTGTCATTATGTTCTTTATACCAAGATGGATTGGTATATTTGTAAAAAGTGATACAACATCGAAAGATACCATGATGTCGTCATCTTCTAATTGTACTCCGTTAATTTTATCTTTGAAATCATACGAGTTTTTTATGTTGTGGTCTCTGGATATGATGTTTGAGAGTATTTGTCCAACGTGTTTTGCCAATTTATAGCATGGGACATTGATTGAGGACGATATTGGTCTTAGCGGTAAATTATTTTTATGGATCTTTGGTAGTCCATAAAGTCGTGGAGCTGTGGCACCATGGCATGTCAATTGTAGTTTCTGTGTTCTGTCGATGTATTTGTTTTTGAAAAAATCGGTTATGATGTTGTTGTTTTTCTTTTGAAGCTTTTGTGTCGGATCTTCCCGCATTATTTTGTATGTTTTTTTATCTTCGAGCATCTTGTTCATTTTGTTTTTATAGTCTGTTTTGTACATAACAACTGTTTTGTTGCCTTTGTCCGCTTGTGTGATGATTACGTCGTTTTTGTGTTTTTTAATAAATTTTATTGTGGTTTCGTATGTCATGAGTATGTATTTTTCTTTTGGTGTATTTTTAATGCGGTTTTTGTAAGTAGTAATCCTGTTTGAGAATTTACATCTGGCAACTTCTTTTTCTCGGTAGTCTCCTATATTTTGAATACATTGCTCCATATCTGCTATGATATGAATCGGTGAGAAATTTTTTCTTGTAATGGGGAGTGTGAACTTGAAGGAAAACATTTGAAGGAAAACAATTCTACATGGAAAAAAGTATTGCTTCTCGTGTTTTTCTTATCATTGGTGTGCTTCTTCGTTACACAGAATAAAGCAGTTAGTTTGCAATTTTGTCATTAATTGACAAGAAATTTTGCACCTAATTTTTAATATGTGAAATGTAGTCTAAGTGCAAAAGTTTGAAGAATTGGATAAAACCTTAGCCTCCAATAAGACTGTTTTGGCATTTAAAGTTGAACCAGTCAAAATAAATCTTTACTAGTTTTTACATAGTTTTATTCTATGACAATACGAGAATGTTTAATGAAAAATCATAAAGTACTCGTGTAAATATACTAAAAAAATTAATTACAAATTTTTAAGTATATTAACTTAAGTTTATTTAAAATTTTTTCAAATAACTGAAAGTTTTTATTTTGCACTTTTTATTTAGATATTGGTGCAGTTAGTAATTTTCAAAATAAGAAACAAGCTTATTTTAATTATTATGTTAATTTAATTAAGGTTCGAAAGAAACTTTAAAAAGTTTTCGAAAACTTTTCACTCGGATGATGAATTTTTGACAGTCGGAAGTAGAATTTTTGATATCAGTCAGGTGAGTTTTATTGTCAAAACTTCATGTAGCCCCGGGTACTAGTAGATATTTTGACCGGCACAAGAATTTTTGAGTGAAGCAAAAGGGTTGTGCTTTACCCTTACAAAATTATTAGTATCAGTGTCTTGCTGTTTTTTTTTTCTGAAAAAAGTAGTTTTATTTATGTTTCCGTATAAAAAAAAGTATAATGCTTTGCTTTTAATATTTAGAAAATATTTATTTTTAGGCTAAAAATGCAGGCTTGAGGAGCAATTAAAAAGCATGGAGTCACTTCAGTCGTCTTTAATTTATTTTAGTGTCAATAAAAATTGCTACAATTCTTTTTTAAGAATTTTAAAACTAGGCCAGTCTTAGGAGCTAAAGAGTTTAATATAAATATTCATGTTAAATTTGGAAGTTCATTACTTCTGACATACGCAATGTATTAAGTTTTTTTACTGCACTCAACTTGCAAAACTAATGCATTAAATATACTTTTCGAATATTTATAAATATGGCCGATAAAGAGTTAATACGTGTTCAAGGATGTTTTATGGTTAGCTGATTGATCGACTGAGTATAAGTCAACATTTTCTTTCGTATTACAATCGATTGAGCTCAAAATTTGGCAGTAAGTGTATTTCGGGTATGGCAACCCTTAGGTATAGTGCAATTTTTATCCTCGCGCATAGTTTAGGTTAAGGATTTTTAGGTCCAGTTGACAAGAAAGCTTTAACACTGATACTTTTTTTACTTTAGTAAATTTTATAAGTGGAGTAAAATCTAAACATATGTATAATTTAAAAACATGTTTTCAATTTATTCCATCTCTAAGCTAATTAGGTAAAGTACATACAACAAAATAATAATGAATAAAAATTGTTATTTTTTATAAATTTTTAATGTTTACACAAGTTTTGGTTTTATAAGTTATTTTACTTAAAACAGTTACATTCCTTGCAGCTCATAATATCATTTTGAATAAAAAAATAAGTAGTAGAAAACGTGGCAGTCAAATGTGTCTTAAAAAACTCGTTCATTCGCTGAGAAGACGTTCGCATTTTAGCGAAATCGCTAAGGAATTGAACGAAGCATTTTTTTAGCATTTTAGCGATAGAGATTTAGCTTTAGCTAGGCGATTTTCAGAATCCGGCCTCTGTAAGTGGGTTGTGATGGATATTATTACAAACAGATGTGTAAGTAAGTAAAAAGTAATAGTAAGCAGATGTGTAATAATTGTATTTAGATTTCATGACTTTTAATTGTATATGTGTAAGAACTTATTTAGAATAAATATTATTTTGAGTGAAAAGAAAATATTGTCACTTTTCACTCAATATTTTTATTATAAAAATCCGAGTTGGGGTTAAATAAAATCAGTCTTAGAATCACATCAAGAAAAATAAGTCTTTCTATTAAGTCAAATCAAGCCTTGTGGCTTATTCAATATTTAATTATATTGAAACACTGCCTTGTGGCAGAGTATGAAATAAAGCCTTGCGGCTGAGATTGAAAGGCCTTGTGGCCAAGAATCCCCTTTGTCCCTAGATAGGGAAGTTAGGGAAACTAAAATAAATTTCAACTATTATAATGTGCAAATGCTAGCATAAGTCGACTTCGACTTTTTCAACCGTTGAAAATGTAAAAGTCGACTAATCGACTTTTTGAACCTTTAGAAGTCGACTTTTCAACTTTTTTCGATTTTTTTAAAAATATTTTTGTACCGCTTTTGTAGAGCAGTTAAGAAGCAAATGATTCAATATGAAAAATGGGTTTTATTCTTTAAAAATAAACAAAAACATGGTACTTCAGTAAATAAATAATATACAAAAAACAAAATATTGCAATTTTAGTTCTTATATAGATAATGAGACTTCTTATGAATAATTTTTCCCGGGTAATCGGAAACGGGAGAGTTAATTTTCAAGATGAAGTTTAAGAACAGCTTGGACATTTTTAATGCAAATTTCTTCATCAACCGTCAATATTTATGAAAGTAAAAAAAAAATGTGATTAGTCTATCTGCTATCTTTAAAATGAAAACTCCTTTTTCCGATTCCCCAGGAAAAATTATTCATAATTGGGCTGAATACCAAGCCTTAACCGCCGAATTAACGTAAGCGTTATAAACCAAATTTTACAGTTTAACGTAGAGATGTGATATTTTTGGAGTTGACGACTTTGTTGACGTACTATCGTTTGCCATTTAAAAAGTAATTTCGAAAAAGTGGCGCTTACGTTAATTCGGCGGTTAGGGCTCGATATATTTGTGCACAAGTGAATGCACAGTTAAGGAAGCCACATGTCTTCACCAACTGAACGTAGAAAAACCAACATGTTAAGATGTTCTGGCGAAAGCCTATTTCGCTATTGGTTCGCTATGAGACCAGCATGAGAAAATAACCTTTCGGATGGCACCAAAGTTGCAACAATTGATAAATATTTTTTTGCAACGGCGCAAACAAAAGGAAATTCAGTTTCCATGCATTTCCAGACAACAAGCGGATTTTTATTAAGTTTTCGATCAACAGGATGGGCATCCCTTCAATTTCATCAGTTGTAGAGTCCATGTTTGTTTTAACCACCTCATCCAAAAAACAAAATGTGTCACTGTTATCGGATTCTTGATTATTAGATGTCGATGCCGCTATCACAACTTCTTCATTTGAAATTCTTGCTTGTCTCATCTCGGCATTCACAAGATCACCTAACTGGAGGGGGGGGGGGGGGGGGTTAATATTTGCAGTAATTATTTATGTATTATTTATAGTGAAAAATTGCTTGAGAACATTAACGGATATTTTGAAATGCGTGCTTTTTGAACGTAGGATCTAGAAGTGTTAAAGAAGCGTATATTTTTATGAATTCCATATTGTACATTTTTTTGTGATTTCAATGGCAAGCACTCGTTTTAAATTCTTGCCAATTTGACTTAAAGCAGAACATTCCTCTGTTTTTTATAATAAAAATTAATCAATTTGAGCGTAGTTTGAATATTGTGAATATAAATTTGTTTTAACAGCCCTATTCTGGCAAAATAACAATTGTTACCCAGTATTCTTGATATTTCTGTGTTTGTTGTAATGTTTTTTTTTTCAAAACAAAATTTGAAGCTCAAAAATAAAAAATTTTGATAAAAATTGTCACCTGCTTTTCAAATAGTGACAATGGCCCATCATCATATTCAAAATGAAGTCGACTTTAAATTTAGTATAAGCTTTTTTGACAGTTTTTGAATATAATATGTTGTCAAAAAGCTTGCACTTAATTTAAAGTCCACTTTATTTTGACTATGATAATGGGCCAATTTCATTAACATTTTGTTACGCGTGTTACGTTATTAGATGGTACGCAATTGCTTTGTAACACTTTCGCTTACAGCATCTTTTTTTTAACTTTGCTGACCACTATTTTACATTTATCGAATCAAGAGGTGCCAACGCAGCTTTATTTGTTGTTAAAAAGCTGTTTCGTTTATTAGTTTAGAGAAGACAATTCTCAGATTGGCGTTAAGGTTTTTGTTTCCCTTAAAATGAATAAAGTCGAAAGTAAAAGACGACTTTCGACTTTTTTCAATATCAAAAAGTCGATTGCCAAAAGTCGAAAATTATGAAGCAAAAGTCGGTTTTCGACTTCGACTTGCACATTCCTAATATGAAGCCATGTTGATTAATAGAGATTACATTTTTAACACAAAATGATTATTTTTCATAAACTATTTTTTCAAAGACTTTAGGCGCACATAACATTTTACTTATCGGTCTATTATTGCAGACATTTTGCTTCGGACCAGATTTGTGAATAGGAACAATATAGGAAACCTTCCATTCGTCCAAAAAGGAACCACTTGACAGAGAAATTAAAGTCGCACACCTCTTTAGCAAAAAAGGAGCAATATCATCATGGCCAGTCATCTGAAATGAATATTATGTATTAACCGTAGATGGATGACAGAATGGAATTGCTAAGAAGAAGTACAGTGGTCTGGCTAGACCCCTTATATATGTAATTTTCTGGTGTGCGTGCATGAGGTGTGCTAAAAGTGTGTCTTAATTATAAGGGGATGTTGGGTATGTGTGTGTCCCCCCGCAAGGGGAAGGTTTGAGGGTTTAACCTTCTTTTGAATAGAAATTGTAACATTTTTTAAAATTGAACTTAAAATAAACCTTAAAAAAAACAAATGCGAGGTAAACCCCTCCGCATGGGAACGATGGGGATAGAAATATATAAAGTTTTGACAAATAAATTCCAAAGAAACACCAAAATAATTCCGCCCGCTTGAGGAAATCCTACGGGCGGGCCTGTGTGTGTGTGATGAAAACGGCGCCGGGACATAGCCCCAAGGGACATAATTACAAATTTAAAATTTGGGATTATGACTGCTTTAAAGGAGGACATAATCCCAAAAACTGGATTTGGGATTATGACAGTGGGTCAAATGGGGGTTCTGACCTGACCCCTCTGGGGGTAATCCCAAGTGGTTTTAACAAATACTGATATCTGTGTCGATTAGTAATAACAGCTTAAGTCTGATTTCAAAGTTTCGAGAAATCTTGCTTCAAAGTTTTCAATCGCCATATGAGTTACATGAAAGGGTCTTTTAATTTTGTGCCATCACTTTCGCTAAGGTCATGCTAAAAGCTCCAGATTTTGTGTGTTTAAAGTACTTTATGCGTGGAACACAGCTACATCAAAAACTCAGATCTGCCTTAAGTCGACTTAAGCTATTTTTTCTCAATACAGATATAAGAGAAAATGATTTGCCCTTGTACGAAATGGTGATAACAAATCAACAAGGTCAAATGAATTTTTTTATGATTTTTTTAACGATAAAATAGTTGCCCTTGTAGACAGCGAAGCCGTTGTTGGACTTATTGAGTGTTGTAATCCCTAAGCAGCGGCCGAAGGCTATTAAAAAGAGAAAACTAAGTACATTTAGTTTAAGTTTTAAGGCTGTGTGCAAATTGATCTTAATTCGACCTTAACCAAATTGTGTTGATAAAGTGCTTCCTAATTTAGGAAATTAATAATCATATTAATTTTTGTTAGATTATTTTTGTCAATTAAACATTGAAGTTTTATTTTAAAATTGGGTAATTTTTCATTTCTTTTTTGTGATTTTTCATTTGATTTTTTCGGTCATGAAATGAAATGAAAGGTGGTTTTTCATTTTCTTTAAAACAGTTTTCGGTGATTTTGCATTTTTTTTGGGCAATGATTTAATTTTTTGGGCCATTTTTCATTTGGTCGATTTTTTATTTTTTTGGGCGATTTTTCATAGCGCCGGCGCTTTCTTCTTGCATCATTTAAGTAAATTACTAAATAGTTATTTGAAAAATTCAAGTTGTTATCACCATTCCGTACAAGGGCAAATAAATTTGTTTATAATGAAATAATTTACTTTTGTACGGAAAGTTGTTAATTCAGGCATATTTACCTTACTTAAATACGTAAGTAAGTATACAAATTAAACATTACATTCTTTTTTAATAATAAACAAAAACAATTTATTAATCCAATTTAAATATGTATAAAAGTAATATAAACAACAATATATAAGCGTCCATTGGCGTAATTGGGGATTATGTCCCCTTTTTAAGCGGTCATAATCCCAAATTCATGTTGGGAATATGTCCACTTTTTTTGGGACTATGACCGCTTAATAAGCATTCATAATCCCAAATTCAATTTTTGGGATTATGTCCCCTTTTTTTGAGGACATAATCCCAAATTTGAAATTGTTTGGATTGTTTGAAATTTGGGATTATGTCCCTTGTGGCTATGTCCCGGCACCGATGAAAATCAGTTTTGTTTTTAGTTTTGCTTATTTATTCGATTTTTTTCATGTAAAATGAATATGTTGTCGGACAAAAATACATTTACAGGTCGGGCAAAAATGGTGAGTGATGGTCTGTGTGCATGTAAGGCCACGGGAGTCTTGCATGTAGTGCAAGAGTATTGAGTTTTGCGTTTAAGGGGACTGCAGTGCACGCAATTTTTACGGTTTTTGCCATATCAGAATATCTTGATTTCGTGGGCATTGAGCTCGTTGGTGTTGATTCATCCGATGACGGGACCTAAAAATTAACAATTAAGAATAAAAGCTATTATTTGGTATGTATTAGGTTTGAGGGTTTGAATACTTACCACAACACTGAGAAAAGACATCACCTGCTTTATGTGTTGGTAAGCTAATACCCTCGGCTTAGTAGCCCTTTCTTCCATGTGCGGTATAACCAATTTCGGGGCAAGTTCCATCACAAATGCATGGCGCCTGTCAGTCCTCTTCCGATCGTGAACTCCCAATTCATCGTGGATAACATATGATGCCAAGCCAGCAATGTCTATCATGTTGTAAAACATTGTTAGCGGCCAACGTTTTGTTGAACGCTTGCATGTATACCCAGTGGCCATTTTGTCCATAGTGTCCACATCCGCCTTGAATTCATTATAATCTAATATTTGGGTGGGCTTCAATGCGCTGCCGTTTACCTGCATTTTTCCACAAGAAATCAATTCCACAAGCGTATTTCTTTTAGCCATGAAAGAGCACAATGCGATTTTGTTGTCGTAGAAGCTAAACAAAGTGCTCAATTATACTCGTTTTGGGGCTAACATTTCCGCTGGAATGAATGCCTTGTTCTTGTTGTTATCCGCGTAAACGGTGCGGCCGGAATTGGCATATTTGGCAGTCGGGCTCAAAACCACTCTCTCTCCTTGGTTCACATCACGAGCAGCGCCTGGTAATTTGCCAGTATAAATGATTCCTTTCAAAGGGTAGTTGGACTTGGAGTCGCACACCCACCATACCTTGATACCATATTTCGCTGGCTTACTCGGAATGTATTGCGTAAATCGAGTACGGCCACGGTATGGGGGAACAATTGCTCGTCCACTGTTACACTTGAGCATGGGGTATGCAGGCTTTCTCCAAATTTGAAATCAACATCAACCAAACATCATCGGTAGCAGCTGATTTGCTGGTTGCCAACCGCCGAGCCATTGTCGAACCGGATGAAAGTCAGCAGTTGCTTGAACCGGACCAATGACATGGTTCCTCTGTATATTGGATGATTGTAGGTGGCCCACAGATCTGTTGTTGGCTGTGAATTTTGTGAGAAGACACCACTAAGCAACAAAAGACATAATAATGCATACAGCTCCTTCTCATTCACCATGTCCCAAAGACGTTACTTCCCATTCGGATGGCTTAGATTTCAAACACGGTATGAATCACTGGCCCGTGATTCTATATCTTCTTCGTCTTCACTGTCTCGCAATTCAACTTCAATTTCAACCTCTTGTTCGACATCAGATGCGACTAACTCATTATCCGGAATATAGTCCTCGTCCTCGTCATCTTCTGTTTCAAATGGATCCTGTTCTTCTTCGCTTTCACACAAATATTCTTCCACTTGAACGTATTCGGCATCCGTCATTGGCCTTCTCCTATTTATGGAACGTAATAGCATACCCACATTTTCGAACGATTGAAAATCATCAGCCTTAATCAGCCTTAAACTTGTAATTTCAATCGTAAAAAAACACAAACTATTAGCTTCAAACTCAATTGAACATTGGCGTCGGAAGCGGGGGTAAAGGGGGCAGTTGCCCCCCAACTTTTTTTGCTAGATAAACAATTTAAAAGGAAAACTTCAAAAGTTATTCAAAATGTCAGTTTTTTTTACAACGATAATATTTTTGTATTATATATTTTCCTCTTCTTTCTCTATTCTTCATAGGCATACTTGCGGATAACCATTTTTTTTCTCTGTGTTTGCAAAAAGATAAAACAAAATGTAGAGTTTCTACTGCAAACCCACCACTTCAGTTTAAAAGCAACTTAAGTATGTAGCTTAATGCTTCTTAATTTTGCAACTCTGGTAAGAAAAAATTTGACATGTTCTTAGGGGCTTTCCATATTGGACGACATGTGGTACGATAAGTTAGATGGAAAACTAATGGGACAATTTGATTGAGCGTTCGAACGATCCAACTTGTAAAGCAACATCATTAATTGCAAGCTTTCAAGCAGAACACTCCGGCTAATAGCTAAGCAACTTTAAGATGCCCTAACAATTGAGCAGTAATTTTACATAGTTGTACAGTATTGTACAATCGGCAGAAAAAAACCAAAAATTTCGACTATCGTTTTAGCTTACGCATGGTACTACATGTTGTACAATCTACCATGTTGGTCCAATGTTTTGGACCATGCGAAAGCCCCTACTGTGAATTAGCTGATGAAAATCCACCTCGACGCTTTGAAGAAACATCAAATCCGGTTCCTTCAGTACAGTTGCCATTATATGATCGGCTACGAAAAGATTGTTTCGAAATTTTAGATCTTCTCTCAAATGAGATAACGGCTATATTCGATCAAACAGGTTGATATTTTACTTTTTTTTTATTTTTGCAAGTTTACACCAGCTTCACTCAACCGACTCACTTTGATTTATCATTCGGTGAGTCGGTTGAGTGAAGCTAGTGTAAACTGGCACTTTGTAAATCTTATTGTACATTTAAACAGATCTTGACACTCTGGAATCGTTGGAATATGGTAATCGAAGCCTTCAACGGAAAAGTGCCTCCTGAACAAAATCTAAAAACGAAACTAGATCTTTATGCAGTTGGCTTTTTTGCAGATGAAATTGCTGAAGCAATTGCCTTTCCAAACACCTTGAAATTGTAGTGGCAATGTATCCCGATTTGCAAAAAATTCGGATACTGTAAAAAAACTATTAAATTAAGTTAAAAAACTTATTGCTTTGCTTTTAACTGTGCCTGCATCAGCAGCTTCATCTTTTAGTGCACTAAGACGACTTAAAACGTATCTTCGAGCAACTATGACACAGAAACGACTCACTCATGCGGCACTTATACACATTCACAAAGACAAAACCCAAGAATTGAATTCGATGGAGGTGGTGAAAGAGTTTGTTTCTCGCAAGGACAGAAAGAAACATTTTGGAATAATTTAAATTGATATAACTTTTTGTACCTTATTGCATTTCAACCATGTAAAGATATACCTAGTCTTGCTTTATAAAAGCAACCATTATTTCTTATATTTTCATATTACCTTATGAAAGATCCTTTAAAGAATGATCTCTAATATTGAAATTGGAAGAACTTTTAAAAATAATGAAATTTTAATATTTTTTATATATTTTTATACTTTTGTTATTTTAAACTAAAATAAAAAATTTGTTTATTCACATTCATGTTTCTTTGAAGAAATTTCGGTGAACTTTTTTTTGTACCACCATTTGTACTGACCCCCCATTTGTACTGCCCCCCCCAGATGAAATTAGCTTCCGACGCGCTTGCAATTGAAAATGCATAAACTTGAACCCAGCGGCTGAAGTAGTGCTGTAACAATACATTCTCTCAAGCCTGAGTGGTAATGGTAAGGCCTGAGTATTCAACACACCACTTGATTTCCTTTTTTTTTATTAAGATGTCATACTAACGTAACACCTGCTACCGTATAGCGTACACTCAGGCCTGAATATCCCCAAGAATATTCCTGCGAAATTTCAGGCCTCAGGGAACGCTAAAAAATCAGGCCATTGAATGAGCTGGAGTTAATATTTAAATAAAAAAGCAGGTAATATATATAATATAACATAATATAATATAAAATATTATTGTATATATATAATATAATTTAATATAATACATATACGATATTTTTCATTAAAATATTGCATATAATTTTTCCAACGTTCTCCCTTTTTTTATTTTTCAGAATGAAAAATTACGCGTCGACTACTTCGCATTATTAGATTTTTATTTAAATTTTTCAAAGTTATTTGTTGGCATTACGACTTCGCTTCTTATCTCAACCGTCACTCAGGTGTCGAACTGAAAGCACTCATAAACGTTTGACAGCATTACATCTTCGCTTCTAAACTCAGGGGCATCTTCCGGTCTGAGATTGAAACAAAACAACATTTTCACAGATTGAACAATTTCAGGGAAATTTTTAGAAAGCTTGAATGGAAATTCTTATTCTTAAATCAGTAATGATATCATTCCTGAATTTTCAAAGCAAAATAGATATTATTTCACACCAGATTTCATCAGGCATTGAAATTGCTGACCGCTGGGCATGGCAGAATCATGGCAGAATAACCAGGTAGGGCCCATGGTAGAAGAATACAGGTAGATGCACCAGATGAGAGCATTATGCCGAAAATGTCAAAACGAAACACTTTTTATTTCTTTTCTTTTGTTTCCATTCACCATACAGCTGAATTTGACAGACATGGCAGTATGGAGAGAGAGCACAGTTAGCGCTTTAGCTACCTCCATCCTAATACCATGGTAGGGCCGACTTGGAGAGAAATGAAGTAGAAACAAAGAAGGAAAATATAAGGAAGTGGTGTAATAGCAGAAAAGTGTGGTATTTTCTATATTGGTGTTGGTTCACACAAATACAGAAACAATCACAAAGAGCCGTATTCGGTTGTATCGTAAAAGAAGGCCCAAACTGTTAAAGTTTGTTCTTATGCATTAAAATTTTAGAAACATTTCAAGAATAGCAACAACTCTAATTATTTAAAAAATTTTTGATCGCTCGCAATTGGCTTAGAAGTTATAGGCATCCAACGTTGGAAAAAGTGGATTAAAAATTTAGCTGATTTTTTAAGTTTTCCAACAAAACTAAACTTTATGGGTATCAAAAGAGAGATAATACAAGTATCTATTAAACAAGATATCAAACATAAATGCATAAATGCATGCATTTCAGATACAACCCTTTTTACTTAAAATCGCGAGGTTTTTCCAAATTTAATAAAAAAAAAAATAAATGTATCAAAAGGAGGCCTTCGGATGCTGCTTAGGGTTTACAAACCTCAGTAAGTACCACACAGGCTTCTCTGTCTACAGCAGTTCTGAACGTAGTTATCTTTTTAATAATTCTCTTTTTAATGTATTGCTTTCGTAATAGAGAAACCACTAGTCTTTCAGACAAATTCTAATTATAAAAAAATTATATCTTAATGAATTCTTATGGAATTCTAAATTTGACACCTCGTTGAATAGATACGCCCTTTTCTTTGTTTTAATACCCATAAAGCTTAGTTTTGTTGAAAAACTAGAAAAACTGCAAGATTTTTAGGTAATTTTTCTATATTTGAAGGCCTATAAATTCTAATATTCAACTTTAATTACAAATTATATTAGGTTAATTTTTAAATTCCTTATTTTTTGGGTGTTTCTGCCTAGTTGTTGGGTAAAAATCAGAAAAATTTAACAAACAGATACTATATCTGATTCACTATGCTGAAAACAAGAGCGCCCCATCATGTATTCAAGTGCGAAAAATGACTGCGCCCCTGAAGCAGTGTTTGTGTTTTGACAGATGTGGTTTGATCAAACTGGCGGAAAATCAACGGGGTCTAAATTGCATTTTTAAACCATTTTTAATAAGAAATATATACATTTCTAACACAAATGAGTTAAAAAAATATCGTTAGAAACTAAATAAAGCACTTTTGTTAAAAGAATTTAAACCGTATGGACATATTTACCTGTGGAAAGAATGCGCATTGTTTTTAAGTTTTCGGGAAATATTACAATTCTTAACCGCACAACTCATATTGCATTTGTTTTAGTGGTTTTTTTCTTTAATTTTGTTGCTTTTTAAGCACTGAAAAATGCTTAAAATTAAATTATTTTCAACTATTTTGCTGAGGAGTCTTCCAATCAGATGCCAGGGTTCTCAAAAATGTCAAAAAATACACTCTTTCTCGCTCGCACAATTTACGAATGGTGCGACAGTTCACGTACAGTGTATGTGTAAGCAACACCATTTCCTTATATTTTACTTCTTTGAGTAGAAAGCAGAGAAAAGCGAGCTAGTTGTCAAAATCAGCTGTTCATGTCGATTTTCTTTATGTTCATGTTTAGCAGCTGATTTTTGGTTAAACTTGTGTTTTTGCTTTTTTGCAAATTAAACACTTCCTCGGCATTTTATAGTTTTATTTACACTGTATATTTATAATATTCCGCATTATAATAGTCCGCACTATTTAAAATACACATTAAAATAACATATTATTCTTATTTCATTTGAAGTTTTTACGAACTTCGTCATTTTGACAACTTCAAAACTTTTCCATTTTCCACTCTTCGTTGACGCGTGAGGGCACTAAGCGAGCCGGCCCTACCTGGTTATTCTGCCATGAACTGAACTAATTTCGATATGCAGTTTATAATATCCACTTACCACGAATGTATGTTCAAACAAGTTCAAAAAATAAAGTTACAGCTTGAAATTACAGGCAGTCTATATGAGCAATATTTTCTTTCATAATAAGAATATCGTAGGTGGCGACCGCTTATTGGACATCTCATGCAAGTTATCTCTTGCATATACTTCATAACATATGCTGTAATTTTTTGCAAGTTTTCATGAGCAAATGTGTGTGTAAGTTTTTTGCAATAAAATTGAAAAATAAGAAAATAGTTTTGGGTGGTCTGGACAGACCACTGTACTGCCACATACAGAAAAGAGGTCAAAAATAAAAATTTTTCATTACGAAGAACAAGCAAAAACCCTGAATTTGTTTCCATTGCATTGACCATATCGACTTTAATGAAGTCATGGAACCGTTTCTCTCAAACTCTGGTCTGGCCAGAAAATGGTCTGGCTAGACCACTGTCATCCATCCTAGGGTTAATAGACATTTGAAATTGCAAATGGTTGGCATTTAAATTAATGGAAAACAATCGCCATATTCTATGAGATACCTTAAGTTCTGTTTTTCATTTTATCAAATTAATTCTGGAATGAATATAAGAGGGGTTTCACGTCAGCCAGCAAGTGAAAAGCAAATTTGCTTTACGTTAACATACAAAAATAATTCCTAGGGCAAACAGAAAGTAACAGTTCATTTAGATTGCAATTATAATTGACCAATTAAAATTTAATATGTTTGTTTATAAAAATTTCGAGAAAATGTGAAATAGCGAAATATGCTTGATTCAGATAAAAGCAAACTAAAGAAAACAAAAGAAAAGATTAACAGCTTAAAAAATTTTAAAAATGTAATCGATGCGTTGCTAAAGCCTTCTTAAACACTTGCCTTTATAATTGGATTCAGGTCTAGTTGTTATACCAAACTGATACGGGACGTATTTGGAATTAAATTTGCACTTACACAAGCTAAATGACGGGGAAACCTTAAATCTATTTATAAAAATTTGTGTTGGAAATGGTTAACATTTTAATGAATGGAAAAATGCACTTTTTTTTGTTATAATGTGGCATGAAATGACAGAATTAATTTTTTTTATATATGTATCTATATAACAATGAAAAATGTTATTGTTATTTCGGCCTTCTGTCGTTTGTTGATATTATAAATTGGGCTTCGGCCGTATTAAAAGATAAACTGTTTTTTTATTAACTTTTTGCTTTTTTATTATCCTATTTTTCTGTATTTCGGCTCACTTCGTAGGCCTTCGTCAAGGCATGAAAGTCCAACATTTTTTTTTTAACACATTTAAGAGATTATTAGCTGCGTTCCATTCGATTCAAAATAATCCAGATTATTTTTTTTTTACATGCAAAGCAAAAACAAAAATAATAATCCTAAAACAAAAGAGATTATTTTGCTATCCATTTAAAATTGCGATATAGCCTTTAAAAAATTTGAAACACAGGTGCCGCACCTGTATATTTTTATGAACTGTCATTTCATTTTTTGAATTGATTGTTGCATGATACAATCACTATTAGGTAGCCTTGACAGCTACCTATTTTCTCACGAGTTGCGACCATCGAATGTTAACGAAAAGAAAACAAAATAACTAGCATGTGTCACACACATTGGCCGCATTCAGCGATACCAACAATCGCACTTAAATTTTTTATATAATTGCATAATAATAATAATAATTAAATTAAGTAATTTACAATTTTTCTGACATTTAGAGTAAAACTCATTCAGAGAAAAACTTCGTTCACTAAGGTATCGCTACCATAATAGTTCAGAACAGTTGTGAACGACACACATTCTCATGACACCTAATAGTAAAACTTAACTAAAACTAATAAAAAAACTTAACGGATGGAATAATATAACGATAAAAAATTTGATATTGATATGAATTTTTTATAGGTATGTTCTGTTCTACGTTAAGTGAGGATGAATGTTATAGAGGAAGTAAGAGAATAGGGAATTATAAGAAGGATACTTCGTCGTACTACACAAGTAGCTATGTTTCATATATTTTGTACCGACCTTTTTTTTTAGCTTGTCAAACTTGTATCTGTGTTTAGAAAATCCCCACATTTTCATTATCTGTTTCGACCTTTTTTATTTTTCATATATATTTTATTATTTTTAAAATACTTTTTTACTTTCTGCCGATGCAACCCTGACTCCAACAGTTAAAGCAATTTGCAGTGGTGAAATTTTGTGCCGTTACACTACATAAAATAAAAGAAATGCATCATATTTTAATTAAAAGCAATTTGCAGTGGTGAAATTTTGTGCCGTTACACTACATAAAATAAAAGAAATGCATCATATTTTACGTGATGCACTTATTTTTTGTAATGCATTCAAAAGATAAGAAAGAATTAAATGCCTCTAACGTTTGAATACTTTGAAACCACATTAAGAACTACTTTACTACGACTTTAGAAAAAAGTACCAGTTTGGAAATGTTCGTAATGGTTAACTTGTTAAAATAAAGGGAAAAAGGAATGTTTTTGGGTACAATAAATAGTCTTTTCCCATGACATCAAAACGTAAAAAGTGTCAGTTCGATCAATGTAAAAGGGTATTGCAGAGGGACTAGTACTGGTCCTCTTTGGAACTAGTTAAAAACTATTTAAAGGTTGGTCCCATTTTTTGCAGGGCTTTTATTTTGTTCAAGACGTGAAAGTAAATTTTGACGTAGAATTAACCCTACAGCGCGGTTTGTATGGGGGTTATTTCACAATTTTTTTTTCAAGCATATTTAAGGATCATAGTTGACACTTTGGGTATACCTACAGCCTTTTATAATCATCGTACAAAGAACAAATATATGCCAAAATATCAGTTAGAGTACGAATAAAACTAATATCTAACTTTGGATTTTGTCACTTCTTTAGTAAAGTTTAATAAGAAGAAAAAATCATATACTCGCATGAGAAATACACAAGCTGCTTCAGAAGCTGTTTATGTTGTTGTTATTGTTATTGTTAGTTTGGTTCGCAATCGTGTCGTTTGTTGTTGTGTTGCTTTTGTTGTTGTTGTTATAAATATATATGTAAAATTTTCATATATAAATACACATTAGATGATTTCGTATTTGTCGTTTGTTATTGGTTTTGTTTATTTTCAGCAAGATTTGCGCATGCGTTAATAAACATGCATTGTGCTTTGAAAACTCTATTTATTTTTGAAATAATAATAATAATAAACTGGCCAATTCAGCCCTTGGAAGGACTTTGACCTAGCTTCTATTGATCAATTGTGTTGTGCGTGTTATAAAATGTTTAATCACAAATGGCCGAGAACTGGATATACGTTTTTTTTTGCCGACTCCGAACGGCTTATGATGTTCTCAAGAAGCTTTACATGGCAATTTTTACTCTCTGAGGTTTGCCATTGTCTGCAGAGAGGTGACGACCGAACAGAAAAATTAATTCAATTGAAAAACTTTTCTGTCTGAGCAGGAATTGAACCCGGGCTACCGCGGTTCACTATGCTTCGGCCGCCACCATTTGAAATACCATAATAAATTCTAATTATATATATTATGCATTATATTTTTTCTACATAAAAAATATATTTTGTTAACTAAAATTTAAATTTTAAATTACTTTTAAAATATATGTACAGTAGTGGTCACGAATTTAGCACACTTAAAAAAGTAAAGTTAATACTTAAATATCAACTAAAATTTTAATTTTAAATTACTTTTAAAATATATGTACAGTAGTGGTCACGAATTTAGCACACTTAAAAAAGTAAAGTGAATACTTAAATATTCCATTTTTTCATGTAATAAACTTTAATCAGTATATATTATATCCTCTTTATTTCTCATATATATTTTTTATTTCAAAACTTATTTTATTAGCACCTAAAATCAAATAAAAAAATAAAAATAAGCATTTCGATTTGGTCATGAATTTAGTATATAAGCGAACAAATGTCTAGGATGAAAAATATAATCAAAATTTATTGCATAAAACTCAATATTACGTAGGAAATCTCTTATTCTTAATTACTGCATCCCATATCCTTGGTAAACTTTTGACCATAGCCTCACAACAGTACTTTGGAATACTATACCAAATCCTTTGGATTTCCGTCCACAGATTTGTTAAATGTTTGGGTTTACTGTTAGTATTTGCTGCTCGACATCCCTCCACAGATTCTACATCGGGTTTAGGTCCGGTGATTGCGATGGCCACTTCAAAATATCAACATGGTTGTCTTCTTAGCAACTCTTAACTGTGTGAGCACTGTGCTGTGGATCATTATCCTACATAAAACGCCATTAAAGCGACGTCACTTGACAAGTACGTTTTTGTAATCGTGATGATCCATTTTTTGCTCAATTTTAACAATCGGATCCATTCCATGCCAAGAAAACGCCGCCCATACCATGGTAGAAGAATACAGGTAGATGCACCAGATGAGAGCATACTGCCGGGAATGTCAAAACGAAGAAAACTTTTTATTTCTTTTCTTTTATTTCCATTCGCCACACAGCTGAATTTGACAGTCCGTCCAATACACACATTTATTTAATCTTGCAATATAAATCAGAGCACAAAAAAAAAATCACCTTAAGTCTCATAAGATTTCTGCAAAAAGCTGTTTAACTCTTTGAGGAACGAAAATTTCATTATAAAAAATACCCTTGAGGTACAAGAAAAAAAAATCTTTAAAATATTAAATTTCGATACCGATCACAAAAATCGAGTTTAAATGCTCTGCTTATGTAGACAAAGCTAGATAATTGCTTCTCCTGTAAAATTTAATTTTTGTTGGTTACACTTGTTTTGCGGTTATGGCTCGATATTTTGAAAATAAAATCATGAACTGATTTTTATAAAAAACTCTTTAAATTTTAATTTGCTTGTTTTAATGTTTACTGCTATTTTTTGACCGAAGTTGTATATGCTGTTTCGGTTCTAGGCCTGCGCTATAATAAATTATTAGAAAAATTTTTGTCTTCGTTTTGAATTATTGTATTTTCCAAATTATTTCGTTTTCTAACTTTTTCGAGAATCTATTGAATTGTATATATTAAATAAATTTTTGAACAATTTTCGCATTGTTCACACTGTCGCCAACTTGGTGCATTTTCCCACCAGATTTAGTGCATTTTGAAAATTTTGGTGCAAGAAACATGTGGTTTGGTGCCTAATGCATTTTTTGTGCTTTTTTTTTAGTTTCGGAGGGACCAATTCAAAAATAAAACAATTGACAATTAAGAATATGGTTAGGTTTAGAATTTAATTTAGCTTTTAAAATAAATAAATAAATTTTAAAAATATATTTAAAAATCTAATAAATCTGGTGCACTTTTGTGGAAAAAGAGCTTTTTTCACCCTTTTGGTGAATTTTAGAATTAAAATTTGGCAACACTTATGAACTTTTCGGTTATGCCGTGGTTATGCTAGCCAAACATGATTGCCGAACATTTTTTGTTGTTATTGTTTCACGTATAAAATGAAGAAATGAACTTTATCTCATATTCATTCTCTCGCTCTCGGACCGAACATTTTGATTGCTGATTGAAACGCCAAAAATGCCGAACTTTCCAGTGTTGGCTGTAGTCATTTTGTATAATAGCATCAAAAAAGTAGGTAAAAGTATTAAAAAGTGAAGTTGATTCAAGTTCAAGTAACCCTTAACATAAACAGCTAGCTAGTATGTCAAATATATGCAAACTATTTTGTTTAAGATATTATAATAAAAATTCAGAGTAAGTAATATCAGTTCGTATATTTTAATTCGCTAATTTTAAGTACAAAAATGCAAATTAGGGTTGTGCTTTTTTGTGTTTTGACATACTATTACATATAATACAACTGTGCCACCAATCATAGCATAACCACCAAACAAACATTTCAGCGAAGAGAACAAATTAACAAAAATGAACACCGAACATGTTTGGCTAGCATAACCACGGAATTACTTAAAAAAAGCTCAGCTATGTATTTTGTGAAGTGTAGACACAAACCCTTATTCGCAATTCAGCAGCAATTTTCAGAAATTTTGAGTTTCTGTTCCTAGTCTCGCCACGCAGATGAGCATCAGTGAACTTTTGAACAAAGCAACGTTTAAACAACGTTTAATTTAAAAAAAGTTTAGCAATACTTCATTCACCTTCGCATTTTTTTATTTATTTCATGAATTGTAGAAAGAAAACCTTATAAAAGCTTTAATTATTTTTAGCTATTTTTGCACTTCATTTACTTATTTAAGCCATTAATCAAAAAGTAAAATTACGTTCTAATATATTAGGAACATAAAAACACAAAACACAAAAGCATCAAAAGAATAATTCACAAAAACATTTTCAACAAATTCAAAAAAACGGCGAATTCGTTCGCCTCAATCATTTGGCTCAGCTTACTTTTGCCGACAATATAAAGTTCTGCTGTTACTTTTTCGTAAGGGTGCAGGATTTTCTAATTTAATGAACGCTACTCACTTGTTCAAAGAATGTTTTAGTTTAACAATATTTTTGCAACAAAAATACTTTTCTGAAAAAAAATTCACAATATTATTTTGAAATAATATGTGTGTTTCCGTACTCTACACTGTGTAAGATTTGTGTAACTTCTGCTAAGCTCGAACTGAGAGAGTAAAAATGAAATTTGAGAATATTGGCAAAAGTACGGAAAAAGCTTCTAGCAAGTTTCGAGCACAAAACAGCTAATTCTGACAGCAGAAGAGTCAAACGTAAATGGCGCCAATTGAAATTGTCCTAATTTTGTCTGTGAAGTAAATTTTTTTAAGCTATAAAACCTTTGAAGCTATGTCTTAAGTTATAAAATTACTTTAAATAATTTATTTGTAGTTAAAAATGGAAGGTCAAAAGAAACTGAAATTTGTAAATTTATTTTTAGCAGCACAATTTGTGAATATTTGTGAAAAACGTAAACAAACATTTGACATTTGCTTGTTCTTCTTGATGCTTCTTTTTATTGATTTACTCGTTCTTAATTTACTCGAAGTCTTGAGTTCTAGCACGCTCTGTGCACATTCTGTGCTCGAGAAACCGATTTTATGCTTCTTCTTCTTCTCCCATTTCTTACACAAAAAGTACGGAAACAGAAAATAGCGACTCACAAGGCACACAGTGTGAGTACGGAAACAGACCTAATAACTAAATCAGAAGAACTTTACAGCGAAGAAATAAGGACAGATAACAATACTGTTTTATAACTGTAGCTTTTCTTTCTAACTCAATTTTAAGAAAATGGCTGCCAGTGTTAAATCTTTCTATGTATCATTGCCAGATCTGATTGATATATGACTTATGAAGTTAAGCAATAAGCTCTTAAACTATACGGAATAGCTTTTTTCCGCATTTAAATGCGTAGCAAATTTGTCTGTAAATGTGTAAATTTTGCAATGCACGCCGTAATCCTGCATGCATAACCTGATATATAAATATCAAATTCATTTGAATTAAAACAATCAAATGCGCAATCGCGAAACCCGTTTTCACTCAGGGAATGACGCTTATCAAGAATATATATACTTTTCTATACAGGCCACGCCTCTTTTTGTGCGTTACAAGCGTTTTAGAAATGTTTATATACCCTGACCGTGATAACAGACTTGACACCAGCTAACTAAAATAATAAAAAAATTTTAAATATCCTGAACCTACCTGATCTAACTATTTTTTCCTATTGCGCTGGTGTACTCCAAGACTTTAAAAATATCTTTTATACGTAAAGAAATACACGACGCGCTTAAAGAGAATTTTTCGAGTTTAAAAACAAAAGGAAAGAAACGAAGTTTCAGTAGCTGTTTATACTTCTTGGTAGCAGTTTTTAGTCGCTTGCTGTTTCGTTTGTTTGTTTTTAATGCGCGATCCCGAATCTGTAAATACCCTACACCTGAAGAGGTCAAGGTATATTGTGAAAACGTTTGTAACGCACAAAAGAAGCGCCTTCTAAAAGTGCATATATATTCTTGCTCAGCGTCATTCTTTGATTGAAAAGTGATTTCGTGATTGTGCAGTTGAATGTTTTATATGCAATCGTAGGTAAAAGTAGGTCTATATGTATGTATTTTCATGCGTTTAATTAAAATCCGTTTTCTATCAGGTCAAGTTTTTAGATATAGGCAAAAATATGCATACGGTTCTTTTTCTGTAAGTTGAAACATATCTTTTTAACGCATCGGCCAATTTCAATCGCCTTTTAAGGGCTTGACTAAGTTATATTAGACGTAGCCATTTCCTCTCTGCAGACAATGGCAAACCTCAGAGAGTAAAAATTGCCATGTAAAGCTTCTTGAGAACATAAGCCGTTCGGAGTCGGCATTAAACACGTAGGTCCAGTTCTCGATCATTTGTGATCAAACATTTAATAACACGCACAACACAATTGATCAATAGAAGCAGGTCAAAGTCCTTCCAAGGGCTGAAATGGCCAGTTTATTTTATTTTATTCATTTCTGTTTACTCAAATTCATTATATTTTGTAGTTTTGAAAATATTGGCCTTAAAAATTTCACATTTAATGCAGATTTACACCCATATTACTTATTTTATCTTTCCATACATTTTCAAAAACTTATTTTTTGTCGGATAGACAATCTCTGACATTTTAGTAAACATATTAATGTTTGCCAATACAATTGATGGTTTAAGAATTATTTTATCATTTCCAATGCGTTAAAAAGATATAGTCCGACTAACGGTAAAAAACACTTTTTCACATTTTTGCCTATATCTCCAAAACTTGACCTGAAACGGACTAAGGAAATTCATCTTCTCTGGTTTAAAAGTTGAAACTTATTTGTAAACCTGTGTTATTTTTAAAAATTTGTATGTTTTTCGTTTAAAGTTCCTTGAGCAATTTTACATTATTTTTGACGGTGTGTTTATAAAAGTGGTGGTATTTTTACATTCAAAAAGGTGGCAGCACTAGGACCGTACACAATACATGTTGCTGTCTCCTTTTTGCGTATCTTGTTGACTTATTTTTATTTTTCTCAAAAATAGATTGAAAAAAGATCGTTTGTCTCGCAGAGAAATAGAAGAATTTTTTCAACACAACGTATTATTCATCACAGTGGACATTCATCTTTTCTGGTCCAAAAGTTGACCCTGTGCTTTGTTTCAAGTACTTTAAGCTGTAAAATTGCTCGAGCTAAATTTTGTCAGTGTTTTTTTAAAACTGGTGGTATTTTCACATTCAAAAAGGTGGTAGCATTGGTACCCCACACAATACATGTTGCTGTCTTTTTTTTGCGTATCTTGTTGACTTTTTTATCGTGCTTTAAAATAGCTTGAAAAGAGAGCTTTTGTCTCGCAGCGAAATAGAAAAAATTTTTCAACACATCAGATTTTTCAATTTTGTTAGCTTTTCGCATATTTTGTTAAGCGTGGCACGCAATCTTTATACTGCTCAAATAGAGCTTAAAAAGGAAGAGCTTTTTTCCTCACTGAGAATAAGAATACAGAAATTGCAAGGTTGTGCTCTTTTAGATGTAATTAATTATTTAAATAATGATTAGCACATTTATATAGCTTAACTTTTAAATGGGTTACATAGCTACTCATTATAAGAAAAAATTATAGAAAGATCTTACCGTTCTCTAGCTCTGATGTGACTAATATACGTGAGTCTCCTTTTATATAATAGTATAGTGCAAGGTATATTCAACATGGTAGAATCGTCACAGAGAGGTGGGTACCATAGCTGTCAAACATAAGAAGAGCGTAAAAGACAATAAATAAAAGCTGATAGGAAACTGTCAAATACTTTCTAAAATTTAAATAATTTTAATTTTTGTGTGTGCTGAATTTTCTTTTTGCATTTTTCGTGAAGCTATCATTAAATAACTGTTCCGAAATATTTTCAAAGGTTCGCAAGTGTTTTAATGGATTTTCTTTTCGACATTGCCGAGGGTCATCAATTATGTAAATTTCAACAAAAAATTATAAACATGGAAAACGACGCCGGAGAGTCTGTTGATTTGCACTGCCCCAGAAAGTGCTCTGCATCCAACAGAATCATTCAAGGACCATGCCTCTGTGCATCGTCGATGTTGATGCAGAAACCAGCCGCATGGCCGTTGGTTCCAAAACCTATGCCATCTGCGGCAAAATCACATGTATGGGTGAATCCTATAATTGCATTGTGTTTGGCCAAGAAGGATGGACTAGCAAGAACTTTTAAGGTTTTTAACAATAAAGTTGCTAAAATCAATTTAAAATACAAATATTCACAACATAATTCTATTTATTGACAAGTTGGTGACAGATTTTGTTATTTGCCTTGCTTTTGTTCGTAAAGAACTGATTTTGACAGCTAAGGTACCCACAACAAGAGAGAATTGTTTCTACTAACACTACCTTCATATATATACCTTGGTATAGAGTATAGATAAGTAAACATAAAATGGCTGCTATTAACGAAATAGCCACATAAGTGGTCTGTTTTATTAAAAATGAATTCCTGAATGGTTACTTCACGGCAGATTTCTGCAATTTATTTGATGTTTCTCGATATAGCAGGGCAGCCAACACAACATTGAAAAATAAGTTGCATTGTTATGTTTTTTTCTCGAATGCAGGTCAACAGGTCAACATTTTTTGAGTTCAGGTTAAAATTTAAAAAATTCTGCGCTCTCACAGGGCAGAATTTTTTGGTGAGAAAAGAAAACGCCATAAAACACGGTGCTGAGCTTGTTAACTTGCTAGCAAGCTGCTAAGTCTTTTCCCATGCAAAATTTTGACAGGACTTAACAAATTTGTTAAGTTTAGCAAGTTAGCAGGATTAAACAAATGTAGTGAACATCATTATTATAAGTTTTGTTATTGTCAATACAAATCAAGATTAGAAATATGAAAAATAATAATTTTCATGGAAACAAATACCACTTCTATCCCACAACAATATATCAGCTTTTTTGTTACTTACTTTCCCGAAAATCCGGGCCCTTTTACGACTCCGGGCCCGGGGAGAAACACTCCGTTCCTCCTCCTCTCGGCGGCCCTGGCCAAAGTCAATAACGCCACAAACAAATAAGATAACAGCAGTTTTTTCGTTGCCATACATAATCGTTTTTTGGCATTTTTAGAAACATTAAAACGAGAAGTGTATATTAAAATGTATATATTTAACTTCTCGGTAACACCGGGTAAATCAGCTAGTATAACAATACACATAATTCATATCTTCAACTCTTTAGTAGCGCTGTTTAAACTTGTCGATTTATGCTTCATAAAGAGTTTTTTGATGTTATCTTAGATTCTTTTTAGTGTTTAGCTATTTTATCAGAAATTAACTTTGCACTTTCCGTTTGGACGCATGTTCGAAAGTCTTTATAGTCATCACACTTCTTGTACTTGCGCTTTGTTTTTCGAATACACTCATCAAATACCTTCATAGTTATAGCAGATTGTTTTTCATCGCCATTGTAAAGTTCTTTAACGTGGTTATTAAATCCATCTATCAATAAATTCCCGTCGGCATCCAGCTTTGAAAGTGCGAAGAAAGGGCAAAACATATAAAATTAAAAGTTTATTTTCCAATTGATATCTATAACACACAGGAACAGTGAAAATATTGCTGATATACATTGATTAGTTCTAGATGAATTTTGGGCGCAGATTTTTGCCGTCAGCTTGAGTTTAGGAGATACATACGTATAAGAAAAAATGTGAAAAACCTATGTTTGCTGTTGATTTGACTATATTTTGTTAACACTTTGGTTGAGTTTGACCATCTTTGATTTTGATTTTAATTAAAAATTTCAGAAATTTTAAGGTCTGAACATAAAAAAATAAAAAAAATTAAGGAAAATTAATAAGAAACATTAGTAGATTATTTTAGTCTAAGTTTCGAAAACTTTTAAATTGAAGCTGATAAGGTAACGTCTATTATGGAAACTCTTAAAGTAATGATGACAGATGCTATCAGGAACATGATTGATTTTACAACTTCTTGATTGATTCTATTATGAACATAATAATTTTAATGGAGTTCAGAGTGGACTTTGAAAATTTTCATGATTGACTCTGTCGTGAACATGATTGTTTTAATGACATAATTTTTTAAATGTAAGCCGCTATATCGTCGTTCAGAAAAACAAGTAGCTGCGTATTGTGTTGGCAATCCAAAAACGAATTTGTCTACATGTCTCCTACTACACAATCACTACGTTTCGTATCAGTCCAATAATTCTTAACCTTACCATTTTTTCTCCGCCAACAGCCAGTCTAGACTCTTAACAACCCTCTTTTTGCTCGATATATTCCTATGGTTTTTTAAATAGCAATATTATTTATTGTTACTTCAAGCATTTTCCTATTCAAATAAGTAGTAATTATCATTGCACAGAACTTCAATTAAAATTTTCATTATAAATTATTGTAATAACGCGAATGATTAATTTAAAGCCATCGTCCGTTGTTTTGAAGAAATCTGCCATCAAACTTTTGAAATACTGTAATTTTTAAGCTTCTATTGTGTTTTCAAGAAAAGTCCTTTTAACTTATGGAAAAATCTAATTGAAGTTTTGCTAATATTAATTTCAAAGGCTATCAGGGCCATATTATCCATAAGGCAGTGTAGGCAACTGCCTAGGGCTCCGTATCGACGAAGGGCCCTTGCATCGAGAAAAAAATTTGAAAATATTTCATCGAGTGAAAATTTTATTTGAAGATTTGTACCCTCAGTGACAGTGTTATTGCTTTGTTTTTTTAAAACGACCCAAGTTCGTTGGCTTCTTATTTTTTCTTTTATATATAATTTTGAAAACTCCTCGTCAAAACAAATTTTTCTGCATATTTGGTTTTTTTCTGCGACATAACTTTTGACTTTGCCCGAGGGTTTTTGTATTTCATTGGCATTTTTTTCACAGAATTTTTTTTTATCTGAAATCAAAAAATGTACTTCTTATTATCTTCAAAAAGGTCTCACATAGTTTAAACGTAAAACCAACACTTTCCACGCTTTGAAACTATTCATGTCTAAATAGTGCAAAGTAGAAATTTTTTACTATAACAGATATTGCTTTTATGATTATAGTACTTATTTTAAATATATACATTTATTAGACGATGTGTTTGGTTTAAGGTAAAAGTTCAAAGTGAGAAAATAACAAACAAATATTAAAATTCTGCCAACAATCTACTTATAATTAAAGTTAAAAAAGTCTGCTTATAGTTACAAAAAAATTATACTTTGCACTGTTAAGACCTAAACAGTCTCATAGAGTAAAAACTGTTAATGGCATTTTTGAAGATAACTATCTGATCTATAATTTCAGATCAGATTTTATGTCCGACATAAAGGAGCGGATATATTGGCAAATGACCGATTTCGGTGAACTTTGAACCCGAATACCTTCTTACTTATAATAGTTAAACTTAATTAAAAGGTTTGCTTCAAACAAATTGGACGTACATTTTTCGACTCCAATTAAAAGAAAAATTTCTATGAAAAACTATATGGCGGTGAAATACAAAAACCCTCTCAAAAAGTCAAAAGTTATGTCGCAAAAAAAAACCAAGGATACAGAAAAATTTGTTTTGACAAGGAATTATTTAAAAATATATGAATCCGGTGAGGTAAAAAATCGTTCCACTCTAGTGTACATCGATAACTCCTAATGCACTTTCTCGATTGCCTTACTTTTTTGTCAACGGATAGTGACCTTGAACACGGAGGTGCCCGCCTAAAAGAGGAGCTTGTCAAAATTAGAAAAACTGTGTACAGGAGTAGACACAATTTTGAAAAATTGCTGTCAAGAAAGTGGGCGTTATAAGAGACAGGGGCGTAGAAAACACAATATTAAAAAAATATTGTATCTCGAATAATATTGCCATTATGGTAGTAAAATTCGTTACCCGAATGGGTATTATTTTTATAAAACTGAATTCGGAAAAGGGCGTGTCAATATTATAAAAATACTATATTTCAGTTAATATCAACAACAGGGTACTTAATTCGGTGCAAGAGCACCGAAATTTTAATGGTGATGTAAATTTCTTCCATTACCATCAAAAATTAAGTGTTAATGCAAATTTTTCCATTACCATGAAAATTTTCCATTGCCACTAAATTGTAGTAATGCATTTAGGAACTCAGCCTATTTTTACATATTTGAATTATATGGTCAATATTTGAGACCAAAGCATATTTGCAAAATTTCAAGTCATTACATTAGTTTTTGTGGCATTTAAAGGGATTTTACCATTTTGTTTGATTTACTTTGTATGGGAGGTAGGAGTGGTTTTTACCCTATTTTAACAAAATTCAAGAATATGGTAAACTTTTGCAACCAAAGCTTATGTTCAAAATTTGAAGTCATTGCATTAGTTTTGTGGCATTTAAGAAGATTTTACCATTTTGTTAAAGTCACTTTGTATGGGAGGTAGGAGTGGTTTTCATCCGATTTTAACAAATTTCAAATATATGGTGTAAATTTTACTTCACAGCTAATTTACGAAATTACAAGTCACTACATAATTTTTTGTGGCAGTTTTAGAGATTTTATGGTTTTGATAAAGTAAATTTGTATAGGAGGTGGTTTAAATTCGAATTTGGTCATTCTCGAACTTGATCTTCGTTATTTGACTATAAGCAGATATACTATATATCAATAAAATATATAGCCTTAAAATTGCGGCTATAATCTTGTCGACAGACAGACGCACATGGCAAAATCGATTTAGGATGGAATGAGAATATACATATATACTTTTATATACCTGCCACGCCTCCTTATTAGCGTTATTAACAGAGTGACAAAGTTAAAAAAATGGTAGAAAAAAATTTATTTGAAGGCGTTAGAAAAGGGTAAAGGGGCCCTGAAAATTACATTGCCTAGGGGCCCCGACATGTTTAATCCGGCCCTGAAGGCTATTAAAAACTTTAAATTTTTTATCGACTTATATTATTTACATACTGACAAAAAAACTTACTTGAAAATTTCTTGCAGGCTATGAGTGTGGCTTTTTTTTTAAATATCCATCACAATAAAGAAATAAATTTATTAGAGGTCAATTATGGTCCTTTCAAACAATGTGACGATGTGTTTATATGAGTAAAGCTAAAAAAATTCATATTTTGTTCCAATATGATATTTCAATATTGGTAAAAAATAAATCTTGTATCAAAAATCCAGAATTTTTGGTGGCTGCAGTATGCGTGTGGTGGAAGTAAAACCTTAAAAAACGGTGGACATTTTTAGTACAACGACTTTTTCATAAAAAATCGTACCTAAGAATGTGAAAAAAACGACTTGAAAGTTTGTACTTTCGATACAAATATCTTCGCTGTTTTTAAATATATATGATTCAAATATTGTTTGTTCAAAAGTCAAATAAAAAAATTAATAAAATAGTTCGAGCTGTATCGTTAGGTCAATGTATATTTTTAGTCTTAAGTCTTAAGTGTCTAACTGAAAACCGGCCATAGAAACAACCAGATATTCAATTATACTTGACCTTGATCGAAACTGATCAATTACATATATTAAAGCCATATGTAAAGGCGTTTAGTAGTTTTATTTTTTTTTAAAAAAGGTCAAAAAATTAATATATTTTTTAAATTACTTAAAAGTTGTAGTCAATTTAAAAACAGATAAAAATTGCATTTCTATCTTCCTTTTATATGACATAGCATTTATTTGTAAAAACTATTTCAGTTTTGCTCAAAAATTGTTTAACTGTATGTGTTAACAAAACCACAACTTTAGCCATACTATTTTTTTGGCGACATTTATTTTTGCCAAAATGTTATTTTTATATTTTTTACAAATAGTCAAGTCTTAAAAATAAGCTGTGAACAATGTACTCCAATATCATATTTTTCATACCATTGACTATGAATCTGTATTAATAAAACTTATTTTTATTGCCCCTTTCGTACTGCGCAAAGGATAAACATATTAACTTTGTCACTCAGTTAACGCCAATAAGGAGGCGTGGCAGGTATAGAATATTATATATTCTTGTTCAGAATAATCTCCTGAGTCGATTTTGTTATGTCCGTTTGTCCGTCTGTCTAAACCCGCCAGATGACCTTCGGGGAATCTGCCTTTCCAAAGCCAGGACTCAAAGGGTGATGGTTGGTGGTTATTCTGTGGACAATTTATGAGGCACGGCCCATGAATTGATCTCAAAATGAGTTCATTTTTGAGGCACAGCTCTTGAATGTTCATCTGATTTACGTAAAATAAAAAGGTTTACCTTGAGCCTTGGTTGTTGGTGCCAAATCTTGGAGAAAGCCTGGTTTTAGTATTAAGTTGTCATAACATTGTTATTGTAATATGCTTTCGATGGACGATCAATCCAATATACCTTGAAGAGCGGAAGCAGTCATCCATCAATGATGAGCAGACCTGATCTATCGTTGTTCTGCAGACCTTGTTTTAGAATGAGGGTTCTATGTAAGAAGCATTGAATCCTTCGACCGAGTATAAGCCTATTGGTGTACTACGGCTCACGCTTCCTAGTTTTCCGAAAGAGGCTTTTAATTAAGCCTTAATTAAGCTAATATATAATAAGTCAAATATAAATGTTCTAAGAACTTTTGGTCTGTAGACGGGATGTTGGGGAACCTTGAGCCCGGGATTGACTGTCGTGGTCTTGGTCCTTCGGGATTTTATACGCTCTGGCTGTGGTTAGACCAGGAAGGTCGGTGTGAGTTAAACTTTAGTTGAACTCGGGTTGGTAACTCCCTTAAATTACTAAGAGAATGATGGTAGATTTAACTCTCGTTATTACAAACAGTGAATTATAGGAAGGTAAACAAATACCGGATCAATATACTGTTACCTTTGGAATTTGAGAACAGGCGACGGGGAAACTTAAACAGTTTGAGTTGTGTCCATAAATGATTGAGGAACCTGATGACATAGGCGACAGGCCATAGTATGCTCGCTTCCTAGTCTTTTATGTCAAACTAAGCCATTTGATCATGATGACGAAGTTGTGTGCCAAAAAGTAAGTGTTATATTATCGGTATTGATACCGATATGACCCATGGTTATTTTAATAACCATAGTCATGTATAAATTAAGTGGCTGAATGTGTCATGGTCATGAATATAGTCAATCTGACTGTTGGTCAGTGCTATGAAATTAGGGGAACCTTTCTGGTGGATCTTAAGAATTCCGAAGGTGCGTTGGCCGACGCTTTATATTGGTCCTAAGTTTTGGAACACCTTAGAATTAAGCCTTCACGGCAGGGGTCTACGTTAAACACATAGAGGATTTCTATCCGTCTGTCTGTGATCACGATAACAACCGTAATTTTAAAGCTATCGTAACGAAATGTAATATATTATATATTACTAGTATAAAAGCCTGTCCTACGACAGGTCCTACGCACACTTCCTTTTTGAAGCCTTTTGCCGAAAGCACTTTTTATTTTTAAAACTCAATTTTTTATACAATTGATTTTTGCAAAATACAAGATAATGCTTTTATTGAAGCAGAGTTGAAAAATTAGTTCAATTAATTAGTAACGCAAAAAGTCGAGTTTAGTAACAATCATATTCATACACAACTTTACAAACTGGCCTTGCAACCTTCATATATGTAGCAATTCAGGTGTAGTTTTGCGGCTGATACAATTATATTTTTTTGGTACAATCGACTCAAAAGAATTTCATTTAATTCATCATAACTTTTTCAAAAATTTACTGTTGTAAGAATCCAATATTGTCACTGATAAGTATCAAATACATTTTCTGTGCATACTTTCAGGCTTAACATTTTCAGGCAGAACAGTGTGTCTTGTAAAATTACTTTACTGTCAATAAATAATTACAAATTGAGAGATACTCTGTGCGGAGCAGCATGCGTGCCTTTTATGTATAAAGATGTGCATACTTTCAGGCTGAACAGTTTGCGAGATATTGGACACGGAGCAGCGAGCTTGTCTTTTATATATTAAGATTATTAAATACATATAATATATGTATTTTATATATATAACTAGCTTAAACCCGGCGCGTTGCTGCCGCGGCCCCGTTACCAAACGCGAATAAAATGTTATCAGTGAAACTGTATATGTAAATTGTGGTCGAATTCCATGGCTGTGAGACAAATAACTCAAAAGCTGTTGAATTTTTCAAATTTAGGTTGTATGGGAGGTTCTACGCCCCTTGTTCAACGGCATACAAAGTTATCAGTAAAACTGCATGTGCAAATCGTGTTCGAATACTGAATTCCAAGGCTATGCGGCCTATAATTCCAAAGCTATTCGATATCGCAAAGTTCGGTTGCATGGGAGGTGCCACTCTCCTTTGTCTAACGCCCATAAAATGTTATAAGTGAAACGAAACGTGTAAATTGTGGTCGAATACCGAATTCCAAGGCTGTGCGGCCTATAACTCCAAAGCTTTTCGATATCGCAAATTTCGGTTGTATGGAAGGTGCCACGCCCCCTTTTCCAACTCCCATAAAATGTTATCAGTAAAGCGGCACGTATAAATTGTAGTCGAATACCGAATTCCGAGGCTGTGCGGCTTATAACTCCAAAGCTATTCGATATCGCAAATTTGAGTTGTATGGGAGGTGCCACGCTCACTGCGGGTAGGAGAGTGAAATATACTTTACGACCTATTCTCATACCTACCAAATATACATACAAAATTTAATGAGAATCGGTCGAGCCGTTTCGGAGGAGTTCTGCCTCAAACACTGTGACACGAGATTTTTATATATAAGATATTATATATAAAACATGAAATTTATATAAAATTATATATATACAATGTATAATATACTTTTATATTCTCTCTCATTCTGTTGCAATATAAATCCTTTAAATGCATACGTTTGTCTCGTTTTACTGTCGCTTTTTCGTTTCATAGAGTATCAAATCACAACCATACTAAAGAAGTTTTTAGAGATACTTTTTTTTTTTGAATTGAAGTAAAAAATATAAAACGTTTCACAAATGCTAATATGTTTATGCAAAGTTCTAAATATTATTTAAGACTTTGCAGGCTGATATCTTTAAAACTATATAAAAAGTCCTAACATTTCAAGACTTTCAAAAGATACGTTCAAAAGATATGGTTATAGTATAAACTAAAAAACAAAAACAACCATTTCTAACAATTTAGCTCTAGCTTCTAAATTCGAGCTGACGGCGAAAACAGACATTAAGGGTTTTCATGCAAAGTGGCAGGCTTCTAATTTGGGCAATTAGTTATTTTTATCAGACAGGTTGTATGAACAGCCCTTAAAGTCGATTGTGCATTTGCAGCATATAAGTCAGCTTTGCGATCTGTCAGCGATGCGTTCCATTTAAACGGGGACGATTTTCGGATTGTTTGCTTGTTTTCTGAAATTTTTAGAATTAAATCTTTATTAGTTTTGCTCAAATTATAACTTTTCCTTCAAAAAAGAAAACAGCTGATTGATCATATAAGTTTGCCACCTCGTTTGCTCACCTAAATCGAAGAGCAAATTTATCTGGTTTGTGCAAAAGCTTTTTCATACGAATTTTGACAGTTCATTTATAAGGCTGATAAACTTATAAGGTTTATACCATTTATAAGGGTATTGCCCATTTGCATGAAAACCCTTATTGTTTCTAAAATCAAATATGCGTACCATTTTTAGCTCTTTCATGATGCAGGCGTTCAGACAATGGATTTCCTCACTTTCTTTAGTTGTACTAGCAATTAGGTCCTTTAAAGTATTTACGTCTGTTATATTATATACATATTATTATAAGCTATGATGAAATTGAACATTGTTTTGTATTTTTTATAAATAATTAAGACTTACTGACTGTGCTTTTTAAACTAACTTTACACGTTTTTGCTGCGTTCATTAAGTTTTCTTCCCATTTTTTTAATAACTTTTTATCCGGTTCTGAAGCAGTGTCAGTGACAAAGCCTAGCAAGCAAATTATAAAAATTATGAAGAACTTTGCCATTTTTGAGGAAACTTTTATATTTATACCAAATGGCAGATTCGTAACTGATCAATCTTTCAAGTACCAATTGGGTTTTATAGTTTATTGTTGTAGTTCAAAGATTTGTTTTTTGTTGGCCTCGTAAGCAATTTTTTCGCTTTAACAACTACAACTAATTGCTGATAAATTTAAAATATTTATTTTATCAATACAAAAGATTATAAAAAATATTTTCTTAACCCCACCATGACTTATTAAATGTGCTATTCTTTTAAGGTTTAATTAGAAATATCACATGCCAACAAAAAAAAAAAAATACAGACTTACAATCTACAGGCTGTAAAATTAGGTTCATATCAGCCGTTGCTATCTCGTTTGAAATAATAATTGTAATAATAACAATATTCTCTATATATTATGGCGTAAACTTTTTTTGTCAAAATTTTGGGGCGCTGAAGCGGAATTTGAAAGTTTGCCACAAAAAACATTTTTAAGAATTTTTTCAGAGATCGTTCAAGGTTGTTTTTTCCAAAAAAGTAGTTCTTTCATATAATAAAGGGTGATCTTTTAAGAGCTTGATAATTTTTTTTTTTAAAAAAACGCATAAAATTTGCAAAATCTCATCGGTTCTTTATTTGAAACGTTAGATTGGTCCATGACATTTACTTTTTGAAGATAATTTCATTTAAATGTTGACCGCGGCTGCGTCTTAAGTGGTCCATTCGGAAAGTCCAATTTTGGGCAACTTTTTCGAGCATTTCGGCCGGAATAGCCCGAATTTCTTCGGAAATGTTGTCTTCCAAAGCTGGAATAGTTGCTGGCTTATTTCTGTAGACTTTAGACTTGACGTAGCCCCACAAAAATTGTCTAAAGGCGTCAAATCGCATGATCTTGGTGGCCAACTTACCGGTCCATTTCTTGAGATTAATTGTTCTCCGAAGTTTTCCCTCAAAATGGCCATAGAATCGCGAGCTGTGTGGCATGTAGCGCCATCTTGTTGAAACCACATGTCAACCAAGTTCAGTTCTTCCATTTTTGGCAACAAAAAGTTTGTTAGCATCGAACGATAGCGATCGCCATTCACCGTAACGTTGCGTCCAACAGCATCTTTGAAAAAATACGGTCCAATGATTCCACCAGCGTACAAACCACACCAAACAGTGCATTTTTCGGGATGCATGGCCAGTTCTTGAACGGCTTCTGGTTGCTCTTCACTCCAAATGCGGCAATTTTGCTTATTTACGTAGCCTTCAACCAGAAATGAGCCTCATCGCTGAACAAAATTTGTCGATAAAAAAGCGGATTTTCTGCCAACTTTTCTAGGGCCCATTCACTGAAAATTCGACGTTGTGGCAGATCGTTCGGCTTCAGTTCTTGCACGAGCTGTATTTTATACGGTTTTACACCAAGATCTTTGCGTAAAACCTTCCATGTGGTCGAATAACACAAACCCAATTGCTGCGAACGGCGACGAATCGACATTTCACGGTCTTCAGCAACACTCTCAGAAACAGACGCAATATTCTCTTCTGTACGCACTGTACGCATTCGTGTGGTTGGTTTAATGTCCAATAAAGTAAACTGAGTGCGAAACTTGGTCACAATCGCATTAATTGTTTGCTCACTTGGTCGATTATGTAGACCATAAATCGGACGTAAAGCGCGAAACACATTTCGAACCGAACACTGATTTTGGTAATAAAATTCAATGATTTGCAAGCGTTGCTCGTTAGTAAGTCTATTCATGATGAAATGTCAAAGCATACTGAGCATCTTTCTCTTTGACACCATGTCTGAAATCCCACGTGATCTGTCAAATACTAATGCATGAAAATCATAACCTCAAAAAAATCACCCTTTACTTGTGCTTTCTACCCAGAACGAGTGCCTTACTGAAAAATATAATGTTTCAACAATCTTATTTGGAAAGAAAAATTTTCAAATTTTATTTTCGTGGGCTTGAAATTCGACCTGTTTTTTAGGACGGAGGGTCAAAAAAGGTTTTTTTTTAAATGTTGCTGTTTTGTGTTTAAACCTTAAATTTCTCCAAATTTTCGCACTCTATATAATATCTCAGTATGCAGTTTTTAATAGCATTAAATCTTAAGTAATAAAAGCAAAAAACGTTAGTTTATCTTTTTTATTTACCAAAGTTGTGCGCATTTAAGGTTTCGAAAACATGTATTTTTTCCGTCGATTTATTAGTGTGAGCAACGATTTTATACATAATAGTTATAAAGTCTTTGGTATGAGGTTGGTAGAAAAATTTTAATTTAAGCCAAAAACAATTGAAAAATGTTAATATTTTTATAATTTTCATTCTTTTTTAACTCTTACTTTGCATCCATACTCAACCACCTGTGCATATTTAATTTTACCTTTAACTAACGTAGTCGAAAGTAGTCTTGTTTTGCTGGGAAGTCGAATGGTTTCTCCAGCATGCCACATATCTTTATTTTTGACTGAAGTTTGATACTCGTGCATTAAATCTTTATGAGTATTTTTTTTATAAACTTACTAATAATGAACTTAAAGCAGCAAGCTTATTTTGTCACAAGATGCTAACTTAAATATACTAGTAAGCCTGTGTGGCCAAAATCAAACATACCTAGATTTTATTTAAAGCTCTTGAATAGATTTTCAACTGATAAAAATTAAAATAAAATTAATGTTGGCCTTTTGCAATAAACGTGGTATTTCTTATTAAAGTTTGGTGTAAATTTTTAAAAATAAAAAAATTTTTCGACCAACAGTTTAGAAATCTTTTTTCAACTGTAAGAAATCATTCCAGTATCACTTTGATATTGAATGTATCAAGTCATAGTATTATAATTTAATTATAAAAGATGATTCATCAGTATAAAATGTTCATAGCTATTAGCCGATAGGTGGCGCTAAATACCTCACATATTTTTAGGCATATGCTGATAAAGGGTGTTTTTTATAGAGTGATACAAGTTTAAATCATAATAAAACATAGTAATATATTTTTAATATCAATGAAACGGACTTTAATGGATGGATTTTTATGACATTAATTTTTAAATATGGTTTCAGCCATGTGGCCGCCACGGCTGGCGCGTACAAGGTGCAATCTGGAACACTAATTTTTACAAACTTTTCGCAGCATTTGCGGCCGTATCTCGCCGATAACTCTTCGAATGTTGATTTCCAGGTGTTCAGTTGTTTGTGGTTTATCGACGTAGACAAGTGACTTCACATAACACCAAAGAAAATAATCCAATAGGGTTAAATCACACGACCTTGGGGGCCAATTAATTGGGCCATTTCGTGAAATTATTTTTTCGTCAAAAGTTTCCTTGAGTAAATCAATTGTAGCGCCCGCTGTGTGGCATTTGGCTCCATCCTGTTGGAACCACATATCAGCAAGATTAATGCCAGCTAATTGAGGTAAGAAAAAACTTCGAATCATGTTCCTATACCCTTCACCATTGACAGTAACATTTGATCATCATCGTTTATGAAGACATATGGGCCAATGACTCCGCCAACCCATAAAGCGCACCAAACAGTAATTTTCTGTGGATGTAATGGTGTTTCGACAAAAGCTTGTGGATTGTCCTCACTCCAAATACGACAATTCTGTTTATTTACGTACCCATTCGACCAAAAATGAGCTTCATCGGAAAATAAAATTTTCCATGGAAATTCAAAATCAATATCAATTTGATATTGCGGCGCATACGATGGTCGTTTGGCTTTAATTCCTGCACAAGTTGAATCTTGAAAGGTTTTAAGTCAAGATCTTTTCGTAAAATCTTCCATAAAATGGAAGGACACAACTCCAGTTGCTGAGAACGACGACGAATTGATTGATTAGGATCATCGTCAATGCTTTCCTGTACAGCGGCTACAGATTCTTCAGTGCGCCCTGTTCGGCGTCTCACGGGATGCACATTATCAGTAACAGTAAATGTGGTCTGAAAACGATCTATTGTTCTGCGAATTAGCAGCTCTGAAGGACGATTATGTACGCCATAAAATGGACGAAGTGCACGATAAGTTTGACGAACAGAACCATTATTTTGATTAAAAATTTCTACAATTTGCACGCGTTGCTCTGGTGTAAGTCAATCCATCATAAAATGTCAAAGTAAATTAAATAAAAAACAACTATCATCTGTTAAATGGGTGGACAAATAAAGCAATGATGTCAACTCAAAGTTGTATCACTCCATTAGAAACACCCTTGGATTTGTACTTAAAAAGCCTTACGCCGGACAAAATTTGCGTTAGCGTAATATATATAAGATCAGAATTTTAACTGATGAAAAAAACTAAAGGTAACATCGTATATACAAAGGTGGTTGAGTACGGCTGCAAAAAAAGTGTTAAAAAAGAATAAAACTTTATAAAAATATTAAAATTTTCTAATTGTTTTTGATTAAAATTTAACTTTTTCTCCTCGTACTACATGGATACCCTCATATCAAAAGCTTTTTAAACTTTTAATTATAAAATCGTTGTTCATGCTAAAAAATCGACCGAAAAAGAACATGTTTTCAAAACTTTAAATGCGTATAAATTCGGTAAAAAAAGATACGTTAACGTTTTTTTCTTTTGCTTACTTAAGATTGAATATTGCTTAAAACTACACACTAAGATTTTATATTAAGATCGAAAATTAGGAGAAATTTAAGTTTAAAACAAAAAAACAGATGCATCGGTGGACACACGAGAGAAGCGAAGCTTATCTGCAGATTCATAAGTTTAATATTTTAATGGTTTTTATAATAAAAAATTTTTAAATACCATTAAGTTAACTAAAAAAATAATATTCCCACCAGTAAATTGTATTATCTTACATTATTATTTGCACTAATATTGAATTATTTTTGCAAATATTTTCAATTATTATTATGGAAATTTATTAGTGAAATGATTGGTTTTTAATATCTAAAATAGCAAACGTATATTGAAGATATAATGCAGGCCAGTAAATGCAGGGTTTTGATTAAAAAAATATTGATAGTTTTTGATTAAATGTTTGCTCCCCTATAGACCAAATTTTTGACGCCATAGACTAAAAATAGTCGATTTTATATAAAAATGAAGTCTATAAAATTTCGTGCCGGTTAAAAGAATTTTAAAACTAGCTCAAGAAACCAATAAATGGAGAACCGTTGTACAAGAGTTCAAAATATCCATTGAAGTAATTTTTTTTTAAAAAACAGGTAAGCCTTTCGTTTTTAATATAATTGATGTTCAAAATGAGTTAACAAACGTAAAAATCAGATTAAAAATACCAGAGTTGTTATATTTTACTTTTCGAAAAATGTTATTTTTATCTTGTTTCAATAAAAAAATTGTTGAAAAATTTTTTGAAACAACACTTATTACAAATGACTGAAAAATTGCTTTTGAAGATATTTGAACAAAAGGGACTAATTTCCATACAAGTTTTTAGTTTTTGTACAATATTTAATCAAACGGTCTTATCAAATTTTTTTGAAAGACTTAATTACAAGTTCCCTTTAAGGTAAGAAACTGCTTGTTCAATGAATGAAAGTCCTCAATGAATCCTCATTACTACAACGAGAAACCGACGAAAAATGTGAATGTATTAAGCCCGACATCCCACCTAGCATTTTATGAAATAATTGATAATTTTCGAGTCTTTTTTGAGTCCTCTGCGCGATCAGAAACAGTCATAAATGCGCTCATATTCTGATTATAAAAGATTGTTTTGTCGGGAGAAAATGGTACCCTACCCGCGACTCTTCTTGAAGAGTCTTTTATTATCAGCTTTTTTAAACAGTTTCGAGTCTTTTTCGAGTGATTTTTCAATCATATTTCTAATAATTTTCGAGTCTTATTCGAGTCGTTTTTCAGTCGTATTTCTAAGCATGAGCGAGTCCTTTTAGAGTAGTTTTTCAGTCGTATTTCCAAACATTTCCGAGTCTTTTCCGAGTCATTTTTTAGTCGTACATCTAAACATTAGCGAGTCTTTTTAGAACCATTTTTCAGTCGTATTTCTAAACATTTTCAAGCCATTTTTCAGATTTATTTTTAATCGTTTGCGCTAAAAGAAAAAGATATATTTAAAAAGATATTGTAAATAAGAATATTTAATTGAATACAAATTTAAAGGACGCAAATAAAGAAATAAAACTATTTTTTTAAAAAATCCATTTTTACATGTTAAAATGATATTTTGAAATTATACAAATTAAACAAATTAAATGTAAGAAATCCATATAATATATAACAAAAAATCAAAACTAACAAGAACTGAATAACAATTAAAAATTCAATTTGTATTCTTTCTTTTTGCCACCCTGTCCTTAGCATGCACAAAATGCTTTTGTAGTACACCGTTCATATCCTTATCTGTTCTTTTGAATTTAAGATGGCAAATATCTAAGATGAAAAATATTAATTTCCTTTTTCAATAATATAAATGTGTACCTACTTTTAATTGCTGTAATAACGTAGCACTTTTCGGCGCTTGGCGAGTGCTGGTCCCCTTCCAGCTGTAAGCAGACGCCAATTCGTCAGAAAATACTTTTCGAACGGCTGCTCTTAAAAATTGTGCGGGTCCATCACCGCCTGTTTTTGCAATGAACTTTTTCTGAAATTGTTCATAATTTATAACTAAATTGATATGTCAAGATATAATACAAGTACAAGGGCGTAGGCAAGGGGGGAAGGTGTAAGACCTTATACAATTTTTTCTACAATATCTTTCATTTATGCATTTTACGAGTCAATAAAAATAGTTTAAAATAAACCCCTCCCCCTTCCCCCATGCCTACACCTTTGAATACTTACAAATTGTTTAAGCGTTTCCTCATTGTTTTGTATCTCGTCTTCAAATTTTTCTAAATCGTCAATAACGGCCAAAGGAATTTTTTGTGCATCTTTAAATTCATCGATTGATATGTTGTCATTGTGGTAGTTTCTGTTTTCTAGCTTAACAGCGATGACCTCCTCTGTCAATTTGGCAAATGCCCGTTTGTTTCCATCCTTTAATTCTCTGATTTCTTGTTTTAAATTTGAAATATCAGTCTTAAGGGACTTTATCTCGTCTAGTATAAGACTTAGAAAGCTGTTGGACTGAAGGACGTTGACATTTTGCACTAAACAATGGTTTTTTGTCTAAATTTAAAAGTTATATATATATATATATATATAATTTTTTATTTACATGTTGTTAAGTTATTGGATTGGGTGTGTTGAAAATCTCCAGAGGAGAATAAACTATTCTGCGACATTGCCAATTAAAGGTATGAAAAAATAACTGCTATCTAACGAATCACGTAAGCATATAACTTTTTTATTTATTTGATTTAAAGATAATTCAATTTTACTATCAGAAGCAATGTCAGCCACCCAATATATGTTTAAATAACTTGATTCCATTGGTTGCAAAAAAAGAGCCGTCAAATTTTTTACTTCCATTCCGAAAAAACAGGACCATTATGACAATTATTTATTTCTGTTATTTTAACAATTTTATCCTGAACCAGACAAAAGTTTTCAGGGTGTCGCAGAGAAAAAAAGAAACCATTACAGTTTAAACTTTTTCATTTATAATTTTCCCAAACAATGTAGATAGCTTATGTTCTTCCTCCTTTTCTATATGATAGCTGATTTCAACATGTCTTTTATAAATTTGCGCGGCAACACTACCTCCCTTCCTAACTTTGCGCTTAATTTTTTGCAGATGGTTTTCAAATTTAAAGGCGCTTATTTCATCTAAAGATCCATGAAGTTTCGCATCTTCGTTAATATGCAACAAGGCGTGAAAATTATATGTAAGAAAACACGAATTATTTAATGTTGGAATCTCATTCACAAATGATTTCAAGAGTTTTTCAGCGCAGGAGTTATTATTCTTGCAGTCATTTTTATTTAAAAGAATCCTCAAAGCTAAGGATAATTTAAGAATTGAGCATATCTCTCTGACCCCTACTCCGAGTAACAATCTTGACGCGATGTAGGGGCTTAAGTTGCAATGACACAATACTGCCGGTTGGAGTAGTTCCTCCCTGTAGGGCATAACCCTACAGCTCAGCAGAGCCTGCATCTTTTGTGAAGCGACAACTAAAAGTTACTCCCCCCTAATCCAGGGTGTCATGCGCACCGGCCCATTGGATGGTTTGCAGTCAGGGGGTATACCGACTGTATTGGAACGGAGCCTTCATGATAACAGGCCGCCTCATGAAGTAACTGTGGCCTTACCATGGTATGCGGGCTCTGGCATGGTCGACCACCCTTTCCCAGCCATAAAACATAGACTGCGACGCTTTTGTCCTCGGACACGAGCTACCGGTCGAACCCAAAATATGAGTACAACAAAAAAAAACAAAACACAACAAACAGGAAGACTTGCGGGGAGTCACCGCAAGCAGAGCAGCAGACCTCATGGAACAGAGATTCCAAGAGGAAGGTCATCGGCAAGGCACCAAACCTAGGAGAAATCCTCCTCCGCCAGCCAGAACACAAGTCAATAGGACTGTACGCAGCAATGATCAGGTGGAGCATAGAATCCATAATGATCACAGACACTGCAGCACACAGATGAGGAGGCACCAGTACGGCAAAGATCGAGTGGAGCATACCATCCACAGCGGTCAAAGGCCTAGTACCAGCCACCAAAGAAAAACTACGAGCCCCAGGAGATCACATCCTGTCAAAATTCCCCCGGAAGAACACCGGGATGATACGACGTCGGCTTCAAAAAGTATCCCAATCACGGAAACTGCGTCAACATCCAAGGATGCGGCACAGAAAAGGGAATTAGAAGAAGGGCAAAAACACAAGCCCTTCCACAGTAGACGTCGCCGTGTCCACCTCCCTCAGCGCGGGGAGCCAGGAGGGCTAGACGACCCACTAAGAGTCGGCCTTAGTGGAGCAGGTGTAAGATGGTATCTGCGCTATCTGGAACAGGGCATGGCACCCGAAGTAGCTCATGAAAGAGCGGTAGAGCATCGGGGTAAAGCTGGCGAAGCACCGGTACCAGAGGCAACGAAGAGGAGCTGTAGCGAGATAACGCCTCCTCAACGTCCAGAGAGCAAGAAGGCCAGAATAGCTCCTGGAAGCAACAGTAGGTCAGTGCCAGGGGCTAAGGTACCCGAGCCAGAACCGCAGAAAAATAGGAAAAGCTATGCAAGCATAACTAAGGGCATCCAAATAGCGGTTTTGCCCAAAGAATACCCCCGGCAAATGCTAAGTCCGGATGAGCTCTCGGAGCTAGAAGAAGCCATACTGAGCGAAGTAGTGAAGGGCTGGTCCACCAAGCTACAGTTTGAGGGAATTCACTTTCGTCCGGGCATGTTACTGGTCGACTGTTCGAATCCCTCAACAGCAGAATGGCTGCGAGCAGCAGCACCAAAGCTCGAGCAATGGAAAGGGCTAGAACTTATGGCTTGCCTAGGGGAGGAGGTCCCAAAAGGGCATACTATTAGAATGTTCTTGCCAAGAAGTTCAAGCACGGAGATCAATAGATCGATGGGACTAATTGCCGCCCAGAACGATGGTCTCAATACAAAGTATTGGAAGATATTGAGCTCCAAGGATGAGGGAAGTGGGCATATGCTCACGTTCTCAATAGATAGGGAGTCACTTGAGACTATCAAGTCAAGGGGCTCCACTATCAGCTTCCGCTTTGGAACCATTCCGGTGTTGGGCACAAAATCGCCACCAACGACCAAACCGGTCAAAGCAGCAACATCCACAGCTGCAGCGCCCACAGCTGTAACGTCAACAGTGGTAACGTCCACAGAAGCCACATCTGCGACTCACAATGAAGGAAAAGACGCAACGCCACCAATACAACTAACTGGTGAAGTTGTTACGGAGAAGTTCGCCTCCGTCTCGGTCATCACCGCAACACCTTCAATCGGAGATCAGGCAGAGGGCATGAACCTCGCCGCTCTCTCGATTGACGGTTGTAAAAGCGAGACTTCAACTGAGGTAGTAGCAGCGCTGCCTGAAGAAGATCGGGGCAGCAGCCCAGTGCTATGACGATCGGCACAGTAACCAGCATGAAATTTGCCCAGGTAAACCTCCACCATGCAAAAGCTGCTTCGGCAGTTATTGCTCGGAGGTTTACCACAGAACAACTGGGCTTCGTGCTGATCCAAGAACCCTGGTGCTACAGGGGAAAAATTAGTGGCCTCTACTGCAAAGAGGGTCGGGTAACTTGGGATCAGAGAACAATCAATCCCAGAGCATGTATTCTAATGCAGAAAAATATTAATTATATTTGTCTTTCAGAATTTATGACGCGGGACCTTTCAGTTATCGAGACTCACATCGAAACTGACGGCAAGCACCGCGCCATAGTGATCGCATCCGCTTACTTTCCTGGGGACGATCTCAACATTCCCCCAGCGGAGATAAAAAGACTCGTGGAGCATTGCAGGAAAGAGCACCTTCCACTAATCATCGGCTGTGACGCCAACGCGCACCACACAATTTGGGGAAGCACCGACGTCAACACCAGAGGTGAGTACCTTTTAGAATTTCTTTTAAGTAGTAATCTAGACTTTTTCGATGTGGTGGTAACACCTACCTTTGTAACTAGGGCTAGAGAAGAGGTCTTAGATCTCACCATAGGAGGTCCAGATGTGGGGGGTATGATTAGGGAATGGAGGGTATCAATGGAACCTTCAATGTCTGACCATAGAATAATAGAGTTTAGATTTGGGGCGAAATGTCAAGAGACAGAACCCAAAAGAAACCCAAGAAATACCAGTTGGGACACATACACCAACAACCTGAAAGAAAACCTACAGAACGTAAAAGCTAGGAGTAGAATTAGTAACATCCTAGAACTTGAATGCTATGTAGAGCAAGTAAACAATGCAGTATATAATGCCTACGAATCTAGCTGTCCAACAGGGCACAAGGCAAGAACAAAACATACTCCTTGGTGGAGCGCTGAGCTGACCAGACTCCGGAAGAAGGTGCGATGCAGCTTTAATGCCGCAAAGCGCAACGGAGAATGGCACAACTACACGGCGACTCTGACGGAGTATAATAAAGAAATCAGGAAAGCCAAAAGACAGAGCTTTAGAACCTTCTGTGAAGACATTTCTTCCACGCCAGCAGCAGCCAGGATACACAAAGCAATGGCTAAAGGCAGAGTGGAGACAAGAATGTCACTTCTATTGCCAGACGGAAGCTATACGCTTAGAGAAGAGCAACGAGCCAGTCACCTTCTAGAAACTCTTTTCCCGGGCAGTACACCGGTAACTGAGTATGAGACAGCAGACAGGCAGATTACTCCAAATCAAGAAGAATGGAAACTTGCAACGAGCATTTGCACTAAAGCTCGTCTAGATTGGGCACTCAGAACCTTTAAACCATTCAAATCAGCAGGTGTAGACGGCATCTTTCCTGCACTTCTACAAAAAGGTGCAGAAACTATATTGTCTCACCTAGTCAAAATAACTAGAAGCAGCCTTGTGCTGGGCTATATCCCAAGGAAATGGAGAAGGGCGATAGTCACCTTCATACCAAAAGTAGGGAAAATAGACTACACGCTACCAAAGTCGTTTAGACCCATTTGCCTTACCTCATTTGTACTTAAAACAATGGAAAAGGTAATAGATAACTATATAAGAACTGAGATTCTGGAGAAGGCTCCAATGCACCCCTGTCAACACGCGTATAGGGCGGGCAGGTCTACAGAATCTGCGCTATACCAGTTGGCAAGCAACATCCAGTCAGCTTTCAAAAACAAAGAAACCGTACTCTGTGCCTTTCTAGACATAGAGGGAGCCTTTGATAATACTTCTCACGAGGCTGTGAAGAAGTCTTTACACAAAAAAGGAGTAAATGATATGATCAGCAGATGGATATGCCAAATGCTTAGCACTAGAACTGCAGAAACAAAAGTGGGAAACACCACTATAAGAATCAAAACAACAAAAGGCTGCCCACAAGGCGGAGTCCTTTCTCCACTGCTGTGGAGTCTTGTTGTGGACGAATTATTAACGATGCTAACCGAGAATGGCATAAAATGTCAGGGTTACGCAGACGACATCGCCTTAATAGCGAGAGGGAAGTTCGAGGATAAACTCTGTAACCTGATACAGAGAGGACTGTCAGTAACAAAGGAGTGGTGCAACACAGTGGGATTAAGTATCAACCCAGCGAAAACCACCATAGTACCTTTTACTAACAAAAGAAGCCTGCCAAACCTCCGAACAATGAGAATGGATGGCACTGAAATTCTCTTCAAAGGAGAAGTAAAGTATCTGGGACTTACACTAGATTCAAAGCTTCTCTGGAGAAGACATGCAGAGGTAACTATAAACAAAGCAACGCGCGCACTCATGGTATGTAGGAGCCTGGCGGGGAAAAGCTGGGGTTGTAACCCAATAATTCTCCGCTGGATGTATACCATGATGGTGAGACCCATCCTCACCTATGGTGCAATAGCATGGGCTGAGAGAACCAAGCTAACCACAATGAGGAATATGCTAACAAAGGTGCAGAGACTGGCCTGTGTATGCATCACAGGGGCCATGAGGACATGCCCTACAGCAGCACTAGAAGTAATTCTGGACCTAACACCCTTACACCTTGTCATAGAGGGAGTAGCCAAGCGAACTCTGTTGTGCATTGCAAAAGAGGGGACAGGTTGAGGTAAAACTATCAGCAGTAGAGAGAAGGAGGATATTGCAAAGCACACTCCCTACATCGATCTACCAAGAGACGATATAGTAAAAAGGTATAACTTCGAAAAACACTTCGGAATTAAGCTTAGTACCAAGAAAGAGTGGGACAGCGAGATGATATCGCAAGTCAAGAAACCACACAGTATAGCATGGTATACAGATGGGTCCAAGACATTGGAAGGTATAGGCGCAGGGGTGTACGGGCCAAGAACCAAGCACTTCGAACCTATGGGGACAACACCCAGTATCTTCCAAGCGGAAATCCTAGCAATACAGCTGTGTGCACAATTCAATCTGGACCGTAAATACAAAGGTCAGGATATAGTTGTGATGTCAGACAGCCAAGCAGCAATCAAAGCATTAGTTTCCTATGAGATATCATCGAGAATAACATGGGAATGCCTAACAAAACTCAACGAACTAGGCAAGAATAACAATGTTACTATACTTTGGGTCCCAGGACACAAAGGAATACAGGGTAACGAAGAAGCCGATGGTCTAGCGCGACAGGGTGCAGCCACAAAATTTATAGGACCAGAACCATTCTGCGGATTGGGCACACATTCTATAAAAGAAGAACTAAGAAGGGAGGAGAGGCATAAACGTTCAAACCTTTGGAAAAGCCTCCCAAAGCTAAGACAATCCAAATTGCTCCTCAGAGATTTTAACACTCGGAGAGCAAAATTGTGCATAAGCTTAGGCAAACCGAATCTTAGGATTCTAACGGGGTTCCTTACAGGACACTGTAAACTCAAATACCACCTGATGAAATTGGGCATAGAGACCGATAGTAACTGCCGTTTCTGTGAAGAAGCAGAGGAGACTCCAATACACCTACTTACAAACTGCGACGCCGTGGCTCGCAGACGTAAACTAGCACTGGGGAATTATGAGCTGAGTCTAGAGCAGGTTTCATCCCTTGAACCTAAGAATATTCTCAAATTCATTAGAGAAATAGGGCTGGATGAAATTCTGTAATCCGCAAACCCAGCGGAGCTTTGAGAAGGAGGTACAATAGATCTCATTTAGGTCGCAGTACGCATCTCCACCACACAACATTAACATTAACATTAGCATATCTCTCTGAACTAAAAACTTTTTTCAGTATAAAAGGTCCCGTATAGAGCAAAAAATGCCTTAGCTCTGTTGCCTTCCATCTATCAAGATCTTTCAAGCTTCGAGGTTTCCTTTTAAACTCCCTCGTTATGTTAGTTCTATTAAAATTTAACCCTGTTGAGATAGCTTCAATTTTCCAGGAAGGTAAAGAAAAATCTTCACCTTTTTTCTTAACCCAAGCATTCAACAAAGTTCGCATTACGCCTAAACAAACAACGTGCATATAATCCAAACAGCACTGTGATACAATATTTATGTTTAGCATTTCTAATGGAGAAATAGATTGTTTTAAATGATGTTCCGGTTGAAGGCGATTTCTGAAGGAATCATTGCTTCTAACCGTGCTCTCGCATTCTCGCGGAAAAATAAGATGATGTTTAAAAATTTGCCCTTTTCGTGTACACCGTCCACAAGAAAAGTATCCACTATGCCTCTTTGTTCCTAATATAAAGGACTTTGCAGGTGCATCCATTACAAAACAGCGTACAATAATTTGGAAAAAGTTATGAGCGAAAACTAGCCCATCTTGCATAAGTGTATTTAGCTCTGATATAAATTCTTGTAAGAAATCGGTTGCGCATTTTGGCTTTGAAGTACCTTCATATACGCCAACAAGGAATACATAACTAGAACATGTATTCCTTGTTGGCGTATATGAAGGTACTTCAAAGCCAAAATGCGCAACCGATTTCCTACAACACTGGTCAGTATGGGCCAAACTTGTTTAGAGCTGCTTTTAAATAGTGGCAGGCCATCAATACTAAAATTTAATATTAAATTTGGTAATCTCCAATCATTTCAACCAAGAAATCAGTTAAACCGTTTTTTAGTCCGTAGTGAACATATGTTCCTTCTCCAACTTTTCTCTCAATAACAGAACAAGGTGTTTTTAAAATGGTCCTACCATCTTGTGGGACTTTAAGATTGCATTTTCTCAACAACAATAAAAGTGCATTAAGTGCAACAAAACTTATTTCAAATTGTGTAGCCCATTTAGCCAGTCCTTCGCACAAATCAAATTCATTTTCTTCACTTTCACTATCAGAAGAACATATATCACTTTTATCACTTAAATTGATATTATGAAAACGGATTTCAATATTTAGTTGGTGTAGTTCCATCTGCCTCTGTACATTTTCTTTTAAAATTACATTTTAATTTTGGGGGGACATTAGTTTTTTCGCGTCTTTTTTAGCCAATCTTTTCAATTGTTTGGCTGACATTACCTTTATTTGTATAAACTTTTTACTTTCAATTTGCTATATGACTTAGTGCAATCTTTTTACACAACGACCTTCATACCACGATTAGACTGATATAACAAAAATACAGAACTTGACAGGTGCTTAAAAATTTTTTAAAAAAATATGTAACGGTTCGAAGAAAGCCTACTGATACACAAAAGCTAAGCCAACAGAAAAACAGTCACATTTCAATCCGCTGCATGATCAATTTACGATTGTTCTACATTTGTTATTGTTTTTCAATAAATCACTTTTGAAGCGCAAGCGCGACTCATTTTCAAGTTTTTTTTTAATCGCGGAAGCTATTAATCAGTTTTCCATCATCAAAAGTGATCGAAAAAGACTCAGTAAGGTGATATTTTTTAAAACAATCTTCTAAATGCTAGGTGGGATAGGGCTCTTACGTGTTTAGTGAATTAATTATTTCTGTGAAAACCTCTTATGCATATTTTATTGTCGCGTTCATTTTATAAAATGCTTAAAAATCTTATCATAAATGCCTATTTATTCAGTGACTGCACATAAGGACATATTTTTAAATTTGAAATCTCTATAACTTATTATTATTGTTATATATTATTATTTATTTTAAAAAAGAAATAAGAACAGTTCTTTTGCATGCCAAATGTACAATGGATATAACAACATTTAAGACACAAAATGAAAATAAATATTACAAACTGCTATTAATCAAATATAGTAGTTGTTATTCTCAGAATTGTAAGCACAACAAAAAGTAGACTTTTTTCAGTTTTCTTCAACTTCATACAATGTCGAAATAAGCTCTTTTGAACAACACTCACCAAATACAAAAAATTGTGCGATTACATTGCTTACTCAATCCCCAAACATACGAAAATGCAAAAAAATACTACAAAAAACAAAACTCGGATCAAAATGTTATAGCTGTTGAAACTTGATGTTTTTCAAAAATCCTCAAAGCGCCTGTGTTTGAGCATTTCAAACACAAAAATAAAAAAAAATCATAAGAAATTTAAAAAAACTATATTTATCATTTAAAATTTTTTTAATAATTTTAAAAAATATTTCTGATTTTAGTTTTAAAAAAAATTCAGTACCAATTTATGTAGTAATTTTAAATATTTTGAAATAGCAACTCTACAACATAACCAAAGTAAATTATAACAGGTAAACAATTCAATTGACTAAACTAGTGATTAATACACTTATTAAATTTTTCTGTTCTAGTTATTAATTTTTTGGGGAAAAAACAGCAAAGAATGTGAATGGACAATCTTGATCACAAATGTATTTAGTTGGATCTGCGACCACATTAATAGCAATTTGAAAATCAAGAGTTTTTATTGTTTTTATAAGTTGAAATGAGTGTGGCGATATTGTTGTATTTCGCAATTAAGGTTGCGATGTCTTAAGCTTTAATAACAGCATCCTGCAGCTCCTCTTCCGCTACATACGCTTGTGCTCCTTGTGGTGTACCAATCATGACAGCCGCACCATCGTAACCCTGCCCGAACATGAAATCGCAATCTATGCCGAAGTCCTTATATTACACAGTACGACAAAATCAAATTTTTTTGAGTACACATGAGAAATGTTAACAGAATATGAAAATAGGAAATAAAATAAAGAAAGAAATCCTATGTCTCCGCGATTTGCTGTAGCACGTCAGAGTTTTAAGAAAATCGATTTTTAAGCTTCGAAGGACCATGGAAGTTCACTTGTAATGTAATAATAGTATAAAAATTTTTATAAAAACAGAATGGGTGAATCGATTTTAATGCTTGAGCCAGTTTTGAACAGTGAATTAAATTTGGATTTTTTTTTTATTAAAAAACAATTTTTTTCTACGCTAGATGGCGCTTTAATTTTCATGTAAAGTTAAAAAATAACCAAAAATGTACGAAGTTCATTAAAAATACAATGTTGTTAATTTTAAACACAAAATAATAGTTAAGATTTCATATTAATTTTTGTATTTTTACATTACTTTTACATTACATTACATTTTTGGTTATTTTTTAATTGTACATGAAAATTAAAGCGCCATCTAGCGCAGAAAAAAATTGTTTTTTTTATAAAAAAAACATTCAAATTTAATTCCCTTTTCAAAACTGTCTCAAACACTAAAATCGGTTCACCCATTCTGTTTTATACAAATTTTTATAATAGTATTACATTACAAGTGAACCTCCACGGTCCTTCGAAGCTTAAAAATCGATTTTCTCAAAATTCTGACGTGCTACAGCAAAACGCCGAGACACGTATTTCTTTATTTTAAGCCTATTTTCAAATTCTGTTAACATTTCTCATATATACCAACCACTGTCGTACTGTGTTATCTATGATCTGAAAGCATAGGTCTCAATTCAGTTCAAAATGGAGGTGGCTTGCAACTTTTTACGCTGTTGCGTTGTAGTTGCCTTAATGCTAATATATTAGATTTTTATACTTTCTAGACCCTAACGGGGTTTTAATCTCCTAAAATCTCCCCTTGTCTACGGGCCTGATGTAATGTCATCGATATTTCTAGCAAATATTACACCAATATTTGTCCCTAATCGTGTTGTACAAATATTTGAATCGCTTATCATTCGCAAATTGTATTTATCAAAACGGCATTGTTTAAAGCCTATAATTTTTATGAAATTGATTTTTTTTTAATATATTTCATAATTATAGTCTTTCTTCTTTCTGGCGTTATTTTCACTTCTACAGCCGTTTTAGTAGGCATCAGGGTTGCCAACTCATTTTATTGCTCAAAATTCCCCGATTTTTCATCAAATTATGGATTTTTTAAATAAGATTTTTCGAATGCTTGCTTCATTTGGCAGCTAAGCTGCCAGTGAAAAATAGCTAGTAAGAGAGCAATCGGAGCAGCTGTGTTCGAAAATAAATCTAGAATTCAGAGAGAGTTCAAGGAAAAAATTGGTTTGGTAATAAAAATGCATATTGTTTTAATAGTGATTTCATGCGGATACGAAGTAAATATTTAAAAATTCCGTGATTTTGAGCAAGATACAGCAAGATATTTTGTGCATATGTATCCATGGTATAATATGCCCCCAGCTGATGATTTCAATACGTTTTTGATAACTTCTGTAAAGTAAATTTGATTGTACCGCCATTGGTGCCAAGACACTGATGAAACCGATGAAGAGAGTGGCGAAAGTTGTGCTGTCAATTTTCATGGTCCATACGATGAAGTATTATCAAGCGGCAGTGATTAAAAATTAATGTTTAAATTATAAAAAAGGCCACTTCGTGAATTTGTATGGGAGGTAGGTGGAGTTTTCATTTGACTGTACGAAATGTCAAGCTCAGAATGCATAATAAAAATTAAAATTTATGTGTATAATTTAAAGTCCATATATTAGTTTTTGTTGAATTTTGCTGATGTGGTTTTCACCCGATTTAGCTGAATTTCATACTTAAAGCGGATATTAAAAATCAAAGATCACATACAAAATTTCAAGTACATATATTAAGTTTCGTAGAACTTCAAGAGATTTTACCGTTTTTAATGGGTAATGGGTCATTTTTTATGGGAGGTAGGCGTAGTTTTCACACGATTTGATTCATTTGCGATCTTGATCTTTATATTTCATTACTATAGCTTCAAAATCACGCCTGTAATCGTGTTGACAAACAGACAGACGGACAGACGGACATTTTTTTCTTATTTGAACACATTCTAACTAAAAAAAAGTCAAAAGCTAACTCCGTCTTCTAGGTGCATTGATATCCATTTTCTGGGTAAAATACTACACTGTGCGACGCGAATCAAAAGTTTTATAAATCTTGTAAAAACTTTTTTTTCGTGTTAAGTAAAACAAAATGAAAATTTTTCTCTCAATATAACACTGCAGCTATGTTGTGAAGTTGCTTTCAGTGTGAGTTTTGCTGTCATACAGTATTGATTAATTTTCTTTGCAAATGTCTTGACGGGAGTTGCCAGAATTCAGTTATAAGCATACATTATGTTTTGCAGCCTTGCCAGCTAGCTTACTGTTAAATACTATTAAAAGCGTTCAGACACTGCACGGGTGTTTGACAATTATCCGAGAACCCTTAGTCGATTAAGACGATATAGGTACCAAACGATTTGTTATTTCAACGAAATCATAATAGGCTATTGATATTTTGTCACTACTAGATTTCACGTCTACTATATGCTAAAAGTGCAATATTTAAGACGGTTTTGGTCATACAAGACTAAAATTTGGTAATTTTATTTGTATGGTTACTTTCGGCAGCTGTACCAAAAATTAGTTTCCAAGCCCCCTTAAACCACCCACACATCAATGAAAATGCTATATTTCATACGGTTTTAGTCGTATTATACTAGGTTTTTTTTGCGAAAGTATCTCATTTCGTTTGACAACTGGTTCTTTGTTCTGTCTGTACTGGTTGATATTGATGATGATACAAAATGATTTGTTGTTTGACGTTTTTCTTTGTTTTTAGTGTCTTTGGTGTTTTGTTATACATTCTCCATTGAATGCGTTCGAAGAAGTTTGTAATAAATTTTAAGAACGTATCCAATCTCATTCATTTGTTTTAAATGAGTTGGTTGCAACAGAGACTTTGTTTGGGAAATTTTTTTGTAAATTTCAATTCTGATGACTTCGTTTCTCATTTAGCTGAATGGGCTGAAAATGGTTATTTGGCCCAATCTTAACGTAGTATAAGGTACCCTGCCATAGCCCCAAGAGGCACAATCCCAATTTTTAATTTTGGGATTATGTCATTCTTTATACAGTGACATAGACCCAAATTTTATACTTGGGCAATGTCACTGCTTGCAAAGTGTCATAACCCCAATTGGGATAATGTCACTTTTGAGCCTTAAAATGAAAAAATTTGGAAATTTTGGAAAATTTGGACAGTTCGAAATATATTGTTTTTAGCCAAAATTAATTTCTTTGACTATTTTTTCGTTCAACGTATGTTTGTATTAAGAGCTTAAAATTCCACATCTATACAAATTCATGGCCACTCTCATCTGGTTTAGAAGTTATAGGGGTCCAAATTAAAGAAAATGGGCTAGAAAAACTTGCTATTTTTTTATGAATTGAAAAGAAAATTTATGCTTTTACCTATTCAATAAGCTATTAACCATTAAAATCCATGCATTACTTTTCAAGATAGAACACTTTTATTACATATGGAAGTCCCAACTTTTTTCAATAAACTAAAGCAGTTTAGTTTTTTCTTTAATTTGCACTTCCAGCCTAATATCTCAAAAAATTATAAATTTTCATAAAAAATCGCGCGATTTATAAAAAAACTATAAAAGTAAAAAATTTAGAATTTTGACTTCTTTTTATTTGGGAATATGTCATCCCTTCCATAGTGACATAATCTCAAGTAAAAAATTGAAGTTTGGGAAATTAAAAGTTGGGGTTGTGCCACTTGGGATTATATGATGGCACCGTAGTATTATACTAAAATTTGCTAATTTAGTTTGTAATATTTGAAAATTTTTTTTCAAAGAAATTATTTTTTAAGCTATAGAACATTGTAAAAAGTATAAGAACATTTTGAAAAATAAAATTTTTTCACAAAAACTAAAAGGGGTAGTGGTAGCCCATGATTTTTAATGATAGAAACTGTTTATTGAATTTTGTGTCATAATTAATCAATTTTTGCAGATAAATGATATGTACTATGAGAGAAGATAACTTTTCGACTATTTTTTGAGCACAAGATGGATATATTAAAAGTTTTGTGAAAACAATATAAAACATTGTATTGGTGAAGGTAACGCTTTATCTTTTCTCATTTCTCCAAATTCACTTAATCAACCTTTCAGACAAAGGACATTTGATAAACATCGGATAAATTTGTTTGCAAATTCAAAAATTGAAATTTCAATCGGTTTTTCTCATTCGAATTCTAAAGAAAATGTGTCATATTGAGAAAATCAGTAGTTTTCAAGATATCGCAATAATTTTTATGTCATAATAGCGGGAATTTTTTTCAATATACTAGATACATGTACAAAATATTTTTGAAAAATCTTTCGTTTACCTTTATTTTTATTAATCTACGACTTTTCATAAAAAAAACGCGTTGTACTGAGAAAATCTATAGTTTTCGAGATATAGCCAAAAGTTTCATGTCATAATAATTGAAATTTTTCAAAACTTCAGAAGAATATATTCATGGTCTGAATCTAAGTTAAAAATTTAATTTTTAAATATCAAATTTTAAAATTTTTTTAACCTAATTTTATATAATCCTGTTCTGCAGGACTTATTAAAAAAATCAAAGTACAGAAAACGCCAAGTAACTTTATATCACCATAACAACAACGGCAATTCAAATTACATAAAGCAGTTTTTTAATATTTATATCATTTTTTAAATATTAAACAAACACAACTATTTTTATATTTTGCATTGAAGATACAACAAAATACTTCAATTTTAAGATTTAAAATTTGTACATGGTATTTAATATTTGTATCGCAGGCGAAGCAGTGGTTATTTGCTAGTAAATAAATAAATAAAAATATAAATATATTAATAAATTCAAAATAAATTTATAAATAAATAAATAAAATGATATTGATGAACATTTGTGTGTTATATTTACGAAATAATGACACATGCTAAATTTCATATACCTACGATGATTGCTTCTATTTTTGTCCCTAATCCCAAAAACCTCGTAACACTGTGCGCCGTGCAATTAAAAAAATGTTATAATCTCATCTTTCATCTTTCACCTTTCATTTCTTTCAAAAATAAAAAAAAATCATATATTAAAATTTCTTAATAATTTTGTAATTTTAAAATAAAATCAAATTACCTGTATTGCCATTAACTCACTGGAAGTGGAACCATTTCTATATTGTCTATACTTTTAATATTATTAAAATTATTATAAATAACTTTTTGTTACTCTTTAGCACTGGTTTATAAAATAATAATAACAAATAAAAAAAAACAATTCCAAATAATGAAGATATGATATTTACAGTAAATTCGTACAATTGAGTAGATTCTTTTCGAAAGTAAGTCCACCGCACAAGTAGCACAAAATATTTGGATCGTTCTTACACTGGAATTCTAGCAGTCTTTTACTCATTTCATTTTGTAGTTTATATACATTTTTATTATTTTCTTTCTTTCGCTACGAACTGTGCGCTTCTTTTGTTTGCCACGTTTTTTGCCAGAATGCTAGAATGTTCTTGCTTCTATTTTTTTTATACAACTTGCCAGCGTTGCAGACATATTGCAATAATATCAGGTAGGCTCACGGCTGACTGTGCTCTCAGCCATTAGTGTAAGTTAAAGGCGTTTGTAGCATGTTTGTTTGTATCTTTTATGTTCTTTCTCAAAACACCTGATTTGACACTTTTGCTTTTAGAACAATAAAATTTAAAAAAATGAGTGTACCTACAACAACCCTTACTTCTTATACTTGTTTTGCATTTATATGACAATAAAATAAGGCGAAATGCATAAATAGACAATCACCCAATTTGGGTACTTTTGTTCAATTGAACACAACTTTTCTTTTTCTCAATAAATTTGCTTCAACAATATCTTATTTTTTCAGAAAAGTACAGACTTTGAGCAAAACATATCAAAACTAACAAAATATTTTGATTTCTTAACAAAATTTGCAATAAGTTTTGTTTGTTTTGTTTTTGCAAATTTTTCTAAAAAACACGAAAAATCCTCAAAAATTTAATTTATTTCGCCGAAACTAACAGTTGAATCAAAAACTAATGTTGGCATTGTTTGTAGCGAATTTTACTAACTTTAATTTGATATACTATTTGTTTGATATACGATTGTTGTTGGTTCTCGAGATACATTCTAATAAGATGAAAGAACTTTTTTTTTTAAAAAACTACAGTGAGCAATATCTCGAATACAGAGTGACAAAAACAAATAATGACAGTTTCGGAAGCACCGACAAATTTTACATTAGAAATTATAGTGGCATTCATTGTACATTCTGACTTTAAACCAAGGATATTTTAGAATATCATAAATATATAATAAAAACAAAACCAAAAGAATCATATGTAAACCTTTTCAAGCCCGAAAGAAAAGTACAGCTAAAAAATGAACACAACGAGTTCGTTGCTTAAGTCTTTTGTTTTGCTCATTCAAAACCAGCAATATTTCAACGACAAAAATCGATATAAAGCTTACAATAAAGCTTTCAATCAGAATTCAACATAAGCAAAGCTTCTTATTTTCGAATTTCGCATGTGTACATTTACCGATAACATTTTTCGACTTCGATTTTAATTAAAAATTTGCAAGCAACACAAGCAAGCAGCTCAGTTTAAATTAATACGTGAATGAGCTTATAACGATAAGAATACTAAGCAGCGCAAACGGAAATTTATAAGAAATTAAATTAAATAAAATATTCGCACCAACGCACCCAATTTGCATAAGGAAAAAATAAAATTAAAAATATATCAATTGGAAAAGTCAACATTAAAAAAAAAACAATGACTAATCCCAAAGTGTTTAATACGCTGGCGTTTGCTGCGCTTATGTGCCTGTCAGTTGTATTGATGATCAATGCGCAAGGTAAGCTTTGTGTAATTATTGAATATTATTTTAATTTTTGTTCTTGAGAGAGTTCCAAGCTTTGTTAGTGGTTCGTTAAGCAAATTCGAACACCACAACAATTTACTATTTATTATAATTATTGATGTCAATGAAATTAGCAAAATGAAATTAAGTGTTATTTATTTCAGTAGAAGTGACAATTTCAAACTTTCAGCAATGAAAATTTATGCTGCCAGGCATTTCTGGTATGAATTGTTAAGCTATAAATAAAGACATTGCATTAATAGGTAGCTACAAAGAAAGATTACATTACAACATTTATAACTTCAACATATAGATATTTATGTAGCTATTGTGTAAACTATTTATAGACTGTCGATTGAACGCGGTACTTATATTAAATTGAACCCTCATACTTATCGTAGCTTTTCTGTAATTGTTTTATATACGGTTTATTTTTATGATGTTTTCACTTCTTTTTATTTCTTAAAAAATAATTAAACACAAGTTAAAATTAATGTATTTTTTAATTTTTCAATATTCTCATGGATATAATTGTTATAGGGATTGAAAAAGCCATTCAAAAATAGCAGTGTTTTTGTCTAAGCAATGTGATTCAACACAACTGGATGACGTTTTGCTCATTCATTATGCTGAGAACTAACTTCAGTAATTATCGAGATATGTTGATTTGTCAATAATGCAATTTTCAAAGCTATAGAGATAAATTGAATGCAAATAGTTTTGTTTATACTTTTTTTATTATCATGTTCGTATTATAAGCGCTTGTTAGCCATATAAAATCACTCGTAAACAAATTTCAAAAATATTCTTCGTTATCTTGAGGAAACTATGCACACAGTGAAAAACCCTTTTTAAGTTAAAATAACAAGAACAAAGTTGGCAGGATTTCTCTATAGCTTTAAGCCAAGAAGAATCCCAATTATTTTAAGCGGGAATGTCTTCTTAATAAAAAAGTAATAAAAATCTGTGAAAAATAAGAGGAATATCTTTTTAATAAAAACAAGAAGAAATCTTATAAAATCAAGAAAAAATTTCTTAATTAAATTATAAAGGAGTCCAACTGAGAAAAAATAAAGACATAACCTTTTAAATTAAAGCGAGGAGTTACTTTTTGATTATTACAGGGAAAAATTTAAAAAAAAAATCAATATAAAATCTAGTTTAAAGTAAAAGGAAACATTCTTCAAGTATAAATCTCTTAGAAGCAAGAGAAAATCATATAAGAAACAAGAAGAAATGTTTTAAAACAAGACAAAATCTTTTCAATAAAATCAACAAGAAATTTAAAAAAAAGAGTAAAACCTTCTTAATGCCATCAAGATGAAACCTTTTAAGAATGAAAATTATTTTTATTTTTTTTTAATTTATTATTATTAATCATACAATATAAAATATTATTTAACTAATTTGAGATCTATTAAATTATTACATGAATTTAATTGCGAGCTTTAGATCAAGTACTTTTTTAAGAAATTAGTTTGATCACAGCTTAATCACTCAAAGACTACTGAAGAGAAAATGTAGCAATTTCCGAAACAGACTGTCTAGTCAGCTATACAGATTGACTCTATACAGAGTTGATGTTGTTGTTGCCTTCTTATAAGCTTACTTGATCTAAATTGTTGTGCTCGCAATAATTGATCTCGCAATTAAATTCATATAAAATATTTTAACTTAGTGAAAAAAAGGAGTTGCCAGCGCTTTCAGCTCGATCGATTAAAGAGATATTTTCTAAATATACATTTTAAGTAAGTCTGTTGGCATATAATTTTTAAAGATGTTTTTCGGATGAAGAAAGAATAGAATTAAGTAAATGCTGTAAACTAAATAATAATCAATATTTAGTTTACAGCACTTACTTTCCCGACGACTACAAAGGCAGGCTATTTTCTCGCACTGGACACAATAATTCACGAAATAGTGAGAGTTAAAAAAGTTGTTTTGTAGTGCGAAGTTTAGTTTATTTTAGTTAAGTTTATAAAAAGAAAAAAATATTTTTTATGGTGTTGAAGCCTCCCCTTCTACCCTATTCTTTAGTGACTAGTGATTTGAGTTGCCACATGCAAAATTATTGGTATCACTGGAAGGTCGAGTTTATATGAAGAGAAAATTCCCTCTCGCGAACAAATTTTAAATCATTTAGGTGTAAAACAAAAAAAGTAATTTTTGTCACAATAAAAAAAAAGCATAGAAGAATGAAAAAAATAGCCAAATAAAAAATAAAATCGCCAAATTGCCAAAAACTGACCGCGAGAAAGAAAATAGCCACTTATAAATAAATAGGCTATAAATAGCCAAAACGGCAACACTGGATGCACATCCCTTCAAACGGATCTCGACCTTAAATTAACGAAATATGTTTTAAGAAATTTTAGGGATGAGAACGATATCTCATTTATCTCAAATTAATAAAGTTTTAAAGACAGAAAAACTTTTGCATAAACTTCAAAAATCTTATAACCTAAAAATTAAAAAATTTACTTAAACGATTGTCTTTAAACTTTTCCTCGAACGCAAAACTTACAATAAGCGCCATTTGCATATTTAAAGTAAGCCAACCACTTCAGCACAAAACCATGGATGCTGAAATTTAAATTTTCGAGAACCGCTCGAGGGAAAATTAAAATCAGTTGTTGGCTCAAGTAAACATACTTTAATACAGTGTCGACCACGTAGTAGGAAGCGACACTTTGTGTTTTCACACAGATACAATCGGTTAATCACACGTACTCTGCCGATTATTGCAAGCCAGCAATAATCATGAACGATTTTTCTTCATCGTTGACGAAACACGCTGATTCGGTTATATACTGACGAAAATCTCATATAAAAGTTCCAAATTCGTGCATTGTTCCAAATTCGTGCATTGTTTGAAAACTTTCTGTTTTCGATGAAAGAAAACAAGACAGATTTGTTAAAGAATTATCGACAAATGTATCTCATGCAAAAATTTTCTTTAAGAAATCATCATGAAATTTTCGTGCACGATGTCTTGGACTGCAGGTAATGTCTGACAATGAAGTAAATAGTCCGTTAGTGCGTTTTGGCTCACATCACTTCAGAAAATGAAAATGGGAGCATGAATAGCAAGCCTTGTTTGTGTTTGTTAGCTCGTGTTTGGTCGGCACTGCTTTAAAATCTTTCTAGGCGGCAGTGTTTTCGCGATGATTCTAAAAAAAAAATCCATGAAAAGGTCAAAAAAGTATCCAAAAGTATCTACTTTGGAAAAAAATAGTATCCACGTATCAAAGTCCAAAAACCAATAATAAATTCATTTTTTTAACACATATATACAACTTTAATATTTTTAAATAATGACACACAATTTTTTAAGCTTCCATAACAATTTTATTTATTTAATTTTAAGTATAACAAATATTTTTATTAAAATATAATAATAGGAAATAAAACATGTATAATAATATTAAAAAGCAACATCAATTTTGGTACTTCTGTCTTTTATATGTGCTGCTATTGCACTTTAATTAAATTTATTTTATAAGTATAATATTTAGACAAAAGCAGTATACAAAACAATATATAATTGCATAAAAAAAATAATTAAGTTGTCTAGTTTAGTGTCAAATATATTATATAGATTGCTATTGACTTTTAATTTTATAAAGCTAACATTGCACGTTGAAAAAAAAAGATTTAATTTAAAACATTTATGTTAATGAGTTGAAGTTTTATTTACATAAATAATACAAAAAACATATTCCAAATAAGTTTTTTAATGCATCTTATTCTCGCTAGGTGGCGTAAAAATAAGTAGTCGTTTTCAAACAGGGTAAAGATATTTTGGTCGCAATTTATCTGAAACAAAAAAAAAAACATCAAAGTGCATTTTTAATAATTTATTAAAAAGGGTGCTTTGCGGTACAATTTGCAATCGCTACGAGCATCTTAAGGGTTAAAAATTACAGATTTTTTAAAAAGTCGCTTGGGTATGGCAGACTTAAAATATTATTCACAAAAGTTATAAGTTCTAGAGTTATAAAGTTATAGATTAATTTAAAGCATTTTTTGATAAGAAAATATTGCCCAAAAATGTCTCAATGTCATCATTTATATTAACGTTTTTGTCAAATTTAAGGGACTGCTTACTTTTTATATTTTGCAAACAAAAACATACATTCATATGAAAACAGGTTTTTTAAAAAAATATCCAAACTTACACTGAGGCTTAAAAAAAAGTATCCATCAATTTTTTAAGGAAAAAAGTATCCAAATGGATCAAATTGGATCCAAACGGCAACACTGCAAGGCGGTTCGAATTAGAAGGGTTTTTCAGTACACATGTGTATGTCATTCTTGTTGGCTTCACTGTTGCCGTTATCTACAACTGCCGATGACAAGGGTAGTGAAAACAACAGTGCTCGTAATTTTGAATGTATCACGTTTGATCTGATAAATCACGATACACTTGTTTTCACTCTTGTTTTTTATATGTATCAACTCATAGCAAAGACTTTCACACGTAAACGCAACTTTAGTACATGAATTGTTAAATTTTTTTTTTAGAACATATGAGTTCAATGTGTGATTCTATGAAATAATTATTTAAGTGCATTAATTTTTATTAAAATTTCGACCCTCTGGAAGGGTTTGAACCACGATCAACAGCCCTGGTTTTTTATAACCGTTTTTTAGGTTTTTTTTCAAAGTCTTTAAGTTGTAAAACTTAGTTTTAAGATTATATACTCTTACATATAAAACTAATATTGTGTTCGCTTTTCATTTTAATGTTTCATTGTTTTTTCTTTTTTAGAATAAGTAAGAATAAGTTAATACACTATGTTGCATTTTCAATGCCTTTGCTAATCTTGTAGAGCCAGTAAAACTCAAAATTAAGTTAAAAAAAAAAAAAATAAAACAAGACAGAACAGGAGAAAGCGAAAAGACAGATAAGAGTTATGAGAAGCAGGGTTGATAAATGACTTTTTCATTTTGGAATACAAATTTAGAAAAAATTGTACTAAATGAAAAAAAAGTATGCACTAAATTTTGTTTACTCTACGCGGATTGCGTTAACTTTGTGATTCCATTTGTAACGCTGATAAGGAGGCGTGGCAGTTCTAGAAAAATATATATAGTCTTGATCAGCATCACCACGTCAGCCGATTTCGCTAGGTCAATCTGTGAACACGATTAAATACGCAATTTTAAAGCTATCGTATTTAAATTGGGTATGTGTTCTTATATTAAAAAACAATAATCAAGTTCGAGTACGAGCAAAATCGGATGAAAACCACGCCTTCTTTATCAAACAATAAAAATTCTAAAAATGCCTCAAAAATTTTTGCAGTTACTTGGTATTGTGCACATAAGCATTGAAATAAAATATTCACCATATATTTAAAATTTGTAAAAATAGTATAAAAACCTCCTAAGTAAAGTAACTATATGAAAACGGTTAAGTCTCTAAAAATTCCGCAAAAATTAATTTAGTAAATTAAAATTATAAACATACGCTAAGTATATTATAATTCACTTTGAGTTTAGAATTTGGCAAAATTGATAAAAACTCGACCAATCGCCCATACAAAGTGACATAACAAAGTGGAATAACTTTTATAAATTCCACAAAAATGTGTGAATTAACAGCATATTTAACACATAATCTTCCATATCTTAAACGGGTTCTACATTTGAGTTTTCGCAAAATTGAATAAACACCACAACCGCAATCTGTACAAAGTGACGTCATCAAACTTTAAAAACATGCATAACTAAGAATATACTGTGGGGTATCTAAACTTCGACCCAGTCAAAAATAATTCCTTGTTAGCTTTTATTTAAATGAAAGTAAATGTGTTTCTAACAATTCAGTTCATAAACCTTATAAAAAATTACAAAGGCTTTTATTTATTTTTAATTAATCACAAAGTTTTTTATAATCACAAAAAGGAACACAAGTGGTCTTATAATATTCATAAAATGAAATCAATAAAATCTATAAGTAAATCATATAAACATCAAGTTTAGAGGTACTTTTATAGTTAAAAAACAAAAATTTCTATAAACGTGCGAATTTCTTTCGTTACCTTAGTAAAGAAAGGCCACTAACCTTTTTTAAAATCAGGTTCCTCACAGATGCCTGTAGCTCAACCACCCATCCTCCCGATATCTGATATAAGAATATTTTTTTTAAACGTTAGTCAGGGCCTTTCTATGTTAAGAAAACGAAAGAAGTTCTTGGGAAAATCTTTCAGTCAAGCAATTCTTCACTTTCAGTCAAATTTTAGAAATTTTTTTATTTGATATATTACTTCTTAAATCAATATTGTGGCATTAATTTCACTAGATTTTAAAAAATATTTTGCTTAAATTAAATTAAATAAATTGTTACAATCTGCAGTCCGTTTCCGTACTTGGTTTTTATTAAACTTTGAAAATAAAATATTCTTTTAAAATTTGATGTCGAACAAAATTTAAAAAAATTCCTTAAGCAAAAAATTTGAAACAAATTGGGGAAAATCGACTCTTTAAAATCATTTTTTATGTATTTAACAATACCAAAATTCAGACCTAGCTAAATTTTTAATTCTATTAAATCGTTTGCTTACTTAGAGTTCTAAACTCTGTGTTTATTATAGAGTGAAATAAAATGTACCGACTGTACTGCTTTGGCAGTAGGAAAGTAGGGAAAAATATAAAATTGTACCAAAAAAATACAATTGTATCGAAAATATCAACCCTGATGAGAAGTCTTCAAAATTTAAACGCTTGAAGGATCTGTGGTCGGTAAAGAATTCCATATTCTAATTGCACTGATGAAAAACAGCCTGTTAGAGTGGTTGTGTTAATATAGGGTGTTTATTATAGAGTGATACAACTTTGAGTTGGCATCATTGCTTTATTTGACCATCCATTTAACAGCTGATAGTTGTTTTTTGTTAAATTTGCTTTGACATTTCATTATGAATCAAATTACACCAGAACAACGCGTGCAAGTTGTGGAAATTTTTAATCAAAATAATGGTTCTGTTCGTCAAACTTATCGTGCACTTCGTCCATTTTATGGCGTACATAATCGTCCTTCAGAGCTGCTACTTCGAAAAACAATAAATCGTTTTCGGACTACATTTACTGATACTGATAATGTGCATCCCGTGAGATGCCGAACATTGCGCACTGAAGAATCTGTAGCCGCTGTACAGGAAAGCATTGAAGATGATCCTAATCAATCAATTCGTCGCCGTTCTCAGCAACTGGGGTTCTGTCCTTCCACTTTATGGAAGATTTTACGAAAAGATCTTGGCTTAAGACCTTTCAAGATTCAATTTGTGCAGGAATTAAAGCCAAACGACCATCGTATGTGCCGCCAATTCGGCGAATGGGCTGAAGCACAAATTGATATTGATTTTGAATTTCCATGGAAAATTTTATACTCCGATGAAGCCCATTTTTGGTTGAATGGGTACGTAAATAAACAGAATTGTCGTATTTGGAGTGAGGAGAATCCACAAGTGGCTGGCAGAGTCATTGGCCCTTATGTCTTCAATAACGATGATGGTCAGAATGTTACTTTTAATGGTGAACGGTACACTCACAGAACTAAACTCATTACCGCAACCGAATAATTGCCCTACTAACTTTGTCGATTGTAGGCAATTTTCTAAATGCAATTGCCACAATTGCCAATTTCCCAATTGAGCTAATTGCGTCATTCCGTTGCGAGAACGGAAACTGCAGACAAGTTTTTGAGCCATTCGGTTGTGCACAACGAACTGTTTTTTGCGTTTACCAGAACTCGGTTATATGAACCGAGTCTTCCCATCGCGAGAATACGGACCGAATCATGAACAAAGGCGCGACGAGCAACAAAGCGAGTGTAAAAAACAAACGACGGAAATAAGGATTATTGTTTCTTATTGCACATTTGCAGTTATTTACGAAGAAATGAATTTAATTCATATAATTTGCACAAGTTATATTAATTAAATATTCGATAAAATATATTTTTAATTAATTTCTTTACCTTAAAACACTTAAACAACTTGCACCGAGAAAACCGACTAGAATTCGACCGAATATTGAACAAAGGAGGAACGAGCAACACAGCGAGCGTGAAAAAAGCGACGGTTGTGGTTAAGGTGACCACATGTAAGTTATTTTTATTGACTATTCGTCTATTGCAATTGACTTTGGTGGCGGTGCAACTGAATATTGAAACATCGTTGAAGTTCGGTGGTAACGTAGGAACAATTTTATTGACAGAATAAATAATGCGGATGTTTCAACTACTTCTTTTATCCATAAATCTGTTATTGTACTGGTCAGTTGTTTTGAATAAATTGAGATTGCTTAGACGGAAAGTAAGTTGAAATGATAAATTCCATTCAGTTCTTGCAACTAAAGCATAAATATTGAATTTTTACCTAATTGCTATTTAGGCATGAAGTTAAAATAAAAAAATGAGCATTTACGTCAACCGAAAGTCCATTATGCTTATTTAATTACAGTAAAATAAACAGAGTTTTAATTGAAACAATTACTTTATGAGTACCCCTGTTAAAATGTATTTACTGTAACCTAACGCCAACCAATTGTTTTTGTGAGTGTATAGGAACATGATTCGAAGTTTTTTCGTACCTCAATTAACTGGCATTAATCTTGCTGATATGTGGTTCCAACAGGACGGAGCCATGCCACACAGCGGGCGCTACAATTGATTTACTCAAGGAAACATTTGACGAAAAAATAATTTCACGAAATGGCCCAATTAATTGGCCCCCAAGGTTGTGTGATTTAACCCCATTGGATTATTTTCTTTGGAGTTATGTAAAGTTACTTGTCTCCGTCGATAAACCACAAACCATTGAACACCTGGAAATCATTATTCGAAGAGTTATCGGCGAGATACGGCCGCAAATGCTGCGAAAAGTTTGTGAAAATTGGTGTTCCAGATTGTGCCTTGTACGCGCCAGCTGTGGTGGCCACATGGCCGAAATCATATTTAAACATTAATGTCATAACATTATCTATCCAATAAAGCTAATTTCATTGTTATTTAAAATATACTAGCTGAACCCGGTGTGCCTCGCTACCCCCCTCGCACTGTTGCACTTGGTCGTTATCATCCGCTTGTCCCATGAAATAAATTTGTAAAAACTTAGGATCTTCATCTGGAATTGGCAATATTGATCCCATTCGGTGATAAATTTGGCCTTGAACTCTAAATGTTGGCATGAAGTTGTCTCGAACCACTTTTGTCGCACCAAACGATGTCATTTGAAAACACGAATTGTATTTTCGTATATTGCTTAAGAAATATTAGGAATCCGCTGTTGTTACTATATAGTGGAATATTATTATTTTAAATAATAATAATTTTATTTTTTCCTCTTCTTCCTTTTTTGAAGCCTTAGGGGCAAATTATTTATTTGTTCTTACCTGAAACTAACGATAGTAGTGGTTCTGGTGGTGATAGCAGTTCGGGTAAAGCAATTTTACCATTTGCGCAGCACATTCCAGGTGCTTCATTTTTATATTTCTTAGCATTGCAGTATTGGCAAACTTTATTCATTGGTCCAATGGCGACTAACTTATCTTCACTGCAATCAATTTCTGATGTGTAGTGGAATGCAATCAGCTATATGATGCAGGGCTTCGACGATGCTGTGATCTTCGACTACGATCTTGTTGACGGTGTGCCTCACGTTGCTCTGGTGTCTCAGCAGCTCTTGATAAAGAGGATCGCGATCGGTCACTTCGCATGCGTGTTTGACGTTGAGTAGAAGTCTCGGAAGCCCTTGATGTCAAGGTTCGAGAACGGTCGCTTCGTAACCGTGTTTCATGCTGAACAGATGTCTCCGAAGCCCTTGATGTTGAGGTTCGAGATCGCTGAATTTCTAAGCGTGTTTCGCTCTGAACAGCAGTCTCGGAAGCCCTTGATGTTGAGTCAAGAATTTATTATTTCGTAAGAATATCCTATTGTGAAAATTTAATGAAGATCGGTCCAGTAGTTAAGACTATATTACGATTTTTAATTTTCCTAAAAAGGGACGTGGTCCCACCCACTTTTCTCCTGGTACGTATTCCTTATTATGCCAATACCATATGTACCAAATATCATCGACGTAGGCTAAAAAATGGCCAAAATATGGCGATTAAAATTTTTGGGTTATATGAATGGTGCCACGCCCCTTTGTCCAATCAAAACTTCATATAGCCTATTATTTCTTCCAGAGTCACAGTAACATGCTGTGAAACTTTCAGGAAGATCGTTCCAAGGGTTTGGCCTCCTATAAAGCACAAACAAACAAACAGACAGACAGACATTAATTTTTATATAAATATACCATATTGAAAGCAGATTAATTATAATTAAAGTAAAATGGGGCGAAAAAGGGGGATTTGGTAATAAAAAAATCTATGGCTACCTTACCTGTAGATAAAAAGTATATAAAACTTTAGGTAAATACATATTACAAAAAAAGTATTTTCTATAGCAAACATTGTTAGTGGTATAAGTAAGTATCTGAATTAAAAAAAGGGGGCGGTGAAGTGGGCGTGGTACATAGTAATATGGCGACGTTAACAGTATTAAGAGCAATATACTACCAAATAAAAAATAATCCGTTGGAAGGAACAAATTTGTACAGAGAACAAAAAGTTTAAAACGTACATTTGGCGTGAAAAGGGGCGTGAAAGGGGGCGTGGCGTAAGAAATGTTTATTTCTACCTCGCCTGGAGTATAATGTGTATACAATTTGAAGTAAATCTGTTAAAAACAATATGGGAGCAATTACATAATTTTAAAAAAGTGGGCGTAAAAGTAGGCGTGGTCGAAAAAAGTACCCTATTAATCATGCCAGAGTCCCAGTTAAATGCTGTGAAAATTTCAGGAAGATCGGTCCAGAGGTTTGGTCTCCTATAAGGTACAAACAAACAAATAAACAAACACACATTCCATTTTATATATATAGATTACTATGTTTTATTATGATTTAAACTTGTATCACTCTTTAAAAAACACCCTTTATCTTGGTATTAAGAGGTTCGTACTTCGAATTGACCTACGCAACTGAAGTTTTTGAAAAAGCTAATGTGGGCAGTGCGCGTAAATAAACTTATGCAGGAATTAGCAATTTTTCGCTTTAAGATAGCAAAATAGGCAACGACCAAGTCATGTTTTTAGTAAGAAGAAACGTGAAAAACTCTTCAATTGGACTCTTTCGTCAGCATAAAATATCAGTTTAATGTGCTATTTCCAAAAACAATATCATGATTACACTGTTGCAATTAGCATAACAGGATCTTTGATTATACTTCAACATCAGTGATTAATTTTTAAGTTATGATAAATATAATACCAAGAATTCTACCTTCAGCTTACAAAGAGTTAATGTAAACTTGTTCGAAGTACGCTAAAAATATGAACATATACTATATAAATAGTTTTAATGGCATTTTCCAATAGAAAACTTTTAAAACATGTCACGACCAACACAAAAGATACACATATGAAAACTTCGCTAATCATATGAGTGAAAATTTTCGTAATAGCTATAATTGAAAAGTATTTGTTAAAATAAACATATTGATGATGATAAGCATCTTTAAATTTAACTAAGAAACAAATTTTCGCTAACTCAGTTCAAAATATATACGCTAAAATTACAAAAAATCACAACAAGTTAAGGTAAAATAAGCGATGATATAAGTTTGTCTAATTTGACCATGTAGAAATTTTATGCATTTGTATGCTAATTTATTTTGGGGTTTCTATAACGAATTCTAGGTAATTTTATTTTACATAAATTAAAACGTAATGACAACATTCTTGACTTTTTGTTGATAAAAATCGCACAAAATTTTGTTGACGCATTTTAAACCAAAAATTATTAATATAGTTAGATAAATTAAGTTCATTAACTAATGCTAATTTGTTTTTTATAATTTAACGGGTTTTTGTGACGCTACTTCTTAAACCGTTAGTTAAGCTTTGGCTATTGATCTTTAACCTTCGTTTTGATTACATTTTGGTTATCAATGATTTTGCGGCCACGTGCGTTTATTGATCTTCAACGATTTTACATTTTTATTGTGGACAGATTTTTCGCAAGTAAAATTTTTTGTTAAAAAAAAAAAAAAATGAAAAAAAATTTGTAAAGAATGTGCAATGTGAGTGTGTACATTTAAAGTAATAAATATGATTTTAAAAAATTTGCGATTTCATTGGTTAAAACATTTGGTTTCAAGATAGCTTCGCATTGTTTTTTTCGACACTAAGCATAAAGATTTAGCAACTTAATAAAACTAAATTCTTAAAATTGGGTATAGATGGGCTTTTCTCAAAGCTTATTGCTAGGGATCGGATTTTTATTAAAAAAAAAATTTACGTTGCTATTCTATCTTTACACAGGATTTGGTTTAAAAAAGATTTTGCATAAAAATCCGATCCCTACTTTTTGCTATAAAATATAGGCAGAACTGTTAAAGGGGCAGAAGTGGCTATTATTACATTTAAAGAGCGATAATAGCATCTTTATTTATTATGACTTGGTCATTTTCTAAAATTATTTATCAACTGAGGTATAAGTCTGAGAGAAAAGTCTGAGGTATAAGCCTATATCTATCTTAAAATCAAAAGTAGCTGGCATAAGTTAAAATACTATCGATCGAACAGCGGCCGAACAGCGGCCGAACAGCGGCTAAATAACGGCCAAACAAATTCGCGTAGCCAAACAAGAGTCTTTCTACAAATTTATTGAAGAGGCTCATTTTTTCGAGCAGCAGTCAAATAAGGGTGGAACAGTGGCCGTTTTTAATTGCATTTCTTATTGCAGCACATAAAGCTTTCTGCTTGCTAGTGTAAGAATGTCCACCAATGTTTTAATATTTAAAAAAAGAAAAGCTAATGCATATTAATATTTTGTTCTGAGTCTAATAATATATCAATAAAGAAAATATATTTATATAAAAGCTGCATTTTTACAATACCAAAATACTATTTGCATCAATCCAGATTTCAATGTTGAAAAAAGCATGTACGGTCGTTGTTTGACCCTTGGTTGACCTAAATAACTTTAAAATTGCCTATGTTTTGAACCTTGTTCGGTCGCTGTTCGAATAAAGTTGAAAATATTTTTATTTTACTCGGGCTATCGTCACTTAAAATAAAGTCAGAACTAGTACCTAGCATAAAATTTAAAAATCACAAAAGATTATGAGTACCTTAATGATAGCTTTAAAATTGAAAACAAAAGAGACTATACCACAATTTAAGAGCGAAAATAAATTATTTATTTATTACTACTCAATTATTAATTTTTTCATTATATGTTAAAAATCAACTGCGGCTATTTATAATTATGGTGTATAGTACAAGAGCCAAGAGATAATTTTCTCACAATTACTTGTATATTGTCATATTGAGCGATAATTTTTCAATTGCATGAAACATAATTGTGCTAGCTTGAAATAGTTGATAATTGTGATAGTTGACTTATTAAATTAATTTTAATTATTATGTCGTTCACTGATAAGCTGCTCCATGCGAAAATTGAACTTATCAAAAATTTAATGTATATATTTTAAGTGATGCGAAAACCATTCTTTTCTACAGACTTTAATATTATGACCCAATTAAGTAATCTACACGAAATGTTGACGTAAATATTTATATTTCAAATCTTTAATTCATGCAATTTGAATACTTCAAAACTAACAAATCTCAAGAATTATCGCAAAATATTTCATATTCGACAGATTAACTGGTAAAACTGGCTTAATGGCGATTTATATGCTAATTTTTGAATAATAGAATGTAGCAAAAATGATGTTCTAAAGTTAAATATTTTAAAAACAGATATAGAATTTACTTGAACAGATATCTTTTATGTATATTGATAAAGAGGAAATACAGAATCAAAATAAAATGATGAAGCTCGAATAAGATGAAACGATAAACGGTCGAACATTAAGCAGGAGAGATTATAAAATATGATGTATAGCAAACTATAACTTATTTATTTTCTGCTATGAAAGCTGCTATTCAACTATTCTATCATTTTGCATTTTCAAGGTTTAAAGGTTCTCTTTTTAAACTTAAACTGGTAATAAATTATTTTATATCCCTCATTCAGCACTTACTTCATGTAACGCTGCATAATAAAATACATCACATTTTCAATGTCAGCTCATAAACTTGGTTGCTAACTCGTTGTTTTGCGTGCATTTTATGCACATTATCTGAAATACACACTCGTACATACCTTGAACGGCCATGAACCATCGCTTACGCAGCTGAAAATCTTGTTTTGCATATGAAGATCAGATCTGGTTCTGAAGATTCAATGTCTTTAACATGAAACAAACTACGGCTTAAACTTTAGGTATGAATTTTTTCCATTAATTTTGTGAGATAAAAATATGTGCTACTTTGAAGTCATCTAAGGCAAAAAATAGTCTTTCTATTAAGTTAAATGGTTTTGCTTCCCCGCCCAAGTGTCAATAAAAGCGACGAAAATCTTTTCAAAAAACACTCAAACTCAGACTTAAGGCTATAAAAAAAAAATTGCATTGTAATTAAATTGTTTGAACTTTTTGTGACAGCTTTTTAAGTTATTATTTTTTTAATGTCTTCAAAAATTGTGCGCCCCGCATATCAATAAGCTTCTCAGTGTCTGACAATGTCGCTAATGACAGTCAATGACGGTTGTCATGAGCTGTCAATGGCTGCGTTTATAAAACATAAAATTTACTCAACTGTTGCGCAACCGTTGAGTATGTACTTGCTGAACGCGACTGAGCAGTTTCTGATTAGTTCAACATGTTGTCAACATGTTGAGTGTTTTGGCGGTGATTTGTTTTTCCGCCACATTTACTCAACATTCTCAAGTTTTAAAATTAGAAAGTTTGACAGTTGGAAAAATTTTATTGATGATTATTTTATTGAATTTATTGATTACTTTTTATTTATTTTATTTCTGAAACCACTGCGATGACACAAAATGTAACATACCGTACAGTAGGCAGACAAAGTAGCGGAAACTGACACTGATCCCTTAATCAACATGTTGAGTTAATTTTGTGTTTTATGAACGCAGCCGATGTGTTTTAAAATTTGTGGACTTTAGCATTTTGAGTGCACTGATATTGTTATTTATTGTAATGTGTTTTTTAGCTCTTGCTTTAATTTCGAGGTGTGCCAGCTTTAGAGAAATTTTATTCCTTTTTTTTTTAATAATTTTATTTCATTTGACGACTGCTTGAAACTATTTTATTTTTAAGTAATGAGTAATGAGCTTAGTGAGGTGACACAGTGGCTGAAATGGCTCATCTAGCAACATTTATTCAATAATTTTTTAGAGCTAGATTATGCGTTAACTCTTTAACACAACAAAATTTTAGCTATCTCTTAATATTTTTATAATTTGAATAGCACAGTGTAACAGAAGTGTTACAAACGAAATTATGTGGTAAGCAACAGCTTTATGATTGAATTATGGGGCATTCCACGGGAAATGGGAAAATGAGTCATTTTCTTAATAAGATATGATTACAACCAAATTATTCTTAACACAATGTAATAGTTAAATTTACATGATCGATAAAAATTATTTAGAAAAAACAAGATTAAATATTTTATCACTATGACAAGATTATGCTTATTGTGAACGAGTCGTACCATTTTTTCCAACCAGTCCCACGATGTCCCACCAGTCACAATTTCTGCTTTCTATATTTTCTTGTAGAAACTAAACTTTGTGCTAATTTTTAGTTTCTGTTGAAGTCTATTCAATCATTTCATAGCATAGAAAAAGACATCTTGCTATGTACATATAGTATTTGGGCTTAAATCTCGATTGACAGTGCAGAAGGCGGAGGTGAAGTATTTTTTTACTATCCAGTCACACTCCTTTAACGAATGAAATATAACCAAAATATTTATGAGTTATTTTTTTCGGTAAAAGTTTTATAAGTCGGATCATTATCTATTGCAAAATATCTATTTGATCATTACATTACATCAAAATACAAAGTTGCAGGAAAGCCCCTTACAAATTAGGGGTTCCGGAGTAAACTGTCTTACCAGTCACTATGGATAGCTCCTTATGTCAATCTAAATTTATATATAAATAGGCGTATAAAAAACAGTTCGGTACCATTTTCTCCCGTGTTTCTCAACCGATTTGGATAATTTTTCTTTCAAATGAATAAGAGTAGAGAGAAGTATACGGAATACTTCTGATGACCTTTAAACTGAAGTATGAGCGTTCAAAACAGAATTTCTTAAATAAAAGCTAAGCTATAAGAGATGGAAGAACACGGTGTAGGCGAAGACATTGCTGAGATGTACAAGAAATAAGTCAGATATTTCTGGCTATCTCTTACGAATACCCTACAGTAAGCATTTTTTTATGTAACATGTGCAAATATATATTGGGATTGTAAAGTTTCTAACAAACAGTAAATTTTGAAGAATTCTCGTTATTTTGACATCAAAATTACGACGATATCTTGAAAACTGTAGCTTTTCTCAGTACAACGTATTTTTGTATGAAAAGTCATTGGTTGAGAAAAATAACGGTAAACGAAAGCTTTTTTTGGTAATATTTTTCACACACAGTATATTAAAAAATTTCCCGTTATTATGACATCAAAACTATTCCGACATCTCAAAAGCTGGAGATTTCCTCAGTACAACGTATTTTTGTATGAATAGTCGTTGGTTGCACTGAGCGGCAAACTGAAAATATAAATAGAGTATTTTTTTAACCCTTTTTTAAAGCGATTTCATATCACAGTGTAGGTCGAAGGTCATAGCCAAAAGGTCGAATTTCGACCACTGGCGATTTCTAGTGTATCAAAATTAATTTTTGTATGTGTGTATTTCACGTATAGACTCCAAAACCGCTGAACCGATCTTTATGAAATTTTCAGGAAACTGAAGTAACATCTTGAGAGTGTTCCTGTAAAGTTTGGTGTCGAATGAACAAGGGGCGAGGTTCCTCCCATTTAAGCTAAATTTATGCTATCACCCACAAACAAAACTAAAAAGTATAAATCAGACGGTTTGATCGTAAGAAACTAACATTACGTAATTTTGTTCAAATGGTTACTGACGGCGACTGTATAAAAAAATGAGCGAGGTCGCACTATATCTACGCCTATTTTTTCGAAATCATGCTTATTCCGGAGTTGTACATGTTTTTATAGTGAAAAAACTCGGTATTGAGGTGCTGCAAGTGGCGGTCACTATATAAATAAATGTTGATGCACCCATTTTTAACGCTCACAAATCAATATAACTTCTATATGGGGCATTCCACGTCAAATCGGACGGCTTGGAGAATTTTTTTTTTTATTTGTTTTATTTTTTACTATGTTGATATTCCTTTTCAACAGCATAACTTAGTAAATTTTCGGATTTTTTCGGCTACTGGTTACAGAGATATCGAATTTTAAAGTAATCGCATTATAAGGAAACTGTGTTCAAATAAATACTCATAACTTTTTCAATGTTAGTCGAAATAGAACAATTTTTTTTGTATTTTGTGTTTTTTTGTCTACGATCTAATAAAAAATAGAAAAAAATTTGCACAGTGGGCTTGGATGCGATTTTTGGGATGTAATATTTTAAATATATTTTTCTCACTGTTAGTGTTCTTCGATTTTCTTGAAATTCGTTTATATTAAACTTCGATTTTTTTCATAAATTTTAATCCCCATTTGGTAGTGGGTTACGAAAAACTACTATTTTTTTCTGATTTTTTAAAGTTTTGTTAGAAAATATTTTTCGCTTTAAACCACTGTGTAATATTAATCATAGTAGGTCTGTTCATAAGCAATATAGTGACTGCTTAAAACTGATTTTGTGTCCTTTTCCATCATCCGATTGCCATTTTAGAAAATGTTTAGATTGTCCTGGAATCGATGTCTTTAAAAATATATTAGACAACTTTTTTGACCACAATGCTGTTGAAAAAATTACGTACAAATATTGGATATCTAACCCTCGTTGCAGCCTCGAGACGCTTGCGAAAACCTCATCGGAGTTCGTTGATATATTTTGCAATCATCTTGTCAGTCTTTTAACACATGATTATATAGCAAAAGAACAATCTGCTTTTTTTAAAAAAATCAAAGAATCCTTAAAAGAAGATGAAGTTGTGGTGATTTGTGATTTTGCTGAAAACTACGCATTTGTTATACAAAGAAAAAGTCTGTTCGCGTACTTTTCTGGTAAAAAAAAAAAAAATGAAAAACGTCAAAAGTGATAAAATTGAGAGAATTAACTTCAAATTTAAAAGTAAACGAACGCTTTCTGGTAAAATAATGAAAAATGTCAAATACGCCTAAGAAAATCTAAAAAAACTCAGCTGCTACACACACACAGCTACCATTTGACAGTTTTCATCTTTTTACAAGATGAAATTCTTCTGGTAAAAACTTTAAAAAACTTGAACGGAGAGAAAATGTGATTTCCTCTCTATTACCCATTTCTCTCAGTAAACGAACGCTTTTCAGGCACTTTCTAGTAAAAACTTTTGAAATATTTCGTTTACATTCGACTACGCGAACAGACCAACTATGATTACAAATATTACACAGTGGCTTAAAGCGAAAAATATTTTCTAACAAAACTTTAAAAAATCAAAAAAAATAGTAATTTTTCGAAGCCCACTACCAAATGGGGATTAAAAGTTATGAAAAAAATCGAAGTTTAATATAAACAAATTTCAAGAAAATCGAAGAACACAAACAGTGAGAAAAATATATTTAAAATATTACATCCCAAAAATCGCATCCAAGCCCACTGTGCAAATTTTTTTCTATTTTTTATTAGATCGTAGACAAAAAAACACAAAATACAAAAAAAAAAATTGTTCTATTTCGACTAACATTGAAAAAGTTATGAGTATTTATTTGAACACAGTTTCCTTATAATGCGATTACTTTAAAATTCGATATCTCTGTAACCAGTAGCCGAAAAAATCTGAAAATTTACTGAGTTATGCTGTTGAAAAGGAATATCAACATAGTAAAAAATAAAACAAATAAAAAAAATTTTTCCAAGCCGTCCGATTTGACGTGGAATGCCCCATATATATCAGACGATCTTGATCGTATAATACTAAAATTTGGTAGTTTATGTCTGAACCGATCTTCATGAAACTTTAGGAAATTATTAAACGCATACCAAGGAGGATTTTTGCATTGCAAAAAGGGGGCATAGCACCTACCATACAGCCCAAATTTGCGATATCGAATAGCTTTGGAATTATGGGCTGCACAGCCTTGGAATTCGGTATTTGACCACAATTTACACGTGCTATTTTACTGATAATCAGGGCTCGGATTTTGATGACCTAAAGAAGTGCAAAATATGACCGAAGAAACATGACAAAAATTACCTAAAAACTGCAGAAAACGACCTAAAAACTGACAAAAATGACCTAAAAAACGCAAACAATTACATAAAAAATAAACAAAAAAATAAAACTTTGAAAATAAAACATTACTAAACTTCGACTTGTATTTTTTTTATATAATTTTTATAATTAGCATTACAGTACATTTTTAAGTTATTAAAATTGAAGGAACGTCGATTGTCTGGAAAAATGTTTTTGTAAACAGAAAAACTTATTTCTACTTTTGCAGTGACGAAAGTAACATATTTAAAGGACGATATGTCATCGGATGTAAGTTTCTCTTCTAATTTTATAGTTTTAAAATTTTTCTAATATATCAGCAATAGAGCATAAAAACAGACTTATTTACAACTAGCATATCCTGAGTCTTTATCTAACACTTGTTTCATCTTTCTACAAACCCTTTCGTCAGTTTCACCACGTTCAGAGCTTTTTTTAATCAAAGTCTATAAAAAAGATACTCCTTTGTCGAGAGGTAATCTTTTTTATTGAAGGGACTCTATTGTTAAAGGAATGTGTTAAAAATTTGCGTTTTTACATTTACAGCCATACAGCCCAAATTTGCGATATCGAATAGCTTTGGAACTTTGGGTCGCACAGCCTTGGAATTCGTGCTGTTTTACTGATAAAATTTTATAAGCGTAGGACAAGGAGGCGTGTTACCTCCCATACAACCAACATTTGCAATATCGAATAGCATTGGATTTATAGGTCGCACATCCTCAAAATTCAGTATTCGAACACAATTCAAACAAACCGTTGTTCAAACAATCCTGTTGCCCTGATAGCATTTTACCGGCGTTGAACAAGAGGGCGTGGCACCTTCCATACATGTAAAATTTTCGATATCGAAAACCTTTTGAATTATAGATCACACAGTCTTGAATTCGGTATTCGACCACTATTTACAAGTGCTGTTTGGTTGATAAAATTTTATAGGAGTTGTACAAGGGGGCGTGGCACCTCCCACATTACCCAACTTTGGAGTTATAGGGCGCACAGCGTTGGAATTCAGTATTCGAACTTAATCTACACCAGAGACCTGCAGCGATGAACTGCAACTGCTTTTACACTCAGTACATACTTGGTTTTTGTATGACTTCAATATCATTAATACCATGCAACATATTCTACGCCATCGAGCTCACTTACAACATCAAGCATGTTGCATTAGCCAATTGTACCAAAGTCAAACACTGTGTGATGTGTGCTTCGACTTCAGTGGAAAGTATAGATGTTTGCATAAAATAATTATGTGTATAAACCACAGCGCACGAACGGCAATCGTTATAATTATGCATTATTTTGAGCTACTGCCTCGTGTACCATTGCAGGTTGATTTCAACTTCGGCTAAGCAGTGATACAAAGGTAAGCTTACGAACGATGAAATCAGCGCGTACACTGCATTTTTACTCAAGTATTTGTAGATTACTTCAGTATGAATAGAGTAAATAGTTTTAGGAAGTTTTAGGGGTAACTTATTTCGAAGATGATGTCAAACTTTAAAATTTAAGATGGCGGATAGAGTTGCCACCTAGATTTTTTCATTTTTGCGAATTCTTGTAATTTTGAAATTCTGACAACGGATTTGATTTCGAATATAATGTCACAGTTTTAAAATTTAAGATGGAGGTTAGGGTTGCCACCTAAATTTTTACCACCTAATAATATGTATTTTTAAGAGTTTTAAACATCATTTATCAGTGTTAAGGGGTCGCTGATTTCGAATCTAAAGTTAGAATTTTAAAATTCAAGATGGTGGATAGGGTTGCCACCTTAATTTTTTGTAGTTTTATGAATTCGGGGCTGGCAAAAAAAAAATCGTACGCCAAAAATGGGTCGCTGAATCCGAATCCATTGTCAGAATTTCAAAATTATAAAATTTTGAAATAATAGGGCTGCCACCTAATAATATGTCTTTTCAAGAGTTTTAAACGTCATTTATCAATGTTAAGGGGTCGCTGATTTCGAATCTAAAGTTAGAATTTTAAAATTCAAGATGGTGGATAGGGTTGCCACCTTAATTTTTTGTAGTTTTATGAATTCGGGGCTGGCAAAAAAAAAAAATCGTACGCCAAAAATGGGTCGCTGAATCCGAATCCATTGTCAGATCAGGATTAGGTTGCGACCCAGATTAGGTTGCCACCTAATAATATGTCTTTTCAAGAGTTTTAAACGTCATTTATCAGTTTTAAACTCTTGAAAAGACATATTATTAGGTGGCGACCCTATTATTTCAAAATTTTGAACAATTGAACAAAAGTTGTAGCTTTATTAAAGATCTGCATGCATACAAAATCTTATCAAAATCAGTGATTAAAGGTGTTTTATAGTAAAATGGCGTCTGATATAATTTCTTAAAAAACTAAATTTAATAAATATCTTTAAAAATTTACTAAACAAATTTTATTGCTCACTTAATTAAACTTTAGAATTTATTTTAAAAAAGAAATCAGCTCAATTGAACCATTAGCTTATGAGCTACAAGCTCTCAAAAGTCACGCAAAGTAACTGCAATGTTACTGCAATGTTACTGCAAATACTTTGTGTTCGGAGAACAAAATAAGCGCTGGATTTTTTATGCAGGAGTTACGCTTTATGTCTTTGTTTTGTTGCTTGTAAATGACCATACTTACCATTGCATACCAGAAGTTGAAAAGACCCTGCGCTGGTTATCAAACCAACAACTCGAACATGCATTATTGTGGTCTTACGACACGCTCATACACAGTTGGCTTCAATGTTGCAAGTATGTTCGACACAACAATCGCAGCGCTTGTGTAGTGCGGTCAGACTGTCACTGTATTTGTTGAGGGTAGATTGCAAGTAGCGAAAATGCCATCGCTTGCAGATCACTGATCTACACATACAGTTTCACTGATAACATTGTATGGCGTTGGACATGGGGGCGTGGTACCACACATGCAACCAAAATTTGTTAATTTGAATAGCTTTTAATTTATAGATCGCACAGCCATGAAATTCAGTATCATAATTTACACATGCAGTTTCAATGATAACATTTTATGGGCGTTTAGCAACAGGGGCGTGGCAGCAATGAGCTGGGTTTCAGCTAATTAACGAATATTTTGCATAGAAGCTAAAAAATAAGGAATATGACTTCAACATTTCAAAGTTAAGTGGACTACTGCAATAAATGAAGTTGATGTTAGTAAATGTGTAATGCAGATCAGATAAAATTGAATAGGTGAAAACGGGTGTAGATCCACGGGGGAAAGAGGGAAATCCACCCAAAATTTCAAATTTCTTAAGAAAAGTCATTTTAAGATACATATTTATCTATGATAAACTAAAACCAAAGAGTACGTTTATGGTTTAATCTAGCCGTGCGTAATCGTATTTATAATGGCTAGTTCTGTTTTTAGCTTTCTGACATGATATGACGCTGCGTTCAATTATCAATCTTCTCTTTAATCGAACATGAAAATAATATTGCTATTTTCTCCAACTGAACGAAAAAAATATGAATTCTGCAACAAGGATTCTATTATAAATTAAATTGCACTGTCTTACAAATTTAAATTTTAAAAAACTACTTAGAACGGCAAATATGTGAGCGTATTAATTTGAACCTCCTGAACACAAATATTTCTATACATTTTTTTTTATTTGTCAGTTTTTTTCATTTTACAATACAGACTTTTGACAAGCAGAAAACTGACCCGCCCCCAATTTATTATTTTATGATAAAAAGATTTGCCTTTGTACGGAATGTTGTTTTTGTCATATAAAACTGATATTTTTCATGAAAAATTCGATATATATAACGTGTTCAGTAAAATTGTTTAAAATTAATGGGTATGGGTATGGAGGCGAGCGAGCATGTCTGCTGAATTTCCAACTAATGTTGCCGGCAAATAAAAAAATACCATTATCCGGAGACTTGAACCTTGGCCGCGTGAGTGTAAATGCATCTGCTTATCCATTCGACCATCGCAGCGGTCAACTAATCGTCGCTTAATTTGCTTCATTAAGAATATACCTACGAGCACAGAGTTAGAAAATTAATGCGTTTGCTTTGTTATTATAAGTAATTAATGTAAAAAAGAAAGAAATCACTAGAAAAAAACCAAAACAAAACTGAAAGCCATTAAGAAAAAAAAAAAAATTATGTCACTGATAGGATTTGAACTCACTACTCAAGATTCCAAAATACATAAATAAAAACTAAAGCCCTAGCCAACTGAGCCATTTGCACTGTTGTAATATTGTTGAAATAATATACATAGGCTGTGTGTCAAAAGGAAACTTTTCAACAATTTTATCTTAAAGGTATTTGTATCACAGCTTATTAAATTTTCAGGAAGTTCATTAAAACTTTTTAATCCTTTATAATACAAACAGTTTTTTTCCGATTTTGTTCTATACAATGTCAATTTAAAATTATTCCAATATCTTTGTGTTAATATCCAAATTTAAAATATCTTTTTTTCATGTAAAAATACACTTAATCAACAGTATTTTTTTAAATTTCAACTTTGGACAATAACTGCTGCGCTAAAACAAAAGATAGACAATTTGTTGATATTTCGTTGGATAATCTCAAAATTTTTGCTCCGTTACAGCACATGACATGAAAGTGACTGATATACTGATGAAAAATTTGATATTTTTTCTAAAATATGTTATATAATTTTTTATTTTATGGTTAGTAGCTTCGATTTTTGATCAATAATACTAAACACGTACAAAAACCGTAAAACACCCTGTATCTTGAAAGTTTTACAATGTGGGAGGAAACTCCATTATGTTTTATACTCGCATTATCAGGAGTAACCACCACCCTAGGGAATTAATGCTATATCTGTTGCGCCTTGTATGTTATCCATGCAGCCTTAAATATAAAAATACAGGTGTTCCTATTTATTTTCACATGACTGTACACCAGTAGCTACCCAGTAGCGGATGGAATATATTCCGAATATATGAAGCATCAATTACCTTGTAATGATCACTACTTCCGACTATATTACCTTACTATGCATAAAAGGCCTTACATTTAACATTGAATGAGACAGGAGGTAAGTGATCGCCTCCCTTCAGCATTACCTAGAAGTTATGGAGTAACATACTACTTGTATTAAGTTATAAAAATCACTGCATTACTTTTCCTTGTATGCTACATTACAGGTAATGAGGTAGGAGTTAATTACTTCTGCTATATGCAGACGCATTACTTTTTGAAAAAAGTAATGCTTCCTTACCTGGTAATTTATTCTGTATTAGTTCTATGGTAGCCACTGGCAAATCCGCTGCTGGGTAGACTTTCATTTACAATTTGTGAATATATCCCAAGAAATGAATATGAAAAAAATATCCCAAGTACGTAATTGCGTCCTTACAAACACCTTCCCATTATTTTGTTATTTTTCAAGTTTTTTAAGTTAACAATATTACAAGTTTACGAAATAATTTGCAAGTACAAGCACTCGAATTAAATACGTCGCGGAAATTGATGTGTTGTTTTTTTATTATTATTTTTGAGTATGTCAAAAATTCACTTTCGATTGTCAAAATTTGTGCTAGCCCCAGGGGCTACTACAAATTTTGACAATTATATTCACATCACAAATGCCAAAAATTGTTCTACCAACTATCAAAATTTGATCATCCGACTGAATAGTTTCCAAATGACACACAGCCATAACAACATTGCTGCTATCAAAAATGTTTCAACGAAAACACAAAGTTTCGGCAAATTACAACAATCATTAAAAATATTGAAGTTGTTCCTTAAAATTAAACGGAATTTTGCAATCTAAAAATAATCAGACTTTGAAATTTTTATTATATTTGTGATTTTCTTCAGATTTTTCCATGCTCTAGAATATAGTTTTATCGCAATTTGTTTTAAGCAATGAGTTATTAAACAAACAAATATTGTTCAAATCGATGCAAAAAAAAAACATTTATAGCAATAACTTTCCCTTAACAACATACACAAATTACATGAAAATTGGTCGAATGGTTTAAATAGCTTTAAAAAAATTTATTTTCACTCAAAATTTTCAGAAATGATTGGTGCTAGTAAATAGCTACCGATTTATCGTATTTTTATTAAAAAATAAAAATAGTCGAGTACATAGTAGATATTCATGGTATAAATAAAAGTTTCCCGTTATTTTATTTTTCAAAAAATACCCTATTTTAATTCTAGTCAATTTAAAAAATACCACAAATTAGTATGTTCCAGTTCTCGCTTATGCCATACAGAAGAAATAAGTGCAAAAATTTTATAATAACGAAAAATGTTTGATATCTTTAATTAAGGACTTATAGTTTCAACCTGTTATTTTATTTTGTATATTAAAGATATTATTTTTGGTTTTCCTTTAAGAAGTAATAATTACAAATATTTTTTTTTATTAAGTGGTTTGATTTTACTTTAATTTAATTTTATATCAATTCCATGAATTAAATTGCGGGCCTTAGATCAAGTCAGTTTTTAAGAAGGCAACAACAAAAACAACTCTGTATAGAGTCGTCAATCACTTAGCTTGACTAGGCAAGTCTGTTTTGGAAATCGCTACCTTTTCCTCTTCAGTAGTCTCTGAGTGATTAAGACGTGATCAACTCACTATTTAAATTTGTATATGACTTCACAGATTAAGGAATTCATTCTTTTGAATTGTATGGCTGCTAATCATATGACATTTTAAAGCAGTAGGCTATTTATAGATCACCGCCATCAACTCTAAAAAAGGTTGCCATCTTTTTTAGTTGCTTCTTTATTTATTTCAATATTCATTGGTGTTCGACAGATTGTCCATAGAATGTCCATAGATGCACCATAGAAATGAAACGAGTTTTTTTGCTTCGCCAGAAGCTAGTTATCTAACTAAAAGGTGTCTATTTTCACAACCGTATTAGATTAGATTAGCAGCCATACAATTCAAAAGAATGAATTCCTAAATCTGTGAAGTTATATAAAAATTTCAACAGTGAGTTGATCACAGCTTAATCACTTAAAGACTACTGAAGAGGAAAATGCAGCGATTTCTGAAACAGAATGTCTAGTCAGCTAAGCGATTGCCTCTATACAGAGTTGCTGTTGTTGCCTTCTTAAAAACTTACTTGATCTAAAGCTCGCAATTTAATTCATGTAATAATTAAATAGATCATAAAACTAATTATATTAATTCATGTTAAGATATAATTAAAAAAATAACTTGTGTTTTGAACTTCAAACTGGTAGAATTTCATTAACACAAATGATAAACATTAATATGATAAATATATTAATTATCATTAATATGAAATAATCATTAATATGATAAATGATAAACATGATTTATTGATATATTTGATTTAACAGATAAAAATACTAATAGGATGTCACTCCCCTGTCTCGATTTGTCACTACCATGTCCATGGTGTCACTCCTCTAACTACAAATTTTACCCTGGGGCATGATTCAATTATTATAAGGTTATTCGTATTTTTTGACGTATGCTTATTTTTTATAAACAAATATATTTTGACAATCTGCTAACAGTGTTTTGTGCTGTTGGAAAAAAAGGTATGTTTCAGTGTTTCGTTGGATAGTTTTCTAGTATAGTAGTTTTTCAATGATTTCTTGCCAAGTTAATAAGAAAAGCAACTATGTAGGTGTTGAGTCGTAAATGTATGCTATGTTGTAAGTATATTCTAGGAATTTAGAAAGCTCCTTTGCAAATTTAAAATAAAATGTTATTTTTGCCATTGCTCAAAACCTAATTAGTGAGTTTTATTAATTGAAAGTGTAATTTAGAAGAAAGTTAGTTAAGGCAAACAACAAATTATAAAGAAATACTAGTGGTATTCAATGAACGCCGTATTTTCGATGTAAACAGCGTATGTTCGGTAAGCTTACAGCAGCATAATTTGCAATAATAAAATTGTAAGGGATTAAATATACGCAGCTTGCGGCACAAAAAAAGTGGTGTATACATAATGTGACCAACATTTTCAAAGCAAAAAGAAGCACACGCACAGACTTAAAAAAAACACAAAAGAAGTACATAAAATAAATATAGAAGTACAAAATAGAAGTACATCCACAAAAAATGATGAAGATATTAAAAGATGCATGAATAAATGTAATAAACAAAAAGTTTAATTTATAAGAGATTCAAAAATGGATTCAGATTACAATTCATTGCTTAATAACGTAGTAGTCTAGTGTGACAAATTTAAAAAATAAATTTTTTTCATTTTTCGCAATAGAATATAAAAATTAAATCTTAAAAATAAAAGTCTTAGACCTAAATCAAAAATATTTTTTCAATTAGCCAAAAGAGGAAAAAGCGTCGTAACGTATATAAAAGTGCTGTAAAAACTTTAAACACGTTTTGCTCGAAACTACGTTTTCAAAACTTCGGGGAAGCACAAACTAAAAACTATTCGACCGATTTGACTAAAAATTTCACCTGTTTCTTAAGGCATACATAGCAAGCATAAACATTGTGAAATGTTTTTTCACAAGTCCGCCATTTTTTATTTGTTTTTTTAAATATAAATATTATAGGGTAGTGCACTATAATAAAGCCTGCAGGACTATATTTTCTTTGATTTTTTTATTTCAGATGAACACGTAAGGCTGGATTCTTTCCCAAAAAAACACACCTTCTTTCGAGTACTCTTCTTTGCTATAGATAACTATAAGCAAATTTATGTAAAAACAAGTCAAAGAAAATTCTTTTGCACACTTTATGACATCAATAAAAACATGTTAAAATTTCAAAACGATCGCATTTTATTTTCTTATTAAAAAAAATCTATGAAAAAAGTCAACATTTTGGTCGTCACACTGGGCTACTACCTTAAAAAAAATAAAGTTACTTGAATCGAGTACAGAAACAAACCTTAAATAATTTTTTGCAGTAGTTAGAGCAGTGTATTTTGAATAGATTTAGGAAAAAATTGTCCAAATGATGTCAAAAGAAGCACAACAAGTAAAAATAAGTACTTTTAGCGTACTTCGATACAATAAGTACAGCGAGAAAAAATAAGTAAAACACTCCCAAAAGGAGTACGGTTGGTCATATTATGTATACAGTACGTATAATGCGTATTATGCGACAGTGGTTTAATTTTTGTTTGTTCGAATTTTTGTTTCTTTTTTCTTTTGTGATGGCAATTTTCTTTAATACAATTACGCAATTAACTCGGTCAGTTAACTTATTTAGAACGTGACACTAAACGCTCTTGTTTAGGTTTCATAGTTAGGTTTAATGTGTTTATTAAAATAAACTAACAAAACTATATTTATTTTAGTATTTATATTTCTTATATATTTACTAACTTAATTTTCATTGAAGTTAGTAAATTAAAATAATTTAAAAAGTTATTAATGCACTAAGAAATCGGAGCAATAAAAGTACTGAAACAAAATTAAAAGTAGTCAATATAGTACCAATTAGTATGATATTTGGGCAACCGTGTGCATTTTTAGCTCTAATGGCATTGCTCTCATGATTTTTTCTGCTCTCATTTTCAAATAAGCATACCAATTTGAGAAAACGTCAAAAATACGAATAACCTTATAATAATTGAATCATGCCCTGGGGCCTATAATACTTAAAAACAATTACAGTACCTACGCTCTATTTGCCACCCTTCTGGGGGTTCCCATACACAACACAAAAAATAGTTTCTTAGTTTTGATATCTTTTGCTTTCTACTTTGCCGAAAAAGTAAGATAATGTTGAAGAAAATCTATTGAGAAAAATAAAAGTTGTGTTTCATTGACAAAAGCACCCAAATTGAGTAATTGTCTATTTATGCATTTCGCCTTATTTTATAGTCATATAAAAACATAACAAGTAAGGGTTGTTGTACGTAAAATAATTTTTATTTTAAAATATTTATTAATTAACACAAAAGATACACACAAACATGCTACAATAAAACGGTAGGCTCCCGACTGAAACCGTCAAAGTGAAACGCCTGATTTTTACATTAATTGCTATGAGAAGAAGAACACAGTAAATCGTAAGCCTACCTGGTTTTATTGTACCATGTCTGCAACGCTGGAGAGTTGTATAAAAGAAATAGAAGCAAGAACATTCTATCAAAAAACGGGAAACAAAAGAAGCGCAATTTGGAAGACACAAACGAGTGATCTGCGCCACTATCAAGTCCGTTTCATTGCCAGTTCCTTCTGATGATGTTCCATGTTCTACTTGTCCCGATTCAATACGTGAAAACATTCGAAAATATTTCAATTCAGTGATTTGGAACTGTCAAAGGAAAAATTGTAATGCATACTTCTCGTATGTAACAATTCAACTGTTTGGAATCCAATGTTAGGTGACACAATAAAAAACTAAAACAGTTTGTTCAATAAAATACTTTCTTTACACTGTTGTTTGATAAAAATTACCAAAAAGTAATCACTGAATGAAGTTATGGACTAAAAATTTTCTCTTATGCACGTTTAATCTTCGGAGCTTTAGAATCCTAAGATTTTGTTTACATTAGGAAAGGATCGCAGATACCACAGTCCTGAAAAGTGAAACATTTTTGAAAATATAACTTTGATTGCAAATTTTACCATTAGTAATATGTGGTTGATTGGGGGAAAAAAATCTAATCGTGTTTTCTGAATCCTTTTATACTTAAAAAAAAATTATGAAGTGCTTAAAAAAAGTTTTTGAGCGGTTCGAGCATGTCTATGGTGTGTTTTTACACCTTTCTAAATGATATAGCCCCTGACCATTAGAAAAATTAATATTTAAATTTTTTTGAAACAGTCTAATATATTTCCATAGCTTAGGTTAGAAGGATTTTATCTCTTCCCCAGCTTCAGCCACATTACGTTTCAATTCGAGGACCGGATCATTGAGAAAGAAGCTAAGTTCGTGTTAAGGATGTGTTAAGTCTTTGAAAAAATGCCTCCTAACTTGGCTTACAATAGGTGCCATTGCTTGTATCCTATGCTTATTTATTTTAACTATTATTTTTTTGAAGATGCGCCTAATGTGCTGATTGTTAAATTTCTTGTGAAAATTGTGAAACTGCATCATTCACTATTGATGGTTCTCATTCGGTTATTTGTTCATTTTCTGATTATTTTTTCAGGTAAATCGAATGGGAAAATCGATAAAACACTTAATCGTTAACCGAAAGAAAATAACCAATTAATATAACTTTTTCGGTTAAACGTCCCATCACTACCTAAGAAGTTTCACTTCAAAAATTAATTTATATTCTGTCCCATATACATACATACACATTGCAAAGTTGTGAGATATTTAATACTAATTCTTTCTCTGGGGACATTGAAAATAACTTTATTATATATTGACCCATATACACAGGAAATATGTGAAAAGTTTTATGAATACTTGTTTTTACTCAATAATTTTGTGAGTGATCACAATAACTTTGACTACAATTTTATTTAATTTATCTATTAGCAGAAAAACCTGTTACCGATGTCTGCTTGGGCTGCATGTGTGAGGCAATCAGTGGATGCAATCAAACAGCAATTTGTGGTGATGGCGTTTGTGGTCTTTTCCGCATTACTTGGGCGTACTGGGCGGATGGTGGCAAACTGACGATAAAAAGCGAAGATCCATCTTCAAGCACAGGTAGGGTTTTTCTTCTGCTTTTACATAACATCACACATAACTAACATTGAATTTTGTCTTACTGTCATTGCAAATAGCTTATGCAAACTGCGTCAATGATCCCTACTGTGCGGCCAACACCATCCAAAACTACATGTCCAAATTTGGTCAGGATTGCAATAATGACAATGTTGTTGATTGTTATGACTACGCTGCCATCCACAAACTGGGCGGATATGGTTGCAAGGGTGAACTCAGCTATCAATATGTCAATGTTTTAAATAATTGCTTGGGCACCTACAAGAAATTTGACAACAGTGGCTAACAACTTGCTGCAAGTCGACGGTTGGTTAAGAAGGTGCTCCTGCAGTAGTTTTAAGATATTCATACTTTGCCAGTAATATAAATTTTGCTTTATATGTGTTTTTTTTATTTAAGCAATATTTGACATTAGGTCTGTTTCCGTACTCTCTTCAAGTAACTTGAACACATTTTTCAAGCTCGAGAGAGAAGAAGAACGAGCTGAAAGTCATTCTCAAAACTAGCTTGAAATTTACTTGAAAAATTTCTTCGAGCACGAATTTCAAGCTACGAACTCAAATTGATTAAATTATGAGATCAATATTTTTAATGTTTTGTGAAATAAAAATTATTGTTATCAATAAATGCAAGTGTCTTGTCTTATATATTTCGCAAAAAGTGTTTTTTGTAAGAATGATTTAATAACTTCAAGCAAAAGTGTGTGAACAGCTGTTGTGCTTGAAATTTACTTGAAGTTGTTTTTGTACTTTTTGATAAATATTTTTATTTTAACTGATAATCAAGTTACTCTCTCTCTATTACTCGAACTTTTCTTGTAGTTAGTACGGAAACAGACCTATTATTTAACTTAAAAAAATACTAAATATTTAAATACTCGTTTGTGTTTATAAAACTTTATTGACTTCAGCTGACTTTTGTGTAAAGAAAATTTTATAATAAAACATGAAAAAGAAATAAAAATGTTTAAGCGGATTTTATATTAAGTTGAGAAATTTGAAAAACGATCTATGAGCTATTATTATCTGCCTTAGCTTTTTCCTCAGCAATATTTGATTTAAAAAAAAAACATAACATTTCTTGAAGTTGAGATATATGATTAAGCCATCCCTAAGCACAGTAGAAAATGTATGATGCAAGGAATTACATGATGACGACTTGGAAAAATTTTCGATTTAATGATTTTTTAGGCACATTTTTGAGCTGTAGCTAAGAAACAGAAAGAAGCAGAAGTTATACATGTGGTCAGAAATTTGGAAAATTAAATCAGAAGAAATTTTCATACAATATTCATAGTAGCTGTCACCATAAACATTAAAAAAAAATGATTGAAATGAAATAAAAAACGATTAGAGGGCACCAGTACAGAATTTTGGAAAAAATATTAAAAAAGTTAAAATGGGTAAGGGTACAGTTTATTTCACAGAGTAGAAAAATATTTTTTTATATTTTTTTTCAAAACGTTATTTTTTGGTGAACAAAATTTAACAGAAACATAATTAAAATATTAGAACATAACGGTGAAACAAATTTAAATCGAAACAAACCTATAAAAACGAGCTCACATTGAAAGTCAGGCAAGTAAAGAAAAAATGCAAATTGTGGTCCTTAAACCGTTATTCCTGCTTACAAATTTTTACTACTGTTGGAATAACTTCAGTCAGACACAAAACTTAAAAAATAAACATTTCTCGAAAAGTGAATCAATCAACACTGGCAGAAAGGCAGATCTTGATAGATTATTATTTGAAAAGAAAATCCGAGCGACAAATTTCACAAATCGCCTTAAAAAGTAAATCAACAGTGCACGATATAATCAAGCATTATATACAAGATAAGAGAATATGCAATAAAGAACGTACAGTAGCTAAAAATATACTTTGCTCCAAAGATGAAAGGTATTTTTTAAAATAATAAAATAATAAAAATAATAAAATAATAAAATAATAAAAAGAAATAATAAAATACCCATTTTTATTTGCTCTAAAACTAGAGGTCATGCTAAAACTCAATTTGAAAAAGAGTGTTCACTCAGAAACAATTTGAAGAGTTTTGAAAAAAAATTTTTAAATTGACGAGTAGCACGAAAAAAGCACTGTATTAGAAAGAAAAATGTTATAGAACGCCCCAATTTTGTGCATGATCAGATGACCAAAGACTTTCTATTCTGGAGCAAGGTTAATAAAGCAGAAAACATAAGGATCTTTAGCACTTTTAAACAATAAACTTTTAGTACAGGTTTTGTTTACCGATGAGAGTTAATTTAATTTATATGGTTCAGATGGAAAGCGAAAACCGAATGAAGAGCATGGTAGGGGATCAGTCATGGTTTGGGGCTGCGTCTGATGTTAGAAGGATTAATTTTATTGAAGGTATAATGGACAAAAATATGTTCCTTGACATTCACATGGCGCAAGTAAAAGAAAGTGCGGGTAAATAAGGAATTGCAGATAATTTTTAGTCTTACCAAGACAATGACCTGAAGCATACGACGCTCTTTGTAAAGAATTGTGTACTTAATATTTGTCTCAATGTCATAAAAACAACCTCACAAGGCCCAGATTAAAATGTTATAGAACATCTATGAGATGAACTTGAACACTGAGTGCAGTATCAGAGATGGGCAACTAAAGATCCAATCCTAAAAAAAAATATCCTAAGTGAAGAGTGGAATCAGATTGGAGCTGAGGTTTTTAAAAATTTGGTTGCACAAATTTCAAAAAGGCTGCATATAAGAAAAAGGATTGGCAAAAAAAAATATTAAATTCTTAGTTTTAGCATTAAATTCCTTATCTGCCCGACTTTCAATGTGAGCTCGTTTTTAAAGCTTTAGTTTGATTTTATTTTGTTTTACCGTTATGTTCTAATTTTTTAATTATGTTTGTGTTTAATTTTGTTCACCAAAAAATAATGTTTTGAAAAAAATATTTACTCCAAGTTTCTTCTTACATTTTCATTTCTGCCTGCCCGACTTTCGTTGTGAGCCATTGTATATCGTGATCAGTGTTGCCAGAAAAATTTTAAGCATGTAGCTAAAATTGCTAACAAAAGTAGCTAACCATTTTTTGTAAGCAAAAAAAAAAATAGTTAAATGCAAACACAACTGCTATATTTAATTATTTTATCAGATTAATCAGTTTATCAATCATATTGATTGATTTGTAAATTCAATATTTAGCTGCATAAAAAATTATTCAAAACTATCTTTAATCAATTTTATGTACACAAAATTAAAGAAAATTGATAAAATTGTGTGTATATTAAATTGAAGAAAAGTTTTTTTGATAATTTCTTTTAAAATTTTCATATAGTTTGATATTGACCTTTATTAATAAATAAAAATAGTTGTTAAAAATAGCTACGCTCTAAAAGAAAAAAGCTTGAAAAAGAAGCTAGGAGCTAAAACACAATTTTTGAAAAAATAAGCTGAATCTATCTGATTCTAGCTGAATCTTACCGGCAGCACTAATGGTGAGTGTGAGAGTCTGCTTTAGGAAAGTCATAATATATCTCAATAATGAATGCAGGGTTACCACAATTTTATTATTAAATACTTTACAAATTAAATCTTTAAAAAGTCTAAAAATATCTTATAACTGACAGCTAGTATGTAAAATCAAATTGAGTTTAATAATATTGTGGCTTTAAAAATGATTTTAATGCAATGTCAAGACAAGGCGCAATATTTATCCCAAGCTGATATCAGAATTTTGACTTCTCAAACGTCAGTATATTTTGAACTGTTCAAATCTTGAGATTAAAGGCTCAAACAAAATAGGCTCGAGCTGGCTGTAGCTATTGTCAAAAATCAACGAAAAGCTAGATCAAGTTCTGCCAAATACTCAATTTGACCAAAATGACATGATCGAGTTCGTCTTTAAGGGCCAGTTTTTCAGTACTAGTTTAGGGTCCAGTCAAATTGAGCAGACAAAAAATTGGACGTTTTAACTTTGTTTAGACAAAAAATAAACACGCTATGTGATAACATAAGTCAATTTAACTTCAACGAATGCTAAAATATCTAGTTAAACCGAGTTTAAACGTCCAATTTTGGTGAGTAAAGCTAGGTTTAACTTGACTAAAGTTTAAACTCGTACTGAAAAACTGGCCCTAAGTCATTAAAAAAATTCGCCAATTTGTATATTAATTAGTTTTGTTTTGTTTGGTTTGTTCAGTTGAATTTGTGATAACAGGAATGAATCGCAAAAATAAGTTGATGTTAATTTCATTTAAATTCGTTTGGAAAAAAATCAGCTGGTTCCTTACGGAACATTTGATTTTAATTGCTTTGGCTGCAGCCAGATCAAGTTAGCGAAACTGGACGAAAAAGCTGGCTTGAGCAATTATGGGTTGTACGCATCATTTCTATGTAGTTGTATAAAATTTTACATTAGCTGCAGCCAGCACGAGCCTATTATGTTTCGGCCTTAAGATAGCGTTTCGAGGCAAGGAAAACAATTAAAATTATATTCTCCAAGTTAGCGGTTCCAAAAAACAAATTTTTGACTGAACGCTTTAATTGAATTGTTCATTTCATAAATTTATTTTTTTCTTGCATTAAGGTCAAATTTAAAAAAGTATTCTATAATTTCAAATCGTAATATTATAAATCTAATACATAAAAATCTTGTGTCATGGTGTTTGAGGCAGAACTCCTCCGAAACGGCTCGACCGATTTTCATGAAATTTTGTATGTATATTTGGTAGGTATGAGAATAGGTCGTGAAGTATATTTCACCATCCTACCCCAAGTAGGCGTGGCACCTCCTATACAACTCAATTATGCGATATCGAATTGCTTTGGAGTTATAAGCCGCACATCCTCGGAATTCGGAATTCGACCACAATTTACACAATCTGTTTCACTGAAAACATTTTATGGGCGTTAGAAAAGGAGGAGTGGCACATCCCATACAACAACCCAAATTTGCGATATCGAATAGCTTTAGGGTAAGGCCGTACAGCCTCGGAATTCGGTATTCGACCACAATTTACACGTGGCGTTTCACTGATAACATTTTATGGGAGTTTTACAAAGGGGCGTGGTACCTCCCATGCAAACCAAATTTGCGATATCGAATAGCTTTTGAGTTATAGGCTGCACAGCCTCGGAATTCAGTATTCGAACTCAATTTACACATGAGTTTTACTGATAAGTTTGTGCGGCGTTGGAAAATGGGTGTGTCACCTCCCATACAACCTAAATTTGAGAAATTCAACAATTTTTTAACCAAATTTTTTATAATCCTATTAGGCTGGACTTATTAAAAAATCAAAATACAGAAAAAGTCAAGCAAATTTATGTTACCATAACAATTACTGTTTAAAGAAGGTAATTCAAGTTAAATAAAGTAATTTTTTAATATTTATACCATTTTTTCCATTATTAAACAAACACAACTATTTTTATATTTTGTATTTAAAAATACAAAAAAATACTTTAATATTAAAATTTCAAATTTTTATATGGTTTTTAATATTTTTATCGCAGGCGAAGCAGCGGGTACTTGTTAGTATTCTAATAAAAGTAAAATAAAATATTTTGGAAAAATTTTTATTTCATTATTTTGGAATGGAAAAACAGTACTTTGTTTCGAACAATACTATGTTGTATGTATCTAAGTATTAAAAGATTTATACAAGGAAATTTTTTAAAGCGATCAGAGCATGCGAAGAGAATATTTAAGCATGCTTTGCTTGCTCACGCTGTATCCTAGATATGGGGCTGATGGAAATTCGCATATCGTCGCCCTAATTCTAATACGACGTATGTCAAAATTGGTCAAAGTAACGTTTATTAGCTGTTTAGGTAGATTGGTCAAAACTACATCTATGTCCTTTTTTAGTTTTTAATATTTTTATGAAAAAAAGAGAGGTAGAACGTCTGAAACAATACATTATCGTATGAACTACATACAAATAATAAACAGTTTGACTTACGTCGTATTAGAACTAGGCCGACGATATGCAATATTGGTTGATTTGAATACACAATAATATATTGCTGCATAAAAAAGTATAAAAAAATTACTCTATTCATTTTTATATATTTAAAATTGAAAAAGATTGTTAAAATTTTATATATAACAATTTTTAAATATAGTTGTGGGCACATGATCAAAAGAATATAAGAAGTTTAGTCCAAATATTGAAAAGTATCAATCCATATTGGCTATTGATTCTTATTACCCAGTAGATGCACACTCTCTTTGAAGCAAATAGTACATCTGTGCATCTCTGCAAGCCAGTACCCTTTTGAACTCGATGGTAGTGGAGCGCATGGATTTGATCGCTGCTTGGCTGTCGACGAAAATGTTGATATGAGAGTGGTGTGTGTCCATGCCGAGGGCTATCTCCGCAGCCTTCCTTATGGCGAATACTTCCACCTGGAAGACGCTGCAGTGGTTCGGCAGTTTTTATGGCTGCTTTGTACTATCCTGCAGTGTAGCCAACTAGTTGAAATACTGTTAAGTGTACTAGGTCAAAAAAATGCCAGTACTATTTCAGCTCAAATGCTTTTAACATTACTCAAACTGGTTATTTTCCTGTGTTGATGTCATAGGAAAAGACAACTGTCCTATTCTCAATATGAATTGAGGTAGTTTTTTTGCTGGCATAATTTGATCTAGTTGTTATAGTAGTAAAACTAAAACCAGTAAAATACTAGTATAATCAAAACTAGGCTTTTCAGTGGTATAATTTGTGCTAGTATATTTTTAACCAGAGCTGGGTAATTTTCGATTACAATTACTTTCCAATTGCAATTACAGTAATCGTAATCGTTAATTTTTAAAGATTACGATTACTGTAATTTTATTCTTTAAAAATTTTAATTGTAATTGTTATCTTTAAAAATTAACGATTAAGATTACTGTAATTGTAATTGGAAAGTAATTGTAATCGAAAATTACCCAGCTCTGGTTAAAAATATACTAGCACAAATTATACCAGTGAAAAGCCTAGTTTGTACTGTAATTGTAATGTAAGAAAAGTATTATTACGATTACTGTAATCGGTATACACGCAAATTACAATTACGATTACGATTACTGTAATTGTAATGGAAAAATCTATTGATTACAATTACAGTAATCGTAATTAATGAAAATGACAATTAAAACAACTGTAATCGATATGATATAAGCCAGTTCAATTCTAGTAGCTTTCGTACTACACAGTAAAAAATATGAGCATACATTTTATACTATTTTGAATACATATAAATCCAAACCAAAAATGTTATAAAATTTATACCATCAAATCATATAAATTTTTCCAGACCATTTTTCTCGTCGACCAATCGAAACAACGATATTTTTAAATTTCCCGATTTCGGTGAATTTTTTACTTTCGAACCAGAATATATTTTGATTTACATATGATATCCATATAAAATTTTTAAATTATATTTGTTCTATTATTTTTATAATATTGAGTGGTATAAAATTTATAAATTATTTGGAATAAAAAAAGTTTATACCACACAAATGTTATAAAAAAGATAAAATTTACCCTCAAATTTTTTACTGTGTAGTTGTATGCTAGTGTTTGTTTTGTTCTAGTCTTTTTGAAACCAGTTGTATGCTAGAACTACGTAAACTGGCTTGTATTATTGAAACTATATTTACTCTAAAATCTCTTAAAATTCCACAAAAATTAATATATGGACTTGAAATTCGACACAAAAGCCTTTATATGCATTCTTCTTATTTCATACACGACATTTTGGTACACGTCATTACACTTGCTGAGTTAACTACTTCCACTACACTATCGCTTTCTCCAGATATAAGAACATATAAGAATCTTTAAATTAATAATTATATTGAAAATATCGTAGAGTTACTTTACATGTATAACCAAATCTCATGTACATAAAACAAATATGAAACTCCCTGCTACCCTATTGCTATTTCCTTAAAACTAAGGAAATTTCAGATTTTTTAAAGAAAAACGCTATTTAATCGAGCGAAAACATTCTATGCTACATGAAAACAACTGTTGAGTTAACTGTCAAATGCTGCTACTGACGTTGTTAAAGTAAAAAACATAGAAAGAACGAAGCAAATTTAAGTGAGAAATCTTTGCAATTGTATTTAATTTACATAAAAATTATATATAATTGAATTAAATCTAATTTCTGACGTGTACACTCAGAAAAAAATTTCCAGAAAATCTAGAAAAATAGCACCCAATCGTTAGAAAATCGGGCTTCATTTAGCGCCATGGCCGATTTTCTAAAAATGAAGTATACATTTTTCGTTAAATTGAAACCAGAAGTGGAAAATATTTTAGGAAAATTATCCAATCATTTACGAACTATTTCGTTAAATTGAAGATACTTATCGCAATTGTGTTGAAATATTATTACATTTTAGTAAGTTTTTCTACCGTTTATTTATCATCGGCTATAGCTAAGAGAAGCATTTGCTCTTGAATTAGAAATTTTCTGCCGTTTATTAATCAGTGGCTATAAGAGAAAAATTTTCTCTGAAAATAAGAAATTGTTTATCAATTCCAGGAAAAATTTTGTAATTTTTGCAAAAAAAAACTTTTTAAGATTTTAAACAGCATACTGCAAGAATTATGATTTTTATACAGAGAAAAACTGGCAACATTATTATTATTAATATTAAATTAAATTGAAAAAATTACCATTATCCGGAGACTTGAACCTCGCCTGCGTGATTGTAAGTGGAAGTTGGGAGGAGACTTCCTCCAAAATTAAATTTGTACTTAGCAAAAAGTACGAATTTAACTTTTTGCGGATCAAAAGTATTGGCTTGAGTCTTCGCTAAGTTAGCGTCGGATTGACGAATTTCTCTTCACGCACTTAAATTCTTATGGATCTTCAACATCCCAATTCGCGTTACTCATGAGTCGATTTTTTAATTTACAAAAAATTTCAGCGATTTCCTCTGGGTTAATATCAATTTCTTTGTGAATGTTTGTAGGTATTTAATATTTTTTCTTCAATTCAATTAAAGAAAAATGCCAACGTCACAACCAAATATAGGCAGACATACTCAACGTTATCGAAATTTAAGAGCCAACCGAGAAAATCAAACACCTTCATAACATTTTGGACAAAATTACTTTTGTTTTTATGAAAAAGAAAGAACTTCAAAAATAATTTGCTTATTTATATTTTAATATTTTTTAGTGCACACTTATTTATGAGCCACTTACTATTTTTAAAATTTTAAGCTTTTCGTTTCTTCTTGCTCCTTTCCAAAAATATAAATACTGAAATGACTCGAACCTACTGCAGACAAAGCCGTGGGTAACTGCTAGTATTTATATAAAAAATTATATTAAGCGTCTGGGGGGGCTTCAGCCCCCAAAGCCATCCCTTGATCAGCGCCTGGTACACGGCACAACATATCACCCATTGTTGACGTTAACATTTCACCCATTGTTGAATAGGCACCAACTCAACCTTTGGAAAGAATTTTTCTAACAAGCCCTGCAAGAAGTTGACCTTACTCACAAACATATTCCGCAGCGCACAGTCGAAATAGGAGACATAAGCCAAACAGGAGCATCTCAACCGATCCACCCACAGAGCATGCAATCGTGAAAGCTCTCAATAATTTAAAAAGTCATAAGGCGGCAGTTTATAATAATATCTCTCCCGAACTGCTTAAGTGTGGTGCCAATATCTTGGCCCCGGCTCTGAGCCCGTTTCTGCGAAACAGTGGTCATGCTGGAACAATTCCAGATAACTGGAAAGAGGGGGTGATAGATAATAACCCTGCCAAAAAAAGGTAACCTAAGTGAGCGCAAAAACTGGCGATTTTTCTTCTAAATTCTATCGAAAAAGTGGTTGCTTTCATCATATTAGAGCTGATTCTTAACTCACAACTTCGTCAAGAACAAATCGGCTTCACACCTTCCTGTGTCGATCATATCAACACAATACCAATAATGATCGAACAATCGGTAGAATTCCAGTCTGCACTTTATTTGTTGTTTGTCGACATCAAGCGAGCTTTCGACACAGTAAACAGATAGCAGCTTTGGAAATGTCTTGTGAATAGTGGCATTCCTACAAAAATAGTAGAGCTGATAAAGTAACTAAATGAAGGCTCAAAATGTCAAGTGCGTTTCAAAGGTATGCATAGTGAAAACTTCTATATAAGCACTAGGGCCCTACTCCGTATTGCGATGCCTAAATCAATGCGTTGCGAAAATGAAACGCGATGCACATTCAAATAGCAAATCGCACGTGGTTATCGCATTACAGAGTACCGATTACGCTATTTTGCGATATTTTTGTTTCGCATCGCAATACAGAGTAGGGGCCCTGGTGTCCGTCAAGGCTGTGCGCTCTCCCCACTTCTATTTATAACCGCACTGGGGGTCAATTCCCGTTTTGCGTTAAAGTGAAGTGAAAAGAAGCTTTTCACAATAGTTTTCATTTAAAGATTTCACTTTTTCACTTCACGGCGCACAAAAACGCGATTCTTGTTCGCCTAATGAAAAGTAGCTGCTGAATAGCATTTGAGAGTTGCTGAATGTCTATTAAACAAAGCTTTTATGAAAAATAAATGTAAACAACTTATTAGATGGTAGAAAATATTTTCAAAAATGACTTTATTGAACATGATGATGACTTTATTATGACTTCAACATTCTTTTTATTGATTTATGTAGAGAAAACTTAAGGATTTTTAGGAGGAGACTTCGCGATGAAGAAAACTCATTCAGCAGAATTTCGGAGGAACACTTCGACTTATATCGCTTTCCCAAAGCTATAAACTTGATTAAGAAAGTAAAACTATATATTAAAACTAAGCAATAAAAAAGAAAAGTATAATGAATTTTGCATAAATAAATATAACCAAAATAATTTTTTTGGTAGCATAAAATAGCCGAAACTAATATAGCAAGTCGATAACGCGCGTTTGCAACCGGCGTTAACTTTGTTTACATTTCAGCTAAAAATAAAGAGCTGTTGCAGTTTTAACACACAACGGGATTCGCGTTTTCCGTGTAAAGCTGAAAACACTTTTCATATGACGATAACGCAGAACGGGAATTGACCCCCTGGACAGCGTCCTTAAAAAAACGAACGACAATTTTCCTGAAGGAATTCAATGGAGGCAGCACAAAACTTTGTACGATCTGGATTATGCGGACGACATCTGCTTTGTAAACCACTCCTTTTAGCCACTAATAGAAAGTTGAAAAATCTTGCAATAAACGCGGCGAAGATAGGGTTTGAAAATAAATTTAAAGAAAACGAAGCTAATAAGAGTGAATACAGCAAATCAATCCCCTCTGTTGTTGAGGATGTTACTGAGTTTTGCTTCTTATGCAGCATCGTTTCCAAAGATGGCACGGACCCAGATGTAGCCTCGCATATAATTTAAGTCAGACAGGCCTATCATAAATTGCGAGATGTGTGGCGCTCGCGTATCATAAATCAACAAACAAAAATAAAAATATTTAACGCAAGTGTAAAACCTGTCCTGGTGTATGGGTCCGAGACTTGGCGTGTAACGCGATCGACATCAAAATCTTTACAAAATTTTGCAAATAAACGTGAAACCTGCTGCAACATCTGGCCAAAACACGAGATTGTTGGAATTAACAAATGCTATTCCAATTGAAGACGAAATTAAACGTCGGAAATGAGGTTAGATTGGTCGTACTCTTAGAAAACCAGACGAGACATCACGAAGATGGCGAAGTGAAGAAGTAGAAGGGGAAGACCACAAAACACGTGAATTCAAACTGTCCATGCTGAGATTCGCTGCAGAGGTTCTTTGGCAGAGATGAAAAGGATAGCTCAAAACAGAGACAGTTGGAGAGAGCCCGTTGCTGGCCTATGTTCCGCAAGGATTGATATATAGTGTTTAGCTTTATGGGTTATTTTGTATTTTTGTGTATTATTGCGTTTATATTATTGTGTATATTAGTGGCGTGAATATGGGGGTTCCGCAACTGTGAACCCCCCAGAGCCATGGAAACATTACCAAATATCTCACGTTATTGCGAATTGATTCTATTTTTAAGTTAACCCTCTCATGCCCGCTGTTGTATATACGCAACATTGTATGTATGAGCCTCTAACTACCGTTATTTTAAATTTTTTGTTTTGAACCTTTCGCAGAAATATAGCTGCATGTGTTGAGTGAGCTTACACCTAATTGTTCGGTAGTCAGCTGCACACGGGCTCAGTTAGTAGCTATTCTCCCGAGAGCGTAGTTGACAAATTCGTTGCGCAAAAAAACGTGGTTTTAAAGAAGTGTTAAAAAACATTAAAATAATTACTTCATCCTAAAACCAAGTTCAACAACTAAATAAAGAAAGGTAAGTGAGTATTTAAAAAAAACCCCGCATGAAAATATTATTTAGTTTGTTTGTAATAATTTTGTAAATGTCGTGTTGCGTATATGCAACATTGGTCTATTGTGATAATTTTCGAAAAATAAAACTTTTTTTGTATGAAGATTCTAAGATGCGCCCAAAAGGTCTGACTCAAGCTGAGATTGAAAAATTTGCCAACTTTGATTGGGATGATTCCGCTGACGAGGAAAATAAAGAAGAAAAAGATCGAAATATGGACGAAATTATAGAAGAAACTTTGAAAAATTTGGATAACAGAGCTGAAAATGTGGAAATTGGTTTGATTGGCCAATTTATTAGAAGCGAAAATGATAGAGATTTGAATGAAAATGAAAACGTTGTACAGGAGGTGATGGAAAAAATTGATTTGAAGAGTTTGAACTGGAGGAGTGCAGAGCTTATGGAAAGCGAGACCACTTGGAAAAGTGAATTATGCAGCAATGCGGTGAAAAACCCCATCGAATATTTTAGTACTTTCTTTGCGGATGAACTGTGGCAGAAAATATGTGAGGAATCGAATTTATATGCTATGCAAACGAAGGGCATAGAATTGAAATGCACTGTACCTGAAATGAAAAGGTTTGTTGGCATACTTCTTTACCTTGCAGTTGTGAAAATACCAGCTTATAGAATGACGTGGGCGACCAATTTCAAACTAGCGGCCGTTGCAAATGCATTACCGAGAAACAGATTTGAAAAAATTAAGGGAAGGTTCTCCTGGATTTTTTTGAAAAAATCGATTTTTTTTACATAAAATGAAAGTTACATATATGTAGAATGTTTGTGCCAAGGGATATTTCAATACGACGCGTATTTCTCGAGCTAGAGCGTGTCAAACGTACCCATGTCACGCGCGCGCGGGACGCTCGGGGACCGATTCACCGCGCGGCCCTAGATGACGCCTTATGCCCCGAAACGAATAACGGTTGGTAATGCAACTCCTTTTCACGTATTGTAATCTGTATTATAGGTAGCAGCACCTACGAAAAATTAGCGATACGGCACAAAGTCGCCATAACCTTATTATTTGTTGTTTTCGCGCTCGTGTATTTCTCTATTTGTTTTCGGAGTTTTTTCGCTGAAATGCCGAAATACAGAGGCAAACTTTCTCGTACACCGAAGAAGAGAATCTTCAAGGGGAATCAGTTCACGGCAGAAGCAGAGGCGGACTACGTCAGTTCATCAGCGAAAAAGCTGAAAAATGCCAATTACGATGATGTGCCCGTCGATGGGAACTCGCATTACGTTATTTGTAATTTTTACTTGATTTTCAACGCGTTGAGCGAATTTCTCGTGTGCAAGTCGTGTCATGGTGCAGTGAAATTCGGGGAAGTGGCTGGACCAGGCGTTGGCTTTAAACTCACTGTAGACTGTTCGTGCGAAAGGCGCTCGTTAGTGTCGTCTCCGATGTCGCACAACGTTTACGAAATAAACCGACGACTTATGTTTGTTTTTCGCGTTCTCGGGTGTGGTTTAGAGAGTGTGAGGTTTTTTTGCTCCCTGCTGGACATCAGACACTCATTCAGTCACAAAATTTATTACAATTTCCTGGACAGATTGCACACTGCGTCGAAGACCGTTTTCGAAATGGTTCAAAAGAAGGCCGTGCGCGAGGAAATTGAAGCCAACGCTGCAGAGGGTAACGAGCCGACGCACTTGACTATTTCCGGCGATGGGTCGTGGAAAAAGCGAGGTTTTTCATCGCAGTTTGGACTCGTCTCACTTATTGGCAAGCACACCGTGAAAATTCTGGATGTTATTGTAAAATCGTCTTACTGCCAAGCCTGCCGCAACTGGGCATCAAAGCAAGGAACACCAGAATTCGAAGAATGGAGCGAGAACCATGTCGATGAGTGCACCGCAAATCACACCGGAAGTGCGGGCAAAATGGAGGTAGACGGAGTGAAGGAAATGTTTCTGCGATCAGAAAATCTTCTCGGGGTCAAGTACGCGAATTACATCGGCGACGGGGACACGAAAACCTTCAAGGCTATCATTGATTTGAATCCCTATGCAGACTGCCCGGTATCGAAGAAGGAATGCGTGGGCCACGTCCAGAAGCGTATGGGAAGTCGACTTCGGCAGTTAAAGAAGACCACAAAGGGTCTCGGTGGAAAGGGGTCCGGTAAATTGATAGAGAAAGTTGTCGCAGAATTGACTGTGTATTACGGCAAGGCGATTAGAAGTAACAAAAATTCCATTCAAGATATGTACAATGCTATATGGGCAACTTATTATCACAAATGCTCGACCTCTGAAAATCCGCAACATCATTTATGTCCCGATAAAAGTGACACTTGGTGCAAGTGGCAAGTTGCGAAGAGAGAAGGAACACTAGCGACCTTCAAACACCCCACTCCTCTTGCCGATAATGTTGCCGAAGCCATCAAGCCCATCTACGAGGCCCTTTCTACCACAGAGCTGCTGACACGTTGCCTTGGAGGGAATACGCAAAACTCCAACGAATCATTCAACGCAACAGTGTGGAGATTGGCGCCAAAACACTTGCACTGCGGAGGGCAAGTGATCGAAATTTCTACATTAATCGCTGCGTGCCTATTCAACGAGGGGAGAGCATCTTTACTGCGGATTATGGACGCGATGGAAATTGGCGTTGGCACCGAGGCCTGTCGATACTCCGCCGCAGCCGACGCTGAGAGGGTCACGAACGCCGAACGAAGAATACCACTGAAAGCTCGGAACGCCCGCCTTGAGCATCGTCTGCAGGAAAAGGTCAAGCAGCAGAACTTCGAGATCGAAGAAGGAATTTTATATGGCCCCGGAATAAGCGACTGATGTAAGTGAAATGTTTTGACAACAAATTGACAATAAATTCACGTTCCGCGATTGCGAAAGCCTGTAGTTAGAAATTTTCTTTTGAAATTGCAAGAAAAAGTTATTTTGTTCCAATTGTTAGCTGTTGTATACCTTTTTACGAAAAAAGGAATGATAAATTCACATTCGGCGACTACAAAAACCTTTCAATAGACATTATACTGGAAATTGGCAGATGCAAAATTTTTTCATCCGCCATATTGGATCCGCCATTTTGAATTTTGTAAATTTGACCTCAAATTCGTAATCAGCGAAAGAAAGTTATGTCAACGCAAACTTTCTAAAAACTTTAAACGCGTTTTTCTCGGAACCATGTTTTCTAATCTAACGGACAGCACAGGGCTTGTTCTATTGTTCCGATTTCCTTCATTCAAAGAATGTTTGAAATTATATACTTTTTTGTACGCCTGGAACCTAACATTGGCATAAAAAATTGTTCATTTATAATTTTTAAACGAGATCTAAGTAAAAAAAAAGCAAAAAATTTCAATTTTTTTTTAAAAGTCCATAAAATTGGTTTTTTTACCAAACTTAATTGAAGTTAGGTTCCAGGCATATGAAATGTTATCAATTTTAATAAATTTTATACATTTCTCATTTCAGTTCACTACCTGAGGCCCCACACTGTCCGCGGAAGGTCGATGTTTTGCGCGCAGAGGTCGACGAGATCCGCCATTTTCAAGCCGCCATTTTGAATTTTTCAAATATCTTTTTTTTTTTTTACTCGTCAATAAACCACGAATCAAAGTTCAAAAGCATAAGTTCGTATGTCTTTTCATTTTCCCACAAACCATTCTCAAATTTTGCTTGTTTTTCGGCCAAATCCAAAAAAATCCAGGAGAACCCTCCCTTAAACAGTTTTTCCATTTGAACGATAATTTTAAACAGCCTCAGGAGGGAACATCTGAATATGACAAGTTGTACAAGGGTTGGCTTTTGTTGGACGCCATAAAAAAATTCAATGAAATTTCGCAGGAAGAATTCCAAAGTAAAGATGAGCAAAAGATTGGATATAAAGGTAACTTATTATTTGTGAATACATTTCTGAATAACACAATAGTACATTCTTTTCTTAGGTCAACATAGTTTGAAACAATATCTTCCAATGAAGCCCCACAAGTGGGGTTTCAAAATGTTTACGAGAGCTGGTGTATCTGGGGCTATATACGATTTTACTCTGTACATTGGAGAAGGAACGTGCAAGACTTATCTTATGGGTTGGGCATTTCATCAGATATCGTGCTATTTTTATCATCCTATTTGCCAGAAAACCAAAATTTCAAACTGTTTTTTGACAATTGGTTTTCGTCAATAAGCTTGATGATTGCTCTGAAAGAAAAAGGCATATTGGCCGTTGGTACAATTAGAAGAAACCGATTGAAAAATTGTGCTCTAATCAGTGAGAAAGACCTTCAAAAACGAGGACGAGGATCAAGCGATTTCAAATATGAAGCAACGCACAACTTGATTGCTTGTCGTTGGTATGATAATAAGAGCGTACAATTAGTTTCAAATTATGCAGGTAAGAATCCCATGAGTGAATGCAACAGATGGTGCCGCAAAGAGATGAAGTTTATAACTATACCTCGTCCAGGTATAGTTGAATGTTACAACAAACACATGGGAGGGGTTGATCTTGCGGACATGCTGATTGAATTGTACAAAATGAACCACCGCTCAAATAAATGATACATGCGCATAGTATAAAAAAAAATAAAAAATAAACTGGCCATTTCAGCCCTTGGAAGGACTTTGACCTAGCTTCTATTGATCAATTGTGTTGTGCGTGTTATTAAATGTTTGATCACAAATGACCGAGAACTGGACCTACGTGTTTTATGCCGATTGAAAAACTTTGAGCTGGAATTGAACCCGGGCTACCGCAGTTCTTTAGCTTAGGAGCCACGCACTCTACCCACTAGGCTACGGCCGCCACATGCGCATAGTATACTGGTGCATAAATTCAAGTTTAGTAAACAGTTGGTTGTTGTACCGCAGAGACATCACACATACAGACGGCGAATTGAAGCATATGCCGCTCATAAATTTCCAATTGGATGTTGCTTCCGAACGCAAGTCAAACTAAGTTGTCGCCAAAAAGAGAGGTCGTCCATCATCACTCCTTTTGACAATGAATTCATCCCCATCATCACCAGCTCCATCACTACCAGCTCTATCATCACCAGCTCCTTTTACGGGCTTTGAATCAAACCCCTCTAAAAGAGCTTATGTTGCAGACCCAGCAAAATCACTACGACTTGATGGTTATAATCATTGGCCGGAATGGGGAACAAGAGGAAGATGTAGAGTATGCAGCAATGGGTTTCCAAGCTGTAAATTCAGCAAATGTAATAATATGCACTTGTGCTCCAATCCGCAAAAAAATTGTTCCGTGTCCTATCATACATAAATATAAATAAACGGCATTTAAAAGAAAAAATCAACTTGACTTTAAATATATAACACCATTGCCCAATGTTGCATATACGCAACATTCTGTAGCTCTTGAACCAGGACACCTAGGACATTTTTGTCAGTTGATATTGAGGTCAACTCTAGCTTATATGTCTACTCAAAAAAATTTTAGCCACGACCATTTTAATTTGAGCAAGAGAGGGTTAAGCACGAGTCCAAATATTTATGTATTGCCGAAAATTTTTTTTTTTCAAGAAAATACAATAATCAAAATTTTATTTAGTTCTGTCGGGCGCGTAACCAGAAAAAAAATGTAGGGGGTTTTTAATTTTTTTTGGTTTAGGCTTATTCCAATTTTTTTTTATATAATATGTAATAATAATATATATATTTTTTTGGGCTAGTACATTTAAAGTTTCTTCCGTGTTCACTTCCACATCCCTTTGAACATTTAGAAGAGCTAGCCCATTGAGCCTTTTTTCCAGTTTTACTGGAAAATGTATATTTTGAATCTTTGAAGAGACGAAAACGGGGGTTCACTTGAAGTGACTGAAACCGGCAACGCTGCATGAATCTTGGAATCGTATTGGGTCATGTGAATAAAAAATCAGCAAATGCTTTTACTGAATTTTTCTAGTAAAAAGTATGGATTTAGTGAATAAAAAAAGCTATATTGATATAGCTTAAAAAGCTTAAAGCTATATAGATATAGATATAAAAAAAGCTATATAGATATAGCTTTTTTTATTCACTAAATCCATACTTTTTACTAGAAAAATTCAGTAAAAGCATTTGCTGATTTTTTATTCACATGACCCATTGGTCGATTTGTCTAACTCAAGCAGTGCCTATAAATATGGGCTACAAAATATTTGTCTAAATCAATATATACACTGAAAAAATAATCACGTATTTGAATTTAACACAACGCCTTCAACATCATTGCATAGTTTTTCATACAAAATTTAAAAAAATGTTTTAAGCAATTTTTTAACCAATTTGTTATAAAAAAATTTGGATTAAACATATTTCGTGAAAGTAGGAACAAATTGTTTTCAATATGTCGCCCATTTCACATTGAAGTGTAATATCAATTGCACTGACCATCTCTGATTTGGCTCAAATTTTGTGCTTAGATTAGTTTATTGTTTAGAAAACCAAATCCGGAGTTTGAGGTTTTAGGATTTTTTTCGCGGACCAATTGCCATGTGAAGCCAAAATAGGATCTATTTTGAGACAACGTAGCTCAGTCAACTTAAATACGATTTTCATAAATAGGATATCATTGGAAATGTTATTTTGAGGGAAAAATATTAAACTTTTAAAAAAATTGCAGTTAAACGACCCAATATTAATTTCTATAAGGCGCTATAATTTTTTTATTTTCATTATTTTCATTTTCTTACGTTCCATTACCTTTCCAAAGATATGAAATGAAAATTGGTTCTTTAAGGGTTCAGAAGTTATTGCATAAAAACTTTTCCAACGAATTAAACTAGCGTTGATATTTATTGTGAAAAGAATACATAGAGATTTAAAATTTTTTACGTAACTAATATAAATTTTTTTTATTCTACATTTTTTGTTTGTTTCTAAACGCATACTCTCCTTACTAGTTGGCATAAAAAAGTAGTCCTTTTCAGCTGGTGTCAAGATATTTTTTGGTCCCAATTTATCGGAAAAAAAAGTCAAAGTGTATATTAATAAGATTACGACAACCTTAACTATAATTAACATTTTTCTTATCTACACTCAAAGAAATATTCTTGGTGAAATTGATACATAACTTTTGTTAATCCCCAAAAAAACCAAACTATCCAATCAATTCAATTTTATCAATAATGCATTATTTTTTCGTCAATTCAAAATAAACTTTATCCATTTGATTAAAAACAGCAACAAATTCAATGCGTTGTTTTGAAGAAATTGTTTTACTAGCTTGAAATACAAGTTTGTTAACTTGATTTAAGCTTATTCACGCTGACAGACTCGTTAATCAATCGGAATAAAATTTCATTATTTTAATAAATAATTTTAGCAAACTACTTTGTTCGCTTGATAAATAGATTTGTTATACTGAAGAAATAATTAATGTTATTGATAATCCATTGAGTCAAGTGGACAAAATTTCCATTTCATAATGATAAAGTGGATTATCAATTTCAAAAAACCTTTAATCATTACAACAGAAAGAAATGCTAGGTATTGTTGCAAGCAAATGGTGGCGAGATAAAACTCGGGCAAGCTTAACCCAAGTAGAATTTTGCGACCACAGGTTACTAAAGACACATTTTTTACACGACGACGTTGCAGCGATACTGATTTGGAAAACATTTTGGGGGAAAAGTTTGTAAAAATTCCTAGGATACTACTTTACCACTAGGTCACAGAATGTTGTAACGATTTATCAAGTGTTACCTTTAAAAAATGCATCACTCATCATTCATCAAGATGTACATTTTGTAACAATTAGCTAATTGCGGCCCAGGTATAGGCATCACTCATCAAGATGTACATTTTGTAACAATTAGCTAATTGCAACCCAAGCGTAGGCTCTTTCTATTTAAAATGGTGGACGCAAATTATTATTATATTTAAACACCTTTTATTAATGTATGAAATTGTTGAAATATTTTCTGAATTCAGCTTGCGCTTAAATTGTTAAGAAGTTTTGGCCGTTACTTTACCGAAAATCTTCTTTACCATCTACATTTAGCTCCAAATATAATATTTTACTCCTATATATTATATAAATTTTAATTATAAAATAATTATATTTATGGCTGCAAAATGTAAACAAAACATGTAAAAAAAATTAATTTTTTTGCAATTGGCAACTCTGTAATGCATTTATGTATAAATGTGTATACTAAACTGTGGTAAGTCACTTCAAAGTAATTTTCACTAACACAATGTCGGCATTGTGTTGCACCACTTTCGAATCATAGTGGTCTCTGTAACGTAACCAATACGAAACATCATATCAATTTTGACACAAAAATAAACGCTACGACGCCGCTGCAACCCAAATGTGGACCATCAGTTCTAGTTGGGAAGAGTCCATTTTTTAAGTGTGTGAAAGGTTATTACTCCTTTACATTATTATACCAACAGTGCATGTGATCTTGTGAAATAAATTTTTATTGTGTTCAAATGCACCAATTATGCTTCTACATTTTTGGCTGATTTTCTAAATGCATTTATCATTAGCGGTGATTACAAATTGAGTTATTTTGCAATAAATTCGGCATGAGTTTTAGTTATTTATTTATTTGCATTACATTATTATTTATTTCCATTATTTGTTGAGATTATCCGTGCTATTCGTTATTAGTGCTGTTCACTATAAAAATTCACAATGTGAACAGCAATGTTAACAATACTGTGATTTATAATAATGTAAACAGCGCTAATAAGGAATAGCATGGATAATATCAACCTTTGTGAATTCCATAATTGTATTTATAAGTAATGTGAATATGATATATAAAATGTAATATGTTTATTATATATGAAATGTAATAAAATCTTTTTATCAGAACATCAAAACATTTTAGTATTATTGATAAAAAATATGTTTAAAACGTAATATTTGTGATAAAGGCGTATATCAAATTAAAGCATCCATTTATAAAATCAACGAAAGAAAATTTTGTCAGTATAATTTCAGCTTATTACCTTAAATCCAATTGACAAAAGCTTTTGTTGACTGAATATTGACAAAATATTTATCAACTTAACCTAGCAATTTATCAATATGAACAAATATTTCTTTGAGTGTACTATTAACATATTACAACTTTCCCCCGATACGGTATCAAAAGCGTTGAAAAAGTAGGCATTTTTTAAAATGATGCGCCAAATTTATCCTATTGGACCAAACTTAATAATTCTAGTAAAGGTTGTAGCTACAAGTATCCTTATTAAAATGCAATTTGATTTTTTTTTCGATAAATTGAGATCAAAATGTCTTTACGCCGGCTGAAAAGGGACTGCTTTTTTATGCCACCTATTGAGAAGAAGATGCATTTAAAACCAAACAAAAATTTCATTTTGGAATATTTTTTATATTATTTACACTGAGAATAAAAAAATACTTTAAAATTAAACAAAAAATAACAAATAATAACATAAGCATAGAGACTAAAGTAAAGCAAAAATACAACAACAAATGTGAAATTATGAAATTGAGAAAAACTGAGAAATTGACACTTCAAATCTCATCGCTGCTGTGGTGCAGTGCGTTAGTGCGCGCTTGCACGGGTATCACAAAGATTTCTGATGAAGCCTTTAGCGCGGCCGAAATTGCAATAAAACCAGCTAGTGATTTTTTCCTTTTCATATTGAAATGCTTTGTTGTTGTTTCTTTGGAAAGATTCGTTAGAACAATTAATTGTTCTAACTTTGACCTTACACTGAGAAAACAAAAAATCAAAAATGAACATTTTAAGAACGTTTAGTAAAATTAATATTTTTAAAAATATTTTACGCCATACAAAAATGAAAACGAACATTTTTAAATAGAAAAGTGAAACGAAACGTATTTAAAACAACCACGAATAGTTTACTATTTTTAATAATTAATATTTTTAAAAACATTTTACGCCATACAAAAATGAAAACGCACATTTTAAAATAGAAAAGTAAAACGAAACGTTTTTAAAACAACTACGAATGTTTTACTATAATAAAGTAGGTTAAAATTAATATTTTTAAAAACATTTTACGCCATACAAAAATAAAAACGCACATTTTTAAATAGAAAAGTGAAACGAAACGTTTTTAAAACAACTACGAACGTTTTACCATGACATAGTAAAATTCACATAGTTTGTTTCAAAACACTTGTTAATAACGAATTGTTTGTTATATATGTTTCATTGACTTATGTATTTGATATTTGTTCAGAAAATAAAATATTTTTCATTCTCGATTTCATCACTCTGCAGTTTGCCTGCAAGAAAGTAATGAAAGAGTTTGAGTTGGAGCATTTGCTGGCCCAACTAATAGGTAATTATTTTAAATATAATTAATAATATCTGACAAAATTATATTTTTTTATAGACGCTGGGATACAGTATACTTATCAAAAAAATTTTAACGAGATGAACATAGCTGATGATAAAATAACTATAATAAAAATATAATTTTGAAAACCAATTAAGCTTTTTTTAATAAATAGAGGAAATGCGGATTTATTTTTGGAATTAATGGGAAATAATGAATAATTTCGTTTTTAAAATATAAACAATTGTTATACCATTGCATTTTAAAATGTTTTAATCTAATTTTAAAATTTTCGATTTTAAAATGAAAATAAACATTTTACATTTGAGAATATTTATTATTAAAAATCAAACGAACATTTTAGAATCTCGTTTTAAAATTGTCTTTTTTAAAATAAAAATAAACGTTTTACTACAGCATTTTAAAATATCCATTGTTAAAAATCAAACGAACGTTTTAGAACCTCATTCTAAAATTAAAGATTTTAAAATGAAAATAAATGTTTTACTATTTCATTTTAAAATGTTCGTTTTTAAAATTAAAATAAACGTTAGAAGTGCAAAATCTGGGTTAAACGGTTTTAAAAGTAGCTCGTTTCTGCCACTTTTGAAAATGTTGTTTTCTCTGTGTAAGCTCAATAAACGATTTTAAACTATCAAACAATAAGAATTTGTATTTAAAATCAAGTATGATTTAAACTATCAAACATTTAGAATTTGTATTTAAATCATTTTAAGTCAACATAATTAAACAAATAATTTTAAAATATAAATTTAACGCTTTTCCGTTTCTACAAAACAAAATTTTAAATAAACGTATTAAATTTTTAACTAAAAACTCATTTATTTTTTTATAATTTTCTCTTATTATTTCTTTACAAATCTTAAAAAATCGCTATCTGAGTTTGAATTGAAAAATTATGTTCAGTTGAATCTTTGATAATAATTGCCAGATAATTGAGATCAAGCTGAGAAAAGCCCCGATTTTACATTTGATTGTGTGAACATTTTTTTTAATTGATTTTACAAATAACTAACATCAGATGAAATAAAAACTAATTTATTATTTTAATATTTAAAATATTTAAATATTTTAAGCTGCAGTAAGCCCAAACTTCATCGAATGGAGTTAAAATATGGTATTTGAGGGTTTCTGGGGGTCGCTAATTACGAATATGACGTCGAAAACTCGAAAAAAATTAAAAAAATGGAATCGAAAAATGGCGGTTTGATTTTATTGTTTTTAATTTAAGAACGATATTTTAATTTATGTTTTAAAATATTTGTTTTCAATACTAAAGTTTTTGTTTTATTTTTTTTTTAAAACAAATGTTTTTAAACTGTAAATGTTAACTATAAAAGTATATTTAAAAACATTTTTTTTAACAAAAACTTTTGTTTTTAATTGAACTGTACAAACATTTGAGTTTGAGTTAAATGAAATTTTTTCAAGCTCTATTTCAAAAACAAATTCATTTAATATGAACACAGTTCCATTATTTCTCAGTGTACTTAAAAAAAATTTTAAATTTATATATTATAGTCTTTTCACAATAAATGTTTAAAATTGAGTCTTTTTATTTTTTTTTTAATGTGAAATGTCATCTAAGATCATTGTCGTGACCATAAACACACAACTACTACCATGTAAATATAATAAAATAATAATAAAATTAAAAAATGTTGGGCTCATTCAAATGCTTTCATTTCGTGGGTTCTAGCCCCCAAAAACCTCCCTGCGTACGCACCTGGCCTCATATATTGAATTTGTTGAGTACATTAATATTACGGCTAGAAGAAGCGAAGTTTTGATAGCATCGCCAGTTCCGTGATTGTACACATATGTAAAAACAAATTTTTATTGTTGTTTCCTATGTGAGAGGGCCGGTCAAGTTATTATTTTCCATATCAATTTTTAGGTTCCAGTCCGGCTCAGGATAAATGTACAGGAAAGGAAATAAACTTGCTTATTTTGAACTTGTTTCGCTTAATTTTTATATAATTAGTTTATTCAGAGGTTTATTCAGGTGGATTCCCAAGGCTTTAGGTTTGTTTTAATTCCGCATAAATTTTACTTGACTTGACTGTCATCAGAGTAATACGTAGAGTCTAATCGAGATCAGAAAATAAATCAATTGTGACATTATTCGTATACTTTAAAATTAATTCATTGATTTAATTATCATTATTATTCTTTTTTCAATATATTTCTATGAGAATAGTATACAAAAAGATCTGATGAAAACAGTAATCCACGGAATAGATCTGTATTGGATACTTCTCAAGAGTTTTTACGGGTATGATTTTAGCTAATTTTTGTTAACTCTTCATGACTAGATTCGAAGGCAATACATTTAATATTTTTACATACATGTGCCTTCAATCTTCACTACAATTCTTACCTGCGCGGATCTTAATGGTTGAAAATGACAGCGTTTTTTAAGAAGTCACGCAGGTTGTTCTACCTAACAAACAATTTGAGACGTAACACGATCAAAGCAGATCAGCGAAGAACTCGAGTAATTTTAGCACTGGCTGAAATTACTTTCTTTTCGACGCCACCTAGCAAGAAAAGGATGCATAAAAGATTAAAAATTTTGTGGATGTTTTTTGTATTATTTACGTAAAAAAAGTTTCAAGTCTATACGTATTATAGTTTTTGCACAATAAAGTTTTAAATTGAGTCCTTTTTTGTCTCAAACGTGGAATGCTACCTTGTCGTTTAGTTCTTGGTACGCAAATGGTGCTCATTTTCAGCAAAGTTGTCATAAAATCCTTATTTGAAAGTTGTCTGAAAAAAAATTTCGGGAATGTGTTGATAAAGAGTTCTATTAAGAAATACTTAAAAATAAGAACAACAAAAATGTTCTCTTTTTAATTGCATTTGAAACTTTATAAAAAATTTATTATTTTTTCATATAAATGTGCGCATTTTCGTAAAAACATGTTTTAAAAAAATGATCATAAATCCTTATTCTAAAGTCTTTATGAAATATATCTTCTTTTATGTTTCGTATGTGAATCATACGGAAATTTTTGAGATTTTGGAAAATATTCAGTACAAAACTATAAAAACTGAAATTTAGTTAAATTTTAAATTCAGAATATAACGCTCATAACTACCACAAATGGAAATATATCAAAAAAATTCTTTTAGGTACACATTACTAAGACTTCTAACTCTAAAATTGCATACTTACTTTTAAAAATTTATGACATTTTTTTTCATACCTAATTTTGTCCACCTCATTACAGTGTGGGACGGACGTGTGCAAAATGTACAAAATATATGAATAGAGCGCAAAATTTTTTGTCGGCTTCTATAATGTTATCGAAATGTAGAAGCTGCGGTTCCTCCACGCTTATCTTAAGTTCATAGCAACAACACCTAGCGTGGCAGCTAGCTACCGTCACCATGATTATCTTACAACAACCACAACACATGCTTATCTTAAATATGCAACAACCAAAACACATGCATTTTTAAATTTAAAACAGCAAATACCCAGTGTTCATTTTAGCTAGCGTACCGACTACAATCATTGGCACCCATAAGGAAATTTTACCTTGCAACCTCTGGCATTCATTCTGTTTTTAAGTGATTGTTCTTTTTGAAATTTTATTTTATTTTTTGGGAAATTCTTTATTTAAAGCCATTTTTAACATATTTACAGTGTTGCGCAAAACAATAGCAACAAAATCGGTACGCTGCTATAAAATCGTGTATCTTTTTAAATCTTAGGGACACACAAAAATGATTATAGGAACCAAAGCATATATTCATACATCATATTAAAAACACATCATATTCAAATTTGGTTTTGTTTTCTTTATTAAATTTAAAATTAATGTGACTACATTCAGTTTGTCTGAGAGCAAAACAAAAGCAACATAATTAATATTTGGTGTAAGATCCATTATTCTTGATAACCGCTGCACATCTGAGCGGCATCGACTCTATTAAAGTAGATATGTTGGTATTAGGTATATGTTCCCAATTAACTTTCAGGGCTTCATACAGTGTAGTCTTATTGGAAAACCTTTGACCAGAAACTTTTGCCTTCAAAGTCCCAAAAAGATTTTCAATAGGATTCAAGTCATTGTGATTGTGCCGGCCAATCAAGGACTTGAATTCCATTGCCTCTAATGTAATCTTTGATGAGCTTTGAAGTGTGCTTCGGGTCGTTGTCGGGCTGAAACGTTCACTGAAGCGACATATTCCACTTTGAATGTGGTCGCATCTTGCTTTCTAAAATGTCATTATGTACAAATCGATCCATAATTCCATCGATTTTTTGAAGTGGTTCAACTCCATTATAGGAAAAACAAATCTAGACCATAATGGCACCGCCACCGTGTTTAAAATTTATTTTGCAGTTTCGGGCTTCAAGTCGTGTACCTGGGTGTCGCCGTACCGTGCACATCCCATCTGAATTAATCAAGTTGAACATTGATTCATCGCTAAAAAAACTGTTTTCGATTTTTTAACGGTCCAATTTAGGTGTTCTTTTGGAAGACTGAGTCTAAAAAACAATAAATTGCAACTTGTTGTCACAATTTCAGACAGAATTTTTAAATTGTAACACGTCACCTTGTTTTTAATGCTTAGCTGTGTTCTAAGCAAAGGTTTCTTTGCCGGTCTGTAACTTCTTTAATCGTTCTCAACGGCTCGTCATCAAACAGTGCTGTGATGGATATCTAAATCAAGTGTCCGAACAACCTCTTTGGATGTGGCAAATGCATTTCGTTTGAACACGCCACAAATGTTCCTGTCATCACTCAGCGATGTCTTCCGCGGCCGCCCTCTTTAATGTACCGTTGTTACGTCTTTTGTGATGGCATATTTCTTTATTAATCTGCAAACTATTGACCGATTATTATCAAACTGTTTCACGTTAGATATTTGCGAATTTTCGTTTTTATATTCGGAAATAATTTTTAATTTAAGAGCTTCACAGTATTTAAAACGTGCCATTATAAATGGAACAGTCAATGTCACAATTAGCACAAAAAAAACTAAACTTAAATGTTTATGACTTACAAACAACACGTGCTTTACTATAATGGAACTTTTACCAATAATTCTTGGAACTTCTGTTATCTTTTTACATTTTTCAAGTTTTGTTGCTTTTGTTTTGCTCTCAGACTTGAATGAATGTATTCACATTAATTTTAAATTTAATAAAAAAAAATAAAACCAAATTTGAATTTGATTTGTTTTATATATATGATGTATGAATATATGCTTTGATTCTTATAATCATTTTTGTGTGTCCCCAATATTAAAAAAGATACACGATTTTGTTGCAGCGCACTTATTTTGTTGCTATTGTTTTGCGCAACACTGTATATGAGCTCTCTGTTTTTCGTGAGAATAAAAATGAAAAAAGTCTTTCAAAAACCACAATTATTGGCACGTGAATACAATTATTGGCACATTGATTACTACAATCGTTGTCCCTTGAGTACAATTATTGGCTCTTTAAAAACTATAATTATTGGCATATTATCACAATTATAAGCACCCATAAAAACGTAATAATTGGCACCCAATATCTATAAAAATTATATAGTAGCTGGTTGTTATAATATAATAATTTTTTAAATCAAAAACAAATCCTTTTTTTTTCATAGTTGCCTACATACCTAGCTAGCAGATAAAAAATTATACAGATTTTATTTAAAATTTTACTGAACCATTTTTAAGTACATAAAGATTAAAAATAAATCACAAAAAATAAGCATACAAATTTCATCTAAGAATAACAAAGAGATTGATTAATTTAAAATAAGTTTTAAATATAGCTCTACAACTTTTAAACATTGATGTGAGACCTTAGCTTGGACATGTTTTACAAAGAAATATTGGAAAATAAACACAATTATTTTTTTAAGCCATTTGGTGGGACTTTAACGCTTTCATGCCCGAATTAAAATGGGTTGGGCTACACATTTTTTGAGGTCAATATGTGTTAGTCTTTATTCAAATATAAACTGACAAACATTTGAAAGTCCTTGGTGCCCGGGTTCGTTAGTTACAGGATGTTGCTTATTTGTAACGTTGGGTAGTTATTGAACCAACTAAACACTTTTCTAATGATTTTTTTTTGTGTATATAACTCTCTAATCTTTATTTATTTATATTTTGCACTTGGTTTTACAATTAAAGAATTATTTTAATGTTTTTAAGAACTTTTTGTATAAATAGTTTTTTTTGCGAAACGATACCGATCTTGATTTCAACCATTTTACTCTTCGAAGAACGGCTACTGAAAGGACACGTGCTAAGTTTTCAATAGAACAAATAGCTGTTAGCTTGCACAACACATAATGCCACATGATGCAAAAACCACTAGACAAAAACATGAAAATAACGGTACTTAGAACCCAAGTGCAATGTTGCCTGTAGATAACATCGAGCATGAAAGGGCTAAGCAATAATTGCTCCTTATGCCACAATTTTCTGATTTAACGTCACTTTCAGCTGGGAGACTCACCCAATCTACAATTACTTCTTTTTCCGTTTCTTTAAAACAGTTTGTAGACCTGGCCAAATTTTAGAAAATTTTGGACCCAGACAAAATTGGAGTGTAGGACGTGGTACCTTATATTTTTTGGCTGAAGATTTTTTAGAAATTTTGCAATTTCAAATTGCTGACAGAGATTTTTGTAAAATTCTTTACTATGTACGAGCTCTTTCTTTTGGCATTTTTATATGAAAATACGAAGTATTCAGTTATTGGCACTAGATAAAAGTATAATGACTGTCAGTGCCAGTTATTGTAGTAACATCAAATTCAGTTATTGGCACCCCCTGCCATCAATTGAATTGTTTGTTTTTTGGAATCAATTGTTGGCACCAAAGTTTAGTTAAAATATTGCGGTAAAAATTTATATATTATGACGGAAATAAACTGTTTAATGTTTAATTAATCAAAAAAACAAACGCGTCTATATAAAAAATTCATATATAAATAAGAAAAAGTACTCACCAAATTTCAGTTCGCTATTGATATCAACACTGTAAGACCATATTTTAATTGACGATGAGAACACCCTTGCAGATCCGAGATTTACAAACAACTGAGCTACTTAATATTGTTATACAATAAAGAACAAAGAGAGGAAATAAACCACAGAATTTGAAAATTTAGAGTTCATAACCAAGCGAAATTGAATGACATTTTATAAATGCTATTCACAGCAAGGGTGCCAATAGTTGGCGCCAAATTTTTGGGTGCCAATAATTGTAGTCGGTACGCTAGTGTTACGCAAAAGAAGGCATTCTAGTAGTGCTTTTATTGGCGTCAATATACTTTCCATGCTCGCTGTATTGATGAGTGCTTCTGTAAGGCCTACCTTTTGAAGGTTTGGAGTCTTTTAATATTATTTTATACGAAAAAATTTTTTAAATATTTAGAAAAAAATTATATATGATCAGATCAATTAAAAACCAATTTTTTTTTTGTCCGAGTTGGGTCTCGAACCCAGGTCTCGGAAATCTAACACATTACATATCATATTATGTGAAAACTTTTATATGGAAAAATTCCAAGTCTCTCCTATTATTTTTGTATGGAGAAATTTTCAATCAAAAAAATTAAAAACAAAATTTTTAAATCAACAAAAAAATTTGTAAACAATTGTTAATTTAAAAAAAATATACTAAAAAACATTTTTTTTTGTTCCAAGCCGGGTGTCGAACCCGTGTTCCCGAAAGCCCTCCTTCATTTGTAATGAAGCAAAATAAGCTTAAGATTGTTAACAACTGCGATAAACGAGTGGATAAGATATCGGACCGCCACATAAAAGAACCTTGGTTCAAATCTGGAAATTGTCAGTAGTTTTTTATTTCAAGTTGATATTTAATTTGCTTTTCTTTCTAACGTACATTCTTAAAAAGGGCTTCTAGCAGGCTTCTTTAGAGACGCGAGAGATGAAGGCCTAGAAAATTTTCTCGTTTTATATAAAAATGTTAAAGGGCTTTGATATGAGTACGGAAGCTTGCTAGAAGCGCTTCAAAGCCCTGCCTTTGCAGAATTGTCATATCGTACCTACTAACTTAAGTCGATTTGTCACGTTTCATTGTTGAGTCGAATCCAGCGAAACTGAGTTGATTTAATGAATCGAATCAACGCTCGTTGCAACAAGGCAAAAATGTCTTCGAGTCGAGAAAATGGTGAAAAAACTTACAAAAACTCTGCTATATAAGCTTCGTTTCTAAGATATCATAAACCAACTCAGCGGGAATTTTGAGCTTGAAATACTTTACTTTTCTAAAATCTTTTTCACACGTTTTGTACACTTCATACATAACCTATAGGTGCATAAGATTCACTACTTTGAGTGTATACAATAAACCAAATCCATGCACTGTTAGAGGAATTCAAGGATTGCAAGCCAAAAGATTTTTATAACTGGGAAAACTGCGTCGAGTGATATCAACATCTCAAAATAGTTTTTTTTTTGCATCTCATAAAAGTAAAGCTAATTTTGAAATGGTTTTAAAAGTCAGACAGTTTGTATTGAAACAGTTAGAAACATGCACTTCAATCGATAAAATGTTTTTCACATTTATGCTGAGCCTGTTGATCTGCTGCACGACCTTGACACAGGCAGCCGACTCTGAGAGGTAAGTAAGCTGGCTTACAAACGACCCCTAAACTTTAAAATCTTAATCATCTTAATCACTGTATTCAACAGTTGTAAAATCGTCGATATGAGCTACAAGATGTTCTCCGAGAAGGTGGAATCGCATACGATAATAATCACCAGATTAATCAATACACTTTATAGACCGCTCGGTATATCGTACATTTCAGGCAAAAGTAGTTTTAGTGAATCATTTAAAATGACATCCATTCAAAAAAAATTTCAACGCTGTCCTTTATTTCTCATTCCTCTGGTATCTTTGTTGGTTCCTGTTGTTACACATGCCCTTTCTTACCTCCCGAAATAATTTAAACTTACATTCTTCAATTGTATCCTTTTTCTATTCGTTGAACACAAAAATCCTGTTTAAATATCCACAACGTACGCAGCTACGATAATAACAAAAATCTAAATACCGTTAACTTATATAATACATTCACACATACACTTGAAAAAATTGTTGTCACGAATAATAAAACCTAGGACAATTGAGAAATCCTAATAATTCTTCTCCTTGACAATGATGTAACATACAAGAAAAAAAAAAACTTGTAAAGTATACTAACTTATGTTTATGCTGCATTATCTCAAAAGCTATGCACATTAATTAGCCTTATAAAATAATATGTCAAAATATTCTTTATTTTATTCTCTTTTTAAATAAATTTAACAAAAATTGTGAGGACATCATCTTCTTAAAACCAATTAATAAAAAACAAAACACGCAGAATTCATGAAGTCAAAGAAATAAAATATACACTCTTCATATTAAGCAGTATCGATAGGTACCATTATCAAATCCATTGTTTTTCATTTGGCAACGCCAAATTGCAATTTGCTCTTCATATTTTTAAAATAATATAATGCAATTAATTGACAGTTCAAGCGAAAGAAAAAAAAATGGATTCAAAGGAAACTTCAGTATAAATGAAGAAATTAATTATAAAACGTTGGGAAGAAAATAAGTGTTTGAGGAAATTTGCTGAAATGGTAAAAAGGGCGTCCTCTAACTTCAAATCTATTATTGATAGGTACTAGAAAATGCGGTTTTAAATAGACCAAGTGGAAGTGCAAGGAAAAAAAATTTTACTTCAACAAACGCAAAGGAAAATAGGTCGAATAATTAATGAAAATCCCAAAATATCCAAAGCAGAAATATCGCAAAATTTAAGCGAACACGGTACACCGACAATTAGTTCGAAATTTTTTGCATTTGGAAAGCTTAAGAGGGTATATACACAAAATCAAGCCACTGTTGTTAGCTGTAAGCAATATAAAGAAGCAACTGGACTATGCAAAAGAGTATGTCAGGAAGCCAGTAGAGTCTTGAAACTCAGTGAAATTTACAGATTAGTCGAAATTCAACATATTTGCATCGAATGGACGATATTTTCTGTGGAGAAAGAAGGGTAAAGCATTGAACCCCAAAGATGTTAATAAAACGTTCAAACACTGCAGCGACATTGTAATGGTTTGGGGTACAATGGGAGCCAATGGGGTTGGTAGATTCCAGTTTGTTGAAAGCACGATGGCGTTTGTCAAACATAACAATTAGTTTAGTCAAAACGAATTTTTGTCATGTAAAATACAGGGAATAAACCTTCCCACGCTTCCATCTTTCTCACAGTTCCAGATGGAGAGTTTGCAAATGTTTTAAATTCTGATTTGTGGACCGAGAATATATTCGTATCAGAGTTTCTGTCTAAGAATAAATCTAGAAGGATGACTCAACCTGTCCGTCAAACTCAAAAAAACTGAATAGGCTATCCTTTTACTATCAAAATGTAAGAGAACTATGCTCTAAGTCTGCGGACAGAGTAAACGCTGTAGCTTACAGGCAGGCGCAGGCAGGTACCTGCTCAGTAAATAAGCCGTGCAGAGTGAATGCGAGCAGATCAGATCAGATCGAGAATAAGTTTATTTATTTTTTTTCGTACATCTTTTCTATTTTTCATGCTCCGCTTATGGCAAAACAAGCACAAATAAATGCAAAAACAATAACATACAAAAAGCAACCCTCACACTCCAACCAAACACAAATAAATGCAAAAACCAACCCTCACACTCGCACTCACACGCATAAACATGTGCGTGGAAGCTTCTGTTGTTACGTCCAACACTTTGTTGTTGTTTTTAATGTTTTTTGTTGTAGTTTTTTGTGCTTTTTTGTTGTGCCCCAGTGGGCATTTTAGCGAGTCCTCCGCAAAAAAAGGCATGCTAGCACTGCTTTTATTGGCGGCAATACACCTTGCATGATCACTGCATTAATGAGTACTTCTGAAAGGCCTACCTTTTGAAGGTTCTTATTCTTTTCATATTATTTTATATGAAAAAATTTACAAAAAAAATTCCAAAAATTTTTTTAAATACACAGAACAGTTTGTAAAAAAATTTAGATTAAAAAAAAAACATAAAAAAAATTTTTTTTGTCCGAGTTGGGTCTCGAACCCGGGCTCCCGAAAGCTTACTTTCATTTGTATTAATCAGTGATGTGCGGCGTAGAGAACATGATGTCGACAATACTATTGTCGACAGTGTCGACAATGTCGTGTAGACAATTGCTTTTAACGACGTGTAGATAATTAATGTAAGAGGCTGCATGTTTATTGTAATATTTAATTAAATTGAGTCCAAGTTCGAAGTATTCCCTATTTTTACGCCTTCTGGGCATGGCTTTTGTTTGTTTAATTGTAAAATTTGTTACTTTGTGTTAAATAAACGACTTTTCAAAAGGTTTTAAGAATCAGCATAATCTAAATGGAACTTGCATTTTCGCAGTGTTGCATTTTGTTGACATTATTTACACAATTCTCGACATTGTCTACATTGTCGACACATTCCGCATTGTCGACACCAAAATGTCGACAATTAAAGACGACGCGTCGAGGAACATCACTGGTATTAATGCAAAATAAGCATGTAATTCCTAACAACCACGGTAGACAAGTGCATAAGATGTCGGACCGCCGACATGGTTCAAATCTGAGATTATTAATAGTTTTTTATTTGAAGTTGATATTTTTATTGCTTTTCCTTCTAACTTGACTTCTCGAAAGAGTCCTTCTGGCAGGTCTCTTTTGAGCAAGGAGAGCGGAAGGCCTGACAAATTTTCCCATTTCATATAAAAAAGCAAGTGTAATTGTACAGGGTCCGCCATTTAACGTTTTTTTCAACTAGTGCTTATTTCGTGAATGGTAACACTTAGCTCATGTCTGATTTGACAGATAATTAGTTTTATCCTTCTGCTGAACGAATATGGTTGTGTATACGCTTGAACAACGCTGGGAAATATTGCGACATTACTTTGAAAATCATGGTAATGTTGCAGAATTTGTGCGAAAATTGCGTACGGATTTTGGAAGAAGAGAAGCACCGTCAGCTCCGTATGTTTGTTATCTTGTAAAAAAGTGAAAGAAACTGGCATTCTCATCGTGATATAAATCAAAGCGTGAAAAGCCAAAAGCAGTGCGTACACCCGAGAATATTGCTGTTGTGGCAGAAAGTGTGCGTGAAGTGCCATCAACATCAATTCACCGTCGTTCTCAACAATTGAACATTTCGGAGACATCATTAAGACTAATTTTGCATAAAGGCCTTGGTATGACGCCATACAAAGTCCTATTGGTTCAGAAGTTGAAACCAACTGACCATCCAATGCGTTTTCGCTTCGCTAAGTGGGCCTGCGATCGACTTACAGAAGATGCCGATTTTGCCAAAAAAAATCATCTTTTCAGGTGAAGCTCATGTTGATCTTGGCGGGTATGTAAACAAGCGAAATTGTCGCATTTGGGGCACAGAAAACCCGCCTGCATACATTGAAAAGCCGCTGCACCCAAAACGAGTCACTGTTTTGTGCGGATTTTGGTCCAGAGGCATAATTGGGCCATTTTTCTTCGAAAATGAGCAAGGAGTGGCCGTTACAGTCAATGGCTATCGTTATCGGGCCATGTTGAACGAATTTTTGTTCACAAAAATTGAAGAGGAGGATATTGGCAACATTTGGTTTCAACAGGACGGCGCTACTTGCCACACAGCCGAAGCTACACTCGATGTTTTGCGCTCTGTTCTTGAAGATCGCATTATCAGCCGCAGAGCTGATGTTCTTTAGCCACCTCGGAGCTGTGATTTGACACCGTTGGACTATTATTTGTTGGGTGCCCTCAAAGATAAGTGTTACGCCGACAAGCCAGAGACAATTGACGCTTTAAAGGACAATATTCGTGAAGCCATTGGTAAAATACAGCTGCACACAATCGATAATGTGCTAAAAAATTGGACCGATCGTGTAGGCTACTGCATGGCCAGCCGAGGCAGCCATTATTTTCCATTATATTTATTATTTCATTATTTTCCATTATAAAATTTTAATCCATTATAAAATATTTTCCATTATTAACCGGAAAGATTGCACTTTCAAATAAAAAAAGAAATTTGAGAAAATATCCAGTAGGTTTTTTTATAGAATTTAAAAAAAGTTATTTGGCGGATCCTTTATAATGCAAAAACCAAGCCTTTTCCAAGCACAAAACACTTGCGTTGGTAATAAATTTCCAAGTTGCTTTGTAGAATGATTTCGTAAAAAACAAAAAATAAGTGCTGTACAATAATACTTGGAAAGACTTTCTTTAAGTGAGTGTTTTCCAATCATACTTGCAAAATGTTAGCCAAGGTAATAATTTTGCAACTGTTCAAAGTTGCTATTGCTGTTAACTGTTGGCCTGTGTAGTCTAATGAAGAGTACGCTAGACTATCAACCCAGACATCCCCGGTTCGAGTCCGGGTTCGATCGTGGTTCTTTTCACTTTCTTTGCTCTTTACTACATTTAAGAATTATGGAAACTAAACATAGAAATCCACGAGTTAATTGTGAAAAAAATATTGAATAAGAAAATATTTAATTTAAAGGACAAGAACCCACTTAAAATGCAACAAGGCAAGTTTTCTTGAAGGCGGTAAGTCGAGTTTGATAGTGAGAAATGAGGACGGTACAGCTTCTCGCACCGGCGAATTTTCTTTTTTATTCTTATTTGTATAGAAACACTTGGAAAAAGCTTATTCAAATACTAATTTGCAATTGAATTAGTAACATCCTAGAACTTGAATGCTATGTAGAGCAGGTAAACAATGCAGTATATAATGCCTACGAATCTAGCTGCCCAACAGGGCACAAGGCAAGAACAAAACATACTCCTTGGTGGAGTGCCGAGTTAACCAGACTCCGAAAGAAGGTGCGATGCAGTTTTAATGCCGCAAAGCGCAACGGAGAATGGCACAACTACACGGCGACTCTGACGGAGTACAATAAAGAAATCAGAAAAGCCAAAAGACAAAGCTTTAGAACTTTTTGCGAAGACATTTCTTCCACGCCAGCCGCAGCCAGGATACACAAAGCAATGGCTAAAGGCAAAGTGGAGACAAGAATGTCACTTCTATTGCCAGACGGAAGCTATACGCTTAGAGAAGAGCAACGAGCCAGTCACCTTCTAGAAACTCATTTCCCGGGCAGCACACCAGAAACTGATTATGAGATGGCAGACAGGCAGATTGCTCCAAATCGAGTAGATTGGGCATTTAGATTTCCCCACCTCGTCAAATAGCAAAAAGCAGCCTTGCGCTGGGCTATATCCTAAGGAAATGGAGAAGGGCCATAGTCATCTTCATACCAAAAGTAGGGAAAAAAGACTATACGCTACCAAAGTCCTTTAGACTCATTAGCCTTACGTCATTTGTTCTTAAAACAATGTAAAAGGTAATAGATAACTATATAAGAACTAAGATTCTGGAGAAGGTGCCAATGCACCCATGTCAACACGCATATAGGACGGGTAGGTCCACAGAATCTGCTCTATACCAGCTGTCTAGTAACATCCAGTCAGCTTTCAAAAACAAATACATCGTACTCGGTGCCTTCTTAGACATAGAGGAAGCCTTTGACAACAATTCTCCCGAGGTTGTGAAGAAGTCACTACACAAAGAAGGAGTAAATGATATGCTCAGCAGATGGATATGCCAAATGCTTAGCACTAGAACTGCATTAACAAAAGTGCGCACCACCACGATAAGAATTAAAACAACAAAAGGCTGCCCACAAGGCGGAGTACTTTCTCCACTGTTGTAGAGTCTTAATAGCGAGAGGGAAGTTCTCTAACCTTATACAGAGAGGAATGTCAGTAACAAAGGAATGGTGCAACACAGTGGCATTATATATCAACCCAGCGAAAACTACCAAAGTACATTTTACTAACAAAAGAAGCCTACCAGATCTCCGAACTAAGAGAATGGATGACACGGAAATTCACCTCAAAGCAGAAGTAAAGTACCTAGGACTCACACTAGATTCAAAGCTTTTTTAGAGAAAAGCTTTGGTTGCAACCCAACAATTCTTCGCTGGATGTATACTGGTTAGACCCATCCTCACTTATGTTGCAATAGCATGGGCTGAAAGAACCAAGCTAACCATAATGAGGAATATGCTGAGGAATATAATGAGGACCTGTCCTACAGGAGAACTAGAAGTAATTCTAGCTAAGCAAACTCTGCTATGCATTGCTAAAGAGGGGACAGGTTAAGGTAAAACTATCAGCAGTAGAGAGATGGAGGATATTGCAAAGCACACCCATTCTATCGATCCACCAAGAGACGATATAGTAAAACACAACTTCGAAAAACACTTCGAAACTAAGCTTAGTACCAAGAAAGAGTGGGACAGCGAGATTATATCGCAAGTCAAGAAATCACACAGTATACCATGGTATACGGGTGGCTCTAAAACATTGGAAAATGTAGGCGTAGGGGTGTACGAGCCAAGAACCAAGTACTTTGAACCTATAGGAACAACACCCAGTATCTTCCAAGTGGAAATCCTTGCAATACAGCTGTGTGCGCAATTCAACCTGCACAGGAAATACAAAGGTCAGAATTGTTAAATCAGACAGCCAAGCAGCAATTAAAGCATTAGTTTGCTGTGATATATCATCGAGAATAACATGGAAATGCCTAACAAAACTCAATGATCTTGGAAAGAATAACACTGTTACTATACTCTGCGTCCCAGGACACAAAGGAATACAAGATAACGAAGGAGGCTATGGCTTAGCGCGATGTGGTACAGTCTCAAAATTTATAGGGCCAGAACCATTCTGCGGAGTACATAACACTCGGAGAGCAAAATTGCGCATAAGCTTAGGAAAATAGAATCTAAGGATTCTAACGGGGTTCCTTACAGGGCACTGTATGCCTAAATATCACCTGATGAAATTGGGCATAGAAACGGACAGTAACTACCGTTTCACCTACTTACAAACTGCATCGCCGTGGCTCGCAGACGTAAACTAGCACTGGGGAACAATGAGCTGAGTCTAGAGCAAATTTCATCTCTTGAACCTAAAAATATTTTCAAATTCATTAGAGAAATAGGGCTGGATGAAATTCTGTAATCCGACAACTTAGAGGAGCTTTGAAAAGGAGGTAAAAAAGACTTCATTTAGGTCGCAGTACGCATCTCCACCATACAACATTAACATTAATCCCCCACGTTTTACCTATAGTTTTATTACAGGCATATAAAGCAACATTGGCTTTCCTAGGTAGCTAAGTTAATTCGGTTTGCATCTCTCCCGTGCAAGCATAGTAAACGTAATTTCTAGGATTTTCACTTTATGATGCAGCTTCGTTATGAATTTTTTGCTCTATCTAAAAGAGTCACCCTCTAGTCTTTATGATGAATAGTCCAATATAGAATAGATATATTGGACTGTTTTGAGTTATTTATACTTTCAAATAGGTTTACAAAACAAAGTAATTCATACACATACAAAGTAAATATTTGATACTTTAACACAATATTTTGCAATAATTTTGATAGTGATTCCCGAATTTAGAGGATTTTTTGATACTAATTAGCATTTTAAGTATATTGGCATAGACAATAATTACACAGGGCAAGGAAAAAAACACAAAAACTCAGTTTTCTCAAAACTACGACAATGGAGATACTTTGTTTTGACGTTGTACGGGAGAGCTTAACTTTCTATCCAAAATAAAATTTAAAATAGTATTTTGCCTCTTCAAGACATGGAGGAATTATGCGCGGAATTTTGTATTTCCTCGTAAAAAGGACCAGTTCAGTTTTTTACGGATCTACCCCAGCCCACAACTTTTGGCCCAACTGTTGAGATCAGAGAGCACTGACTCAAGTAGCTCCGAGAGAGTGCTAGAAAACTTTCCCTGTTCAGCGATAGCAACGTCATCCGCAACTTACCTTTTCTATTTTCCTCAGAAGTTTATTGACTACCAAGTTCCATAATAAAGGTGATAGACCACCCCCTGGCACAAATCTCCTGGCCTTTGAGTTAGCTAGAGATGTACTGACAACTCTGCTGGTCAGCAGGTTTTTTATTAGTACACAGACTCATCCACCCGAAGCTTCATGAGTGCGTCAATGATTGCCCCCGGGAGAAAATTGTTAAAGGCACCTTCGATATCTAGTAGTGTTCGACCGAATGTGGATTTTTGGCTGAAGCCTTGAATGTTCGGCCAACTAGAAATAATCCACCGAAGGCCGAATACTAACAAAATTTCTTTCAAGTAAGAACAATAATAAAATTTAGGCCTTGCTTTCGTTATTTATTAATTTTAGTTTAAAAAACGGCAATCATTAAAGGTCCAGTCTGGTTAAACATGCCGAAAAATATGCAATTTTCATTTATCTCTTTTGGAAAATTATTTTTTGTGTAAATAATATAGGTACTTTAAATTTTGTAGGTATATTCACAGTACTTTGAAGAAGAATGTTTAAAGTTTTTAGATTATAATCAATAAATATTTAATTAATATACTGCAGCAGGCCTACACTACTGCTTAAAACACGAACTGAGCTGGGGACCTTTCCACAGGTCGCAAAATTCATCAAAAACAAAAATGAAACATTTTTCTGTTAAGTATCAATGTGATTATGGAATAACTTTTGCAGTTTTTACTAAAAATTTTCGTTACTTTTTTGTTGATAAAAATTTCAATATGAAATTTATCAATGAGATTATGGTCCACTGACATTTTAGTAACTTGTATTTTGAAAAAAAAACAACATAATGATACGTTTAAAATTGTCTGGGTTATGAAAGTCGCAAGCTCGAAAACGCAGTTTTAAGGAAAATGCGTTTAACTGTCTGACCAGAATCATGTCGTTGTCGTGTCGGCAGGCAGAGCGCTCACAGAGACAATGCAAACCTTTTGGGAGAAAATTGCGGCAGAATACGACAACGAAAACGCCAAGATAGAAATGTTTCTATTTCTATTTTGACTTTGTCGTTTATTTGACAGCTCTCTCAGCTTCTCTCTAAAAATATTGCCATATTTTAACAAAATTTGAAGAATCTGTCAACCAATTTAGCGAGTAAACAGTGTTCCTACTTGCTCTAATAATGATAGGAGTAGCCTTCAGTTGAAAATGCATTAAATTTATATGAAGAGTATTGCAAAAAGTAGTAAAAAACGGAAGTGGAGTAATTATTAGTTCAATCGGAGTACGATGAGAACACTGAAGCAAGTTCAAGAAAATCAACAATGGCAGATTGAATAAAAGCAAAAGGACAAAGCCAACGCTATAATTCTGGGTCAACTCTTAGCGATTCTCTCTCACCGACACGACAACGACATGATTCTGGTCAGACAGTAAAGTTTTAAGTATAGTGCGCTTCCTGCTTTGACGCGGTTGGCTCGGAGGCTCATAACTTTTGAGCAATTACGAATCGCTATTTAATCTTTTAGAATGATGTTTTACACAGTTATAGCTATCGAAAAATGCAAAATATATATATATATATATATATAAAAAAATTTTTGCTTTACAAAAAAGCAAAAACATTCGGCAAATATTCGGCTATTTTTGGCCGAAACCGAAGGTTAAAAAATCGGCCGAATACACCGAATATACCGAATACTGAAGCCGAAGCTGAATATTCGGTCGGACACTAAAATCTAGTAAAGCTACCATTGTGTACTAGTTGTGAAAAAAGGAATTTTCTATACAGCCTTCAAGGGAGTGCAGGGCAGTTTCTACAGACCTACCTTTCCTGTAAGCATGTTGTGGAGCTTAAAGAAAATTAGTGTCTATGCTACAACGAAAATGATCGCCAATCAGTCTTTCGAGTGTTTTCAGCAGGAAAATTAATGGACTAATGGGCCTAAGGTTCTTCGGACAAGATTGCGATATCCTACCCGCCTTATGGATAAATACTACCTTTACCTCCCTCCATTTTAATGGTATGTATTGTCGGCCTTTGTGGTCTAGTGAAGAATGCGCTAGAATATCAACTCAGAGGCCCCTGGTTCGAATTCGGGTTCGGGCATGGTTCTTTTCGCTGTCTTTGTTCTTTACTACATTTACAAATTATTGAAACGAAAATCCACAACTAAATTGTGGAAAATGTATAAACAAAGAACATGAACAACTGAGAGCTGGAAATGTTTGCCGAGAGGTTAAGGCATAACACTAGCCTCGGCTATAAGCAATTCAAATTGTCTTTCACGTTTGTTGCGCCTAATCAATAATTCACGTTTGGTTCCAATCAATTCTTACTCTAACAATCTATCCTTTTCCTTTCAGGTCTAATACCAAATGTTGTTTGTAAAAGGCTCATGTCTTGATTCTTTGATCTTTAAAAAAATAAATAAAAAAAATAAAAAATATATGTCATGTAAAGACAACCTTTAAAAATGACAATGAGCAATGGAAGGATTATAAATGCCTTATGCTGTAGAGCGGCTAGAATAATACCATCAGACCCAGTTAACTTTTATGGCTTGAACTAAACAGAGCCCGTCCTGTTTTCTGATATGATATTTGTAGGATTACTAAACGTCAAATCCCTAGCCCTGGACACCTAATATGAGTGGGGTCCACAAAGCAATCTGGGAAATGGGTACTCAAAAGAAGTTGAAGGGTTTCCTCGCTGGAGGATGTCCAGGTATCGTCTGATTTATTTAAGTAGCTTCGACAGCTAGGATTAGGAGCGAGGATCTTATGGAGTCTTTATTCTTGGGAAGATTCCTCTATATAGCCGCAAAAAAGCCTACTCGAGCACTGAGCCTTTCTTAAAAATTTTTAAACTGAATTTATACTCATCCCAGCATTGAGTTATACAGTAAATTACAGTATAATTACTTATGTTTATTTTGCATTATCTTTGAAACTACGTACACTAACCATATAATGTAAAATTTTTAAATATTCTTTATTTTATTCACTTCTAAAATAATTTCAACAAAAATTGTGAAAATAACACTTTCATAAAACAAATGAACAAAAAACAAAAAAAGGTACATTTCATGAAACAAAAAAAAAAAGAAAACTTGTACACGCTATTTGTAGCAAATTGTTCTTTCAAATGTTTAAATAACTAATGTCTTCATCTTGCTTTCAACAAACTGGAATCTTCCAACCCCAGTAGCTCCCATTGCATCCCAAACCATAACACTGTCGCTGCAGTGTTTGATCGTTTTATTTTCATCTTTGGGGTTCAATGCTTTTCCCTTCTTTTTCCACACAAAACATCGTCCATTCGATGCAAATATGTTGGATTTCGACTAATCTGTTAATTTCACTGAGGTTCAAGACTCCGCTGGCTTCCTGACTTACTTTTTTGCATAGTCCAGTTGCTTCTTTATATTGCTTACAGCTAACAACAGTGGCTTGTTTTTGTGTGTATACTAGAGCGGAATGATTTGTATGCAAAAAAATTTCGTCTCTTTTGGACACAGATTTTCTGATTCTACGTTCAATCAGAGAGTATGTATACAGATAGAGGTCTCAAAACTCTCAGACACATTTTGGAACTTAAATTACAGTTCCCGTGCGTCCGGTGGAACTTTTGGAAATGAAATCTTCCTCTGCCGGCGTTGCTGCCGTGGCAGTACTGACATTTAGCCATAGGTGCGTATGAAAGAGGAATACGCAACAGTAAGCGTGTGATGAAGGGAGGTAGAAATAGCTTTCTTTTGTTTGAGTTATGTTTTTTTTTTCCTATAAGAAAGACCTTTAAAGGGATCTCAATGTTAACATTTTGTTCTGCTAGATTTTGCCGCTCGAAAGAAATATGAATGAAATGAAGCAAAACAAAGCAAACTCTTTCAATGCATCAAGGTCAATATTTCACATTGGCAAAATGATTAACTTGCAGATAGTTTTCTGATTTGTATTTTTATTTATTAAGGGCTTATTGTTTAGGATAAATTTAACTGCATTTATTTAGGTATTTATGAAATTTTGTACTAGAAGGGTAATATTTAATTTGTAGAGTTTGGGTATTTTTACGAAAAAATTTTTGAAAAAAATAACAGGTGGCTAAAGCTATTTTGGAAAAAATCAATTTATTGTTTAGGATAAATTTAATTCCATTTATTTAGGTAGTTATTACATTATTGACTTGAAGGGTAATATTTTGTATATGCAGAGTTTGGGTATTTTTAAGAAAAAAATTCCTAAAAATTCAAAAAATGCTATATTTAAAAAAACAAAATCACAGGTGGCTAAAGCACAGTCTTAAGCTATTTTGGACAAACAATTACAAAAACCAAAATTTTTATAAAAAAGTTATACCTGTTTAAAGTTGACTTAATTCAACTTGTTTTATTGAAAATATTAAAAACAAACTTTAAGGTTTTCTGAATATAATTTTTTAATTCTGCATGCATTCATTGGTGATTGCATTTGATAAAATTTTTTATTTACCACGCTTCGAAATATATTAAGGTAGTATTATTTATTATATTTTAACAGATAATAAACAAATTGAAATTGATTTAATAGTTAATTCAAATTATTAAAATTTATAAATTATTTTCTACTACTAATGAAAATATTTCCAATATGACTTTTTACTAATCTTACAATTAGTACAATAAGTAGTCCTTTGTACAATTAGTAGTCCTTTGCAATTGTATATTACTTACCTTTTAGGTATCTTATACCATTTAAACTGCAGTGAGGTTTTTCTAATTTACTCTTATTTTTTCATATAATATATTACAAACTAAATTGAAAGCTTATTATGTCATATAATATTTTGCAAGCTAAAATGAAAACTTATTATGTTATATAATATCTTACAAACTAAAATGACAACTTATTATAAAATCTAATCCTAATACTAATAAAAAAATACAACTTAAAACTAGTTAACCTAAAAAATATTTACAACTTAAAAGTACGTAACCTTACCTTATCTACAAAGTTATTGTTTTTAAATTGTATTTATTAATTATTATAATAATATTAATTATTATATAATTATTATTATATTTATATATTTATATTTATTATTTTAAAATATCAAAACAGAACACCAATTGTCAAGGCTGCAAGTCAACGAATTTTGTTAAAATGTGCTTGAAGGTAAATGCTCTGATATTCGCTCTACGTGCGCAACCATTTGATTGAGAGCATTTGGTAACAAAATGGAAAACTCGAGCATGGTTTTTGACAGTTCTTGCTCTGCTCCCAACAAATAAAACCCCAGTGACCGTGGGCGGTAAAAGGGGGTGTAGAAACCCCACAAATCAATGAAAATGCAGCACAAATATTTAAATAGCAGGAGTTTTCACATAAGATAAATCTTTCAGCACTATCTGTTTGGATCTATCTTTAACACCAGATAGCACTGTGGTACAAATATGAACTTAATACAAATCTTAACGTCAAGATGGATTTTGCTCAAATTGGGTACACATATTTTATCCATCCAAGATAAGATTTAAACAAACTTTGTTTTGACCACGCCCCTTTTGCCTTCTATTTACTAACGTAAATTTAGTTATTTAAATACGTTTACTATAGAAAAATTTGGCCAATTTAATTTTAACAAATTTCTATTTCGACACCAAAAACATTCACATATTTTCAAAATTGTTTTATGTCAATATTGTTAATACAAAATAAATTAAATATAATAGTTTTGTAAATAATATACAATAAATAGATTTATACAAAATAGTATAATATTTGAAATATTATATTTTGTATATATTTTCCATAACAAAATTAGTATAATATTGTAGATACATTATAAATAATTAATAAATAATATTATTGCATATAATATATATTAAATACATATCCAAAAAAAAATCATAATATTATATTTTGGATACATTTTTTTGTGAAGCTTTGATTTTAGTTTGAAATATATTATATGAAATAATAAGAACAAATTAGAAAAACATCTCTGCACTTTAAATGGTATACGCCAGGGTTATAAAATACCTAAAAGGTAAGTAATATACAATTGCAAAGGACTACTAATTGTACAAAGGACTACTTATTGTACTAATTGTAAGATTAGTAAAAAGTCATATTGGAAATATTTTCATTAGTAGTAGAAAATAATTTATAAATTTTAATAATTTGAATTAACTATTAAATCAATTTCAATTTGTTTATTATCTGTTAAAATATAATAAATAATACTACCTTAATATATTTCGAAGCGTGGTAAATAAAAAATTTTATCAAATGCAATCACCAATGAATGCATGCAGAATTAAAAAATTATATTCAGAAAACCTTAAAGTTTGTTTTTAATATTTTCAATAAAACAAGTTGAATTAAGTCAACTTTAAACAGGTATAACTTTTTTATAAAAATTTTGGTTTTTGTAATTGTTTGTCCAAAATAGCTTAAGACTGTGCTTTAGCCACCTGTGATTTTGTTTTTTTAAATATAGCATTTTTTGAATTTTTAGGAATTTTTTTCTTAAAAATACCCAAACTCTGCATATACAAAATATTACCCTTCAAGTCAATAATGTAATAACTACCTAAATAAATGGAATTAAATTTATCCTAAACAATAAATTGATTTTTTCCAAAATAGCTTTAGCCACCTGTTATTTTTTTCAAAAATTTTTTCGTAAAAATACCCAAACTCTACAAATTAAATATTACCCTTCTAGTACAAAATTTCATAAATACCTAAATAAATGCAGTTAAATTTATCCTAAACAATAAGCCCTTAATAAATAAAAATACAAATCAGAAAACTATCTGCAAGTTAATCATTTTGCCAATGTGAAATATTGACCTTGATGCATTGAAAGAGTTTGCTTTGTTTTGCTTCATTTCATTCATATTTCTTTCGAGCGGCAAAATCTAGCAGAACAAAATGTAAACATTGAGATCCCTTTAAAGGTCTTTCTTATAGGAAAAAAAAAACATAACTCAAACAAAAGAAAGCTATTTCTACCTCCCTTCATCACACGCTTACTGTTGCGTATTCCTCTTTCATACGCACCTATGGCTAAATGTCAGTACTGCCACGGCAGCAACGCCGGCAGAGGAAGATTTCATTTCCAAAAGTTCCACCGGACGCACGGGAACTGTAATTTAAGTTCCAAAATGTGTCTGAGAGTTTTGAGACCTCTATCTGTATACATACTCTCTGGTTCAATTCTTAGCAAAAAAGTCCATTACACCATAGGCGTACGGTAAACTTCGAGGCGCCCCATTTTCGATCTAAGATTGTATGTGTTGATTGATTGAATTTTTCATTAAACAAAAAACAAAACACTTTGTTTTTACTCACAATCAAAGGTGTTTGTGATCATGTGTCATTGGAAGTTATTTCTTGTTATTAAATGTTTTTATATTCCCTTATATTTTAATATTAAGTATTACAAATCGGTTGTTTACGGAAGTGTTTTGCTTGCAAAATTTATTTGTTGGACACAATATTTAAATGACACATTACGTCCAGTTGTCCAGAAAGTCGTTTTGAATAATTCATACTACGCGCATTCGGAAAATGTTATACTTTCAATGCTTTTTGATGAAAGAAAATCGGTTCGTGATAGTGCAATAAAAAAGATTTTATACATTAGAGAAAAAATATATGATCCTAATATATAACGCAAATATGTTAAAGCGAAAAATATTAATTTTAATTGCACTGATTACACCAGTATGATTGATTTGACTGATGACAGCATACTATATGAGCCACCGTTTACTACAAATGTTCCATTTCAACATCTAACAGAGCTCCTTGATTGTGATAACGATGACAAACCTTTTGAGGATCCGAAAATTGCCTGCCACATTCAAGGAACTGAACGGTGCGTTCAATTATTAACTAGTGTCTCAAAGCGCGCTATACATGAGCATCGGGAAGAAATAATGAACGTAACCACTAGAAGTAGAATGGTACTTCCGAAAATGAATACAAAAAAAGATTTAGCGAAATTTTTAAAAATGAATTAAGATTTATTTCCAAATATAAAATCAATCGTTTCGTCTCTTTTAAAACTTATACTATAAAATGAAATTTATATATAATTTTTCCACAAAACTTTTTTAACTTGCAAAATTTTGTTTTTAATAATTCAATTAATGATTTTTTATGTTTTAATAATTAAAAAATTGATATTATGTACTATTTGTGTAACAACAGAATCGTATTTTTTAAAAATAAAAACAATACAAAGAAATTATAACTTTATTTTACTACTCATAAAGTTGTAATCAAAATTTAGTAATTTGATTTGATAGGTTGGAAACTCATTTTTAAACGAAAAATAGTTCCTCTGAGAAAAAATCAATGTATTGTGGACGTAAAGAAAATTGTCCAAGTTGAATAAATATTTAAATATTTACACTTTTTTTTAGCTTCATGCCAGATTTGTTTTTTATTAATTGGTTTTAAGAAGATGATATTTTCACAATTGTTGTTAAATTTATTTAAAAAGAGAATAAAATAAAAAATATTTTGACATATTATAATAAATATTTAAATATTTATTCAACTATTTATTTATTTTTTTATTCATTTAAATATTTAATAAAAATTATTAAAAAATGGGTTCTTTCGAGATAATTGCCTTGAAAGTTGGTTTTTCAAAGAAAACATAGAATTTTTAAAAGTCAGGTGCTCATAACTTTTTTGATCGGGATTTTTTTTGTTTTCCCTTCTAGCCGCCTAGGGCAGCGTTTACGACCCCGTGCACCTACACAAGTTTTTGATCATCTCATCACAAGGAATCACTTCTAATGACACATGATCACAAACACCTTTGATTGTGAGTAAAAACAAAGTGTTTTGTTTTTTGTTTAATGAAAAATTCAATCAATCAACACATACAATCTTAGATCGAAAATGGGGCGCCTCGAAGTTTACCGTACGCCTGTGGTGTAATGGACTTTTTTGCTTGGAATTGAACGTAGAATCAGAAAACATGTGTCCAAAAGTGACAAAAAAAATCGCTCCGCTCTAGTGTATACCCTCTTAAGATTTCCGAATGTAAACAATTTCAAACGGATTGTGGGTGGACCATGTTCGCTTAAGTTTTGCGCTATTTCTGCTTTGGATATTTTGGGGTTTTCGTTAATTATTCGACGTATTTTAATTTGCGTTTGTTGAGGTAAAATTTTTTTGGCCTTGCACTTCCACTTGGTCTACTTAAGACCCCATTTTTCTAGCACATATCAATAATAGATTTGACGTTAGAGAACGCCCTTTTTACCATTTCAGCAAATTTCCTCAAACACTTCTTCTCTTCTCAAAGTTTTATAATTAATTTCTTCATTTATACTGAAGTTTCCTTTGAATCCATTTTTTTTTTCGCTTAAACTGTCAATTATTTGCATTAAATAGTATTAAAAATATAAAGAGCAAACTGCATGTGGCGTAGCCAAATAAAAAAACAATGAAGTTGATAACCGTACCTTTTGATACTGCGTAATATGAAGAGTACACTTTTTTTTAGCTTCATGCCAGATTTGTTTTTTATTAATTGGTTTTAAGAAGATGATATTTTCACAATTGTTGTTAAATTTATTTAAAAAGAGAATAAAATAAAAAATATTTTGACATATAATTTTATAAGGTTAATATGCATAGTTTTTAAGATAATGCAGCATAAAAATTAGTAAGTATACTGTACATTTTTTTTTCTTGTATGTTACATCATTGTCAAGGAGAAGAATTATTAGGATTTCTCAATTGTCCTAGCTTGTATTGTTTGTGACAACAATTTTTTCAAGAGTATGTGTGAATGTATTATATTAAAACGAAAAAATGCATTTGTTGGCTTTGAAATAAGTTAACCGTATTTTGATTTTTGTTATTATCGTAGCTGCGTACGTTGTGGATATTTAAACAGGATTTTTGTGTTCAACGTATCAAAAGGGATACAATTGAGGAATGTAAGTTTAAATTATTTCGGGAGGTAAGAAAGGGCTTTTGTAACAACAGGAACCAACAAAGGTACCAGAGCAACGAGAAATAAAGGACAGCGTTGAAATTTTTTTTGAATGGATGTCATTTTAAATGATTCACTAAAACTACTTTTGCCTGAAATGTACGATATACCGAGCGGTCTATAAAGTGTATTGATTAATCTGGTGATTATTATCGTATGCGAATCCACCTTCTCGGAGAACATCTTGTAGCTCATATCGTCGATTTTACAACTGTTGAATACAGTGATTAAGATGATTAAGATTGTAAAGTTTAGGGGTCGTTTGTAAGCCAGCTAACTTACCTCTCAGAGTCGGCTGCCTGTGTCAAGGTCGTGCAGCAGATCAACAGGCTTAGCATAAATGTGAAAAACATTTTTTCGATTGAAATTAGCTTAACTTTTATGAGTTGCAAAAAAAAAAAAACGATTTCAAGATGTTGATATCACTCGACGCAGTTTTCCCAGTTATAAAAATCTTTTGGCTTGCAATCCTTGAGTTCCTCTATCAGTGCATGGATTTGGTTTATTGTATACACTCAAAGTAGTGAATCTTATGCACCTATAGGTAGTGTATAAAGTGTCCAAAACGTGTGAAAAATATTTCAGAAAAGGAAAGTATTTCAAGCTCAAAATTCCCGCTGAGTTGGTTTATGATATCTTAGAAACGAAGCTTATATAGCAGAGTTTTTGTAAGTTTTTTCACCATTTTCTCGATTCGAAGACATTTTTGCCTTGTTGCAACGAGCGTTGATTCGATTCATTAAATCAACTCAGTTTCGCTGGATTCGACTCAATAATTAAACGTGACAAATCGACTTAAGTTAGTAGGTACGATATGACAATTCGGGACCATGGCGCACGGATCAGAAGCATGTATTGTTGTTGTTGTTATTGTTGTTGTTGTTGTAAATTGAAGATAAGAATGTGTTGCTGTTGTTGTTGTAAATTGAAGATAAGTATGTGCTGCTGTTGTTGTTGTAAATTTACGATAAGCATGTGTTGCGGTTGTTGTTGTATATTTAAGATAAGCGTGGTGACAGTAGCTAGCTGCCACGCTGTGTTGTTGCTATAAACTGAAGATAAGCGTGGAGGAACCGCAGCTCCGCTATTCCAGGCCTAATGAATTTTTTTCCTAAAATTGAACTCATATCTTTTGATTTGCCTAAAATTTTGGGTATAAGTTCGTATTGAAATTATTAGAATTAAAGTTTGTTAATTTTTTAGAAGCCATTCGTCACGAAATTATGAAGATCCCAGTTTTGACCAAAAGCAAAAATGGTGGAAATGGGGTCAATTTCAATAAAACGTATCTATGTTGTTTATTATCCCATTTTCAGAAGTAAGGTACCGTTGAAAAGGTATTTTAGTGAAACTTTTGCAAAATTTTTGTAATGTTTTTTTGTTTACCAGGGTTGCCAAATTTAACAACAAAATTTTCATTTGCTCATATTTGATATAGGCAATTTTTTTAAATTTCTTTTTTTCTAATATGATGCAAGATTTTACCTTTAAAAAACCGATGGGGAAAATATATCTCGTTCGTTCATAACTCCCAAGCCGTTGGAGATATCAAGTCAATATATTCAACAAAATTAATTGATTGAAGTTCATAATTTGTTCATACAATTACCTTGGACGTGGCTTTTAACCTCTAATTAAGAATTTTTTTTTTCATTTTCTCCACATTAATTTGTATGATAGTGTCAACAAATTTAATACCGTATACAAGTTCGTAAAGCTTTAACCAATTTTGTGCTAAAATTTATTTCAATCCAACTTAAAACAAAAAAGTTTCAACAATTTATAATAACAGATCGCTTCTGTGTGTTACCGGTAATATTAATCGTGTTAACGAAATGCGTTTCCCGTTTTAGCAATCGGTATTCTGTGCACTCAGTAACGCTATCAAACGTCGTAAACTCACCTCGTTGAAGTAGTTTTCACGTACATTTCATTCAACAAGAAGTGCTAAATCTTCAGAACTGGTTTAACAGATGGAATATAAAATTAATTCAAACAAATCAAAACATATAACTTTTACACTCCGAAAAGGTGACTGCACACCTGTCAAGATCAATGATAATATTATTCCATTCAGTAATACCATTAAATATTTTGGATTACATATAGATAGATGACTGACCTGGCAAGAACACATAAAAAAAAACGCCTGCAAGTCAACAAAAAAACCAAAAAGCTTTACTGGTTACTAGGACATAAATCTCAACTAAGTTTGGACAACAAAATAAGAATTTATAAAACCATTATTAAACCTACGTGGACTTATGGAAAACAGCTGTGGGGTACAGCCTCTAAATCAAATATGGCAGTGCTCCAAAGGTTCCAATCAAAAACATTAAGGATGATAATTGATGCCCCATGGTTTATGTCAGATTTTACGATTCATAACAACCTAAACATGCCTACAGGTATCGAAGAAATTAAAAAAATATGCCGAAAGGTATATAAACAGACTTAGCAACCACTCCAATGTTACTGCGATATGTTTGCTGGACGAAACATAAGAGATAAGAAGACTCAAACGGTTCCATGTTCTGGATCTACCATACAGGAAATGAATACTAAAAAGTACTCTTAAAGATAATTAATAAATACATAACTTATTCTTATTAAATAATTCTTATAGTTATTTTGCTCAATGGAGTAAAACCTACATGTGCAAATTGTAATGTTTATAATAGATTATAACATTTTCTTATTATCCTATGGATAGATTGTAAATATAAATGAAAAAAAAATTTCACGCATACCATTTTAGACAAACGCAGAGTTTTCGATGGACAAAAACCACAGAACCTCTGCTTTTTTGAGACAGGCTGACCTCCACTGCTACCGCAATCATTACTGAGTTCATCTGATATGGCATTTTCAATATTTTTACAAATATTTTATTTATTTACAAATATACCATTTTAGATGGCTTGGGCTTGTACGATAAGAGCGTTAAAGGGCCATCATAAGAAAACATTGTAGTTAAAACGTGTCTTTTTTCTTTGGTTGGACCTTCTGGTTCCTACAAGTGTCAGTTTGTGAGGTTCTTTAAGCAAACTCTTTGCTAAAGGAACAGAAGTGAACCAATTATAGCATGTTATGTTTCGACATGAACCATGTATTGGTCACGATAGTTCCTTGACCAATATATGGTCTCCTTGACCAATACATTCTCCTCAAGTCACAAGTTTTTGTCGTTTTTCCCAAGGAATTGCATTGAAAATATACTTGGTGGTACTATGACATATCATTGGAATTTTTATTCCATATTTGTTGGGCTTCTTTGCAATATATATTTTAAATGGAACTCAACCCCAAAATCCCAATGGCTGTTCGTCAATAGTAGTATGAGATCCTGTAATATAAATATCCATGGAAAAGGTTCCATATCTTCCTGACAGGCACGAACGCATCACTTGGCCGTGAGGTAGGCCGCAAGGCTTTATCGTCCATTCGAAGACATAGGATTAGAAATTTGAATCTCTCACGACTAAGGCCTTCAATCCCGAAGGGTTTTGGTGAATGAAGGGGATTTTGGGATATGAAATTAGTGATCCCGGAATCTCGGGATTTTTCGGGATCCCGATATGCCAAAATTTTAATATAATGGCATGTAGCTGTATTAAAAGCAGAGGCCGTTAATAAATCTTTTCCTTCACTTCTGCGTTTTGGCGCAAAGACTTACATATTATTTTTTTTTGTTTTTTTAATTCTTAAAATTGAAATCAAAAAATTAAAACTTATTAAAAAAACGTATTATTTTATGATATTAAACAAGAGAAACATTTTAATTTTATTAATTTTAACAATTTATACATAAATTAGTTTACCATGATGATAAAATCGCCTGCACTGTTTCACAAATGTAGTTTTTCTTTTTCGTATATGTTTAGTAAATGTTTCGTTAACTTTTTGTTTTATTAAAATTGGAGGACTTTTTCTTAAGCTAATATGGTCATCCACCGCAGCGACCACATTTTATTTGAAACAAAAAATTGTTGGATTTGGTGCTGATAACACTATGTAACAAGATTTTTGTCCCTGGGTTGTAATTGTTATTTCCTATTCAGTTAGGTCCCAAAAGTATAGAAAACAGCTATTGTCGCAAGATAACTTTGCTTTTGTGACCATGGCAGCGCTTATCTGCGTTTATTTTTATGTTTGTTTGTTGAAACTGATACACGAGCGCATACAACTTGTTTTCTCTACATTTAATCGGCATTTTTATTTTGTATCTCGTGGTCCCAGTTGTCGTTTTATTTTTTTCCACCGTCAGTTTGTGATTTCGTTTCATGTGTGTTAAAACAACAAAGTCGTCACAATAAATTTTGCAACGTCGCAATAAATTTTGCAACACTTTTGTGATTTATTGAGAGTTGTTTCTTATTTTATTACAGATAAATTCGTTCAAACATGGCTTCACGAGGCTGCAAGTATCCTGCAGATGCATTTTCTTATTTCTGCGGATATTTTATCAAAACAAGAGCGAATAAGTACTCCTTGGAAACAGGTTTTAAAATGTGCGAAGCTTACAATGCTTATTTCGGCATGCCTGTGGGTGATCAAGGCAAATCCTGGGCACCTCATTTCGCCTATGAAAACTGCAAAAGGACTTTGGAAGGTTAGACATTTTAAAACTATATTGCTTTGTTATGGGTAAAATAAATGTTTCTATTAACTTTTTTATTAGACGGTACTTTTCTTTTCTAATTTTTTTTTTCAGGATGGTACAGAGGGGAAAAGAGAGCTATGAAGTTTGCTGTGCCAAGAGTTTGGAGAGAACCCACTGACCATTCAAGCAACTGCTTTTTCTGCATGGTGGACCCTTCCAAACGTCGGACTGGCAAAAAAGCAAGTCAAATCATGTATCCTGACATTCCTTCATCCATGGCTCCAGTTCCACACAGCTCTGGCCTCCCCGTTCCTACTCCTCCAGAGAAAGAGCAGGTGTCTTTCAGGGAGAGCTCTGATTCCAAGAGTGAGGAAGACAATGAAGGTGAAGGATTTAATTTACTAGCTGATAACAAAAACCCATACTATCCCAACCAAAAGGACATGAATGATTTGATCAGAGATCTTGGTCTCACCAAGTCCAATGCTGAACTTTTGACGTCCAGACTGATGCAGTGGAATTTGCTGGATCCTAGTGTTAAAGTCTCATGTCAGAGGAAGCGTCACGAACTTTTTTCCAACTTCTTCATCAGCAAAGATGGGCTCTGCTTCTGCCACGACGTGACCGGTCTGTTCGAGGAAATCGGAATTGATTTCGAACCAAAAGAGTGGCGCCTCTTCATTGAAAGCTCATGCAAGAGTCTCAAAGCCGTGTTGCTTCACAATGGCAACAAGTATCCGTCTCTTCCTCTGACGCATTCAGTATCTCTCAAAGAGAACTACGACAATGTTAAGAAAGTACTGAACGCATTGAAGTATGAGCAATATGGCTGGGAAGTGATCGGAGATTTCAAAATAGTGACATTCTTAATGGGCCTGCAAGGCGGTTACACCAAGTTTCCTTGCTTTCTTTGCCTGTGGGACAGCAGGAACGACAGTGCATACTACAGTAAGCGTGAATGGCCACAACGAGCTGAATTCACAGTGGGGAGGAACAACGTCAAGTGGGAGCCCTTGGTGGACCCCCAGAAGGTACTGATGCCACCACTCCACATCAAACTGGGTCTTATAAAGCAATTCGTCAAAGCTCTCGACAAAAATTCTTAAGCGTTCAAGTACCTACAAGACTTGTTCCCTAAGCTCTCTGAGGCGAAAGTTACAGCCGGTATCTTCGTTGGACCACAAATAAAGAAAATCTTCGAGTGTGGGGAATTCCCCAAGAAGCTCACTCGTGTTGAGAAAGCTGCTTGGATGAGTTTTATGTCAGTGGTACAGGGATTCCTAGGCAATCACAAAGCCGCAAACTACGTGGAGCTGGTCGAAAGTCTGGTGGAGAACTACGGCAAAATGTGCTGCAGGATGTCTCTCAAACTCCATATTCTGGATGCACATCTTGACAAATTCAAGGAGAACATGGGAGCATATTCAGAGGAGCAAGGCGAGCGCTTCCATCAGGATATAATGGAATTTGAGCGGCGATACCAAAGACAATACAATGAGAACATGATGGGAGAATTCATTTGGGGATTGATTAGAGAAAGTGACTCGCAGTATAAACGCAAATGTCGCCCGCTTCTGATTTACTTTTATGTTTTTGGTTTTCTGAAGTTTTAATAAAATCTAGTTTTGATTTATATGTGCTGTTCTGTATGATTTTCTCTGTAGTGAAAGACTCAAACACGTTTTTCTCATAATTTTAGCATATTTTAATGAATCACATTGTCCTGGTTACAAAAGCAAAGTTTCCGAGGAATATTAGGTGGTTTCCATACTTTTAAGACATAACAGACTAGGAAATAACAATTACATCCCAAGGACTGAGAAATTTTTTATTTTTGTTACATAGTGTAATAGGTCTGTTCCCGTACTTTTGTATCAGAAATTAGTAAGTTATAAAATTTGAGAGAGTAAGCGGAAAAATGCTCTCTGCGTGAAAAATTAAAAAAGTACGGGAACAGGTTTTTAGCAAAAATTTGCAATTTATTTGTTGCAAAGAAAAGTCAAAAACATATGTTTACTTCTTTTGTAAAAATTCTATAAATGTCGGATCAAAAGAATTAATTGGCTTCTCTGTTATTTTTTGTGTTTTTTTAATGGCTGGTACTCTAATTTGACATCAGCAGTCAAAACATGTCAGCTTGCGAATTGCTGCAAATTTCTGCTTCGCCAAATTTGTGTAGCAGAAAATAGCAACATTTAACATGGACTGGATTACTTATTTTCGCTATCTTTTTCGAGTTTTTTGGGCACGGGAACAGGAATTAGCAGGAAATTGCACGAATTCGTACGAATATTCAAGTACTGGAACAGACTAAATGTTAAAGTCAACTTTGGAGGCATTACACGAGGCGGTGAAAACAACGTCTTTGCGAGAGAAAAAAGTAAAATACTATTTTTTACGTAAAATTTGATTTTTTTATTCAATAATTTTAACTCTAAATTGTCCCCGAGTTTGTCTGAATGTCCCCGAATTCTGCAAAAGTAAATGCTGCAAAAGTGAAATGGTCACACTACTTATACAAAATGTGATCAATCGTACTTCTTTTGGGAGTTTTTACTTCTTTTTTGCTCGCTGTACTACAGTATCGAAATACGCCAAAAGTACTTCTTTTTACTTGTTGCACTTTTTTTTTAAAAATAAGCTTTTAATTAAAAAGACGTGAACTAAAAAGAAAAAAATAAATTTAAGTGACATTTGTCATATACTTATACAGTAGGTATATTCTAGGTGCAGAAGAACCCCTCTCTTGGTTACTCATCATCATAGTATAAACGTACGTAAATTGATAAGTTCTATGGACTTATATAAATTTAGAATTTTTCAAATACATTTATATTTAAAAGCTTGAGGCACCGATGTCCGCGATCCGTTATACCGGTTTACTGCACAATATCAGTGCCTTAAGCTTTTAAATATAAATGTATTTGAAAAATTCTAAATTTATATAAGTCCTTAGAACTTACCAATTTACGTACGTTTATACTATAATGATGAGTAACCAAGAAAGGGGTTCTTCAGCACCTAGAATATACCTACTATATACATATATGACAAAATTTATTTTTTTCTTTTTAGTTCACGTCGTTTTAAATAAAAGCTTATTTTGAAAAAAAATTTTTAATATTTATTTATTTTTACTTTTTAGTCTTACAGGTTTATTATTAACATCTTTTATTTTCAAAACTTATGGAGATATAGCATTTTTATTGATTTGTGGGCGGTAAAAGGGGGAATGGCCAAATGTTTTCATAAACCTCATGCTTTATTTGATGAAACTTTACTGTTTAAATTTCAGCTTAATCAGCTCCGTAGTTTTAGAGATATAGCATTTTTATGAATTTGTGGGCGGTAAAAGGGGGAGTGGCAAACTTTTTTCCTTAACTATCCTCTACTCGAAGGAAATTTACTGCCAAAATTTCAGCTGAATCAGCCCAGTAGTTGTAGAGATATAGCATTTTTTTGATTTGTGGGCGGTAAAAAGGGGTGTGGCAAATTTTTTATCATAACATTGCATTATCACCGGACTTACATATGTATGCTAAATTTCAGCTTAATCGGATACCAACAAGTTGTAGAAAAATGGCTTGTAACCCAACGGGGAAAAAAGCACTCCGAAAGGCCTTTTTGAGTGCTTGCAAGTCAGCTGAAAGCGCTGACTCCATGTATGACACACCATTGTATTTTTAACATTGCATGTCATTGGAAAAGAGCACTTTAATTTCGCTGACTATGAATTGCTTCAAAAGTCCTCCCGTGCAAAGCTTTGGGTCGCAGTTCATCGAATTCTTTTTGATTTTGCCTACCTCAAAAAGAGACTTGCTGAGAGGGAGAGAGAGAGAGAGAAAGAGAAATATTTTATTTCATCAAAATAAGGGTTAGAATTTGCAACCGTCGATACTGCTTCAAAAAGCCTCTATTGGAAAGCTTTGAGTCAGCAGTTCGTTTTTATTTTTAAAGCATTACCGAAAATCTACATTTTGACTAAAACAAAAATTACAGCAATGGTTTCAATTGAATTTTGCGATACCTCACACGCGCAATTGCATCAAACAACTGATTATTTGCATGACGCTTTTTTTTTTATTTGTTCGGTTTTTTATTCGTTTTTTCTTTTGTTCGTTTTTTCTTGTGTCCGTTACTGAGCGCTCTCAATATACTGTTCATTTGAACTACAACAAAAATAAGTGCTGACGTTCTGCTCCTGTAGGAAGCTGCTGACATTACGGCCCGTTGGGAAGTTTTGAGGACATACATACATAAATACATACGTACAGCCATACATAAATATATATACACTAGCTGAAACCCGGCGCGTTGCTGCCACTCTCCCTATTCAAACGCCCATAAAATGTTATCAGTTAAACAGCATGTCTAAACTGAGGTCAAATACTGAATTCCGAGACTGTGCGACCTATATCCACAAAGCTATTCGATATAACAATTTTGGGCTGTATAGGAAGTGCCACGCCCTCTTGATCACCCCTCATAGAATGTAATCAAATAAACTGCATGTGTACATGGAGGTCGAATACCGAATACCAAAACTGTGCGACATATAACTCCAAATATATTCGATAACACAAATTTGGGTTGCATGGGAGGTGCCACTCCCCTTTTCCCTACGCCCATAAAATTTTACCAATGAAACTGCATGCGTAAATTTTGGTCAAATACTGAATTCCGATGCTGTGCGACCTATAACTCCAAAGCTATTTGATAGCACAAAGTTGGATTGTATGGGAAGTGTCACTCCCCTTTTTCCTACGCCCATAAAATGTAAGAAATGAAAGTGCATGTATAAATTTAGGTCGAATACCGATTTCTTACGCTGTCAACCTATAACTTCAAAGCAATTCGATATTGCAAATTTGGGATGTAAGGGAGATGTCAGGCCTCCCTGTCCAACGCCCATAAAAAAAATCATTGAAGCTGCATGTGTAAATTGAGGTCAAAAACTGAATTCCAAAGCTGAATTCCTATAAATTCAAAGCTATTCGATATCACCAATTTGGGTTGTATGAGAGGTGCCCCTCCCCCTTGTCCAACTCCCATAAAATTTCATCACTGAAACGGTACGTCTAAATTGTGGTCGAATACCGAATTTCTAAGCTGTGCAACCCATAACGCTATTCGATAACACAAATTGTTTTTATATTAGTGGGAGGTAAAAGAAGGTGTGGCATTTCTTCTTAAACCATCTCGTACTGAAAGCAAAGCCACCTACAAAATTTGAGCTCAATCGGACCAATAGTTTCGGAGTATTGTGATATTTCCAAAAGTAGGCGTAGATGAAGTGTGACAACGCCCGTTTTTATTAAAGTTAGTGACAGTCATCATAAGAACTTATTTACCAAATTTTAATTTAATACGACCAAAACCTTCTTAAATATAGCATTTTTATTGATTTGTGGGCGATAAAAGGGGTACGGCATTACTTTTTTCCTAAACCTTTGCGTAGCAGTTACGAACAAACCAGTAGAAGGAAGTATCCTATTTGGTCTAGTCGTTTTCAAGTTTTAAGCATCCGAACAAATCACGATTCATTTTTATATGTACAGATATTGATTTGTGAGCGCTAAAACTGGGCGTGAAAACATTTATGTATCGTGACTGCCTCTTGGAGCACCTACACAGCAAGTTTCAGTATAAAAATGTGTAAAACTCCGGAATTGCCATGATTTCGAAAAAGTGGGCGTATATATATTGCGACGAAAAAGTGATTTTTGTACAGTTACTGACAGTTACCATCTGAACAAAATGATAATATATTAGTTTTTACGATCGAAACCGTCTGATATATATCCCTTATTTAGTTTGTGGTCGATAGCGCAAATTTGGCTTGTATGGGAGGTACCACGCCCCCTCGTCCAAACGTTACCAAACCTCACAGGTACAATCTATCTCCTCGGCAAACGTTGTTCTGCCACAGACCGCCTTACTGCCATACACGAAAATGTCAAGAAATGTCAAATATATTCACCATTTTCAGTACAGCTGCCGAAAGTAGCCATGTGCACTAAATAACCACATTTTAGTCTAATACGATCAAAACCGTGCGAAATATAGCATTTTTGTTGTTTTGCAAGCTGTAAAAAGGGGTGCGGTAAAATATTTCCCTTGAGCCATCTCGTAATCGAAACAAATCGACTGCCCAAATTTCAGCTCAATTTAGGTTAAGCCTGGCGCACTTTACTTCACTGGACGCTAACTCCCCGAAAAGTGAGTTTAACTAAAGTAGGGCAGGCCTATTTTTAGTGCACTTGCCGAGAGTAACCATATGTACTGAATTACAAAATTTTTGTCTAATACGACCCAAACCGTTGAAATAAAACGTCTTCATTGGTTTGTGGGCGGTAAAAGGGGGCGTGGAGACCAATTTTTAGTACAGTTGCTAACAGTAACCGTACAAACTAAGCCAACATTTTAGCTCAATCGACCCAGTAGTCAATTTTGATGGTTTCTTAAAAAGTGGGTGTGGCTATATAGCGATGACGCCCTTTTTTAGTACAATTGCCGAAAGTAACCATACAAACTTAAGTATCATATGTTAGTCTCATACGGCCAAAACTGCATGAAATATAGCATTTTCACTGATTTGTGGGCGCAAAAGGGGGCGTGGAAACCAATTTTTCGTACAGTTACTGTCAGTAACTTCACAAACCAAAGTAACAAATTTAAGTCTTATACGACCAAAACCGTCTGAAATAAACCATTTTCATTTATTTGTGGGCGGTAACAGGGGGCGTGGAAACCCATTTTTAGGACAGTTGTCGACAGTAACCGTACATACTAAATTACAAAATTTTAGCCATATTCGACCCAAACCGACTGAAATATAACATTTTTATTGATTTGGGGGCAGTAAAAGGGGGGTGTGGCAAATTTGTTTCCTCAACCATCTCGTACCTGAAACAAATCGACTGCCAAAATTTCAGGTCACTCGGTTCAGTAGTTTTGGAGTCTATAGACATCACACAGCCAGACACACATCGTTTTGCTTTAAATATATATAGATATTGATTTGTGGGCGTTAAAAGTGGGCGTGAAAATATTTATAAATTGTGTTCGTCTCTTGGAGCACCTAAACAGCAAGTTTCACTGTAAAAATGTGCAGAACTCCGGAATTGCCATGATTTCGAAAAAGTGGGCGTATTTATATAACGACCACGCCCATTTTTTGTACAGTTACCGACAGTAACCATCTGAACAAAATCACCAAATCTTAGTTTTTTACGATTGAAACCGTGAGATATTTTTCTTTTTTTTTTGTTTGTGATCGATGGAGCAAATTTGGCTTGTATGGGAGGTACCACGCCCCCTTCTCCAATCGTTACTAAACCTCACAGGAACACTCTCAAGATGTGGCTTTATTTTCCCTGAAAATTTCATAAAGATCGGTTCAGCGGTTTTGGAGTCTATACGTGATATAGCCACATACCCACATACCCACATACCCACATACCCACATACCCACATACATACATCCATTTTTATATATATAGATACATACATACATACATACGAACGAAGCAAGTTAAATTAAAGCTTATACAAATATACACGTCAATTCTTAACGACTCCCCGCACATAAAATTGAAAAAAACGAAGAGTTTGCTACGTTTTGAAGTAACTAAATAACTTTTATTAATTCGGATATTAATTATTAACTGCATTTGATTTTGTTTATTTTTTTTTTAGATGAGGATTTCATTGCTTTGGTTACATTTTGAATTCATATATTTACTTAAGTTTGAATAATATTTTCTGTTTGGTTTGAATACATGCCTGTTTGATACTATGTTGTTTATACAAACTTTAAAACGTCAACTTTAAAATCTTTTATAGTAAAATTTTGTAATACATAGTTATTAATTAAAATTAACTGAATTAATTTGAATATGAAAATCTTTCAGTTAGTACAGTTACATATATATATATATATATATTTATACATATGCACCTATATACTTTTTATTTATTAATGGGTTATGGAATGCTTAAGTCAATAACTACGTTAATATTTATAACTGTAACTAAAATTTATATATTACATATACATTAAAACGAATAATTGCGTTTCAAACAATTGCAATGTTAACACTTTTTTTGTACAAACATACATAAAACTACCTTAAAAAATATTACTTGTTTTTGTTTTATGTTATTAGTATGCAGACTTTATATAAATGTAGCTAGCCTATATATTCGTATATACGTTAATATATATACATATATCTACTGCCAATTATTATACATAACAATGTTATTATTGAGTAAAATTTTATGATAAAAATTTTGTATTTATATATAATAACAACCTCAGTTAAATATGCATTATTTTTGGTGTTTTTTTTTTGCTAACTAAACCAGCAAATTAAAAATTGTTACTAAATCGATAGTGTTTCGAATATTTTGTCAAGATCAGTAAAAATTGTGGATTTCTCTCACATTTTTTACTTGTTCTTTGCACTATAATATACGATCTTACGGTTAGTTCGGTTCTTATTCACTTGCGATGTAAATAATATTTATTTTGTTTAACATGACCGAATGTATATATTTCAATTATTAGATTAAAGTCTATTTACTTATCTTTTTTGTATTTACTCTTGATGTTTTTTTTTGCATTTAGAATTTCAATGAAACTGATTGAGTCTATAATGACTCAATATGACATAAAGGCAAAATCTTAAACATTATTGCAAATACTGTAATAATTTAAATAATTTAATCATTAAAATTTTTTAGAATGAAAACCATAAATTGAACTTAATTTGTTTTGGTTTGCAGAACACAAATAATAACAATATTGTTTAATTTCAATGTTCATGAATTATGTATTAAAATTTTTATAATCATCAACGACTAGAACCGGATCTAATACGCCACATTAAGATCCGGTTGAAACACAAAAAGCTAAATTTTGTTGTTAAAATATTTTTAACATAACATAAAAACAAACATCGAAAGAGAAGAGCACGAAAGCTTTGCCTATTTGTCTCTGAAACTGCTGATAACATTAAAGCTCTGCTTAGAAGAGGTTACCAGCTTGTTTAATTTTTTTGTAAATTTGTCTCAAAAAAGCATTATTAGACTTTATTTATAAAGAGTATATTTGGGCCTATTCTGCCAGATCTGTTATTCTGTTATGAATTTTCTGTTATTAACCATAGAAGACGCCGACCATAAGAGATCTGTTAAAATTTAAATTTAACATTTAAAATTTTTAAAATGCCCTGATATCAATCTTCGAAAACGAAAATCTATTACGATTTTGTTAATTTCTGTTATGAAACAGCTGATTGCTGTCAATAAATTAAAAAAGAAAACATATCAAACCAAAATGCAGAGCGAAAGAAGTAAGTTCATAACTTAGAATTAATTGTTTTGAATAAATTTGTTATATTTATAGAACAAAGGGAGACACTAGAACGGAATTATCTTCGACTGGGTCGAAGTTAAAATACCCGCACAGTATATTCTAAGTTATTCATATTTTAAAAAATGATGACGTCACATCCAATTTTGCCGAAACTAAAATGTAGAATTTGTTTAAGATATGAAAGATAATGAAAGCTGTTAATTTGTGGAATTTATAAAAGTTATGGTGCTTTGATGACGTCACTTTGTATGAGAGATTGGCTGAGTTTTTATACAATTTTGCCAAATTTTAAGCTCAAAGTGAATTTTTATATTCATAGCTTATGTGCATTATTGTAATTTGTTAAATAAGTTTTTGTGGAATTTTTAGAGACAACCGCGTGTTTTTTTTTTTATACTATTTTGGAAATTCTGAATAAATGGTGAATATTTGGGACGAAAGCTTATGTGCAAAATTTCACGTCATTACATTAATTTTTGTGGAATTTAGCAGTTTTACCGTTTTGATAAAGCTATTTTGTATAAGAGATGAGCATGGTTTTCATCTGGTTCTAACAAATTTCAAATATGTATATGGTGAATATTTCACTTCAAAGATCGTACGGTATGCTTTTAAGGCGTAACTCGATCAAATTGGCGCAATGGTTTCTTCTAATAAAACATGAAACTTCTCTTTAAAATAGCCATTGGCTCTTGCAAGCCATTGCTATTGAAATCCGCAGATTAACTTCCATTTTTAAGAACACAATTTACATTTTATTAAAATTCGTCGTAAAAAGGCAGAAAAATGTATCTGCTATTCAGTTGTGTTTTAAAACAGATTTCAAATCAGATTTTGTTATGTAGAATACCAATTATAGAGTTTAATTTATTACAGATTTAATAAAAGATTGTCATGCAGAATACGAGTTTTGATCTCTTAACATATCGCTTATTTCGTGCAAGACAGTCAAAACTCAAAATTTGGGTTTTTGAGTTAAATATACAGATATATGTATTGTTATTATGTCTTTGATTTGAGTGAATTCCAGACCGATTTGCTGTTAATTGACGGTTTTACAGATACTTGTAACGTTTTGACTTTTAGCAATTTTTTCACTTTTTCGTAGCGATAAGGTTTCATTTCTATTTGTACCAAAATTTATTTTAAATTTCTGCATAATTTTCCAACAACACCGACTTATTATATCATAGTCCATTGTTTAAATAAAAATGCAAGCAAGTAACTTAATATTTTTTGTAGTAATACAGAATCAACTCAAAATGTGACATTTCTTTAACTCAAAAGTATGTTATCATATTGTAGCAAAATCATCACAACTCAAAATTTAACATTTTTTAAAATGAGTATTTGTAGTAACAAAGTCACAACTCAAAAAGCACTTTCAAAAATATTGCTTAAAAATTCACTATTGACGAAAAATGAAAATCCTATGATATTTTTGGTAGAAACTATAATGGTCTATAAAGATTCTTAACAATTTTTAATCTTCCTTTACAATTAATGATTGTGATAACATTTCATAATTTCATAAGGCTCTCCTGAAAAATACTACATTTGGAGTTGTGACAGTCTTGCACGAAATGAGCGATATTTTTTGACAGCTTCAAATTTGTATAGGCAATAATAACAGAATAACAGAATTTTTCATAAAATATTCTCCAGAATAGGACCAATAGTTTTGTTGAAGCTATAAGAAAAGTGTGCAGTAAACTTTTAACTTAACATAACAGGGTAATTCACGATCTTGGCTCATCGTTGCAAATGCGTTTTTGCAAGAGTATATTTTTGTAAGCTCACCTTTAATATTTCTACTTACGTCCTTTTCTTTATCACTTCTTTCTTTTGTGATAAACTAAACTTTTTTTGCCGCTAAAATATGTAAGCAATGAAAACAGCTGCTCAATCAGCGGTGTTAAAAAAGTATCTGTGGTGGTGTTCAACTCAAAATGAACACATGCATTCACAATAGCGTCATGCAATATTATTGGATTTGCGTAACAGCTTTTTGCTATAGCAAATGCATGAATGTTGCAAATCCACATCAATGCTTTTTCGTTTTGCAAAAGCAACAAGATCGTGATTTACCCTAATGTAATATAACAAAATATAGTTTTGAGTGTTAAGCATGAAACCTCTTATCATTCGCTTTACCTCTTGGATAGAGCTTTAAAAAGGTTTTTTAGTTACTTGCTTCTTGTCCATATGACTTTATTTTAATTAAAAAAGGCTTTCAAACAGTTTTTCTGATTTTTGTTTATGTGTTGAAAATAACTGTTTTTAAAAAATTGTTGCTGTAAAAACAATATTTGCTACATGTTGTAAAACGTACAAAAAAGTGTCTAAACCTTTGTTAAAAATTGTGTTGGTGCAATTTTTTAAAGTGTGTTAAAATATAGTGTGTTAAATTTTGTGTCATTCAAACAATAAGCATGCAATTAGAGCAATTATGAAAGTAAATATTATATAAATAAGAGGCGAAATAAGAGAGAAGCTTATTTTTAGTGTTAAAAGCAAAACTTTAATGCTTAATATAGCAATAAAATACTCATTTTTAAACAAATTTAAGTTGAATTAACAAAATAATTAGTAGCTGGCAAAACCTTCCCATCTTCAGTTTGAGCGTTTCGTTTTGAATTCTAAATTTTTAAAAAGTAGCTATAAAAAATGATTTATTTATTAAAAAATTTTTAAATACATATTCAACTTATTTGTTATTCCTATAAATTATTCATATTATTAACTACGGAATTTTTTCAGCTTTGGTTTTTTTTTGTTATAAAATTAAAAAATTATAAAATTATATTGGCATACATGAGATTTTTTCTTACTTAATATTTAAAATTATTTCACTGAAATCACTTAATAACTTATAATAATTTTTTAATTGGTTGTAAGCCTATTTTTGTGCTTTAATTTAATGTTTGTTTCATTTATTATTTCTTATTATTGCCATCGTTTGCTATTAGTAATTCTTTAGCTTCCTTCTTGCCTTTCTTCTTCTCCTCTTTGGCAATCAGCTTAGCAAGACGTTCCTCTTCCTTTGCCATACGTTTTTCTTCCTGCCAGTCATAAAAGTAATAAAGTCGAAATTTATTTTTTATTATGAAAAATACATATATAATATATATACATAAAACTAAAAAAATATGCATTAGATATAAGTTTATTTTTCCGCAAAGCATTTGGAAAACTAATAATAGGTAATAAGGTTATTTTTTTGTTTCAACTCACTGGCTTTTCCGCCATCTATTAATTTTAAAGTAAGAAATGAAATTTACTATATAAGTTTAAAATATATTCAAATATATATATATATATATATTTGAATATATAAATAAAACCAATACATATATATTTAAATATATTTCCCACTTACTATCATATAGTAAATTTCATTTATTACTTTAAAATTAATAGATGTCGGAAAAGCCAGTGAGTTGAAAAAATTATCATTATTACTTATTATTAGTTTTCCAAATACATATATAATATATATATTCATATATGCAGTCAAGTCTGGATATAGTGAACTAATTTTTACAAGGACTGTTCATTGTATCCAGACTGTTCGCATTTTCGAGACTGATTTTTTTTTTCAAAAAATGGATGTTTTGGCTTTAATTTTGAAACTTTTTTCTTTTTTGTTTCTGATTCTTTGAAAAGTCAGTTAGTAAAACGTTCACTGCTTCGGAGGTTCGTTATATCCAGATTTGACTGTATATTAAAAAGTTTTAAAAACATATTGATGATTGTTATACCGAACCACTTATTAAAAGTAAACTTTTGAAAAAAATAAGTCCCATCTTATAATATATAAAAGGCAAGCACGCTGCAAAGTGCCCAATATCGCTCAAACTGTAATTGTTTTTTGACAGTACAGTACTTTTAGGAGACATACTGTTCTCAAAAATGTCCAGCCTGAAAGTATGGACATAAAATATATTTGATACTTATCAGTGACAACATTGGGTTTTTACAATAGTACGTTGTTGATCTAGCTACCACTTTTTTCATCCTTTTATAAAGAAGCTATGCCGAAAAAGTAAATGAAATTATTTTGATGGATTGTACCTAAAAATATAATTGTATTAGCAGCGAAAAGACACCAGCATTGCTACGTATATGATGGTTGCAAAGACAGTTTGTAAAGTTGTGTATGAATATGATTGTCACTAAACTCGACTTTTGGCACATATTTTTTGTTTTTATTTTTTTTTAAAAGATCAAAGAACCAAGGCATGCGCCTTATACAAACAAGATTTGGTCTTTGACCTAAAAGGAATGGGATAGATTTATTTAGAGAAATTGATTGGAGCCAAACGTGAATTATTGATAGTGTTATGCCTTAACCTCGGCAAGCATTTCCAGCCCTTATTTGTTTATGTCCTTTAATTCCACATTTTCTACAATTTAACTGTAGATTTTTTTGTTATCCAGAATTCTTAAATATATGAAAGAACAAAGAAAGTGAAAAGAACCATGCCCGAACCCGGATTCGAGCCAGGGACCTCTTGGTTGATAGTCTAGCGCACTCTCCACTAGACTACAAAGGCCGACATGTTCATTCTTAAACTAATTTTTCAACACGGCTTCAATACTTTAAGTGGTATTTTGCAAAAATCAAGTAAATAAAACAAATTTAGCTTTAAAAAGAGAAAAAAGTGCTTTCTGCAAATGGCTCCAAAAAGGAAGTGTGCGGAAGACCTGGGCAAGCTTTTATACTAGTATTCTTTAAACTTTTGTATACATACTAGGGCGGGTCAAATTCTGGCTCAGCGAAATTCGTAAAATACATGTAATTTCAAGACTTTTTCTCCACTACAGCATATACAAATTCTGAAAAAAAGCTGTGCGGACTTTCGTAAATAGATTCATACACATACATTCATACATTCATATTTTATAATTGAGAACAAAATCTATTTACGAAAGTCCGCACAGCTTTTTTTCAGAATTTGTATATGCTGTAGTGGAGAAAAAATCTTGAAATTACATGTATTTTACGAATTTCGCTGAGCCAGACCTCCAAAAAATTCGTCCATACAAATTGACCCGCCCTAATACATACATATTATTTTATATTAGGTCTGTTTCCATACTCGATTCAAGTAACTTGAAAGCGTTATTTTACAATTTCTATTCTACAAAAAGCTCTCTATTCTATTAAAATTACTTGAAGTTAGTACAGAAACAGACCTATTAAGTTCGTCACTTACACTTCACTGTAAAACGTAATTTACACTACATTTATTTTTAAACATTAAAATCAGAAAAAAGTAGTAAACCAAACCAAAACAATAACAAAAGTACCACTTCACCGATTGTTACTGCTGCTGCTACGAAAGCAAAATGTTCGAATGTTGAATTTTGTTCTTTTCTTATAAAACATACAAAAATAGATAAAATTAATTGAACATTTTTTATATTATTTCGATAAATCCTATAAGTTATATTTTTCACTTACAAGATAATACTCGCTGCAACACGGCATCACTTTTATCCAACTACAAGGCAGAAGAAATAATTTTTTGTAGTAAAAATGTCACAACAATCTCCAAAGCAACAGAAATGATCGCTACATTTGTAAGGTTTTGGTTCATGACTGTGAGAAAACCACAACACAGCAAATATTGTTTAGTGCTCGAAAAACACAACTTTACCATTCTTTTCCGATCTCTCTTTCGCGTGCCTATGGTAGTGCTAGTGTTTGAATCAAAGAGCTACACTCGGAATGGAGAGAGAAAGAGCTTTTGTTTTTTTTTTGTAGTGCTACGTACAAGCTTAATAACTCTAGTAAAAGTTCTAGCAATAAGTATCTTATTTTTAACCACTTCGATTTTTTCCCCGATAAATTGCGACCAAAATTTCTTGACCCCGCTTAAAAAAGGCTACTTTTTTGTGCCACCTATCCGGATTCCTTTATATAGAAAATTACCATATCTGAACACACTAGTTATAAGAAACGGAAATAAATTAAAAATTGACTGGTATGAAAAACCTGCCACTGGACTATTTATAAACTTTTATTCAAAACCCCCCAAAACGGACAATAATCAATACAGCAAACAATTTTATTAAAAAAGTACTAGACACAAGCGACAATTAATTAAATCAAAGTAATATAAAAACAATAAAAATAATTCTATAAGACAATGAATTTCTAGTAAAAACAACGAATAATTTAATCGGAAAGTATTGTATATAAAAGAAGGAACATATCAACGAGATGAAAAACTTGAAAAACATAAAAAAAAATAAACTGGTCATTTAGCCCTTGGAAGGACTTTGACCTAGCTTCTATTGATCAATTGTGTTGTGCGTGTTATTAAATGTTTGATCACAAATGACCGAGAACGGGACCTACGGGTTTGTGCCGACTCCGAATGGCTTATGTTCTCAAGAAGCTTTACATGGCAATTTTTACTCTCTGAGGTTTGCCATTGTCTGCAGAGAGGTGACGACCGAACAGAAAAATTATTTCAATTGAAAAAACTTTCTGTCTGAGCTGGAATTGAACCCGGGCTACCGCGGTTCTTTAGCTTAGGGGCCACGCACTCTACCCACTAGGCTACGGCCGCCACAAAGCCCTCACAAAACATACAAAGCCCTCACATATATCCCTGCTCTTTCAGAGAGATTCACAAAATCGGACATTTACGATAAGGATAAGTATCATATTGCGATAAAGACTAAATTCTTCAACAGTAAAATTATTACGCGAGACGCTACACTCTAGAGATGCTCCACATCAATTTTAAACTGGATACGGACAAATGCGCTTACATTTACAGACGATATGTAGAAAAACAACACAGTCAGAAGCTAAGCGCCGGATGCTAAAGAATTTTTTATTGTAGTAATCGTTTTTCAATGTTTAATATTTTATATGTGCTTAATTCAGTAATTAAATGTAATCGCGATGAAAAATTGTATATAGAAGTAGAAATATTGGAAACACTATGAATTAGTAATCCTGATCCTGATCCTGAGTAAATAAATTTTTTGTTTTTAATACAATTTAGACTAAATTCTAGTCCAAATGGATACTAAATTTTGGTTTGAACCCGTAAAAAGTTAGCCTGGAAATGCTAAGATTTAATATAAGATGATTCGGTTCATATGCTTTTTTATTGCTTAAGTTTGGTATAGCGCTGTACCTAGCGGACTAGTAAACTTACAAACTGAGTGTCGTGGGTTCGAATCTCACTATGTATGTAATTTTTTTTGTAACTTTTTTAATTCAAGCCTGTACTAAATTTAAAGCCATATCTGTATTAAATCCATATTTTAGTATATTACAAATGTTTCTTTTTAATAAAAGATCTAAGAACCAAGGCATGCGCCTCATACAAACAACGTTTGGTCCTTGACCTGAAAGAAAAGGAATAGATTATTATAGGAGGAATGAATTGGAACCATACATGAATTATCGATTAGGCGGAATAAACGTGAAGGACAATTTGAATTGCTTATAACCGAGGCTAGGGTTATGCCTTAACCTCGGCAAGCATTTCCAGCCCTCAGTTGTTCATGTCCTTTAATTCCACATCTTTTCACAATTTCACTGTGAATATTTTGTTTCCAGAATTCTTTAATGTAATAAAAAACAAAGAAAGCGAAAAGAACCATGCCCGAACCTGGATTCGAACCGGGGACCTCTGAGTTTATAGTCTAGTAAGCTCTTCACTAGACTACAAAGGTCGACAAAACTAGAACTAAATAATAGATTTGAAACTAAAGCTGGTGTGGATTTATATGTATTACAGAAAAGTTTAAATTTTAGTACAAGACTTCTAACCGTGCAGTGAAATGAAAATTATATTTATAGTTAACTTTTATTTGCTTTGTTCAGAGCCAAAATACAATCAATTCTGTGCTATAACTTCAAACACACCTCATTTTATTAAATTATTTAGTTTTTTGCTAAGTTGTCTTTTATTTTCACACACAAAATCTTGGTACTCAATTGATTTATACGATTACAAGTAAATTATTCATTCCCATGACTGAACGGGTAAACGTCAACAGTCAAAAATGACATTATATATTTGTTCCCGTACTTGATTCAAGAAGCTTGAAATTGCTTGAAAGCTTTAATTTGAAGCTCGAGAGAGAGAAATAACATGCAAAATGACACTCTCTAATCTAATACAATTGATTGAAGTTAGAACGGGAACAGATCTTATATCTACACAGTAAAAAATATGAACATATATTTTATACTATTTGGTATACATATAAATCCAAACCAAAAATGTTTTAAGAGTTATACCATCAAATCTTATAAATTTTCCCAGACCATTTTTCTCTTCAGACCGATCGAAACAACTATATTTTTAAATTTCCCGATTTCGGTGAATTTTTTACTTTCGAACCAGAATATATTTTGATTTACACATGATATCCATATAAAATTTTGAAATTATATTTGTTTTATTATTTTTATAATATTGAGTGGTATAAAATTTATAAATTATTTGGAATAATAAAAGTTTATACCATGTTTATGTTATAAAAAAGATAAAATTTACCCTCAAATTTTTTACTATGTACGCCTTTGTTTTGCTTTGTCGTTTTTTGTCTTCGAAATAAGACATGATTTAATTATTATAGGTTGTCCATTTGACAACACCCGTAAATATGTAAATATATTCTCTCTCAAATATAAATGACAACCAGGGTTTTGTGGTCTTCTTTGAAAAAGTTATGTTTCAGTGTTTCGTTGTTATTTTTTTTAAAAAAAGTAGTTATTCTTTATATATTTTTTTCATGTTTCAGTGTTTCGTTGTGAGATTTTTTAATAAAAGTATTTATTCTATATATAGCTGTTATCAGAAAAGAATAGGGTACGATTACAATAACTGGGCGCCACGATTTTAGAATGGCTTTTTGTGCAGAATAAAAACAAATATGTTTGGTCGAACAAGAAATCGATACCTCAACTATTTATCGACTTTTAATATTTTTTTTGCTTGGTATTTGCTCAATAAAATATCTATAATTTTACCATAATCTAATAGATATCAAATATTGACAGGTCATTTGAAAGATAATTAAATTTTATATAATAGAAAAAATAAAGATAAAATAAATTTAAGCAATGATTTGATTGCAGTGAAATGATTTTTGTAAGCAGTTTTATATTACTTTTGCTTTTGCTGAAAAAAACGTGAAGCATTAGGGCGTCAAAAAATATATTTTACATTTAAAGCCTACAGTTTTATCTTTCATTTAATATGTAGAAATCCATATTCGTTTTTTGAATTGACTCTAAGTTTAATTTATTTGTTGCGATGATGAACTATTTAATTTAATAAAATGGAAGCTGTTGACCAAAACTGATCAGCTAAAAGTTTAAAATTGTTTCCACTGTGTTAATTGAAGCGTCAAGTTTAAAACGGAAACTTGACTGTCAGGTCTTGACGAGTTTAAACCAATTTCTGTAACCTACTGTGTATTCAGTTACTAATAGACTTACAAGAAAGTTAGTATAACACATTAAAATAGTTATCAAATATATGATCAAAACATGCGGAAAAGTGTTTTTGCTATCTCCAAATAAACACGTTTTGTCATTCCTGACATTTTATGTAATTCCTCTAACCACTCAAAAAACACAAAATGCATAAAATTAAATTTCATTCATCGTATTACTGTGTGACCTGAAGAGATTTTAACTTACTTTAGGGCAGCGATGCTTAAAATTAGCTCCCGAGCTAAGAGCTTTTTTAGCCATGTATACTTATATAAATTCTGGCGTCGCTAAAAAGATTTCGGTCTGCAGGCATACTTATTGTAGCTTCAGTGTTATTTTTACATTTATACTAACTTTTATAAGAAAAATGCTATGAAAACATACAATCTATATTTAAAAACGTGTTTTCAATGAAATTGATCTTTAAACTGACTCTCCTTTTACTAATTGTAACTTTAAAGCTAAAAATAATACAAATATTCATAAAATTTAAAAACATTTTGTATTCTGTGTGCTGTATACATTTCTTTTATTATTTCAATATTGATTTACACAACAAAACATTAGCATTACCTTTTTAAAAACTCAATAAAATTTTCAATGAAAACAAACAAGTAGTGGAAAACGTTGTAGAAAAAGCAGTAATGAAATGTGTCTTTGGGTATTTAGTACAACCAAAAAGTATGATATTAAGGCAACTAAGCTACATTTCGTCATCAAAAAATTACTCTTTTGCTCTCCTCTTCAATTTTACGGGTGTATATCTTCCTTCTTGTGAGAAAACGTCAAACGAATGGACAACCTACAGTAATTTAATCATAGAATTGAACCTACCTGATTATTCTGCATTGTATCGCTTGTATTGTATACTTCGGATTTACTTTGGATTGTGACAGACACTACAGAAATACTGTGATCAAGTGATAGTATTTTTTATAGTTTTTAAATGTCCTTTATGCCTTATACTATCATAAAAGCCTGTCCTATGAAAGGTCCTCCGCACACTTCCTTTTTGGAGCCTTTTGCCGAAAGCACTTTTTTCTCTTTTTATGGCTTGATTTTTGCAAAATACAAATGTACCACTTTAAATAACACTTAACATATTGAAACAGTGTTAAAACATTAGTTCAAGTGTAAAAGTGCAAAAAATCGTTTGGTAACAATCATATTTATACACAACTTTACAAACTGGCTTTTGTATTAAGATGTGAATACTTTTAGGCTGAACAGTTTGAGAGATATTGGACACGGAGCAGCGTGCTTGCCTTTTATATATTAAGATTGTCATTCCAATACGAAGAAAAATACTCAAAAGTTTTAGATAAATAATTGTTATAAATTTTTATAAAATTATTTTATTTATTGCCACCAACTTTTCGTGTCCATGTACTGCGTTATATAACGCAACGCCACTCGCTTTATTGCCCACCAACTTTTAGTAGCCGGTTTTGGACTAAGTAAGAGTTGCAATCCCTAGGCAATCATAATAGGGGTATTCACGGGTTGATGCGAAACGCAGTTGCGACGATGCGAAAATGCAAGATTGTGAACTTTCGCATCATTCCAACAACAAACACATTGGAAGCAATTTTGCAACTCTTCTCGAATTTCGCACTGCTCAAACCAATTGCGAGAACGCACAAGCAGTGATGCTAAACAGATGATTCATGTTTTGGTTGTTTTCGAACGTAGTTGCCACTGGGTAAAACTTTAAAAAGGTCAAGTTTGTACGTAGATTTTAATAACTTTTTATGATTTTGAAATAAGGTGGCAATATATTTACTGTTCATTCGACATTTAATTTTATTGCATAATTAAGTTGCAATATTGATGTTCACGCGTTAGTGCGCAAATTATCTTGCATTTTCACACTCCTGCAATTCGCAACAACCCGTGAATACCCCTAATAAATAATATGCACTATTGCGCGTTGCAATAATTCTCTAAGCCTTAGTAAATTGCCAAAGGTAGAGTCATCTTAAAACCTATATTAAAAAAGAGTTCGAATTGAAAACAAAAAACTTCTTATTGTTCTTCAATCAAAACTTAGCAGCATGAAACTATGTACAGTTAAAGCAAAATAGTTTGCAACATCTCGCTGCATAACTATATACATACATATATTAAACATATAAGATTGCTTCCGTAACATAAAATATATAAAAACAAAAACAAATTGTTCAACACAGCATAAAGTTGCAGAATTAAACCACAACTCAATGCAACTTAAACAAAGCTTGCCTAGAAGTTTACTAAAAAAAAAAAGCAAAATACGGCTTAAAAACAAAAACAACGCACCTTTCTTGCTTCCTTTTCCGCTTTGAGTTTGAGTTTCTCCTCTTTCTTCTTGCGCTCCATGGATTCATTCTTCTTATTGTCAGCTTTTTCTTCTATGAGTAAAAAAACAAAGAACAATAACAAAAGTACATTAGTTGAATTGTTGTAAGAATTGAGTTATTGTCAAAAGAATGAAAATATTAAAGACAACTGAATTTATTGTTGTCACAACGAAAGTTATTGTTCTTACAACAATGTGAATTGTTGTAGGCGATACTCAAGGAAAATTTTATTGTATGTTTTGCATAAAATCGTGTTTTTATTTTACTTTAATATGTTTGCTGAATTAAAATCTGTTTTACACTTGCAAATACAGTTGAAGTGAATTTAAACAAACTTGGAATTTAACACAAAAATAATGTTGGTACCTAATTGCTTGTGCTAAACATTTACAATTGTTAACTACTTTTTCTTTATTTTTTCATTGAATGTAATTTTAATTGCTACGAAAAACAAGCATTTTACATTTGTTGTCCACATTTCAATGCAATTGTCTGGCAAACATTATAAATTGTTCTTACAATAATTCACAGCTGTTTCCACTACATTTCCTGTTGGTTCGCCTACCCCTTGCTGCTTCCATCCCCACCATGGTTCATACTTACTGTGGTTATTGCTGGATGATGAGAATAATGGAAAACTTCGGCTGGAAGCACTTGAGCGATGGTGATGCATTTTGGAATTTGTTGTAGCTGATGTTATTGCAGTTCCTGTGGCCCCTGTTGGCGCTCCCGTATTTGCATTGAAATCTTGCAGTAATTTTTTATTATTGTTGTTACTGCAATTTTTATTATTGTTCGAAAGAATGTTGCTGAAATTGTTATTGTTGTGGTTGTTGTTGTTGTTGTTACTTTTATATAAATTGCCATTATTTATTTTGCAATTTAAATTGTTGTTGCTGTTGTAATTGCCTTTCTTATCCTTTGGCATAGTGTAGGCATTTTTCGGTATCGTATTCTTTGCTTGGAGTGGACTTATTTTGGCCGATAGACCACCGTTACCGCTGCTGGCCTTAAGTGGCGGAGGACCCAATGTTGTCAAAGAAGAACTGACTTGAATATTAAGTGGACGTCTGGGCGGTGAAGGTGGTTCACACAGTAGTGGCAACATTTCGTGTTGTGGATTCGTAGCAGATTTGGTGTACGATGAGTAGCTGTCAGGGGATGGGGAGGATGATGAGGATGATTATAGGGAAAGAGAGTAAGGATGGAGTTAACGGGGCGAGAAAATAAAGCCAAACGTAATGCATAAAGTTAGTAAATTGATGATTAATATATTCAAAAGTCAGAAAATAAGTTATTTATTACAAAAACAACGTTACACCATTTTTACAATAATACTTTCTTTGTTGGAAACGTAGTATTTGTTGTGTTGGAAACGTATATCTTAAGGCAGTATTTCTAGTGTAAGAAATTGAAATAATTAATTTTTTCATTTTTTAATAGTATATATTCAGAAATACCTCCTATTAGCCCATTAGCAAAGGGTTAGCCCATTACATTGGGCATGTCAGAAACTAGTTTTTATTTTTATTTTGCAACCCTTTATTTTAAAACAAATCGTTTGGTTCTATTAACAAAAGATGAACCAACATAATAAAAATAAACTTAGACAGAAATTTGATCTTTAAGTGGGTTGGATTTTTGATTTTGTGCCGAAGAAAAGTAAAAAAGTTTTTTTTGCCTATTTTATTAGGAAACATCAACGGCACGAAAATCAAATTTATGTATTTTATCTTTTTATGACTTTAATTATAATAATATTAAGAAGGTTTAAAAAACTAAGATATAAAGGGTTGAAAATCCTTCAAGGGATTAAAAACATATTGTGTGCCGAACAGGAGCAAAACAATTTTTTCTCTGTATAAGATTGCAAAACGTATGTAGCGCATATAAAAATCATAGGTATGTTTTTCATCATTTTAGGACCTTAATGATAGGAATATTACCCCAGAAAAATAATTTTGTTCTTAGTTTTGCCTAGCCATTGATAGGGTTAGAAGAATTTTCGAAATTCGAATTATTTTAAAAGTTATAGCCATTAAAGTTGCCAGTTAGACCGCCTGAAACTTAGCTCAATAACATTAAACGCGTTTTTCTCGAAACTATTTTTCCAACACATTTGACATGATATCATAAGTTTCAGTGGACCGATTAACTTGAAATTTATTAAAGACCTTTTTTATATATCCGTCTATGGGCCGCACTAGAATTATGTAGAAATTTTTTTTTTACTATTTTTAAAAAATTCAAAATTTTCAAAAAAGGCAAAAAATGACTTTTTTCAAGCAGTCGCTATATCGCGAAAAATGGCCATGTCGCTGTATCCCTAGTCCGTTATACATTCTTAATAGTTAGCAATCCTTTTTTTTCATATGACTAACAGCGCAACAGCGAGTAACTTCGTTAAAAATTATTTTTTTTTAAAGTTTATTTTGTAAATTCTAAATCCCCTACGCTAGAAGACTGCATTAAGATACCAAGTAGTTATTCTGGAGTCAATTGGAGAAACCAACTAGTTCATTTCTAGTGCAATTGGTACTTGCTATGAAATAGTACAAAAAACTTTCAGCGTAAAACAGTTCACTTTTATTTTATTTTGTTTTCTTGTCAAATTTTTAATGACAAAAATAAATGAAATCTGAAAACGTGTTGTGTCAAGTTTTTTATTTTCAAACTGTTCGAGGAACTTGGAAAGGTACATTTTTTTAATATATTTAAAAATAGCCACTACATAAAATTAAAGAAATGCATCATCCTTTACGTGATGCACTTCTTTTCGCAATACATGAAAAAAAAGAAATAAATGCATTAACGTAAAGAAATAAATGCGTTAAAAAGAAATAACGTTTGAGATCTAGTCTAAGACTTTAGCAAAAATAAAGTTAAAATATAATGAAAAGGGAATGTTTTTTGGTACAAGTGTCTTTTCTTATGACATCAACACGTAAAAAGCGTCAGTTCGATTAATGTAAAAGGGTATTGTAAAAGGACCAATACTGCTCCTTTTTAGATCTATTTCAGAACTATTTAAAAGTTGGTCCAATTAACTGTAGATTTAAAACTATTTTACAATTTTATTTTACAATATTTCAGGTTTCAATCAATGGATAAATGGATCTACTAAAGGATATACAAAAAATATATGTGTATCAGCGTTTTGAGTGAATTTAGATTTCAATCATACAGGTTTTAAATTTAGGTATTTACTAAAATAAAAATTAAGATATCTATTGAGTATATGCCCTTGACATAGGTGTTGTGTTTCAGATATTTGGTGAAATTTATAGATCTTTCTTGACTATTTTCTAAATAGGTTTTAAAAAAGAAACCTTAAACGTATTCGTATCGGGTTCAAATAATCTCTGAAAATGTTTCTTCGGAGATTTTCCGATTATGTAGTTCTTTTAGACAAGATTCTTAATGCATAGTTTTCGGGAGTATGTATAATTTATTTCACCTTATTTAAACGCTGTAGACAAACCTTGCCCAAAGTTATAGTGTAATTTTCCAAGGAACATTTTTTTAGAATACCTTAACCCCGTAAAGCTACGTTTCTGGGTTCACATTTACGTTTTTTTAAAAACGGACAAAAAATACATAAAGAAAAGGGAGCTAGATGGTTTAAATAGTTTACAACCTTTATTCAAAAATACTCAGACGTAAACTTTTAAAACGCTGATACACGTTACCATTTTTATATATCCTCTACAATGTGGACAATGTAAAAAAATGTCAAATGAATAAATCTATACAGGCCAGTTTATTCCTTCCTCTTTAAACAATTACGCATCATCTTTATTTATTGCTTAAACAACAGTCAAATGATGTTAGTTTTTTTTTTGACGCGTTGAGTGATTTTTGGTAGAGAGAAATCTTTACGTTAACTACTCACGACACGAAAACCTTAAATAAAAAAGTATACAGCAGTTTCGACTATGTCGTTACTCAAGACGTAGAATTATATAATACTTAAATTAATAACACCCAAGTTATATACTTTTTGTTGATACTAAAACATAGAACAAGTTGGTACAATTTTTGAATTTATTGCATACCATATATTAATGGTATTCAATGAACGACGTATTTATAGTGAAAGCATATAGTAGCTATAAAATTAAGCTTAGCGCTTCCACGAACCCACGCTAAAAAAAATCGAGTAAATTGCGTAATTGTATTTAAAAGAAATTGCCATTACAAAATTATTTAAAACTTTACGTAAATTTTAGATCCATTAATGGTAAGTGTATTTAAAATTATTTAAAATGTTATATATAATTGAAACACAGCTTGCCAAAAGTAGCATCAAACCACGGTCGCATAATACTCATTACACGTTCTGTAAACGCCACGATTTTGTGTCGTTAGCTGCGTATTTTTAATCCCTCACAATTTTGTTATTGCAAATTACGCTGCTGTAAACTTACCAAACATACGCTGTTTTCATCGCCAATACGGCGTTCATTGAATACCACTAATGACATACCATTTTAATTATTTCGTTAAGTATCAAAGTTTGTGTTCATTAACTTGTCGATTTCAGTTATGTTTTTACACTCAACACTCAGTACATAGATTGTATCATATACAAGAACTAATGCGGTAGATAGATTTTGTTACCTTAAGCTTAGTATGCTGTAGAAGCGAAAAGAAATCTTTCGTAAGAAATGCATTGCGTTTTGACAGCGAAAAGGTGGCGAATTTTTTTTTGTTGTTTTGCACGCTGTTGAACCAAAAAATTAATGGTTAAAATGTTGGAGAGTTAAAATGTCAACATTTCGCTGTCTTTTATATGTTCCCAGCGTGAAAAAATCAATCCGAAAGGCCATTTTGAGTGCTTACAAGTCAGAGCTTTAAAGTCTGCATTCATATTCAGAATTTTAAGTACAACTGAATAACGACATAAGAATGCATTCAATGAATGCAAAATTGATTTATACATAAAATTTTTAATTCACGTTCAATTTAAAAAAAAAATTATTAATTAATCATTTCAATTATTTATTTTCGTTATTCAGAATAATGAATCATTTTTTTTATTCATTTGAGTGCTATTCACAAAGAATGCCATTCACAAAGAATTACAGAATTTTCAATTATTCTATTTTTATTCATTATTCATTTTTTATTCGTTATTCATTTTTTATTCTTTATTAATTTGTTATTCATTATTAATTTTTTAATCATTATTCATTTTTTATTCATTATTCATTTGTTATTCAATATTCATTTTTTATTCATTATAAATTTTTTATTCATTATTCATTTTTTATTCATTATTCATTTTTTATTCTTTATTATTTTTTTATTCATTACTCATTTTGTATTCATTATTCTTTTTTATTCATTATTCATTTTTTATTCATTATTCATTATTCATTTTTTATTCATTATTAATTTTTTATTCATTTGTTATTCATTATTCATTTGTTATTCATTTTTTATTCATTATTCATTTGTTATTCATTATTCATTTTTTATTCTTTATTCTTTTGTTACTCATTTTTTTGTCATTGCTTAGGACTCGGGCTGTGATTTTCTTTTATTAATTTGACGATATAGATAGCAACAGCAAAAAATTTTTTATAAATATCTTAGGAAATAAAAAAAAAACAACAGACAAACCTAAATTGTCGCGTCTACAATCTGTTAAAAACGCAACAAAAAATTTTTAGGAAATTGGTGAGAGCATTAAAAGCATGTTTCATTTGGGCCTCACTAGTTTCTAAACGTACGCTTGATTTCTATTGTCTCAACTTATGAAGAACCAATTCCTCACACCCAGCTGGAATAAGTTTATCGGTTATGACGTCAAATTTAAGAGTATGTAGTTGGTTACTACGGTTATCCATTTACCACTGGGACGAAGAAGCAAGCTCGGCATTTATTCGCTAGAAATAGTCAGGACTGCGTGCTTAGCTTACTCTGATTTTTATTAACATTCAACCTACCGATATTTCTTCTATACCTTTTCCTAAACCTCATCATCAAATTACTGGTAATTAACATATCCATCATTTTTATTATTAAACGCAGATAACGGTTTATTTATTATTAAATGTATTTAATGTATTTATAATGGTATAGAATGAAAAACCATGTATAGATTCGAAAAACAATAATAGCAGGTCAGATTTACCGATTGCGGTCAGTTTAGTGTTAACCTAGCTTGTGTTTGTAAGCGTACGATTCTATGTACATGAAGTTATTTCATATTTAAGGGGGTAGTTAGGTTACTTGGATTCCTTTTTTCAAAATGTTAATTTCATGTTTCATTCAGATGAGAAACTCAATTTTTTTACATATCGATGACTTAATATAGAAAAGGCGTTTTTCAATAGAAAACTTTTTAAATGCAGTTTTTATATAAAATAGGCAACAAATTTACAATCGTAGCTTTCGCCATCGATATAAAAGTACAAAAAATTATTTTGAAGTTCTCACCAGTTTTTGGTAACTTAAATTGTACATACTTTTATTAACCGATATCTTTCTTTTCCTGAAGTTAGAGAACGACGCGTTTTATATAAAGTTTTATGTTGGAGTTCTTAAACCAATTTTTAAATGAAAATACTTTAATTGTGAGGTATTTAGATCAAATAAGTTTGAAGAAGGCAACAACAACTCTGTATATATGTATATTAACTTTTTAAATTTTTTTTTCTGTTCTTATCAATATCGTCAAATTGATAAGCAATGACAAAAAAATGAATAACAAATGAATAAAGAATAAAAATTGAATAATGAATAACAAAGGAATAATGAATAAAAAATGAGTTATGAGTAAAAAATGGATAATGAATAAAAAAAGAATAATGAATAAAAAATGAATAATGAATGAAAAATGAATAAAGAATAAAATAAGAATGATGAATAACAAATGAATAATGAATAAAAAATGAATACTGAATAAAAAATTAATAATGAATAACAAATGAATAAAGAATAAAAAATGAATAACGTAGAAAATTGAATAATGATTAAAAATAGAATAATTGAAAATTCTGTAATTCTTTGTGAATGGCATTCTTTGTAAATAGCATTCAAATGAATAAAAAATTTGATTCATTATTCTGAATAACGAAAATGAATAATTGAAATGAATAATTAATTATTTTTTTAAAATTGAGTGTGAATTAAAAATTTTATTTATTAATCAATTTTACATTCATTGAATGCATTCTTTTTCGTTATTCATTGATTCATTTTTTTGTGATTTAAATCAAATTGAATGCAGTCTTTTACAGCTCTGTTACAAGTCAGCTAAAAGCGTGAAAGTGCTGACCCGACATATGACACACCATTGTAATTTTAACATTGTATGTCATAGGAACAAAGCACTCCAATTTAGCTTACTTTGAATTGCTTTAAAAGGCCTCTCTTGGAAAGCTTTGGGTCAGCAGCTCATTTTTGTTTTCAAACTTTTTAAATTGTTCGCTAGCACAACAACAAAATAAAGTGCTGACGTTGTGCTCCTGGAGGAAGCTGCTGACTTTCCGGCCTGTTGGGTTCGTACATTTAATTGGCGTGGAAATTTGATATTCAACAATAATGCTCAACTAACACATTCAACAAACACGTTATGGTAAGTATGTGCTAGTGTTGAGTCTACACCAAAATTTCGCGTGTAGAATTAAATGCCTACGAATTTTCGTTGCTACAGCATACTAAGCTTTAAACAAAAACCATGCGCAAAGCAAACAGAAACATCAAATATTGGCTTTATATGTAATTGTGTAAAATTTATAAAAGTTAGAGAGTTCAAACATGAATTTTTCTCCCAGTGAGGATCAACCAGACCAACAAGTGCTTACATCAACATTGTTCGGTCAGTACTTTAAGCACACCAAAGGCTTATGTCACAAAGTGCGACATAAAAACTATTTCTGATCGCAACCAACCACCCTACTAACCTCCTAGAATGACGTAGTTCTAGGTCAAAAATAGTGTTCTTTGACCTCCGATGCACTTATGAACGGCTCAACTGGTTTCGCTGGGATTTATTAAGTGAAAATTTCTTTAGGCGTTTTAAAAGCAACTGTTTTATTATAGATTTAGGTTTTTACTATTACCCTTATAGTATCTGATAGTACCCAAACTATTAGGGATTTCGGGATATGAAATTCGTGATCCCGAAATCACGGGATTTGTCGGGATTCCAAAATGCCAACATTTTTATATAATGGCTTTAACCTGTGCATAAAGCAAGGGCCGTTAATAACTCTTTCTCTGAATTTCTGCGTTTTGGTAAAAAGTATTGCATATTATTTTTTTTTATTATTTATTTTTGAAAAAGAAATCCATGCACTTTCGTTATTTATACTTAAAATATTCAAAACACTCAAAAGTTTAAAAGACAACACCAAAATGAAATCTAATGCAGACAAGGGTTACGAGACAGCTGTAAAGTACGAAGAATCTAAGGAAAAAAATTCAACAAAAATTGAAAAATAAAGCCGAATTCTGAAATCGAATTTTTTTATTTTCAGGGCAAACACTTGTATATTTTAATTAGAAAAAAACGATTATGGTATGATGACTTTTTTAATAAAGATCATAACCTTTGCGGTCTTAAATTAAAGATATTTGCTAAATTTTTATGCATTTTAATTATATAATAAGTTTAATTAACAAAAAACGATATGATTTTTTTTTATATCAGAAAAGTTAAGCATTTTTTTAAAAAATGAAAATAAAAAGTTTTTACAAATATCAAACATTATTCCATTTTATTATGAACATCAAAATACAAACGTAAATAATTAAGTCAAAACAAACAACATTAATTTATCTTTAAAAAATTTAAAAAGAAAGCAAAACTTCATATTCAAATAAATTAGTTAGCTGTTAGTAAAAAGTATGATGTCAATAAAGAATTTATTTTATAGTAAAAGCACTACAGCACAGTATTGTAATAAAACTAATGCTTATTATGAAATTCCACGAAAGTTTTACAGCTTAGTAACAAGAGTCTTTTAAGATCACAACCAAAAAAAAAAGAAAAACTAAAAAATTTACTTTCAAGTGTATACAGAGATAAAAAAACAAAAGGTGATTTCTTTATTAAAGAAAAACCATCGTTTACATTGCAGTTGCATTTGTAGTTGCTGAAAATTTTTATATTTTCTTATGAATAAAAATCCCGGGATTTCAACCCTTAATTCTAGTCCCTATTCAGGGACTGGAAATTGGTTCGGAATCCTGGGATTGAAAGCCCTACTAACTATACAAAAAAAAGGAGTTGCAAATTTTAAGAAATGGTGCCCATTTTGAATTATTCCATATTTGTATACAAATACTAATTTTTTTCAAAACTTAGTTCGATTATTTCGATACTTTTACTAAGTGGCATATCATGTTCTTGCAATAAGTCCTTCATGTAAAAAGTTAAATACAAACAATATATTCAAACTTTTCAAAAACATATCCAGAAAAGAAACATTGCATTTTTCACACTTACCGAAATCGTGGATTGCTGATGTGCACTGGTGAGGGATGTGGGACTTTGGCGGGGCTGCGAAATTCTTTAATGGGTGGAAGCCGATTTTGCAGATCCACTAGGCGTCCCTTTGTATGACGTCGTCCCGGGTATGTGTGCGTCGTTGGGGTGAACACGGCGATGCCGCTACTCACACCAACGCCACCACCACCGCCACCACATGAGCCATTTGAAGACGATGACGATGAAGATGAACCCAACAGTTGCAGCGGTTTGCGTGGTACAGCGCCCGAACAGCCGCTTGGACAGCCAGCATGATGTGAATGTGTCTGATGAAGCTGATTGTGGTGGTGATGATGGTGATGATGATGATGATGCAAATCACGCGGTGATAAAGAGCCGCCAGAGCCTGGCGATAGGCTGGCGGAAGACGAGTGCGAACCTCCAGGCGGTGCCAAATGATTGTTCAGCACCGAAGATGTCGACGATGCATATGAAGTCGCCGAAGCCGATGGCGATATGGGTGAAGAGGGTGAAGGTGAGTACAAGCCACTCGAGACGGAAGACATTTTCGAGAAATTCGTTGCATTCGAGACGCTCGAAAGAGTTGACGAACCCGAGCTCATCGAGTAGAGGCTTGCTGATTGCGCCACACGGCCGTTTGGGCTACGGGGATAACGTGTGCCCGATGTGTTCGAATGAAAGCCTGCATGTCCGTGCCCGCTGTGGTTATCACCAACGGAGTAGGAAGACGCTGAAGCCGGCACGCTACCGCTACTGGCACCAAGACTGGCAGAGGCCCAACTTTTCGAGCCCATCGAATAACTGCTGGCCGACTCTTGAATGCGCCACGTGCCTGAGCTGGAGGTAAGTCGATTGACGCGTGCTCTACAGATGACACAGCGCAGTGGCAGCAGACGTTGTGCCACCGCACTTTGAATTGTTTTGACAAAACAGCGACGACAAACGACGCGATGGCCGCACGGTGAGGTTTGCATAGTGGCACGTGCATTTATGCAAATAACACATTCATCCTCCTGCGATGTAGGTGGATCGGGTTCGCTTTCCTCAAGCTTGCTGAGCAGTTTATCCTGTGAAAGAAAAGTGAAGAAATAAGAATTAGTTTGAGTATTAGTTTGTGGTGTGGGAGGCATTTATAAAAATAGGCCAGTAGCTAATAGAAAACCTTGCGGGGTTTCTTTAATATTGATGCATTCAAATTAAGTAGAGTGAAACTCATTTGTGGTTTAATTTGTTGTTGTTGTTGTTGCTGTTAAACACAAGTGTGCTGGCAAAGTTGTTTTGCGACTGCTGCGACAATTGATATTCGAACAAAGGCCCGATAGCGATATGCTGAGTACACCAAAGAGAGAAAATTAGGTCAACTACAATTGGTTGCTCCAGATTTTTGTTATGGTAGAAGCAATTTCAAAGAAATTTTATGATTTTATGGTGACAAATGACGGCAGGTAGCAACACACTAATCGCAAAATTATTTCTGAGCCTTTAACTATGCAGTACAAATTTTGACCAAATGCAAGTATTTAACAGTAGTAGAACGCTCTACATTATAAAACGTAAATTCGTTTAGAAAAAAGTATTGCTTCTCGTGTCTTGCTTGTCGTTGGTGTGCATTTTCTTTACACAAAATTAGGTAATTTTACTATTGTTAACGGTAAAAGCTTTTACCAATTAGATCCAGCATAGCGGATTCGTTTCGAATTCGTTTTGAGTAAATTGCGAATCCGAGAATAACCGCCTAATCAGGGTTGCCAACGCATACCATTTGGACCGGAGACTCTGGTTTTGAAGGGTCGATCTCCGGGCTCCGGCCCTCACAGGTTTTCTCCGGCTTTCGCCCTATAAGATTTTTTTTTAATAAAATAAAATTACAAAATTACAATTAAAGCGTCGCCGCGAATAACGTTGTATGCCACAAATTAATGAAGCATGTTTTTTGCTTACAACGGTTAAAAATGCTTTGACTTGGATCTGGATATTTTTTTATATACAGGCAAATTTCTTTACAACTCTTACACCAATAAAGAGGAAATTGAAATTATATGGTTCTAAGTGCGCCTTTAAAAACTTTTTCAATTTTGGAACACCTATAATTTTGTCGCTTACAATGTTATTCGCGGCGACGCACAGTGCGCTTTTTCGATTTTAGGATGACACTTGCATTATTTCAGAAACTATAAAAGCTAAGGCCATGAAATGAGAACAAATGAGGGCAAAATTGCTAATTTATGTTTTTAAAGAGTAAATTTAATTTATCTAACTTGTTTTAAACTATGAATTCTATTTAATTTTTGTTTAAATTTAAGAGTACCTTGAAATTGTCTTGGAAATCAGTGCATTTTAGAGCAAAATTTTTTTTTTAAGACTTTTTTCATTTTAAGTGGTTTTTCTTAATAGCAGCTATATGCAGCAGATTTTTACAGAAACAGAAGGTAAAGTACTATATTTTATGACAGTTATAGCCTTCGACTTTAATAATGCTTAATTAGCTAGATATTTTCTACTAAATTTTACTTAAATTTTTATTTCTTGAAAAATTTATATACATATTTCAACGATTTTTCTGTTTTTATTTATTGACTTTTTTGTTGTAGCTTGCATTAAATTCAATGGCAATTAAGACATAAAAAAGTAAAAAAAAAAACAAAACCTTGAAATATACTTTGTGCTTAAAGTTATTATCGTTCAAACTTGACTTTATTTTTTGCGTTTTATTGAGCTTATTTTTGTTAAAAAAATTTCAACTCTGACGAATTTTATAAAAACCATACAATACATCAAGTTTTTAACACCACATTCATAATTCATTTTTTCTAATCTGACGAATAAAAATATTTTTTTATAAAATTTAACTAAAAAAAAGAAAACGCCTAATGTCATCCTAAAATTAAAAAAGTGCACTGTGCTACGCTTCAATTATATAAAAATTTAATATAAAATTATATGCTTTGAAAATTTTGTTGGAGCTAAGGTTTATATGCACTTAAACGCTTAAGTTGCAGATCTGGTTGAGTGTAACATGACAATATACTTGAAATTGTTAATACTCCCCCAAAATTTAATTCTACTTTTAAAAAACAGATTTTTAGGAACTTGACGCATTAAACAATCTTTTACTCCGAAATTTTTTATCAATTTTCAATTTTAAGACGGTTTTGGAAAGATAAGAGATAAAGCTGTCAAAATATGTACAAAACTTGGGAACTATTAAGATAAATTTTTGAGTTATAACACCGTGTTACACACATTCTGTCCTATGAACCAAATTTACTTTTTCGGAAAGGGGATAAAAAATAAAAATACACGTGTATCGGCGATTTTCATGTACACGTCGGAATTTTTTTTTTTAAAGTTTGAAGTATATATTTTTTTTTAATGGTTATCGTTTTTTTTAAGGTTTCAGTTCGTTAAAAAACAATTTTTTTATTACTTTTGTTTTATAAAAATAAAGAATTGTTACATTAAAAATTTTAATGTTTTTAAAGAAATTTAGGCCTTTTATTTTTGCGGTTGTAAGCATTTGCTTCAGTATCGCGACAAATAGACCAACAGTATTCGCCAAGCATATGCGTAATGTCTTTTCCTTTAAAGCGCTTTTCAATAGCCGCAATGTCCTGATGGAACCTTTCGCCATGCTCATCGCTACAAGCTCCTAAATCATCAGGGAAAAAATCTAAATGATTGTGAAGAAAATGGATCTGCCAAAATCATTTCTGCGACAATATTTTTATAATTGGCAGCTCGTTTGTTGCCAAGAAACTGCTCAATAACGGCAACTGTACCTTTCCATGCACGTTGTTCCATAGCATTTAATTTTGATGAAAATTCAGAACTTGCAATTATTTGTTTTATCTGCGGACCATTGAAAACACCTTAAATCAAAAAAATCATTAAAAAACATAAAGTTACTGAATGACTTCTTAAAAAAAATACCTGCATGAATCTTTGCGCCGCTCAATTTCGGGAAAATTTTCGCAAAGTTGCAATGGCCTCGCCATCACGATCCAGTTTTTTAACAAAATTTGATACGAGACCGAGCTTAATGTGTAATGGAGGCAAAATGATTTGAGACGGCTGCACCAATGGTAGATTCTCTATACTTTCTACGCCTACTTTGTAGCATGTTCGCGGCTTCCACTTAAATTCAGTGTAATGCTCATCTCTTTTTCGACCTTCCCATGTACACAAAAAGCACTGGTGGGTTGGAAATCCACGCTTAACACCTATGAGTAAACCGACCACTTTCAGATCGCAGCATATTTTCCAATTATGCTCTTTGTACTTTATCAACTGTAATATTAATTCCATGCTTTCGTATGTTTTCTTGAGGTTTGTGGCATATGCGATCGGGACAGATGGATGTGTGTTGCCGATATGAAGCAGCACGACTTCAAGGCTGTTGACCGATGCATCGATGAAAAGTCGCCACTCCTCTGAAATATGTGGGTAACCGATTTTTGCAAACAGCGAATCAATGTCACAACAATAAGCCAAGTTTTTTTCCCGATCTTCGTGCAATATAAAAAATTTGTCATATGGAATAGTGCTACCTCGATCACGAGCGGCTGTTATTTTAAAATCAGCCGCCACTATATTCCACTGCTTAAAGCGTGATGCAAAGAGTTCTGCTGTTCTCCTCGAAAAATTTCCGTCTCGTACGAGGTCATTGAAGTCGGCTTGCGTTATAAAATGTGGCATTGCAGTCCCAATTTCACTGGGTGTTGCCACAAATTCCGATACTTGTGGACTCTCGCATCTCGCATTCGATGGAAGAAAAGTTGATAGCAGTTTTGGTACAACTGTTGATTCTGCATCGCTTATTTCGGGAACATTATCAAAAATCTCCACTGAAGCCGCTACACGGTCTTCAGGTGAGTATAGAACTGCTGGAATTACCGATTCTACATTAGCGTAGCGAATTTTGTTGCGGTGAATGTATTGGTACCCTTTTGTTTGAGCAAAAGTTACTCAAAAGTAGCACAATTCATTGCAGTGCTCCGTGCGTGGTAGCCAAATTGTTGGTACAGCGTGCTTTATTGTTGACCTTCCATCAGTAAACTTGCACAAATTTCTGTAGCAATAGTCGCACACGATTTTCGGAGTATACCACAAGTAAGGAACATAAGCAGTCTTAAATATTTTCTGAAACGAATTCACCACTGTTTTAGTAATATTTTTGAAATTTTTACTTGGTGCGAATAAGCCACAAACGTAACAAAAGTTATTTCGCGTCGGACACTGCATTTTTTTCAGATGAAATATATAGAATTGTGCGAAAACAACAGAACTTAAAACAATATTGCAATTCCTTATTTCATCTGTCAGAAGGGGCCCTCAAACGATACTACATGTCCATCCGACCTGTCAAGTCATCACACATGTAGTATCGTTCGTGTGCAAGAAATGAAGGCGAATGGACATGTCCGATGGAAGTTGGATGGACATGTAGTATCGTTTGAGGGCCCCTAGACCAGTTGTAAGTGTTGTAAAAGTCAAAAACTGTTTAGTGTTAGAAGGTTACTATTGATTAGCTACAACTATATCGAGTAGGATGTGCATTCTTTCCGAATATGTGCATTTGGTTCATAGGACAGAAAAAATTTATTTTTATTTATTTTTTTTTATTTTTTTTTTTTTTGTAACACCGTGTAATCTGCCAAACATAACATTTTGACTTTTTCCAGTTTTTCAACTTTGAGAATAATTTACTGCCAAAGTTTAGTTAAAAGCTACTATAAACGTAATAATTTTATGAAAGTATACTTTATATGTTCATTTCTGAAAATCGGATGTAAATTGACTGAGTTATTAATTTTTTTTTAAGAAATTACGCCTTCATTTGTTCATAGGTCTTCTTGGAAGCGTTTATATATTTGACACTTTGACGGTTCTATTAAATATATTTTTATGAATTTTTTTTAAAATTAGTGTATTTTTATAATGTAAACGACCCTTTCTTTTACTTCCCTAATCGGAAATAACCTTTTAAACACTTCCAAGATTATCACTTTACATTTCAATCTCACATGAAAGCTTTATTTTTTATCTTTCCAAAACCATCATAAAATTGAAAATCGGTTAAAAAATTTCTGAGTTAATGATTGCTAACACAATATACAAATGAATTTAAAAAAAGTGAATTTTAAAAAAAAATTTACCATTTTGAGGAAAGCCCTTTGGAAATTCTATAATTATTTATGTATATATATTGTGAAGCACGAACTCACACTCGAACGTGAATTAAAAGTATTGCAAATTATTAATGTTTAATTAGATGAAGATGAACTTTTTGAATAAGTTAACTTCATCAATAAAGCCTTTCCAACATTAAGGAAAACGATTTCATCGGTAACTGATATATGGAGAAATTTTAAAAGCCAATAAAAAATTAGAAATTAAACAACGTAGTATTCGTTGAACAGCCCAGTAGTTCCAGTCTTGAAGAAATCTTATCCTTGATGAAACATGCTGATTTGGCCATACATTTCATTGACGAAAATTTCATATAAATGTTCTAAATTCGTACAAGACGCAATGCAAAAACGTCGGGATTTATCATGCACGAACCCAATATCGAAATGTTAACGAAAAGTATCCGGAAATATAAAGAAAATTCGTCAAGGAATTAAAATCGAAAAGTGTTATAAAATTCGTGAAGGAATGTTATGCCGAAACGTTGAAGAAGTTTCGTTAGGGAACCATAGCGCAATTTCATTAACGAATGATATACGAAACGTTGGGATTTATCGTCCATGAAAACAATATCGAAATGTTGAGGAATTTTCGTTGACGAAAAATAGAAATTTCGTTAACGAATTGACAACCGACAACTTGAATCAAAATTTAGTTCGCTATTTAGTGGTCATAATAGCATGTTTTTTCGTTTTGTATTAACCTGTTTACTTAATATATTAATTAATCGTGTTGATGAAAAAAAAATCTTTTAAATATCGAATTAAATTTTTATTCAATTCCACTCGAAATTGAATGGAATGCAGGACATTCCAGCGAAACATTACAAAATTTCATTCACAAGACTCCTCAATATTTTGTAAATGAACACAAAAATTCAACGTTAAGAAATTTTTGTCCTGTGTTATGACAATATGTTGACAATAATATGTTGGCTTCTTTTCAAAATAATTTATTAAAATTCATACCATAAAATAGTTCATAGAAAATTCAAGTTTAATTTATAAAATGTTTAAAAAAACTAATTTCAATTTTAGGCTGTGTGCGATTGATAGATTGATCTAATTGCGACCTTAACTAAACTGTGTCGATAAGGCAGTGCGTTGTAAATAATTAAGTCAATTCTCGAGCTACCTAAATGCCTCCTAAATTGGGTAGCATTGCCTTATCGACACAATTTAGTTTAGGTCGCATTTAGGTCAATTCGCACACAGCCTTAATTTTGGCTCAATAAAAATAAAGATATTGAAAACATTTGTATTGAGAAAATACATAAATATGAACTAATTAATAAAACAAAAACATAACTGAAAAGCTCTTTTAGAAATAACTTACAGATGTACTATATACATAGATATGGTAAAAATGTTGATATTATTGAGATATTATCCAGCTAAATAAAAATAAAGTTATTAAAAAGATTTGTACTGAGAAACTTGAAGTTATTGTAATAAATTGGAAAAAGTTAGGCGCTGACAACGGCTGTTTTGCATTATATTTTGTATGAATTTTTGTTAAGTCCAGCAGCTCAAGCAGAAACTTCCTTTAAGAAATCATTGCGAAAAGTTCTTAAATGATGCCGCGAACTACTGGGAGGCATTATAGTTGAGTCTGTATGGAGAGACGACAGAAACAAAATGAGCACACGTTTGCTAAAAAGGCAACAATTTAGCAGTTTTTGTCGTATTTTCAACACCCACTTTTTCGTGCCACACGAACCTTAATAGCTAATACTGTTTAAGCTTTCTTCACTCGTTATGAAACTGATTTTTTTTTAGTTGGACTTGGTTTTTTTGTGATTTTACGACTTTGATCCTGTTTTTATGCTCTGGAATCCAAACCATTTAGCACAGAGCAAATAGAAAAAACCATCTTAAAGAAAATTAAACAAGCTTTTAAGTGGGGTATTTTTCTGCCATGTTTAGTCTGTGAGATATTCAGGTTCAAAATACAATTTTTGATTTTTTTGTTAAAATTTTTACTTTTATGTACAAGTATTTCTTTTTATATTCAAAAGCATACTTAAAAAAAATGTTATTTAGTCACATTCTATATTAAATTTCCTTAATTTTGATACCAAAAGCATAAACATTATCCGAGAGAAACAATTCAAATAAATTAAAGTAAGCGAAGAAGCCATATAGTCATATGAAGCATTTAGCACTCTTAGTACTCTACTTGCAACTAAATGACATTCTCATTCCTTAAATTTTTTTCTTTATTCTGTTAAAGTACAATAGAAACACTTTTTTATATAAAAAATTTTTGTTAAAAAACTTAAACCCGACTACTAAAAAGCACGCTTGAAAATAGTATGAAACAAGAAAATATTTTCATCTGAAATTTTTATGAGAATATACAAGTACTATACAAATTATTCAAAATTTTTCGTCTATTAAATAAACAACTTACACATATTATTTTTTATTGTGTTTAATATATATTCATGACACCTCATGTATTTGGTCATAGTCGCCCTCTAGATGACTTTGCTCTTATATAATATTGTTTTGTTAGGTAGGTGGCTTACGAGCACGGATGTCTTCTGAACATAATAATGAATTAGTATTAAATACTATGAAATATATTATGTGTAAGTTGTTTATTTTATAGACAAAATATAATGATTTAAGATGAGAATATTTGTAGTCGGGTTTTGGTTTCTTGAACTAAAATTTTATTTAAACAATTTTTGTGATATCATTTTTATATAATCCAAAGTAATAACTACTAAAAAATTTTTTGATGAATAAATTATAAATAAAAATGCTTATTATGAAATTTTATACAAACTTTTTTAGTTCTTGGACTTAAGACCTCTAGATGACGGTTAATTAAATTTGATCAAAACGCTTTCAACGATACCTCATTTGTCAAATAGTTTGGAAGTGAGGGTGGAACAAATGAACATACAAACATACATACACATATGCATGCATATTTACCATACATACCCGTCAAATACATATTCCGCTCCTTTTGCTTCGCCGTAGTCGGGTAAAAATGTGTCTATGAAAAACCTTTTATTCAATTAAATGTCACTTAATAGAAAAATTCGTCGTAGAACTATTACTTGACACATAAGATCAAATTAACTATATGAGATTAAAAACAAAAACATTTTAAAATTCGCTCACAACTATGCCAACGCTATTTTTTTTAAATTATTAAAAAACTCTCTTAAAACTCTTTTAGTTATACAACGATTTCAAACTAACGATTCCTTTTTTTAAATAAACGATTTCTTTACAATTCGTGTTTTATTAATTTGCAATTCGTTAACGATTCGTTTTTAAAATATATGTTTCGCTAGCTAACGTTGTTTCCAAAATTGACGAGTTACTTTTTTAATATTAACGATTCGTAAATGAAGCGTCACTTGTTCCCAATAGACTCGTTTCGAACCAATTGTCCGAGAATGTGACTTCGTTTTGAATCCGAAACATTTCGATTTGCGGGGAATTTAATGTTGATCGGGGAATGGAATGAAATTGTCGGAGAATTTAACAATTCATCAAATTATTAATGACTTTTTTCGGAGTATTTAACATATTATCTAATATTTGTGGGGAATTTGATTTTATATTAAATTTTCTGATACAATTTTCTTATTACAACATAAGAAATATTTAATTAACATTAGCAAAAAAAATCCTTGTTGCCAAATTAATTTTTTAATAATAAATTTCTGTTAAATTTATAATTCATTTTCGTTTATAAACTTGGAAGGTATTGCACAATTGAAAAAAAATTTGACCCTTCGATTTGCATTTCAATGACATCATAAATGTGCAAAGTGGACTTAAGAGGGGTTTTAGGCAAAAGCGGTTAAAATTAAGGCATATTTTAAAAGAAATTTTCTAAAAAAGTATATTATACATAAAAACATTTCATTTGCATGTTAATTTAACAATATCAGTATAAGTAAATTTTTATTAACATACATTGTTTAAATATAAAGATTGCGCTGAAGTAAGTGTGCTTAAAAATGAATGAAAATCGGTACACACCATAGCTCGGCTGCAGATCGTCTGAAAAATATGAATTCAAATCTAGACCCTTGAATGTACACCTTTTATCAAAATGGAATAAAAACATTTAAAATAAAAAAAAATTACGAAGTGTGGAAAAAAATTGAAAAATTTACTATATTTTTTACCATATTGTTGTGGGTAAAAGCTAGACAAATTTTCCAAAGACGCTTTTTTTGGTAAAAGATGTGTAGAATTACAATGCAAAAAATTTTTAATCGGTCGATTAGTTTGTTTGCAGCAGTGTGGCCTGTTTTGAAAAAGTATGTTTCGAGAAAATCACGTTTATAGCTACTCTGGTTAGTTAAAGGTACTCTGGCGCAGCAGGTTTTAAGCGCTAGAAAATCTGTATTATAAACGGGATTGATTTATAATTTTTTTTTAAATATTTTTGAATAGTTGTACAACAATAATCAAATGTAAAAAATTAGTATTTAAAAAAAAATTGTTTGCATAAAACCAACCGTAACATACTTTGGAATCGGACCATCGAATTTTGTAGCTTCAAAGTTTGAAGTCGCGACTCGAAAACACATTTTCTATTTTTAAAGTAATTTTTTTTACATGAATTAAATTGCGAGCTTTAGATCAAGTAAGTTTTTAAAAAGGCAACAACAATTTTTTTCAATTTTATAGTGTGTTATTTTTTAATCAAAATGAATTAATTTTATAAAATTTTTAAAATCATTATATTATTTATTGAAATGTTTAATTAAACAAATCTATAAATAAATTCATTAAAATTTTTATTGAATGGAATTTGATGAAAAATCGGTGAATTTTCAGAATCACTGCTGGGATAACCATAAAATGAGTTGGAAACCCTGATCCTGATTTTCGGTCCATTTTTGTTTGTTCTCTCCAATTTTTTTTGTGCGTCATTTTTTGTTCTCTCCTATCTTGTGCATTAGGCTGGCCCCTGCTTTTATGAAAAAATTTTATTTTACTGGTAGTAGGATTGTTAATCGATCCCCCTTAAAATATTATAAGAGATGAGATGTAATGAAATAAGAAATTTAAGATCCATTCGAAATGATTTAAAGGTGGGTTTAAAATAATAAAAAAAAAATATTTTTTGAATTTTTTTTTTAAATTGCAAAAACTTAAATATGACAGTATTTCAATAAAATGCAGTGAAAATATTTTCTGAAACTATGACTAAAATTGACACAACAAATATTGTTATTACGTTAAATAGCCTGGTCGTTATGAAAGTTTTTTCTAGAAGTGTACCGTTTGGAAAATTTCGAGCTTGAGTATTTTTTAGAAAAAAATTTCCAAAAATTCAAAAATTTGAAATTTAAAAACACCACATCACAGGTGGGTGTGGCATAATCTTGAACCTTTTTGTAGAAAAAATAAAACAAAAATCAAAATTCAGAAAAAGCAGTTATAGCTGTTGAAACTAGACTTTTTTTTAAAAATCCTCAAAGTTCCTCTTGGCAACACAAAAAAAGTCCCTAAAATGGAAAAACTTATATTTCTCATTTAAAATTTCAAAAAATATTAATGATTTACGTTTGAAAAAGTTTTTGGGATCCAGGTTCCTGGTTTTAAGTTAAAAAATAATAAAAACCGATTTATGACAAAATATGTAGACGATTTATTTGGAATTATAAAAGCGGACAAAATTGATGGAACTTTGAATGTATCATAAAAATGCCATAAGAATATAAAATGTACAAAAGAAAAAAGAGAAAGAAGGAGAACTACCATACTAAGACACCTTGATTATAAACAGAGACAACAAATTAAAACTTGACTGGTATCAAAAACCTTCATCTTCAGGACGTCTTATAAACTACACATCCAAATAAAAAAAAAAAAATTAACACGGCGAACAATTTCATAAGAAAGGTACTGACGATCAGCGACAAAGAATTCCACAATGACAATATCATGAAGATAATAAGTATTCTTAACAAAAATGAATCTATATATATAAAATGGAATGTGTGTTTGTTTATTTGTTTGTTTGTACCTTATAGGAGACCAAACCTCTGGACCTATCTTTCTGAAATTTTCACAGCATTTAACTGGGACTCTGGCATGATTAATAGGGTACTTTTTTCGACCACGCTCACTTTTACGCCCACTTTTTTAAAATTATGTAATGGCTCCCATATAGTTTTTAACAGATTTACTTCAAATTGTATACACATTATACTCCAGGCGAGGTAGAAATAAACATTTCCTACGCCACGCCCCCTTTCATGCCCCTTTTCATGCCAAATTTAAGTTTTAAACTTTTTGTTCTCTCTACTGTTTGTTTATTTGTTCCTTCCAACGGATTATTTTTTATTTGGTAGTATATTGCTCTTAGTACTGTTAACGTCGCCATATTACTATGAACCACGCCAACTTCACCGCCCCCTTTTTTAAATTCAGATACTTACTTATACCACTAACAATGTTTGCTATACAAAATACTTTTTGTAATATGTATTTACCTAAAGTTTTATATACTTTTTATCTACAGGTAAGGTAGCCATAGATTTTTGTATTACCAAATCCCTTTTTTTCGCCCTATTTTACTTTAGTTATAATTAATTTGCTTTCAATCTATATATATAAAAATGAATGTCTGTCTGTCTGTTTGTATGTTTGTTTGTGCTTTATAGGAGAACAAACCCTTGGACTGATCTTCCTGAAACTTTCACAGCATTTTACTATGACTCTGAAAAGAATAATAGGCTATATGAAGTTTTTATTGGACAAAGGGGCGTGGTACTGCACATATAACCCAAAAATTTAAATCGCCATATTTTGGGCATTTTTTGACCTACGTTGATGCTATTTGGTACATATGGTACTGGCATAATTAGAAATACGTACCAGGAGAAAAGTGGGTGGGACCACGCCCATTTTTAGGAAAATTAAAAATCGCAATATAGCCTTAACTACTGGACCGATCGTCATTAAATTTTCACAATAGGATATTCTTACGAAATAATAAATTCTTGACTATATAAAGTTGTGAGTGGACGAAGGGGCGTGGCCTCGCCCATATAACCCAACATTTAAAATCGTCATATCTTGGGCATTTTTTGACCAACGGCGGCAGTATTTGCTATATATGGTATTGGCATGAATAGAAATACGTACCAAAAGAAAAGTGGGCGGAGCACGCCCCTTTGTTTGCGATATATTGGAGGCTGGACCTGATAACCGATCTTAAATTTTCACAGCGTTCAGCTTTGACCCAGGAATACTTATTACATGATAATATTTTTCGACCATGCACACTTTTGCACCTACTTTTTTACTACGTTTATTAACAGATTTACCACAAATTTAAAATACATATTAATTAAAAAATAGTGGGGTAGCCCCATTCTCTTTCTTCCACCACTGTCTTCAAAACAGCTGATTTTATAATACGTGTTAATTAAAATAGAGAGTGGGGTAACCCCATTCTCATTCTCCCACAACTGACTGCGAAACAGCTGATTGTGTAATTGCTGCTTTTTGATTGGTCTAAAAATAAAAAGGGGGAGCATGAAGCAAATTACATGCGGTTCAGTGCTGAATTCTAATTGGTTTACAACAAAAAAAGAGACGAAGCATTGCAATAATTAAATTAAATAAATAAATTTTTGTAAATATATAAATACTTTTAATTTTATTTTATACGAGGGGGGTAGCGAAGCACACCGGGTTCAGCTAGTTCCCTATAAAAACGACCTTGGATTTGATAAAAAAGTATAAAAAACTGAGCAACAGACCATACTAATCTTGGCCAATTATACAGCAAGACAAAGACTAAAATCGACAAGAATGACAAATTAAATTTAATATATAAAAGTAACATGTAAAGGAAACAGCGCAGGAATATGCAACAAAGTATATTTGGGTACAACAAAAACAAAATTACGAACAAGAATTTTTGTGAGCAAATCAGAGCATGAACCAAACCATTGGAGCAAAAAACAGCATTCGCGGCCCACTTGCAACACTTGAACACTGTCCAGACTTTGACAATGTACAAATTCTACAACAAGAAACGAATTACGCGAGACGATACACGTTAGAAATGCTACATATTATAAACATTAGACCTGGCGCAGTGTCGTATGAAACTTTTTTTTTTAATTCCAGTTATGTGTAGCAGGTAATAATGTGAGGTTTGGTATTAAAATTATTGTCTTAAATTTTCAAATCGATCGAAGTGTGCTAAGTCGTGCCAAAATTAAATCAAAGTTTAAAATATTGAATTAAGTAGTTAAAAATTTTTCGCTCAATGGCATTGCTCGGTTTTGTGTGTCTTTCGATAAATATTTAGAAATAAAAACAATTTTTATTCGTAAGACCATTTTTGATGGTTATCGAACAACCATGATCGTCGAAACGGCTTCCTTCATCAGACGAAAATGTGTTTTTGAACGGGAAATGTGAAAAGTCAACAAGTGCAAAATTACCGTCTAAAAACAAGTATTTCAGTTTTTTTTAGAATGTGCGTTACGAAAAGAAAACCATTACTGAAAAAAACGGTTAGTGTTTGACGAAATTTTACCCTTCTGGAAGAGAGCTTGAATTCCAACGCCTAGTTAAAGAACATGCTTTGCAAAAGTGTTGAAGTAATATGGAGTCTGGAGAAGAGCGCAGAAAAGTTATAATTCTCCATGTCCGAGTCAGCACAAAATCGTTAATGATTTTAAGAACAATTTTGACTTTTTGTTCGATATTGCACACATTAACGCTGTTGACATTATGACCATCCCAAAACATCGAGTTTTCCTCATAATGACCCCTTATCCACACGGCAAGTTTTCTTGTCAACAACTCGAGAATACAAAAGCAATAAAATACCGTCGAATTGCTGGCAAGAAAGTTTGCCGTATGAAAAAAGGGTCAATGCAACGGAAAGAAGGTCGTGTGGGCAGGAAAATTGGTATTGGAAAACGTCTCTTAAAAAAGAACAATGAAAGGAAATAAAGCAAATAAATAAATAAATAATAAAAATAAGCAAATAAATCCTTAGGATTTGATTAAAAATGTTCAATATATTTGCAATATAACATTTTTGAAAATAGAATTCCCTGTAACAAACGTTGAATTTGATGGCAGCGATAGTAAAAGCGACTTAGTAGGAGATGAAGTGACAATTCTGATGGATTCAATTGGAGGCGGAAGTTCTGGAGGTACGATACTTTCTGCAATTTCTGGTAGAGATAACATTCAACGTTCTCACTCTTGTCCTCACATCTGATAATGTAGAAAAATTAATTACGATTCCCATAGTGGTAAATGGATCTGGTGAAGCAATCGCCCAAAGTATTTAATTAATAGATAATTTCTTAAATAAAAGCTAAGATAAAAAAGATGGAAGAACACGGTATAAGAAGAAATTTTAGACACTGCTGAAATGTACAAAAAAATATTACATACATTTTTCGCTATCTTTTGCATGGAGATGAATTAAGCAAATGTTTTGCTTAAAAGCAAATCAGAAAAATTTTGATCAATCACGGTGTGATTTTTGAAAAAGATTGCTAAAATGAAATCACTCCTCATGTCTTTAGGAAAAAGCAAAATAATAGTAAATTCAAGCAAATATTTGCTTAGTTTTTATAAACTCAAATAGCACATTTTTACTAAACTCAAGCAAATATTTGCTAAGTTATTTTAAGCTCAAATAGGAAATTTTTACTAAGCTCAAGCAAATATTTGCTGAGTTATTATAAACTCAAAAAGAAAATTTTTACAAAATTAAAGCAAACTTCTTTTAAACACACGAGCACACGTTTAATCTTAATGAAGAAAATTAGGTAACGATTAGTTAACAACTGCGATGGTCGAATGGAGAGCCCACTTACTCTCACTCGGCCGAGGTTCAAGTCTCCGGATAGTGGTAATTTTAAATTTAATTTAATGTTAATTGTTATTTCTATTCAAAAATATGACATACTTCAGCAAAAACTAATCAATATTTGCTATTCCAATTTATAATAACTTAGCAAATATTGAAATATTGAATCAAGTAGAAATTAACTTTTGCAGTTTATAGTAACTTGAAAAGTCATTAGCTTAAATTTTATCAAAATTTTGCTACGGGATTATAATAAAAATTGGAATAGCAAATGTTAATTAGTTTTTGCTGAAATTTAGCATATTTTTGAAGTGAAATAATTATTAACATTGAATTACTAGATATTAAACATTAGTTACTATAAACTGGAATAGCAAATTTTGATTAGTTTCCTTAAATCTAGCATAATTTTGAAGTGGCTGAAATTCAAGCGCAAGTTTTGCTTAACCACAATACAAATTGAGCAAATAGTTTCTCCGTGTACGGATACTCTACAATAAGCATATTCTTACATCAAATTTATGACGATATCTCATAACCTGTACCTTTTCTCAGTGCAACGTATTTTTGTATGAAAAGTCGTTGGTTAACACTGAGCGGCAAACTGTAAATAGAAAAAGAGTCGTTTTTTATCTCTTTCTATGTTCATCTGATAACGAAAGCAATTTAATATTACAGTGTAGGTCGAAGGTCACAGTGAAAAGGTCGAATTTTGACCACTGGCGAACTCTAGTAAGTATTAAAAAAGTAATATTTTTAATAACAAATATTTTATATGAGTTAAAAATAATTGTTTTCTTGTTATTTCTTAAATAAATTTGAACTTCTTGACTTTTTTGGAAACTTCATTCCTATTATGTGAAAAACAAGTTAAATATAAGATGGTTTAATGAGAATATAAACTGGTAAAATGCAGAAAACAAGAAACAAAAACTTTTTTAGTGTTTTCTATATTTCCAATTTCGAGCTCAATGTGGCACGGTTTGGCACACTTCGATTGATCTGAGGATTAAAGACGTTGATTTTATCGTCAAATTCATACTTTAGCCACTACTTGCAATCAAAATTCCAATGTCTAATGTTTATTTGTATATTTGTACTTATGTACATTGTATATGTATATTTTTTTAATCAGTGTCCCTGATGATGAACTCCGGCAGAGTTCGAAGTATTGGACGCAATAAAACCAAGACTAAAAAAAGAGATATTTTATAATAAATGCAAGCAAACTTCACTGAAATGATGATGAAATATGATATTTCAGATTCATCCGAAGTGATTTAGAGGTAGCTTAAGCGGGTAAAATGTACGACAAATATTATTTTTTTTTGTAATTTTGCCTTTCAACCACCCGTGAAATATAATAAACATAAAAATAGATATTCATACATATGTTATAATTTATAAGCTTACCAACAAGACAGATGCCATAAAAATCGGCATCACTCTAACAAAAATCCAAGGGAACTTACATCAATAATTGCTGGCAATAGATTTCCTTCATTTAATATAGTTTAATTTCAGAGAGCCAAATTAAAAATGTATCACGCTAGAAATGCGTAAAAACGTTATCCTGCAATTATTGTTCTCGCACACTTTTTAAAAAAAATACTCTTCCAAAATTATCTCTTTCAATCTTGTCTTCGCTTCTAAAAACACGCCAGAAATGCGTGAAGTCTCTCAAGAAAGTTTTGAAGAAGGTAACAACTACTATGTAGGCTTGAGTAATTAAGAGGTAACCCACCTACACTTTAAGTTTAATATAATTTGACACTTGTTGAAATAAACTCTTCGAAATAATAGGATGTTAAAGCAAAGGTTTTAATTTTAGATCAAGCGTAACACCCACTCCAATAACGTAAAATATTTTACAACGTTTATTGTAGTTATATTTCAATCAGTTTTTAGAGAGCAGAGCAACCCAACCTCACCTTCTCTGCTGTACTGCCGTTAGAAACTCACTAACTTTTTATTAGAGCTGTTGTGTTGAACACATTTTGAGCAGCAATACTAGCTCTTCTTCTTATTTTCGCAAATAAAGTTTAAAAATGTACTTGAGTCTAACAAAAAAAAAAAAAAAAAAACCGAATAACTACAAAGCATTTCCGCTTCTAAATATCATAATTTAAATGTGGTGAATGATGCGGAAGAACGCGGACTGGAGTTAATTGAAGAATACAATAATCTTAAAAAAATAAGAAGAAAAAAAGCAATATTTATTGCAAGTAGTTTTTGACTATCGGAAAAATTTCAAATCGCATACTAAAACAACTTTCACTAGTACTACAAATTGGGATTAATTTTGTATTTTTTTACTTTAAACTGTTTTTTATTACTCAAAAATTAAATTTTAGAAATAAATTGGTTTTCATTTTTATATGAAATATTTCTGAGAAAATTAAAATGTTTGAAAAATATAAATAACCATAACTACCTTATTTGTCAATCGATTTTTATGACATCATATGTATTAATATTTTTTTTTATGTTCATCATATTTTACAAGTGGATAAAACACAAAACAAAAATCATTATATTTTTCGTATTCCACCCATTTGAGCGACCTCACTCAGTCACTTCGGATGAATCTGAAATTTCATATTTTATAATTTCTCATCTGTTCGCATATTTTTAGGGCGATCGATTTAAAAAAAGACACTTGAAAATAAGGGACACCTTATCGTGCATACCTACTCCCATCATCGCTTACTGTGTAAGGTAGATGTCGTCATTATTTTGGCGGCCATCTCTGAAGAAATTTAATTGAGCCTGGCAGCTACATTGTATTAAAGAATGAGCCATTTACCACTGGGCTACTACAAAAAACTAAAGCTTTTCAAATCAAAGAGCAAATTCGTTTCTTTTTTAACAAGAGTTCAGAGACAAATCATCAACTTGGCTTTGAATATCAACTCATGGTCTCAATGTCTAAGCTTCTTCCAGATAAAGCTAGAAAGAGTAAATATAAAATAAACAGAAACAAGGAAATGTTTTGAAGAAACAGTTAAATGGCATTGTGTATTTTTAGTTGCAAAGGTAAATGGCCAGTACTATAATTGAAACGACAGAAGATAAAAATGCTAACAATGACTTGCGCTGTTCAGTAAATGTGCAGCAAATTTTGTTTATCTCTTAGTTTATTTTGCTAGTTTTTGTATTTGTTTTACTAAAGACTTCTAATTGAAATAGACATCAATCAAATTATATGTTCAACTAGCTACACTCTAAAAAATAAGTGTAAGTTTACTGCTATTATAGTAGTAATAATTTGTTGAAAATTGAAGTGAAGTGTAATTTTACTACAACTTTTCAAGTAATCTTTTATTTTTCAATTCAAACATAATTTTAAGTTAAATTAAACACATGTTGTTTTGCTACAACAAAAAATCAATATAAATTAATTTTTGAAGCAATCTGAAATTGTTTTAAATTTGACATTTATTTCAGTAAAATTAAACATCAGATGTTGATTTTGCTACAATATCAGTAGTCAAAATTTATACTACTACATCAATTGTATTAAATTTCAGCAATTGCTTAACTTTCAACAACTGTAACAGTCGTGCATGTATTTCTCATTCGAGTTTGCTTATAATCGCGCAAGGACGGTTGTTTTTGTGCTGCTGTTTTAATTTATATTTATTACTCTAAGGTATTTTATAATTTCGGGCAGTTTAATAAGTCACTAATAAGTCATTAATAAGTCATAGTTTAATAAGTGCAATATGTGTAAAAAAAATTCATGTATTTAAAAGTGTACAACTCTCACTTATTTGTGCATAAGGAAGAGCAATTGTTCTGTAAGCCAGTGCAAATATCTTGGATCCAGCCATAACAGATATATATTGCCACGTTTTAAAACATTTATACGTATTATTTTTTAAAAATTTTTAAAATAAAAATAAACTAATAAAAGTCAAGTAATCCTGGGTTGATGCTGATATTTAAAAAAAGGTCAAACTTGAAAATTACGTCATTTATCAGTGTTAAGGGCTCGCTGATTTCGAATCTAAAGTCAGAATTTTAAAATTCAAGATGGAAGAAAGGGTAGGATGACGTTTAAAACTCTTAAAAAGACATATAGGTGGCAACCCTATTATTCCAAAATTTTATCCTTTTGAAATTCTGACACGGATTCGGATTTAGCAACCCATTTTTTGTGCACCATTTTTTTTTGCCAGCCCCGAATTCATAAAAATACAAAAAATTAAGGTGGTAACCCTATCCACCATCCTGAATTTTCAAATTCTGACCTTAGATTTGAAATCAGCGACCCCTTAACACTGATAAATGACGTTTAAAACTCTTAAAAAGACATATTATTAGGTGGCAGCCCTATTATTTCAAAATTTTATCATTTTGAAATTCTGACACGGATTCGGATTTAGCAACCCATTTTTTGTGCACCATTTTTTTTTGCCAGCCCTGAAATCATAAAAATACAAAAAATTAAGGTGGCAACCCTATCCACCATCTTGAATCTTAAAATTATAACTTCAGATTCGAAATCAGTGACTTCCTAACACTGTTAAATAATGTTTAAAATTCTTAAAAATACATATTATTAGGTGGCAACCCTATTATTTCAAAACTTTATAGTTTTACAAACGCAAATAAAAAATGTAAAATTTGACTGCACTGTTCATTGTAAAACAAATGTTGAATTTTAAACTGAAGCATTAGTATTTTTTATATTGTTATAATATATGAAGTAAAATTACTCAACAATTGTTAAAATTAACTACTATGAGTTTAGCATATTATGAAATATTACTACACTTGTTGAAAAGAAATAATGCAGTCATGTTTAAGTTTACTATAACATCAATAGTAAATTCAGTGCTTAATTTTACTACAATGTACAAAGTTAAACACATGTTTAATTTTAGAAGGTGCGTAAATTTACTATAGCAACAGCCGCAAAACTGTTGCCTACAAGTATTGTAGTAAATTTAAACAAAATCTTTTTAGAGTGTAGTAAGCCAAATTGGCTACAGCAATTCTGAGGTCATTCTGTTTAGCACGGGTTGTTAATAAAAGGCTATTCTGCATAGCGCGTATCTCACGTAGATAAGCGATTTTTTTATAGAATTCTTAGTAAATTCATCAAATGAGAATCTGTAATATTTTTGAGTTGTGATAGTTGATGTATGTTATAATTTGAGATTATTATATAAACCTATCTACTAGTTTTTTATTAGCTGGCTTATAATCAAGAAAATGTTTAAAACAAGTAGAAAAAGCAATATCAAAATTATAGCCTTTCAATATAAAGGTTTTTAAAAAATATTGGCAAAATGTTAGTTTTTCTTACAGATTATTAATTTTTGTATTAGAAATGGGTAATTTAAAAACCATCGACTAAAAGAGATATTATTAAAAATGTGTCTGCTAAGAAAGTGGTTCTACAATTCAGCGTTTAAAAATTTTTTCTATGCACATTTACTCGAGCAAGCAAGAAACAAATTTCTAGCGGCCAAGAAACAAAATGAGCAATTCTAAATTAATCATCAGCAGTAGCTAGCAATGTAAATAAATTAACACCTTGACATTGACTGTCATTAACTTACGATATGTTGCATTCCTATTTGAAGCACTTTGTTCGTTTTTATGTAAGACGATTATAGTTGTTGAAGCATTACTTTTTATTTATTTATTTAATCAACTTTTAACATTTATTGTTATACAGTTACTGTAAGTACATAAATTATTCGTAGGTTATAAAATTAATTGAGCATGATATCGCTTTTAAATGCTACCATATTTTGGGTGATTTCAATCGAGCTGCAGATAGTGTTCAACGTTTTAGTCATATTGTAAACCGGGTCACATCTGCCATAATTAGTTCTTCTGTAGGGTATATAGAACAATTGCCTTTGCCTAAAATTTCTTTCAGGTGCATAAAATTTGAAAAGAGACAGAAGTGGTGCACAATCAATATGATTCATCACTACATCCCTAGCAAATAAGGCAAGAAAATACTTTCGCCGGAACTCCAAAGACTTTAGTCCAAGAAGAGCACATCGCGCTTCATAGGAAGGCATAAATTCCCAGTGAAGCTTGTGAATCGCTAACCTAGTGAAACGCCTTTGAATATTTTTAATTCTTTTAATATACAAGCCCTAACCACTATTAATTCATACCCCACCCAATATTCTGCTTTTTATTTTAAAAACAATTGTTCACATCTTTCTATAGGTGTTTGCGTTTTTATTTTACCTTCATTTAAAAGGTTTTGAAGTCTACTTTAAGGAAAAAAGTTCTAAAAAAATATTCATTGAATCAGTTTTTCAAAAAAATATTTATTTATGACAACCTCAAAGAATAAAAAACCTAAAATAGCCACTATTAATTCATACGGCTCTTAAATATTGAAATAAATACTTCGTTACGTCTCCCTTTATTAAGCTTAAAATGTTTACCGTTATCAATGCCCTTGAAGATGCATTAGTTCTGTCTTTGCTTTATTGTATTCTTTGTTTCAATTTATTATTGCGTTTTGGTTCATATGGCTCGCGGAAGACCAGTCAGCAAAGAAATTCGCAAATTAGTCATATTAAAGCATAAGTCTGGTAAAAGTTATAAACCTGTTAAAAAAAAAACTGGATCTATTGCAACAAAAGTCCACAAAAGAGGTCGAACTACAAAAATATTTTCACGAGACTTGCGTGCTTTATCGCCTATAATTAAAAAAAATAGACGAAGTTCCGTTAGAAATTTGTCAGTTGAATGGTCAAACGTAATTGGGAAGCAAGTGAGCTGGGAGTGGACACGGAAAAATTTACACAAGTTATCGTTCAAGTTTTATAAGGTATGTTTGATATGACGTTAAATAAGATAACATAAAAACTTTTAATCCTTAGGCGAAACAAAAGCCTTTGCTAACAGCTTTGCAGAAGCGTAAGCGTTTAGCATGGGCAAAGGAGAAACAGAACTGGGTGCAAAGGCAGTGGGACTCCATAATTTTTAGTGATGAATCTAAATTTGATGTTTTTTAGGAGATACAAAAAGGGCAAGAGTCATACGCACGAAAAAGGAAGCCTTCCATAGAAGTTGCCTACGTCGCACTGTTAGATTTCCAGCAAGTGTCATGGTGTGGGGCTGTATTTCCTCAAAGGGTGTTGGTACACTGCAGTTTATTAACGGCACAGTAAAGGCCCAAAACTACATCCATTTGCTCGAAAATAATTTAGCTCAGTCTGTGGAGTTGCTTGGCATGAGCGAATACATTTTCCAGCAAGACGGTGCTACACTCCACACAGCAAAAAAAAACAATAAATTGGTTGCACAGCAATAATATTCCTGTCTTAGATTGGCCATCGTCAAGCCCTGATCTTAGCCCGATAGAGTCCATGTGGGCATTAATAAAAAGACGGTTAAGGAATGATCCTGCTAGGACTGTTGAGCAATTAAAAGAAAAAATTACAAATATTTGGAACTCAATCACTCCAAGAGAGTGTCGGGAGCTTATTTTTGCAATGCCCCAAAGGTGTCAAGAAGACATTGCAACAAAAGGAGACGTAGCGAAGTATTAATTTGAATATTTAAGAGCTGTATGAATTAATAGTGGTCAATTTAAGTTGTTATATTTTTAGGTTGTCATAAATAAATATTTATTTTTGAAAAACTGATTAAATGATTTTTTTTAATACTTTTTTCCTTAAAGTAGACTTCAAAACCTTTTAAATGAAGGTAAAATAAAAACGCAAACACCTATAGAAAGATGGTAACAATTGTTTTTAAAATAAAAAGCAGAATAATGGGGGGGGGGTATGAATTAATAGTGGTTAGGGCTTGTATATATTTTATTTAGGGTCCCAGCTTACACTATTATATTCTAAAACCGATCTTTTAATTGAAAAGAAAATGGTCCTCACGGTAAAGGGATCGGAGAACTCTTTAGTATTGCGCGATAGAAATCCCATCATCGCATTTGCTTTTGATATAATAGCATCAAAATGTTTGACAAAGCTTTACTTTCGCTCAAATAAAACCCCTAAGTCTTTCTTCAAGTCGACTCTCTCGATCAATACCGTATTAATACCATATGATCCTTCGAAAAGTTGATTCTTCAAAGAAAAAGACATTACATTACATTTCGACACATTAAGATGTAGTTTATTGGTCTCACACCAAAATTGGAGACTATCCATGTCACGTTGAAGCAATAGGAAGTCTTCGTGAGAGTCCAAAATAATTGTCAATGCATCTAGATAAATTTTTACCAATCTGAACATATTGCTGACGACCAACAAGGTAGCTCTCTAACAATAGAAGCAGCGAGGAATGGAGTCCGAGGCTACTAAGCTTATTAATCAAAACAGAGTGTTCAACTCTATCGAAAGCCTTTGCGAAATCCGTGAGTATAACGTCTATTTGGCCAATGACACTAAACAATATCTAATTAAACTTTTATTATTGGTTTATATTTTTGAAAATTAACGATTGGTCTGGTTTAGACTTTAATTCTGCCATAAGTCTTTCCTAGTCTTTTTTTGCTAATTTCATTGGTAGCACAATTTTCTTGAAATTCTCAAATTAAAAATAAATAGTTATCATATCTAAAAGAATTTTCGATTAGAAGAAATGCTTGATTAATTAAAACTCTACAGCTTATTGAAATGAAAATTTATTTTAACGATATTTTAACTCGATGTTTACATGACACTAACAGGCCAATGACACTAAATAATATCTAATTAAACTTTTATTATTGGTTTATATTTTTGAAAATTAACGATTTGTCTGGTTTAGACTTTAATTCTGCAATAAGTCTTTCCTAGTCTTTTTTTGTTAATTTCATTGGTAGCACAATTTTCTTGAAATTCTCAATTTAAAATAAATTTAAAAATTTTTTTTTTAAATAAAATTAAAAATAAATAGTTATCTTATCTAAAAGAATTTTCGATTAGAAGAGCTGCTTGATTAATTAAAACTCTACAGCTTATTGAAATGAAAATATATTTTAACGATATTTTAACTCGATGTTTGCAAGCTTCTGTTTATATTTTAATATTAACCAGCGAATTTGTTTTTAATATTGATGTATTTAAAAACGCATATGAGTTACCAAATGATGGCATGATTTCGTATTTTCATCATAATCATGGTCTATCTACATATGTAATTGATTAAAGCTATAAAATAAGCTGACATGCGAGAAAACAAAAAAGTTTTTATTTACCTTTGTATTAGAGTTTTGAAGATACGGTTACAAATTATCGTATTTATTTATAAGTAGGAATGATAAAGTTAAAAAAAGGAGCAACGAACTATTTATTGTATATTTAGGTACATTTGAAAATTTATAATCTTTTGTCATTTTGTTTAAATCAAAAGATTATTAGAAAACTAATTCATTAAAATAATTGTCCTCAAAGTTACAAAAAAAAAAAAAAAAGAAAAAAAAAAAAATACGCAACCATATTAACAAAGCTGCACTTGTTTTAAATTTTTTAACTTTTTTCCTTATCACAAGGTCTTCACACACGATTAAGTCGATTTAAAACATTTTTTTATTGTTGTGCTGTTTTAAAATTTGGGTTTTTTTATACAAAGCTTTTTTAAAGAAAGTACAAAATATTATTTTTTTATAAAGTTTTTCATAAATTATATTTTTATTATATAGAAAAAAAAAATGCTTGATGTAATTATAATAGCGAACTAAAAATAGATGATTTATTTTTTAAAAATGTATTTAAAAAAATTTTGTAAAATTATGTTAACTTTATATGATTTAAATACAAATTCTAAATGTTTGATAGTTTAAATCATACTTGATTTTAAATACAAATTCTAGTTGTTTGATAGTTTAAAATCGTTTATTGAGCTTAAGGACAAAGTTTGATTTTGTAAAATAAATTTCAAAGTCGAACTCGTAAACAAGATCGAAACGAATATGAGATCTTGGATCCGCCATCTCGAAATCATTAACGAGCTCGAAACGAAAACGAAACCACCTTCTTCAACTCCGAATGTAATTCGAAATAAAGTATGTATATTTTTATTTTTTTTATTGTTTTGTTTTTAATATAATTTCTTCAAGGCAAATAATGTAAATGAACAATCAAATCAAAAAGTTTTATATTATATAAAAAAAAAATCTCATCAACATAAGCATAAATACCAAAGTAAAGCAAAAATACAATAAAAAACAAGAAAATACGAAATGGGAGAAAAACTGAGAAATTGACACTTAAAATCTCATCGCCTCTGTGGTGCAGTGCGTTAGTGCGCGCTTGCACGGGTATCACAAAGATTTCTGATGAAGCCTTTAGCAGGGCCGAAATTGTAATAAAAATCAGCTAGTGATGTTTTCCTTTTCATATTGAAAACGTTGTTCTTGTTGTTTCTTTGCAAATATTCGTTAGAACAATTAATTGTCTATTTAATGAAGTTCTTTCTGATGACTTCAATCAGAGTTGCTGTCTGTTCTGTTCTGTGAACATTCATTCCCTGCCAAAAAAAAAAACATCACCAGATATGTTTTTTAGAAGAGCTAAAAAATCACACAAAATAAGAATTTTCACAATAAATTTGGATAAGGATGTATTGGTGGATGTCTTAACTTACGCCCTGCAACAAAAATTTTAGCAGCTTTTTTAGGTTGCTTTATATAAAAAGGCGAAAGAACATGGATAACATTTCTACGTAGGGTTTTTTAAATAAAAAAATTTATAATTAATAATGCAAACGTAACATTTGCGAGTATTTTTAAATGAAGAATTATTCTTAACGTTCACTAAAAGTTTGGTAAAAAGAAATGAAAAAAAGCGCCACTTTTTTCTGAAATTTAATTTCTTATCTTCTTTTGCAAAAAGTCCCAAAATGAGTTGAAGTTTTGTACCATTTCAGCATCTATATGATTTTGTAATGGCAAAAGAGAAAAAAAAAGGTACAAGTCGGAAGAGTTTTATAAATATGACTCTGGTTTCCAGGTATATAGATTTTTATTTTTAACACATTTAACTTGATACTCTTAAGATTCCGTTGCAGCAAAATGATATTTTTTTAAAAAGCATTAAGCTGAACTCTAACCACTAAATTATATAAATTTTATTGATTGTCAAAACAAGGACGAAGTCTCCATAGAATATTTTTATTCAACAGGGAATGGGTTTTAATCACATAGTTCTTTAACTTTTCTGTTTAATTTGGGTTTTAAAATCGGGTTTAAATGGCGAAATTTTTAGTAAATCTTTAAGTTTTCATCAAGAAATATTGGGTTACATTAAAAAAGTTAAAAAGGTTTCGCGACTAAAGTGTAAAAATTAGTTTAAATGGCAAAAAAACTTAAAACTGCGATTATATCAAAACTGGACTGCCATTTTTTATTAAAGACTATAATTCGGTAGTGCTTAAGGGTTAAATAAAATTTCTGCCTTAAAAAAAATACAAAATGTTATGTTTGGACATTTCTCTTGACATTTATTAATTAAAAGAACCTTGTTAAAAATATTAGTATTTAGATAATATTAAATATATTAGAATTTTCTTACAACGAGCAACAACAAGCCCCATTTGCCTTAGATGTAAATTTTTTAGCACGATTGGAAAGAAGATGATAAACACATCCTTATAAAATTGTTTAGTCTAAAATGCAATTAAAGCAAAGTAAGTAAGTAAGTAAATTTATTGAGTCTCTAAATATTTAACAATGAATTCTATAAAATTAAAGTATGCAAAACATAGAACTGAAAAACATTATTCTATTTAAATTTAAATGATTACTGCTTTCGCTATAGATATTGGTGAATAATTCATGCTTGCTCGCGACATGTCAACATAGTATCTTATGACGTTTTGTTATAAATATGATGACTTAAAATCTAAATTAACTTATACTAAACTTACACTAAACTTATACTAGACTTAATACATAAATATAATATGAACGTTAATCATTCATTTTGATTTTATAATTCAATTTAAATATTTTAAAATAATTAACCTCTATGTATAACTGTGTTAGCTTTAGCGTAGAAGTCCGGAAGGAGCAATGTAGATGAAGTAATTTCACGGTCAATACTTATATTTTCGTTGATAACGCCGACTGGTGATATATAATTTATGTTTGACCAATTAAAATCTTTTTGTGTCTCAAATATGTGCTTTATTAAATCATTATCAATACTTTGTAGTTTGCTTACGTAATTTTTCAAAAGAATTAGCATATATCTACATAAGGGAACAATGCGTGCATTTTTATAGATGTAAAAGTTGGAGTATCTCTTTGTATACGACTCATAATTTCGGTCTATGGATAAGCGTAAAATTTTTCGTTCAAATCGTTCCAGGTTCTGTGCCACGGTTGGAGAGATTGTAAACCATATCGGAAATCCATAAACTAATAATGAGCGAATGCTAACTTTATATATGAGGAGCTTAGTATTATTTGCCATATATTTATTTCGCAATAAATTTAAAAAAATTCCAAAAATTTTTTGTGCTCTGTTTAAAACCAAATTTGCATGTGAATTAAATTTTAAAAGTTTTTCGAAAGTTATTCCCAAGTACTTTATTTTATCTTTAAAAGGAATTGTTACTTCATTAAGAGTTAGCTGCAAATATTTACTCTGGGGTACAGTGTTTCTATGGCATTTACCAGAAGCATTTCTTATGCATATAGCTTCAGATTTTGCGGCATTTATTTTTATTCCCCATTTTTTATAAAAATTGTTAATTTCTGTTAAGTGGGATTCAACTAAGTTAAGTGCCTCATTTGGAGTTACTCCATACGCATAGACCAGAGAATCGTCGGCGTACAAGATGCCTGTTGAACCTCTATATATATGTGGAAAGTCATGAATGAATATGCTGTACAAATGTGGTGCCATTATTGCTCCTTGTGGAACACCACTTCTAACAATACCATAATCTGATTTGGCATCATTAATATTAATAAAAAACTTTCGATTATTCAAGAAACTATGCAAAATTTTAATGATACATGGGCTAAAGCCAATTCCTATTAACTTATATAAGATACCAATATGGTATGCTTTATCGAATGCTTTTTCAATATCTAATGATACAGCGACTGTGCTTTTTTTTTGACGGATATTTAGAATAATATCATTTTCAAATTTGTGCAGAGCGTGGACAGTAGAATGACGCTTTTTGAATCCAAATTGATAATCGGGAATATACTGAACGTCGATGTTTTTGTCAATTTGAGCCTGAATTATTTTTTCAAAGAACTTGCCAAGATTTGATAATAAAGAAATAGGTCTGAAATTGTTAACTTCGTAGCATTTAGGTTTTTTTTGAATAGGTATAATTTTTGCTATTTTCCATGAATTCGGGAAGTATCCATTATTGATGCAATTATTGAAAATTATAGCTAAGAAATTAAATACTACATCGGGTAGTTTTTTTAAGAGAATTGAATTGAATTTCAAATGGAGAGGGCTGAAAAAAAATATATCAAGAAAATTAAAATAAAATTTCAAAACGAAAAATTTCTATAAAATATTTTTGTATATCTATTATACAATATATATATATATATAAAAGACTAATTAAAAACGAACGAAAATAAGCTTAACAATATAAGTTTCTATTCAAACAATTCAGCACCCTTGCTGAAATTTAAAAAATGGACGCAGACATTGCTCATCATCATCACTTCGACCCCGGAGAAATTCCGGAAAATTTGAACAGCACAACAAACGATTCAGCAAATCCAACTCATCTTCAAATAGAAGATAGATATACTTCCCAAACTTCTCAGGAATATATTATGGCAAACGATTTATCAGCAGAATTACTGAATACATCTTTACCGAATTCACCGATGGAAGAGCAGTCTCTAACTCTAAATGAAAACGAGTTTCAATACGTTACACCACGCAACAAACGAACTGAAAGATCAAACAACGGATAGCTAATTGAAGTCGACGTCTCAAATTTTCAAACCGATCAAAATATCACAAACAATACAAACCGCTTTGCTATTCTAGGAAACATGGACATCGAAACTACAGACACACAATTTTCAAACGTGGTAAGTTCCGGTAGAGGCAATGTAGCTGAAACCAATAAAATTCACAACGCTAGATTTTGTCCACCCATAATATTATATAACGTAAATATAAAAAATATGATTGATCAATTAAAATCAAAAGTACCAAAAATAGACTTTAAAATAATAAACAAAACAAAATTTAAAAGCAAACTTTACCTAAGGGATCATAATGCTCATTTTGAGATGATGACTCTGCTTAGAGATAAAAAAATAGAATCCTACACTTTTACACCAAAACATCTTAGACAAGTTAATCTTATTTTACGTGGGCTACACTTTTTGTCCGACGTTAATGAAATAAAACAAGAGCTTGACGCAAAATTCCCTGAAACAGTTGAAAAGGTATCAAAGTTCAAAACTCCATACTCACAAAAAAATAATTATGAAACAAATTTATTTTTAATAACACTTTTCCCTGGGAAGAAATTTAATGACATTGCCAAATTACGTTCTTTACATCATCAAACAATAACATGGGAGGCACCCAAATCGCGAAACACAGAATCTCAGTGCAAGCGATGTCAACAGTGGGGACATATTGCTAAAAATTGCAATAGACATTATCGATGTGTTAAATGTAATAAGGATCATCAGCCTGGTGGCTGCATGCTAAATGAAACTTCAAATTCAAAACCATTTTGTATCAACTGTGGTGAAGAAGGTCATCCTGCTAACTGGAGAGGTTGTTCTTTCTATAAGGAGTACATAAAAAGAAAAAAAATAATCATAAGCGATGCTAAAGAAAAAAAATCTATGGCATTTTCCAATGTACAGCAAGTTTTAAGCAAGCAGTCATTAGTAAAAGAAGGTAAAACATATGCAAGTAACTTTTATAATGCAACTAATCAAAAACAGAATTTTAGTACCTCAAAACCTACCCTAATCGAAGAATTTTTAAAGGTTGCAGAAATTCTCTGTAACCAAGGGCAACCTACTCTCGAGCAAAAAATTGAAAATTTTTTAAAAAGTTTTAAAATAATGTCGAAAGATGAAGTTAAAAAGAATTGTATCACACTTTTGAAAGAAGTACAAAATAAATATGGTCCATAGAATGCATAATTTTTTATCATTTAACGTGCGATCTCTAGTAGACAGTAGTCGAAAAATTGAATTAAAAAAAGTTTCAGATTTTAATCAAATTGATTTATGCTTTCTGCAAGAAACTCATATTTCTAGTCCAGTTAATTTAAGATTTATTGATTATAACTTTCTCAAAGATGATAGTTTTCAAGGAGTTGCAATCGCCATTAAAAATAATTTTTTTATATTCTTTAGTGGAGATAACTAATATTAAATTTCCCCATATTTTTCTTGAAGTCTGTGTTTCAATACATGGTATCCAAAAAAAGATTTTGGTTGGATCTATTTACATTCCATGTAACTACTCGCCTGAAGACTTTTCGGATGGATTGGTTAATATAGCAAATCGAGCATCTATGTTTGACGGGCTTATTGTTGGTGGAGATTTCAATTCTAAACATAGTTCTTGGAATGATTTAAATAACAACCTGAAAGAAACACTTTTTTTTACTGGTTGGAAAACCACTCACGCGATTTCACTAGAGTTTGTGACAAAAACCCATCATATCCGAACGGATCCTCTTTCCTCGATCATTTCTTGATATCAAATAACTTAATTGACACTGTTAATACAAATTATATCATTACAACTTTGTCGTCGTTTTCCGATCGCTTCCCACTTCTTTTGGCAATCGATCTAAGAAATATTGAATTCACATTAAGGCAATCAAGATATTATACGTCTTTTAAAAACACAAACTGGGAAAATTTTAGAACTGATTTAAATGCACGTATCGAAAGCAATTTACCACCAAATTATTATAATTTACAAAATTTTGAGATAGATTCATACATAGACACTTTAACTTCAGCTATAAATACAGTCAAAAATTTACACAGTGAAACAATTCAAATAAAAAATAAGAACTATGTATTTCTCCCTGAATCAATAAAAAGTCTTTTCAGGATTAAGCATAGATGGCAAAGAAATTCAAAAAAGATATTTAATAGGAATTTCAATAACACAAATTCTGAATACAAACTGCTTGCAAAACAAATCTCCCTACTGAAGATAATAATAAAAGAACAAGTAGAAATTCAACAAACTCGAAATTTTGGGGAAAAATTAAAACTAATTAAACCTGGGCCTTTAAGCTTATAAACAGATTTTTAATTTAACTGGAAAAGGAGGAGGAAAATTTTGCACAAAAATTCTTTATGACAATAACACTTTTACACACGATATCGATAAAGTTGAAATTTTAAAAAATCATTTTGAGAAAATCTATGAGGAAACAGTTCCAGATATACCAGATTTAAGTGATATAGAATCCTATGTTCAAAACCTTCTTCTTACATACCCTGATTCCATTTCTAATTTTACCGTTGATTTTAATTCCTTGTCTAATTCAGATAACAGACATTACATTAACCCAGATTATTTAAGAGCTGCTCTTCGAGAAATTAATGCAAAGAAATGTTTTTAGGTGATGCGTTTTTTTTAGCAGGAGGTGTACATTAGAAAGCTCTCACTGCCGTAAAGGAAGTAAGGATAGCTTCAAATTGAGGTTATTTGAAAAGCTATAATATGACGGCTGGGAACAGCGAGTGTGTGTGAACCTCGTCAGTTTTCTTAGTGTAATAAGACGTAATCTCATTCTAACAAGAGCAAACAAAATCTTCTCCGTTTTTGTTTTCCTTTAAAAAAAAATTATTTTTTTCTAAACGCCAAAAATATTAATAACACGTTTGGTTTCACTTGCTTTGTTAGCATATAATTGAAAACCTTACAAAATTTTTTAAAATTCTTGAATGTAGTATGCTAAACAAAATATCATTCAATTACGACCACTTCTTCTATTTTTGTCCATCGTTTGCATGGAGGCGAATTAGTATTTTGCATTGTCTCCTTGCAAATCGTTGACAAGGAATATGAAATAAGAAAAGCAAATCTGGGGCCGAATTACAGCATCCTTGATCGAGCAAAATCGTCAAAATTTATCGGCACTTGTCTCGTCATGCCGTTTGTAATTAACACGACTATGAATGCTGTAATTCGGCCCCAGTAACTCGTTCCTGTAACAAAATCAGCAAGTTACCGATTCGTGTGACGTCAGCCATTATCGATCCCTAGTTACCGATTTCGTGACAACTAATATTTCTGTACGTTTAAATCGGTAAAAACTCAGACCGTGATGAAAAAGTACACAAATCGAGGAAATAATCAACGATTATGAATGTAAATAATTTTACTCTTAGTGCTGTGCAGTAAAAACTTAGCAAATATATGCAATCGGGTACTTTTTCATAGCTCAAACGTATACTGTTAAAATTTTAAACTTTTATGTAAATAGGCATTACTTATGAATTGCATTACCTTTAAAATTAAAACTTTTTTAAGAGCAATGAAATATTTCAATCCGTAAAAAATTTGACTTATATGAAAATAACCATTTTTAAAGCTATATTTCAAGTACTTATAAACTAATAATACAAAACCTTACTGACATTAGATAAATCGGTAGAATTCTCACTTGCCGCAAAGCCAGTGAGAAAAGTGACACATTTTTATCGATTCACTTTACGTACAGAAACACTTTTTTAAAAGGCTCCATTAAAATGAAATCGGAACATGTGATAGCTTATCGATTTGGAACGAACGAATCGAACAGAAATCGATTGAGATACGTAAGAAACATAGCAGGTGAGACTGACATCAGAGTGACGTCAAATCGGTAATATGAGCCGGTAACTACGATCGCTATGAGTTACAGGAACGAGCTACAGATCTTATTAATTATAGATTTGGCTACGTTGTAATTTATGTTAATTTAAAAAAAAATTACGGAATTTTTTATGTCACCCGAGTTATGTTGTTACGAATACGCAGCGCCTGTCCAAGAGTTTAAGGCTTAAGGCTTCGTTCGAGTTTAACAATGCGCCCAAAAAATTGTAATAACCAAAATTTTATTAACCCTTTCAGTGGATTTGCCCAATATATTGGACCCGTCCGAAAGTAATTTTTATATATATTTTACAACGATTTTTTTAAATCAAATCATTTGGTTTATGAAGAAACGATTAATTAATATGATAAAAATAAACTTAGAGAGATATTTGACATTAAAGTCAGTTGGATTTTCAATTTTATGCCGAAGAAAAGCAAAAAAATATTTTATAAGAAAATATCAACCAAACATAAATCAAATTTTTGTCTTTTTATGTTTATTGTTTTAATGAAAAGAATATAAAGAGGTTTTAAAAAACAAATATGTAAAGGTTTGAAAAATCTTCAAGGGATAACAAAACCAAAGTTTTTGTGCCAACAGGAGCAAAACAATTTTTTTCTTTGTACAAGCTTGCAAAACGTAAGTAGAGCACGTAAAAGTCAAAGATATGTTGTTTTTTATCTTTTAAGGACCTGAATGATATGAATATTACGTCACGATTTTGTTCTTAGCTTAGCCTAGCCATTGAAAGGGTTAAAAAAAATCATTTCATGCGAAGTTAAAATTTTGTATATTTAGATTGTTTTTTTATTTTATTTGATGAATAATATGGATATGTTATCGACTACAAAAAAAAAATCTTCAAACGTTAAACGGCCGACGAACAAGGCCTGATTTTAAAAATGTTTCTCGGCCTCACAAGCGTCGTATGCAGGACTTTTTAGCAAAACCGCGGCTGTACAGAGGCCATTTTGAAATAATCTAGGCTGTACAACGAGCTTACAGCGACCGTAAATTGGTCAAACGGTTATTATTCTACAATAAAAAAGCAGCTCTTTTTAAACTAATATCATACAAAACTATTTAATAAGAGCTTTGAAAAATTTGGTAGTGTACAACGGGTGTACAGTGGCCGTATTACTTTATTTAGGCCTTGTACGGCCGTTGTTCGAACCAAATTTCGATCTCTAGGCTTTTTAGATTATTTTTAGGTCATATTCGACCCATGTACGGCCATGCGGCCCATGTTCGACCGTTGTTCGCCTACTAATATTTTAACTCGGGATGTTTTAAATGTTGCGATACTTGAAATTATTCAATAGAAGCCACCTTTTTATACTCTGAAGATGCAATTTGTTCTATGAATATATTGAATTGAATTTGCAATGTCATATTCAACTGACAACTTTTTATCGAGTTTCAAAATTATTTTTAAATGATCTTTAATTTAGAAAACCTTATGTCAGATGATGCAATCGAAACAGGACTTGTTATGAAGTTCTATATGCAATCACAGCATTTGACAACAAATTCTCCATACCTTTGGCTTTAATGCCTTTTTTAACATCAATGACTCGAACAATATTACGACTTTTTACCATATTTTCTTTGAATAAAAAAATTCACTAAATGAGATGAGTCTATTTGTTGTTCATGATTTATGCGCGCTTTTAGAATAATAATAAAAAATCACTTGTAAATTTTACCAGTTGAAGGAATTGAATTGAATTGAACTCTTCAATTCATTCAACTTTTTGTATTTTTTGATATTTAAAAGAGCAATTTCACATTTCTTGAGTGCTTTTCAATTGAATACAAAATTTATTTAATTTCTATTTCTATTTGCACCTTATAAAAAATTATTACAACTTTCTATGAAAACTTCGACTAATATGTTCCCATACGTTTTTAATATTTTATAAACATTTATCTAGTATTCTTAAGTACTCTTAAATCAAATATTGCGCCCCCGTGACTAGCACGGTCTGCACATGCGGTTGGACAGGCGCTGCGCATACGTTTGTTACGGACATCGAGTGCTGTTTGTGTTGTTTTTGTGTCTGCATGTTCTTATTTTGAAAAATGTAAAGAAGCAAAATAAATGAAAAAATATTACCTCAAAACGCCTATTGTTTGGCCCGTGTTCGTGAACTTTTTAATTATTTGTTTACTATGTTCAGGCCTTGTTGAGTCATGTGGCCCATGTTCGACCGCTGTTCGGGCCATCATATTTTAACTCGAAAACAAAATTTTTCGATACAAGAAGTTAATTGCTTTTCGTTTGCATTACAATGCATCTCCTCTGAAGCGGTTGTTTTTATTTATTTTAAACAATATTGAAAGTGTTCTTGATCATTTCTGAACCTGAGCCCTACACATACTACAGTTTGGAAAACTTCTTAAATCAATCCTTCAATAGTTGGTTTGAGTTGCTGGCAATTGGAACAAATTAAATTTCAGCTTCTTTCTTTGCATTAAATTGGCAAATTTTACCTGAGTATGTAATTTTAAGGGTCAGTTGAAGTCTTTTGCATTCCTTCGCATTTTACAAGTGTTGAAGGGAAAAATAATTTCCTAGTCAGTAAGATAAAAAAGTTTGTACTAGTATTAAACTCAGTTTCCGTAAAGTTCCTCAAAAAAGTTTTATTTCAACACCATATTATGCATAAAATTACGTTGACAAATGTAATTTAAAATTCACACGTAATGCTTGAAGAAATTATTTGAATTCAACAGTCAATCAGGCGTCGCTTAATTTTAGATAAACACGGAAATTATTCTCGCACGAACAGCAGATGTGGTTATCTAAATGAACTAGCAATGCAGATAGGCAAATATTTAATGTTCTAATAGCCAAATAAAAAAAAAATGCCGCCGAAAAATCAGATAAGTAGCACGCGACAAAGCATGACTAGGAAATACAAAATAAAATGCAAATTATTGACAGCGTGCTGCAATGAATTTAAAAAAAATATCATCAAGTAAATTAAAGCAAAACAGTAAGAACAATTTTTTATTAGCTATTGCCGTGAATTTCAATTTAAGGGAAGTAATTCAAGTTGTCAAGATGCTGTCTGTAGCTGTCAGTAGTTTTCTATTTATCTATATCTGATTTTTTTATACATATCTTAAATCTGACCAAAGCAAACATGCACTCGCTGTTGCTGCCTTGGTTACTCGCTGACTGCCGTGTTTAGCGGTTGCGACGACCTTAGCAGCGATTTGAGCATGCGTAGAATAATGTTGGAGGGCGCGGCACTAATTTGTATGCTTGAATAGTCTGTGGCTGACAGCAGTTAATTTGTTTGCAATTGCAGCAGTACTGATCTTACTTTAAAGTTTACAATAACACTTAAAAAAATATATGTGTTTCTTAAAAATTTTTGCTACACATTCATAAAATAGTACCACGGTTCTGTTCCCAGGTTATAAGGCAATGTTTCATATGCGCAACATCAAGCAGACTTGCTTCGGCTGTGACGTCACTCGCTGGACAATGTTTCGAGCGCAAGTTCGTTTCTTGAGTCTTCAATGAACGCGTTCGTTGCTTAAGTCTTTCGTTTTGCTTGCAATTTCTACGCTGTTGTGTATTTAAGTCGGATAGCTGAATGTGCTAATTGAAAACGTCTTCCATCGAAATGTTGCTATAGACAACAACAATGAAAAAACAATATCGTCACATGTTGTTGTTGTGCCAAACTTTTGTTTGTTCTTGGCACTCGGTTTGTTTTGCTTCTACAGCTTAACTTAACTTAATACAAGCTGTTCGCGGCAGAGCTAAGCGCGGCTAGAAATTTGCCCTCAGAGCGTAGTTAGTTCGAACTGAAGCGCGCTTAGAACTGGTTGCGAACCATGCTTAAGTATCTTAAAAATTAATTTAAAATAATATATAGTCAAAGCAAATTTAATGACAAAAACACATTTATCAAAGAATAAAGACGAAAGTTACGCTCACAAAATCTGCCAACAAAGTGTTGAAAAAATAAATAAAGTTGAAAGTAACAAAAAGGCATAAATTTTGGAAGTTGTCACAACTTAAATAAGTTTTTAACGTGTTTGTGTCAAGTTCTTAGCCCTGTTAGGATAAGCAAAATAACTGAAGTATTTAATTAAGTATTGTGTATGCAAATGCCAAATAAAATTGTCGTTATTTTCTTCAATTAAGTTGTCTTGCTCGGTGTTTTAATTCATGTTGTTGTAAATGTTTGTTTTTTTCCTTGTTTTTTTTTATTGTGTTATATGAAAAATTTGTTCTACCGTATTAATGCTTTCCAATAAGTTCATGGTTCATTCTTACTAAAGCTTATACAGCACTAAGTTTTGAATTGGCTTAAGTCCAAGTTGTGTTTCAAGTTAGCAGAAAGAAAACCAGGTTCTAGCAAATATTATCAAACTGGCACTTAGTTATTTTTGGTTTGCTAAAAAGTCTCTGTGCTTTTTGTTTTTGTATCAACGAGTGGACGTTCGTAATTAATTTAAGCATGGTGCTTCCTGCCAGCTCAACTTTATGTGGACTATTTACATTTTTTATAGGTAAGTTTATGTAACAACCCTGAAAGTATTTCAATAACATTGCTTAAAGTAATCAATAAGGAAATATTCTATCAAATGTTTTAGATAAGATCATTAGTAAAATTTGGAATAAGGAAGCTTTGATTTTGATAGCTTTAGAAAATAATTTAAACTATGACTATAACGAATTTTCACTTACAAAATAAAACTATATTTCTTTTTTAAAATTTATCAAAGGGAAAGAGTCAAGAATTTTGGTTTCCGACTTCATCCGAAAATAATTTTATGTGCATGAAATTTATTTGTTATAGTAATGTTTTCGTTTAATTCGAATTCGATTACAGATCTCTTCCCCTTAGAGGTTGTCGATAAGCTATGTTGACATTTTAAAGGGTGAGTTCTTAAATGTACTACGATAAGTAACAAAAAGGAGAGGAAATTTCCAAATTCTTGACATTGCAAAAAACGTTTATGAGACTCGAAAAATCTATTTAACAATCATTTATCTTATACAAGCTGATAAAACTGGATTCGAAATGGTCGGAAAATCGAGTTGAAGTTTTAACTTTGAGCAATGCATTTTCCCCCTTGATAACCTGGATTAAGTAGTCCAATCCCGGAAGCTTTTCTCGATCCCGGAATTATCGGGACTGAAAATCTTAATCCCGGGATTAGTTCGGGATTGAAAACTTTTAAAAGTAAGTAATTTAAAGCAACAAAACTAAACAAATTGTTAATAAATAAAAAACTTAAAGAATATAAAGACTAACAAGATTTTATTAAGGTATAATATACGTGTAACAAGAAAAAAGCAGCTTTTTTAAAATTTTTTTTTTAGACACAAGAAATTATTTTTTTTTTAAATTTCAGGTTATAAAACAAAGTCGGGTTAGTTACACCATTTATAAATCAAGAACGGCTGGACCGATTTTAATGATCTTTTATTTGTTGGATTATGTTCATCCTGAATAGCAAAATAACTATTAAAATATCGAAAAACTCAGGGGGCGTGGCACCTCCCATACAAATCAAATCTTCTATATCGAATAGTTTTGGAATCATTGGTCACACAGCAACGGAATTCGGTATTCGACCTTAATTTTTACTTGCCGTTATACTGGTAAAATTTTATGGGCGTTGGACGTAGGGCGTGGCACTTTTTCAGCAGCCCAAATTTTCAGTACAACTTTCAAGCTATAAGTCACACATTAATGAAACTCGGTTAGAACGTACTATTTAGTCGTGTCATTCGACTGGCGAAATTGAGCAAGTATAAGCCAAAGGGGTGTGGCACCGCCCAAACAATTCAAATTTATGATATCGAATAGCTTTAGAACTAAATGCCGTATAATAATGAAAATCAGTATGGAGTTGCCACTTGGTGATATCCTTCTACTGGAAAACTAGGATGGGATTTGGAAAAGGGGGTGTGGCTCCGCCCAAACACTTTAAATTTTTGATATCAGATAGATTTGGAACTAAATATCGTATAACAACGAAATTCAGTATGGAATTACTATTGGGTGATATCCTTCTACTAGAAAACTGAGACGATCATTGAACGAGGGGGTGTGGCTCCGCCCATGCAAGCCAAATTTTTGATATCGAATAGCCTTGGAAATAAATATCATATAACAATGAAATTCAGTATGTTACTTATTGGTCAGGGATTTCTACTGGAAAACTGGCACGGGCATTGGAAACTTGGCGTGGCTTCGCCCACACAAGCTAAATTTAATTCAATATACTTTACTGCAAAAACTAACTTTTTTCTGGCATTTAATAATCAAAATCCAATCTTCTAAGCTAATAAAAATTTCTTCATTTTTAATTTTAAAACCGTTGCTTTTGCAACTGAAAGAGATTTTTATCTTCACTACTTTTTGGTAAAGTTGGTTTTGTTGCATTTGAAAAAAAAAAATTTTAAAAAAATCATTTCTTCCGCTCATTATGGGAATCGATCACACTACCTCATATCTTCAAAGCTGATGGTTGAGCCGACAGAGCTATCGAAAGTACATTTATTCAAGTTAAAATGTACTAGAATAATTTCATAATAGAATTTGCTATAAAATTAAATGACAACAGTGAAATTACAATGACGGCAGTGTGTTATATATTTCTTAGAGACAAACCAATCGTGTTTGTCATATGCATATATATTAATAAAAATCATTTTCTGTAAAATAAAAACAAGAACCTCTCGGAATATTTCGGTGCCGCTGCCTGTCAGTAAATAGCTGTAAGTCGCGAAAGTGTACATTTTGTTTTCATGTGGTTTGTTTTGAAAAAAGCATATTTAAGGTTACCGCTCCATTTTTTTGTTTTGTGCGAGTGTTTTAATAAATTTTATTGTGCGAGTATTTTTATTAACAATGCTGTGACCCAGAAGATCTAATCATTCCCAACAAAGCCGTAATGCAATTAGTCTTCAAAACATTGCGAATCAATCTATTGAAGAAGAACGAGAAATCGCACGAGAAAGGCGCAGCGTAAGTATGGCCCGGCTTCGGGCTTCTCAAACACAAGAACGCAGAGAGACAGCCCGTGAAACGACTCGGTTAGCAAGTAGAAATCGTCGAGCTTATCGCACAGATCAACAACGAGATAATCACCACCGCGCAAGAAGAAATGCTTCAAGTGTTGATTTGGATCGAGCACCGTTTCTATACGATGGCAAAATTGATTACAGCTCGCATCCTTTCGTTCGCATTGGTGCAATGGACGTTGTTTGCGAGCATTCCGGCGCATTGAAGTTTGTGCTGCCTTAATGGCAAAGTGAAATTGGCATTATTGTCTCCAACACCTGAGCCATTGCATTCATTGCTTCGTGGCGAAACACCAGAATCACTACATTTACTAGATTCTCTGAACGAAGAAAACCTAAACATTAAAATTTTACGTCTTTTCCCCCGATTAACACCGGGTACATCAGCTACTTGATACAAAAAAAATACTTTATAAAAAATTTTTTTTAACAATTTTTAGGCTTTTTTATAGAGGGCGCTGAAAATGAAATTGAAAAAAAAGACGTTCCCTTTCGCACGACCCCCGGGTTTTTTCAATTATGGTGAAAATTCAAGTAAAAAGTTAAAAAAGAGGTAGGTTTTTGCGCATTTTTTTCCACAAAAAGAAAAATACGTACTTGAACTTAGGGGGGATGCTTAAAGGACAAGATTACGAACAAAATGCAATGAGATAAATTGAAATTGAAGCAATAGATTTTGATTTATCTATCGAACCGTTTTAAAAAAACTAGTTCCGAGGAAATCGCTCTTAAAGTTTGTTTTTGTTGTAGGGAGTTTAGACATAGGCTATTAACTAATAAGATATTTAGACATAAGGAATTTATTTCTAAAAGTATTGAAAATACTATCAAGAACCATGTCAAGTTGACTTTTCCATCCGCGGAACATGGAGAAGCTTGCATCAAAGAACAAATGGTGAGATCTAGAAGCTGCCTGCCAGTACTCAAACCAATAGATATTTTTCGATATTATAGATCTAGCAATAATGTTTGGGAGACGATGACTAGGATAGCTAAGAACATTTAGTTGGTAATTAAGATTTGACCTAAAAGTAAGAACATACACAGGCAGCAATCCAGTTTCCAAAAAGAGAATATAATTAGGAGTATTTGATGGTAACCTAAATAATTTTTTGATAAAAAATCTGAGTAATTTTTCAACCTCTACATATTCATACACTTCAGACCAAGATGCATGAAATGCAAATGAGCACGGAAAGAAAGCTGTGAAGTTAGTGTTACACCAAGATACTTGTATTTGATTGTATTTGAAGATACAAAAAACCATTTCTCGCTCCCTGCTCTACGACCACCTCTATTTGCAAAGATAAGAATCTTCGATTTTTCTAAATTGATGGTTAAATTCCACTCTCTGCAGCATTCCTCCAATTCGTTAATCATTGTCTGTAACTCATTCAAGTTTTCCGACATGATAACAATATCTATGGACACCACCTGATAAGCAATCACTTAAGTCTTTTAAATATAACGAAAATAAAATAGGGCTTAATAAACAGCCTTGCTTGACGTCCGAAAAAGTCTCAATCAAATCTGAGATATCCTTTCCATTCCAAACTGCCGCCATGGTATTATAATAAAGCCTTCTCAATACTGCCAAAAACTTCGTAGAAATACCTTAGCCGTGTAGTTTAAACCAAAGGGCTTCTATGGAATCAAAAGCAGCTTTAAAATCTACAAAAAAAGCGTTAACCTTCGGGCTTTTCTCAGATTTTCACGTTCAGACCATTTTAGCTTTACGATATTCGTCAAAGGAAATAATTTATCGGTTGCAGAATATTTATTTCTAAAGCCTGAAACTCAATCAGAATGTCTTGAGCTTCTACCCAATTTTCTAAGCGAGATTATGCCGATAAAGATTTTGGAGATGGAGTCCATAAATGTAAGGCCACGATAATTTTTGAAATTATTGACATCACCTTTTTTGTGCAATGTATAAATACTTCCTATTGCAAAGTTACTAGGCGGATCGGCTCCAGACATAATCCCATTGAAGCAATCATAAAGCAATGACATAAAATTAATCGGAGCACTTTTATAAAATTCGAAAGGAATTCTATCCCATCCTGGAGCTTTACCTTCTTTGAGCTTTGACAAAACTTTTAAAATTTCATAAAAAGATATATCACAGTCCAGGATTTCATCTTCTACAAAATCTTCAGCATAACTTATCGCTTTGTTGCATTGAGGTATGGTGAGAAGGTCCTTAAAAAAATCCACCCAGTCAGTTATCGGGATGTTAGAAGCCATGTTTAACGAGCCGGATTTAAAAAATTTAATGGAACTCCAGAACTCCTTGCTACTTCTTAAAGTCATGAGTTAATTTGACATATTGTTGTATAATAGTTCTTTATTATACACACACACCTTTTTATATTCTTTAACTGCTTGCTTATGATGTAGTTTAATTAAATCACATTTGGAGACTCTCAAAATGTTTTAAAGCTTATGAGCGCGACTACGAGGTCTTTGGCACTCTGAATCAAACCAAGGTTCATTTTTAGATGTAGTAACATACCCTCCTCCTTTATTATTGTTGTGGCAAGCTTTTAGAATTTTTTAAGGCAAAAAAAGTATTGCATCGGAAGGGATCTGAGGAATGTCAGTAAGACAACAACCCCCGTTAATAAGACCCTTTAGCTTTTTTTTATAGGCTTATCGTGTTCTGTCCAAGATACTTTAGGAAGTAATGTGGAATTCTTATTTACCACATCTTAAAAAGGAACGTGAAACCAGAGTAAGAGGCATATGATCTGAAAATAGCTTAGACTGAACTTCAGAATCTAAAAAAAATAGAGCGTCTAGCGAGCAGTAACAGTAATCAATGGTTCAACAACCCCTAATCGATACAAATGTGTATACTTAACTCATATCATCTCGAATGCATCCTATTAGGGCAACTTAACCAATGTCCTGGAAAAAATCTAAAAATGTGTTGTCCCTAACGTTGCAAACTTCATCAACAGCAGAACGATTTTCATTAAACCCACTGTTATAAAAAAAAGGATGTCTCTAGGTACAATCTGTTTACTCGAAATCCTTGCATTGAAGTCACCCATTATTATGATATTAGACATATTGTTGTGTCGCAGGAGATTGGACAGGCGTCAAAAGTCACTATTCCATAACAATCTATCCGGATTCATATAGCAGGGAACGATAAATAGTTTTTAGATGTATCCAAAGTAATTTCAAAAAGTGAAACGTTATCAATATTTACTGTTCTGACATTTTTTGAGAAGCTTCCATCCTTTTTAGCACCTAACACAATACTACCACTTGCTATACCAAAGCGACCTATGCGAATAACTGGAGGCCCGGAAAGTACTTAATAAAATCGTTACATTTATGATCCTCAATATGAGTTTCTGAAAGAGCAAAAATATCAAAAAAAGTTACATAATTAAAAAAATTTACAAGAAAAATCTTATTTGCTAATCCATCGATATTATAGCATAGGGGTGTCCACTTCGAAAATACATCGATGTTGTTTTCGATGTAATGTATCGAGACAGTGCATCGATACTTTCCGATATATCGTTAAAAAACATCGATGTTTTCTAAAAATCGAATACTTTTTCTAGCATTACATCACAATGCTAAGGTCAGCCCCTTCCTTAACTATGTTTAATTTAACTATGACTATTTTAATTTATTAAAAGCTCCTATAAAACCCCTGTACTTGGCCGCACGCCTTTTTTCTGCAACTAAGGAAAAGAAAAACAAATTTTTTACAATCCTTCTCTGATTCAGTTGTTGTTTATTAAAAAAAATAAACGCAATAAACATAAGAATATTGGTTATTCTAAAAAATAAGGTCAATATAAAAGAATATTGGTCATAATTATTACAAAAAGTTAAAACAATAAAAGCCTCCACAATCATAGAAATTCCAGTATTAATGTCCTATTTCCAGTGTTTTCCTTTTGATTGTTTTTCTTTATTAATTTTTTTATATAATAATTTACTTTTATTAAAATTTATTCGATGTTATATGAAAATACATCGATCCATCGAGTATATCAAAAGCTTTTCAAAACATCGGATCAAGTCGATGTATCGAATTGTAAACATCGAGTAAATCCGATGCATCGATGTATATCGAATATCCCTATTATAGCATAATACCCTCAGATTGTAGACACTAGGCACCATGCTCCTTGCTTCTTGAAGGTCATGTAGTCATATTTGCGAAGGCCGCTCCTGAATATTGCTTTCACTTTGCATCATCTGCTGCTGAACAATTTCATTATTGGTGCCAGCTACCGTTTCAGGCTCTTTTGTTCTTTCAATTACATGACCAAAGTCAAACTAGAACATTTCTTGCAGGATTAGATGGCCACAACGACCATCTGATAAGAGACCTTAACCTTTTTGCCACGTGAAAACTTTGTTGTGGATGAGTAGGCGATTTCTGGATACTGAAAACCTTTCTTCAAAGGATAATTGCTGTATTTTCCTTCTTATCGCCACAAGAATGTTATGCTGTTTCCGTAAAGGCGGTGGAAGATCTTTATTGATGGAAATGCCAGTACCCTTCAATTTTCGAGCAGCACGCAAAACTTTATCAGCGGATGTGAAGGAGGAGAACTCAGCCAAGATAGGGGCTGGACCGGCTCCTAATAACTTTAGCTGGAAAGCAGGGACTGGTGTATTTGAGTCTGTGAATCTGAGAGATTTCTGGCGGCTTTTTCTTCACCCTTCTTTACAATCGACCAGCCTTTAAAAATGAGATTGCTTCTCAAGTTAAATTCTTTGACTCTAGCTAGAAGTCGTTTCCATTCTCTTGACACTATTCTCAAATTTCATTTTACTCTCTCAGCTTGAACTTTACTCGTCTTTTACTCGACAATGTTTACGGAAACACACATATTGTGTTTAGGAAAATTAAGATTAGAAAAGACTTTTCAAAATTAAATTTTGTATTTTTAATTATTTTTAACGTAACACATTAAGCTGATCAACGCGTCTAATTGTTTGGATATTATTACAAATATAACCCGCTGATGGGAAGCACCATTCTGATTCTATGCTAGTTGGAGAAATACTTGTATGATAATCATAAGGAATCTTTTAATTTCGACCACGATTGCCTCCACCACAAAACAAATTAACTTCCTAAGTCACAACATCAGACAATTTTTGCTGACTTCCCGATGTTGCAGGTTCTGCAAAGTCTCTGCTCCAGTGATTCATACTCATCGTCCTTACAAAACTTTTCAGCCCCAATAAAAGGTTTTTCTATTTCTATATTTTTATTAACTTAAATTAAATTGGTTGCATTAACACGAATATTTGTAGTATACATTTTTTTATTTGATAATCCCGGGATTCCGGAAAAAAATCCCGGGATTTAAAGGGACTTTAACTGTCCGAAATTCGAGATCCCGGGATTGACTTCCTAACCTGGATCAATATTAGACTAATTTTGAACTAATATTAGAAATTAGTGCTTATAGCAAGCAGTTATTCTGTTAAAAATGCTTTTTTCAAGTAATTGAGAATTGTTTTAACATATTCTTAAATTGACAATAGTAAATTTTTTTTTTTAATAAGGACAAACAGCGGCTGAACAGCAGCCGTTCAGTGGCCGAACATAGCTCAAACAGCGTCTGTATTGAAAATTATTTTTTCCATTAAAATTGCAGGCATTTTTGCCAAACCGGATTCAAACAGTCCCCGTAAAAGGGTCGAAATACATATATGTGTAGTTATGTATTAGATATATGGGTAATTCTTTTACAAACCGAACACCTTTTTGAACGACACATCTGCGATTTGGTTTCACGGATTATATATCGAAAAATAAGAGATACGTGTCTGAGGATTTTTTGAGTTCGCATATTTTCGATAATATAAGTGATCAAAAATTTCATAAAAGCAGGTTTCTTGGCTTAGAGACTCATTTTTAAAAATTTATAACTTTAGAATCAAAGTTGAGCTACAAAATTTTTATTTTTTCATTTTAAAGCTAAAGAATTAAATTTTGAGAAAAAATATTTTTAATAGAAATTATTAACAAATTCATATCGTTATTAACAATTTAATTGCTTAAATCAATTTTAAACAATGGCCCCCACCATTATTTTTTTATCGTATTTTCCGTTAAATTTTACCTAAAAAACATGTTTTCAGAATATGGTATCTTAATTATTACTATTATTAAAATATTAACTTATATAGCGCTACATGTGAAAAAAAAGGATAATAAAAATATCTGCAATTTTGTGTCTTAACTACTCTTATTGAATTAACTCTAGTTCCTAATTTTTTTTTTAACAAAAAATTTATTTTTGTGCTAATTTTGGGTCAAAATTAAAGTACTTAAAAAGAATATTAAATTGATTATGAGGAAAGGATTTTATGGGGTGAAAACCTTCAAAAGTGTCAAACTAGCTACCTTTCAAACCTTTTCTACCTATCAACCTTACCTTGCAACCTTTGTTTTCATCCTCGGTGAGATTTAAAGTAATTCACATGATAAGAATAATTAAGAGTATTCAATAAGAGTAGTTAATACACAAAATTGAAGACATTTTTATTAACAACAACTTTTAAATTTAACTTTAGTTGATCCGTGCTATAGATTTTTTTTATTTTTTCAATATTCTACACTAGAATACTGCCTTAAGGCTGATCATTAAATTTTTTGAGAAATATTTTAAAAGAATATTTTAACCCCTTACTGCAAGTTTTTTGCTACCCTTTTGTACCCCTAAAAGTAGTAGTATATGATAAACATGTTTTATTAAAATTTTCTTTGAAACAGTTTAAGTCATTTTGAACACGATTTATCTACAACGTTTATTTATGAAGAAAAATAGTGGACTTATGACAAATAAAGAAAATAATAAGTCTTTGTGTTTGTAAATAGATAAAATTAAGGTAAATTTGGAATATGTATTCAAATATTCTAAAACGTAAACTTTTCAAACAATGATACAGGTAAAAATTTTTTATCTCCAACTGCAGAATCGGTTGATCGAAGTCTGTAATTTTTAAAAATGTTGAAAATTGTTCAATAGTGTAATAAATCGTAATTATAATATCCAAGGCAATAGTTAGTTGTATTTTTTTAATGTTGTGTGTTGTTTTTAAATACACAATAAATCTGCTTTCGTAATAAAATTTAAAGATATCTATAGAATAACATGTGATAAATGCTTGAGCTATAAATAGTTACAAACAAAAGCTTTTGCAATTAACTTGTTCTAAAGAAGGTTCTTTTATATTTTCAACAATACATCGCAGAAGGCATTGTTTTATTATTAATCTAAAAATATACTATTAAAAAACTAACGAGTTTTACTTGATTTTAAAGCGCAAACAAAAATAAAACTTTTAATAATTTTTGTTATGTTAGCAACATTAACACTGCTCATTTATTCTAAACAATGACCAAAAAACTAAGGAAAATTACCATAAGTCTAAAAATGTTTAGAAATTACTGATTTTATCAAGCTGGTTTTAATGAAGCAAAAACCAAATCAAAAGTTGAACTGAACAATCTTATAAGACTATCCAATATTTTAAGACTTTAATTTGTAGTTTTTGTTTTTTGGAAAATTAAGTGGATAATATATGCAAATATAAATACAAAAATAGATATTTTTATAGATAACTTTTTAAAGTGCCTAACTAAGAACGCAAAAGAGTAGAACGTCAAAGTAAAGCTTAGAGAAATAATCCACCGGAATTGAAACTGCTTTTGCTATAACTAAAACAAAACCACTTCAGCAAGTAGTTTTTACAAGATTGAGCAAAAAAAAAGAAAGCAGTCAATTGAAATATAATAAAGCCCTTTAAAGCCAAAATTGCAGTATCGTGTGAATCTTGAGTTAACATAATGTAAAGGTCCCGAAGAGTAACGGGAAAGTAAGTTTACAAAAGTTTATGTAAAAATATGTATGAAAATATTCCGAAATAATAACTTACATCAGTTAATTACTCAGAATAAAATAGGGAATTTTTGTAATTAAAGCTTTGATGTAACGTGTCTCAATGTGCTTCAATTAACACCTTCTTAATATAAAATACATATAATCAACATATTTTTAAATTGAGTGCAATATAAATTTGTACTTGCTTTGCACTTATTTTTAATTGATATGCATTAATCATAGAGCGACACTATAATTAAAATAAATATTTATAGCATTCCATATTTGACAATCGGCTCGTTAATGTTGTTGCCATTTTTGTATTTGCTCACATGTTTGTAGTCAACCATGAACTTGAAGTATTTTTTTTCGAATATCTCCTCGGATATTTCCCCTTCTTATTTCTTACCAAGTTCGTATTGTATTTCGCTGTGACTTTGTTTTAGTTGACTGACATTTTAGCTTATTTTTTGCTATTACTTATTTGAAAATATCATTGAAGCAGTTAGTTTTTTTAAGGCATGTTTTAATAGGGTATTCTTTCAAAAGTACACTCCTCAAAAAAGTTTGAATGAATTGAATAATATGGTGTAGCTTAGAAAAAACTACTTTATTTCAATTGCTGTTGTTAGTGCTATATGAAATTTATGCAGTTACATTAATAGATTTAAAATATTTTATTTTCAAACTAAAGCTTTCTTTTATAACGATACACGTAGACATTTTGAGAAGTCAGTGAATTTTTAAATTTCTGGCTTAGTAAATTTAAATGCAACAATAGTGCTGTAATTATCATCAGTGTGAAATTTTGATCAAGCTGCGTAATGAAGTTTGTTTTTAACAGCTATTTAAAGCAGATAATCTCAAGAATTTTGACGAAAATGGAAAAAAAAGGAATTTCGTGTACTCATCAAGCATTATTTTTTGCCTAAAAAAAATTTTACCAATACGAAGAAAAGGCTTGATAAATACTGTAAGGACTCTGTGCCATAAATTTCAATGGTTATTAAGTGGTTAACTGAACGCTGTTGTGATCGCACCAGCATAAGTGACACTGAACGTTTAGATCGCCCAAAAGAGGTGCTAACGTCAGATATCGTTTAAAAAAATCTATGGAATGATATTGGACGATCGGAAAATTAAAGAACGTGACGAGGCTAAGGCTATAAGCATCTCAACTGAGTAGATACATTACATTTAACATGAATATTTATTTGAACATGAAAACAGCTATCTGTTCGATACGTGCAGCGATTGCACACACTCGACCATAAGCAAAGCCGTGTGACCACTTCAATAAAGTGATTGGCCTTGTTCAACACCAATCGAAAGGAGTTTTTGGGCTGACATGGAGACAGTTTTTTGAGATGCATGTGGAGCCATTTACATCGATTATCTTGAAAAGTGTAAAAAAATCATTGGCGATTATTATTCACAGCTGTTAGATAGATTTGACATTGATTTAAAGCAAAAATGACCGCATTTGGTGAAGAAAAAAAGAGCTGTTCCACCATGAAAACGCACCGACGCACACGCCTGTAATCGCCAAGGCAAAAATCCATAAATTGGACTACGAACTGATACCCCATATACCATATTCTACAGATTTAACCCGCTACGACTATCTCCTATCCTGAGGCTAACCTTTCTTAAGGAGTTCTTATTAATATATGCTCAGGATCAAGAAATGGAAACGGTGACCTGATTAGGGTTAATGTAAAAAAGTGTGTCACGTTTGAATTCAGTGTCTTATCGAAAAAGGGACTTCATGATAATTTTCAGACTGTATCCTTAGAAAAATTTCCACTCGGAAAGATTTTCGTACAATATTTTTTAATTTTTTTAAATTATTTTGAATAATCTTGAGTTTGTCAGAAACAGTATCGTGCTCGATAAATACCGCGCAAACATTTAAAGCTACTATTTTCTGGGCATCACTATTTTTTGAGCTCCTGTAATAAATTTCTCAAAATCACTGGTGTAACACACTGTTGCCATCGATATTGTGCGTGAATACTTCCAATAAAGTGTTCAAAACAGGATTTGAAAATTGAAATTTAGAAAATGTTGTAGAACTTTTTAAATTGGTTATAAATTTTCGTGGTCTGAATGATTTTTTATTCAAATGCTTTGGCCACTCTCAGAAATATCATCTTCGAAAACATAAAGTCTAATTAATTTGCTTTAACTCCTGAACTGACTCAAAGATAGCCCCTTTCGAAAATAAAATTTTGGGTGTTAAATAGTTAGCTCTTTCAGTTATACAGCGTGAATAAAAAAAATGTCACACTTGTTTTATGCCATAAATCAAAAGCACTGTGTAATCTTTATTAAATAAAAATTTTTATTTTTTATTTTAAGCATTCTTTTTAACTCTTCATCATTTAATTCGAATTTTTCACCCTTAATTTTTTTTTAAAATTAAAACAATTTGTAAAAGAGGAGCATTCGGCACGCATCTGGTTTTAGGTATATCATCTGATATTTTCATTGATCATCGCTTAAGTTTATCTACCGTAATGTGTTTATGTTCGTTAATTTGCTCAGCATTATTCGCCAAACAGAAAAGTCCAGAGGGTTAAGGTCAGGGGATGACGGAGGGCATTCCTTCAACAGAAATAAAACATGGCAAATTTGCTCTGCACCACCTTTGAACGATTTTTGCCTTTTGTGCTGGAAAAGAATTTTGCTGAAAACAAAAGTGACCCTCTCTGTAAATTTGCTTGGCATGCCGCATAAGATAGTTCTTTAAAACATTTTCTTAGTAACAATCCAAATTATTTTAACTCCTTTTTTGATAAGAGGAAGGGGCAATTTGCCTTTTTCAGAGAAAGCGCCCCAAACCATGATTGATGAAACATTTTGAAATCTTTCAACGGTTTTTTTTTCTTTAGAAATCTGCCATGCAAGCTGCGTACACTCTATCATTTTGCGAGTTGTGGCTTCCTTGCAAAAACAAGAGTTTTTCGTCGGAAAACATGATGCTGCAACCTGCGTGCTAGCGAAGGATCTTTGCACTTATTTCCTTTCGCAATATTATTATTATTATTGATAAATCATTTGAAACGGTTCATGCAATAAGTGTACAATTAATGCCAGAGTCGTTAAAAACAGCATTTGTTTCCAGTGTTGCTTCTTTTTGTGTAATTGGTATTAATATAGGTGCAACAGTTACTTTGATTCACGCTGTAAAATCCACTATAGTATATTGGCACTCTTTTTCTCTTGTAAAATTTCAAAGATCTTAGATTATTTACTTGTCGTTTTATTCTAAGGGTAGTACTTAAGGGTACTTATTTATTAGTGTTGATTTACCCTTTTTTAGTGAATGTTTGAACCATTTGTCTTAATGAACGCTAACTTAACTTTGACGTAACCGGTCGTTACTTTTCTTTTGGTAACTTGACGAACTCGTTTTTGTTTTTCTTTTTCTTTTCAGTTCTGCGGCCAAGGCTCATTTATAAGGTTGTGGCACTTGAGAGCGAACTCGGTCAAACTGTCAGAATGAATGAAAAGGAATGAAGAAAATAAATGCTTAGAACAAAAAAAAGTGCAATGACAGTTCGAGCAAAGGCGGGAACATGGTAGAAGAATACAAGTAGATGCACCAGATGAGAGCATACTGCCGAAAATGTCAAAACGAAGTAAACGTTTTTATTTACTTTCTTTTGTTTCCATTCGCCACACAGCTAAATTTGATAGACATGGCAGTATGGAAAGAGAGCACAGTCAGCGCTGCATATACCTCTATTCTTCTACCATGGGCGGGGGAAAGAGTGCATTTCTCTCAAGTGCCACAACCTTATAAACGAACCTTGTCTGCGGCTATTATTTTAGCAAAACTATTTTAGAGAACATAGCTTAACATATTTTAACAACGATTGGCTCTCGATACCAAGCTACAAAGATTGGTTGCTGAAAGAAAACGAGTTCACGTGAAAACGCAAGTTGTGTTGTGTTACATTTGTTGTCAAACATGATTGTTAAACATGACTATGTATGAAAAAACCAAAGAAAAAATTAATTTTTTAATTAAAAGCAAGCAGACCATAAAAAAATTATTAAATAAAAAAAACTCCGAGCCTGGGCTTTTCAAAAGTTGGCAACCCTGGTGAGACAGGTTTTAGGATCGCTTTCAAAAAATTTTGTTGATTTTTAATCTCCATAAAATTCATCAGTATCGAGAATAGTTTTGCACTTGTGATTAGAAACTATGCACACTAGACGGAATCACCTTGTAGGGAAAAAAAGTAAACCTTCTTTTGACACGTCTCAATCGTTAGATATTTGAATGATATTTTCGAGAATTTTTTCAAATGGTCCCTTTGTTGTTTTTGGTTTTATCTTTGGTGTTTCTTCTCCGATCCGGAAAAAAATATATGTGAGTGTTTACTGACTTTTTGCAAATTTTTTTAATTTTTTTTTTTTAAACTCATATGATTTTTCTCTACTAATCACCCAATTTACCTAACTATGCATTTAGTCTTATACTAAAAAGGGATCCCGGGATCCTGACCTTTTTCCAGTTCCGAAAATCCTGGATCGAAGCAAATAGAACCCGGGATTTTGACATTTTTTTTATACATTTATTTAATTTTTATTACTTTTTAAAGTATTTGTTTTGATATAGATCTCATTATATTCAAATTCAATTTCAATTTCAGTTTTTTGAGACTTTTTTTTAAATTAATAAGTAAAAAACAATTTTTAATATATTGTATATGCTTAGAATTATAAGTATTATTCTAAATTCTGTTCTAATTGAAAACGCCACAAGCTATATTTGGTATACAAAGAATATTTTTTTTTAAATATTTATATATACTGTGCTTGCTCTCGACACATTTAATTTCGGAGAAGATAATTTTTCATTTGAGTAGACTTATAAACTATACTAAAAATAATCTTAAAACTAAACTTATAACCTAGACCTAAAACTAATATAATACATGTTTTTTATTCTTTTTGTTTTTTTTATTATTTATTATTAACCTCTATGCGTGTCTGGAGAGACTCTTAATTAGGCAATAAGGTTATATCGTTGTTGTTTGATGGGGTTTCATTTAATATTCCGATTGGGGAAATATAACGCGTACTTGACCAGCTAAAAGATTTTTGATAATTAAAAACATCAGAAATCAAGTGATTAGAGTAAGTTTAGAGAGTAAATGCACAAGGGAATTATATCAGCTTTATTATATATATATTGATTTGAATATTTTTTCTAAAAGACTCATAATTTCTGTCAACACATAATCTTAAAATTTTTCTTTCCAAAATTTCTAAATCGTTAGCGATAGTTGGAGAAATCGTGAACCAAATTGGAAATTCATATATGATAGCAGGTCGAATACTTACTTTATATATTAATAATTTAGAATTTTGAATTAATCCTGCTGTTAGATTAAAAGAAATGTACGAATGGTCCCTAATCCAAGATAAGTAAGTTTTAATGTTTCTCAGTCTTGTTTTATGACAGACAGCTTAATTTACGGAAACAACACTGTTTTATAAAAAAGTCACGTGAGCCTAAATTTATTGGCAATATATGCCTCCATTCAAAAGTTATAAAAGAAACAAGCCAAAAAATGGACCAAATGGTCCATTCCTTAAAAGTTGTGCAAACATTCCTTTAATTTTATTAGCTTGCTTTACAGTCGCGCGTGCTCATTAAATTTTACAAGTTTGTTGAATGTAACACCCAGATATTTTATACTATTTTTAAAGGGAATTTCAGAACCGCCTAACAATAAAGTAAGTTCTTTACTTTCAGGGACAACGGATCGACCACATCTTTCGGAGGCATTCCTTAAGCACATTGCTTGGGATTTTGAGACGTTTATTTTGATACCCCAGTTTTTGTAATAATTAAATTAAGATGGTTAGAAACTTGTCTCAACGCAAGAGATGGGGCATCTGCGTGTGCATGAGCTAGAGAGTAATATGCGTATAAAACCCTTTTGGATCCATTCCAAATATGTGGGAAGTCATAAATCAAATTATTGTATAGATGTGGTGCTAAAATTGAGTCTTATCTCATTACATTCTTTTAAAACATATCGTCATTTGAAATCAAAGAAGCCGTAATTACCAAAAAACCAAAATAGTCTTATTGATTGATTATAATGCACCGTATCAAAATACATGTACCTGCAAAATTTTACACTCCTACAACTAAAAACTACGTTTTTATTAACAAAGTTCTAAAAGGCCTTAGTGCAATTTTTTCTAATTTAGTAAGTTTCTCCTATAAATTTTTTAAAATGTAACTTATGGCTTTTTGATTTCATGTAGATTTGTTTTTATTATTATTATGATTAATAATAGGTCTGTTTCCGTACTAACTTCAAGTGATTGTAATAGAATAGAGAGTAGCATTTTGCATGTTATTCTTCTCTCTCGAGCTTCGAAAATTTTCGATAACGCTTTCAAGCAACTTCATGTTACTTGAATCTAGTACGGAAACAGCTGTTTCAAGACAGTGGTGCCAAATTGTTATAAAGTTCAACTAAAGGTGTTCCACTGAGATTTGATCTGGGGTCGAATTGCAGCATCCGTGATTGAGCAAAATTGTACAAGATTGATAGGAACTTGTCTCGTCGTGCCCTTCGTAATTTTGCTCGATCACGCATGCTGTCATTCAGCCCCTGATCTAGTGCCACGGCAATGAAGCTAATATAAATCTAAAAGATTTTAAAAGAATGAATTGTTTAAATAAAAAAATTAAAGTTAATGAGACTTATTGAAAAAAAATCATTGGAATCCCGATAGTCCCGGGATTGACAAAACCGATCGGGATTGACAGCCTTATTTTACACGCAACCCCAATTGTCTGTTTTGAAATTTTTTTTTTTGAATATGTCATTAATATGTCTAATGATTGAGACGTTGTAAAAAATATTTGATACACTCTTATGCACATTTTGGTAGTGCCCAGGCGTAGTCTGAAAAATTTGTATAATTCAACACGTTAAAGCAGTTGAAATTAATTTAATACAATTGAAAGTTTTCTATATGACTTTATTATATATTATTATGTAAATTTTCTATGATTTAAATACAAATTCTAAATGTTTGATAGCTTAAATCATTTTTGATTTAAAATATAATTTCTAGTTGTTTAATAGTTTAAATTAAATCGTTTATTGAGCTTTACAATATGAAAAGGAAAACATCACTAGCTGTGCTTTGATGCTTTGTTAGTGGCGAATTCCAACAAATTATTTGACTCCATAATAACATAAGCCTAAACTAAAGTAAGCAAAAACTAACAACAACAAAAAAGTATGAAAAGGAAGAAAAACTGAGAAATTGACACTAAAATCTCATCGCCTCTATGGTGCAGTGCGCTAAAATGCGATGGCACGGCGATCTACGCCCGGGTTCGATTCCCGGTGATGGCATCACAAAGACTTCTAATGAAGCCTGTACCAGTGCCGAAATTGTAATAAAATCAAGCTAGTGATGCTTTCCTTTTTATATTGAAAAAATGTTGTTGTTGTTTCCTTGGAAAAAATTCGTTAGAGCAATTAATTGTTCTAACCTGACCTAAGGCTCAATAAATCATTTTAAATTGTCAAACAACTAGAATTTGTGTTTAAAATCAAGAATGATTTAAAATATCAATCATTCAGAATTTGTATTTAAATCATAGAATATTAACTTATTAATTTAATAATGCTTTTTTTAAGAATTTTCGCACTCGGCTTCAAAAAATTATTGCGAACGTATAATTGCATAAGCAATAAATCGTAAAGATAACAAGTATTTAACGATATTTAACGGTACGACCTTAACATTAACTTTTTCTTAAACTCTTTTCAATGACATTTGATTTTATTTCCTCAAACAAATGCACAAAGTTCAATGCACCTTTTGCCGGTTCAGCCTGTTCAATATAAAAAATCCAATAAATTAATTGCGAATTTATTGAATTTTAAGTAGTTTTTATTTTTTCCAGAGCTTTTATTAGTGCATCAATTACAGTAACGTAGTGCGTGACTGTTTTGTGCAAATATTGAATAAAAAAATGCAATGACCTTGACCATTCTTTACAATAAAAGTAATTACAACTGGTCTGATATAATATAAAAAATGGCAAATGCAATGAATGTTGATATTGTATGTAAATTAATATGTATAATTAAAAAAAAAAACAAAACAAAAAACTTGAAGCCAAACACGGAAGCTGAGTTGTTTTTATTGTTAATGTTTATGCTGTAGATAAAATCACAAGCATAAAAGCAGCTGACATCTACAACATAAAATTAAAGATAACTTCATGCTAATTAAATTCAAAATAATAATCATGCTAAAACCAAAACAAAATAGCGGAAAGTGAATGTGAACAAGTCTGGAGGAGGCAGATGCAGAGGTTTTATTGCAACAAAAACGAACAAAAAGTGCGCCATGAATAATTTGGTTTGAAGTTTGCTTGAAGCTAAAACTTTATGCTTCAACTTAACCAGTTTGTTTTTATTACAATATTATTTAGAAATATTTGTCTTCCATAACAAGAGGGTTTTTGCTTTTTTTGTAATAATTTTGTAAATAAGAATGCCAGTAATGTTCATAAACAGAATAGATCATTATGGTCGTAGGCACATTTGTAGAGAATTGTTAAAAAATAACGAAAAAATAAACAGCCACGCCTACTGACCATTCGAACACATTTAGTTGAATCACTTCTAAAGACTTTCTTAATTCTAGATATATGTAAAAGGATCTGCTTCTTACTACTTAAAATCCTGCTAAGCATTTAACACGGTTAAAAATTTTGGACTACTTTTTAATCCAAACTTTGGTTTTAAGCAGTTTTCGGCTAGGAATAACACGAATTCTTATGCTCTTTCGCTCACTCGACAAAATACCAGTGGCGAAGCAGCATTGTTTTAGATGATACGCAATTGTTTTGTCTCACTTCCACTTACAGTCTAATTTTTAATTTTGCCGACCACTCTTTTAAAGGATTTTTTAATCCAAAAAGTACTATTTTTTAATCCCTACTTTAGTTCAACAAAGCCTTGTTAACAACTGAGTTGGACGAGTGGATAAGGTGTTGGACCAGCAAATCAGAGGACGTGTGCTCACATCATGAAATGGTCAGAGTATTTTTTTATTTTAAGTTGATATTTATATTGCTTTTTTTGAAACTTTTTGCGTATTAAAAACTAATCTTTTTTGGATTAGAAAATTTTAAACTATTCCTTGGATTAAAAATTAATCTTTTTTTGGTGTTGTTATCCAAAAAAGTTTAAAATTTAGTCCAAGATATTTAACCGAGCAACTTTCCATTCTAAGTAGTTTTTATTTTTTCCAGAGCTTTTATTAGTGCATCAATTACAGTAACGCAGTGCGTGACTGCTTTGTGTAAATATCGAATAAAAAAAAAACAGACAACAAGTTAATGTTTTAAATAAAAAAATGTCTATAAAATTAAAATTTCAAAACCAACATAAAAAATGCGTATAACATTAAAGACGCATATATAGCTTCTCTTTATGGCAGTTAAATTGCATTTTTCTCATTTAACTCTCTTGGTATAAAAAAGTGTAACGCACCTTTCAAAAATGTTAGCTAATAACGTTATAAGGCGAGGCAATTTCGTGATAGTAGTTTAGTTGTATCGTAATAAGATGAAAATGCTAAAAATCTAAAAAAAATCAAAAAGATTCATTTCTTTGTAATCACAAACTCATACACTCAAAAAATTTATTAGTAAAATTTCTACGAATGATATTGGTAAACAAAATATTCGTACATTCTACGAGAATTCGTAAAATATACAAAGTATTTTTATTGTGATATCTTTACAAATTCATTCGTAGAATTTTTCTAATACCTGATGTAGTATCTACGAATGTATTTGCTTTATATACTAATGATATTCGTAAACAAAAATAAATCAATTTGTATTAGTGCATTGTACGAATGATTGTGTACATATAAATAGTAATATTCGTAAATTTGTCGTACGAATAACTTCGTAATTTCTTTCGTTACATTCGTAGTAGTTACTAATGTTTACGTACTATTGACGAATGAAAAATAATATTAGTAGAAAGAAGCTATTTGTAAAAGGATGTGAATTTTGGTGCTCCTTAACGTTGTACAAAAATAAATAAATAAACTAACAGATTTTTTTTTTCTTTTTAGAAGACGAATAAAATATTCGTAATATGTACTAATATACGTCGATTCTACGAATTCTATTCGTGGCTGAAAGCTATGAATAAAATTCGAAGAATGGACGCAGTTATTAGTAATATTTATACACAAATATTTTTGAGTGAACAAAAGAAATGCGATTAAGAAAAATACTAAGAGTAATTAAAATGCATTATAAGTCAAAATGCTACACTAAATTATTAGTAAAATATAAAGATGGTTAATATTGCAGTTAAAATAAGGTTTTCATACAAAAACTGTTTCTTGCTAATTAAATCACTGAAATCAAACATTTGTTTAAGTAATATTAGCAAGCTCAAAGCAAGATCTTTCAAAATAAATACTCCGCTTTTTTTATTTTCATTGGGTTCGCCACTAGAGGACACCAATGTTTAAGTTTCAGAACAAAATTTTATCAACTTACGAAAAGCATTTTGTGAATGACCTATCTTTTGACTGTCTACAGACTGTAATAAAACATTTTATAATTTTGGAGCACATGATTTTGAAACAATTTTACTAACGCCTTCTATAAAAAACTGACAACGAAAAAATTAGTTGGGTTGAATTTTTTATATTTGTCCATCCACCAAGATGTAAGGATCTATATCTATACTATTATATAAAATTGAAGTGAACAGTTTCCGTTACAGATTAACTCCAAAAGTACTGGGCCGGTTTTTAAGAAAAAAGATTTAAAATATAATATTTGTAGTACAGCACCAGTTAGGGGTATTTTCTTATCGAAATATTAATAAAAAGTATATTTAATGAGGGTGTTAAGTTGTTTAGGAAATCATCCTAGCTGCCTCGACTTGCTTATTCGTTTTCTTTTCATACGTTTGTGGAGCATTAATAAAATTAATGTTTCTCTCTACTACTCTCATATCGTCCCCTGCCTGCCAAAACCATGAATGCGACAAAATTCGATTTTGGGTTTATTGCTGTTTCTGATGCAATTTTATATAAGGAACATTGTATCAACATATGAATTAGGAATGTGGATCAGATCTGCTTCAATACTACAGTTCTAAATCAATGAATGTGTTTTTGTTATTTGTTTATCATGAATGAAAGAAATGAATGTGCCATATTCATTTTTCTGGCACAAACATTTAAACAAAATTGGAATTTTTCTACATGCCAAAAGAATGAATGCGTTTTAAAATCAATTAGAAGTGAGGTAGGCCAACTAAATTTAAATGAAAAATCGAGGGACCTAATGCCCACATATTGAAAAGCAAAAGTATCAATAAATAACAGATCATCAACATTCATACATATTACTCGATTGTAAGCATGAAAGCTGTATAAATTGGAATTTCTCTGAATGCCAAAACAATGAATGTGTTGTCAAATCAGTAAGGAGTGAGGTAGGCAAACCAAATTTAAATCATAAATCAAGGGACCTAATGTCCACGTATCTGCGAACCAAAGAATCAGGAAATAAAATATCCTACACAGTCATTCATTACTTGATTCCTCGAAGTATAAATGTTTTATAAATTGGAATATTTTTGCACGCCAAAACAATGAATGTGCTCCAAAGATCCTCTAATAGTGAGGTAGGTAAACTTAATTTTAAACTATTGTTAAGTCACTTAATACTTCCTATTCAGTAAATAACAATTTAAAAAAATTTGACTTTCCTTATATTCAGATGCATTCAAACCTATAAACTCGCTTTCCCAAAAACTATAAAAAAGCACATTCATGGTTTTGGCATTCAGGTGACGATATATGCTCAGTAGGGAAGTCAATCCCGGGATCCCGGATGATTTAAGCCCCTTTAAATCCCGGGATTGCATTTACTGGATCCCGGGATTTTTAAATAAAAATTTTTTATTACAAATATTCATGTAAATGCAAAAATTTTATTTTAAGTTGATGTGAATATAGAATTAGAAAAAGCTTTTATTGCGGCTGAAAAAGATTGTTAAAATGATGAGTGTGAAATACTGGAGCAAAGACTTAACAAAGTTTTAGAAGAATTTGCAACATCGGGAAGTCAGCTTTGTATTTCAAAATTGTCAGATATTCTGACTTAGGAAATATTTTTTTTGTGGTGAAGGAAATCGTGATCGAAACTTACAAATTGCTTACGATTATCGTACAACTAACTATTTCTTCAATTAGAATAGAATCAGAACGGTGCTTCTCAGCAGCGCGTTATATTTGTAATAACATCTGAACAAAACTCTCCCAAGAAAAATAAGACGAGCTGATCAGCTTAATGTATTACTTTCAAAAATCTTGCAGCCGTAACTAATTACCTTGTATGCCCTTATTTGTTTGATTTTTGCATGGTGCGGAAATGTCGGGTCATTTTCGCATAGATTTCTGCAATGTTCGTGGACTGAGGGCGAATTTTTTCTCGGTCTATGTACATTGTACTCTACCGAGGATGCAGATCCACTGGATTTTCACATACCTGGGTATCGCTTACTGCCATTGTTTTCTTTGCATAGGGGCATTGCCCTTTTTATAAGAACAGATGTAGCGCACCAGTGTGAGCGGAGTCTGAACGTGACCGATCTAGAGTTTAGCTCAATGTGGGTTAGGTTCAGGCTTCGCTCTCACTTGCTACATTTCTGTTTTATTTATAGAAGTCCGAATCTAGGAAGGGAGCCCACTTTTAACAAACTGGACTCTTTCTCTGATTCGATTACGCATATTTTGGGGTTGTTTCCTGACAGTGAGATCGTTGTAGCAGGCGATTTCAATGTCCACAACCCGGCTTGGCTACGTCACTCGGGCCCATTGACACCTGTTGGACAATATGTTGAGCTATTTGCTGAATCGAACCAACTGATTCAACTAGTGAAGGAACCCACTTTTTTCCCCCAAAGTGATTTGCAAAGCCATAATATCCTTGACCTTTTTCTGACTTCACATCATGAAAAATATGATGTGAGTGTCAACGCACCTCTTGGTAACTCGGACCATTGTACCATATCCGCTGTTTTTCCATATTCTAACCCCTGCACCTCTACGCCTAAAGCCCCGAAGAGGACTGCATGGTTTTATGGAAAGGCAAATTGGACTGCGTTAAATAATTTTTATCGCAGCTTCAATTGGAAATTATGTTTCGCTGGTAGAAATGTGAATGCCGCGGCTGTCATGGTACAAGAAATTATTCTATTGGGTATGCGGTCTTTCATCCCCGATAAGATGAGAAGCATTAAACCAAAAGACCACTCTAGTTTAATGAGACTTGCAGGATTGCAGTCAGGTCCAAAGAGGAAGCTTTTCAGAATTGGCGCTCTAACAAGAATACTGATACTAAAAGACTTCGCATCGAGGCAAGGAATCGCTGTAATGCAATTTTAAAACGCGAAAAGTTTCTGCACGAAGCTCGCATTCGAGAACAGGTTCTTCTCTGCCCCAAAGGGAGCAAAAATTTTTGGTCATTTGTTAAAAGAGTTAAGAACCAGACATCGTCATCGATTCCAGCTCTTTTAAAAGATGACCAAATCTTCACTGACTCGGCTGATAAAGCGAACCTATTGGCTAGATTGTTTGCACAAAATTCCACTCTCTCGGATAGCAATCAGCCACTGCCCTTTGTTGAGGGTGGATCTTCTGCAATGCAGGAGATATACTTTCGAACGAGAGCAGTTAAAAGGGTCCTTAAAAATCTCAACGTTAACAAAGCCTCTGGTCCTGATGGCATACCGCCAATTGTGCTTAAAATGTGTGCTTCTTCGCTGGCTCGGCCTTTGCGCAACCTTTTCAAAATCTCCTACAGAACAGGAATATTTCCATCTTGTTGGAAGGTGGAAAATGTCCAGCCGGTACCTAAAAAGGGTGATGCCACGAACCCTGCAAACTACCGACCCATTGCGATATGCTCTACGCTTTCCAAAGTTATGGAGAGCGTAATAAACTTCAACGTTGTGAACTATCTGGAGCACAACCAACTGCTCAGTGACCGTCAATATGGTTTCCGTAGGGCTCGCTCTACTGGTGATCTTATGGCGTTCTTAACCGAAGAATGGAATAAATGCGTTCACTTTTTCGGCGAGAGCAGGGTTGTTGCTCTGGATATTTCAAAAGCGTTCGACCGAGTGTGGCATAAAGCGCTCGTGTCAAAACTTGCTGCATATGGTTTTGGTAGTAATTTTGCTCGATGGATCACGTGTTTTCTCAAGGACAGAACGATTCGAGTCGTAGTTGACGGTATTTCGTCCGAGAAGCACGCCATCAACGCAGGAGTACCGCAGGGTTCAGTTCTATCGCCAACCTTGTTTCTGGTTTTTATCAACGACCTTCTGTCGTTGACGCATAACCCAATTCATTCGTTTGCGGACGACAGCAGCATTTGTCATTCATATTCATTCAAAAAACGCCCAAGCTCTATGGAGATTGAGAGAAAAAGGCAAACTATGAATGACACACTCCCTAATGATCTACAAAAAATCTCCGAGTGGGGTCTTGCTAATAGAGTAGAGTTCAATGCAAGCAAGACCCAGTGTTGTCTGTTAACCCACAAGCGGATGGATTGCCCCTTAGCTCACCTCAATATGAATGGTGTGGATCTTGTGGAATCAGCCGCTCTTGACGTTCTGGGCATATCGATCCAATGTGATCTTCGTTGGAATGATCATATTTTCGATGTGTCGAAAGAAGCGGGCAAGTGCCTAGGTTTTCTAAAACGGTGCAAAAAATATTTCACTTCAGCTGATCTTCGCATGATCTACACCTCATATATTAGGCCGAAAATGGAGTACAATTCGCACATTTGGGCAGGGGCTTCAAGATCTTATTTGGAGCTTCTGGACCGAATTCAACGTCGTGCGATATATTTGATAGGAGAAAGTATTTCATCCTCTCTCAACTCTCTTGAGCATCGACGTAATGTAGGTTGCCTAAGCCTTCTGTATAGGTATTACCATGGGAAGTGTTCAAGGGAGATACATGGCCTGACGCCACCAGCTCGTGTGTTTCCCAGGTCCACTCGGGCAGCTGTCCAAGCCCACCCCTTTACCATTGCATCGATGCCTAATAGAACCTCGCATTACCGCGGTAATTCGTTCTTTAGTCGCGCGGTTAAGTTGTGGAATAGTCTCCCTGCGAGCGTGTTTCCCGGCAGTTTTGAGCTGTGCAAATTCAAAACAAATCTTCACCGACACTACTCCATCTATCCACCCTCCAACTATCACCCATCTTCCGAATCAACACAATACTTACGCATTCATAGGGGGCATCCCCTGAGCGTTGGTTCAGTCTAAAAAAAAAAAAAAAAAAAAAATAATTAAAACAAAAAATTTTATTTTGAACAGTCTTCTCCAACATTAGTTTGCCTTAAACACAAAAGAACAATAATAACATCTTAAACTGTTCTGTATTTTATTTATCTATTTTTTTTGTTCTTAAAATTAATGCAATTTGCTAGTCAATAATATTATATGAGTTTATTTGTGTTTATTACCAATAAGGGTCTTCACAATTGTGTGGTATCGTGGCATTGGGTTTTTTGGCCATAGTTGAAAACCACAATTATGAGCACCCTCTTAATAGAATTTTCTCTTTATTTTCTTTCTTCTTCTTTTGAAACCTCTAAATTTATAATATCTGATTTAGTATTTTTTAGCTTTTATTTGCTTTTATATAAATTCGAATTAAACAAATTATGTTACTCTAGGCAAGTTAATTCATGTTAATTTATAAGCTAAATTGTTATTGTATAAAAATATATATATATTTTTTTTTATTTCTTTTATTTTATTAAAGATCAAAGAACCCAGGCATGTGCCTTATAGAAACAAGGTTTGGTCTTTGACCTGAAAGGAAAGGGATAGATTATTTAGAGGAATTGATAGGAACCATACGTGAATTATTGATTAGGCGAAACAACCGTCAAAGACAATTGGAATTGCTTCTAACCGAGGCTAGTGTTATGCCTTAACCTCGGCAAGCATTTCCAGCCCTTAATTGTTCCTGTCCTTTAATTCCACAGTTTCCACAATTTAGTTGAGAATTTTTAGTTTTCCAAAATTCTTAAGTGTAGGAAAGAATAAAGAAAGTGAAAAGAACAATGCCCGAACCCGGATTCGAACCAGGGACCTCTGGGTTGATAGTTTAGCGCACTCTCCACTAGACTACTAAGGCCGGCAAATTGAATGTATTTATGTTGTACTTCAAAAGACCTCAGTTCTTATTGTATAGCATAATAGAAGTCTATATTGTTTATATTCTTCAGTCTATATTGTATAATAGAAATTCGGTAGTAATAATAAACTAAAATAAACCTCCCACTATAGTTTTTTATTGCTATGCAAATAAATTAACTATCCAATTTTATACATTTTATTAATATATGGCATAAAAAAGTTTAACTTGCTTATTGAGCTAATTCCATCTTTGCGATTAGAAAATAACTGGCAACCGATCAGTTGTTTATGGAACTTTAAAAACCAGATTCGTTAAACATATCATTGGGCTTATTAAAATTATCACACTTTTGGTTTTTAGAGATTTCACGTAAAACAAGAAAAAATATAAAAACTGCTCGGTAAAGAGTGGTATCAATACCACGTGGTTTTTAACTACACTGAAAACAACGCTTAATGTGTTTTGTTTTGTTTTTGTTACATTATAAATGAATTAATTTACATTTTTTAGTTTCAAGTAGTAAATAATAACAAAAATTGTGTTAAAAACGTTTTGAATTATTTACTTCTTAAAATTTTCAATCCCGAACTAATCCCAGGATTCCGGGATTCAGATTTTCAATCCTGATAATCCCGAGATTGAGAAAAGCTTCCGGGATTAGACTCCCTAATGCTCAGCTATCACAGCGAAACATGAAAATAGTTTCCAGTGTTCCGTTTTGGCAATTTATAGCCATAAGTGGCGATATTTTTCGCGTTCAGTTTTTGGCTATTTGGCGATTTTATTTTTCATTTGGCTATTTTTTATTCGGCTATAGTTTTTTATTTCGACGAAAATTCATTTTTTATTTTACCTAAATAATTTAAAATTTGATTCCGAGGTGAATTTCTCTTCATGTAAACTCGACCTACCAGTGATGCAAATCGTGCAACACATGGCAAGAATATACAATAACTTTACATGTAGCAACTCAAATCATGTGTCACTATAGACTATGCAACAGTAGGGGTATTCACGATTCAGTGCACTTGTCAGTGCAGTTGAGGACTTAAGCACTTGTGTTCTTTACAAAAACAAAATACACGTACGTAAAAAACCTGCACAAGTGCTTTTCTACTGAAGCCTCCAAGTTGAAGACTTGAGGACTTGAGCAGTTTTGCACTTGTGCGCATTGAACATTTTGACAGCTTTGAAAAAAGTGATAGAAGTGTGTTCACCAAAACCTAACTGCACAAGTCCTCAACTGCACAGGCAAGTGCACTGAATCGTGAATACCCCTAATTTAGATGGCCAAAAATACACTGCAGTGATCAGTCTGCGTGAGCAGTCAGTTATTCAAAAACACACTGCACTGAACAGTTTGAGTGAAACCACCCCTAAATACCCTCCAGGAAAAATCGGAAGGCTTAAAAGTGATAAAGAAACATTCCCCACCGTATCTTTTGAAAGCTTAAGAGGAGTTTTGTATTTATATTGTCTCAAACCGTATCTTTTGGAAGCTTAAATGCAGTTTTGTATTTATATTGTTTCCAAACCGCTTCTTTAGGAATGCATTAGGAAACTTTTATTTATTGTCAAGCAATGACAATAGAAAATATTAATATCATTGTTTTCTAGCCGCTTAGTGTAGAATTCGATAGTCTAGTGGTAGCGCGCTTGACTGTCACTCAGGGTTCCCGGGTTCGAATCCTGGCCGGGCATTTTCGTAACAAGGGAGAGGATTGGACTGCTTGTAATTCGCTTTTTAAGACAGCGGAGAAGAATGTTTCCAAATTCATTTTTAACACAGCTGAGAGGAATGTTTCCCTCTAATGACATGCTATGTATAAAAAGCAATGGAGTGTGCAACAAAGGGGAATGCTTCCTACATTCCATGGAATGTTTCCTGGTAACATCCGCAAATGCTCACATTTCCTGGAGGGTAAAAGATGACGATTTCGCTTATGTGTGCGTGTCAGTCCGATAACTTTGATCATGAAAAGTAAATTGTGAGTAATTTGTTGAAAAAAAGTATAGTTAAGAATCAGCATGCAAAAGTAAGAATCTATTTGCAACTACACGGTTAGAAATCTTGTACTAAAATTGCAACTTTTCTGTACTACATATAAGTGCACACCAGCTTTGGTTTTAAATCCAGTACTTGCAAAATACTTAAAAATGGTTTTAATACAGCTTTGGTTTAAAATTTAGTACAGGCGTGGATTAAAATATTACAAAAAAAGAAAAAGAACCGTGAGATTCGAACCCACGACATCCAGTTTGTAAGTTCTCTAGTCTAACCACTGGGCTATTACGCTATGCGTAATAAAGAAGCAATAAGCAATAAGAAGCAATAAGCAAACATATTACCCGAATCGACAAAGTTGAGTCTCAGCGTTGCCAGGCTAACTTTTTACGGGTCCAAATGAAAATTTAATATCAAAATGTACTAGAATTTAGTCTAAATTGTATTAAAAAAAAGTAACACAGAATGGTTCTCAATTTGAAACCAGAAAGCTAAAAAGAACGCTGTAATATTTCTTTTGTATTTTAATTAAAACCAAAAAGTTTAAAAGGAAGCTATAATATTTCTTTAGTTTAAATTTTAGTGCAGTAGAGTTTTTAATATGAGTTAGTATTTGAAAATTTTAAATTTTAAACGGCATGGTTGGTACAAATAGGTATGTAATTTGTTTTGTTTTTTTTATAATACTATGAATAAATATTTTGGTAATTTTTTTTACATTGTGTCTATTTTTATTTTGCGTTCCGGTTACAAAAAAAAATTTGCTCCAGCAATACTGGCTGTATTGGGCTGCTGGTTGAATGTAAGCATCAAATAAAATGCATGATTTTCTAATAATAAAAAAATACATTTTTCGAAAACCTAAGCAAGCTATGACAATCTAAATTGTCACAGGAATCGAATAAAAAAAGAATTATCGAAAGTGGTTCAGCGATTACCGAGCTTATTCTGGATCAAATTTCATGAGTCACTTTTACATAATGGTATAGAAGATTATCTTGTTAATCAAACACATCTAAAAATAAATAAAAAAAAATAAAAAAAAACATCTTATTATAATTTAAAAATTATATGAGTAAATTTGCGAGAGAGTAAATGTTTCGACAAAAATATGAATTTACGGGTTCAAAACAGTGTTGCGCTGTGGAATTATTAATAACATTTATTTTAGGCATGAAAATAGTACAATTTTAGTAGAAAACATATGAAGGTAGTTACGACACCTGCCCCTTATCGACAGCAATACGTAAGTTGTTGACAAGTTTATTAATATTATGTGTTAAAGCATTGAACAAAACAAAAAGTGTTAATAAAAATGAATTTGAAGTTTGTTGAAATACATCAGCGATGATACGTTTTTAGATAAAGTACTAAAAGTTGCAAAAAGTTTACTGGTGTTCAGGGATCATATGAAAGGAGGATCATTTCAAACGAAAAAAGAGTGTAAGAATTGAAGTGACCACTGATCATATCGAGCCATAACCGCAAAAAAGTGTAACCAACACGAAATCCGAAATAAGCTTTTTAATGACAAACGATAGTACTATAGCAAATCTTAAGTTCTTAAGTTATACCCATCACAAAAATCAAGTTTACATGTAATGCTTATGCAGACAAAACTAGAAAATTGCTTCTCCTGTAAAATTTTGTATTTGTTGGTTACACTTTTTCTGCGGTTATGGCTCGATATGACTGCGTGTATAACAACGGCCTTATAGCCCAAACAGAATAGGCATAGCCAACACGTAGCGAGCTGTCGAAAACGTAGCCAACGAAATGCTGTGCACAGAATAAAATTTGTGTTTTTACAATATTTGCTTACAATATTTTGTTATATTTAACTAAATTAATAGATACAGCCTTTTGCATACAATAATTTGTTTGTTTTTTTACTAATTTGGACTAAAGTTTTAGTCAATTTTAAGTTTTCTAATTTGAACTATGTATTTTGACATTTCGCTACCGTTGGCTGCGGCAAAAGTTAAAAGTTCGTCAACATTTTTGTGTCGGCTGCATTCGCTACGTGTTGGTTGGTTGCCAGGCGAACTAATTATCAGAAATTATACTTCTATGGTAGAGCTAGACCAAATAAAGAGTCTTCAATTAATGTCAACTCTTATATATATCACGCAAACGCAAATTTTGTCCGGCGTAAGGTTTTTTAAGTACAAGTCCAATCTTAATAAATTCAGTATGGTTTGGTAGGTTCAGACCAGTAGATATGCAAACTGAACTTTTTATCTCTTAAAAATTTATATTTTTTAAGTAATAGCGAGTTAAAGTTTGCTTATAATTGTTGTTGTTATGTTGCTTTTTCTCTTCTTAATTTCAGCATATGCCTAAAAATATGTGATGTATTTAGCGCCAACTATCGGCTAATAGCTATGAAACTGTTATACTGATGAATAATCTTTTATAATTTCACAGCTAAAACTATGAATTGAAATATTCAATATCAAAGTGATACTGGAATGATTTCTTACAATTGAAAAAAAGTTTCTAAACTGTTGGTCGGAAAATTTTTTTAATTTTACAAATATACACAAAAATTTAATAAGAAATACCGCGTACATTGCAAAAAGGCCAAAATTAATTTCATTTCAATTTTGATCAGTTGAAAATCTATTCAATAGCTTAAAATAAAATCTAGGTATGTCTGATTTTGGCATTTTAACGCCACACGGGCTTACTAGTTAATTAAATAGTCTAAGATAATTGATCAATTTCGGTCAAGGTCATAAATAATTGAACATCCAATCGTGCCGATAGCAAGCCTTCAGTATATCACGGGCTTCTAGCGAAGCAAAATCTCGTTGCAATTCTATGGTGTACTGGAAAAATAATAAGCAGCTAGAACAGACACACAATCCCTGTGTAGAGTTTTAGGCTTGATCAAAAATATAAGGGTCCGCCATCTAACGTTTTTTTTCAACTAAAGCTTATTTCGTGAATGGTAACACTTACTGCATTATTCTGTATCACGAAAAAGCACACCAACGATGAGAAAGACACGAGAAGCAATTCTTTCTTCCATACAAAATTGTATTGCGTCTCGTGTCTTTCTCATCGTTGGTGTGCTTGTTCGTGATACAGAATAATGCACTTAGCTCATGTCTGATTTGACAGATAATTAGTTTATCCTTCCGCTGAACGAATATGGTTGAGTATACGCTTGAACGATGCTGGGAAATATTGCGACATTACTTTGAAAATCATGGTAATGTTGCAGAATGTGTGCGAAAATTGCGTACGGATTTTGGAAGAAGAGAAGCACCGTCAGCTCCGTATGTTTGTTATCTTGTAAAAAAGTGAAAGAAACTGGCATCCTCATCGATAAACCAAAGCGTGAAAAGCTAAAAGCAGTGCGTACACCCGAGAATATTGCTGCTGTGGCAGAAAGTGTGCGTGAAGCGCCATCAACATCAATTCACCGTCGTTCTCAACAATTGCAAAAATTTTGCATAAAGACCTTGGTATGACGCCATAAAAAGTCCAATTGTTTCAGGAGTTGAAGCCAACTGACCATTCAATGCGTTTTCGCTTCGCTAAGTGAGCCTGCGATCGACTTACAGAAGATGCCGATTTTGCCAAAAAAATCATCTTTTAAGAAGAAGCTCATTTTGATATTGGCGGGTATGTAAACAAACAAAATTGTCACATTTGGGGCACAGAAAACCCGCACGCATACATTGAAAAGCCGCTGCACCCAAAACGAGTCACTGTTTGGTGCAGATTTTGGTCCAGAGGCATAATTTGGCCATTTTTCTTCGAAAATGAGCAAGGAGTCGCCGTTACAGTCAATGGCGATCGTTATCGGGCCATGTTCACTCGAATTTTTGTTCACAAAAATTGAAGAGGAGGATATTGGCAACATTTGGCTTCAACAGGACGGCGCTACGTGCCACACAGCCAAAGCTACACTCTATGTTTGGCGCCCTGTTTTTGAAGATCGCATTATCAGCCACATAGCTGATGTCGTTTGGTCACCTCGGAGCTGCAATTTGACACCGTTGGACTATTATTTGTGGGGTGCCCTCAAAGATAAGTGTTACGCCGGCAAGCCAGAGAAAATTGACGCTTTAAAGAACAATAATTGTGAAGCCATTGGTGAAATACAGCTGCACACAATCGATAATGTGGTTAAAAATTGGACCGATCGTGTAGGCTACTGCATGGCCAGCCGAGGCAGCCATTTGAATGAAATAATTTTTCATTATTAACCGGAATAAAGAATTTTCAAAAGAAAAAAATTATTTGGCGGACCCTTTACTTACTGCTTTATCACCGTAAAGCAAAATAAATGAGAAAATAAATTCTGGCGATCTCAACAAAAGAATTTGTTCGAACAGGTGTCAAATCATATAAGACTAAAACAGTGGGTTGGTCACAGTTTTATCACTCAAGACTACTGAAGAGTGGAGTTTAGCATCTTCCGAAACAGTTCTGTTTAGTCTGATGTGTGATTGACTCTATATGCAGAATTGTTGTTGCTTTCTTAAAAATTGCTTAATATTAATAGCTCACAATTAAAATCATGTTCAAATATATATAATTTCTTCAGAAACAAAAAAAAATTAATACTTTTCCAAAATATTTATTTCTATTATTAATAATGACACTGACATTGATATTGATATTGACATTGTTATGAAACACACCATTGAATAACATTTAATTTTAATCAACATAAAAACGAAAAACTTGATAAAAATACTAGATTACTGTATAAAAATGAATTTTAAGTCAACACTTGCGATATTATCGAAATTGTGTATTTTTTATGAGAATTCTCTTAAATAAGCCCCTTCGTTATTAATACATTTGTGTGATTTAATTTTAATAAATTTTACTTTCAGCTGGTTCCCCCCTTTTCTATAGTCCTGCACCACGTGGCACATGTTCGAGCTGTTGTGCTGTACGTGAGCGAGAGGACATCGCGTTTTTACTCTACACAAGGTATGAAATAAAAACAAAAATTAAAAGTATCTAAAAAAAAGAGGTAAATAAAATAAAACAATTTCATTATGATTTTAATCTCATTTAGCTAAACATAAAAAAATTTTGTCATTTGCTTAGGAAAAATCCCAGCGAACCATACAATCTCTATCTTGGAGATGATCGTGGTCTATCCAAGAGCAACTTTCAGCTTAGCATACCGCTTGCCATCTACCTGCATGGTTTCTCTGAGTCAGCCACAGCTGACAATCAAAGCAGCCAACAGATTAAAGATTGTAAGCAAAGCTGCGAAAACGGGGAGCAGATGAAAAATTTAACAGCTTTCTTTTGCACTAACCCACTTAAGATTTTAATATGTGTCTCTCTCTCTCTCTCACTCTCTCTATCACACGTTGCAGCCTTTTTACGTGCCGGAAATTATAACGTGATCCTTGTCGATTGGAGTCCCATTACTGCTGCTCCCTGGTATTCCAATGCTGTGGACAATCTGCCAGTGGCTGCTCGTTATATTGCACGATTTCTACGTTATCTTATCGGAAGTGGCTACGCGACGAAGCAGATTCATTTGATTGGATTCAGTCTGGGTGCGGAAGTTGCTGGATTTGTTGGCAAGCAGTTGCAAGAATGGGGTGTCGTATTGCCACGCATTACAGGTAGCTAAGAGTGTTTGTGTGATTTGGGGTGTTGATAAGTGTGTGTATGTGTGTGTGTGTGTGCGAGTTACTGATTGATGGCGATTGCTTGCGGAAATGAGTTTTGAAAATTGTGTCGTCAAAGAGGATTTATTTCAATTTATTTTTATAAAACAGCTTGCTTTAAGTCTTGCAATGGAATTAATTTTCAATTTTAGTGACTTTAAACTTTTAAAAAGCCTAAGAAAAATAAGTCAATTATTTAAAATCACCACACAAAAAATCTTACTTTTAAGAAATCTTTCTTGTTTTAAATCAAAGTCTTTTAAGAGCATACATTTTTTGAAGGGTATTTCAACATACATTGCATTGAATTTGTTTTAAAAAATCTTCGCTTGGCGGCACTTACATGCAACAACAAACAAGTAAATAAATCTGAAAGTGTTGTGTAACGATATTTTATGATAGTATATTTGCATTTGAATAAAGTTTGTTTGCAATGATATCAGACGGTGTGAACATTTTCACATTTGACCATAAAGTGATTCAAGAGTTTTTTAAAAAAAATCACTGTTGAATATTTGTTTATCAATGAGCTAAGATGGCAGCTGCGTGCAAATAGACAGAATAATGGTTGATGTTGCAATAAAAAAAATATTCTTGGCTTGCATTAAGAATTGTTCAGCTGCTTGGTTGTAAATGTACAAAGAAGCTGTAATTTTTTTATAATAATCACGCATTAAGAATGAAAGATTTTTTGCTTTTTTTTCTCTGGATTGAATGAGTTTTTTAATAATTTTTGTATATCGTGCGAAATTTTTTATATATCCTTTATTGTGAAATTGCTTTTATGCTTCACTCAAAAAAAAAAAGCCATATTACTTACAATGCGGTCATATTAATCGCAACTATTTTCATAACAAAAATCCGGAAATGCATTAGGTAATAAAACCAAGTGATGGAAGAAGAGCTTTTTACGGCCTTTAATATCTGAAATTTAAATTTTTAAAACTATTACAACAGCCAATATATTTATGAAAAACATGATTTTAGGCGGTTTTTGCAAAAAGTTTTAACTCACTGATGGTTTTCGTTAGTCAAAATAATTTAGGAACCGTTATAAAGTAGATCACGACTCATTTTAAGAGCGGTACAAATGTAATTCGCCCCCCACACAAGTCGTGGCAACTTAATGCATACATGGTTGATTCTGATATTACGGCCTAATTTTGACCTCAGGTTTGGCATTGAAGTTGTTTGCAGAATATAGTATTTTAAAAAAGTAGCTTTAATCATTTTAAGAACAACAACTGAATTATCGAAGGTACACTAGAGCTGTCCTAACAAACTTTTTTTCGAATTTAAATTCATACTGCTCGGAAAAACGTGACATTGGGCGGCAAACCGAAGCTCCAGAATTTACACGGTGATCGCCTAATGCCTAACCCTGCCTAGTTGGGCTCAAAATTGAGAATGAAGGAAAATAGGACAAAATTTCACTATTTTTAAGGTTTTGGCGATTTTTTTGGCACTAGGCATCAATTTAGTATAAAAAAATATTTTAATTGTAAAGTACACATAAATTACCTTTCAAAAAACCATTATAAGTTTAAAGTCGGTTGAGATTTATGGTTTCTTTAAAATATTCAAATTTACTATGACAGCAGAAACAAGCAAAAACTACTAAAATCCATTTTTGTTATTTATTTATTCAGAATGAAATACAAAAAGAATTGCAAGAAAACTTTAATAAACATATATTCCTCTTATAGAATATCATCTCATTGAGTCCCACTTTTAATTCAAAAGATCAGATTTTTTGTGTGTTGGCCAATTGTCTTTATAATATTCTCTAACCTGCAACAAATACTGTCTCTCTTCTTCGTCTTGGGTCAGCGTACGATTGTACTCGGTAATCAATTTAACCGCTCTTTCAGCGGGATCGTTAACGACATGAATACTTTCGCAAATTAGAATTCCTTTGGCAAAGTCTTCACGATCACTCCATGTTGACGGGTCGCATTTTAAAAAATCCATTTTTATTTCCAAGCGATGAAATAATCCTTTGCTGTTAGTAGTAATGAAATCACTTAAATCTCTTCTAGCGAACGATTTAAATTCTTCAATAGAAACAACATCTCTTGTGCGACAATCTGTGTAATCTTCGTCGTCAAGATGCAATGCTGTCAGCATTTTCTTCTTTGTTTCCAATGGCACTTGTTGATCAAAAAATGCAAACGCTGCCGGCTCTTCTGATAAAAATGACATATGTCTTCGGAATTTGTCAACCAAAGCAGCGGAAACTTTTGGAACTGGGTAATTAACTATTTGTTTGATGAGAGTTAAGTCTTGAAATGGGGCTTCGATCGCTTTGTCACATCGAAACCAGTATTTTATATAAATGCGAACCAAAAAGATGCATATTTCACGTCAGCCATCCAGTTCTTTTTTTGCCATTTGGAACTGATTCCGAAACAGGAACATTTTAAATGAGTAAATGGCCTTTGCCATAAAGCGAGCATGAGAAATTGCTCCAGGAGTACGAAGTTTATAAACACCACTGCCTAGAAAAAGAATTGCCAGTTCCAAGAGCTCCTTGTAGTCACCACGCGGTTGCCTATCCTGTAGATGTAAACGGCAGAAAGCTATCAGCTCTTCACATTCTTCAAAACTTATACTTTTCTTAGTTATTTCATCGCTCATTCCAGACTCATACTTGGTAATATCTATATTTTTCCATTGTTTGCCAAAACGATCAAACGCCGTTACCTCAGGTGCAGATGATATAGCGAAAAAGGCTTCAAAAATCGCACGAAGCATAAGTTCGCTAACATGTCTTCGGCATGGAAACTTCAGCAACGAGTGACCAAGAAATTCTTCTAGGAGGATTACTGCTCCATTTAAGCGGCCAGTGTTAGAAGAGGTTGTGTCAAAACAAACCATTGCAGTTAGATCTGCAATTTTCCAGTTGTTCAAAAGCTTGAACACGGCCTCTGCTATTGATTCTCCAGATCCATCTTTAATTATCGGTATTCCCAATAGTTTATCATTCCTATCGGAAGTGAGTACAACAGCCAATCTGTCATGTTTTCCTCTACCAGTTAATTCTGGTAAAAGTTTGGAATCCCAATGTATGACGAATGTTCGAGGTATCTATGTTATTAAAGTTAAATTTAAAACAATATACAACTGATACTACTATCTTCTATATCTATACTACATTATATTACTTGTAAATTAATTGACTAAAAATTAAGTTTTTATTACTTCGTAGTTATCCAACATATCTTTTGCTTGTCTGGCACGAAAACTTGTCCGCATACGATGAACGGATGTGCGATTTAGAACAAGTTTGCTTACATCGTGTCCCAATGCAGCCGCCGTTGCACTAATAAATCGAATCGCCCCTGGAGTTGACATATTTTCGAAATCCATACATGCGAGCATTCTATCATCAATAAAATGATGTTTTCCACGCATTCTTTGTTCTGTATTTTCTAATTTGGGGGCGTTGGCGAGTGCGTAATCGTCATTATTTCCACTACACTCCATTGCCTCTTCGATAAAATAATTTTCTTCGCTATGGTCAAAGTCAAAATTTTCAGTGAAATGAGATGCAGATGATCGCTCTGTGAATGACAAAATTTATAATTGGAACTAAAATATGAACACAAAATCTTGAGCAGCTATTACTATCATTGTAATTCACTGCATTGAGTAATACCTGCTTCTTGCGTCAATCGCTTTTCTTTCCGATGTTCTTCACTAGCCATTCGCTTCATTTTGCGTTGCTCTTTTAATGTGAGATTCATATCAATGCCAATCATACTCCCAACAAGTCCTGGCTCACGTTGCTTAAGAAGAAACTGCCTGTCTTCCTCGACTGTAATAAGTGTAAGTGCATCTAGATGAGCTACATCGAAAAGCGTTTCCAAATCGTCCTCGAAATTTTTCACTTTTTGTTGACATGTCCTATACTTAGATTTACTATTTTTTTGCACATTTCTCAAGTCACCGTACAATTTCTTTAGTTTCTTGAAACAATTGTCTTCACTTAAAGTGGGTAGTCGAGCCTTATTCCAAAACTGAAGTACTTCATCAATTACCAAACGAGCACTTTCATTTACTTGCAATTTATTATTGCGGATATGATAGTATAACGTTTGCAGCACTTTCCGTTTCGATGGCAGCTTCGATCCTAATATGTGTTCTTCACAATTCCCCACTAAAAACAAAAAAAAAAAACTGAAGATCGAAGATTAATTTTTGCCTGTTTTGAAGTTGAAGCCATTCCAATTTGATTTTTTTGCTTAGATTATTTATTGCACGTATAATTTGTCGGCTGTCAAGTACTGTCATAGAATTAACCCAGCAAACTAAACGAATCGTTCTAATATTTAAATGTAATCAAAAGAGCGAGCATTTCTCTTGTTAACGATAATCATTTGCGATTAACCAATGATAGCCGTCTATAACTTCAGTAATTAATGGAAATAATATTAGAATTGACTTCAAATGGCGTTAACGATATTCATTACAAGTAAAGTTAATTTAATTGAGATCTCCGTCAAATTCAACTGGCTAGTGGTTTTTAAAATCTCAACCGATTTTGAACATCTTATGCTTGTTTGAAAGGTAATTGTGTGTAATTTACGATAAAATTATGTAAAAAGGCTAATTTGATGTCTTGTGCCCTAAAAATAACATAAAACTTAAAAATAGGAGAATTTTGGCCTACTTTCCCACTATCTAAACTTTGAGTGCAACTAGGCAGGGTAAGGCATTACGCCATCAGTATGTAAATTCTGGAGACTTGGTCTGACGTCAAGTGTCACGTTTTTCCGAGCAGTATGAATAAAAATTCGAAAAAAATTTCGGCTCCATACAACTGGAGGACAGCTCTAAGGTACACATCTATTTCTTGTTTTTTTTTTTTACCAGAATTATACGAAATTTTATATACGTATAATAATTTTATTTTCTTAAGTACGGTGTCCTTCATCTTCTAATTTGTTCTTGAATTTTTTTCCAGGCCTTTTTCTTTTCGCACGCTTTTCTCGCTATGAAACGTGATTCTGCTGTGCATATTTTTAGCAGGGGAATGACGAATATCTACAAAAGTCTCCAAAATAACAATTTTAGTACTTACCTTTAAAAATGAGGCATGAATTAGAAAATGAGCATGAATAAGAAATTAACATTAAAAATATACTTAAAAGAAACATAGAGAATTATAAAAAAGTATAGAATTAATTTTTTTTAAACATCACCTGGGAATGACCAATGAAAATTTGACCGCTTAGTATGAATAACAAAAATCGACTGACCATATTTCAATAATATTGTTGATGAAAAATCTGCAACATGAATACGCACGCAGTAGGCATAATGTTCTCTCAACATATGAATTGTTGCAATCAGAAGTGCTTTGATATTTTGAATTTTAACGAATATAAGATTTTACAGAGGAATGATGTGTAACTTCAGGAACAATAAATAATTATCCATATAAGTATGAATTGATAAAAAATAAACATTAATAGAAAAAAGAAATCATTTAATATTACTATATCTGTATACTATATCTGTTACAAACTAAGAACGATTAAAGTGAACGTAGTGCTAGTGACAGCCAGGGTTATGATGTTTGAACACTTTGGTAGGCAACTTTTTTTAGATTAGGTAAGTGATTGGAAAGAACCTAAAGGCAAATAAATAATAGCTGCGTTCCTTTCGCCTCAATATAATCGCGATAGAAAACTTACTCAAAGGCCCTACTGTTGCAGTCAAAATTCAATTCAAACAAACAATCATGATGCAATAACTATTAGGAGTCATGAGAATGTGTGTCGTTCACAACTGTTGTGAGCTATTATGGTAGCGATACCTTAGTGAACGATGTTTATTTTGTTTTCTTTTGTTTAACATTCGATGGTCGCAGCTCGTGAGAAAATAGGTAGCTGTCAAGACTACCTAATAGTGATTGTATCATGCAAACAATCTTATACATATTACGCAAACGCAAATCTTATCCGGCGCAAGGCTTTTTAATTACAAGTCCAATCTTAATAAATTTAGTATGGTTTGGTAGACTTAGATTTAGAAAAAAATGTATATTTTTTAAGTAAAAGCGAGTTAAAGTTTACATATTATTGTTGTTGTTATGTTGCTTTTTCTCTTCCTAATTTCAGCATATGCCTTAAAATATGTGAGGAATTTATTTAGAGCCACCGATCGGCTAATAGCTATGAAACTGTTATACTGACGAATAATCTTTTGTAGTTTCACAGCTAAAACTATAAATTGATATATTCAATATCAAAGTGATACTGGAATGATTTCTTACAGTTAAAAAAATATTTATAAGTTGTTGGTCAGAAATTTTTTTGATTTTTAAAAATTTACACAAACATTTAATTAGAAATTGGAAACTGGTAATGAAAATATTTTGTTCAAGAATTTTCAACAGAAAATCAAGAAATATTCTTACTCATGTATATTTAAAATAAATTTGGGTATGAAATTAAATATGCTATTATTATATCGTCGTTGCACGTGCAATACCGCAAAAAATTAATTTGCGGTATTTGCAAAAATTCAGAAAATTAATTTCACTTAAATTTTGATCATTCCTGATTGATTCATTCATTTAAACTTTCCATTAAATTCTTATTTGAGAACAAAACAAATATCTAATTTTAATTAATGTTTAGTTCAGTTGAAAATCTTTTCAATAGCTTATAATAAAATCAGTTTTTCTGCACTCCTGAAGAATTTTACTCTCACCGACTGTGTGCATTAGCAAGTGGCGTATTGCGGTATTGCACACGCAACGGCAATATATTATTTTAATTATAACCTGCATAGTAATGCCTAGGCGAGCACGACCAAATGTAAGTGGGAGGACAAGACGTAGTACACATCGTTTTCAGATGCTAGAATTGCCAGCTTGAAGTAGACGTAAAACAATTACATATAAGTTAGCTCTCAGAAATGCACGACCAGAACGTATTGATGTTGGACAACTCAGGAAAAAATGTATTTATTAAAAAAAAGCGAGCTCTACTCATGTTATCACAAAGGTAGTCCTGGCCCAACCCATTTTGCACAAATCTAAATGCATTATACGTAAGCAGCCACTCGAATCTTTGTAGGAAAATCGATTTGTAGGAAAATCGAGAATGTGACATTTCGATCATGCGTAAGCTATCAGAAAACCTTACAGCTCAAAATTCTTTTGCGCAAATTTTTCGAAACGTTACAACTTGCATCTGAGATCAACTTGAGAAGTCGCAACACAAAAATGTTAGGATGGTAATTTTCGCTGATAGGTCATGTACATTTCGCTGATCAACGTTATTTTATTTTGCCGTTTCATTTGTAGCTGACGTTTAATTTTTAGGAAATGATGTTGCAACAACTCTTAGAGCAGGTGACGGATGTCCAGTTGGGGAGTGCGACCTAATTATATATCCTGTTGATAAAGGCCTTCGAAGTTTACCAGCTTGCCAGAATTCAAGTGTTGATCCCATGGCATATACTTTTATATTTCCGCTTGGTGATGAAGGTTGCTATCGTTATATGGTTCATGATGGAGATCACGCAACAGCAGTGAGAAACAATTTAACTCAACTACAATATACATCATATCGTTTAGCACTACGGGAAGAATTCAAAAGCTTTTCTTGGCCTGAGTTGTTGATATGAATAACAGCAGCTTCTTCGAGCCGAGCAGTATTTAAACCTTAATGATGATGTTAAATCTAAAGCTCAAAACTGAGGACTTGTCGGTAAACAGTTCATCTTTCCAAAAACATTCTAAGGCAGCTATAGACATTTACATTTCAACTATTTAAACGCGATGAGTATTGTTCGTACAATTGGAAAGCCTAATTTATTCTTCACTTTTATTTGCAATCCCAATTGGGTGCATATCAAAGCAAACTTGAACCCAAGTGAACAGCCATGGTTTAGCCCTGATCTAATTTCTTGAGTTTTTCACATTAAGTTATTGTCTCTTGGATTATATAAATAAAAAACCTGTTTTAGAAAAATTAAACTAATTTTTTTTTTAAGAAAGTAGTAGGCAGCGCATCCTAACTAACAATGTTGGTTTTACAACTTCTTATATAGCTTTCACAGAAATATGTTAAAAAAAAGTAATACTGTCCTAACGAACACCAAAAAATAAAACTAGGTATGCTTAATTTTGGCGTTTTAATGCCTCACGGGCTTGCAAATGAAGTGAAAGCTCATAAAAATACACAGGTGCGGCACCTGTGCTTAAAACTTTTTAAAGGCCATATCACAATTTTATATTATATTAGCAAAAATAATCCTATTTGTTATAGGATTAATATTTTGGTTTTGGCCTTGCAAGTAAAAAAAAAAAAAAAAATAATCTGGATTATTTTGAAGCGAATGGAACGCATCTAATATAGTAGAATTTATTTTATTTTTCCCAAATTAAGTACACAAAAACAGAAAATTAGCCGGTTATCTCAGAATCAACCATATATGCCATAACATTTTCATTTAGCATTTATACAAAGGCGTAGCAAATCTAACTGATTTCTATTTTTAATTGTGATTGCAAAAGGTGCTAATATATTTTGCATTTGCTATTTATAATTGCTTTATTTAACTATTTTAACCTGGTTGTGAATAGCATTGAACAATTTTAAAATCTCAAATTCATTCAGAATTCTCACTAAAAATTGCAGCCCTTAAATAAATTGCAAAATGAATCTTTGTGACCTTCGTCAGTTTCAGTGATATGTTTATATAAAACTATTGAAAGGTCAAATTAAAGGGTTAAACCGAATAAGTTTGCACATGCATAAGAATTTAGATCAAAGAACAATTTCATCAAGCCATGTTTGTATGTGTGTACGTTTATTTGTTTGAACTGGCGTGGCTGAAACTTTAGCTTCCACTCTATTAACTGACAAAACTTTAGCTGAACATTCATCGTCATCGTCCTTTCTATTTAATTTTTTTATTTTGTGTACATCCCACAGGACTTGACCCCGCATTGCCGTTGTTCGAACCCGACAGTTCAAATCACCGCTTGGGACCAGAAGATGCACGCTTTGTGGACATCATTCACACCGATGGCGGCATACTTGGCAATCCAGAAGCGATGGGTCATGCCGACTTTTATCCAAACGGCGGACGTCCGCTGCAGCCGGGTTGTGCACGACAGGAAATTGCTAACAATCGTTGGATCGGCATACTGAGTGAGTGGTGCAATTTGGTCCCTGATGTAGATAACGATGTTGCTGAAGATAAGGGCAGGGCCAATGACGATGATGATGATGATGATGATGATGAGAGAGATGAAAATAAGCTTGTGAGCTGTGCCAACTGCTTCATTGCCTGGAGTGGAATCTAGCGCATTAAATGAATTTAAATGCTGTTCTATTTATTTTTAATTTCTTATCTTCACTGTTCTTAGCTTGTTCTTGTCTTCATTATTTTTTTTTTTCTATTTCTATTTCTATTTCAATTTCTATGTTTTTATTTATTCTTTTGTTGCTATTTTCTGCTGTTTATTTTTCAGTTGGCTGCAGTCATCAGCGCGCTTGGGAATATTTTATAGAGTCGATAAAATGGCCTCAAGCATTTCCGGTGAACAGATGCGAACCCTCAAAAACCTTTGCCATTTGCAAGGACGGCAATGGACGTGCTTACATGGGATTGGGTGCAGACAAAAGGTGAACATTTTTTGGTTTTTTTTTTTTAAAAAGAAGATTTACGGGCTGACATTTAAATGAATTATTTTCAAGGAATATCTTAGATAAGTAATCTCCTAATATTAGTTGAGCATAAAAAGACAATATTGTTGAATCCTTGACCAGCCTAAAAAAAAATCCATCTGATTGTGAAGTAAAAGTGTTGTTTAAAATCAAGTCAACGATGAATCAATACTGAGCCGCAAAAATCCAGTCACCAAATCTGAATGAACGGGGGATTTTCTTAAATATGTTAAATGTTATTAAAGACTATTTGGAGTGTGTTAGAGAAAAATATATGTTAATGCTGAAGGGGTTGCGGCTTATTAAAGAGACTAAAATAGTACATGTATTTTTCCTTTAATTTAGAATCTAATAAAAAGGTTGTTTCAAATATTTTTAATCTGAAAAGTTAGCTTAAGAGCTAAAAAGAAAATTTTTAAATACTTTTCTTAAATTTTGTGATATACAATTTATGCTTTATATTCAACAATAAAGAAGATTTTCCTTCTTTCACAAAACAAGCTTAGCTGTCACTTTGAAAAAGTGTCCGAAATGACAACGGTGTAGTAAGCAATACACAAAAAAGCAGAAAAACACATCAATCATAAAGAAAGTGTACTGAAAATTCCAAATGAAATTTTGCTAAGCACCAAGCGTGAGTTTAAATCTGCTTTCTAATGCAAAGCAAAAGAGCTTGTTACGAATGATAGAGACATGAAAATAAACTGACAGCTGTCAACTTTCAAAGCGGCTATTTTTACATGTACAGGTTTGATGGCATAATTGCGACCTGAAATTTTGAGCTCGATCCGACGGTGCCTTCTGGTGCCTTTTTGGGCCCAAAGTACCCGATTTTATGAAAAATCACAAATTTAGTCCCAATTTTAATGCTTTTTATAACTGTTCGTTAGAAACAGATAATGCATTGGATAAAACACTATTTAATTTGTCTTATAGCTGTCATAAATGCGGCCTAAACTTTTTAGCTCGATCCGACGGTGCCTTCTGCTGCCTTTTTGGGCCCAAAGTACCCGATTTACAAAAAAACACATTTCGTCCTTTTTTTTATTGTTTTTTATAATTATTCGTTAATAAAATATATAGTAATGATCCAATGCATTACTATATTACATTATTTGTATTTAACTTATAGATAAGAACTTCAATATCAATTTATAGTGTGGTTTTTTGTTATTAACTCATCAGAGCGAATTTGTTATGAGATGGATATAATTGACGATAGTGCTCAACAACTTGAAGTAGGAACTGCTTATCCTCCTCATCGTAGGTCAAAGAGCGATTAAAGTCTGTTATAAGTTTGATTGCTCTCTCTGCCGCATCATTCACGACGTTCAAATGTTGACAGACTCGTTTGCCACCACAGTAATCGTCTCTTTGGCTCCATTCAGAGGGGTCAACTTGTAAAAAGGAGACATCTATTGACAACCGAGTAAAAAATATCTTTGTCCGTGAAGAAACGAAATGCGAGATATCTCTTTCACTGTAAGAAAAAATTTCTTCCAATGTTACAACAATTCTTTTCGAGACTTCTCCATCATATTGGTCTTCGTCTTCATTGTCGATGCCAAGTTTTTGGACCATTTTCTTTTTTATTTCTAACGGGACAATTTCATCAAAAAATGAAAGGCCAACAGTTTCTTCTGCTAAATACCACAAATGATTCCTTAGTTTTTGCAACAATGTTGTGGAAATTGCTTTGTCGAAATAAGGAATAATTTTTTGTATCACATCAAGGTCTAGCTGCGGCGCTTAAATGGCATTTACACTTCGAAACCAATAAGGAACATAAATAATTATGAGGAATAAACAAATGCTGCGAAGACTTTTCAATTCCGCTGCTGTCATTTTGAATTGGTTACGGAATAAAAACATTTTTAGGCATTAAATACACTTTGACATAAATCGTGCATGTGATGTTGCACCTGGTAAACGAAATTCAATAAAATGTGGTACATGCTCTCCAATAAAATGAAGTGTTAACTGAAGCAACTCCTTATAGTCGGCACGCACATAATGACATTTATAATGACAAGTCCCTTTTGTAAAGTTGCTCGATTCAATGTTTTTCCAATACTTAGCAAATCGGTTGAAGAGAAGAACTTCTGGTCCGGATGTTTTTCCATAATTCAGTTCAAACACCGCCCTTACTAACAATTCGCTAATATGGTGGCGACATGGAAGAAAAAGTAGTTTTCGTCCCAACTTTTTTTCGAGTAAATATGCAGCGCCGTTATTAACCCCAGTATTAGTGGCTGTGGTGTCAAAAGATATAATTTCTACCAATCCATCAAGCGCCCAGTGTCGCAAAAACTTTAAGGTTGCCTCAGCTATGTTTTCCCCGGAAGAATTTTCTATTTTTGGTATACCTAGCAGTTTTTCCATGTTTTCACTGGTCACCACGAGAGACAGTCGTTCTTGTTTTTCTATCCCCCTTATGTCTGGAAGGAGTTTGCCGTCCCAGTGAAGAACAAATACTTGAGGAATCTGTATAGTAATAAACAAAAATCATTATACTTATTTTAAAATTCAACATAAAATCTACTACGTACATTGAATTCATCGGTAATCCGCTTAGCTTGTCTCCTTCGGTACTCTTTCCTCATTGAATTAATCGTGGTTCGATTTAATACCAGATCTTTTACATTTATTGCTGTGGAAGCAGTAGAAACTTATTTTACTTTATCAAGAATGGCAGCAGCAGTTGCAGTAACAATATGCATAGCTTGTCTTGTAGAAAGCTTGCATTTGTCCATGCTTGCTAGCATTATGTCATCAATAAAGTGAATGGTGCCTCGAGATTGAATTTGAGGTATGTTCTCATTATCCGATACGTTGCGGAAATCCATTACATGACATACTTCAACATCTTCTGCTTCTGTTTCATTTGCATCCATAGGGCCTAGTTCAGCTAAAATTATTTGACAACGAATTTTGTTTTTAAAGAAACAGTATAAATATAGTAAATAGTAAAATAAATACCTTCAGCTATAAACTTTGCAGTACGGTTATTTTCTTCTTCCAATCGCTTATTTTTACGCTTATCTTTTTCCAAGAGATTTTTATCCACACCATGCATCACTACTGGGCGACCTCTCCTTTTTTTTGGAGCACTAGGAAATCTTTATCTTCCTTAATTTTAATTTTTTTTAACGCATCTGGAGCTGCGATATCAAAAATAAAATTTTCTATTTTATCACGAAAATCTTGTTCTTCTATTCGATATTTTTCGTTTGATAATGTAGAAGTCCTTTGTAATTGTCTCCATTTTGCATATAATTTTTTCAACTTCTGCGCGCAGTTTGCCTCCTGCATTGTTGGAATGTGTGCCCTCTTCCAAAATTCCAGTGTAACACCAACAGTATATTTCACACTACTTATCAAAGTCATATTATCAACCCGCATTTTGTAAAACAATAGTTTGAGCACTTGCTGACTAGATGGTAGTTTACCTCCCAAAATATTATTTGCACATTTGCCCACCAAAAAAATATCGTGGTCAGAGCGTAAGTTTTTCTTTTTTATCACTGTACTCTTAGAAGTCATAATTCTAAAACGAAGATTTCACTTTATATTATTTACTATATATTTGTGATTAAATATGAATTTGCACTACTAACCACGTCAACGGATTGAACATAAAGGACGCTTTCTGTCAAGTCGGACATTCAATTGCAAGTTCTTTGGTTTGTGAGCGGCGTATTTTGCGGAAAATGTTAAGAAGAGAGAATGTTAAGTACCGTTACATGCGTCATACTTCTGCTAGCTTGGATGTGTTGCTAACCTAGCACAGCTGCAGTTGTCAAACGTCATGGTTTCTACTTAAGTCTACGTCCAACCAACGAAATACAGACTTTTACATACATACATACATATAAAAATGTAGGATTGAATTTGTGTTTATTCGTAAATCGGGTACTTTGGGCCCAAAAAGGCAGCAGAAGGCACCGTCGGATCGAGCTAAAAATTTTAGGCCGCATTTATGACAGCTATAAGACAAATTAAATAGTGTTTTACCCAATGCATTATCTGTTTCTGACGAACAGTTATAAAAAGCATTAAAATTGGGACTAAATTTGTGATTTTTCATAAAATCGGGTACTTTGGGCCCAAAAAGGCACCAGAAGGCACCGTCGGATCGAGCTCAAAATTTCAGGTCGCATTTATGACATCAAACCTCATATTTAAAACTGCAAATATTTTCAGATTTAAAAAAAAAAAAAATCCCATACAACCTGCGACCAGTCTAATATGTATAGTAGGGTGTCACAAAAACAAGAATATTGTTTTTGATGTCCGCTGCTTTTTCACTTCCATTTGACCTTAAAAACACTCTCTGTGAAGCGCATCTCAATCGCAAATTCATTTTTTAATTTGATTTCTATGGGGAAAAATCAGTTTTGCTGGTAAATTGAATTTATAGCGATTATCTACTGGCAAAAAGGTTAAAAAACATGTTCCCTCAAATTTTATCTGTTTTGACATACCCAAATTTAATTTTCATCTGATTATTATTCGGTGGTCTTTGGTTCACTTCTTAGAGCTACTATATAAATGAATACTTTTACTTAGAATTATTGTATTAAAAATCAATATCTATTAGAGTACTTAATTTTTATTATTGTTATTGAACTTAAATTTCATATAATGATAGTTGGAATGCACAATAAAGAAAAAATTCATAGGGTTGTTGTATGCTTTTGGATTAAAAGTTAAAACAAGTAGTTTTTTGTATATATATATATTTTTTTTAATGTTGACTTTATATGATTTAAATACAAATTCTAAATGTTTGATAGCTTAAATCATACTTGATTTTAAATACAAATTCTAGTTGTTTGATAGTTTAAAATCGTTTATCGAGCTTAAGGTCAAAGTTAGGACAAAATTTTTTTTAATCGTTTTGGGTAACCACCAAATAATAATCCGATGAAAATGAAATTTGGATATGTCATAACAAAAAAAATTTGAGGGAAAACATTTTTTTAACCACTATGCTTTAAAGATAGTGGCTATAAATTCAATTTACCAGCAAAACTGATTTTCCCCATAAAAATCGTATGGAAATTTTAGAAAATGAATTCGCGACCTCTAAACCTTTACCAATTGACATTCGCTTCTCAGAGGGTGTTTCTAAGATGAAGTGGAAGTATTAAAGCCGCGGACATCTGACAAAAAAGTATTTTTGGGACACCCTAATGTATAATTTAGATAGGTCTCTAAAAAATGCATTTAATTAAATATTTTTATCGGAAAAATTCGAATTGAAGTTTTCGTTACACATGAAATAAAGGAAAATTTTTGTCTTTTTTACTTAATGGCCATTTTTTTAAAGTATTCAGATCTTAGGATCTATACAATATATTTTTATTACTTCTATTGTTGTGTTGAAAAAATCCTTGTTTATAAGAAAATTGAAAAGTTTCTGATCATTAAGCAATAATTTGAATTTTTAAAATGGTTTTCTTACCTTAAGTTTGTCTAATAAATGTCCAACTGTTTTTAACTTTCAGAATCAGTAAAAAATTGTTTTGTAGAAGTTTTATCAAAGTTATTCTGGGTAAAAATTTAATTTTTTTAACTAAGGCCGAACACAGCTCGTCAAGGCTCAAAAAACCGACATATAACTGCCGATCAGGGGTAACACAACGGTTGTTGTAAAGTAATGTTGACCGAACAAAGGCTAAACAAGGCTCGAACATATACAAATATATATTTTTGTATGTTTGTATGTATACACAAAATTTTGGCCAGAAGAAGTGTTCATTAGTGTATTGCTGTATTGAATACATGCTGCTTTTGCTTTACACATGTCTTTTCAGCATATTTTTAAACTTTTAAATAATACGATCCGTTGATCAGAGATAACAACTATATGCAACACAGTTTAAATAAATATTTTAAAAATAAAATTGAGAGTTATTCGCATCCGAGTCAAAAGTTTCTTGGTAAAAAAATATACTTTCACAAATTTGATAACTTTGCATTTTATTTGACTCTTGTGAATTGTGTTTCCTTAACGGTTCCCCAATCAAACATTGATATCGCACGTACAATGTTATGGCCTAATAAGTGATATTGTTTTCAAATTCGACTTTTCACATACGTTTGCCTTTTACTACGAGCCGTAAGAGAATGGATCCCATTCCCATTAGATTCTTTTTTGTCACAACTCGAGGAATCACCAACTTTCAGATTGATCTCTCTAACCGACTGACCCTGTATAAGGTCTCATATATTTAAAGTGTTCTATGCAAAATATTGAAGAAGTAGTTTCGAAATAACGAATTACTGATTTTGAAAAGTTAAAAGGACTTTAGTGGTTGGTCGTTTATACGGATTCACGAGAAAAACCATTTTGAACTTGTTCTTTAAGCACTAAAATCTCGAAAAGTTTTTCTCAGAATCAGAAATATTTTTTTATTATAAAAGTTTCCTTAAACATAGTTGTAGAGAATTAAATATTCCGTTAACATTTTCCTTGGAAAATTTCACTTTAACTGCTTTATGTTGTACTAGCTGAAACCCGGCGCGTTGCTGCCACTCTCCCTATTCAAACGCCCATAAAATGTTAACAGTTAAACAGCATGTCTAAATTGAGGTAGAATACTGAATTCCGAGACTGTGCGACCTATATCCACAAAGCCATTCGATATAACAAATTAGGGTTGTATAGGAAGTGCCACGCCCTCTTGATCACCGCTCATAGAATGTAATCAATTAAACTGCATGTGTACATGGAGGTTGAATACCGAATTCCAAAACTGTGCGACATATATCTCCAAAACTATTCGATAGCACAAATTTAGGTTGTATGGGAGGTGCCACTGCCCTTTTCCTTACGCCCATAAAATTTAACCAATGAAACTGCATGTGTAAATTGAGGTCGAATACTGAATTCCGAGGCTGAGTTACCTATAACTCCAAAGCTATTCGATATCGCAAATTTGGGTTAAGTTGGAGGTGCCACGCCCCCCGACAAACTCTAAAAAATTTTATCAGTAAATCTGCATGCGTAAATTTTGGTCAAATACTCAATTCCGATGCTGTGCGACCTATAACTCCAAAGCTATTTGATAGCACAAAGTTGGGTTGTATGGGAAGTGTCACTCCCCTTTTCCCTACGCCCTTAAAATGTAAGAAATGAAAGTGCATGTATAAATTTAGGTCGAATACCGATTTCTTACGCTGTCAACCTATAACTTCAAAGCAATTCGATATTGCAAATTTGGGATGTAAGGGAGATGTCAGGCCTCCCTGTCTAACGCCCATAAAAAAAAATCATTGAAACTGCATGTGTAAATTGAGGTCAAAAACTGAATTCCAAAGCTGAATTCCTATAAATTCAAAGCTATTCGATATCACCAATTTGGGTTGTATGAGAGGTGCCCCTCCCCCTTGTCCAACTCCCATAAAATTTCATCACTGAAACGGTACGTCTAAATTGTGGTCGAATACCGAATTTCTAAGCTGTGCAACCCATAACGCTATTCGATAACACAAATTGTTTTTATATTAATGGGAGGTAAAAGAAGGTGTGGCATTTCTTCTTAAACCATCTCGTACTCAAACCAAAGCCACTTACAAAATTTGAGCTCAATCGGACCAATAGTTTCGGAGTATTGTGATATTTCCAAAAGTAGGCGTAGATGAAGTGTGACAACGCCCGTTTTTATTAAAGTTAGTGACAGTCATCATAAGAACTTATTTACCAAATTTTAACTTAATACGACCAAAACCTTCTTAAATATAGCATTTTTATTGATTTGTGGGCGATAAAAGGGGTGTGGCATTACTTTTTTCCTAAACCTTTGCGTAGCAGTTACGAACAAACCAGTAGAAGGAAGTATCCTATTTGGTCTAGTCGTTTTCAAGTTTTAAGCATCCGAACAAATCACGATTAATTTTTATATGTACAGATATTGATTTGTGGGCGCTAAAAGTGGGCGTGAAAACATTTATGTATCGTGACTGCCTCTTGGAGCACCTACACAGCAAGTTTGAGTATAAAAATGTGTAGAACTCCGGAATTGCCATGATTTCGAAAAAGTGAGCGTATATATATTGCGACGAAAAAGTTATTTTTGTACAGTTACTGACAGTTACCATCTGAACAAAATGATAATATCTTAGTTTTTACGATCGAAACCGTCTGATATATATCCCTTATTTGGTCTGTGGTCGATAGCGCAAATTTGGCTTGTATGGGAGGAACCACGCCCCCTCGTCCAAACGTTACCAAACCTCACAGGAACAATCTATCTCCTCGGCAAACGTTGTTCTGCCACAGACCGCCTTACTGCTATACACAAAAATGTCAAGAAATGTCAAATATTTTCACCATTTTCAGTACAGCTGCCGAAAGTAGCCATGTGCACTAAATAACCACATTTTAGTCTAATACGATCAAAACCGTGCGAAATATAGCATTTTTGTTGTTTTGCAAGCGGTAAAAAGGAGTGCGGTAAAATGTTTCCCTTGAGCCATCTCGCAATCGAAACAAATCGACTGCCCAAATTTCAGCTCAATTTAGGTTAAGCCTGGCGCACTTTACTTCACTGGACGCTAACTCCCCGAAAAGTGAGTTTAACTAAAGTAGGGCAGGCCTATTTTTAGTGCACTTGCCGAGAGTAACCATATGTACTGAATTACAAAATTTTTGTCTAATACGACCCAAACCGTACAAACAGTAACCGTACAAACTAAGCCAACATTTTAGCTCAATCGACCCAGTAGTCAATTTTGATGGTTTCTTAAAAAGTGGGTGTGGCTATATAGCGCTGACGCCCTTTTTTAGTACAATTGCCGAAAGTAACCATACAAACTTAAGTATCATATGTTAGTCTCATACGGCCAAAACTGCATGAAATATATAATTTTCACTGATTTGTGGGCGCAAAAGGGGGCGTGGAAACCAATTTTTCGTACAGTTACTGTCAGTAACTTCACAAACCAAAGTAACAAATTTAAGTCTTACACGACAAAACCGTCTGAAATAAACCATTTTCATTTATTTGTGGGCGGTAAAAGGGGGCGTGGAAACCCATTTTTAAGACAGTTGTCGACAGTAACCGTACATACTAAATTACAAAATTTTAGCCATATACGACCCAAACCGACTGAAATATAACATTTTTATTGATTTGGGGGCGGTAAAAGGGGGGTGTGGCAAATTTTTTTCCTCAACCATCTCGTACCTGAAACAAATCGACTGCTAAAATTTCAGGTCAATCGGTTCAGTAGTTTTGGAGTCTATAGACATCACACAGCCAGACACACATCGTTTTGCTTTATATATATATAGATATTGATTTGTGGGCGTTAAAAGTGGGCGTGAAAACATTTATAAATTGTGTTCGTCTCTTGGAGCACCTAAAGAGCAAGTTTCAATGTAAAAATGTGCAGAACTCCGGAATTGCCATGATTTCGAAAAAGTGGGCGTATTTATATAACGACCACGCCCATTTTTTGTACAGTTACCGACAGTAACCATCTGAACAAAATCCCCAAATCTTAGATTTTTACGATTGAAACCGTGAGATATTTTTCTTTTTTTTTGTTTGTGATCGATGGAGCAAATTTGGCTTGTATGGGAGGTACCACGCCCCCTTCTCCAATCGTTACGAAACCTCACAGGAACACTCTCAAGATGTGGCTTTATTTTCCCTGAAAATTTCATAAAGATCGGTTCAGCGGTTTTGGAGTCTTTACGTGATATAGCCACATACCCACCCACATACCCACCCACATACCCACATACCCACATACCCACATACCCACATACATACATCCATTTTTATATATATAGATTTAGAAAATGAAAACCAACGACAAGTAAGACTTGAGAAGCAATACTTTTTTCTATACAAAGTTCTATTGTTTCTCGTGATTTGCTTGTCGTTAGATTGCGTTTTCGATATACAAAAGTAGGCGGTATGTCTCTTTGAGCAAGATTTGACTAATGCAGAGGACTAATATACTTAATAAAAATCATCCTAATGCTTGGTTTTCACTATGTCATTTTTATGACGGCACAAAAGTTTATCACGTAAAATATCACATTTATTAATTTATTTGTTTTTAATTTTCCAAGATTGCCAAAGTTAGAAAAAATATCAACATGGTGTTATTTTCAATTTTGATTGACAAAAACTGACTACTGAAAATGACATAGTGAAAACCAAGCATAAGATTATGCATTGAACATTTCTGCTGATGGTGAATAGTAAAAATATTCTACAGATAGTGGATTTATTCATTAAGGGCCAATTTTTTCAGTGCGAGTTTAAAATCTAGTCAAATTAAACCGAGCTTCACTCACCAAAATTGGACGTTTAAGCTTGATTTAGGCAAAAAAACACTATTTATATGATAATTGAAGTTAATTTAACTTCAACGAATGCTAAATATCTGGTTTAACCAAGCTTAAACGTCCAATTTTGGTGAGTAAAGCTAGGTTTAATTTGACTAAAGTTTAAACTCGTACAGAAAAACTGGATCTGAGTTTTTAACTGTATTTTTTTTTTACTCTGCTCAACCAAAATCCGTTCATCAAAATCTTGGATTTTTCTCAAATTTTGAAAAAAGTTTAATATGATCGTGCAGAATTACAGTTTGTATAGCATTATTAGTTTCTTTCATGTTTTTATTTTATATATCTTTAGTGAGTTTGATATAAATAATTTTTAAAAAATCTCAACATTGTTTGATTTTCCCTAAATTTTGCAGATTGCGTGGAAATTTTTATCTGGATACAAATGATGCTACACCCTATGGACGCAGTGCACCCTCGGCAGCACTCAAAGAGGACACAACAAGTGCTGGCTCAAAAGCTACATCAGAATATCTAACATATCCATCATCACCGTTAACAGCAACAGTAGACGAATATTATCCATTAGATATTATAGCTACGTGACAAAATATTGCTTCAATGTAGTTGTTGATATTGTAATGGCAGCAGCAACAAAGTAATTGTTAATTAATTGTTATGATTTTAGTACTGTTGAATGTGCGTTTTAAGCCGAGGACAGCAGCAGGTTAGCGTTAATCCTGCTATTGCCATGTTGGTTAAGTTAACCTTAAATGACCCTGAGCCACCTTAAATGGCACACTAGTGTGAATTTGCACCAACGGTTTTTATTGTCAACTCAACAACAACAAAAGGAAGAATTTACTATTTGTAGTAAACTAGGAAATTTTACGAGGACTCATTGATTTATTATTTTTAATGAATATAATTTTCTTTTCGAAAATTGCATTCTCTTAGCAAAAGTCCTTTCGAGAAAAACTAATAAAAAATATGTCTTTTTGAAAATAATTTAATTGAATTTTGAATAAATTGAAATTGAAATTTTTTTTGATAAATAAATGTGATCAATCTTTTAATTTTTACATAATTTTTAATTTTAAGCTATTTAGATCTATTAATTTTCGATTAATTAAAAATCATATAATAGTTTAACAGTTAATCAAAAATTTTTATCGTTAATATAGGGTGCTAGTAGTTTAAAAAAACATTTAGTATATTTATGTTTTTGATCGGTCACTATTTTACCGATCAAAAACATAACTTAAAGGAGGAAATAAGAAGAGTACAATAAAATAAATTAAGTTTAATTTTTTTGGCGGTCAGATTTTAGAGTGCCCGTTGTTCAGAGAAAACATAGCAAAAACTGTAGAGACGCTAATTCAAAGGCATTCGATAGTTAAAATGTTCGACATGTTTGTTGTTCTTGAATTGGCACTTTATAGCAAAGAGAAAAAAAAATTTCAATAGCTAAAAATTTTTCAGTGCAAATTTGCACTAGTGTGCTGTTTAAGGATTAAGGTTTTAAGCCATTTTATATTTAGTTGTAGTTGTGATTATATGCTTTTAGTAGTTTTTAAGTTTCTTTCTAAGTTTTCGTTATATTATGTGAACTCCTATTATACCTATATACTTATTGTGATCAGGGAACTCAAATGCTCGCTAGCGGCTCTTTTTACGACTCCTGGTTCGTGGCTCGAAAGCTATATCAGTTGTATTTTTTAAACAGTTACTCACTCATCTTAACTCTGTTGCAATTTTTTTAATTTTTAATGTTTTGCAGATCCTGCTTACGAGCTCAAGTTTATTTTTTTTTTTAACATTTGGAGCGTTCCCGAGCAAGAGCTGCAAAGTACATGCGAGTGAGCGAGTCAAGAGCCATGAGTCATGTTAGGAGCCACTCGTGAGCTGACAGAATAATAAAGTTTTCCAAGCAGTGTTGTCATGTTCTCGTAATTAAAGTAAAACTTAATCAATGCACATTGTAATCAAGAAACTCTTAAGAATTTTAACGCCTAATGTTGTAAATCGAAAAAGCAAACCAACGACAAGTAAGACAAGAGAAGCAACAGAATTTCGTTTAGAAAAAAGTATTGCTCCTCGCGTCTTACTTGTCGTTAGTTTCCGTTTTCGATTTGCAACATTAGGCAATAAGTCTTGTATAAAATGCAAGTTATAACAAATAAAAAAAAAATGTAAAAACCTTTCAACGCAAGTTTCAGCAGAGATAGAATTTAGTGCCTTGCCTTTAAAATTGATAAAACTTAGAAAAAATTATGAAATTCCGCACTAAATAATTTTTTTAATAACAAAATTAAGCTACTTATCATTACGAAATGTGGACACAAAAATTATGAAACAAGATTTTTTCGCGGACTTATCCTAAGAGGTAGTTCTTATTTCTACATAACTTTTAATTATTTTCAATGAGCAAATACACAATTTAACCCTACGATTCATAACCAGCAAAATTCCTTTAATTTCATAACCAGGTACCCGGGTACCCGAAGTAGGTTGTTTTGCGTTTATTGAAATAAAATAATATTTTCCTGTAAATATTTTTGTTGTTGATTATATTTTGCGTTCTCAACTGTACAAATTTGATATTTGGAAAAAAAACTGGTTTCTGTTCGTATATAAGTACCTAAAGCGACACAAGTAGGAAGAAACTGGTTTTATGTAAGGGTTGTTTATTTGCTTATTTTCGGTACCTACTTGCTTAGTTGCTTTTGAATTAGATAGCAGATGTTCATTTGTGTCGTAAAATTGAAATATTTCATTTGCTTCGTCATTCTGTGTTGAATATTTGAACAGTGAAGTTGGTGAAAAATGAGCCGCAACGACCGATATTTGTCTACAAGGGAATACTGGAATTTGAGTGATGAAGCAAGAAGCACATATATTCAACGTTTATTTGAGGAAGCGACTCAAGATGAGGACCTTGAAGTGGACCCTGTGGAAGACCAAAATGAAGGAAATGTGTCCTATACTGGCGAAGTTTCGGAATCAGAGAATGAAGATTTGAATGTTGACAACGCAAACGAAATTGCAGCTGCTATTGACGCACCAGAGGAAATTTTCTTTGATGACGAAAGTGAAGATGATGATATGCAAGAAGATGCACCAACAACAAACCCAGCAGAAGATGCACCAACAACAAACCCAGCAGACGACATGACTGCACGTGACGGCAGACAATGGCAGCGAACACCACGTAGTTGTCAACAAGTGAGAAGCCACAATATATTCAGAGACCGTTGTGGTCCAGCGCGGATTACTGAAAATATGACGCCTTTGCAGTGTTTCAAATCATACCTCACAGTGGAAATGGTGGATATAATAGTGCGCCACACAAATAGAAAAGCGCATGCCACATATAATGCGTACAATAAAGCGAATCCCAATAGACGTCAGTTGAAGTGGAAAGACACGACAATCAACGAAATTTATGCATTCATTGGAATGATTTTGATGGCTGGCACAAATCATTCTAATGACGAAAACGCAAGAGATTTGTGGACGTCACAGGCTCACCCAATATTCCGCGCCACCATGGGAATAAACAGGTTTTTCGATTTGCTGCGTTTTATGCGGTTTGACGACCCCAGAACACGGGTAGAGCGGCAGCGTCATGACAAAGCGGCGCCAATTCGCGATATTTGGATAATGCTCAATGCAAATCTTGCCAGATATTATGTGCCATCGGAATATTTGACCATTGATGAACAATTATATCCATACCGTGGTAGAACCAAATTCACACAATATAAACCCTCGAAGCCAGCAAAATATGGTATAAAAGTATGGTGGATTTGCGATGCCAAAAACTCATATCCACTTCATGGCCAAATATATACTGGCAAACAAGAAACTGGTCGTGAAGTTGGTGTTGGCGAAAGAGTGGTGAGAGATTTAGTTGGGCCATACTACGGTAGCGGACGAAATATCACAATGGATAATTATTTTACGACGCTGCCGTTGGATAGGCAACTAAAAGTAGAAAAGCTCAGCATTGTGGGTACACTCCGCCGCAACAAAGCTTACATCCCTGCGGAGATGAAAGAAGACAAAAAAAAAAGACGTTGGTTCAAGTTTATTTGGCTTCCACGACAACGTAACACGGTCATCCTTCTTTCTAGTATGCATGATGATGCACAAATTGACGAGAATGGGAAACCAGAAATTATCAATTTTTACAACCAAACAAAAGGTGGGGTGGACGTTATGGACCAAACGCTCCAAGAATACACGACCCAGCGACAAACAAGAAGATGGCCGATGGCATTTTTCTATAACATCATTGATGTGAGCGCATTTGCATCACACATCATATATTATGGAAATAATCCAACTGCACGATACACCACGACGCGCAGGAAGAATTTCCTGCGTCAACTGGCAGAAAACCTGTGCATTCCTGTTATAGAAAATAGAATTTCAAATGTGCAAAGCGTGCGCCAATTTTCAACAAAAAATGCAATTGAAAGCATCATCGGAAGGCCGTTGGAGAGTGTGCTTTGTGATGCAGGTCCGTCAACATCTCCGTCAGCACGACAAAGGGGCAGAAAAGCACATACGGGCGTGTGCTACATGTGCAACCTTCTTCCAAATAAGCGCAGAAGAAAAACTGGAAAAAATTGCAGCATATGTAGCACGCCGATATGCGATGAGCACGCCATAACAATTACTAAATGCTACAATTGCCACAATAACAACGATAGTGATTCGGATGAATTATAATATAATATATATAAAATATGATAAAATAAAAAAAAGACATTTATTTCCAATAAAAACAACACAAAAAAACGTTTTTTCATTTACATGTCAGGCATTTACATAGGAATTGCATTAGGGTACCCGGGGACCCGGTTGTGTGTTTATGGGGGTAAAACATTTAAAATCATTTTTTAAAGAAAATATTGAAAATATTTTGAATTTTTTGGTATTTAAATCTTAGTTTAGCCAAAATCTCTCATGATTCGGAGTTTTATGTCCATATCTCAAAAATTATAGGCACAGCAGCACTTTAAAGTCAAAAAAGGTACACGGGTACCCGGTTATGAATCGACTGATGACGACTTTGTTTGAAATAACAAAGAGGCTTGAGAGGCTTATTAATTTTATTTCAGCTTCTGCTCACGAGCTGAACTTGAATTTTTTATATTTCAAAAAAATATTTCACTTTGAATTGCAAAGAGATATATAAAATTAACATAATAGCAAGTTAAAGGACATTTTTATAGATAATTATCACGCAATTCAATAAACTTAAATTAAAATTAATAAGATTATATTAATATTATGTTATACTTTACGATTACAAAACTATTTTTAATAATTGAATGACCTTTTGTAAGAACATTGTAGTGCGCACCAAGTTAAACAACCAAACGTACACAAACTATTTGGTTGCACTGTATTTATGTTTGTTATTATTCACCACGCACAATGACCCGTGGTTATATATTAGATTTACATGACGCACTTTCGCACTAAGCTAATGTTCTATTTATTTCACTCGCGCACTTTTAATGTTTATATATTTTGTTATATTTATTTTGCATTACGCACTTACGCATTAAGTTTATATTTATTATTCACTCACGCACTTTTTATGTTAAAATTATGCACTTTTTCAAAATACCGTTGTTTGGCTTTATAAGCACCGAAAATTGAAAAATAAAGATCATTAATTCTACAAGCTTTAAATCAGCTGCATCTATTTATTTCAAGCCTAAGCGCATTTTTATGCCGGCTGAATAAAAATAATATTTCAAGCCTAAGTGCATTCTTATGCCGGCTAAATAAAATAATTTACTTAGAGCCAGTGGCGTTTTTAAGCGCCGGCAAAAACTCTAGGCAGGTCCTTTCACTTAACAACATAAAAATTAAAACAAAAACATTACAACATGATGTTCTGTCAACTTTAAAGTTTTTAAAACCTCTATTTTTTAATAATATAATGAAGTTTTATAAATAAACTTTTACTACTGGCTCCAAAATATTTTTGGAAATTTCCGTCAAATTTTCAGTAAAAGTTGGTAATGCATAAGTTAATAGAAGAACCGTAAAAACGATCTCTTAAATCATGTGGCTTATCATGTTTTTGCAAAAAGCTCTTCAATGATATTCTGTTAAGAACAGTAATTTTTATATTAGAGAAAACTTAAATTAAAAAAAAAAAACATTTACATATGTAAGTCATGGTGTACATGTAGCAATTTTAAATAAAAAGTCTTGGCACCGCGCGGAAACAATAAAGAAGACCATTTGTTTAAAATATTCCGTAAATTATCATTTTACGATGAGAGAAAAAGCCAAGTACATACACATTAAAGTGCCTCACGAAAAAAAGTTGTTCGGGTCGATTCCTCAAAATCATACTTGGCTTAAGTTTTGATGATTCCCCAAATATTTCGACTCTAGCGATACCCGTCCGTTATCTGGAATGGTTTGAAATAAGCTCTTAAAATCGAGTTTTTTGTAAAAAATACGGCCTGGTGTGGTAGTTAAGAAAAAACAAATAGACAGAAATAATAGTAATACAAAATTTCTTATAATCTGCATCAAAAGATTTTAAATTTTTGCCGTTGGATCAACTAAAATGTGGATATTAATGAATTTTTTAATTTTTTTTTTATATTATTTTTACTACAATTCAAATTTAATTTTTTCTTTTTGCCATATAGACAAATAAATTGTCTCAAATAATGTTAATTAAATAGCTACAAAGTTGAGCTATTTATTTGAGAAAATATACAAAAAAGTATTGATATTTTTGTAGTGATTTTAATAAATCATTTTAAAGTTAATAAATAATTAAAATCCTACTGATGCCAAATTTTTAATATACTTTTTTGTTGCCATCGTTATGAACAAAATGTATATATATTTTTTGAAAGGAAGTTAGTAGGTGCGCCAAATAACATACTTTTTTGGAACAATTCGTATTGTTGTTGTTGCGGTAATACAAACAAAGTACGAAAATTCACGATTTTTCTGCTTAATTGTGATTTTCTTAAATTAAAAACTCAGAACCGGAAGAAGATATCTTCATACATTTTTTTTTATTGTGTAGAGTAAGAAATATGCTTTCAAAAATAGTCGAAGTCATTTTTGACGGAATTTTTTTTTAATTTAGCCAAAATATCGAAAATTTAAAAATATTCCACTTTTTTTGCTGCATATTTTTAAAAAAATATGCTCTCCGAAAAAAAGTATTCCAAAGTGGATTATTGTATTCCATTTGGGATACACTGTTCGTAATCTCCCTTGGGCTAGTGAGCGGGATTTTTACATTTTTGGAGAAAATTCCGTGTCGATAATCAATAACAGCTCAAGTTTCATTTCAAAGTTTCGAAAAATCTTGCTTCAAAGTTTTCAATCAAAAGTTTTCAATTTTGTATTTGTGCTTAGGCCATGCTAGAAGCTCTAGATTTTGCTCTGAGTAATTCTTTTTATGGTAAAATGTTTCGAGGTTAACTTTTTAGGCTTTTTTATGCCACGTATGGTTCCAATCAATTCTTTCTCTAATAATCAATCTCTTTCCCTGCAGGTCAAAAATCAAAAGTTGTTTGTGTAAAGCGCATGCCTTGGTTCTTTGATCTTTTTTTTTTTAAAAAAAAGTCAAAAGGTAAAAAAAAAGTCAAAACAAGAAAAATGGAATAAATTCCTGCTTGTAGGTAAAAGCTTAGGTATAAAAAAAGATCGCAAAATATATTTACAAACACTGCCTCTGTTGTTTGTTTTTTTAAAAAAGCAGTCTCAAAAACTGTTTTACACTTTTAAAAGCGCTCTGAATATAAATGAGCAAAAACTTTTGCTGCTGCTTCGACTCTGCCTGAACGAAGTTGAAAAAGGCATAAAAAACAACACATACTTTTCGGCGGCTGAAAATATTTACAAATGGCACATTTGTGGCAAGCTAAGCGATAAATTCAGGCTGATAAGGTCAAAACTGTAACAAAGTGGCCAAATCTATAAAGTTGTTGTATAAAAATAAGCCAAAAATCTTGAGTATAAAAAAAGCTATAACTCAAATAAACTGGCGGCTAAAAGTATGCAATATTTTAACAAAAGGTCAACAACTAATGTTTATGATATGATAAAATTTTGTTTAAAATGATATAGAAAATATGGTAGATAATAAGATTGACACGCTAACCAAAACAGAAGCAACAACAAAAAGAACAACAACAGACGTACGCATAAATGTCGCAATATATAGTGGATTGAGCTGTGGATACAATTTGACTAACTTGTTAGGCACAAAGCTAAATTTTTGTATATGCGTAATTTAGTATTAGTACAATAAGAAAACCATGACCTAGCAAGGACAGCGCGGTTAATATATGGCTCTTTTTAACTATGAAAGTGTTACAAAAAGGACCCGGAACACTTGTTCGCACAAAGCTAAAATTTTAATGCGTTTCATTTGTTTCTATATCATTTACGAAAAAAATTGCCTTGCACAAATACCTGCAAGCCGGGTATAAAAGTGTAAAAAAATGGGCCCAGACTAACTTGCTTGTACAAGGCTACAATTTTAATATATTTTAGTTTTTACATTATTATACCTCAGTAAAATAATTATATGTGCAACACTTCAAATGCAATTCTAAGCAAACATAACTTCATTTGCTTTTATTTTATTTTTTTAATTGAAATAGTATTAAGGACTTATATGCAAAACAAGATAAAACTTATTCAAGAAACGTGTTGTTAATAAAAAAATTATAATGTATTTAAAAAGTTCATAGACATTTTTTATATATGCAAAACCTATTTTTTTTTATTTTATGGAATAAAATAGAAATATATGTACAGATTTTATTAAAGAATATGTCTTCCTTTCTTATGAAGGGTACGCCAAATAACTTTTTTTTTGAAAATTCTATAAAAAAAACTACTGAATATTTTTTCAAATTTCTTTTTTTATTTGAAAGTACAATCCTTCCGGTTAATAATGGAAAATAATTTAATTCAAATGGCTGCCTCGGCTGGCCATGCAGTAGCCTACACGATCGGTCTCATTTTTAAGCACATTATCGATTGTGTGCAGCTGTATTTCACCAATGGCTTCACGAATATTGTCCTTTAAAGCGTCAATTGTCTCTGGCTTGTCGGCGTAACACTAATCTTTGAGGGCAACCCAAAAATAATAGTCCAACGGTGTCAAATTGCAGCTCCGAGGTTGTTAAACGACATCAGCTCTGCGGCTGATAATGCGATCTTCAAAAACAGGGCGCAAAACATCGAGTGTAGCTTCGGCTGTGTGGCACGTAGCTGTTGAAACCAAATGTTGCCAATATCCTCCTCTTCAATTTTTGTGAACAAAAATTCGTTCAACATGGCCCGATAACGATCGCCATTGACTGTAACGGCCACTCCTTGCTCATTTTCTGAAGAAAAATGGCCAAATTATGCCTCTGGACCAAAATCCGCACCAAACAGTGACTCGTTTTGGGTGCAGCGGCTTTTCAATGTATGTGCGGGTTTTCTGTGCCCCAAATGCGACAATTTTGCTTGTCTACACACCCGCCAAATTCAAAATGAGCTTCATCTGAAAAGATAATTTTTTTGGCAAAATCGGCATCTTCTGCATCAAAGTAATGTCGCAATATTTCCCAGCGTTGTTCAAGCGTACACACAACCATATTCGTTCAGCGGAAGGATAAAACTAATTATCTGTGAAATCAGACATGTGCTAAGTGTTACCATTCACGAAATAAGCACTATTTGAAAAAAAAAACGTTATATGGCGGACCCTGTATAAGCATGAAAGGCATGAAGTACATCAACGATCTAAGGATGGAGCCATCGATTTTCTGCTATTCATTTAAAGAACTGTTTTCAGATGCTTCATCGACTCGAACTTTCAGTTTTTATAAACTTGGGTCGAAAGAATGCCCCACGGATTTTTGATAAGATTCCAGTCATGACTAACAGCAGGACACTACAGTACGGGTATATTTCAGAATTATTGAAAGTCATCTGTGGCTCGGGAAGAATTTGTTGGTGCGTTGTCCTGTTGAAAAGTCCAGTTATTCTCGTATTTATAGCATGTGAACTCAATAAACACATCATCTAATAACGCAATATACATTTGTGCATTCGATTTGCATAAAATAAGATACAGGAGAGACTTTTAAAGTATTTGAAACCGGCTGAAATCGTCAATGCTCCCCGCCCATGGTTACGCGAATACCTAATTTGTCGTGACTATCGCAAATTGTGCCGGTATTTCTGGCAACCATCGGGAGCATTAAGGTTGAACCTTTTCTCATCATTTAATATGAAATTCCCAAATTCTTTCTCACAAAATTTGTATTTTTCGCCACAATCGTCATGAGTCAGCTAGACTGACTGCAATGTGTCATGGTAGAAGCCTGGGTTGAGAGAATGGCTATTCATAACTGACGTTGGAATTTTCATCCAAACTTTGTTGGACTATGCTTATGATTACCTTTAGATCCAAATGCGCCGCAATTTCACCAAAATTCATCCCTTTCTCCAATGCAAGACACCGAATTAGTTTTTTGCGCCGTTGGTCAATCACGGATTTCCATTCACTAAGCTTGATTACAGCTAAGTTGCCAGCGTCTTTTAAAAAATTTGTTATGGTGTTTCGGTGACGATTTGTCCTAGCAGCTATAGCACCTACTTTTATACCGACTTCATTTAAGCCTTTTGTTTTTCAACGATCTTCTTCAGATGAAGTGGTTCCACGTGGCATTTTTATTTGAAAAATAAAATAACTCTAAAATATGCTCACATTGTGTTCTAAAACTGTATTACCGTTATTTTTATGGTTTTTCTTACTAAGGTTATCAACAAAATTTACGTTATAGCAGTTAAAACACAAAAAAAAAAGCAATTGTGCACATATAAATATTTTGTATTGCACACGCGAGATTTCACACAATTTTCGATTAACGGTACTACGAATACGAGGAAGAGAAGAATTCTCTGTTCGGCTAATAAACTCTATCCTTTAAAAAAAGTTTTTGCATATATATTTTAAATATTTTACTAAGGTATACGAAAACAAACGCCTAGCAGGTTTTAGAAGGGCAAAAATACCTGCCAGGTGAGGGTTAAGAGAATACCGAAAAACCAGTTAATTAAATTTTTCCAGAAATGAAAACATTTTTTATTAATAAATGATATGTCATATAAAAAAAAAAATAAAAAATGTCACATAATTTTTTTCTTAAATTTCGTCTACTTTTTGCAGAAAGTAATTAAAACGTAAGACTTTTTTAAAAGACAACATCTGAAATATAAATAGTCATTTAATGGAAAAACTTATATATTTTTTGCTTAGATAATAAACTGGTCCATCTCATTAAAAACATTTAAATAAAATTCATCAAATAAAACCAGAAAAATTTGCTTCCAAAAATAATACTTTTTCTCTAACCCTATCATTTACGTAAGAGCACCCATATATCCCTTTTCTGATTTTCTTCGCTATCCGAGCATTTTTCGTTAGATTGAGGCTAAAAAGAAAATCTGCTTAAAAAAATGGATATCGGTAGTGGAAATAACACAAGCCCCCTGCTTATAGGCTCAAATGCACAATAAACAGACAATTCGTGGCAGTAAAAACTGTTTCGTAGGGTAAACAGCATTGATTCTATCAGATGGCATAGCCGTATATTTACGAGGAAAAAATGTAATCTTTTAATTAGTGCACTTCTTAAAGAGCAGCGAATCTGTGAAGACGGCATATCATAAAAATAATTGCCTTTGTTGCAGTAGTTGGTATCTCAAAATCTAATTATTATTTTTGATGCATCAAACTAACCATTTTTATGCAATGTTTGATAACGTAACATCAAATATTTCATGAAACTTTTACATGTAATATAGTTTGGAGTAGTGCTGCCTTAACCCTCTAGGGGCACTTTGGGAATGGTGGTGGTCAATTTCAATTTGTACGGTATCTTCTTTAAGGTATGAAGATGGGGGGCTAGTATGTTAGCAAAAAATTTTGTAAAAGAACATATTATGGGAGTAAGACGTATTTTTACCAGTTTACGAGGACTCCTGGACTTGATTTTCGTAACAAATTTTAAAAGTCTGCAATCTCTATTTCGTATGGAAGCCCTCTTAAAGGTTGGAGAGAAGAAATGTTTGGGGAGCATAACTACTGGTGGTAGGTCATACAACTTTACCCTCTAGGAGTACTTTGGGATTAGAGATGGAAAATTTCTTAAAAACGTGAATTGTGTATGTAAGGCTCCCATAGTCCGTGAAGATAGATGATAGATATGCTTAAAAAAATGTTTGGAAGGAAAATTTAATATGAGTCAGTCATGTATTTTATCCTTGCAGGGGAGACTCTTGGGCAGTTGTAAGACTATATGACGTTTTTCCTAGCATATTTTTTGAGTCTGTTACGTCTATTTTGTATGTAAGATCATTTTAAGGTAAGAGATAGAGTGTAAAAGTGTGCAGAGAAAAATAGGGGAGGAAAAATAATAGTGTTAGATCATTCAATCTAACTCTTTAAGAGTACTTAGGAGTGGAGGGGGATAATTTTCTAACAACACCAAATCTGATGGATCCATTTAATGGAGGTCGGTTTTAAGTTTTACCCCTGAAAGGGAGACTCCTGGGCAGTTGTGGGCCTGTTTGACGGCTATTAATTTTTTTTTTTTAATTTGAAATGAACATTTTGTATGGGCTCTTAAAGATGTGCTCTTAAAGATTGGTGATAGAGGGTAAAAGTGTTGAGTGAGCAAAAATATTGGCATTTGGTCATACAACCAAACTCTCTAGGAGCACTTTCCTAAACTTGGGGGCCAATTTCCTACAAACATGAATTTCAAACAGGAGTCCCTAAAGGCCGTGAAGAAAGTGGTGCTGTTTAGAAAGAGTATTTGAAAGCAAGATTTTAGAATTAGTTGTGTCTCAACTAAATTTCAATACCATAGTGTAAATATTATTCGCGATAGTTTATTTTTCTAATATTGGCTCGCCTCTTTGTCCAATACCGATTAGATGAGCATCTGTGTTCAATGTCTTTCTGTTAACAAAAAAATTACGGCAATCGGGCAAGTTCTTTAGGAGTCATCGATGCATTTACATACATAAAAAAAAAGAAAATAAACCAACTACCTCAAGAACTACCTTCTTTTTGAAGCCGAATAAATACGCTTAACGCGAATTATGCCTACTAGCTATTTCCCTAGCTAGTTTACAAAAAAGTGCCCGATTCAAGCATGGTGTTATGTATCTTAAGACTTAAAAAATTTAAAAATTTAGTTTGCACTATTTTCCTTTTTTTCGAAGTTGAAATATCGCTTGTATAAAAAATTAAAATAATTTTTTTCCAAAAAACATCAATTCGGATCCTGGGGTATAAAAAGGCTTGAACGCGAACGAACAAAAATTATACTTTGCTTAGTTGAATTTTTTTGCATAACCTCTTGACTTGGGCATGTTTTTGAAAAATTTATTATTTTGAGTAATATGTTAGGCCGCGTTCATAGTAAACGCTTTTAGCTTAGCCGAGAGGTTTAGCTGAAAAACGCTTTGTGTATAATCATATGGAAAAAGCTCAAAGTGTTCATAGTGCCAGCATAAACCTAGCATAAAGCTTGATTTCAAATGCTTTTCAGCGCTTATATTTCCATCTCGCTTGCTCACACAGAAAAATAATTTTGTTTTTTATACTTTGTTGCAGAGCATTTTTAAAATGCTGTTTGGCACATGTTTATTTATTTTGCCTGTTAACAATATTTTCGTTGATTTTTTTGTGCTAAAGTTTTAACCGTTGTTGTGTTGTTGTTGCGTTGTGGTCCTTTTGTGGTGCTTTTCAGTTGTATGCACTTGTGTATTCTATCTCGTTTGTTTACATAGTTTTCGTTGTTCTTGCTTACTTCTTGGGTACTTTTTGTGCTGAACTTTCCACCGTTGTTATGCTTTGTGTTTTCAAGTTCCTTTGAACTTTTGTTTGTTATTGGTTTGATCATTCATTGGTGATCATTAAACAAAAAAATTTACTTTGCAAAACGCAATTGAGGGCATTATTTTCCAAAGAGACAAATGAAAACAAAGCATATCAGCCACAAGCATAAAGCGCGCACTATGAACACCAATAAGCTCAATAAGCTACTTTATGCAGCGTTGAATAAGCGTTCACTATGATCAAAAAAAGCTTGACAAAGCAGCTTTATTCATCAGCTTCAGCCAAAGTGTCCACTATGAACGCGGCCTTAGTAATAAATAACTTATTAAAAAATGAAATAATTGAAAGATTTGGTCATTTATAACTTGTTCCTTTTTAATTCAAGACAATAAATTCATGTTTTAGGCTTACAATTATATCATGCATTAAAGATGCAAAAACCTAAGTGCTTTTTAATTTTAAGAAATGCACTGGCCTGGCAGCACTGTTAATATGAGTTCAGATGTTAAATTTAAAATCAGAAAACATTGCTAAAGCACAAATTATTTTTGTACAAAAATGTAGTCAAAAATTATCAGCTTGCTGAACATAAGCCATATTACAATATAAATCAGTTATAAATCAAGTGACTGAAGGCACGCTACACTATGTATCAGCTTGCATGAGTAGCAGTGTGTTTTTTTGTTGTCATGTCATGCAAAATCTCTGGAGAACTTAAAAAGTGGCCCCTAACAGCTTGAATTAATGACAAAACTCGTGCAGGTCGTTAAAATCCGGCAGAAATAAATCAAGTTTAAATGGTAGAGAAATATCACTTTTTTTTGCAACTAATTCGCTTTTAAGGAGTGTTCAACATTTTTATTAGATTTTGTTGTTGCTGTTGTTTTTTATCCGCATATTTTGGGTTGTTCATGTATTTCGTTTCACCGAAAAGGTGAAGAAAAAAGGCAAACCTAGGTCTTGTTTGTTTGCAGTAAATCAGAATTGTTTTTGTTGTTTTTATAGTTCTACTCGTATTATAGTAATGCTAGTTTAAGGCTTGGTCTTTCGTGGCAGCTAGAATCACTTAACTAATTTCTGCTTGGTAATAAAAGCTTTAATATTGTTTCAAGTAAAACAAAAAAAAAAAAAATTAATTGAGTTAAATATTGCATAGTTTTAAGCATTTTTTCTTAATCCATTGTTAAAAAACTTTTCCTTTATAAGTATTTAGACTTCTAGGATTAAGCCTACGCTTTAGTTTCTCAAACATTCACAATTATAATACAAAAAAATTAGTTAAGTTTTTGTTCTTAAGTTCCTTTATTATATCAAATAATAATTGCTAAGCTTGATATGTATAAATTGCGTGAGAAAATATTTAAATAACTTACTTGTGCCTTAGGATTAAAAAAAAAAACTAAGCTGAAGTGTTTTAATAAGAGTACTTTTAAAAAATGACTAACCTACTTTCAGGCAAAACTACTTTTTAGCTCTAAACATTTATGCTAATTTTTCATAGTTTCTACAGCAAATTATGACACTGCATTAGACTTGTCGCAAAAACGACTACAACAACAACAAAAACAACAACAACAAAAGCAACACACCATTTACACACTCTCTAAAAAGTTCAGAGAAATTTCTCCACCAACTTAATTAAAAGTCAACAGAAATAAAAGAGCTCATTCAGACCACGTTGCATGCTTGCATATAATTAACCTGCACACACATAAAAATCAGCATAAATTCAATAGACTGCAAACAAAAGTGGTAAAGCGTAGCGCTGCTTGCAACGCCTAAGTGTAGGCAATGCTTTTCCGAAAAAAAAAACACTAAACCCACAAAACTTAGTTGGAAAAAAATAAACTTAGCTCCTGCTTGTATTTTTTTATGTTATATGTAAGTGTTTAGGAAAAGAAAAACTTTGTGCGGTTTTTAATGAAAACGGAAAATATTAATGTTCGCATAAGTGAATGACTGTCTATAGAAATGACTGACTTCATAAATTGGCAACAACTGAGTGAGCAATTTGACAATCGCAAAATTTGTCTACAAAAAGTGAAAATGGATTGACAAGTTTGATATGAGTCACAGTTTATAAGTTTTATTTTGAATTTTCAAGGTATGTCATCTCAGTACGTTCATTTCAACTTCCAAGATAGTCTTTTTCGTTCTAAAATAAATAAATAAATCTGGTCTAAAAGAGAGTGTTTTTGAAAAAACTTATGTAACTTTAGAACCAGTTAAGATTTTTGAAAAACCAGTTGAAATATTGTCAACTGCTTTTCAGTTATCAGCAATTTCATTCAAAAATTTTGTTTTGGAAACAACAAACATATATAAATATAAAAAATACTAGTTAACAATTGTTAATTTGCCAGAATAGGGCTGTAAGGATTCGATGTGAGTTTAAAAAATCAAAAATACTGTTATATGTTCTTTTTTTAAAATATTCTAACTTGGAATTTTTTTATAATAGTGGTTGTTAATTTATTTTTTTACGCATAACTTTTAAGGAATATATTTTACAAAGGGCTTTAACAAAAACTTCTTACGTTGATTGATCAATTTGCTAGCAAAAATTGTCTTTCAAGTACTCTAGGCTATATTAATACTAAAAAAACTGGCTATATTAATAACATACTAAGCATAAAGAATGATTTTTCAAATTTAGAAGTATGTCTAGGAGACCATTAAAACTTAATTATAAATATATAAATTTTCCTTATTTTAAATAATTTCATTGTTTTTATAAATAGAAGCACTAACTTAAGTTTCATCGTGCAATAGCCATGCATTTTTCCTCATTAAGTTTTTGAGATTTTTTAAAAATGTTTGTTTTTATTTTATTTATTATTATAACAATTCAAATTGTACTCTAAAAGTAAGTCTTTAACTGCATCATCGAGTTCAAGACATTTCTTATTTGGCTTATTAATAAAGCGGACGATATTAACAATCGATATCTGTATTATGTAATTGTAATATTTTATTTTATTGCAAAAGAAAAAATATGAAATGAATAACTGGACATTAATTCTGTTACACTTATTAATTTTTTTTTGTTTTTCGATGTGTATCTACTAATATTTTTTTTTAAGCATATCATAACGGCAAAGTTTCAAGCCCACATTTAGGTTAGCGTTGATAAAACAAAATCAGTTACATAGTCTTAGGCCTTTTAACATGGAGCAATTTAAAAGTAATGCAACTGCAACAAAAGTTGCTAACCAATGCATTTATACCGAAGCCTTCATATGAAGCAATACAAGCACAACAAGTTGGCAACACGTTTGCGACCAGTTCGATGCAACACAGCTTGCTGCAATTTTATTCGGCGATTTTCTGTAGCATATTGTTTTTTGTTTGACATCACTTTGCTGCCGTTCTTTTGCTGCGACGAATAATCTGCAGCGAATATTGTTCCTTATGTATGGATGCAACCAAATTCTATTTTGGCTTTGAGTTTTTCGTGTATAAAATTATGAAATAACATCTTCATCACTCGAAGCGGTTTAACTACTTAAATTTTTTGTTTCTATTTAACATAGTTTCAATTAAAAACTATGTGTGTTGTTATGAATTTTTCAATGTTGCGTTGCAACAGGACTTGCTCATCTGAAAGAAAAGGTTGCAATTCAGTTTGAAATTGGAGTGGCTTGCAACTTTTTAATCTATTGCGTTGTAGTTGCATTACTTTTCAATAGCCACATGTGTAAAAGGCCTTAGGCACGCATTGATTATCATCACAAACGCTCAAAATGCAAATAATTACCAAATGGACATTCTTGGGCAATATCAACTTGCATCAACATAAAGAAGACATTCTGCCATTGATTTTAATACTAATATCCCTACCGAGCTAAATAGTTATATTTTAATGAAGTTCGTGCTTTCATGTAGGTTTAATCTGATAATAAATTTCTAAGCTTTAAATAACTAATTTTATAATCAATAATATTGTTATTTCAAATGCATGCCAAAATACTCTTTTATTGATGACTCAACAACCAAACAATAAATATTACAACCATAATTTAAAAGTAACTTTTTTGTTCACAACACAAAACACAAAAAACACAAGACTTTTATTAATTTTATGAAAAAAATCTGAATTAGCTAAAAATCTGTGAATAAGCAATTTATAATCCATTATTTTTCTCACGTAAAACATCCTTCAATAATAAAAAAATTAGACTTGAAAATAGGAATTTTTCGCGGATTGACCAGTATGGGGCGTATGAGCAACATTAATTAAGGAATGGTTTTGTGTTTTTGTTGCTAAAAACTTGAAGTTTCGCACATGAACTTTGATCTGAAAATGCGCTCTCTAAATTGGACTCAATCAAAATAAATTCACACCGACCCATCACACACAAATAATTGATCGAAACAGTAAATTTTTTAACTTCCGCAAAAATTAATCTAATGACTTAAGATTTTGCACATAAGCTATGATCTTAAATACGCAATTTAAACCATGCGTCTATCTCCAATACAAAGTGGCTTCATCAAAAGTGTAAATTTTCTTAGAACTCTACAAAACTAAATTAAGTTTAAAAATAAATTTAGGACGTTTACTATGATTTTTAATTTACAGTCTAAATTTGAAATTTGATAAAATCAATAAACATTCCGCCTGTATCAATAAACAACAGACCTCCTTATGAAAGTAAATCTAGAGTCGAAAAATACCCCAAGATCTTTGATTTCACTTACAATTTTCGAAGGTACCATTCAAGTGGTACGATGTTTTTAAGGGATCCAAGGACTTCGTATAAATAGCTTTAGATATTGATTATTTTGAGAACTCCAAGTGGTAATACTATTTAAAACAGCTTGCAGTAACGATGAGTTAGACAAAGTATTTATTATTTGAAAATTTTTAAATCCTCCGCATATTAAAGACATTGGGCATTTTTTATTTCTCATGCTATATCATTTATAAACAAAACAAAAAGTAGTGGACCTAAAATACTTCCCTAAAGAACACCTGAAGATGCAGCAAATGGCCTTGAAATTTTATTTTCAATACGAACATGGCTTATACTATCATTGAAATATGATCGTAACCATCGCAGTAAGCTAGAATGAAAACCAAGCTTAGCTAACTTTTTTATTAATATTCATGCGAAACTTTATTAAAGGCTTTAGAAAAGTCTGTGTAAGTCGCGTCCACTTGATATCCCTGTTGGAAAGCTGAAGTACAATATTCAGTAAATAAAGTGAGGTTTGTCACAGTTGATCAACCTGATACAAAACCGTGCTGGTATGTAGATATGATGCGCTTTACAGCAAAATATATTTTTTCTTTACTATGGATTCAAAAAGTTTAGATACAGAGGTAAGTTTCGATATTGGTCTATGATTTCCAATATTGTTTTTATTTTCGGATTTATGTATCGGTGAAATAAATAAGACTTTCCAATCAGCTATAAAAATACCCCTGGAAGAGATTTATTGAAAATAAGTGGGAGTTTTTTTGCTATGGAACTACAGAAATTTTTTAGCATTATGCTAGATAAACCATCTGAATCCGGTTTGGTTGTCATTTTTAGACTTATGATACCCTTTATTACATCTTCAAAAGATAGATGTAAAGAACCTAACGAAAGCGATGAGTTAATACCCTCAACAACATCTTCAGAAAAGAGAGTAGGTGGATTAAAATTTGACTCAAAGAAGTCCGCGAAAAGGTTTGCACTTTCAAGAGCATTTTGAGAGCTTTTGTTATTTAAAAACATACATGTGGGAGCATACGAACTTTTTTCTTCGAATTAACATAACTCCACAACGTTTTGACCAGATGTTGGTACTGAAGAATTGGATTTGATTTTGCGAAATGTATTTATATTAATGGTTCTGCCATTTTAATTCAAACGACATAAATTTCCAGTAAAACTGTCCTTTTCTATGCCAAAAATAAAGCACAAGACAGTCAAACATTCAGTCTTGTGGGAATCGATTTGAGTGTTGAAAGCTTTTCACATGGCCAGCTTTATGTTGCCCTTTCACGTGTGACTTCTAAGCTTATTCTGTTTGTGTTGTCCCATGAAAAAAAGTCGTCAATATTGATCACAGAGGAATTCTTTAGTACGTGTTTAATATAATATCATACATAAGATTTTAAAGATAAATCAATTTTTAAAAATGGTGATGCTTTCTTTGGATCTAGTTCCGTCATAACAAAAAATCTATATGGAGTTTATACGGAGTTGCAGTTCTTTATAAAGAGAAATCGTCCGAATATATATATAATAACTTACTTTGTTATTATTATTATATATATTCATATTAAAAAATCTTTTGTGTTCGCTAAAATGATGATAAAAGTTAAACTAATATCAATATATTTTTAAATGGTTTAATACAAGAAAAATAATAAATTTGTAAACTTGTATGTATTACTAAGTTGTATTATTTGTATGTCAACTCATAAACTCATAGTGTAAACAATATTTACATCATTGCTCAAAGCTGACCTCTATGTAAACCACTTCTACGTCTTTGGGTTTTTTAACAAAGGCATACAACTTTGGTTTTCTTTCCGATTAAAGAGCGAACGTGAAAACACAATATATAAAATAAACCAAATAAAAATCGAACAAAATAAGCAAAATTTTCAAAGTTTAAATCTCAGATGTGGGGTAAGCTTACCAGTTATAACTCTTGAAACATTAAGATACTAAAATTTATAAAAAAAAGCAAACAATCAAAAATAAATCATGTCTAATCGCGTAACGAAGCAGTCGCTTATTGAGGCGCTTTCTGAAGTTGGTGTGGAGCCCCCACCAAGTGCAACTCTGGCACAACTAAAGCGACTGTGTGTGGAAAATCTTTCAGACAACAATGACGAAAATTCATTTTATGCCGATGACGTTCCTGCACTAAGTGCCGATAAGGGTGCCCAAAATGCCAATGTGGGTACTGCCGAAAATTTCTATGCACCAAAAAGATCCGTTCCTGCCGGTGACACACTTGTAGGCTCGTGCCTGGACGAAGAGTTGAGAAATCTACAAAAACGTCACGAAATACTGCTATTGAGAAGTCAAATTAAAGACCTTGAAGACGCTGCCGGTGATTATCACATAAGAAGACGCGACTTTAGTGAAGTTGAACAGGCCATACCAAAATTCAGTGGTGATAATCCGATATATTCTGAACAAAAATTTATCACGGACTTCGAGGAAATAATGTACACCGTTGACGCTGAGGAAAGCATGAAACTAGTTGGTTTGCGACGTCACTAGAAGGCAGTGCTCGAGTTTTTCTTACAACTATTTCCGCTCTTAGCTACGCTGAGCTAAAGCAAGCACTCATTAAAGAATTCGACACCTCTGTTTCTCGCCAAGATGTGTACCGTATGCTGAGTCGTCGTCACTGGAAGAGGCAGGAGGAGACACTGCACTGCTATGTTTTGCACATGCAAGCAATTGCTAAGCAGTCGGATCTTGATGAATCTGAAGTTGTTGATTTTATAATAGAGGGTATTGGCGAAAATATTATGAATGCTCACTTATTGATGGGTGCTCGCACTGTCGAAGAACTTAAAGGTCTCATCAAACGATATCAACAAAAATATTTAACTTTGCCGACTTTTTCTGGACACGTTGCTGGGTCTGCTAAGTCTACCGCTGTGCCGAAACTTCTCGTCAACAAAAAAGACGATAAAGATGCTGGTAAAAGTGCCGTCTTGTGCTTTAATTGCTCGCAAACAGGACATATTAAGCCGAATTGTCCATATCCTTTGCGGGCAAATGGATCCTGTTTCCGATGCTGGCATATAGGTCATGATCACCGCAGTTGCCCAAACCCACGGAAGGTGCTTACAAAAACTGCCGCTACAATTGCCGAGCATGCCGCCATGATTAATGATAACGCTGACGCTTTGGTTGCCGACTTTACTTGCGACGTTGTGGGTGCTTTAAATTTGGTAGGTATTGCTTTTGAGGTTAATTTAGTGGAAGATGCAAATTTTAATCAATTTCTTTCCCTTTTCGATACGGGTAGTCCAACTAGTTTTATGAAACTATCGTGCGTTCCCCAGTTTCTATTGAAGAGTTTCAAAAGTCCAAAACTGTCGAAATATCGTGGCATCTGTGGACGTCAGTTAAAAATTTTACATGAAATTACGTGTGCGGTTAAATTCGGTCATCGTATCAAGTCTGTTAACTTCAAAATATTGCCAAATGACGTCATGATGATGCCAGTTATTTTAGGTCGAAACTTTTTGAATGAATTTAATATACATTTAACTAAACTTAGACTAAGATACAGTAAAGATAAACTTATGAATTTGAATAACATTAATTTTTGCAAACTTCCACTAAATAAACTTACAACCCTCAACCATATGTAGTCCAAGCAAGTACCAAGTATTATGTGTACCAAATGAGATGGAAAGCAATGTGATTCGACTACACGAAAAACTTGGACACCAAGCTGTCGATAAATGCTTTGATACTCTAAGCACAACTTATTGGTTTCCGAGTATGCGGAAAAAGATAGAAATATTTATTCAGAACTGTCTTAAATGTCTAATGTATGCAGCGCCAGTTCGAGCTAGTGAGAGAAACTTATATAACATTCCGAAGAAACCCGTGCCGTTTGATACTATTCACATCGACCATTTTGGCCCTTTGCCGTCTGTTAAATCAAAGAGAAAACACATATTGCTGGTGGTTGACGCTTTCACTAAATACGTTAAGTTATATCCGACAAACTCTACTAGCACACGGGAGGTTACTGCCGCATTAAATAAATATTTTAGTTATTACAGCCGACCAAGACGAATCATATCCGACAGGGGAACTTGTTTTACATCCCCAGAATTTGGTAAGTTTTTGCTGGAACGGAATATAGCTCACGTTAATGTTGCCACTGCTTCACCGCAAGCAAATAGTCAGGTGGAGAGAGTGAATAGGGTCATAAAAGTAATGTTAGGCAAAATTAGTGATCCAATAAACCATACCGACTGGTCAAGTAAGCTGCTTCAGGTGGAATATGCAATCAATAATTCAGTTCATTCTTCCACCAAAAATACTCCAAGCATGCTTCTTTTTGGAGTAGAGCAGCGTGGTGAAATTGTTGACCAACTGACAGAATATTTGCTTGACAAGACAAGTGAATCCGATAAGCCGCGTAATGATAGGTACGTGCTACGTGATATTGAAAATTTTTAGTTGACACAATTGCCGTATAATGGTGTAGTCGAGGCTAACAAGATGCGTAAATGGTTACCCAAGAATTCCGAGAAAGACGTCATAGATTTTGATGAGCTGAGCAATGCCGACTATACTAGTTATGATATAATAGATGCTTAGAAATACTCTTATGTTTATAGTTTTAATTCGTATATAAAAAAAATGTATGATCGAGATCGATCAAATTTCAGATCGGCCGAGTTGTTAACTTGTATGTATTACTAAGTTGTATTATTCAACTCATAAACTCATAGTGCAAACAATACTTACATCATTGCTCAAAGCTGACCTCTATGTAAACCATTTCTACTTCTTTGGGTTTGTTAACAAAGGCATACAACTTCGGTTTTCTTTTTTCTTTCCGATTAAAGAGCGAACGCGAAAATACAAAATATAAAATAAACCAAATAAAAATCGAACAAAATAAGCAAAATTTTCAAAGTTTAAAAATGAATTTTTTTCCATTTATTAAACATAGCCTTGAATTACATTTAATTTAAACCTACATAAAAATGAACAAAGACAACAAATTTATTACAAAAAATATCAAACAAAAAAGTTATGATGAAAAGTTATGAAAAAAATTAGTTTTAAAATAAGTTTTATTTCGACTGTGAAATTTTTTCGATAATTTTGTATTTACTTTAAAAATATATACGAAAAAAACAGAATATTTCTTTAATACTTTATCAAAATGAATTTCGTGTCTACACTTACGATATTATCGAAACTGTGCCTTTTTTGTGTAAATTTTTATTTTCATACTTTATTTCATTGAAAAAAAAAAATCGATAACCCATTTTGTCCGCAACTTACATTAATGTAAAAAAAATATAATGAATAATATAAATGTTACTTTTCTTGAGATACAGAACGCAGTTAAAATGACGTTCTTTTGATTTCATGTTATCTTCAGAACACTGGACTTTTTTCGCTGCTGTTGTCTTGAAAGCTAATTTTGCTTGATTTGTACTTGGCTTATCATTTTAAGTTTTTCTCGTTAATTCACTAAACAAAAAAAAAAAATGTTTATATATAACTATGGTGCTTTATCACATCACAAAATGCTTTTTGAAGAGCTAATAAATTGTCATTAACCAAATTAAGAGCTAAGCTTAAAAATATATCGACTCAAAGTTTGAAAATTTAAAGAAACAAAGTCAATTCCTTCTAAGCATGCCATTCCACCGTCGAATTTGTAAAAAAACATTATTAAATATTTTGTTTTTTCTTTTGAAAATGCTACACCTACCTTCTGTGGCTTCTTCGCCTACATCATGCGTTAGAACAATTAAATAATTCTGAAATTTACGGCGTGTCACGCACGTCAAGAAAACGCTTTGAAGAAATCAAAGCTCAATTAATTTGACACAGAACGCACAACCTAATAAAGCAATGATGAAAACAAATCCCGAAAGTGGAGAAGTATAGAAAAAATAATTATAAATTAACTTTTATGGTAACGAGTAAAAATAGTTTTTCTTAATAACTGAATAATTGAAATAAGTGCTCCTAGCGACAACAGAAGCCACAAACAACAAATATTTTAATGGGAAATGTAGTTAATTGTTGCCAACAATAACAAAAACAGTAGTGTGATATTATCAATGAACTTAGAACTTTTATTTCATTGATGGTGAAAATTGATTGATTGACGCTTTAATTAAATTGATTGTGATGCAATGAGTCAAAACATCATTGTTGTTCTTGCCGTAGTGTTTCTTGTTGTTATTATTCTTTTATTATTTGTTGGTGTTGTTTTTTTGTTGCAAGAGTATGCACACAAACTACAAAATAAATAGGCAATACTTGCTTGCTTTTAATTTCCATGTTGTTTTTGTTGTTTATTCGAAATGTGCTACTTTTTGATTGAATTGAAGAAAAAGAAAAATTAAGAAAAAACAGCACGAACTAAAACGGATATAGCACATGCTTTCAAGCTGGCAACCCTATGCATAAACCTAATGTGTTCAACTTGCACACTAACAATAAGCTATGTGATGTGAAATTTGAGTTGTGCCTAAAAGTAGGCAACAATATTAATATTTGCAGTTGTAGTTGATATTTCGCTATTGATGTTGACAGCTTAATTGAGAGCAACTTTGACTGTGATGAACAAAATTTTTAAACAGGAAGCTATAATTATTGAAAAAAATTTAAATAAAAAGTTACTCAGTTAAACTGTTTTGTTCATCCTTATTTTTACACCATTTCCATTTGATATTCCGAAACAATTAATTGAATTTCAGAAAAGATAAATGGAAGGTAAAAAAAAACAATTGAATTACAGAAAAGATAAACTAAAATTCAGAATAAATCAATTGAAATTCATAACTTTTTTATGAAATTTAAAAAAGATAAATTGAAATTGAAAATTGTTTGTTAAATTCAGAAAAGATCAGTTGCAATTTAGTATCGATACTTTGGAAGTAAAAAGAAAACAGAAAAGATCGATTGAAATTCAGAACAGATCAATTGAAATCCAGAAAAGTTCAAGCACTTCACAAAAATATTTTCATGGGTACCGTTAGGTTAGTGTTTATATTTTTGAACTTTTTTCGAAGAAAGGTGCAATATATGTATTAACTTTTTACTCAAAAAATATTTCAAAAGTTATTTTTATTGTAAAAATAAAGTCAAGTAAAAATTGCATTTTTGACTACTTTTCATATGACATAGCATTCATTTTGCAAAAATTCTTCCAGTTATTAGCAAAAATTGTTGTATTGTTTTTGTCATCAAAACAACATACAGTAAGCAATTTTTATAACGACATCGCTTATTGCGAACTATCGGTTATAACGAACCAAAATTTAAGTCCCGGCTGGAGTTCATACAAAATAGTAAAATTTTAATTGCTTATCTGTTTGTTGATTTTTTATATAAAACTAAGAAAAAAATCAATAAATAGCCAAAAATAAAATATCGCTTATAACGAACAAAGTTATCGGCCCCTTGAAGTTTGTTATAGACATTACTTACTGTACTTTTTTTGGCGAGTTTTATTTTTTCCAAAGTATCGTTTTTATTTTTTTTTTTACAAAAAAGTCCCCAATATCTCTTTTCAATCAAAAATTATGGCCAAAAATCTATTTTTTCATACCATGAACTTAAAGTAATAAAACTAATTTTTGTATTAAAATTATACTATCTTTTGAGTTCCTACCCTCCCCTCCTTACTTTTAATTTGTTTTTATTAGTGTGCTTCATCAATCATTGCCATATTTTTGCAATATATATATTTTTATCTTGTTTTCAAAAAGGTGCAAACTATTAATGTTTTAGTCAAAAAACTTCATTTCATTTCAAACATGAAAGTTTAAAAATTTCATTTAGTTGTAAAAAAAACAAGTAAAAATTGCAATTTCGACTACCTTTCATTTCCTTTCGTATTCATTTGCAAAAATTCTTTCAGTTTCCGCCAAAATTGTTTAACTGTTTTTGTCATCAAAATAAGAAGGGTATCACCCTGATTTTTTTCCAAAATTTTGTTTTTATATTTTTTTTCAAAAAATTTCTAAATAATTTATTTTTTTTAAAATAGTTTATGTGAAAAAATTACCTCAATATCTCTTTCCAAACAAAAGTTATGGTAAAAACTGTAATTATTTTGCCTCAGAATTCAGTATTCGACTTCAATTTTCACATGCAGTTTCAATGATGATATTTTTTTGGGGCGCAGAAGCAACGCGCGCACAGTGTTTTCTTCTTGCCATAAATAGGAAAAAATGAATTTCCAAAAAAGTCCAAAAAGGTTTCGTTTTCTGATAGAACACAATTCAACTAAGAAAAAGCCCAAATTGTTTTTAAATTTTTTATTTCATTTGGTTACACGGAGCTCTGAAAGTCAAGTGTTAGAAAAACTGAAAGCTTAGTAAAAAACCCTCAATTTTGGTCCAACTTTCGAATCCTCTAGTTGAGATACTTTAAACGCAGCCCTAATAATTAAGATATATTTAAAAACTTGTAATCAAATGATATCAAGAAAATTATTCGGGGTTCGATTACAACTTTCGCCTTAAGGACATTTTTGAAGTCGGAGTGATTGTTCAAGTTAAAAAAGTGCTTTCTAAAAGTTTGAAAGAGAATAAAAAAAAATATAGCGAGGTAAATTCTAAACTTTTTTACTTAGGTTTGCTTAAAGTACGTTTTATCGAATAAAATATGTCCCAGCTGCAAGTGCTTGCAAATAATGACAAAATTTTGCTTTTTTTGAGGCATGTTATATGAAAATTGATGATATCTACTCTGCATGGCTTGAAATAAAAGATTAACCTGACTGCATTAGAAATATGTTAAGCTTTGTAAAAGCAAAAACTTACGCGAAGATAAATTATGACCAAATACAGGGTTGCCCATATTCGACGGAAAAATCAAAGAAAAAAATAAAAATTTGGTGGTTGGCAATCTTAATCATTTAATTTGTTCCAAGTAGATTTGTTTACATCAATTTTTGAATATGATATCTCTCAAATGGCCGCCTCTGGCGTTGATGGCGTATTGTGCCCTTTTTGCAGCATTTTCCATCGTTTTCGCCAACATTTCGGCCGGAATAGCGGCTATTTCTTCACGAATGTTGTCCTTGAGCTCTTCTACGGTCCTTGGCTTGTTAACGTAAACCTTTGACTTCAAATATCCCCACAAGAAGAAGTCAGGCGGCGTCAAATCGGACGAACGCGGTGGCCAGTCCAAATCACCACTTTTCGACATCAAACGGCCCGGAAACAAATTCTTCAGAAAATCGATTGTTATGCGACTTGTGTGCGGTGGAGCGCCGTCTTGTTGAAACCAGAACTGCCTCATACGCTTTCGACGAATAATTGGCATCACAAAATTGGTCATCATGTCGCGATAACGCTCCTGGTTGATGGTAACAGCATGGCCATTTTCATTTTGGAAGAAAAACGGCCCAATGACCGTTTTCGCACTAACGCCGCACCAAACTGTGACTTTTTCGTCATGAAGAGGCACTTCTTGAATATCCTGAGGATTTTCAGTGGCGTAAATACGGCAATTTTGCTTATTTACGGTCCCATTCAATGTGCACTTCTCACATTTTTTAATCTTTTAAAAGCACGTTGAGTTTTCACAATTGACTTCTTCTGTTGAATGTAAATTTCAACTATTTCAGAGCGCTTGCGTGGCGTGTATTGTTCCATGGTAAAAATCTGCTTGGACTGACGCTTCAAACGCGGTATGTCATTAAGCGATCTGACATCTCTGTCAAAAGTTATGGCGTTGCCAGATGGGTCCGTCGAATATGGGCAGCCCTGTATGTAATAACATCATTTCAAAATAAGTGGAGCGCTTCTCATTGATCCAAATGGTTATTTCAGCAAATACTTTAAATATGGCTCCAACATTTTTTGATTATGATAAAATAAGGCAAGTAGGTTTTTCGCAAATGAAATTTTATTTAAAAAATATACATAGATAAAGCAAAAATTTAAATAAATAAAAATAATATAAAAATGTAACTTACAAAAACAAAAATAAAAAAATTGCAAGTAGCAATAACTAATATCGATAGCATATGCTTAAAATTATTTTTTTTTATTTTGTTTTGCTTTGCTTTTCTGTTTTTAAAGTGAAACTTCTTAGGCAGAACATTTTTTAAAATCTCGTCATTAAAAATTTTCGTCATAAAAAATATTTCGAGTCTCGTCACGTTTTTGTGTACATGAGCAATGCTATTTTCACTGTTTTTTGTGCATGGGGACCACCAGAAGGGGTGCAGATAGAGTATAGGTGTGTTCAGAAGAAATGTTGAGGGATAAAAATTTATAGTACCAGCTCATACATATGATCCTCTTAGGGATCATACATTTTTTGATATAAATCAATAAAATAAATTTTTTTCTATTTTTTTATGTTTTTAGTGTGGGCACCACCAGAAGGGCGGCAGATAGAATGTAGTTGTGTTCATCTGAAAAGTTGAGGGGGAAAATTAATAGGACCAGCTCATGCGTTTGAACTCCCAAGGGCTCATTTTTTTATAAGAATTATAACAGAAATCTTTTTCTATATATATTGTTTTTTTCGTTTATAGAGAAATCCCTACAATATATCTCCTTCAATATATGCAATTTTTTCATGTCGAAAATATCAAATCAAGAACATTTATCTCATACTTCAGTAATCAAAAACCATTAACTCAATATCACCAATCAAAGCAACAACCAATGACAGTGTAAATATTAAATAAGCAGAATGTTTTTTATGGAAATTTTGTATTGTATTTTTTTAAGATGCTATCTCTCTTTTTCTTTCTCTCTGTCTCTTTCGCAAAAATATCTCATATCCCTAATTTTAAGGAGTTCCACTTCTGTATATACAGCGTGAATACAGCGCTATACTATTTTTTGTATTACTTTTTCTTGTTTTTCTTAAACTAGAAATGCTAAATGGACTAGCGTTGTTGTTATTGTCTTTGAACTTGCTCAAAAAACAAAACCTTTCTAACTTTTCCCTTAGAATGAGTCGAAGTCTGTGGATGCTTGCCTGTTTTCCAGTTTTAAACTGTACAGGTTGGGGGGGAGGTTGGGGATGGTGGGGTAGTGAGTGGTTGGGGATGGTGGTCATTTGAGTCTCAATGTAAATCATGTTTGAAAATTGTATTAATAATCTAAAAATTTAACATTGTAAAAATTTTCATTGAAATTTACGGGAGGAGATGTTTGAAAAGTGTGTTAAAATACTATTACAGTGTGTAAAAAATTAAAAATAAATTTTTGATTTCGTTAGAATATGGTTCTGTAAGGTTTTAACAATACGTATACAAAATTTTAGAAAAAAATATCAAATAGAAAAAAGTTATAACATATATTATATTTGAATGTCGCGTGATATTCAAGAACCTTTAAATCTTTTTCGAATTGGCTTCTTAGATATCTGGAGTTCTACTTGATCGATTTCGATGAATATTAACCCGGTAAGGTCCAAAACTATAGTTGTCTCAGATTTTGTTGAAAACTGGAACACTTATGCATTTCGACCACCTGAGCACGAAAATGAAGTCAATTTTCCGATACAGTATTACACTTTTCCGGAAAATGTGAAAAACAAGCGTTTCATATGATAACCGTGGGTAGCCTAAAGTACAGGTTTTTTATGAAATATAAAATGATTTCTGGACTTTAATTTTAAAAAATGATCACAACAACTAGATGTTTTTACGCATTTTTATTAGATTCCAAGTAAGAAATTATAATAAAACATAAGTAAGAAAAAATTGTATGTAAATAAAAAAAAGGGATATATTTCGCAATAAAATTAATCATGTGTTGGTATGGTAGTTTGCGAAACACTTAATTTAAAGTCCAACGTCGCATTTTCCATATAACGTTTGTCAATTAACTTTGCAACATTTACCTGCATTGGCGTCGGAAGTGGGGGACAAGGGGGGCAGTTGCCCCCCCACTTTTTTAGCTAGATAAACAATTAAAAAGGAAAACTTCAAAAGTTATTCAAAATATCAGTTTTTTTACAACGATAATATTTTTGTATGATATATTTTCCTCTTCTTTCTCTCTTCTTCATAAGCATGCTTGCGGATAACCATTTTCTTTCTCTGTGTTTGCAAAAAGATAGAACAAAATGTAGAGTTTCTACTGCAAACCCACCACTTCAGTTTAAAAGCACCCTTAAGTATGTAGCTTAATGCTTGTTAATTTTGCAACTCTGGTAAGAAAAAATTTGACATGTTCTTATGGGCTTTCCATATTGGACGACATGTTGTACGATAAGTTAGATGGAAAATTTATGGGACTATTTGATTGAGCGTTCGAACGATCCAACTTGTAAAGCAACATCATTAATTGCAAGCTCTCAAGCAGAACACATCCGGCTAATAGCTAAGCAACTTTTAGATGCCCTAACAATTGAGCAGTAATTTTACATAATTGTACAATATTGTACAATCGGCAGAAAAAAACCAAAAATTTTGACTATCGTTTTAGCTTACGCATGGTACTACATGTTGTACAATCTGCCATGTTGGTCCAATGTTTTGGACCATGCGAAAGCCCCTACTGTGAATTAGCTGATGAAAATCCACCTCGACGCTTTGAAGAAACATCAAATCCGGTTCCTTCAGTACAGTTGCCATTATATGATTGGCTACGAAAAGATTATTTCGAAATATCAGATCTTCCCTCAAATGAAATAACGGCTAGATTCGATCAAACAGGTTGATATTTTACTTTTTTTTTATTTTTGCAAGTTTACACCAGCTTCACTCAACCGACTCACTTTGATTTAACATTCGGTGAGTCGGTTGAGTGAAGCTAGTGTAAACTGGCACTTTGTAAATCTTACATACAATCTTACGTACATTAAACAGATCTTGACACTCTGGAATCGTTGGAAAATATTGTAATCGAAGCCTTCAACGGAAAAGTGCCTTCTGAACAAAATCTATAAACAAAACTAGATCTTTATGCAGATGACTTTTTTGCAGATGAAATTGCTGAAGCAATTGCCTGGCCAAACACCTTGAAATTGTAGTGGCATTGTATCCCAATTTGCGAAAAATTCGGATACTGTAAAAAAACTATTAAATGAAGTTGAAAAACTTATTGCTTTGCTTTTGACTGTGCCTGCATCAGCAGATTCATCTGAGCGTTCTTTTAGTGCACTAAGACGACTTAAAACGTATCTTCGAGCAACTATGACACAGAAACGACTCACTCATGCGGCGACTCACTTATACACATTCACAAAGATAAAACCGAAGAATTGAATTCGATGGAGGTGGTGAAAGAGTTTGTTTCTCGCAAGGACAGAAAGAAACATTTTGGAATAATTTAAATTGATATAACTGTTTGTACCTTATTGCATTTAAACCATGTAAAGATATACCTAGTCTTGCTTTATAAAAGCAACCATTATTTCTTATATTTTCATATTACCATATGAAAGATCCTTTAAAGAATGATCTCTAATATTAAAATTGGAAGAACTTTTAAAAATAATGAAATTTTAATATTTTTTATATATTTTTATATTTTTTTTATTTTAAACTAAATAAAAAAATTGGTTTATTCACATTCATGCTTCTTTGAAGAAATTTTGGTGAACTTTTTTTTGCATCACCATTTGTACTGCCCCCCCATTTGTACTGCCCCCCAGACGAAATTAGCTTCCGACGCGCTTGTTTACCTGCACAATGCCTACGATTAGATGGTAATACAAAATGCCCAGTCTGGTCATAGCGGAGAGTGTGTTGAACTGGACCTGGTTGCTGAGCATAGCTGTAAGAGGACATCGGACTAATTGATTTGGCTTTTGTACCATAATGTTCGCAGTAGTATACAGCCAGTTGTCGTCGAAATTTAAATTGAGTCATTGTCGGTTGCACTTTTCGATGAAGCTTCCAAGCATTTTTGAACACAAGCATCTATCAGTCATGTAAAAACACTAGACCACCAATTTCCCCCTCAGTTTACTCCACACATATATTTGTTGTATTCCGTGATCGCACAAAGACGGGGTACACTTATTATGGCTCCCCTTTCCTTCAAATAACGCTGCGCCATTGATTTGGGATATTCGCCAAAGTTGGTAGATAGCATGCAGACAACATTATTGTCTTTCCATTTTACCAAACGAATACCAGTGCTCTGCATCGCAATTCATTCCGAGTAACCTCTTTCCATTGATTTTAAGTTTTTTATGCAGCAGTGGACAGCTTGCTCGAATGCGATTTTCTCGGATTGGAAAATTTCGAAGTTCACCATGTAGCCTGAGAACAAACAGAGAACAAACTTTGAAGCCAAATCGCAAGGGTTTTCTTTTTATGAACTGCTCAGATCCATGTCTACCAAAATAGGATACCATGCTTTCATCGAAAGAAAGATTTAGCTCGGCATGAAAATGTTCAATAATTTTGGCTTTTAAATGATCAGTAATGGGCCGCAGTTTCCACATTTTGTCGGGCTTTGTGCCATCTCTTGAATAAGCCTTGGAGTTGTCTTCGAAGTGAAGACAACGCAAAATTTCTTGAAATCTATTCCGACGCATGGAAATCTATTCATTGAAATCTATTCACTTACAAGACTATTGCGGATGTCGTCATCTTGGCTCCATAAATTTCTGTTATTGGCGTGATAATTGTAGTCAGTAACGATCAATATGCCGATAAACGCTCGAAACTCGCCGACTGTGAGCTTTGGGTTTAGTCGATTCTGTTCGATAGCATACAGTGGTTGTCAGCTTATTTGATGCAAGTAATGAAAACAATAATAAAAGTCTGATAACTTAAAACTAAATGAGATAACGAAATAAAAAAAACTGTATTTTATAGAACAATATGTTTACTTTGCACTAGACCTTCCACTCATTTCATATCCTTTGTCATTCTACAAAAAAAAAAAACAAAAACAAAAATAAGTGAGATAAAAAATTGAGCAGCTTATTTGATGCAGTCAACTTCTAACAGGATATCTCCCGTTATTTTAAGAGTTCGTTCGCATATTTTTTTTATGTCTCTTGTGCAGGTTCATTGTAGTAGATATTGCATAGTTTTTAGTCTGATCAGGCAAGTTAAGCGGTAGTGTCGAAATAATTTAAAAATGGGACAGCGCACAAGTATTGAACCACGAGAATTGGTCATTCATCACTTCAAAAATGGCCAATCACAACGTAAAATAGCTGAAATGGTTAATTTGGCAGCATCAACAGTCCAGCATATAAATAGATTTTTGCGAGAGAATAGGGTACAAAACAAGGGCAGAAAAGCGCCAAATAAAATTTTTACACCGTGCGATGAACGATGGATTATCAGAAAAGTCCAGGAAAATCCAAAGTTATCAGCTCAACAATTGGCAAATGAGGTACAGAATTCTCTTGGCAAGACGTGTAGTGCGTCAACAATTCGACGTCTCTGGCGTTCCCATGATTTTCATGGTCGAGTTCCACTTCAAAAGCCCTTCATAAATAAAAAAAATCAGATAAGCCGGCTAAACTTCGCACAAAACCATATCTCAAAGGACTTGGACTTCTGGAAAACCGTAATTTTTTTCAGATGAATCCAAATTTAATATATTTGGTTCGGATGGAAGGTCCTACGTGTGGCGAAAGCCCAATACACAGCTTCAGCTTAAGAATTTGCGTGCAACATTAAAACACGGTGGTGGAGGTGTCATGGTATGGGCTTGCATGGCAGCAACTGGTGTAGGAAATTTGGTGTTTATAGAAGGAAATATGGACAAAACTATGTACCTTAATGTCCTGAAAGAAAATTTGCAAAGTGCAGAAAAACTGAACCTAAGGCGCAACTTCCGGTTTTATCAGGACAATGACCCCAAGCACAAGTCTGGTGTGGTTCAGACCTGGCTCATATGGAATTGCCCGCATGTGATGGAACCACCGGCGTAGTCACCCGACTTGAATGTCATCGAAAATTTATGGGCACTGTTGGAAACCAACATTAGAAAACACAACATTTCTAGTAAAGAAGGTCTCAAGAAATCTTTAATGTATGAGTGGAACAAAATAACGCCAGAAACCACACTAAAACTTGTTGAATCGATGCCAAAAAGATTGTCGGATGTTGTGGCTCAAAAGGGTTACCACACCAAATATTAAAATCTTACAAATAATTAGCTATTTTGTTATCTTTTAAATGTTTTTTATACTGCATCAAATAAGCTGCTCAATTTGAAAATACTACTATTTTGTTTTCTTTTTTGTTTTCCTTATAATTATACAGTTAATTTAAATTTTAATTACATAATTAAAAACACATATTCTGAAATAAAAAAATGGCTTTTAACTTTTGTAAATATCTCATTTAGTTTAGCAGATAATTGAAGTATTAACTTTTTTTTTCACTTGCATCAAATAAGCTGACAACCACTGTATACTGCATTTTGTTCCCAAATGTGTGTCGATAATGCGTCATCAAAAAACTTTGATTGAAAATTGCTGGTGCGGTAGTAAACCACGACAATCTTTATAATTTTCATCGGGAAAAATGGGCACAGAGATGGCGAATCATTCTTCACCCATTTAAATGTAATTTCTTTGTTCCCTGGTGGCAATGCCACATCTGAAGGTTTTGGTTGCACTTCGAAATGTGCAGATGAAGAATTTTATGTTTAAATAATATCATCTTCTTCATCAAAATTTTGTAAATGTCGTCCACTAGCCATTACAACTTCAAAGCCACGTTTTAGCTGAGCTGGGCAAACATTATCTGGAATGCCTTCAGTATCGTCTTCAGCATCATCTTCGCCAGATATGTCGCAATCCACAGAAGGCTCGATGTAAATAACATAGTAGTTAGCAAAAAAAAAAAAACACAGAAAATCACAAGAAACGCAGAAAAAACATGTACCCTAGGTGACCCACGATTACCATATGGTAACGGCTTGAGTAAAATCAAAACTTAATGCGCATTTCATAGTATGTTTCATTAGCTATTGATTGGTGTAATTATTTTTGAAATCGGTTGAAAAATAAGCATTATATCCATGTATTTACCGACGTGCCATATCAGAAAACGGGATTTTTTCACTTTTATTTTTGTCACCTCAATATTACATGTAATAGCTTCGCTAATTGAGCTCATAAAGACACAAACTTACACTTATTGGAAAGCTACAAATGTTGCGCGTACAAAAACGTTTTAATTTTTTTGTTTTGTTATGTTGCATTTAAGTTATTCATGTAAATGTAATGGAACATTTTGCATTGCCATATGGTAATCGTCGGTGTTTTCGGATTAATTCATTGTGATCCTTATAGACTCTGTTAAGCATTAGACCTATAAAAAGCCAAAAACTCTTATATTTTTTTTTGCATTTTTTTTTTAACGCATGCCATTTTTTTATTTCTTATTTTGTTTTCTGTGCTGGAGACGAGAAGCCAATTGCAAAAATTTTTTAAACACGCTACTTCAACGCCCTGTAGAAAATACACAAAAAATAAAAAAAAATTTTATTTCCTCATGAATAATTCTTCATTATGTAAAAAATTTGGATCATTAAAAGTAATAATAATAGGTAAAAAAAATTAATTAAAAAGGTGTTTTTTGTAGCTACACACTGCAATAGTACCTTAATAAGCCCAAAAGACGACATTGTATTAAATTATATTGAAATATATCAACATTTCCTTTTTCCCAGTTTTGGTTTGTACGAGAGGGATGAGTTGTTTTGGTCCGATATGCACCAATTTTCGTAATTGGACTTTAAAACGACCCTGTGCAAATTTTATCAAAATCCCTCAATGTTTACTGTTTTTGGCATCAATTTGAAATCAAAACACTATGCGCCGGGTTTCTGCTAGTATAAAAATAACAATCTACCATTACCATCACTACTACCATTACCATTGCTATTGCCATTGCCTTTACCATTACCATTACCATTGCCAATGATATTTTCTGAATTTAAAAAGATTTTTTCTAAATTTTGGATACGTTTGTATGAAATTCAAATGAAATATTTGAATTGTAAATAATCCATTCCGAATTAAAATTGAAAATAGTGAAGCATTTCCTTGAATGTTCCGAAAAATTTATTAGGCAAAAATAATTAAGGATAAGACTTTATAACTGTTTGTCCAACAGCTTAAATTTCAATCAAGCAACCCTAAACAGCATATAAAAACAACTTTGTTTTGCAAAACTTTTCATTACAACGTAAAACTTTGGCCCATTTGTATCCATTAAGAACATAAACTTACTCGATGCATCACTTTCACTCACCCGCTTGGCTCTTAATTTACTGCAGCATCTACACTCCAGTCAGTATCAAAGTGGTCATCAGTAGGAGCATCCCTTCATTGTGAACACTTGTCACAGCCAAGGCGATAGCAATAATGACACAAAATGGACAGGAACAACAACAACTATACCAATTTGCCACACTCAACGACTGCCATTCGTGTCACATAAATGCAGCCTCATTATGGCCTCAACTGTATGCTGATTTTGCATGTCCTGTGTTCAGACACCAGAAGCACTCAGTCTAAGTGTGTGTATGTATGTGTGTATGCATGCGAGAATGTATGTGCATTACAGGATAGTGTCATTTTCAGTGTGAACGTGCAGTAATTCTGTTGATATATAATTGAACTTGGCGATAAAAGTGGCAAAACAACATGAATGATAGCAAAAACAATAAAAACATATGCAACATTATCGCTGCTGCAATTATCCTTTGACATTTTGCTAGCTTTGCGCTTTTAGTATGATTTTTATAATGACTGAAGCGATGCAAAAATAACAGCTTTAATATATAGACAAGAGGGTTTTCGGTCTCAAACGCTCTCAATAGAGTCTGAAGGTATAAAATATATAAATGCAAATAAGACAAATCGAGAAAATTATGATAATATTAGGTCTGTTTCTGTACTTTTTGGACTAAAATTGGTAAAATTTGCTTTAAACCAGAGAGTTGAGAAAAAAAATCTCTCAACTAAGAGGGATGATTTTTGGACTAAAAATGTAAAAACGGTCAAAAGTGTGTGCTTAGACAATTAACCCTAAAATAAGAAAGTTGCTTTTCTTTACAACTTTTTATTACCTTACTGGTATTCCCCGGCAGACGATGTCCTACCACAGACCGCCTTATTGCCATATACAAAAATGACACGAAATGCCAAATAAATTCACCATTTTCAGTATAGCTGCCTAAAAAAACCATATGAAATAAATTACCAAATTTTAGTCTAATACGATCAAAACCGTGTGAAATATAGCATTTTTGTTGATTTGTAAGCGGTAAAAAAGGCTGCGGCAAAATTATTTCCATTAAATCATCTCGTACTCGAAAGAATCGACTGCCAAAATCTCAGCTCAATTTAGTTTAAGCCTGGCGCGCTTTACTTTATTCCACGCTGACCCCCCGAAAAGTGAGTGTAACTAAAGTGGGACATGCCCATTTTTAGTGCACTTGCCGAGAGTAGGCATATGAACTAAATAACAAATTTGTATCTATTATGACCCAAACCGTTAAAATAAAACATTTTAATTGGTTTTGGGGCGGTAAAAAGGGGCGTGGAAACCAATTTTTAGTACATTTGCTGACAGTAACCATACAAACTAAGACAAAGCTGAAGCTCAATCGACGTTTCGATTTCTCAAAAAGGTGGGTGTGGCTATGCAGTGATAACGCCCATTTTTAGAACTGTTGCCGAAAGTAACCATACAAACTTAAGTACAAAATTTTAGTCTCATACGGCCAAAACTGCTTAAAATGTAGGCTTTTCACTGTTTTGTTGGTGGTAGAAGAGGGCGTAGAAGCTCATTTTTAGTATAGTGTCCGACAGTAACTATACAAACTAAACTACCAAATTTATGTGTTATACGACCAAAACCGACTGAAATATAGTATTTTTATTGATTTGGGGGTGGTAAATGGGGGTGTTTCAAATTTTTACCATCTCGTACCTGAAACAAATCGACTATTAAAATTTCAGGTCAAATCGGTCCAGTAGTTTTGGAATTTATAGGCATCACACACACACAAACAGACAGACAGACAGTGTTTTGCTTTTTATAGGTATATATACATATCTTTTCATATTCCATGTCTTTTAGATTTAAAAAAGTAGTGAAATTAGTGTGAAGTGAATTAAGGAACAAAATTTAAATTACCAAATAGTAGTACTTTTCCTGTTTAATAATAAAAAAATAGATAAAAATGTATCTTAATTTAGAAAATAGTAGTACATATTAAGCTTAAGTAGGACAGTGGTAGGGCTGAAGAAATAGTAATACATGTACCTACTATTGTAGTACGTTCTGCAGCACTGCTCCTGATAAGTGATGCCATTTATTTCAATGTTTCAGTGCTCTTTTATAAAAACGTCATACTTTTGATCTATACCTGGTATACTTTTTTATTAAAAGGGCGGAACGATTGTTAAAAAGAATCTGTAAATCAATGACCACCAATAAAAACGGTCTAGTGATAAAAAATTCAAATATTCTACAAATTACTTAATTGAAAACAGGAAAGGATATTTTAAATGGACTAATGTCTACCAAAAACTATTGGAATTGCTTAGATTATTTCAAATAACTCTTAAATTTACTGTGGTGTATATATTTTTCAATAAAATTTTTCAGAAGTCATTATAAAATATAATGGGTGCTGGTAATAGATAACGTTTATTAAAAAATCGGAACATAAATTTTGTTTGGGCACTCTACTACTATACTATGCATGCACCAGAGGAAATACAACTTGTAAACATTGTTCATCTGCGATGCATAAATATTTGAACGACGTTAATTGAGCGCAATAAACAATTTTTAATTGAATTATAACCTTACAACGCAGCGTTTGTGAGGCCTTTATTAAATTTAATTATTATAGGCAGCGACAATACGACATACATTGCCATCATCATATATGTGCCGAAGTCAGCTAGTCTCTTTGGCACCACTACCACCAGCAGCAGCACCAGCATCACCACCCACTTGATAATAAACCACCGCTGCATGCCAGCAGTGACTGTGCCACGAAATTTCATTAAAATTGGCAAAAGACCTGCAGCAAAAAGCTCGTCAAATCGTGCATCATGCAGCGATATAAGCCATAAATTCATGTGACACTACAGCGCCAAACAGTCCAACCCACCCAACCAACTTAATGCAATTTTCGTCTGTTCCAAAGGCAAGTCATCAGAAAAATTTATTTCGTATTTTGTTCGAATGGCATGGCAGCTCTGGAGTGCGCTTATAGAAGAGTTACGAGCTCTTGTTTTGCACATCCGAAGTACGATCGTATCAAATAGCGCACACAAGCACGTGCCTTAATATTTGTATGTGGGTGTGTGTGTGTTTGAGTACGTTTCACGGCGGTGTAAATGGTGCCAATAAAGTGGCTGCTAAAGCATATTGTTGTTACTTTTGTTGTTGCTGTTGTTGTGTCAGCGCACGAAACGCAGTTCGATACATATAAAATTTAACGAAATAATGCAATTTTTTAGTATTCGAAGAATCCAGTGAAATTGTTTGAATTGTGTGCAAAGTTCAGTTGCAACGATATAACATGAAAATTAACTTAACTTGAGTTGCTGGATTTTTTAAATATTAAATTATTTTCCTTTGACTCTTACACAAGCAGAAAGTATTAAATAGCAATAAAGCATTAAAAGAAATCAATAAAACAGGACCTGATTGCATTTGTAATAAAATTGAAAAATTATATATGTATCTAATTGCGCACGTCTTCAGGCTTGTAATTGCATTTGTAATTGCAGGCTTTTTTTTGAGGAACATGATATTAATTTGGTTAGTTGCGCATAGTTTTGCATTTCATTGAATGTCATAGTATTTTTGATAAAATTTTACCCTTTTTATTTACATAAAAGACTTTCTTTCATTTCTGACTCGTTTGAGTTCAAATTTAACCCTTAAGCTACTATTACAGTGTGTTGCTATAAAAAACACATATTTTATTAATTTCTTTTACCTAGTATTATTAACTTTAATGATTAAAATTTTTTACATAATGAAGAATCATTCATGATTATTTGTCTTTATAGTTGTTGTTGATTTTCTACAGGGCGTTGAAGTTAGCGTGTTTAAAAATTGTTGCTAACTTCTCGTCTCTAGCATTTACTAAGCATCTGGAAGTAAAAAATCAAAGTGTATTCTTTAGTTAAGGGCTGTAGTTGAGCACTCAACCTACGCAAATAAAAAAAATAAAAAAAAAATGGCATGAGTCGAAAAAAAAAAAATGTTCAAAACCCCCTTTTTTGCCTAAACTTTCAGCCATACAAAAAAAAATATAAAATTTTTTTGTCTTTTTAAATGTCTAGTGCTTAACAGAGTCTATACGGATCACAGTGAATCAGGATTCTTGAAATCTATCAAGTAGAACTCCAGATATCTTAGTTAGTTAGTTTATAGTGGGCCCATGTGCACCGCGACCCATAGGATCTATTGTGCATGCCCTTAATTAACACTCCAAATTTAGGCTTTTTATATATTTTAGCACTGTCTCTGGCTTGGTGTTCCAAATTGTTGACGGGGGCACTACTTCCCCTCTAAAATGGAGGTGTCCTAAGCTGTGGATTGCCGGAAATTCACATATAATGTGTGCGGGGGTTTCTTCTTCCTCCTTGCATAGTCGGCAGACGTCTGATTCAGAAAGGCCAATCTTTTTAAGATTATACCTGAATGAGCAGTGACCTGTGAAGAAACTGGTGAGAATTCTAAGGTCTGCTTTGGTATCCAGATATCTTAGAAGCCGATTCGAAAAACCTTGTTTCGAGAAAAACGAGATTAAAGATTTAAAGGTTCTTGAATATCACGCGACATACGAATATAATATATGTTATGATTTTTTTTCTATTCGATATTTTTTCTACATTTCAGAATACGTATTCTTACGACCTTACAGAACTATATTCTAACGAAAAACAAGAATTGATTTTTAATTTTTTGCACACTAGTAGTACCTTAAGTAAAGGCATTGGTATAAAAGTAAACAAATATTGTGTTACTTATTATTTAAATATAATAAATACTAAACTAACTATTTTTATTCTAAATATTTTGTTTTTTCTGGTAGTCATCAAATTTTAAGGTTAAAATAAAAAACTGCAAGTGTCATGCCGAAGATTTCATAATATGACTTTTTACGTATAATTTCTTAGCCTTTTATAAATAGAAGTAACTGAAATTTTTAGATTTAGTTCTTAGTTGCTTTAGTTGAAGATCTTATATTTATGAAAAACACCTCTACATTTAAAAGCTTTATCCACTGTACTTTCTAAGTTAAAGATTTTTGACAGCTCCTCCGTAGCCAAACACACACTTTTTAAGCTTTGCTTGAAAAACATCACGAAACGTCAAATATAACAAAACACACTTTGCCAAGTTGATAGCATATAAGATTTGCTTACTTAAATATACTAAACTAACTGAAACCCGGTGCATTGATGCCATAAAAGAAATAATTATATGTTTAATTGAAAATAAATGCGAATCTGTTTCACTCTCATGTATATATTTACGACAAAAAATAAATTTTCTGCGCTCACAATTATTTCTTTTTTCTTTTTTACGATAGTTTTCTATTTATATTGTGCAATTGCAAGCAATAAGTTGAAAAAGATTAAATAGTAGGGGTATTCACAATGTGGTGTATTTGCCGTTGTATTGTGTATTTGTGATAAATTTGATATTTGTAGTAAATTTTGTAAAATTACAAAAACAAAATGTACAGTATTCAAAATACAACCCTGTGGCAAAAAAAAAACAACGATGGAACCTTATTGTATTCTTTGTAAATTTGGTTGTGTATTAGATCGGAAAAGCATTTCTACTCTGCATGGAGGAAGCTACCGGCAACGCTGTGAGTTAATTTAATAAAAAATAATATAACTTAGTGTTTCGTTTAAATTTTTGTATGATTTCCTTTTGTTAAATGATGATTTAAATTAATATTTCCAAACAAAAGAACATAAAAGATCAGCTGATTTTAAGAAACACAATGCTTTCGTTCACAATAAATTGTAAGTATTGTAAATTTTGTAAAAAATTGTCACAAATACATCACATCGTGAATACTCCTAGTAAGTCCTTACCTAGTTTTATTGATGTGTGGCTTATACTTCAAAAGTTGTGCCGAAAATTTTGGCTGCCGAAAAAGTGCCACACCCCCTTTATACAATCATATCAGGGAAACGGCCTGTGTAAACTATGATGGAATACCGAATTCTGGGGCTATTGGACCTATAATTCCAAAGCAACTCAATATCGCAAATTTGGGTTGTATGCAAGATACCACGCCTGCTTGTCCAACGCCCATAAAAGTAAATTAATCGCTCCATTACCACCTTAAAAACAAATGGTTTATCGTTTCAGTAAATTAAAGATGCCTGAAAGTGATTAAAGATAACATGTTAAAAAATCCGTGTTAAATGAAAAACCCTTCCATTTAAGGGATAGTAAAATCGTCAAAATAATATTGTTTAAAACAAACAAGATTTTAGTTAATTTACGAGTACAATTACGTCTGAAGTAGGTGGCCTCGATGGTCTAGTGGTGGCACGTTGCACAGTCACCTGGGGTCCCGGGTTCGAATCCTGGCCGGGCCATGGTCCTACGCTTTAACCTTTCTTTCCTTATATCTAATCAAAAGAACTTTAACACACATCAATTTACGACTAAAAGTGTTACCACCACCAAGGTAGGAAAGTTTGTGGAGAGGAACGCTTAGTAACTTCCCTGCAGGAACATAACGTAACTATTTTGAAAAACAAAGTATCTTTAATGTAGTTATTCACGGAGTAACTTTCATTTAGTTGAAAAGCCATCGAAAAGCAATGAGTTGAGTGGCTACGAACTAGAATTTCAAGGTTGTAGTAACGAGCAGAACAAAAGTCTCATCGTTGCATCAATTTTCTTCTACGTGGCCAGAAAACCATTTAAAATTACTAGAAGTTGAATGAAAGTAACCACATATAACCTAAATTTCTATAGACTAAATACTAGTTGTTTTCAAAAGGATCATATATAAAATAGTCAATCTGTCGTATCGTAGGTAAAAAGTACTTGTGATTTTGCTGCCATTTCATGGAGGAAATCACTAGTTATGTTCGAAGAAAATAGTTGACTATTCAACCACTTGTGGTTTGTTTTAAAAGTAGTCTTTAATCAGCTTTAGGTTGGGTGAAGGTCCTCCGCAGGGTTGATTTGACTGAATTAAGTGCAGCACTTGCTTCAGATTCAATATCACATGTTTCTACAGCTTCTGCCACATTCGGAATGTCATATAAAAAAGTTTCACTTAACTACTCCCTTCTTTCATTCTATGGTATAACAACAGACCAATAATTTGGTCTCAGTGGGCCACTTAAACCTAACCTACTCCTGAAGTATCGAAAATCTAATATATAAAAGGGCAAAATTTTCTGATGTTAAACTTTGTTTTTCTGCATATTCATCCTTTTTAACAAAGAAACGTTGAAAGTTTTCTATGGAGAAATTAAAGCAGCATTTGGTAGTGAATTGACAAACGGAAAACGATATTTAGCTGAATTTTTATATTGTTTCTTCTTTGTTAGTTTATTTTTATAGTAACACCAAAACTGAAAATGAAGTACATATAAGGACCGTTTTATTCACTTTTTATAAATCGAGCTAACTTGAGTAGTTTCAATAACTTTTGTTAACTTGACTTTTCGTACAACTTGCCAAGTTAAATATTTTAATTTCTCAAGTTAAAATTTCATTTCATTCAGTTCAAGTTGAAATTTTGTATGTTGAAGTTAAGTCAAGTTATAAATACTTAAGTTATAAAGCATCCTAGGGAATTTTTTGATATATGATGGGAAATGAGAAAAGAAATGACTTCTATAACTTATGAAATGGAAATTTGTTGATGTTGAAGGCAACACAATGTCAACAAAATATTTTGTTATTAATCATGCAATAACAATAGAGTTCAGCTACTACAGCTTTTTCACACTTTCTCCGCAATAGATCATTTTAAGAACCAATCCAAATATCATTGAAATATCTCAAAGATATCGATAGAAGTGGTCCAAAAAAAAACCAAAAGGGAGAAAAATTTACCCACCATAATATGGGTTGGGCTCAGGGACAAACACAAGACATAACAACTAACCATGCGTTTACATAGATCTTATCCTTCATTAGTTTTCAATCTACTTTTGAGTTGACCTTTCGACAAGTTAACATCAAACACGTTACAGTTGTTAACAAAGGTACTCATGCGATTTAATGGAGCAGTTAACATATAATTTGTTCTACTAAATGGTAAATAAATCAAGTTGTTAGAGTTTCTACTGCTTCTACGGTTAGTGTTAAAATTTAAAAGAGAAAGAAGCTCTGGAGAGTCGAATACACCAGTTATGAGTTGGTGTAAGTAGACGATATCAGCAGATTTTCTTCTCTCACTTAAAGATTGCATTTTTAATAATTTCAAACGATCCTCATATGGAGGAAGGTTAAATGTGTCAGTTCCACTCAAGCCTCTTAGAGCAAACCGAACAAAAAGTTTTTGAATTCTTTCTATACGATCAACATGCACATTGTAATGTGGGGACTATACTTGACTTGCGTACTCCAAGTGAGGACGCACGATTGAATAATACAGAGTTGTAGTTGTTATTAAGCTATCAAACTCTTTGGTCCACCGTTTTATAAAACCAAGCATAGAAGACGCTTTTTTACAAATTGTATCAATATGCATGTTAAACGACAATTTAGAATCCATGCATATACCAAGGTCTTTGACGGTAGTTACACGACTTAAAGCAGTATCTTTAATTTTGTAATCAAAAATAAAATTGTTCCTTTTACGCGAAAAGGTCATAGTTTGGCATTTATCTGGATTTAAAAACATGTTATTTTTAGAACACCAAACCTCAAAGGAGTTCAAGTCTGACTGGAGCAGGTCTGAATTGTCATTAGAATCAATTGTTCTGTATATTTTCATATCATCTGCATAAATAAGCAAATGAGAGTGTTTAATGACGTGGGTAACATCATTAATTGCCAAAATAAACAGAAGTGGACCCAGGTGGCTTCCTTGAGGAACACCCGATTCTGCAACAAATTCAGAAGACAACACGCCTCGGAACCGTATTTGATAAGATCGCTCCATCAAATACGATTTGATCCAGTTTACAAAATATTGTGGAAATCCCATTAATTTAAGTTTAAATAAAATTAGATTATGTGGTAATTTATCAAATGCTTTGCTAAAATCAGTGTAAATACAATCGACTTGGCTACCAGAATCAATAGATTTTAAGCAGAATGTAGTGAAATCAAGGAGATTAGACACAGTGGATCTGCCAGTAACAAAACCATGCTGACGAGTTGTCATGACTTGCCCACAGTGAATTTTCACTCGATCGTACACCATTCGCTCAAAAAATTTGGGAATCGAAGACAATTTAGCGATAGGCCTATAATTAGTGACGTCGTTCCTGCAACCTTTTTTGTAAATAGGACTGATATAAGATTTTTTCCAAAAAAGAGGAAAATTACTTTCATTAATTGATTTATTAAAAAGTAACGAGAGAGGCTGACACAAAACGGAGCCGCATTGTTTTAACACTGCGGCAGGAATTCCATCTGGTCCAGCGCTAAAATCCTCATCGATTGATTCAATATACTTAAAAATATCCTCTGAGGTAAAAGATATATGCCCCAAAGAAACTCTGGATGCGTTGTTCATATAATCAAAATACGCTAAATCAGGATTAAAAGAATCTGAACAGAATGATTCTTTAAAAAGATTGGCAAATAAGCCACAAATAATGGTGGAATTGTCAGTAAATCCATCCTGAAATTTGAAAGAAGAAGGAAATCCATCAGTCTTCTTCTTAACATTAATAAATCCCCAAAATTTTCTTGGATCAGACAAAATACTCAGCTTCATATTATCCAAATACTCATTATATAATGCAGCTGAGCAATTCTCAAATTCCAGAAACAAACATTTGTATGTTTCTAGGTCATTTGAGTCAAAACTACAAACATATTTCTTCCATGCCCTATTCATTTTGTTGCGAAGAGTCTTTAAATCCTTTGTGTACCAAGGGTACGCAGAATTTTTCGCAAATTTGAGACTATATGGTACAGACTGAGAAAACATGGCAAAGAGCTCCGTATAGAAATAATTTATTGAACTGTTAAGATTATTATTATTTATGTACTCTGTAATTATATTTAATTTACTATAAAGTAAATGATTCAACCCCAAAAAGTCAGCTTTTTTGAAATTGAATTCATAAACTGTGTCAACACAGCTTGAATTTACCATATTCTCCCTATCGGATTTATACCAAATACTCAAAGGTGGATGGTAATTATCAATAGTAGTCAAGGCATGAAGTGCCTTCTGAACAATGACATTGTTACTGTCCGTAGTTAAGACTAGGTCAAGCAGCCTTTCCAGACTATTATAAATACAACTAACTTGTTGTAAGTCAGAACATATATTGTCAACAAATATATGTTCTTGGCGTGTCTTCGAATTAGATGCACAAAAATGTGTTTCATCGTCAGAAGAATGCCATTTTAAGTCAGGCAAATTAAAATCGCCCAACAATAAAATGTCGTCATTAGCGTCAAGTAAATTTAATATAAATTCTATGCAATCCGCAAGGCTTGCATAGACCTCTACACTGCTCTTGGGAGGAACGTATGCATTAATAACAAATACACTAGAATTGCAATGTACAACCTTAACGCATATAAGTTCGATATTAGCAGAGCAGGGAATATCAATAAAGGAACTAACACAGGAGTTCCTTACAGCTAATAGGACACCACCACCAACTGCAGAATTATTGTCAGCGTGTCTGTCCTTCCTATATACTTGAAAACTATTGTCAAACAGTTCTAAGTCAGTAATTCCTCCGTTCAACCAAGTTTCAGTTAACGCGATAATATCTTCAGAAAAATTCTGAGTTGACAAAAAAATGTCGCGCGTCTTTGAACGCAATCCCCTTACATTTTGATAGTAAAGGGAAAGCCTATTTAGTTTTTTTGGGTCTGACTGGTGATATTATTCGTCCTTCTAGACCTGTGTTTAGGCTTAAACTCAGAAACAAAGATATTATCAGCCCACAGATTAGAGCTCAGAACAGTTGCAAACTCTTCAGCAACCACTGTGAGAATAAATGATGCGTGGGACGGTTTATTGCCAATTTTTTTGCATGAGCAGAAAGCAGTCTGACTTACTAAACGGTTATGTTTGACAAACGTCAATACATTTTCACTTGTTGTGTCGGGCTGAAGGCGTGAAATGAAAACCTTTTTTTTCCTCGACAACGCTCTTAAATTTAATGAACTATTGCGTTCATTAGTTATGTCACTAGCCGGGGGAGAAAGAGATGGAGGAGATGCAGTAATAACTATATTATCCATTCTCACTGGCGTAAACACTGGTTTAGCCGAGATCTGCTTCGTTTCTAAAGTGGCTGGAAGCGTCATGCGCCGCTTATTATTTTTATTTTTTGAATTATTTCTCTTTTTTTTCGAAATATTTAGGTCTTTTTAGATGAAATTGTTTGAGTCTCAGAAGAAGAGGCTGGAAGAGTCTGAGACAATGCAGTCGAAATATTTACCGATGAAGACTTTTCATCATAAATGCTAGTGCTGGATGAGGTGCTTACTTCATTAAAAAATGTAACAATTTCTTTAAAATTGTTATTTAAAGCGTTAAGACTATCACCGAAAAGCTTAATTTTTGAGAAAAACTCATCTGGTGAAAGAACCCTACACGAAGCACAATACCAGCGAAGACCTAATCGTGGTGAGATTAAATCATCAAGACACGACTTAGAGATCCCAGCACATGAAGTATGGAACAAACGCCCACATGGGCCAGAACAACTGAACATACGGTTCAGAATGTTTTGACTTTTGCAAAGCTCGTCTAAAGAACAAGCAGCAAAATTTTCTACGGAAAAATATTCCATAGCGAAAAAATAAAGTTAAAAATGATATGTGTGCAAAATATAATGTCCACTAAGTGCTAATGGGTTAGTATAATATGTTGCAGTTTAAAGGCAAGTTTAGTTTATGCAAATAAACAAATAACGCACAAAGAGGAACGCAAAGAAAAAAAAAAAGAGAAAGAAAAAAGTATATACTTAAGCAGCAGATCAACTATCAAACTATGACGATAAATAAAACGATATATGTACCACAATAAAACATTAAAAAATTAATATACTACACCATAAAAAAATGAACTTCACTTTATTAACACTAATAATAATTTTCAATTACAAAACAGCACACACGGAGATTTATAAAAACTGATATAAACAAATTACAATAACAAAAACAACACAAGATAAACGACCGTCACCGGCTATATGACGAGATCATGACGAGATCAGCAAAAGATATGAGTGCGGAATAAAAACAAAGTGATTTCCAAATAATAGGGGTTTTCAGTTAACGGTGTTTTGAATTAAGATATGCTTTAATTCACTTCGTTAAATAACGACGCATGCTTTATATGTAGTCTAATAAAAATATTTCTAAATGACATGCACTTTCATGAGCATTTTAAATTAGCTTGTGTTACATTGCCGTGTTTGATTTTTTTAGTTCTTATTTAAAACATTAAATAGTCCTTTGACAATCGAAAAAAATGGTGTTTCTAATTTTGTCTTTGTATTTTGATAACAGAGGAGGATAAATTCGAGTCCTTCAAAATATGGTCGACGAGTTTGGTTATTAACAAGTAACCATGTATGTAACATGTAACCATGTATTCTATTTTTTTAAGAAATCGACTTTGGCGCCTTTTAGTATACAAAACCAATATTACAAAAATAGTTTCTTTATATTGACTTCTAACTAAATTATGTTAAAATAAACCCGACTACGATGTATAATAAAATGGCTTGAAAATAAATCGTTAAAAATTGATATTTTTAAAACTTGAGGATCTAGAAACCTACTTTAAACGCAATCTTTAAATGCGTTTTTATTGGAAAGTTATTGTTCACGCGACGTGCAATGTAGTTCAGCTTTTTGCAAATTGGAATAGATGTTTTTTTAGAATACTGTTTTTAGCCGTTTTTTTACTTCTAGAAAAATAAGTTGGTTTTTTTTAAAAGTGGTCTGAAATATATTGTTTTATTTTTGGTTTCTCTTTGTCAAACTAATATTTACTAAATCGAACGAAAAAAAGTTCCATTTTTGACTTAAGTAAAGATTTGTGACTTGAAGGCTGCACGACATTATTTTTTCCAACTTCCAACATACAGAGTAAATGGAGCTATAGTATTTGCACCAGTTCTGTTGAAATTCTTTAAATGAAGCAAATTCAGTCACTAGAGCTGTTAAACATTAAAAGGCATTTACAAAAATTTAGTAAATGTTGCCTTATTTTGGGATACCTTAATTTACTCTCTATGCACTACTATTTCTTGAAAATCGAGTGACCACCAAACTGAAATTGGCAAGCTTCATATTCTCTTTAACAAATGGCTCCAGCTGCACGTACAAATTCCACATTGTGAACTGATGCAAAAGTTTAGGTACCGACTACTCATAATTGTGCACATAATAACAGCACTTTAATTTTACTGCGCATCAAAGTTTTTTTTTGGCAAACTAATGATTGTTATCTTTGGAGCTGATATCGATAAGCGGAAATTAAAACAGGTCATTACGGATATAAAGAGCAATTCAAGCCCTTGGAAGAACTTTGATCGATCCTCTTTTGATTGTGTTGTGCGTGTTATTAAATGTTTGAACACAAATGATCGAGAACTAGATATACAAGTAATGCCGACTCCAAACGGCTTGTGTTCTCGAGATGCTCTACTTGGCAGGTATTACTCTCTGAGGTTTATTTTATAATAAATATTGATTGAATAGAATAAACATTCTGTCTCAGAAGTGAATTAAACCCCTGCCACCACTGTTCTTAGCATACCGACCACGCACTGTAATCAGTATGCCACGGACGCCATAACATTTTTAACGGTTAGCGGTACCTAAATCTTTAATATTGTGCATAAAAAAGTTGTGCTGAACTGTATCGGTTCTATTCAGATAAAATAATACGTGCTTCAAATGTTTTTATAGTAACAATTTTGTTGTCACAGCACAAGCTAAGTACCAATTGAACTGTAAATGAAGCGAAAATCACAAGTTACACCAAATATCCCAAGTTAGAATTTATAACTGGTCATATATTTGGGAGTTAGAGAAATCACAAGTTGACAAAAGTTACCAAACGAAAGTTATATCAAATCTTCAATATGTCAAAATATTTTTGAGAAATTCAAGTGAATAAAATGGAATAACTTTTGAAATCGAATAAATCCCAAAGTTGTTTCAACTTCTCAAGTTAAAAAAGTGAATAAAACGGCCCTAAATGGATGTGATTTTAAGTTTTTCTATTTTTTTTCTTATTAAGAAAAGTTTTTTGTACCTTATATCTCCCGTGCAAGCACAAAACATAGTAAACGCCATTTCCAGGATTTTCATTTTATGATGAATCTTAAATATAAATTTTTTGGTTTATCTAAAACAGTCACCCTCTTGTCTTTACGATGTATAGTTTTTAGATATTGGGCTGTCTAAACATAGTATGCACATACTATGTTTTGATTTTGTAAATTTGTTTTTGTTTATATTTTCAAAAAGGTTTAAAAAAAAAAGTAAGTAATTTGATACTACAGGGTCTGCCATCTACCTTTTTTTTCAACTAGTGCTTATTTCGTGAATGGTAACATTTAGCTCATGTCTGATTTGACAGATAATTAGTTTTATCCTTCCGCTGAACGAATATGGTTGTGTATACGCTTGAACAACGCTGGGAAATATTGCGACATTACTTTGAAAATCATGGTAATGTTGCAGAATGTGTGCGAAAATTGCGTACGGATTTTGGAAGAAGAGAAGCACCGTCAGCTCCGTATGTTCATTATCTTGTGAAAAAAGTGAAAGAAACTGGCATCCTCATCGATAAACCAAAGCGTGAAAAGCCAAAAGCAGTGCGTACACCCGAGAATATTGCTGCTGTGGCAGAAAGTGTGCGTGAAGCCCCATCAACATCAATTCACCGTCGTTCTCAACAATTGAACATTTCGGTGACATCATTGAGACGAATTTTGCATAAAGACCTTGGTATGACGCCATACAAAGTCCAATTGGTTCAGGAGTTGAAGCCAACTGACCATCCAATGCGTTTTCGCTTCGCTAAGTGGGCCTGCGATCAACTTACAGAAGATGCCGATTTTGCCAAAAAAAATCATCTTTTCAGATGAAGCTCATTTTGATCTTGGCGGGTATGTAAACAAGCAAAATTGTCGCATTTGGGGCACAGAAAACCCGCACGCATACATTGAAAAGCCGCTGCACCCAAAACGAGTCACTGTTTGGTGCGGATTTTGGTCCAGAGGCATAATTGGGCCATTTTTCTTCGAAAATGAGCAAGGAGTGGCCGTTACAGTCAATGGCGATCGTTATCGGGCCATGTTGAACAAATTTTTGTTCACAAAAATTGAAGAGGAGGATATTGGCAACATTTGGTTTCAACAGGACAGCGCTACGTGCCACACAGCCGAAGCTACACTCGATGTTTTGCGCCCTGTTTTTGAAGATCGCATTATCAGCCGCAGAGCTGATGTCGTTTGGCCACCTCGGAGCTGCGATTTGACACCGTTGGACTATTATTTGTGGGGTGCCCTCAAAGATAAGTGTTACGCCGACAAGCCAGAGACAATTGACGCTTTAAAGGACAATATTCGTGAAGCCATTGGTGAAATACAGCTGCACACAATCGATAATGTGCTTAGAAATTGGACCGATCGTGTAGGCTACTGCATGGCCAGCCGAGGCAGCCGTTTGAATTAAATTAGTTTTCATTATTAACCGGAAGGATTGTACTTTCAAATAAAAAAAGAAATTTGAGAAAATATCCAGCAGATTTTTTTTTATAGAATTTTCAAAAAAAAAAAGTTATTTGGCTGACCCTGTATAACACAATATTTTGCAATAGTTTTAAGAGTGATTCCCGAGTTTAGAGTATTTTTGATAATTATTAGCATTTTAAGTATATTGGCTTAGACAATAATTACAAATGGCTAAGGCAAAAAATACAAAAACTCAGTTTTTTCAAAACTATGAAAATGGAGATACTATGTTTTGTCGTTGTACTGGAGATATGTATATACGTCAGATATTCAAATTATTAAGAGCTTGAAGCAAACGTTATCAAAAAAAATTGTAAGATTGGAAATAAATATTCTGTTCCAAAGAATGTTAAATTTTGTTTATTTTTAAATCGACTTATATCATGCATATTTTTATCTTCTCTACTAATTACAAAAACAACAAACTAACAACAATTAACAACAAAAGTAACAATCAGGGAAATAATAAAAAAAAACAGTAAACTCCCTCTATATTGATGACCCACTTTAATTTATTAGAGGGAAACATTTGAATGTAAAATATTTCAAAATATTTCCGCTGCACTGATTTAAGCATGCCTAACAAAGAAACATTTTTAAAAATTGCAAATAATGCAAAATCGCGACTGTTTCTTTTGCTCAATTTCTAGAAAAAATATAAAAGCTAAATTTTTACCATAACAAAAGCTACCAATGAGTACATAAATTCTATTGTATAAAACACAATCTCTACGCTACTCTGACATTTACAACAGGCGCTCTATTTAAGCCTGTGCTGCCAGATTATCAACGGAAGTGGTTGCTACAAAGTCGGAAGTTGCCATTTAATGTTTCATTTTTTTCCTGTTGCATTTTGAAGCGTTTACTACCACACATCAAGCGACGGAAGTGAGTACGTAAGGAATGAGCACAAAAATAAAGACAATGAAAAAAAAAGCAATATGCTATTAACGTCAAAGAACAAAGAGAATAAAATTGCAAGCTAAAAATGTTAGTTAGAGGTAAGCTTAATTTAGTAGGTGGAAGAATTGAAAAATTAAATGAATCGTGTTGAAATTTTAATAAATTTTAGATTTAATGTTCACTTTAACGCAAAAACGCAGGAAAACACGTGACATTAATGCATTTATCTGCAAACTACGTCAATGTCAATTTATTGCTATGCTAATAATGCTATAAAATCTTATGAAGCATTATTTTTCTGTAGATATTTATAAAACAGAAAAAAATTAAAAATAACTTTTTTTCGTTAAAAGTTTCTTTTACTTTTAAATTTTGAAAGATCCCTCTTTGACCCATTTAGAGTACCCCAATCGAGTCCAAATGTATGACCGACCCCCCCTATTTTTGGAGGGCCGATCCACCCATGCCAGTGGCACACCCCCTGAAACCTCCCTGGGGTTTTGATTCGAAATGGTGATCTTTTAAATGTTTGTATGGGAACACCCCTGGGGGGTTCCAGGGGGTGTGCCACCGGCATGGTGGATCGGCCCTCCAAAGTTATTGGGGGTCGGTCATTTGGACTCGATTGGGGCACTCTAAATGGGTCAAAGAGGGATTTTTTAAAATTTGACCCTACGAAAAAGTTGAGGCATTAGAATTCCTTTTAGAGGTATAGTTCATCGGGCAAAATTTATAATTTTGATCCTTAGAATACGATTTTCACTGAGCAATGGGCTATTTTTAAATCGACCCACTTTAATATACATATATTAATTTTCTACAAATATTAACCCGAAATTTCACAATATATGAACTTTAAAATGATTTTGCAATTATATTCACTTTAAACGTAGAATATTTAATGTATTGAACAAAATATTAATTTATAAAATTATTCAAGAACGAAATTAAATTACGTAATAATTAAGAAATCAACGTTCGCATAAAGCTACCAATCTCGCAAACGAACTACTGACTGATATATAGGTACATATATATTAGGGTGTCCCATAAAGGAAAAAAATTTTTTGCTCACGCGTTTTTTGATAGATTTTAGGGTAAAGAAATTTTGAATTTTGTTTCAAGAGAAAGAAAGTGATGAAATAAATTCTAAATTGTAGCTCGCATTGTGAATGAGGCTTAGGCTCGCATTGTGAATGAAACTCAAAAGAAATAATAAAAAAACATAATAAGTTCGGTTCAATGGATTGAATTCGACAAATGTAGATAACTCTAGGTTAGTAACGACTAATTAAACATTTTTTTATGAAAATTGTTTAGAATTTATTTATCTTTTAAACTGTATCATTAGTTTTTGTAACTTTAATAGAAATTTAATAAATAGAAAGGAAAAAATCGCTGACAAACCTGGCAGTTTTTGAACATAAAATGAAAGATTGGACGTTTTTCTTATGAACTGTTAACTTAAGATCTAAAAATCTTTTATTATTTTTAAAATATAGCAGGGAACCACGTTTTTTGACAAAAAACCAATTTGAGCGACCTCTAAACCACTTTCAAAAAATTTTTAAATAAATTTCAAAATTTCCTTACTCTAAAATCTATCAAAAAACGCGTGAGCACCAATGAAAATCGAAATTTTTGGGACACCCTAATATATATAGGTACATATTTCCTGCTCTTGCTATGAGAGGACGAGACAAAAGTGGAATCCCGTGAGATTACCACAAAGAACACCTAAAGTAGGGTAACCCTAAAATTAAGCAAAAATATGCTAGCAGCACCAACAACCAATGTGGTTGGTGCACAGAGTAAAGCACAAAAGGCGCTAACCCCAGACGCAAGCCAAAGAGCTTGAACTAATTTCCGTTCACCTCTTTCCGTAACGCATTCACCAGCCTACTCCTATCGCCAACCTTGTTTCTGGTTTTTATCAACGACCTTCTGTAGTTGACGCATAGCCCAGTACATTCGTTTGCACACGACAGCAGCATTTGTCTTTCATAAACTCTATGGAGATTGAGAGAAAAAAGCAAAATATGAATGACACACTCCTTAATGATCTAAACTCCAAAATAAATCCGAGTGGGGTCTTACTAATAGAGCAAAGTTCAATGGAAGTAAAACCCAGTGCTGCCTGTTAACCTACAAGCGAGTGGATTGCTCCTTAGCTCCCCTCAATATGAATGGTGTGAATCTTGTGGAATCAGCTGCTCTTGACGTTCTGGGCATATCGATCCAATCTGATCTTCGTTGGAATGATCATATTTTCGATGTGTCGAAAGAAGCGGGCAAGTGCTTTTGGATCGAATTAAAAATCGTGCGATATACTTGATAGAAGAGTTACATCGTCTCTCAACTCTCTTGAGCATCGCCGTAATGTTGGTTGCCTAAGCCTTCTATATAGCTATTACCATGGGAAGTGTTCAAGGGAGATACATGGCCTGACACCACCAGATCGTGTATTTCCCAGGTCCACTCGGGCAGCTGTCCAGGCCCACCCATATACCATTGCATCGATGCCCAATAGAATCTCGCATTACCGTGATAATTCGTTCTTTAGTCGCACGGTTAAGTTGTGGAATAGTCTCCCTGCGAGTGTGTTTCCCGGCAGTTTTGAGCTGTGCAAATTTAAAACAAATCTTCACCGACTTTTCTTCATCTCTCCACCCTCCAAATAACTATCACCCATCTTCCGAATCAACACAATGCTTATACATTTATAGGCGGCATTCCCTGAGCGTTAGTTCACAATCTAAAAAAAAAGAGTGTCAAGCGTGTGTAAAAAAGTTTTACTTCAAAATGCCAATAATAAACAAATGCTTGCAATGCTTTAAAAAAGTAAAAAATTTTAAAATATGTTTATTCTTATTTTAAAAGGATTTATTGTAGCCGTTTCTTAAAACCTATTTTATGTTATTTTTTGTGGATGTTTGCATATGGGCAAAAATATGTTACTGGTAAAAATATTTACTGAATAAGTTTGTTTTAAAAGGTATATTTTTTTGTGGGGGGAATCGGTTGCAAAATGGGGTAATTTGATCACTAGATTTGGGAAATTTAATTGAAAAGAGTTGTCAGCCCTGATCGTAGTGTTGTGCCCATGGAAATATTGCCAGGAGGTCAGACGCTAAAAAAATTACATTATCTGAGTGTTTCTTAAAAAAGACCAGTTTGTGAAAAGAAAACGTGAATTTTGTATTTTTTTATATTTGTATATTTGAAAAAAGAGATCTTTGCAGTTATTTACACATTTTTATTGCTGTTTTTAATGTAATGTAAAAATGTAAATGTAAATGTGTAATGTAAATGTAATGTAAATTTTACTAAATTTTCATTTGGGTGAACAAAAATATTCACACTATTTTCAATTCAGCTTAGGCAAGCACTTTGAATGCTGCAAGCATTTACACAATAGGATACAATTTAAATAACACAAAAATTATAGGATTTTCTGGCTAGCAAAAAGCTTTTATATATTTTCTTTGCAATAAAGTAATTAATTTATTGTTCATTATTCTTGCATTAATTAAACACACATTTATTCATTCAGTCATTTATTCATTCGTTAACACATGCATTTGCTTATATGTCACACATACACACACACACACACACCCACACTCAGTAAGACTTCATTAAGACTCAACACGACAGGATATCCTGACAAACATATACCGTCATAGCGACCTGTATGTAAAATATGCTGTGCTATTGGAGATATTTTTCTGAATATAGTGTTGTAGATGTTGTGGTTGCTATAATCTTCCTTCCGCTACTGTTTGAAATTGCAGCATTGGCTGTTGATTTAATCAACAATTTCAATATCTTGCTTTTCTTAATCATTTCGCTTCTTGTTAAATTTTATAAAAACATACTATTTCTTTTAACCGCCAGCTGTAAAGGGTGTTTTTATTAAAATTTTTCCTTAGAGCAGCCATAAAAGCTTACTTTTATTAAAAATCATAAAATATATAGTTTAAAACTTCAAATTGCTTTTAGTTTCTTTGTGCTTCTTCAACACAAGTTCCAGTTTATGTCGCATACGCTTCCGTTTTTGTCTTTATAGTCCACGCACTATGCTCTTGTGCAAGTAGTTTTGCCAATTTTATTTATATGGCCATTTTATTTTATGTTTATATTTTTTGTTATTGTTTCTAGTCGTCGCTTAAGTTGCTTGCTTCCCGTCGCTGCTGTGGCTGTTGTGCTTTTGTAATCGCTTTGGTAATTAGCATTTTTTACGCTTGACTACTGGAAGAACCCGACTGCTGGTTCCCAGCTGGGGCAACAACAAATATGGGTGCGGAATTTTAATGCCACACGGCATACAGTTGTTTAACTTGTAACCGGTGTGAGTGCTTTTGTGTTCGACTATAAGTGTTTATCTGAGCTAGTGTGTGTGCGCGCTTTTTACTGTTTGCCCATTGCAAATATTTTTTATATCATTGTACTATATGTTGTGATTGTAAACTTTTGATTTAATCACACTTTCAAATGGCTAATTTTTTATAACTTTTTTCTTGTCGCGTAGCTTTAAATAGGACAGGTTGAAGCTGTAATTAATGGTTTCGCTGCTAAACATGTATGATTATTTTTCCATTTCACATCTAGTGGAAACTTTAGTTGTTATAGTGATTGCAGTGTTTGATTGGGAAGATCTAAATTGCGTATCGATATAAATTGCTCTTTGTAAAAGTTGAATTCCTATTACTAAGGGCGTACGCAGGATTATTTGCAGGTCGAGGAAAAGGGTCTGTGTAGAAAAATTACGTATAATAAGTCACTATAAAGTGACTAAAAAATAAAAATCATCTTTTGAATTTAGTTTTAATTGATTTGCGTTGAATGCGTGCTTTAAGTATTTTGTTTTGTAATTTAGTACTTACTTGTAAGCCCGTGTGGCGTTAAAACTCCATAAACAAACATACTTAGATTTTATTTAAGCTATTGAATAGATTTTTAACTGATCAAAATTAAAATGTAATTAATTTTGGCCTTTTTGCAATAAACGCGGTATTTCTTATTAATTTTTTGTGTACATTTTTAAAGATTAAAAAATTTTTCGACCAACAGTTAAGAAATCTTTTTTCAACTATAAGAAATCATTTCAGTATCAATTTGATATTGAAAATATCAATTCATAGTTTTAGCTGTGAAATTATACAAGATTATTCGTTAGTATAACAGTTTTAGTGCTATTAGCCGATAGGTGGCGTTAAAGACCTCAAATATTTTTTGGCGTATGCTGAAATTAAGAAGAGAAAAAGCAACATAACAACAACAATTATATGCAAACCTTAACTCACTATAATTTAAAAAAATACAAATTTTTAAGAAATAAAAAGTCCAGTCAGGTCTAAACCTACATCAACAGGTCGAAACCTACCAAAGCATACTAAATTTATTAAGATTGAACTTGTACTCAAAAAGCCTTTCGCCGGACAAAATTTGCGTAATATATAAAAGATAACTAGCTGAAACCCGGCGCGTTGCTGCCACACTCCTTTGTCAAACGGCCATAAAATGTTGTCAGTGAAACTGCATGTACAAATTAAATTCGAATACTTAAATCTGAGGCTATGCGACTTATAACTCCAAAGCTAGTCGATAGCACAAATTTAGGTTGTATGGGAGGCACCACTCCCCCTTGTCGTACGCCTATAAAATGTAATTAATGAAACTGTATTTATAAATTGAGGTCAAATACTAAATTCTGACGTTGTGCGACTTATAAATTCAAAGCTATTCGAGCTCGCAAATTTGGGTTAAGTAGGAGGTGCCACGACCCCTTGACAAATTCCCATAAAATGCAATCAATGAAACTACGTGTGTACATTGAGGTCAAATACTAAACTCCAACGCTGTGTTACTTATATCTCGAAAGCTATTTGATAGCATAAATTTGGGTTGTATGGTGTGTTCCACTCCCCTTGTCAAATGCCCATAAAATGTAATCAATGAAACTGCATGCACAAATTGAGTACGAATACCGAATTCTGACGATATGCGACCTATAACTTCAAACTTATTCGATGTAGCAATCTTGGATTGCATGATAGGTGCTAGGTTACACGACTATAAAATGAAATCAATGAAACTGCATGTGTAAATTGAGGTCGAAAACTGAATTCCAAAGCTGTGCGGCCTAAAACTCCAAAGCCAAAGCTATTCGATATAGCAAATTTCGGTTGTATTTCGCCTCCCTGTCCTACTCCCATAAAATGTCATCACTGAAACGCCGAATTACGAGGCTGTGCGACCCATAACTCTAAAGCTTTTCCATATCAATAATTTTTTATATATTTGTGAGCGTTAAAAGGAGGTGTGGCTATTTTTTCCTTAAACCATCTCGAACTCGAAGCAAATCCACTGCCAAAATTTGAGCTCAATCGGACCATTAGTTTCGAAGTCTTTTCATATTTTCTTAAAAGTAGGCGTAGCTATAGTGCAACCACGCCGATTTGTAATATGGTTTCCGGCAGTAATCATACGAACTTAATTACCAAATTTTAGTTTAATACCACCAAAACCGTCTTAAATATTGCTTTTTAACTTATTTGTGGGCGATAAAAAGGGGTGTGTCAACATATTCTTTTTTCTTAAACCTTCGCGTTGCAATTCCGAACAAACCCATAGAGTCCAATCCAATTTCGTTCAGTCGTTTTCAAGTTTTAGGCATCCGAACAAATCACGATTAATTTTTATATACATAAAGTGGCTCACAACGAAAGTCGGGCAGGTATTTCTTAGCACTTTCGCATTGGTTTCAGAAATGAAAATGTATGTAGGAATATTGCAATATAAACTTTTTTCAAAACATTATTTTTTGGTGAATAAAATTAAACACAAACATAATTAAAAAATTAGAACATAACGGTGAAATAAATTTAAATCGGGCAAGTAAAGAAAAAATGCAAACCATGGTACGTAAACCGTTATTCCTGCTTTAAACTTTTTATTACTGTTGGAATAACTTCAGTCAAACGCAAAACTTAAAAAAATAAACATTTCTCGAAAAGTAAATTAATCAACACTGGCAGAAAGGCAGCTCGTGATAGATCATTATTTGAAAGAAAAATCTGAGCGAATAATTTCACAAATCGTCTTATAAAGTAAATCAACAGTGCACGATATAATCAAGTGTTATGTACAGGATAAGAGAATATGCAATAAAGAACATACAGTCGCTAAAAATAAACTTAGCTCCGAAGATGAAAGGAATGTTTTAAGAGAAATAAAAAAGACCCATTTTTATTTGCACCAAAAGTAGAGGTCATTTTAAAACTCACTTTGAAAAAGAGTGCTCAGAAACAATTTGAAGAGTTTTGAGAAAAAATTGATTAAATAGAAGAGTAGCATGAAAAAAGCCATGTATTAGCAAGAAAAATATAAAAGAACTCCTCAAATTCGTGCGTGAGCAAATGACCAAAGACTTTTCATTCTGGAGCAGGATTAATAGGTTTACAGAATAAATTGTGATATTTAGCACTTTTTATTTACAAACATTTATTTAAGGTTTTGGTTACCGATGACAGTTAATTTAATTTATTTGGCTCAAATGGAAGGCGGAAACCGAATGAAGAATTTTGCAATAAAAATTTTAAACATACAGTTAAGCATGGTAGAGGATCAGTTATGGTTTAGGGCTGCGTCTGATGTTGGTAGGATTAATTTTATTAATAATTAAGTACAATGGACTAAAATATGTTCCTTGACATTCCCATGGCGCACGTAAAAGAAAGTACGGGCAAATTAGCAATTGCAGACGATTTTTAGTTCTACCAAGACAATGACCTGAAACATACGACGCTCTTGGAAAAGAATTGCGTACTTGATATTTATCCAAATGTCATAAAAACAACCTCACAAGGCCCAGATTAAAATGTTACAGAACATCTATGGGATGAACTTGAACCCAGAGTGCTGTATCAGGGATGGGCAGCTAAAGATGTATTAAAAAGTAATTTTAAGTGAAGAGAGGAATCAGATTGGAGCTGATGTTTGAAAAAATTTGGTTGCACCCATGCCAAAAATTCTGCAGGCAGTCATAAAAGAAAAAGGATTGGAAACAAAATATTAAATTCTTAGTTTTAGCATTGAATTCCCTAACTGTCCGACTATCAATAAAATGCTCGTTTTTAAAGCTTTTCTTTGATTTAATTTTGTTTTACCGTTATGTTCTAATTTTTCAACTATGTTTCTGTTTAATTCTGCTCACCAATAAATAACATTTTGAAAAATATTTACCCCAAGTTTCTTCTTACATTTTCATTTCTGAAACCAATGCGAAAGTGCTAAGGAATGTCTGCCCAACTTACGTTGTGAGCCGTTACGTCATTCGTTTTTTAAGCTTTGCATAAGAATTTATTTCAAAAATTTCCAAAAACATTTTAAATATACATGTATCTAATTACAAGAATATGTTATGTAAGAGATATTTTGTAAAAGTACATTTTTATTGTAATAAAATATGTCATCTTGTATATTTGTCTATTTTTGAAATCATCAAGATATTTAATTTTTTTCATTTGAATCAATTTAAAAATACTGTTCAGTCCATCCGAATGATGTTTTTAACGCGTTAAATTATTACAGTTTAATATGCAAAAATAATTATGAAAGTTAATTTTATGATAATTAATTGTGATCTATTCTTTGAATTTTTACTTAACTTAAATTGTAAGCTATTTAAATCAAGTAAGTTTGAAGAACGAAACAACAACAACAACAATTCTGAATAAAGGCAATCACACAGCAAACAAGACAGAACTGTTTCGAGTGATGCTGAACTCCACTCTTTAGTAGTTTTGAGTGATTTAACTATGACCAACCCACTGTTTAAGTCTTACATGATTTGACACCTGTTCGAATAAACTCACAGGAATATATTTTTTCATCGATTATTTTTATCATACGACGATTACAGTAATAAGTTTTTCATATCAAGCCTAAGACCTTACCAGGGCAGGGATTGTGTCTGTTGCATTTGCCTCTTATTTTTTCGCTATTCGTTTGGAGTTCGACGGATCTGCCGAAGTACAGATTGAATTGAACATTTGGTTGTGCCAATAGCCAGCTTTCAGTTAAACACTATCTTCTAGCGAGTTCTGCTACATCCTAGTTCAGCAGAAACGAAATTACTTCGGTCAATTAGATACGATAGTATGATTAAGGTAAAAGTTATGCGACTTTAATCCAGTTGCCTAGGCTGCCAATGCAACAACAAAGAAGATAGTGTAAAGAAGTAATTATATCCTCAATGTAATTTACTTTCATGCGTAGTCAACTAAACATGCATCGTCTCGGGGAAGAAGCGAATGCTTATTTTCTTCTTAATTATTCTGATATTATATAATGCTAACCCGTATCCTTGCATAAATGCACCAAAATTTAGACTTCAGAAAGGAAAAACTCAGATTGAAGGAACCTGGAAACTCTCGCTGAAGAGCCATGAGCGAAAAAAAAAGAAATCCACTTTGAAGTAGAGTTTCTATTTGAAACCAAACCTGTAAAAATAAGTACAAGTACCTATGTACTTAAAAAATAAGTACTAAGTTTAAGTACTTCCATACTTATACTTGAAATTTTAAAGTTCAAGTACTGTACTTTCAAATTTTTCTCAAGTACTTTGTTAAGTACTTGGTGAATTTTGTGCAACATTCTTTCAAAAAATAAAAATGCCTGAGTTCGTTAAAGATTTCAGCAACTTCTTATTGTTTTTAATTGTTAAAATTAGTAAAAAAACCCTTAAAATATCATTTAAAGTTTATTAGTGTTGGCCTTCATCAAATCTAATTTTTCAAAAGAAAAATCTGTTGGAGATTGCCTTTGAGACTGTAAACAAAACCAGCCAATGAAAACAAACGCTCCACTGGAGGGGAAGATGTAAGAGGTGTGTTCATCTTGATTGATAAGTCCTTTATAAGAGGGTAACCTTGCAACATCTAAAAACGTGAGACTTGATCATTGATGTATTTAAAAAAATTTCTCTTCTACAATTTTGTTACAGTCTGGACTTTGAAATGATGTGGATAGAGTTGTCGTAAAGTCTTCGCTCGATTCATCTACACAAAAATGTTGAAATGTGAAAGAGCATAACTTTTGTGAAAAGTCTACCTGGGCTACAAAAATAAAAAAAAACTCTTCCTGGTGTCCAGTGTCTGTTGTGTCAAGATCTACCAATTTTACTACAGAAAAGTTTTAATTATGAGTTAGTATTTGAAAAGTTTCATTTTTAAATTGCAAGGTTTAAAAATATGCAGTAATATTAAGTGGGACTAAAATTTAGTCCAAGACTTTTAACGGTGTACTTAAAATAATTTTGTGTTGCCAAAAACACCAAGTACTTAACAAAGTACTTGAAAGTACAGTACTTGTACTTAAAAATTTCAATTATAAGTATAGAAGTACTTGTACTTTGTACTTATTTTTTAAGTACATAGGTACTTGTACTTACACGATACTGAATAAAGTATATATTTACTTAGTACTTCGCAGGTCTGTTGGAAAGTTTCTCTTGCTTGCAAGAAAGAGCTAGGAGCAATATTTTTCGTTTCCTGCTTTTAACTTATTCTTAACTGCAGCAGCCCAGGCTTCAAAGCTGAGGTTTTGCTACGACCTTAAAATTATTTATATTGAGCACGCTAGCACAGATTGATGAACTAAGAACAGATAGTGACTTTGCAGCAAAATATAAATAAATTATTTTATTTTTGTGTGATAATTTACTTTCATAAAACTTTTTCTACTCAAGAAATATATTAAAATTTTACTTAAGTATTTACTAAAGAGCTGTATATAGGTCTTTACTAAGAACTAGAATTGGTTATATTCAAAAATAATAAAGAGTTTAGTTTTATAGAAAGCGTGAGAGCGAGAGATGATGTTGCGAAACGCAAGTGTTGCATATTCTAAATATCATGAAGATTGTTCCTTAAAAAAGATTTTTTATGCGAAATAGCTATATAAAGCTATGTTGCTTTGACGTATAGTTAAGTCTTACAGCGCGGTTATATGGGGGTCTTTTTCATAAATTTTTTTCTTATATATTTTTTGTTTAAACTTTGGGGTATAACTACAGTCTTTAAAATTCATCGTACAAAGATAAAATATATGCAAAAATATGTGCTATGTGGTGAATATTGATCAAATTGCCTAACCTTTTTTCGCAAGAACCACCAAAACATCTCACATTGTAGAATATCAGGCAGATTTTGACTTTTATATTTGCCTACAAAAAAAAAAAAAAGTCAAAAGTAGCCAAAATTATTTTTATTACATTGCTTTTTATTACAAAATGCATACTCGATGCGGTCTCTGGATTAAATGCAAAGTATTAACGATTAAAGTCTTAAAACACCCGGTTTTTTATATCATTGAGGATGCAACATTGGTTTTGGGCGCCTCTGAGAGCATTGAGCAATTATAATTTTTGCAATGCAGACTCTCATACTAGAGTTGCCAGGCCCATATCGTTTTTTGAGAATACTTATTAATAAAACTTCTATCAAACTTAATATTATACCATAATTAATAATATAACGATTTAAAATTATAAAGAAAAGTTCTTTAAACTTGGCCTAAAGGGAAAAAATAATTTGATATATAAAACGAATGATGCATTTAAAGCGTTCAGTTAAAAATTAGTTTTTTGGCAACGCCAACTTTGAGAATATAATTTTAATTATTTTCCTTGCCTCGAAACGCTATATAAATCTCAAGATTTGAATATTTTAAAATATACTGAATAAGTAACTGCATTGGAAAACCAATTTAAGCTAAGGTTTTCTGGACTAGATTCGCAACAAGCTAAATTTCAAATTTTGTTATCACATTTTCTTTGGATGTTAACAATGATCCAATAGACCTTAAGCTGGAACTGATTGATCTTCAGTCTTCGTTTCATTAAAAGCTCGAATTTAGGAATACAACATATATTATAGATTTCTAAAAAAATTTATGATCAAATATATTTTATAAGATACTCTTGTTTTATAAAATATTGTCGGATTTACCAATAACTAGATATTTTGGTTTCTGTCGACCCACTACCTAAAAAAAACATTTTACCGATACATCGAAAACCCGCGAAATGAAAAAAAATTCTTTCATTTCTGTGATTACTCTGGTTAGGGGTGCATTCAATGTGCAGAGTAATTGATTAACCTAAATTTTAGCAATTGGAAAAATTAAGCCAATTGGCATAACTAGTAGTTTGTTGTCATATGTAATTTAACGGAGCCACAAAAGTAAAAACATTTCTCAGAGCACATCCACATAATTTGACCCACTTTCCAAAAAAAAACTTTCTTTGGAATTACCACATTTTGTGGTATTACTCAATAATTACCTGTCTATAAAAAAGTCAATACTCACGACTACTTTATTTGGGAAATAAGTCTAACAAAACAAAGTGACGACAATTTCTATGCTTATCATTTGAATGTTTATGTGGGTCAAATTTCACGCCTTCCTTGTAATAGCATTAGTTCATATTTATTATAAATAAAGAATACCTGGACGTAGCAAGCTTACAGTAAAGGACATTGACATTCATATCTGAAACAAAACAAAAACAAACTTACTTAAGTTTCGATAGACATTCTTTTGGATAGACGACGAACGTTGTCCAACCAAAACCATAAACTATTCTATAAGGGTAATTAGCTGGGTTTCGCGTGTGTAAACAGGTAGGATGATAAAAGAAAAACGAATTACTTTTATTGAGGTTTGCATTAGCGTTAAATAAGTCATTCATTGGTATACACAATAGAAAAATATAATTTCGAATGTAATATATAGTTAGCTAAGGTGGATATTTAAAGGAAATGAATGATTTTATTGAACTCAAAAAGTGCCAAAGTTCTTCAATTGTCCTGAACAGTAAAACTGATTCAAAGGGTTGCACAGATACGTTGTTGTTTCACCTCAGGAAATATGGTCGGATTAAATGGTGGCAGAGAAGCTCTAAGAACTGTGATTTTCAAAATTCTTTAGTAAAAGTAAAGTTTACGCAACCACTTTCGGTCAATAACTTTTACAGTAATTTTCAGGATGTCAATATTTTAAGTTTTTTACATGTAATAAAATTGTAAAAAAAACTTGTAAATTGAATGTTTTTGTGAAAAGTGATTTTTTTCAATTTTTGTCTGTCTGTACGCGCATTATGTGAAAAAAACTGGATGGGTTTTCCTCAGTTGTAAAAATATAGCGCGACTTTTAAAAAAACACTGCAATTTCAAACTCTTTAGATCGTTATAGATTACAAAACTTAATAGTTGTAGTGAATGTTTTAGCGACAGGAATCCTTAATATTTTTTCGTTTCAGGTAAACTGGGATCCAAATATCTTGACCCACACTGTTACCTCTTTTTATACGCCACCCAGTGAGAAGAAAATGATTAAAAACAAAAAATTTTTTGCAATATGTTTTTTTGTACTATTTACGTAAAAAATTTTTTAACTCTATTTTTACAGAAAATGTTACTTAGCACGCCCTTGTTTTTTTTCAAAAGTGTATTGGCACATTAAGATTATTTAATAGCATTTACGATATTCAAGAATGTTTTCGTTTCGGTTTCGTTGTGTATTTTTATTTTATAAATAAAAATTTGATTCAAAAATCTTTTTTGGTTTTTATTAAGGAAGGTTTTAGGCCAACAATTTTTTGAAAATTGCATTTTCTTTAAAATTATTTTTGTTGTACAACTATTCAAAAATATGTCAAACTAATTTCAAATCAATCCCGCTTATAATAGAGATCCTACAACGCTTCAAAGGCGGTGCGCCAAAGTTAACTTTAACTATCCAGACTAACTTTAAAAGCATTTGTCTCGAAATACACTATCTAAAAACGGGCCACACTCCTGCAAGCAAACTAATCGACCGATTTTAATATTTTTTTAAAATTATTTTTTATCTAATTTTACACTTCATTTACCAAAATTACACATATTCTAAAATACCGTACATTTTTTATTTTCTCTTTTACGCTTCATAATTTTCCATATTTCCATTCCATTTTGGTAAATGAAGTACTATATTCAAAGGTCTGCTTTCGAATGCATTTTTTTTTCAAACGATCTAAAGCCGAGCTATTGATGTGGCCTGATTTTCACACATTTCTTAAGAGCACCAACTTCAGTGCCATCTTCATTTATAAAAACTACATGTTACAAAAAAAAAATATTTGTTATTTTAACTAATGATGAAAAATAAATATGCAAATTAAATTGTTTGTCTATATAATATATTTTTTTAGAAAACATATTCTAAAATATGACTTAATTTTAATCGTTTTTGCCTAAAACCTTCCGTAATTGCATAGAAAATAACTAAAAACATTTTAATAGTTTATGTGAAAAAAATGAGAGCTGGGGCATTTTTTGCAATGTTTTCAGAAAAAAATTCAACCAGCAGTGGTAAGTATGAATGAGTGTTGTAATTTTTAAAAACTTGTAGTATGAATTTTTCTGAGATACATATATGGGGCATTCCATACAAAATTTGCCACCAACATTTTGTTTTCCCATATAAATGTATTCTTAGTAAGGGCTGTTTTTTAAAGAGTAATACAACTTTGAGTTAGCATCACTGCTTTATTTGACCACCCATTTAACAGCTGATAGTTGTTTTTTGTTTAGTTTGCTTTGACATTTTATTGTGGATCGACTTACACTAGATCAACTCGTGCAAATTGTGGAAATTTGTAATCAAAATAATGGTTCTGTTCGTCAAACTTATCGTGAACTTCGTCCATTTTATGGCGTACGTAATCGTCCTTCAGAGCTGCTAATTCTACGAACAATAGATCGTTTTCGGACCACATTTACTGTTACTGATAATGTGCATCCCGTGAGACGCCGAACAGTGCGCACTGAAGAATCTGTAGCCGCTGTACAGGAAAGCATTGAAGATGATCCTAATCAATCAATTCGTCGTCGTTCTCAGCAACTGGGGTTGTGTCCTTCCACTTTATGGAAGATTTTACGAAAAGATCTTGGCTTAAAACCTTTCAAGATTCAACTTGTGCAGGAATTAAAGCCAAACGACCATCGTATGCGCCGCCAATTCGGCGAATGGGCTGAAGTACAAATTGAGATTGATTTTGAATTTCCATGGAACATTTTATTTTTCGATAAAGCCCATTTTTGGTTGAATGGGTACGTAAATAAACAGAATTGTCGTATTTGGAGTGAGGAGAATCCACAAGCTTTTGTCGAAACACCATTACATCCACAGAAAATTACTGTTTGGTGCGCTTTATGGACTGGCGGAGTCATTGGCCCATATGTCTTCAAAAACGATGATGGTCAGAATGTTACTGTCAATGGTGAACGGTATAGGAATATGATTCGAAGTTTTTTGTACCTCAATTATCTGGCATTAATCTTGCTGATATGTGGTTCCAACAGGATGGAGCCACATGCCACACAGCGGGCGCTACAATTGATTTTCTCAAGGAAACTTTTGACGAAAAAACAATTTCACGAAATGGCCCAAATAATTGGCGTGTGATTTAACCCCATTGGATTAAAGTAAAGTCACTTGTCTTCGTCGATAAACCACAAACAATTGAACACCTAGAAATCAACATGCGAAGAGTTATCGGCGAGATACGGTCGCAAATGCTGTGAAAAGTTTGTGCAAATTGGTGTTTCAGATTGCGCCTTGTAAGTGCCAGCCGTGGCGGCCACATGGCCGAAATTATATTTAAACATTAATGTCATAAAATTTTCTATCCAATAAAGCCCGTTTCATTGGAAATATATTACTATGTTTTATTATGTTTTAAACTTGTATCACTCTATAAAAACATCCTTTATTAGTAAAAAATATTTGATACTTATTTGCTTATTTTAATACAACTTTGTATTTAGGAGTTTTCGAAAACATTCTTTTTATTTTACTTTTTAAAAAAAAAAACTTTTTTCAGCTTTAAAGATAGAAAAATTTGTATCAAAGAAGACATATGCGCCTTATTGTTAGCTTTCGAATGATGTTTACTAAAACTGAATCATATAATTTTTTATTGCAAAAATTAGAGATTTGCAAAAAAATTGTTTTTTTTTATTTGAACCTCATTTTTTTTATCTTTTTTTTTAAAATAACATGAATTAAATTGTGAGCTTTAGATCAAGTAAGTTTTTAAAGAAGGCAACATCAACAACAACAACTCTGTATAGAGTCAATCACTTAGCTGACTAGACAGTCTGTTTCAGAAAACGCTACATATTCCTCTTCAGTAGTCTTTGAGTGATTAAGCTGTGATCAACTCACTGTTTAAACTAGTATATGAGTGCGCAGCCACCTTTCAGTTAGAACACTAGCTTTTGGCGAAGCAAAAAACTCGTTTCATTTTCTATGACGCATTTCGACAAAGTATCGAACACCAATGAATATTGAAATAAATAAAGTAGCAACTAGAACAGATGGCAACCCTTGATAGAGTTGATGACGGTGATCTATAAATAGCCTACTGCTTTGAAATGTTATATGATTAGCAGCCATACAATTCAAAAGAATGAATTCCAAAATCTGATCACAGCTTAATCACTCAAAGACTACTGAAGAGGAATATGTAGTGATTTCCGAAACAGACTGTTTAGTCAGCTAAGTGATTGACTCTATACAGAGTTGTTGTTGTTGCCTTCTTTAAAACTTACTTGATCTAAAGCTCACAATTTAATTCATGTAGTAATTTCATAGATCATTAAACTATTTAACTTTTTTAAAAATAATAGATTACGTTTGAGTCAACTTCATTCGAAAGCTAAAAAAATGGTGCACATGTCTTCTTTGGAACAAATTTTTCTATCTTCATCAGTTATTGCAGTAAAAGCGATTGAAAAAAGGTAATTTTTTAAAAATGTAAAATAAAATTTTTTTTCCAAAACTTTTTGTTTTATATTGAAAAAAAAAAATGTATGGGGGAAAAATGTTAGTGGCAAATTTTGTATGTAAAACACTTTGTGTAGTAAAAGAAAAAAAAAGTAAACAAAAAAAATTACACAGTAGAACCTCAGAAATAAGAAACTGGTTGGAAATTCTTATTACTGAAATCTTCCATTTTCTAAAGTAAAATTTATCATTCGATCCAATAACAATTACTTTGGAGATAAGAATACAATGTTCTTATTCCAGAAGCTTTTAATGTTTTGAAAATACTACTTCTAATTCTACCCTACTACGGTTCACAAAACAACAGTATTTTCTGTTTTCAATGTGGAAATTGCTATTACGGTAGACAACAATACAACTGGATACATTGCACTGTTGTCTGTCAACAATTTTTTTTTTTTTTTTTTTTTTTTAGTAATATGCGAATATTGCATGCAATAACAATAGAGTTCAGCTACTACAGCTTTTTCGCACTTTCTCCGCATTAGATCATCTTAAGAACCAGCCCAAATAACATTAAACATCTCAATAAGGCCATTCACAGTTCGAATACGCTGGTCTGCCATTTGTTCGACTTGCTATTTGTACGCCAATTTACGAAAGCGTATTTTGCTTTGTTGTTGTTTTGCATACAAATGCAAATACGCAGGCACGCGTAAATAAAAGCAGCCCTTGGACGTGTTTTTTGTACCTCGTATTTTTATGCTCTGTCTACAACCGCATAATCACATACATCACAGGGTTGCACAATCTTTTTATACGACAGTCACCTGGCGAGGTGCTCACAGTTTGAACAATAACAAATGCTATAAATACGATTTGCCAAAAGTACGGTCAAACTGTGAACAGCCTTAATGATATCGATAAGAGTGGTCCAAAACAATCCAAAGTGAGAAAAATTTACCCACCATAATATGGGTTGGGCTCAGGGATAACACAAGACATAACAACTAACCATGCGTTTACATAAATCTAATCATACATTAGTTTTCAATCTACTTTTGAGTTGACCTTTCGATAAGTGTTGAGTCACGCTGTATTGTCTACGATGTTGGGTCACGCTGTATTTGCAGGTGTTTATATTATGTTTAAAAACAATAACGCTAAAATCACGCCATAATTTCTGTGCCTTTATTTTATCTCATACAAAAACAATGCATATGCTTTCACTATATATTTGTATTAATGTTCTTTATATTCCTGCTACCTGCTCATTTGAATGATGCACATAATGCACATACATATAAACACACACATAATAAGCTCAACTTCTTTGTCATATTGCTACATATCACTTAATAATTTAAGCTGTAATAAATCATTCGTATTAAAAACATCAAAACGTACGGTTTACATTTTTTTTAGCTTCTTGTTAGTGTTGCCGGCAGCGAACAATTAAATTTAAATTCTTTACTTTGTTGGACTTGTAATAGAAAACGCTTTATTATACATTTTTTGGCGCCCAACGTGGGGCATCGTGTGTGTTAAAAAGCGAATAAATTAATTTCAATAATTAAATAAAGTATATTGAAAATCAATTACGTTTCTAAACATTTAAATATTCGCGTATATATTTTGCACCGACTCTGCCCATAAAATAATGTCGACGTGAATATAGTGAAAAATTAACTACATAAACATTGTTAATAAGACTTTACTATAATATAAAGAATAAAATCTAATTAAAATAATTTGTTTCGTACATATCAACGAACAAATTTATTTCTATTGCTACTAGCGCTAAGCTTAGTTGCCTCATCGCTGCCATCATCATCGTTGCTGTTTTCATCGCTGCCGTCGTTTATGCTGTCAACGCTTAACTGCGCTGTCTCATCGCTTTCATAAATTTCGTCGTTTTTTTATGCTATTGCTGTTGCCATTCGTCAAGGTACCTCCTGTATCATACACTTTTCATAGCTTGGTTTAATCTCTTCAAGCTTCTACGTCACGCAACAACAGTTTTTCTACGTTCATTTTTTCTCGTCGCATTGGTTTGTTGCTGATTTGTTTACATTCGGTAATCGCTATTTCGTTCGCATTCTTCATACTGCAGCAACAAATTTCTACAAACAATGACGTTAGAACTACTAAAGAAGCAAAGAGCCAGCGTGAAAAAGAACATTTCACGCATCAGAAACATAGTTGAAACCAGTGCTAAACAGGAAGAGAAGACTTTGTGTGCAGCAGAACTGAAATGCCGCTTGGGCATTTTGGAGTCCTACTTCAAACAAGCTTTAACAATTCAATCTAGCATTGAAGAGCTAGATGAAGCTGACAATTGTCGCGGTGAGTTGGAAGACATTTACATAACAGCAAAACTTTCTATACAATCGCAGCTGGGGGAGGATGCCCTAAATACAACAATGTCAACATCAACATGTTCAATGCCAGTGCTGAATTCAAAATTGCCAATATTAAAACTGCCTACATTCAGCGGCAAGTATTCTGAGTATCGAAATTTCATCGTGTCATTCAACCAAATAATTGATCGAGAATTAAATTTGACAAATCTCGAAAAATTTAATCATTTGATCAATTGTCTTCAAGGGCAAGCGCTTGAAACGGTAAGAGCATTCCATGTAACGCATGAGAATTATCCGAAAGCATTAGAACGATTGAAGATGAGGTATGATAATTCTACACGAATTTTTTTGGAAAATATTTCTGCTCTTTTTGATCTACCTGTAATGTCTAATCCCAACAGCACGCAATTGAGGAGTCTTGTGGACAACGCTTCAGCTCTTTATGGATCGCTGTTGTCATTAGGCAGCGAAGCTCAAGTGTCGCAGGCTATGCTCATTCACATAGTGATGCAAAAGTGTGATGAGGAGTCTAAACGTAAATGGAAGGAATCGTTAGATTTCAAAGCATTGCCGACATGGGATGCTTGCACCAAGGTGTTTGACAGGCATTGTCAATACTTGGAATCACTTGATGGTAAACAATCCAACGTTGTAGAAATTCAACAGACTAATAAATCATCGAAGAGTAAAAAGCAAAAAGGGTATTCATTCGGCTTGACTAAATCGCCGTGTCAGGTGTGTACAAGCCCAAATCACAAAATTTACGCTTGTGATCGCTTCAAGACTATGGATGTGGTTCGTCGTTTTGAAACTGTAAAGCGACTTAATCTTTGCATCAATTGTTTATCAAAGGGACATCAACAGTCGAAATGCCCATCGCACTTTCGTTGCAAAACCTGCTCTCAACAGCATAACAGCATGCTTCATCGCAATGACATACACAACTCTTCTGATGCTTCGTCGACTTCACGGGATGCGCAAAAGGTTTTATCAGTAGCTGCTACGCCAGATTTGCCATCAAACTCAAACGATGCTGTCACACACACGCATGTAGACAACTCATCAATGGATCGTGTTATTCTTGCAACTGCTATGGTGATGGTTCGAGATGTATCTGGTCAGTATAAGCTGGGTAGAGCTCTACTGGACTCATGCTCCCAGGTAAACTTTATTACAGATGAATTTTCACAAAAACTAAAATTGCCCAGGTCCAAGCAAAATATCGAAATTCATAGTATTGGAAACTCATCCACAAACATCAAGTACAAATCTTCAGCTACAATCAAATCCAAGTTTAATGGTTTCCAGCTGCCTCTCACATTTTGCATAACATCACACATCGCCTACCAGCCCGACGCAAAAATCGACGTCACATCGTGGAATATTCCACCAAATATAGAACTTGCGGACGAGCAATTCTATAACTCGGGTCGAATAGATTTATTGTTGGGCACTGAGAGTTTTTTCAGTATTTTGTCTGTGGGTCAGATAAGACTCGGTGACAATTTGCCAATTTTACAAAAGACATTGCTTGGCTGGGTAGTATCTGGTCGGTACGAAGGGCTCACAAATACACAAACATGCATGCTTACATGTAACGATTCCTTGGATGAGAGACTGGAGCATTTGTGGAAATTAGAAGAAGTTTCTATCGCTGCTGATGTGTGGACTCGGGAGCAACACAGTTGTGAACATTTGTATACATCAGCAGTTTCTCGTAATCCTGAGGGCAGGGTAATCGTTCGTTTGCCGTTTAAAGACGACCCAGCATGCCTTGGCTCATCGTATACTACAGCATTAAGGAGGTTTGTTTCACAAGAGCATCGTTTGTCGCGTTCACCTGAGCTTAAGGCTCAATATGTTGATTTTATTGAGGAGTACAAGCAGTTGGGACACATGAGTGTAGTAGAAAATCCCATTTTGAGTGAACCGCATTACTACATCCCACATCACTGTGTTTTCAAGCCTACGTCATCTTCTACAAAATTGAGAGTCGTTTTCGATGCCTCATGTCGTACTACGTCTCAAAGATCACTCAACGACATACAATTTGTTGGTCCAACGCTGCAAAGTGAGCTCTTCATGTTATTGCTACGTTTTCGTCTTTTCCGGTTTGCCATCACTGCAGACATTGTTAAAATGTTTAGGCAAATACTGGTTCACAATAATGATCGAAAATTTCAGTACATTCTCTGGAGGAGCTCACCAGATGAAGAAATTCGCACTTTCCAACTCAATACGGTGACGTATGGCATGGCTGCTTCACCATATTTAGCCGTACGCAGTCTCTTTTATATTGCAGACCAATACGCATCGAAGTTCAAAGTAGGCGCTAGCGTTGTAAAATCATCATTTTATGTCGATGACCTGTTGTGTGGAGCAGATTCTGTAGCCGAACTTGCAAGTATACGTAACGAGGTGGAAGAGCTTTTAAAATTGGGACATTTTGAACTAGCTAAATGGCATTCGAATCATTTGGAGTTCAGAGATGACAAAACCATCAAGAATTTGGACATCGATGACTCAGTTACGAGTGCGTTGGGGCTGAAATGGGACCAGAATCGCGACTGTTTTTTGTTTTCGTTCGAGCTTAAACCAAATTCTGCTGCACGCGTGACGAAACGGTCCATTCTATCAATTGCATCATCACTATTTGACCCTTTAGGACTTTTAGCGCCAGTGATCATCACCGCCAAAATTCTATTACAGGAATTGTGGTTGCTAAAATCGGACTGGGACGAATCAGTTCCCCAGAATCTTCATCTGGCGTGGGAAAACCTACTTACGAGTCTGTCACATCTATCTTTAATCGTCATTCCGAGGTATTGTTTGGTACCTGGAGTAAAATCAATTCAACTGCATGGATTTTGCGATTCGTCGATTCGCGCATATGGTTGCGGCATCTACGTTCGTGTTTCGGATCAATCTGGCAACGTTAACGTCTACCTTCTCACTGCAAAATCCAGAGTTGCTCCAACCAAGAAGCAAACGCTGCCTAAACTAGAATTATGTGGAGCTTTGCTGCTTGCTCGTCTCTATGAAAAAATCAAGGTAATTTTTTCGAACTACAACATTAATACTTTCCTATGGACTGATTCACAGATTGTGCTACATTGGCTCAAACTGCATTCGGCTACGCTGTCTACTTTTGTTGGAAACCGAATATCAGAAATTCAGAGCCTAACAACTGACGCTCATTGGAGGCATGTGCCAACTCACTGCAACCCAGCTGATGTTGTCTCGAGAGGCTGCACTGTGGAAGACCTTGTCACTTCAATTTGGCTCACTGGACCATCATTTTTATCTGCAGAGATGCAAACGTGGCCTACAAATAAATACAACTACATCAACTGGGAAGAAGTCGAAAAAGAGAAGCGGAAGTCGGCGTTCCAGGTCGCTGTGGCATCGAACTATATACTCGATGTGATCAGTAAGCACAGCTCACACTTACGCAGTTTGCGTGTCGTCGCTTGGCTTTTTAGATTCTGCCACAAATTCACAAAAACATTCGAAAGTGACATTAAAACTGTCTTACCCTCACCACAGGAGCTGCAAAATGCATTATATTGCATTGTACGGAATATACAGCAATATTTTTTTGCAGATGACATTCGTTCATTGAAGAAGAATTTGCCAACAAGCAGCGCAATTAAAAATTTGAATCCGTTCCTAGATAACGCTGGCAGATTTACACTGCTCAAAGTAGGTGGCCGACTAGAGATGGCAAACTTGCCAGAATCACGAAAGCATCCTGTTTTGCTGCCAAGCAAATGCGAATTTGTGCTCCGGTACGTCCAACATTTGCACATCAAGAACTATCACGCTGGCCCTAAAGCGCTGATAGCACTCATCCGTTTGGAATTTTGGATTGAGAACGCTAGAGACATTGCTCGACGTGTTGTCAGAAATTGCATACATTGTGTCCGCTACAAGCCGAGGTTGCTGCAGCAAATTATGGGCCATCTGCCTGTTGAACGTTTAACGCCATCACGACCGTTTGCTCGTTGTGGAGTGGACTTTGCTGGACCTGTGAACATCTATATCCGCATTAGAGGAAAAGCGCCATACAAGGCGTATATCGCAATGTTCATTTGTCTGGCCACAAAGGCGGTACACATCGAGCTGGTCTCCGACTTGTCCACCGATGCGTTTCTAGCATCTTTGAGGCGCATGATTGGCAGAAGAGGGTTGCCAACGGACATCTTCTGCGACAATGCTACCAATTTCGTTGGTGCGTGCAACAAGCTCGCCGATCTTAAGACGTTTTTGTTTAACAGATCAAATCAAAATTTGATCATAAATTATTGTAATAACGAATTTATTAATTTTCATTTTATTCCCCCCAGAGCACCACATTTCGGCGGGATCTGGGAGGCGGCTGTAAAGTCGGCAAAAGGTCACCTCAACCGTAGTCTAATCAATGCCAGACTCACCTTTGAAGAATTGTCTACAGTGTTAATCGAGATAGAGGCAATTCTTAATTCTCGTCCGATCACTCCACTTTCGTCTGACCCAAGCGACTATGGTGCATTGACTCCGGGTCACTTCCTCATCGGCAGCTCACTAAGAACCTTGCCAGAACGCGATGTGCCTGCTGGTATTGACCACCTTGAAAAATGGGCTCGAGTGAGTGGCATAAAGCAGCAATTCTGGAAGCAATGGGTGCACGACTACGTAAACGAGCTGCAGGTGCGCACGAAATGGATCGGTGACCATGCTAATGTTACCAATGATGCTATGGTTATTATTCATGACGACAATGTGCCGCCAATACACTGGCAACTAGGGCGAATCGTTAACTGTGTTCCCGGAAGAGATGAGCGTATCAGAGTTGTCGATGTTCGTACTGCCAAGGGAATTATTCGGCGACCCATACGAAAGCTTGCACTATTGCCGGTTTGAAAGTATGTACTTTCAACGGGGCCGGTATGTTGAGTCACGCTGTATTGTCTACGATGTTGGGTCACGCTGTATTTGCAGGTGTTTATATTATGTTTAAAAACAATAACGCTAAAATCACGCCATAATTTCTGTGCCTTTATTTTATCTCATACAAAAACAATGCATATGCTTTCACTATATATTTGTATTAATGTTCTTTATATTCCTGCTACCTGCTCATTTGAATGATGCACATAATGCACATACATATAAACACACACATAATAAGCTCAACTTCTTTGTCATATTGCTACATATCACTTAATAATTTAAGCTGTAATAAATCATTCGTATTAAAAACATCAAAACGTACGGTTTACATTTTTTTTAGCTTCTTGTTAGTGTTGCCGGCAGCGAACAATTAAATTTAAATTCTTTACTTTGTTGGACTTGTAATAGAAAACGCTTTATTATACAATAAGTTAACATCAAAAAAGCTACAGTTGTTAACAAAGGTACTCATGCGATGTAAAGGAGCAGTAGCCATACAATTTGTTCTACTAAAAGGTAAGTAAATTAAATTGTTAGCATTTCTACTGCTTCTACGGTTAGTGTTAAAATTTATAAGAGTTAGGAGTTCTGGTGAATCGAATACACCAGTTATGAGTTGGTGTAAATAGACGATATCTGCAGACTTCCTTCTCTCATTCAAAGATTGCATTTTTAATAGTTTTAAACGATCCTCATAAGGAGGAAGGTTTAAAGTGTCAGTTGCACTTAAGCCCCTTAGAGCAAACCGAACAAAACGTTTTTGGATTCTCTCTATACGTTCAACATGTACATTGTAACTTGGGGACCAAACTTGACTTGCATACTCTAAGTGAGGTCGCACAATTGCATAATACAGTGTTGTAGTTGTGATCATACTATTAAATTCTTTGGCCCAGCGTTTCATAAACCCGAGCATAGAAGATGCTTTTTTACAAATATAATCAATATGAACGTTAAACGATAGCTTTGAATCTATGCACCTACCCAGATCTTTGACAGCATCTACACGACTTAATGCAGTATCTTTTATCTTGTACTCAAAAATTAAATTATTCCTTTTTCGCGAAAAGGTCATAGTTTGGCATTTATCTGGATTTAGAAATATATTGTTTTTAGAACACCAAATTTCAAAGGATTTCAAATCAGACTGGAGCAGATCTGAATTGTCTTTAGCATCTTTTGTTCTGTATATTTTCATGTCATCTGCATAGATAAGTAGATGAGAGTGTTTGATGATGTGGGTTACATCATTAATGGCTAAAATAAACAGAAGTGGACCAAGGTGGCTACCTTGAGGAACACCTGATTCAGCAATAAATTCAGCTGACAATACGCCTCGAAATCGTATTTGATAAGATCGCTCTGTCAGATACGATTGAATCCAGCTTACAAAAAATTGTGGAAAACCCATTGACTTTAGTTTAAATAGAATTAAGTTGTGTGGCAGTTTATCAAATGCTTTACTAAAATCAGTGTAAATACAGTCAACCTGGTTACCTGAATAAAATGAATTTAAGCAAAACGTTGTAAAATCGAGGAGATTAGACACAGTGGATCTGCCAGTAACAAATCCATGCTGACGAGTTGTCATGATCTTCCCACAGTGAATTTTCACACGATCATACACGAGGCGCTCAAAAAGTTTTGGAATCGACGAGAGTTTCGCGATAGGCCTGTAGTTGTTTATATCGTTCTTACAACCTTTTTTATAGATAGGACCTATAAAAGATTTTTTCCAAAAAAGTGGAAAAATACTTTCGCTATTTGATTTATTGAATAACATGGACAGTGCACAGTAAAAAATATGAGGATAAATTTTATACTATTTAGTATACATATAAATCCAAACCAAAAATGTTATAAAAGTTATACCATCGAATCTTATAACCAAGATTTATACATAGTTGTGATACATTTTATCGGAAAAGTGAATAAAATGTATTTACACCACGTTGGTATACATTTTTATAAAAAAAAGTATATAATTTTATTAAACCACATTAGAATACTTTTTATAGCAATATTGTATAAAAAGTATATGGCAAAGGGCATAAATTTTATACGAAAAGATTATTTAGTACTTTGATTCAAAAAGAAAAACTTCAAATTCTTTTTAATTTATTTATTTAAATAAACGTAAACTAAGAAATAATGTAGTTACATTGAAAGCCATAAACTAGGAACAATAGACAAATTTTTTGTTTAAAAATAAATATAAAACTTAATTCATTCTTGTAATATATATAAAACTTTATATTATGTTATGATTTTATGTTTATATGTGTTTTTTTTTACATTTTTCATATATAAGTATTTTTTACCAATGGACAACAATTTAAATGGATTTAGTCAACAGGTATCTTGAGTTATTTTTACGAGACGTTACAATTTCATATGTTTTTAATGATTTAACAGTTTTTAATTGAATCGAACATTTTTCTTTAGTTTTTTTAACATTAAATGAATTATGAAAGCTACAAAAAAGTAATATTTCATAGCAAGAGCAAAAGAAAGATATTTCATTCTCATCGAGTATAATGAAATCAATAACAAAAACTTTGCTATTTTTATTAATTTCATCGTCGTCAGGAACAATTGCCAAGCCGTTACGAAAATCAGCAAAAAACTTAACCCAATGTACGATTTTTGTGTTTTCCGTTAAAGAAAAGTTTCCGTAATTAGAAAAGTCGGATATATTATCAATGGGAAAAGATTTTCCCATTTGAACATTCCGGTGAAATTGGAAATCGTTCCAAATATGTGCAAATTTCTGCTGATGCCTATACGCCAAAGTTTTACAAACATTTTTAAAATTTTTTAGCTTTGGAACAAGTTGTTTGAAATATTGGTGCTTCGCTTCATATCTCAAGGTTGAAAAGTGATTTGCAGGGCCAATTTTTTTTATTATTCTTGGATAATGTATAAGGAAGTGATGTTTAGGTATCATTCGAACATTGTAATCATTGCAGAGTAAAAAAAGGTGTCTTTCTATGATCTGACCAAGATATCCAATATGGTTGTATTTCAAAGAGAAGGAAAAAACTATTTGTAAAATTTTAAGAAGTGAAGAAATTAGTTCAAATTTTGAAGAATTGATTGAACTACACATGTCACCAAATATAAATGGTATGTGAATGGCTAAGCACCAAGTTTGGGAAGCTGAAAGGCCAATATTTTTATTACTTATATATGAAGATGTGGGCAAAGTTTTTTTAAATAAAAATCCATAATTAAATGACTTTATTCGATCATTAATTTCTTCGAAATTCGATAATTTTTCAGCTACTATATAATTGAAAAACGTTTGTAATGCGTAAGGAACAACACCTTCCAATAAATCGTGCATTGGGTCCACTGTACAATGATCAAACGTATTATAATATTGTAGATCATTTAAAATACAATAGAACTTAATGCCTTTTGACACATTTAAATCGGATTCCCTAAAAACTAAATTATCTTTGTTTAAGCTAAAACGTAATTGCACTTCAGATTCTTTAAAAACATCAGAAATATCTTTTCTATGAATTTCACAAAAACGGCAAAAATAGTTCGCATTAAAACTTCCAGAAAATCCAAGTAAAATATTTGCACCTAAGTTATCATGAGTAATGTTTGCAAGTGAACCATAAAGAACTAAATTGTTGTCGATGTGCACTCCATTGTTTTCTAAAATTTTTATGTCATCAACTATTGGTTTAAGTATCTTATTATATTCATCTGAAACAACGTCTTTTGAGTGAAACAAAGCAACAAGATGTATATTTTCTATTTGGGATAAATACTTTGTAGGAATGTTTTTAATGGTGAAATAAATTGCTCCAATTTTATGAATTGTTCGACGGCTGCCTAAGGGATTTGTTATTTCGAAATCATCGTAAAATAGTTGCAACTGTATCGTATTTATTTGATTGAAAAACATTTTTGTTTTTGCTACTGCGCCACAGCAAAAACCGTATAGTTTACTAGTTGAACATATATGATCTTTCTCGAAAAATGCTTTGTAAAATTCTTTATTTTTAAAGAGAGCTTTGATGGTTTCGATAATAGGTATATATTGCATTTTGTTTTGAATTAAAACTTTTCTGTTCTTTTGGAGTTTAGATGAATATCTAGTATCCCACCTAGAACCAATATTAATTTCTGAAGGCTTAACAAAATAATCTGATTCTGAAAATTTTAGACTACGCTTATATTTTGAAGAAATCTCTTATAATAATTGAAGTTGATTTTCTTTCTGATATTCAATTTGTTGGACTGTGCCTGGATTCTTTACAAATTGGAGATAACTTTTAGTTGCGCTATCAAGTAACTCCACACTGAAAGACGCTATCTGAGTTAAAGTTGTGTCCGGTAACCCTAAAGAATGTAATTTTTTCATAAAATGTAATGCAAAGTCACAAAAATCATTATTGCGTGGCAATTGCGAATCTGAATCATTTAAATCTCTATGAGGTATATTGCTGTCCGAAAATATTTGATTATTTTCTAGGTTTTGTAAAGTAATATTGAAATTTGGAAGATTATTTGCATGAAAATTGTCTTGAAAGGTATGTTTACATTTTAAGCTATGTTTTTTCAACCCTGCATATGTAGAGAATTTTTTGGAACACTTTTCATTACTGAGACACTTCAATTCCAAGTCTTTTTTTGACGGTAACAAAAAATGCTCTACTTTCATATGCTGTATAATAAGTGAAATATTTTGATTAAATTTTTTACAAACTGAACAGGTATACATTTTTTAATTATATAGCAGAAAACTTTAGAGAAATCTCATTAACTGTGCTCGTTGTTTTACAATCAATCGTGTATACATATTTCTGAATAAATTTCCAAAAGCATCTTAGATTTAGATCATATTCAATGTTAAAAATAAAGTGCAATTTAAATGTGATATCAACTGCGTTTAAAAATGAATAGTTACTGGGTAAAGGAATTAAATGAGAGTCTAAAATAACAAAATACTGAGTTATTTGTGCCTTATTTTTACCAACAGCCAATACATATGGTGCCTTTTTTTCCGATTCTGCTAGATATTCCCTGTTAGTTAATCCTTCATGCCGAAAAATCAGAAGTCTTTCAACAGCTTGCACATCATTGAGCCGGCGTATCGATTTTTGACCATTTGCAGGGGGCGGAAGTAGTCTTAGTAAGTTTAGAAATGAAATTGTTAGAATGTCGAAATCGGCAAAAAACATTTTCATCAAAATAAAAAACAATTTCAGATTTGCAATAAAACCACTACCTTCTTCTCTATCTGGTTCGGTGTACAAAATTGTCTTTCCACTTGACTTTATGATATTAAAAACTTCAGATTGAATATTTGGCCACTTATTTACTAGATTGTGTGATTTTTCCTTAAACGTTATTTCGAAATCAAATGAAATCTAAGAAAATAATATAAAAAAAATTACATAAAGAAAATTTCTGAATGTTGCAACAAATAAAAATCAATCTTCTCTATTCATATTCTAACTTCGATGAAATTTACTTACTAGATTTGGACATACGAAAAAACATTGACAATTCTTATATAACTTTTCAAAGCTTTTCAGGGTTCTTCTGTATTTTTCTGTTTTTTTCAAAATGTCTTTCACATCATGCTCTTCTTCTGGTAAAGAAAATGAAGGAAGGCTTTCAAAAAGTTGTTCGATATCTTTAGAAAATTTTACTGTTGTTTCTTTTCCGCTTTTAACAACTTCGTCACTGTTGAATCTTTGATCTAAGCGTCGTTTTTTGGCCTTTGCATTTTTTAGTTTGACTTGCAAAAATCCAGTATTTTGCGAATTATACAACAGTTGCTTAGTTTAAGAAAGAAAGGAACTTATTAATAATAAAATCTTACAACAAATAAAATAAATTATTTACCAAACAGTCTCCTTTTGATTTAAAGCATGGGAAAATGTCCAAAAATGCCTTTGCTACTGCTTTTACTTCAATTGGCGCTGGTGCGTAACCAAATTTTTCGTGGATATAACTTGCAGTTATTGATATTATCTTTCGGCGGCTGAAGGTACTTAAAGAGTTATTCTTTTCACTTTCTTTTAGAATGGAACTACCGCAGTTATGCTTGCAAATGTATTCTTTCAAAGCCTGTCATAAATTTTGCTTTTTAAATAGCTTTATAAATTCGAATAAGGAGGCGTCTATTAATAACGTGAGATTTTCTTATGTGGCCAGACTACTCATCCTATCTTTGCTCATGTAATTAATAGACGCCTTCTTTCTTCTTACCGTTGAAGTTATTGCAGAAGTTGCGGTATCACAAACGATGGACAAAGCAAGGGCAGTACTAGCAGGAGTAGTTCTGGTGACAACTTGCAAATTAAAAGATGGATGGGCTGAATACTGTTCAATGTATTCGATAAATACGTCTTCTGGAATTTCCACTCCCTGAGTATTTGCAAAATGGATAAATTCCCGCTTATCAATGCCTGTTTCTCTCAAAACTATTTTACGTCGAAAAAACCACGTAAAAAAGAAAAAATATTACACATGATGAAATGATTTAACATAAAAAAATGTTCTCGTTGCTTAGCCAGTTTTCTATGCACTTTTTTCTGCATCCATTTTACCCGCATTGAAAAAGTCCGTGTAGCACAGCCTTGTTCCTTCAGCAGCACTTATACGAACACATTTTGAAAATTTGCCTTCAATTATTAATGGAAATATTTTAGTTATCGTACTTAATTCCATTTTCACCACTGATTATTTAAAATTAAACATTTTTAAGTGTCAAATAAGTGAACGCGAACGCAAATCTGCTAAAGCTGCTTTTAGACGACGCTACAATGTCTTAAGACAAATTTTCATGTGACTGTCAAATTTTGTCCGATGTGAAAAGTATTTTCCAATTTACTTCCACACGAACGATTTTTCTGTGAGACAAAAATGTAAACAACAACAGCTGTTTATGCCAAAAAGAAAATTTAAAAAATGGATTTAGAGACAACCGTCTTAGCAATATATAGCGTAATTGTATTAATTAATGCTATTAAAAAAGTAACAAATGGAAAAAAAGAATAGATACAGAGCATTGTGAATCCGTGCATGGCTTTTGGCAAGAAATAGCCCTATGAGCTTAAGAACTCCTGCCTTAGGCCATTCAAACTGAAATAAAACATGGTATGGTTTTACATTTATGTATATTATATAAGGATTTTATTATAAAATTTACTTTTATGCAGTTTTTCGCCACATTTAAAACCAATATTTTATACAATGAAACGTTTAATTCATATAAAAACAAACCGCACATGTTGTTTTTCCTTGAAATCAACCCTGTATCGCATAGAAAGTCATAAGAAAATAGAAACAATTCTAAAAATTAATGTGTCTCTAATAGTCGCAAGACTTAAGACATTTTGGGCATGTCTTAAGACAATGTCATATCGTCTAGAAGCAGCTTAAACTAGCAAAAACAATTTGACAGAAATTTCGGATCACTTAGATTAAATATTTTTACGGTTCATAGCTTTCAAAGTGATAGCCTCAAAGCAAAGAGCAGCATGTCTTGAGTATTATGACTTTAAATTTCCAGATTTCGGTGAATATTTTACTTTTCAACCAGAATATATTTTGATTTACACATGATATCCATATAAAATTTTTATATTATATTTGTTCTATTATTTTTATAACATTGAATGGTATAAAATTTATAATTTCTTTGGAATAAAAAAAGTTTATACCACACAAATGTTATAAAAAAGATAAAATTTACCCTCAAATTTTTTACTGTGTGGTTGACTTAGAACGGAACCACATCGTATTAACACTGCGGCAGGAATTCCGTCAGGTCCAGCATTAAAATCCTCATCGATCAATCCAATATACTTTAAAATATCCTCTGAAGTAAAGGATATAGAATCCAAGGAAACCCTGGGTGTAGAGTTCATATACTCAAAGTACTCTTCATCAGGATTAAAAGAGTTTGAACAAAATTACTCTTTAAAGAGATTGGCAAATAGACCACAAATTACGACAGGATCGTCAGTAAATCCGTCAGAGGTTTTAAATGATGAAGGAAATCCATCAGATTTTTTTTTTGTGTTTATGAAACCCCAGAATTTCTTCGGATCAGACAATATTCTCAGCTTAGTACTGTCTAAATAATTTTGATATAAGGTAGCTGAGCAATTTTCAAAGTCCAGAAACAAACGCTTGTAGATTTCTAGGTCATTCAAGTCTAAGCTACAGACATATTTTTTCCATGCCCTATTCCTGCTGTTGCGAAGAATCTTTAACTCCTTTGTGTACCAGGGGTAAGCACAATTTTTCGTAAATTTGAGGCTATATGGCACGGACAGAGAAAACATAGCAAAGATTTCCATATAAAAAAATTAATTGAATCATCTAGAGTGTTATTATTAACATATTCTAAAATAACATGAAGTTTACTTTGAAGTAAATGATTCAACTTCAAAAAGTCAGCTTTTTTAAAATTAAATTCATAAACTTTATCTATTGAGTTAGACTTTACTATATTATCCCTGTCTGATTTGTACCATATGCTCAATGGTGGATGGTATTCATCAACAGCAGTCAAAACATGAGGGGCCCTCTCAACAATAACATTGTTACTATCTGCAGTTAAGACCAGGTCAAGAAGTCTTTCACGACTATTATAAATACAACTCACTTGTTGTAAGTCAGAACATATATTACCAACAAATATATGCTCTTGGCGAGTCTTCGAATGCCGTGTCTTTAAGACACATATTATGCTACACAGCAGTTGTGATTTACTGTTCTTGTTATATGTCAAATTTTGAAGACAGCTTATTTGGTGTTGTGCTGTTATGAAGAAACCAAATGAATTGAAATTAAAATTTTGTTAAAAATTGCGTTTCTCTTAATAATTTTGTTGAAAATATTCACAGGAAATTGATAAAATATCTCCTTGTGGACAAAATGGAATAGAATTCAGTGATTGAACTGAAAATTGTTTGTTTGTTTACTTTTTTATTTTGACAGTGATCAGTCCACAGTTGCATTGAAACGCACAAATTAGAGTATACTTTTTTTGAGAGTACGAAATATTTCTGTGATAATACCGTTTTATTAGTTTCGAGGTTTTATTGTAGAGAGAAGCAGTATTTTACGAGTTCAAAAATGCGTTTCGTAGTGAAGGTATATACTAGTGTTTATGAGAGAAGAAGAAATTACATTTGGCTGACATTTCGGCATAAATGCAGTTAAATGAAAATGCTGGAATTTCAAAATGTTGCTTTAAAAAAGGTTGCGTTTTTGGCGTTGATTATAATAGTGTTCAAAAAATCTCGATCCGCCCCCCTTTTGACCGGGAGAGGGGTTTCAACTCGAGATGGGCGCGTGAAACATTTTTGAGGCACGGGCACTCACGAGCACGAAAGTCTCTGCACGAACACGCACGAGCACGAAATTTATTTTTCATACTTGCACGAAAACGCACGAACACGCAAGACAAGGCATAAAAAGGCACGAACACGCACTATTTAAAACTTTGCAAAGTAGCTACAAAAAGTTACACACATCTTTTAAATTTATGTTTCAACTTAAAATATTGGAATTAGCATAACATTAGTGTTTTTTTTATTATATTCATTAGTTTTGAAATAAAAACATAGTTGCTAGAGTGAAAGTAAAAATTTTACTGCACGAACACAGAAAAGTACGTACGATTTTGCTTTTCTTAAGCACTTGCGAAGTTGTTTTTTTAAGGATCGTGCATGGCGTGAAAAATATTGAAATATTTAACCACAATTGAACCAAAGATATTTAAATATTCAAGCATAAAGTTAAATTTCAAAATATAAATAAATTTCCTTAATAAATTTTTTTTTAATCTGCAACGAGTGTCTGCAGAGGATCGGTGTATTTTAACGAGTTGATAAAATTTTTCAATGTGACTGATTTTTCATATCGTCGCTGCGCCAGAAAAAACAGTTATGTGATTTTTGTTAATTTTTGTTATAGCATATTTTGTTTATACTATCTATTACCCCCATTTCTGCATTTGCAGTTTTTTATATTTCTTATGATTTAGAAGTGCTCAAAAACAGTTATAGCTCGCAGTACTAGAAATGCTCTGAAAAAAATTTGTGTTTTGCTTTGCTGGAAAGTTACTGAAAAACATATAACTGTTTATTTTGGTGCAGCGACGATATGTACCTAGTTTAGTAAAAAAATACTAAAGATTCATTTTTAATTAAACATTATAGTATTTTGTACTTAAAAATTGTGTAGTCAGTTTTTGAACATTTCGTTTAAAATAGTAAACATTGATTCTCCAACATCAAATTTTGAGAATGTATTAAAAATGAATGCCTTAATACGATAATATTTTAAAAGTGCCAAAAAATAGTGGTGCTGACAAGTGTTTGTAAAAATATGACACCACAATAAAGACCAATTCAAGATCTTTAAAATATGTCCTATACTTTTTCTTGTAGGACTAACGGTTTAGAAGATATAGTTGTTTGAGAATATGACCGAATGACAATTTTTGTTTTCTTTATAATTTTTTACTTCAAAAAAAAAATAAATTGAAAATTATAAAAAAATATGCAAATTTTTTTCTTTTTGAAAGTACTATTTATTTTTTTATCTATTTTTTTTAATTAATTTGTAAGTACAATAAGAACCAAGTGTTTTTCAAGTACAAACCATGACACAAGGGATTTTGCTTAAATGTAAAAATTAACAAAATAAAATAAAATAAAATAAAATAAGCAGTAAAAAGCCTTATGGACTTATATAAATATGAATATAAATAAGGATAGAGAGGCTGGATAGATAATTAGAAGAAAAAGTGAAGAAAAGATTAGTGAACTGAATATTGTTAAGTATTTTGTGGAGAAAAATATTTAAGGATGGCATACTTGAATTTAAGTTCACCCACTATAGTTTTGAGATGAGTTGGTAGTGAGTTCCATAGCCTTATGGCATTAATGAAAAATAGTCTTGTTGAGTTTTGATAATTAAAACTAGGCAGGATGAGCATTGGACTCCTCAGCGACTGACCAAATTGTAGTTTCTCACAGAGGTAGAAAGAAGTTTTGTGTCTAATTAGTTTGTTTAAATATATGCAATTACGAACGTTGAGGTAGTTTTTAGTGTTACAACCAAGTATACAGTTTCTAAATTGAGCTAAGTGATCAAATTTTCGTAGTCCATATACATATCTAGTAGCATAATTAAAAGCAATTTCCAATTTTAGCTAAGAACGTGAGTCTAGTTTGCTATAGACATTTTTAGAGTACGTGATCACCGGCAGGATGAGTTGAATAACGAGTTTTGGTCTTGTATCAATTGGTGTATTACTCAGCCGACAATCTTAGATTACGTATGACAAAATAAACTTTTCGAACCACATTGTTAATGTGGTCAGTACACGTTAGGGAGCAGTTTATTTTAAAACCAACCAAGACTGGTTACACCGTTAACCAGGAGAAGATTTTTGTCACCTATCATTAAATCAGGAATGTCCTTAAAATTAATTTTATCTTTCGATATAGACAGCACGTAAGATTTAAGAGCATTTAACTGTAAGCCTTTTCTAAGGTACCATTGGTTAATGGAACTCAAATCTTCATTTAGCCTAAATGCTAAGTCTTCCTTAAGATTCATTCTACCTCCTTAATAAAGTTGAATATCGTCAGCATAAGCATGTATTGATGAGAACTTGGAACATTGGAAAATGTCATTTACAAAAACAGTAAACAAAATAGGTCCAAGAATCGATCCTTGGGGCACTCCACTACAGATATGCTTATAGCTACCTTAATATAGAAAGGCCCTAACTCATTTTTTGTTACTTTACAGGAGATGGAAAAAACTTAATAAAAATTATAATTTTGCTGCTCTGAATTTTCTTGAAATGAATTTTTTATTTAAGACACTAACCAATTTAATGCTGTAGCAATATTTTTGCAGCAATTTTTGTGTTATAGCAGTTATTTCTGCAAAAATTTGTAAAAAAATTTATTTAAAAAAAAAAAATGAGTTAGGGCCGGCCTTTCTATATTAAGGTAGCGTTATACTGCGAGTAGCAATTTTCAGCCTTTACTCTTTGCATTCTGCCCGTTAAATAGTTACTCAGCAAAGTTACCGAGCTATCACAAAAACCATATAAATTTTTTAACTTAAGACATAAAAGTTTATGGTTTACTGTGTCAAAAGCTTTTGAAAAGTCAAGTAGACAGAGTAATGTTAATTTCCCTTCGTCGTATGAAGATCTAATATCATTTATTACTTTTAATGTGGATGTTGAGCAGCTGTGTCTAGGACGGAAACCAGATTGTAGTGGAGACATAAGATTAGTTGATGAGATATATGTCGATATCTGGTCAGCCATAATTGCTTCACAAATTTTAGACAACATAGACAAAATACTGATGGGCCGAAAGTCCTTTGGTTCACAAGGCGTGCTATTTTTTGCAACAGGCATAACCGTAGCTATTTTCCATGAGTTTGGGAAGGTTGAGGTAGTAAAGCAGTGATTTATGATATGAGTTAGAGGACCAATAACATGAACAAGAATAATTTTAATAAATTTAATATAAATTCCGCATTCACCCACCGCGTTGGATTTGACTTTCATCACATACTTTGCAACATCATCTTCCGTAACCATAGAAAATTGAAAAGTTTGCTCTAATTGGAAAGTAATGAGTACTTATTTGTGGGGATATAGCGTTTGACAGAAAGAACATTGAGAACATTAGGATCTGCCTGGTATTGAGGAGCTTGTGTATCACCAAAACAGAACTTTTTCAGATTATTCAAAAGAATTTTTGATGGAAGAGACGTTTTGAGTTTAGCAGAGCAGTATTTTATCTTAGATTGCTTTATTAGTAGGTTCGAAGAATTTCTGGCACGCCTATAGTTTTCCCACTTCTCACTCGAGGGGCTATTTTTCCATTTACTTTTCAACCGATTTCTTTTTCTTATGGCTTGCTGCACGCGACCAGTAAACCAGGGACAGGATGAGTTCTTTATGTTTATAGTTTATTTTAGTAACATGTTTTCCAAATATATTTTGAACGTAATTTGTGAAAACTGGCACCTTATCTTCAACATTAGGACAGAACCATATATCATTCCAGGGAATAACAAGTACATCTTGAGGAAGAGCATAATTATCAATACCTTTGATGTCATGGTAGGTAAAAGTACGAGGAGATGCAGGACGAGAGAGGTGTATTTCAAGTGTACAAAAAATAAGATCATGATCAGATACAGAATAGATTTGGTCAAACAATAGGACTTTGGAAGTTTCAGACACTATAAAGTAATCAAGAAGACTCGGACTATCATTAGATGAAAAACGCTTGGGAAGGGTATCGTTAATTGACAGACCGACGGAAGTTATATTATCACACAAATAACTAGTATGATTGTTGTTACATAATAGATTTACATTGAAGTCACCACATATAAGAAAAAAGTCGAAGTCAATTGACAGACTGGACACTTCACAAAAGAATGAATCTAAACTATTTACACGGATTATACACGCAAGCAACAAAGATTTTCATTCTATGGTCGGATATGATGTTTATATATTCAACATTAGACGACAAGGTCTACGTACAAGGTACCAAATTTTACAGAGATATGAGTTTCGAAAAGCGTCCGATTTGACATGGAATGACCGAGATACCGTAGATGATTTCAACATACAATTAAAATTTTTTAAGAATTTCACAAGTTTTTTGTAACAAATTTTTTTTTTAGGGAATATCTTCGTGTATATCAGCTAAAATGATAGCCAGATATCTCAAAATCTACTTGACCAATCAATATCATATTTATCTGATTGTGAAGTATAAAAAGAGGTAACTATTTTAAGGAATTGAAGTTCGACTTATTCATGTGCTACTGCTACCTGCCTGAATCTGTATGTATTTTTATCGTATATTCACCTAATTCTTGTAAAGAAATCTATAATTGTCGTTTTATGTGATAATGATTGTCATTGCAAGCTATGTGATAATGATTATCCTCTATTACTGGGAGAATATAATATTAGTAATGTTAATTGGACTTATTCCGCACTTGATAAATGTTTGCTACTAATGGATTGTCTCAATAGTTCTGATTGTGATTTTATTGACTCCTTATTGTCTTTGGGACTTATACAGTTGAATTATGTTAGAAATTCAATTAACAGAATCCTGGACTTGGTATTTACAGATGCAGAGTTAAATGCAGTTTTATCCGAATCTGACTGCCCTCTGTTAAATAACTCTATCCATCATAAGGCACTTATTATAAATTTTGATGTGTTTTCAATGAAGTTAAATGAATTCTTAAATGACTCTTATGAGTTTAATTTTCACAAAGCTAATTTTTATGCTATTAATGAGTTTCTTGCAAACGTTAATTGGAGTTCTATTTTCACTAATAATTTAACTTGTGATTCTAATTATTTCATTGATGTGATTAATGAAGTGTTTTCGAGGTTTGTTCCGGTTAAATGCGTCAAGATGAGCAATAAGCCAGTTTGGTTCACAAAGCGCTTATCGAATTTAAAGAATATTTTAAACAAGAAGCATGAATTAAGTTTAAAAAATCCGATTTTTCAAGATGATTATAAACGGTTTAGAAGAGAATATGAGTTCATGAAAAAATTTTTGTATAGACAGTATTTGTTTAAAACTGAGTCTAATGTAAAATCTAATTCGAAAGCATTTTGGTCCTACCTCAATACGAAAAGAAAGACTAATGGGTTCCCAAAAAATATGGCATTTAATGGTGAGATTTCTAATTGTGAAACAAGAGTTTGTAATATGTTTGCGACTTATTTTCAGAATAACTTTATTAATGAGTCATCTGGTGCTAGCACGCACGTCTATGATGCTCCTCAAATAGGAATTGGTTCCCTTGTCCTTTCTACGCAAGAGGTTTTGACAGAGCTTTCAAATCTGGATATTCATAAATCTTGTGGCCCAGACAATATTCCACCAATTTTTCTTAAAATGTGTGCTAATAATCTTGTCGATCCTCTTACAAGAATCTTCAATTTGTCTTTAGATAGTGGTGAGTTCTTGGATGTGTGGAAAGAATCATTTATTATCCCAATCCATAAATCTGGAAGCAGGCAAGAAGTGTGCAACTATCGACTCATAGCTAAATGACCGACTATTCCTAAATTATTTGAAGCAATTGTTAAAAAACGATTGTATGGTATTATAAAAAATTCGATTTCTGAACTTCAACATGGTTTCGTGAGTGGTAGGTCCACATCTACAAATTTATCTATTTTTTCAAGCTTTCTAAGAAATAAGCTTGAGGAGGGTAAACAGATTGACGATTGGGATTTTTGAATAGAAACACTCAAGATTTTAAAGATCCATACACTTTAAAATCTATTTTTATTTCTTTTGTTCGGTCTAATTTAGAATACTGTTGCATAATTTGGGATCCTCACTATAATTCGCACATTAAAAGGATTGAAAATGTACAAAAAAGGTTTACAAGGTTGTGCGCCTATAAACTTAATTGGAATTTTTCTCCGACATATCTTGACAGGTGCTCTCTTTTTGGATTGAAAACACTTCAATTAAGAAGAAAATACTATCTAATTATGTTTGCTAGAGATTTTATAATGTCCTATATTGATTGTGCTTCAATACTCAGCCATTTTAAAATCTACGCGCCTGAGAGGCTTATAAGGCAACGTGGCCTATTTTATATTTCTTATCATAGAACTAATTATGGTGGCAACGAGGTGGTCAATAATTCCTGCGTTGCATTTAACTCTGTTTGTGATCTCATTGACTTTAGTCAGGATAGAGAAACTTTTAAAACTAATCTCCTGCTGATTTTTAAGTAAAATTGTATAATTTTTTTTTTGTTCTCTTTTGTATAATTATTTATTTGTTCGTAGTAAATTTGAATAATTATTTATTGTATCTTAATTTTTTATGCTACACTATTTTAATGGGATCATTCTGTATAAGTATGATAATGTGTTTTGTTGTGTTTTGTGAGGGTAATCTGACTAGAAAGTTAGACTTTGTGTCGCTAGATAATAAATAAATAAATAAATTATAAAATCCTAGGTTAAGTAATGTAATCTGTAAGGGTATCAACCCGGTAGATGGTAAATAAATAAATAAATAATTTTGATGTTTGTTTCAATCGGATTGATGTTTGATCAAACACATTTCCAAATAGAATTGCAATTGGAATAAAAACACCGAAGTGCTGTGCTAAAATTTTTCTACGAAAAAATGGTTTTCATGATAACCTTTTACTGGTAAAAACCATTGTTACTCTACTACAAAATGCTGCTGAACTGGCAATTATTAAAACTGCTCGCCATAATATTTGGCAGTATACTCAAACTCTCCAATTAAAAAACAAAAAATTACCATCATAAACTGCAATACCAAAATTATATGAAAATTTATGACTCCAAATTATAATGTTTATTTTTATAGCGGCCACAGGGAGGAATTAGGCTATTATAAAATATACTATAACTACCTGTGCGTCCTACAAAACACACATTCAGCTCACCGCAAACACGCGTCGATAGCAACCTTCGGCTGATAAAATATGCATTTTTTCAGTTTTGTTTTTATATCCGGCTGGTAATGCTGCCAATATTTTATGTTTGTATACTTATGTATGTAAATAATATTTGACTCAGCGCACATTTTGGCCTTATACTTGGCTCATTGAAATGTTGACGATTTTGTTGGTGGTTTTTATGATTGGCGTTGTTGCTGACTGGCTAGCTGGCTGGTTGGTTTTGACGCCAGTCTGTTTGAGGGCGAGCAACTGAAGAAGCATACAAATACAAGCAAATAAATTTTATATATAATGTTATGAAGCGGAAATGCTAGCCATTATAGTAAAATAAATCACAAAACATGTCAGACAGAACGTCTTCAGGATAGTAACAGTGACGATGGTTAAGAAGGTAATGAATTGAAAGAAAATGTTATGCAAGGTCATCACGTAGGTAATTTGAGTGAAGAGATAAAGTGTGAAACGGAGATTTGTTGTGAAGGAACAGTTTTATGTTAAAATTATGCTGTTGTCTATGTGCATTATTTCAGAGGATTTCAAAGGGACAATGCCAAAAAAAATTCCTAATGGTCGGAGCAAAAATATTTGGCAACATCTACAAAATTTTATTAATAAAATAAAGCGTAATGAGAATTCACATAAATATGTATATCTAGAAAGGAAATGATAGAGTGATAGAAAGAAATATGCTATTGCGACGATTCATTTAATTTTTTTTTTGATGTAAACTTTGGGTGATTTATTGCTTTAAATTAAAACATTTTAATAAATTGTTTCACTAAACCACGCAGAAGCAGTTCTCGAAACAGTTACTTTAATTTAGCCTATTTAATCAATTGCCATGATATTGAATTCCAACTTAATATGCCATTGAACGATTTCTTTTTTATTCACATTAATTTCTCTTTTATGTTTGCATGTCAAGTGAACATTTATAAAAATCTACCTTCTCTAATACAAGCAAGCCAAAATTGGACATTTTACTTCAAGCGAAAAGAACAAAAACCTAAAAACAATTAAATTAACAACTTAAACAAAATAAACAGCAGAAAAGTTCATGATGGCCAAATTTTGGCAATGGCCAAGAACCAAAAACAAACGTGGCAGAAAAGCAGGTTGACTCAAGACAATACAAAACGGATGTGATGCGTCGCCAGCCTCGTTGTGACATTTAATAAAAATGGCGTCGCTACTATGTCGTTGTAAGCAAAATAACAGCCAGTCGGCATTCATAAAGAACTTTTGATTTTCGTCAGAAGATAAAAACACTTTATTTATCGATACAAAGAATGGAGTGCAATAGAATGAAAAATATCAACATATCTACTAATACAATTAGTGAAACATAATAAAATGCTGAAAGCAACGATAATGAAATTATACAAAATGCTAATGAAAAGCAAATGAGCAGAAAAAGCCTAAATTGATTTGTAAAATAACTATCCAAAAAGTAAGAAAACAAATCTATTAAATCCTCTGTTCAAAACGTGAGTCAAGCTAGACCTATTTGAAACTCAGTTACTGTTTATATATAGTTCTTATTGCGCTAACTACTTAAATTTTTGCGACTATTTCTAGAGATATTTAAGTATGTCTAAAAAAAATCATATGGATGCATTGCATGAAAGTGTAATTACAGGCATATCCTGACATGCATTTTGTCAATAAAGAACAGGAAAGTGATCATTTAAAAAGCCTGCTTGCTAGAAAAGAAGATTTTAATTAGAGAACAGTTGTGCCAGATTAGCGGAATAAAGATTGTTGACAGTACTTTCTTAAAATAGTGAACACATCACATTTAATGTGGTTTGGCCAGACTCCATATGTTTTGCGTCAAAGGATAAGCCTTAAAGCTCATTTCTTTTCTGTCAAATGGGGAAACCTAGTATGCCAATTGCATTAATAAATTTAGACAACATACTTTGAATAAACAAAAGGTATTAAATGAAAACTACTCTATTATTAAAAAATGGAGCCATTTTTTTAAAAACTTTTATTTACAAATATGTATATTACCATTTTCCGGCAACATCAAAGAATTGAAATGTTTTTAATTTAACCCTGGATGTGCATCGCTATTGCAATCGTGTTATTAAAACGAAATAAAGTTGAGGATTTTTTGATATATTGTATATTCTAATAAATAAACAAAAAAATTTGATTATTTGTTTTTCTTAAATTGTATATTTTGAACAAAAATATTAGTGACTTCATTCAAAGAAAACACAACAAATATAACCATTGTTGGTCGATTCGACTTCTAGGCACTTCTAGGGTTAAATGTATATGTAGAGATATAAATTTAATTTTTAGTTAAAAAATGTATTTTTCGAAAATTTTAGTAATTAGGAAGGGTGATGGAGGGCGCAATGGAAATGAAAGCATCATAATACAACCATTTTCTTGAAGCCAAGTTAGTTCGTAAAATATATAATGTGATCAAGAAAAATATTTAATGTTTCAGTAATTAACTATGACTTCTGATAATTTTACAAGGTTACAATTTAGAGCGTTGTTGCCTTCTTTCATAAAGTACTTGACCTAAAACTCTAAAATATAAACTTGCAAAATAATCAGAGGTCACAATTAATTAGATAAAAATTTTCTGGTAGAGCCCAACGAATTATACGTTAATTGATTCGCTTGTATGCACAGGCACACACATAATTAATATAATCTTAGTTTCAAGCACAAGCTTAAAAACGTTCACGCCTTCTGGCGGTATCAGCCAAAAAAGCGTTTAACCAAGTGGTGGATGGTAAAGTTCTGAAGCTTTAAGCTAAAAGTTAGCTTAATTATCAGCCAAACAAGCGACTTACAGTGATGTGCAATGAAATAGAGCTACGCACTTGCTGATGATATTACTTAATTAAAAATTTTTGTAGCAAATAAGTATGCTGTAAACCAACTGTAGTTTAAAAACCAGTTGTCCCATGAATATTGTACAGCTGCCCAGCAAAAACAATGCTTCCAAAAGAAGCTAAAAAGGAAGGGAAAGTCTTGAATTCCATCCCTTCGACTTTCACACCCAGGAAGCATTCTTTTAACATGTGCATGTCATTGGGTGGAATGCTTTCCTTGGTCTTCTCTAGAAGTGCTTCTAGGAATTTTTCAATGGAAGATTTCTTTGAGCCCTTCAATCAAAGGAATCTAGCAGATGTTTTTCAGAAGAACTTTAAAAAGGTATTCCATGGAATGAAATGGTTTTTGTAGTTAGGGGGGTTTAAAAAATCCCACGGAAAATATTCCTTTTCCCAATTTTATTTTATCTTACTTTTGGTGTTGGAAATGAAAAGTATTTGGGTTTTGTTTAGAGTTTAAAAATCCCACGTAAAATATCCCTTTTCACAATTTTCACGGCATTTGGGTGTTGGTAGTGATTAGGTTTTTTTGGTAGTTAAAAAAATCCCACTAAAAATATCTAAAACATATCTTAATATATAAAAGGCAAGCACGATGCTCCGTGCCCAATATCTCTCAAACTGTTCTCAAAAATATTCAGCCTGCAAGTATGCACAGAAAATATATTTAATACTAATCAGTGACAATATTGAGTTTTTACAATAAAAGTGTAGAAGGGAGTAATGTCATGCAGGGGGTAATGTCGTGCACTGGCTTTTTTAGCATAAAAAATTGAATGATATACCAGCCGTTGGTAAGGTATGGGCCTACTGACCTACAGAGCTCATGCATACAATACTAGCAATATCCATGTGTAAGGGCAATATGTGCGACTTTTTTAAAATCCGCACGTTCTCGGTACGACGAATGTGTTTTTTATCGGATCAGAAAAATTATTTGTCTCGCAGGAAAATATACCAGGTAAGTATTTTCTTAAAGCAAATTTTCCGCCGAAAAAAAAGATGTATTGTGATCGAAAAAATTTTTGTTCTTTACCGATTTGTCGAAGTCAACCTTGAAAACGACCTTTGGGGCAATGTCGTGCATTTGATGTGGGGCAATGTCGTGCACTATACAGAAAAGAAAAGGGAAGGAAACGCGGTCGCCCTAGTGTACCAAGGGAGTCGTGAAGCCATAACAAAACGCTACAATCAAAATAAAATTTTCCAAAATTTTTTCTCAATGTCAAACACTTTTTGAAAAAATATTGTTTTTCTTTCCGTGTTTCATATATATACCCCACAAATTTTGAGGGGGGTAATGTCGTGCACATTTTTTTTTTTTAATTTCTACTAACACGATTTCATGCCACACGAATATTGTTACACATTAATGTTACCAACCAAATTATCTTTCGATCGGATGCTTACTCGTTGTATTCGCTTGTCATGTACGGCTTTACGAGCACTTTAAAGTTGAGTGCACGACATTACCCCCCTCTACTCTACGCTTTTGATATAACTACCTCTTTTTTCATCCTTTTCAAAAAAAGTTATGACGAATTTAATGAAGTTCTTTTGATTCGATTTGAGTCGATTGTACCAAAAAATATGATTGTATCAACCGCGAAACGACACCTGAGTTGCTACGTATATGATGGTTGCAAGGCCAGTTTGTAAAGTTGTGTATGAATATGATTGTTACCAAGCTCGACTTTTTACAATTTTACACTTGAACTAATTTTTCAACACTGCTTCAAAATGTTAATTGTTATTTAAAGTGGTACATTTAAATTTTGCAAAAATTGAGTTAATTAACAATGAAGCTTTTAAAAGAGAAAAAAGTGCTTTCGGTAAATGGCTCTAAAAAAGAAGTGTGCGGAGGACCTGCCGTTAGTCAGGCTTTTATACTAGTATTATATATATAGATTTTTTTCTTTAATTGAATTTAAATGCTGTTTGAATGTCTTCCAGACGAAGTGTATGAGAATGCCTCTAAACAGCACTTCTAGATAAGGCCAAACGAAATGAGAAAATGTTGTTGAATGAAACACGATTTGATTTAACAGCACTAATTGTTCGATTGTTTATTCGAAAGTTATTTTTCTATGCTTTCGATTCAACGAATTTTTTCCATTCAATATTTTTGGAAAATTTATGACAACATGGGATTGAAAAGATTCAAAAGAATATTCAATTTTAAATATTTACAAGTAAAAAATGTACAGTGGCAATTTATAACATCCTTTCCCAGTGTTCCCAACTTAGGGGGTTTCCCCCCTAAATTTATGGGGAAAAAAGTGGAATAGGATTTTTTTAGGGGTTCTATATTTTTTGGGGGTTTTTTAGAGACTTTTTGATATTCTTAAGCATTGGATAATCCAATTTACTACGAAGTTTTTGAATTTATTCCAATTTTTTTATGCATTTACTCCTCAATTTTTTCCCATTTTCATTCCCTGCTCGTTACCATGAAGTAAGAAAACACGGTAAACGTGATGTCTAAATATTTTGCTAAAGCTGTAAAACTTGTGAGTGAGTGAAAGAGACAGAAAAGGTGATTTTGTATGGTTTGACAACTCAAGTGTCAAAGTTTAAACAAAGTTTCGAACAAAACTCGAAGAAGCCGATTTTTTTTTTGTAAATATTAAATCATTTATAACTAAAGATTATAACAAAATGTTAATTGATCTCTTTTTGTTTTGAGCGGATTCCCAAGTAATTGTAGCGATTTTAAGGGTTTTTTACTAAAGCTTTAGGGATAAATATTTTTGGGAGTTGGTAACACTGTCCCTTCCCCCGTGAAATGACCAGTTTCACTAACATCAAGGTCAAGAACTGCCAATTTTGACACTGGCCGCCGAATAAGACTTTTTAGGGTGCGCACATCTGCGTCTGGACTTTGTTGGGGGTTTAAAAAATTCCGCGTAAAATATCCTTGGCTGGGTTTTGTTGGTGGTTTAAAAAACTCGACGTAAAATATCATTTTTCCCGATTTTCAAAGCATTTTGGTGTTGGAAGTAGTAAGTTGTTGGGTTTCATTGGGGGTTTAAAAAATTCCATGAAAAATATCAAAAAATATATTATAATTATATATAATTTTTGTACTTTAGTTGAATTGAAATTATTACATATATTATAATTATATATAATTTTTGTACTTTAGTTGAATTGAAATGCCATTCGAATGTCTTCCAGAAGTAGTTTATAAAAATGCCTCCTGAAAGAACTTCTTTATAAGGCTAATAAGAAGCACATTTTGATCTATAGAATGTCTTCTGGAAACAGTGTCCTTACGAATGCATGTCACATTTGCATCAAAAAGTTTGCTGGGAGTTTTTGAGTTCAATTGCGCGTTTATTTTTCGCAAATCTGTGACAATATGATATCTTTGCGTTAAAAATGTGAGCTAAAATAGAGCCAACCAATATAAGTAAACAATTTTTTAATCTAAAAAGATATTTTTTAATAAAATTTTACTACAAAACGTGAGCTTTTAGAGAGTTCAAAGAGAGTTCTAAGTTTTAGCCATTATAGTTGGCTGCTCAAAGAAATTTGTTAATAACGCATTAAAGTTTACAAAAAAAAAAAACAGAATACAGAGTGAAAGAACCCATAATAAAGCAAAGACGAATCCTACGTCACGTAAAAAAAATCCGTTTGTGACCCCTTACACTCTCAAAAAACAATATTTCTTGGACGTGAACACTTCAAGGATTCGAAAATTTTTAATTAAAAATGGATTGAAAACTAAAGCTGCACGGAAGGTACCATTCCTGACCAAAGTTAATGTTCGCAAGCTATTAAAATTTGCAAAGAATCATGCTCATTGGCCAACGAGCAAATGGCGAAACATATTTTGGTCAGATGAAACCAAAGTTAATATATTTAACTCAGATCGAGGCAGCGTTTCTGTGAGAAGACCCCCCAATACCGAACTTCTCCCTCAACAAACTATAAAAACGCTTTAATATGGTGGTGGGAGTATAATGATTTTGTTGTTTTTTTTGGTATTTCTCATATAATAGCACAGGTCCCTTATTTCCCATCGAGCGAAAGATGGATGCTTTACAATAGATCAGGATTTTGAGTGAAACCATGTGTCCGTACGCAGAGTTTAATATGCAAATTCGATGGGTGTTTCAGCAGGATAACAACCCGAAACACAGATCGAAGCGGGTAAAAAAATGGTTCAGACTAAAAAAAAAAACATCAAACTCTTAAGCTGGCCGCCACGGTCTCCAGACCTTAATCCTATCGAAAATGTATGGCAAGAGGTTACAGTGGCTCTTAGAGACAAACATCCAACCAACTAATGTGATCTTTGGAGGTTAATCAAGGACGCATGGGAGAAAATTCCAGCTACTAAGTGCCAAAAACTAGTGGATTCGATGCCTAGACCTTGCTCAGCAGTTATCAGAAATAATGGATATTCAATCAAATATTTAGGTAGAAGTAATAATATTCAATCATTTCAATTGATTATATCATGAAATTTCAAAATTTTCTGATAACAGGTTATGGCTAAAATTAAAAAACTACTTCTGGCTCTATTTTAAGTCACAGCCGAAAGAGGACATATCATTGAATTTTGAATTTTTTCGTTTATGTTTCACACTTAAGTTAATTAAATTATTTACAAATATGAATTAAATTTTCTTTTTTACCTATTAAAAACAAATAAAAAATGTAAAGCTTCCTAAGATTTTTTGATTGAAATAATTTTAATAGCACTAACTCTAATTCACCGCACATCACTGTACCAAAAGGGGTATTGTGAAAATAGAGAAGAGCAATTTTGGTATATACACAATTCTGATAAAGTTTAAGGCTTGACCAAAAATAAGATCCACTTGTTTTTCAGTATCATATGTTATTTTGATGAGTTTATTCAAACATGTGTCAAATCATATGAAACGTAAAAGAGTGGGTTGGTCACATCTAAATTACTCAAGACTACTGAAGAGGAAATGTAGCTATTTCCAAAACAGGCTGTCTAGTCTGCTGTGTGATTGACTTTATACAGAGTTGTTGTTTGGTGTTGCCTTCTTTAATAAAGTACTTGACCTAATGTTATAAATTATAACATACTATTTTTTACTTAATGATTTTTCAGTATTAAGCACAATTTTCTTGTTTTTCGAGTAAAGGGTGATGACAATAAATTAACCGTTTTTTAAAGGCTTTTTTTAAAAAGTTTTTTGTATTTTTATAAAAATAGGTTATTACAAAAATATTTGTAAACTATACAAGGCTTATAAAATAATTAAAATATGTTTGAAAAAGGTCCTTGAAAAGCTGTGCGGCGCACATTTCTTGGGATGCCTCTGAAAGACCATTAGACAGCAGTTTTTTCTATTTTGCGTATACATTAGGGCGGGTCAATTTGTATGGACGAATTTTTTGGAGGTCTGGCTCAGCGAAATTCTGAAAAAAAGCTGTGCGGACTTTCGTAAATAGATTTTGTTCTCAATTATAAAATATGAATGTATAAATGTATGTGTATGAATCTATTTACGAAAGTCCGCACAGCTTTTTTTCAGAATTTGTATATGCTGTAGTGGAGAAAAAGTCTTGAAATTACATGTATTTTTTCGAATTTCGCTGAGCCAGAATTTGACCCGCCCTAGTATACATATATGCATTTTTTTTTATTTTTTGCCAGTTTTTAGCTCTCTAATTACTAAACGTATAATCTGACCCTGACGTACAGGATAAGAGCTAAAGCTGCAATTTTTCAACTGTAAATTTTGCTATCGCATCTTTTCTGATTTATCAGTCATGTGTAACGCTCCCATCTGTCCTGTATTTCACAGGACAGTTCTATTTTTTCAAGCAAAGTCCTGCGTCCTGTACAACGGGCTCAAAATCCCGCTTTTTATTATTTTGTCCTGTTTTTCATTTTCTCCCATGCTTGCAATTTAGTCGACTTTGTTTATTATTCATACTATTTTTAGTAATATGTCAAAGTTTTCCCTTAATAGACTTTTACTTTTTTTACAAACTTGTTAAAAGCTTCTGTGCAAATTTTTTCTTAAACTTGTCGAAATGTCGAAGCGAAAGTGTGTGTTAAGCAATCAACTTAAAAAATATTCATTCCTGGAAAAAACAAATATTGATAGTGAGGTTTTCTGCTCAAAGTGCAAGGTAGTACCTGGAAAATCTAATTAACATGCCAATTTGATAAGACTAATTTGAATTTTTTTTTTATTTTTGTTGTGTTAAAAATAATTTAAAATTTATGTTATAGTGAATTTTATTTTTTTTTTTAACAAAATTACATATTAAATACAAATACCTAATATTAATTGATATTTGAAGCTTACGCTATAATTCTTATATTAAATAATAAACTTGATAATTTTATGAATGAAAATGCTTATTTTAATTCTTTAAACATACAAGTAATAATAATTTTTCGACTTTAAATTGCGTCCTGCGAAAACATCCTGTTTTTTTGCGAGACGTCCTGTACATCCTGTAAAATCTTAAAAATGTTGTCAATTTGTCCTGTTTTTGGCGAAAAAAGAGATGGGAGCGTTAGTCATGTGCCAAAGTATATTCCACATGTATGGAAGGTGCCACTCCTACTACTGCAATCCCATCCAAATTATGCAATAATTTTAAAGAAATGCTTATATATAAGCTATCCACCGATAATTATTTTTATGTAGCTCTTATCCAAAATTTTTCAAATACTTTTGTTTTATTATTTTCAATCGAACACTTCCTCGAAAACTACCAAACAAATCCAAAAATACTTTCATCCGTCTAAGTTGTATTAATCGCATCACTGCACACCGTACATTTCCTTCAATGCACTACTTGAGCATTAACGCTTTTTTAACTTTGCTACACTCAGAAAAAAAACACCCATCTTTTTGTGATAAGAAATATCTCTATTTTCGATAATAGAAATGTTCTTTATTTCAAATAAAATTTACTTCAATCATAATAAATTTTCACATATTCGAAGAAATATTTCCTTCCTTGTGGGAAATGAAAATATTTCATGTCTCTAATAATGATAAGTATTTTTCTCTCACTGAAAAAATCTCATTTATAGAGAAAAATTTATAGAAAATGAGAAATGTTCTCTATTTTTGATAAATAATTCACTATGCGAAATATTTTCTTCAATAACAACAAATCCTTTCTCAAAAATTAAAAAGGCTTCTTTTCAAAAATCGATATATTTTTCTTATATTGAATGAGGTACGAAAAAATAGAAAGCGTGAGAGCAATTGATTAATGTTGTGAAAAGTAAGTGTTGCATATTTTGCATATTATGACGATTGTTCCTTCAAAAGGTTTTTTTTACTTAACATAGCTACACAAAGTGATGCTGTTTATTACTACTGTTTCTTTGGATGCATTTACAAAATAGTTTTTCAGAATAAATTTCTGGAATATTTATAAAGAGTCCCGAAAAACAATGCCACAACAATAATTCTACCTCTTAACACATTTTTAACTAATATTTTTAAAACCAAATCACAATTTGATATTAATACTTCTACTTTGTGTAGAACTGAGTTAAAAAATATTTGATTAAAATAATTTTTTTTAATCGTAGTTGAATATACTTCTGTGTTTAAAAGAAAAATGTACGCAATAAAGAAATATGTTGTATCAATGTTAAGAAAATATATCTTTCTTTAAAAGAAAGTGTTATTTTTTGTGAGAAACTATAAACGCAACTTAAAGAAAACATTTATAAAAATTAAATAAATATTTCTCTGTTTTCGAGAAAAATTTACACAATAAAGAAAACTGTTGAACGTATTATAAAGAAATATTTTTCTATTAAAGAGAAGGTGTCTTTTATTAATGAGAAAATATTTCTCTTTTTCATGGAAGCTTTTTGCCATTTTTAGGGAATTTTTGGGATCACATTTAGAGAAAAGCATTCTCTGGAGCAAAGTCAATACCATTTTTCACTTAATATGATGCCTTTTTTCTCATATTCCGATAAACTTTTTTCTGAGTGTACTCAATTCCTTTCTGTTTTCCATCATAACTTCAAATGAACCCTGACAGTTTACAAAAAAAAAAAACCTATAATTTACTCATGACGTAATAAATTTACCAAAGTTAATTATTCAAAAACTATCACGCAATGTTTTCCTGGGAGTTTTTTTTGCATATTGCATAAATTGCTATTATATATATATATAGCTTTTGAAATTAACACCAACTTAATAGTTGTTCTGTATTTAAATCAAAGTAACGAATTTAATGCGTGTCCCTAATTAATCTATCCTTGCCTGTGTTTAGTTACATGTTGTATATATTTGCTTATGCAGCTTACGCCCAAGGTAGACATTTAGTCAATGACGTCAGAGAAATCATTCATTAACGTTGTTGAAACAAGTATAGCCAAACATTTTGGAGTGGTTGTTGACAAGTTGCGTCTGGTTTGATTATTATATGAATGTCAAATTTGACTTTGAGCGGAGCTGTAATACACTTGTGAGTTGGTGGTGAGACATAGATACATAGTAGTGAGTTGTAGTAGATATTTTTGTAATATGAGCGAGATTCGAAAAAAAAGATTTTTTAATTTGAAAAAGCATTTTTATTAATATCCATTTAGTATAATTAGCTATTTTTGACACGAAATCTTTTGACTCAACTTCTTTTGAAGACATTTTATAAACCTTTTTAAATCTTTAAGCAGAAATAGAGGCTAAAGTTATAAAGGATGAAGTTATAAGTAGCTGTTCTTCTACGCTATACTAAAATTATACTCTATTATTTTTTAAAACAGTTGCAAGTTGATACCCAGACTCTGGATTCACATGTCAATAGCATTTGTTTGAGCAAAAGCTGCTTGCAAAATCATGTGAGAACAAAAAAGGACCATACTACGCATACACACAACAACTTTGTCAAATAAACATTTTTAGCTATTGCAAGATACAAATGGCGCGATTTAGCTCTACCATCAAGAAATACACGAGTGAGTGCTAAATCGATAGCCCAAAAATTTTAAATCAAATAAGAGTAAGATAAAATTAGTACAATAAGGATAGCATAAATATAGCAAAGCAAAGGCTTAAATGAAAATGCGATGTGGAACTAGATCCCTAAAGTCATAACCTGAGCCAAGATTGTTACCTACAAAATAACAAAATTACGAACAAAAGCATGCATAAAAAATTCTCTTTCAGCAAATAAACAACTTCCAAAGCATATTTTGAGCATGTCATAAATACGAGTATAAAACCAAGTACGAGGTCGTAGTGTTGAATTTACTTCGAAGTAAAGTGCTAAAATCTAATTAAAATGTTAAAGAAAGCTAAGGTTGATTTTATTTGCCGCTATTGACATGCACTGGTTGGATTTTGAGGAAGGAAGAGGCGGTAAGGTCATAATTTATGTCTTAAAATTATAGCCTATGCAGCAAAGAGTAAAGGTTTCTCTTGCATCCAGCTAGCTGTGGATTTTTGCAAAGGCAGGGATTTTATTTTTACTGTTATTGCTGATGAATGCAGAAATCATAAATTCTATGCAAATTAAGTTACAGGAAGCAAAACTGCTGTAGATACAAAATGATAGCCATTAAAGAGAATAAAAGTTGTATTAAATTTTCGAGTTCATACAAAGTTCTGTATCTTTTTAAGAATAAGCCCAATTATGAAAATTTCCTTACTATTACTTTCGAGAGAACAAGAATTGGCTATATTGATACTTACAAAGTCTAGGAATGTCAGAGAATTATTTTTAAGAAATCAAATTTTTTTATTTCTGATAAAGATTGGCTTTTTTATTATGTAGACATCAGAGAAGAATATGCTGCAATGAGAATATGATTAAACTATTTTTTTTAATCTACAAAACTATATTCTTAAACAGCCCAAATGAAGAAAATAGCAAAACAATTAAATTTAATGGAAAATTTGTATGTGCTCATGTTCAATACTTAAACACAACAACTGGTAAAAATACTTTATGAAGGTTAATTCAAAGTAGTGCTTATAAACACCTAAATGTATTATGCTAAATAATTGTATTACTTAACAAATGAAGTGGCGATCGTAGCCTAGTGGGTATAGTCAGTGGCCCCTAAGCTAAAGAACCGTGGTAGCCCGGGTTCAATTCCAGCTCAGACAGAAAGTTTTTTCAATTGAATTAATTTTTCTGTTCGGTCGTCACCTCTCTGCAGACAATGGCAAACCCCAGAGAGTAAAAATTGCCATGTAAAGCTTCTTGAGAACATAAGCCGTTCGGAGTCGGCACAAAACACGTAGGTCCAGTTCTCGGTCATTTGTGATCAAAACATTTAAAAACACGCACAACACAATTGATCAATAGCAGCTAGGTCAAAATCCTTACAAGGGCTGAAATGGCCAGTTTATTTTTTTTTAACAAAAGAAGTCATGACGTCACGAGTAATGACGGATGTCTTGTTCCACTTTTCCAACAAAAGCCATATAAAAAAGCGTTCGGATATAAACTTCGAAAAAAAAATGTTTTACAAATATCGCAATTAAAGTAATCTCTCTTTATCATAACAAAACAATAATTCCGCCACAATTTTTTTATTTTATTTAATTATGGAAAAATACACAAATAAAAAAACCAAAATCGTTCTTTTTTACTGCGTAAAAGGAATTCGACGTCTACACTTACGATTCTATTGAAACTGTGTTTCTTTTTATATTGGATTACATATTCTATGAGATGTTATGCTAATTAAAGAAGCATATCGTATTTGACTCGATTGAAATTTTTGAAGCGTTGAAGCTTGCGTACTTAAAAATTTCAGCAACAACATTTCTTCTAAACATATTCACCGTCTTTAAGTCAGCCTTTTGGGAAAATCTATAGTTTTTGAGATATCGGAATTATTTTGAATGCAAAGTAGCGGGAATTTTGCATAATTTTCTGTTTGTAACAATTTCAATATCACAATATATATTCAAAAATGTTACATAAATTAAATGCTTCTATTGTGGGTATCCGTAAGGGATGGAAAAAAAATGTCTTTTACTTTTTGTACATCTTATCAATGTCTAAAATTACCTCTACACCATGTTCTTCCATCTTTTATACGTTTCATTACCTTTCTTGGAGGTATGCATTGGACGTTGGAGATGCATTTAAGTTGTGTTGCTCGCTCTAATAAACTTTTCCCAAAGCAATAAAAGTAAAGATATAATGCTGTGTTGTCTCAAAAAATGGACATATTTCGTTTTGTAATAAATAAACTTACCCGATCTCATAAAAATTTTGATAAAAAAAAATTTTAATGTATTTATATTTATTGCATATTCATTAATTTATTTAATTCTTGGCGTTTTTCAACAAACCCCTTCTTGTCATTAATTTTTTTAAGCCGATCATAAGAAATAGCTGGTTCGATAAAAAGTCCACTTGTATCCTTGAGAACCCTTGAGAATGCTTCATATGCCATTCCTAATGCAAATGCTTTTTTTCCAATATCGACAACTGCTTGATCGAGTGTTAATCGTTGCGATCTATGAATAGTAATCGCATTAGCAAGTTGTAGTGGAATTGGCTTGCGAGTAAAATTGTTTGATCCTTTTATAAATGATACTAAAACAGGAGGAATAGGTAATACATTAGAGTTGTTGTATTTTGGTCCAGAATAATTGGGAAACTTGACCAAAATGCACAAAGGAAATTCTTCTATAAATCGGAACTTTCGCAATGGTTATAAACAATTTCAACAACCTCACCGATGCTGCCATTGCACAGACCAGCTGAAGTAAAAAGATTTTGACTCAAAATAACTTGTGCACCCTTACATAGAAATAACTTTGGGCTTAAACCTCTTGCATCGTCGGATGAGGCTAACAACGCTCGTGGGTCATTGTGTAAAGCATTGATGATTGTTACAGCATTGCCAACATTTCTGAGCTACTCAATGTTATATTCTTCACTTTCAGCGTTCTTCGAGATTAATCTTAACATATTTTAGTTCGAAAAAATTAACGCTGATTGAACTTGGTCGATAAGAGGTCGTAGTCTTGTATAGTTAGTTCTCCTAATGATACTCTTAGTAAGCATTCCCTGAAAGCTTGTTGTTCTGGCTGAATTTATCTTATTATCTGGTTCAATACGAACACTTTGCTTATGTGACTATAGACTAATTGACCTAACATCACCTGACCTCGGATACCCATAAAGTGGGATATCTCCAACTGGCTGAAGTTGATTGAAATCTCAGAAGAACAGCACTACGTACCCTTTTTTAGCAGCATCGGCAAAAAATGATGAATGTTTTTTATTTTAAAAGTTTTGTCACAGTTTCTTATCAATTTTGGGCAGTGCGGGTTGAAAAAATTTCACAAGATATAGAAGAATTTCGTTCAACCGTTGAAAATGTAAAAGTTGACTTTTTGAATTTTTGAACCTTTAAAAGTCGACATTTCAACTTTTTTCGACTTTTTTTAAAATATTTTTGTACCGGTTTTGTAGGGCAGCTAAGAAGCAAATGATTCAATATGAAAAATGTGATTTATTGTTAAAAAATACCCTAAAAAATGGTACTTCAGTTAATACATAAAATAGAAAAAAACAAAATATTGCAATTTTAGTAATAATCAGACTTCTTATGAATAATTTTTCCCGGGTAATCGGAAGAGGGAGAGTTAATTTTCAAAATAAAATCTAAGAACATTTTGGAAATTTTTATTGCCACTTTCTTCATTAACCTTCAATATTTATGAAATTAAAAAAATGTGATGTCTCTATCTGGTATCTTAAAAATGAAATCTCCCTTTTCCGATTCCCCAGGAAAAATTATTCATAATTGGGCTGAATATCAAGCCCTAACCGCTGAATTAACGTAGGCGTTATAAACCAAATTTTACAAGAGAAACATTTTCCTTATTTTTTTTTTGCATAAGTGGTACATGTAAATTTTATTTTTGTGTTAAATATAACATTGGAACAGTTTAACGTAGAGATGTGAAATTTTTGGAGTTGACGACTTTGTTGTCGTACTATCGTTTGCCATTTAAAACTTAATTTTGAAAAAGAGGCGCTTACGTTAATTCGGCGGTTAGGGCTCGATATATTTGTGCACAAGTGAATGCACAGTTAAGGAACCCAACGTCTTCACCAACTGAACGTAGAAAAACCAACATGTTAAGATGTTTTGGCGAAAGCCTGTTTCACAATTGGTTCGCTATGAGACCTTTCGGATGGTACTGAAGTTGCAACAATTGATAAATATTTATTTGCAATGGCCCAAACAAAAGAAAATTCAGTTTTCATGCATTTCCAGACAATAATCGGATTTTTATTAAGTTTTCGATCAACAGCTGGGCGAGCCAGATAAAGGCGCAGCTGAGTGGGCACCCCTCCCATTTTGTCAGTTGTAGAGTCCATGTTTGTTTTAACCACCTCATCCAAAAAACATAATAAATCACTGGATTCTTGATTAATAGATATCGATGTCGATGTCGATGCCACTGTCACAACTTCTTCATTTGAAATTCTTGTTTGTCTCATCTGGGCATTCACAAGATCACCTGAATAGAGGGGGGGGGGGGTAATATTTGCAGTAATTATTTATGTACTGCTGCTTACCAAGATGAAAGATTGCTTCAGAATACTCACAGATCTAGAAGTGTTAAAGAAGCGTATGGTTTTACCAATTCAATATTGTTCAATTTTTTTGATTTCAATGCCAAGCACTCGTTTTAAATTCTTGCCAATTTGACTTAAAGCAGAACATTAATCGAAAAATTAATCGATTTGAGCGTAGTTTGAATATTGTAAATATAAATTTGTATCAACAGCTCTATTCTGGCAAAGTAACAATTGTTACCCAGTATTCTTGATATTTCTATGAGTTTGTTGTAATGTTTTTTTTTCAAAACAAAATTTTAAGCTCAAAAATAAGTTTTGATAAAAATTGTTACCTGATTTTAAAATAAAGTGACAATTCATTAAAACATTTTGTTACGCATGTAACGTAATCAGATGGAACGCAATTGCTTTTTCACACTTCCACTTACAGTCTTTTTTTTTAATTCTGCCGTCCACTGTTTTATATGTATCAACACAAGAGTCACCAGCGCATCTGTTGTTGAACAGCTATTTCGTTTATTAGTTTAGAGAAGACAGTTCTCAGATTAGCGTTAAGGTTTTTGTTTCGCATAAAATGAAAAAAAGTAGAAAGTAAAAGTCGAAAGCAAAAGTCGACTTTCGACTTTTTTTAATATCAGAAAGTCGAAAATTATCAAGCAAAAGTCGACTTTCGACTTATTTCGACTTCGACTTGCACATCCCTATAGCTGCTGCTGCAAGGCCTGCTTGAAAAATGCTAAAAAGCGACAGCAACAGCAAGAAGACGACTTGAAAATGCGATAGCTTGCTGTTGCTGTTGCTTCAATAATGTTCCAAAATTACAGAATGACTGGAAAACCGAACGCTCGCTGTCGCTGTAATTATTTGTTTCTTTCGTAGTTTGCAGCCGAAGCAAAATTTATTTATGAGCAATTGCAAAATAAATTGCTAAAGCGCTGTTAAAGTAAAACTTTGATGCTTTTGCTAATGTGGCAGCAGCAATTTAAACCCTGAACAATAATGCATCAAAGTCATGAAAATCAACCCCTACCCCCTTCCAAACGATTTTTTGCTTCACTCGACCAGCTCTTTCACCTCCGTAAATATACATACTCTTACACTGGACACTCTGTATATGTATGTATTTTTGTTTTGTTTGTATAGAAATTTGATATTTGATTTGAAGTTCGATAAGCTTTCATCAGATTATTATAAATTACTTACAACAGAAAAGGTACAAAAACGCCAAATTAATAATCAATTAATAAAATTTTTTGCTAAATATTCTAACACTAGTACTTTTCACTATTATTGATACTTTCTAATCATACACCGACAAACAAACGCGAACTTGTCCTTGCATGTCAATCGGTTTTTTGATAGATTCATACATTTGTTTTATTTGCACAACAAAAGCAATAAGAAGCAGTAAGCTGAAGCAAAGTAAATTCAGCGAACAACAACAGCAACGAAACATATGGAAATATTTTTTAAGCTAACTTATAAACTAAATAGAAATTCGAAATTTTGGCTTCGTTAGGAAATAATATTAGAAGCGTAGAATAGTTTAGAAAAAACAACTTTAAAATCGGTCAACCCATTTAGAAGTTATTCTTTATCCAACATTTTTCAAAAAAGCTGTTCCATGGGAGCATCGCTCGCTCGCTCCAATAATAAAAAAGCGTAAGATAACTTTTCATGTTGACGTTATTACATAAAAGATAAAGCTTTTGTCATATCACATGTTATGGTAAAACGATAAAGCATTTCAATCGCCAAAATTCAAATCACCAGATTGAAATTTTACAAAAAACCGTAAAAAATATTGAATAAAATATTTAGACAAAAATATTTTTTGTGTCGCAACTCACGACCGATCGATCGATACTCCCACGCTTCTCTTTTTCACGTATCGTTATAAATGCTGAGCACCGTCCTAATGCCACATTTCATCATAAATGTCCAAACCTCCTTAACACCTAAATGTGTGACGTATTATATGGACAAAACTTACAAAAGTAACGAATTTGCTTTCAAAAGTTTTGTACTAAAAGTGGATTCACTGCCCACCTTTAGCAAGTCTTGCAAGTTTTTGAGTTACTATATCTCTATCCACGCTTAATGAGAGTGTAAGAAAAACTTGCTGCACGCTCTTTGACTTGATTAAAATAATTTTAATTTTTGCAGAAAACTTGCTGAGTTCGATCACGATAGAATTTCCAATAAATTATAAATAGCGACTGCGCTGCCGAGCTGTAGGGATGAAGTGTCAAATACAAGTAGTTAAAAAATTAAAGGGCATATTTTCTGTGCTTAAAAACTGTGCTTAGTGTTTGAGGATTAAATTTTAACAATAAAGAGAAAAAAAAGTATTTTCTCTTGTTGTTTCTTATAAAGGTAGACACTGGGCAATTAATTGTAAAATTTTCAAATAAGAAAGCATAAGAAAAATTCATAAAATTAAAATTCCATAAAAAGTCTTCTACGTTTCAATTATTAACATACGGTTTTTTAACATTCTATTCCTACAGTGACAGTTCAACCGTTTCGATATATAATACCTGGGTAATTATACAATGAATGCGATCAGTGAATCCCGCTTAGGAAACGAAAAACAGTAATAAAATATAGAGACAAGCAAACCGTTTGTATGAACGATAATTTAGAGTTTCCCAATAGGAGTGCACGCTTTGAATTTTTTACAATTTTTTCTGAAATTTGAAAGGTTTTGAATTTTATTAATATTTAATTGGAATATGTTTACTTAACAATAAAATAAAAATAGCCACATTGGCTCAATAATTCTATGTTTTATTTTTATATTAAATCGTGCACTTTTATTAATCTTCGCAAAGTCGCGCATTAATCTGTTAGACCGACGGCTTAAGTTTGCTTTTTTATATGTTTTTTTTTGTTATGTTTTTGCACAATCTCATCAAACAGTTTACTTAAAACACACTAAAATGGGACCGTGCACTTTCAGTCTTTCAGACCGTGCGCATGATTATGTGTTGCACTATTTGGCGTGAGTATATGAAGGTTTAGAAACCTTTTATTTTGTTTTTCCTCAGCAACTCTGGTTGAATGTGTCCGAAAAGATAGGAAAAAAATGCTACAACAACCACATAGCTCTATTTTTTACTCTTGATTTCTGTGCTCCCACAGCAACGGTTTTTAATAGAGCGAATGTGTGAGTATATGGGGAAAAAAGTGTTTTTGGCTTATAATTTTTACCTATCTAAATGACGAAACATTTGAATAAAAAATATATTGTGCTCTTGCTATGAACCAGAGCTTTTAAATGATATAAGTTTCATTCAAATAAGTTGTCTAAAAGTCTGAAAAGGGGGGCTAAAGTATCATGTTTGCATATTAATATATAGATATTGATAATATATATTATGATATTAGAACAACATCATGTTAATATTAAAAAAGGAAATATATAGTGCTACCATGATAATTTGAGTTAGGGTACTACATGTAATATAGAAGGTTTTCTACATAGTTTAAATACTTCTCATATTTTCCACTCGATTAACGAATACTGAAACATATTAATGAATACTAAGAACTCGTTTATTTTTACATGGATATAAATAATACAAAGTTAATGTACAAATAAGAGAACACTATAAAAAGTATTTTACTAAAGTTAGTAAAAGGGAGTATAACACCGTGTTACACACATTCTGTCCTATGAACCAAATTTACTTTTTCGGAAAGGGGATAAGAAATAAAAATACACGTGTATCGGCCATTTTCATGCACACGTCAGAATTTTTTTTTTTAGTTTGAAGTATATATTTTTTTTTAATGGTTATCGTTTTTTTTAAGGTTGCAGTTCGTTAAAAAAACAATTTTTTTGATTACTTTTGTTTTATAAAAATAAAGAATTGTTACATTAAAAATTTTAATGTTTTTAAAGAAATTTAGGCCTTTTATTTTTGCGGTTGTAAGCATTTGCTTCAGTATCGCGACAAATAGACTAACAGTATTCGCCAAGCATATGCGTAATGTCTTTTCCTTTAAAGCGCTTTTCAATAGCCGCAATGTCCTGATGGAACCTTTCGCCATGCTCATCGCTACAAGCTCCTAAATCATCAGGGAAAAAATCTTAATGATTGTGAAGAAAATGGATCTTTAGCGACATTAAAATGCCCATTTCGCCATATGCCGAAATCATTTCTGCGACAATATTTTTATAATTGGCAGCTCGTTTTTTGCCAAAAAACTGCTCAATAACGGCAACTGTACCTTTCCATGCACGTTGTTCGATAGCATTTAATTTTGATGAAAATTCAGAACTTGCAATTATTTGTTTTATCTGCGGACCATTGAAAACACCTCAAATCGAAAAAAATCATTAAAAAACATAATGTTACTGAATGACTTCTTAAAAATAATACCTGCATGAATCTTTGCGCCACTCAATTTCAGGAAAATGTTGCGCAAAGTTGCAATGGCCTCGCCATTACGATCCAGTTTTTTAACAAAATTTGATACGAGACCGAGCTTAATGTGTAATGGAGGCAAAATGATTTGAGACGGCTGCACCAATGGCAGATTCTCTATACTTTCTACGCCTACTTTGTAGCATGTTCGCGGCTTCCACTTAAATTCAGTGTAATGCTCATCTCTTTTTCGACCTTCCTATGTACACAAAAAGCACTGGTGGGTTGGAAATCCACGCTTAACACCTATGAGTAAACCGACCATGTTTCCATGCCTTCGTATGTTTCCTTGAGGTTTGTGGCATATGCGATCGGGACAGATGGATGTGTGTTGCCGATATGAAGCAGCACGACTTTAAGGCTGTTGACCGATGCATCGATGAAAAGTCGCCACTCCTCTGAAATATGTGGGTAACCGATTTTTGCAAACAGCGAATCAATGTCACAACAATAAGCCAAGTTTTTTTCCCGATCTTCGTGCAATATAAAAAATTGGTCATATGGAATAGTGCTACCTCGATCACGAGCGGCTGTTATTTTAAAATCAGCCGCCACTATATTCCACTGCTTAAAGCGTGATGCAAAGAGTTCTGCTGTTCTCCTCGACAAATTTCCGTCTCGTACGAGGTCATTGAAGTCGGCTTGCGTTATAAAATGCGGCATTGCAGTCCCAATTTCACTGGGTGTTGCCACAAATTCCGATACTTGTGGATTCTCGCATCTCGCATTCAATGGAAGAAAAGTTGATAGCAGTTTTGGTACAACTGTTGATTCTGCATCGCTTATTTCGGGAAAATTATCAAAAATCTCCACTGAAGCCGCTACATGGTCTTCTGGTGAGTATAGAACTGCTGAAATTACCGATTCTACTTAAGCGTAGCGAATTTTGTTGCGGTGAATGTATTGGTACCCTTTTGTTTGAGCAAAAGTTACACAAAAGTACCACAATTCATTGCAGTGCTCCGTGCGTGGTAGCCAAATTGTTTGTACAGCGTACTTTATTGTTGACCTTCCATCAGTAAACTTGCACAAATTTCTGTAGCAAAAGTCGCACACGACTTCCGGAGTATACCACAAGTAAGGAACATAAGCAGTCTTAAATATTTTCTGAAACGAATTCACCACTGTTTTAGTAATATTTTTGAAATTTTTACTTGGTGCGAATAAGCCACAAACGTAACAAAAGTTATTTCGCGTCGGACACTGCATTTTTTTCAGATGAAATATATAGAAATACGTTTTCGCACAACAGAACTTAAAACAATATTGCAATTCCTTATTTCATCTGTCAGAAGGGGCCCTCAAACGATACTACATGTCCATCCGACCTGTCAAGTCATCACACATGTAGTATCGTTCGTGTGCAAGAAATCAAGGCGGATCGACATGTCCGATGGAAGTTGGATGGACATGTAGTATCGTTTGAGGGCCCCTAGACCAGTTGTAAGTGTTGTAAAAGTCAAAAACTGTTTAGTGTTAGAAGGTTACTATTGATTAACTACAACTATATCGAGTAGGATGGGTCAAAAAATTTTTTTTTTCCCTAACGCTTTAGTAGTTTAAAAATTTGGAGTCCCTTCAAGTTATGCTAAGAAAAGTGAAAAAAATATTTTTTTTTCAAAAATAATAAAAATTGGGGAAAATCTGAGAATTGATAAAATTGTTTTTAAAAAATTTGACGTGCTACAGACATTTCCACGAGTCTGCCTGCAAAAAATCAGCTCGATTAGATCACTGATAAAGGGTTAAAAATCGGTCCAAAGGCTTCCACACAGGCCACTACGAGCTTTATACTTCAAACTTAAAAACAAAAAAATTCTGACGTGTACATGAAAATCGACGATACACGTGTATTTTTATTTTTTCCCCTCTTTCCGAATATGTACATTTGGTTCATAGGACAGAAAAAAAATTCATTTTTTGTAACACCGTGTAAGGAAAAATCATTGAGTTAAATAAATTAAAAATTTTCGACTAGTATCGTATTAAATATTTTTCTCAGAAATCATTGCAAATTCAATTTTCTTATTTCGACTTCATTCTTGGATAACAAAAAGCACGAAAAAATTTAGAAATGTAGTAAATGCTTAAGCTAATGTTGCGTATACGCAATGATGTACAACATAAAAAGCGCACTTATAGCGGTTTTAAAAATGTACACCAGCTTTTAAAAGCATTTCTTGAAAAACAGTACTCACTGGGCATACGTATCTACTACATACATGCATACTCATAAATACACTCAAATTGTTCGAGGGCATGCAAGAGAGAGAACGACACAGAGAGATAGGGGCTATAAATAAAACAAAAAGCATCATTAAACCTTAAAAAGCACTAAGAAGTGGCTTTTAAGTGGTACCAACAACTACATGCATACAAGTCGACATTATAGCAATAGGAAGTTCGTCAACATGCTGCTAACTAGATATATGACTGTGTATGTATGTGTTTGTGCTATTGCTGCAGTAAGCAGTTTTGTTTTTATGTAGCATTGAATGGCTGCTGCTTGATAACAGGAAAACATAAACACTTGCATAAAAGTTTGTTTAGATGAAAGCATATGAGTACAACGTACAATCGAGTAAAAGTTGGCAGAAATATTGTTAGAAATGTTGGCGAAATAAAAGTCAATTACAGCAAATAGAAAATACAAAAATATTTAAATAAAAAAGAAACTATTTTGACGGAATGTTGTAAAAATTTTGTTAATTTTTGGAGTAATGCAGTTAGTTCTTTTAACACCAATGCCAAAGCTTCCTTTTAATTTACATATAATGGCTTTTGCTTTTTTAAAATAATGATTTAACTAATTTCTTAAGGTCAAATATTGCACCAACTCAAGTCATCTTTAACCTACAAACTATCTGAGTAGAAAATCTGGTTTGTTTTTTTAGCCATCATAACCCATTATGAAGCAAAAAACAAGTTCGTAATGAAACTATGAAAAACATATAAACAGTTTTATTATCTGTTCATCGACAAATTTGGCACTGTGTTCCTAGAATTTCCTGTTGGTACATTTTTTGTTTTGCCTTGCTTTTATTATTGTGTTTGACTAGGATTTTGTAATGTTGTAAGGCGAGCACTTTAGTTTGTCTCATAAAACTATTTGGTTTTTGCTTACGTTGAAATTTATAACAAAATTGAATATAAATTTTTGATGACGTTTTGGTTAAGTACTTTGTGTTCAAAGGATTCTGAAAGCAAAATATGAATATATGATAAATAAATTAAATGCTTTAGAATTTATTACATGCATGCAATTGAAATAAAAGTTGACGTAATTTTGAACTTTTTTAAATGTTAAAAGCACAATCCAATAAAAAAAAAAGATTACAGACATTGACAACCTAGTTCCTGAAGAGGAGATAAAGTAAAATTATGCAAGTAAATTGCAGAAATTTGTACAAAAATTGTATACCCATGCAAATTTAGTAATTTTTTAATAGAAAGTTTAAAAAACTACTTTACATGTTTATTTTGATATTGTTGTGGTGTTTTAAGAACTAAAGTAAAATAATTAAAGAAAAATTTTTAAATGTACTAGAGCACTTAGAAAAAAAATTTATAAAACGCTTTAAAGTGATAGTAGAGGCAATTTAGAGCATCTGCAAGGGGAAGCAGTTGCCTCCTAGAGTTAAAGCATATTTTTGTAAAGCAAAGCCTTAATTTAAAGCCCCATTTGTTTGACTACGAGATCGGATTAAATTGTTTTGATGTATTTTATTCTTACTTTATCGTCTACAATTTTGTTGCTTACGGTACTAAAATACTCTTAAAGTAAGCATATTTGTCAAAAACAGTATTGCCAGTAGTGCAAATTTAAAACGCAATAGTTAGCGAAGACTGTAATTATATTTGAAGATGGCACGCACAATGACAGATTGCGGCAATATTCAATGACCGTTACATTTTTGAGAATTCCACTTCAGATTATAAAATTTCAGGATTTTGTGTAAATTTTCTAAAAATTGCATTTTTATTTGAATCATGTGTATGCTTGTGACATAATCTGTTTTGTTTTTGATCGAATTTTTTTTTTACTTTTGCCGCGATTCTATTACTGTTGTTATTGCTGCAATAAATATTTCCACTGCTTGAAATTATTGTTGAACAGTTGATTTTCTTCACTCGGTGTTGGAAGTTTTGCATTGTGCTCTTGATGACAAAGCGTCAAATTTTTGCCACCTATTTCGCCCTTGCTGTTGCTGCTGCTTAGTGAGTAACGTTTTTTTGGGAGGACTTTCCAATTATATTTAAAAAACACAATAATTTTATTATTTCAATGTTAAGTTAACATTATAAAATTTAAAACATGTTTTCAAGCTTGAAAGCCCTACCCTATCACTTTAAAGCGGAATAATTTTTTTTAAAGTTCCGTTATGAAATAAGCTATCATATATTATATTAGAAGCAAGTTTTTTTAAACTAAGATTTTCTTGGGAATTTTTGGAAAGGATCAACTGACCAAAAATATTTTATAACAAAATCTGCATAGAATTTGCCAAAAAATACATGTGATTTTTTCTAAGCGATTTATGAGCTTCCAAATATGGCCATTTTTATTTCCAAAAATCCCAAAATGACTTGAAAAATTTTGAGAAAATTTACACGTATTTAAATTTTCTTTTAAAAACTAGTTTTTTTAAAAAAATAAATTTAAATCTATACAACATAAAATTTTTAGTTAATGTAACATTTTTTATTCGTTTTTAAAATATCAATCAATTAAAACATTTTCATTTTCAATTTTTCAAAATTTTTGTTTGCAAGAATTCCATATTTCATTGCTAAAATAAACTTAGTTCGTATAAAAATAGAGATATAACAGCAGAAAAACTTTGTCTCTTCATTTAATTAAAAATTTAATTTTTCTAAAACAATAGATTTGTTAAAACAAACAATTTTGAAATAGAGAAATGGAATCGTAATTCAGCTACACAGATTGATAGATAATTGAAAAAGGTTCAATAACTCTTGTGCAAAGTTGTTTCTTTTATTCTGACGAACAATTTTTCTGAACGAATAGACCGAGTGGGTCTTACAAAAAGTCTGGGTTAAAGTCAGCATAAGTTGCAACGAAAAACTCGAACCTTTGGCGTATGAGTAATTTTAATGGATTTGAAGTGTTGAAATCCAGGCCAGTAACAACGTTGTGGCGTATTAATTTGGAAAGTAATATGTTACGTAATACATATTACCGGCAATACACGTTATAATATTATATTACTGATAAGATAAAAATTGGAGCAATTTGTTATATATTACTATATTTAGTTTTTGCTAAGAATTAAAAAAAAAGAATAACAGAGTACGAAAACCAACATTTTTGCATATGTATACAATTTTTTATGCATATGTATACAACTAGCTGAAACCCGGCGCGTTGCTGCCACTCTCCCTATTCAAACGCCCATTAAATGTTATCAGTTAAACAGCATGTCTAAATTGAGGTAGAATACTGAATTCCGAGACTGTGCGACCTATATCCACAAGCCATTTGATATAACAAATTAGGGCTGTATAGGAAGTGCCACGCCCTCTTGATCACCGCTCATAGAATGTAATCAATTAAACTGCATGTGTGCATGGAGGTTGAATACCGAATTCCAAAACTGTGCGACATATATCTCCAAAACTATTCGATAGCACAAATTTAGGTTGTATGGGAGGTGCCACTGCCCTTTTCCTTACGCCCATAAAATTTAACCATTGAAACTGCATGTGTAAATTGAGGTCAAAAACTGAATTCCTATAAATTCAAAGCTATTTCGATATCACCAATTTGGGTTGTATGAGAGGTGCCCCTCACCCTTGTCCAACTCCCATAAAATTTCATCACTGAAACGGTACGTCTAAATTGTGGTCGAATACCGAATTTCGAAGCTGTGCAACCCATAACGCTATTCGATAACACAAATTGTTTTTATATTAATGGGAGGTAAAAGAAGGTGTGGCATTTCTTCTTAAACCATCTCGTGCTCAAAGCAAAGCCACTTACAAAATTTGAGCTCAATCGGACCAATAGTTTCGGAGTATTGTGATATTTCCAAAAGTAGGCGTAGATGAAGTGTGACAACGCCCGTTTTTATTAAAATTAGTGACAGTCATCATAAGAACTTATTTACCAAACTTTAATTTAATACGACCAAAACCTTCCTAAATATAGCATTTTTATTGATTTGTGGGCGATAAAAGGGGTGTGGCATTACTTTTTTCCTAAACCTTTGCGTAGCAGTTATTTTCAAGTTTTAAGCATCCGAACAAATCACGATTCATTTTTATATGTACAGATATTGATTTGTGGGCGCAAAAAGTGGGCGTGAAAACATTTATGTATCGTGACTGCTTTTTGGAGCACCTACACAGCAAGTTTCAGTATAAAAATGTGTAGAACTCTGGAATTGCCATGATTTCGAAGAAGTGAGCGTATATATATTGCGACGAAAAAGTTATTTTTGTACAGTTACTGACAGTTACCATCTGAACAAAATGATAATATCTTAGTTTTTACGATCGAAACCGTATGATATATATCCCTTATTTGGTTTGTGGTCGATAGCGCAAATTTGGCTTGTATGGGAGGAACCACGCCCCCTCGTCCAAACGTTACCAAACCTCACAGGAACAATCTATCTCCTCGGCAAACGTTGTTCTGCCACAGACCGCCTTACTGCTATACACAAAAATGTCAAGAAATGTCAAATATATTCACCATTTTCAGTACAGCTACCGAAAGTAGCCATGTGCACTAAATAACCACATTTTAGTCTAATACGATCAAAACCGTGCGAAATATAGCATTTTTGTTGTTTTGCAAGCGGTAAAAAGGGGTGCGGTAAAATGTTTCCCTTGAGCCATCTCGTAATCGAAACAAATCGACTGCCCAAATTTCAGCTCAATTTAGGATAAGCCTGGCGCACTTTACTTCACTGGACGCTAACTCCCCGAAAAGTGAGTTTAACTAAAGTAGGGCAGGCCTATTTTTAGTGCACTTGCCGAGAGTAACCATATGTACTGAATTACAAAATTTTTGTCTAATACGACCCAAACCGTTGAAATAAAACGTTTTCATTGGTTTGTGGGCGGTAAAAGGGGGGCGTGGAGACCAATTTTTAGTACAGTTGCTAACAATAACCGTACAAACTAAGCCAACATTTTAGCTCAATCGACCCAGTAGTCAATTTTGATGGTTTCTTAAAAAGTGAGTGTGGCTATATAGCGCTGACGCCCTTTTTTAGTACAATTGAAGAAAGTAACCATACAAACTTAAGTATCATATGTTAGTCTCATACGGCCAAAACTGCATGAAATATAGCATTTTCACTGATTTGTGGGCGCAAAAGGGGGCGTGGAAACCAATTTTTCGTACAGTTACTGTCAGTAACTTCACAAACCAAAGTAACAAATTTAAGTCTTATACGACCAAAACCGTCTGAAATAAACCATTTTCATTTATTTGTGGGCGGTAAAAGGGGGCGTGGAAACCCATTTTTAGGACAGTTGTCGACAGTAACCGTACATACTAAATTACAAAATTTTAGCCATATACGACCCAAACCGACTGAAATATAACATTTTTATTGATTTGGGGGCGGTAAAAGGGGGGTGTGGCAAAATGTTTTCCTCAACCATCTCGTACCTGAAACAAATCGACTGCTAAAATTTCAGGTCAATGGGTTCAGTAGTTTTAGAGTCTATAGACATCACACAGCCAGACACACATCGTTTTGCTTTATATATATATAGATATTGATTTGTGGGCGTTAAAAGTGGGCGTGAAAACATTTATAAATTGTGTTCGTCTCTTGGAGCACCTAAAGAGCAAGTTTCATTGTAAAAATGTGCAGAACTCCGGAATTGCCATGATTTCGAAAAAGTAGGCGTATTTATATAACGACCACGCCCATTTTTTGTACAGTTACCGACAGTAACCATCTGAATAAAATCCCCAAATCTTAGTTTTTTACGATTGAAACCGTGAGATATTTTACTTTTTTTTTGTTTGTGATCGATGGAGCAAATTTGGCTTGTATGGGAGGTACCACGCCCCCTTCTCCAATCGTTACGAAACCTCACAGGAACACTTTCAAGATGTGGCTTTATTTTCCCTGAAAATTTCATAAAGATCGGTTCAGCGGTTTTGGAGTCTATACGTGATATAGCCACATACCCACCCACATACCCACATACCCACATACATACATCCATTTTTATATATAAGATTACATACATTGTATATATAAACATGTTACATAACTACATTTTATATTAAATATTTCATGCATCAAATTGTTTTTGTATTTATTTTTGCAAATAATTTGAGTTCACTTTTTGAAATCAGAGTTCTTTTTATACAAGTTAAAAAAATTAAGTAAAATATTCTAAAAAGAGTTCATTTAATTAAAGATATGTTATTATTTTTTAAAAGGAGCAGCTTTTTGAGAGACTCATCAGTCAATTTATTTCTTCGTGGAGTTAGAATAAAGCCTCTAAGGCTAAAAAGTCGTTCAACTGGTTCACCTGATGTTAACGTTGTTTTGAAATTTAAAAACACAATTTTTATGTTTGGGTACTGATGCTATTCATTTATGGTTTTGCATAGGAAAAATCTTACTTTGTATGTAGCGCTACAAAAGCACAAACTCAGCCAACTATTCGGCTCTTCGATTCAAACACAAGCACTATCACCAGCACGTAGAAGAGAAAGATCGGAATAGAATAGTAATGTTGCGATTAACGAGCACAAAACGTTATTTGCTTCGTTGTGGGTTTTGCTCGTAGTCGTAAACAAAAATCAAAACTGTAATAAATGTGCCCCACTTCAGCGATAATTAGTGCTAAAATAAAAGAAATTGTGTTTAAGATCCTGCAAAGGATATTTCTATTCACATGACAGGACACTGAGAGGCATGTTAAGCTCGTCGCGAAGGCTTCAGCGGCTGGTGCTTCTGCTGAATGACGAAAATTAATAATGTTTTCTATTTTGCAGGGCCGCTCAAAAAGACCAAAATTCGAAACAAAAGGTAATTTTCAGTTCTTAACAGTTCTTAAATCGACTTTATTTTGCAAATAGCTAAAACAAACCCTGAAGTGTGAAAGTGAGTGTAACTGAAAATTGGTGATGATGTAGTTTCAGAAATAATTAATTAAATTTCCATAATTTTTATTCATTGTGAGCTTTCGGTGACCTTGAACTTTATCTTATGTGTAATATTTGTGTTGTTAAAAAAATCTGATTTTTTCGTAATAACTCCCAAGCCATACATTCTACAATGACGATTTTTCATAAAAATGTTTGTAATTACAATACACACACGACTGTGTTCTTAGAAAATTTTTTTAAAATAATTTTAACTTCAAAATTAATTTTATTAATTTCGATTTCGATTTATTTATTTAAATTAAGAATTATTACAGTAAGATCTAAAATGGTCTTTTAGCGTACAACAGTTAAAAACATTTATATTAAACAGAAAACGATGAGAATAAAACTCATAAACTAGTAGATAGAATTATAATTTTGCAAAACAAACCAATATAGAGAGATAAAAGAATTACAGTTAATATCACAACTTTGCTAAATATTAGCTTATCATAATTTAAAAAAATAAAAGAAGGCGGAAAGGCAGTAATTGAAACATTAAAGAAGAGAAAGGAAAAGAAAATTTAAGTGTAGAAGAATTAAAGGTTAGAGAAATGACATGATTGATAGCTTAAATTTGTTCGTGCTGGTTATGGTTTTAATGTTTAACGGAAGTGAGTTGCAGATCTTAATGGCGTAGATAAAAAGAGCCGCTTAGATTGCAAGCAAATATATCTTGATATTATAAGGTTGAAGGTTCTGTTCGAAACACAGAAACGCAGTTTTTCGAAAAGGTATAACGGAGTTTTACTAATAATCAACTTGTGCAGAACTATGCAGTTTCTCGCACTTAGGTATCCAATCAAGCTACATCCTAGAATTTTTTTACTTTTAACAGTTACATGATCAAAACGCAAAAACGAATTTTGTGCTCAGAATGAGAGTCAAGGCTACTATAAACAAGCTCAGAGTAAGTAATTATAGGCAAAATGAGTTGAACAACAAATCTTTTTTTAGTCAAAGTAGGGGTAAATTTAGAAATTAACCGCAGACATCTTATCGTATAATATATTCTTTTTACTATGTAATTCACATGGTCAAGACAAGTAAGTTTGGAATTGACATAGATTCCTAAATTTTTTACTTTGTCAACAATTTGTAAACGATTACCATTGAGACTAACTGTCGGAATTTGGTTAAAGTTCAGCTTATCCTTGGATATAGGAAGAACAAACGATCTATTGGTATTCAGGTAGAGATCGTTTTCAGAGGCCCACTTGGAAATAGCACTTAAGTCATCATTAAGTTTGCAGCATAAGTCCTCAAGTAGTCCTTTCCGGTTAGAAGAATATAGCTGAATGTAATTAGCATATGTCTTCATCGTCATATCATTACATGCAGTAAAAATGTCATTAATAAATAAACTAAACAGCAGAGGTCCAAGAATAGATCCTTGTGGAAAACCAGCTTTAATTACTTCATAGTCAGACAGAGCACTACCTATGCTCACTCTTTGCATTCTACCATCAAGATAGCTTGCAATAAAAGAAGCAGCATAATTACTAAACCCAAATAAAATGCTCAGCTTACGAACTAACAGAAAATTATTGAATGTGTCACTTTTGGTGAAGATTATTAGTTGATACAAGTTGATTATAAGCTCAAGACTGAACGAAACATCCTTATTTTAAGGGTTTTTTTAATAAAAAGCCCTTTACAATTAATTAAAATTATTATAAATATTTTTAACTTCTCCAATAAAAATAATCATCGAAAAAAGTTAAAAAAAGACATTTTTTTAAATCTATAATATTCATATCAGCACGATTGGTGGGTGATCGATCTTTTTGTTGACCAATTTGTTAAGGAATTTATTAAAGTAAATAAGAATAAATTTTACATATTCTAAATATAAATCAAAATAAATTAGTAAGAAAAGAAATTGAGCAACAAAATAATTTTAAAATGAAGAAAAAACTACAGCATTACAATTAGTATATGAGTCATCTGTGTCTTAAGGTGATCTTTACTTTCCAAATTGTGAAAAATGAGGTTTTTAAATTTAATATTGAGAAAAAGGTTACTTTGAATAAAAAGTATATTTATCCAAAAAAGCTTTTCTGTACATTTTTAATTAAGTATCAAATATTAAAAAAATATAAATTTTGCCCTCTTCTGATTCCTCCTGGCGTCACAAGAGGATGTCTTCTAAAAGTTGATTTTTAGCTCATTTATTATTTTCCGGAAAAACTGAAGATGATAAAGTAAAATTTCAAAATAGGATCACTTCATTAGAGGCCTGGGCACCGACCCAACCTAAAAAATTAAATTTTTTTTTGATTTTTTTTTATAATTTTTTGTATTATTGTCGAAAATTTTTGTTTTGATTCTCTTTTTTTGGCAAAATTGCGTCTGTGCAAAAAAGTGCATGCTTTTAGAGGTTCGGTCTGTGTCAATTTTTATACATATCTAGATGTCGAGATTTTTTTGAATGAGTTCCAAGAACATTGTTTTGAGAAAAACGCGTTTAAAGTTTTTTGCAACTTTTAAAAACTAAAGAAGGAAAGTTTATTGAAGAAATTACAAGAAATAACTGTTGTGCTCTTTAATAAATATAAATATCATAAACACACCTATACAGATTAAACAAAAGCAACCTAGAGACAGATCCCTTCAGAAACCAAGTTCGGAGCGCTCATAGTTCGGGCTCTGAAAATAGCCTTATTGAAGACTATTTTATGAGTTTCCTCGTATTTATGAGTTTTTAAAGAGTATCTTTTGTATTTTCATAACGTACACTCTTAAAAAGAACATAATTCGGATTGTTTTTGGAGTACTGTAGTTAAGGGCTCTGAAAAAACTCGAATTTAAGAGTGTTTTGTGCAAAGCTTCCTGAAGATGAGTTTCTGTTAAATACTGTTAATTCACTTGAAATTTTATTTGGTTTCGTAATCGTGTTTAATTAAGGTGTTGTTAAATATGCGTACAACATTATATATTTCAGCAAGGAATAGCAGTGCAATTCAAGGAATAATCCACTTTTTTTTTTACACTATTTTCAGAAATAAAATTTTAACATAACAGTTGAAAAACTTTGCTTTTTTCCAGCACGTGAAGAGTGACCTATTTTAAAGATAACTTTTCTGTTTTTTGCCACTCTTAGAAATCTTTTATCAAACCATAAAATTATATATAAAGAGCTAATTCATAAAAAAGTTTTTTTTTTACGATTCTTATTGATGATCATAACGAGTGACAAAATTCAATAGAAAACAAGCTAATTTTCTGCACTTTAATGATTATTTTATGAGGAAAAAGAGGGCAAAAATAGGAATTATAAAAGAGTATTTTAAGACTCATATTGATGTCTCTTAAGAGCAACCAGTTTCAAAGGAAAACTTGCACATTTTTGAAACTTTTAAGAGTGTATTATGAGTTTTAAAGTGTTAATATCAGACTCATAAAAGAGTCTTATAGGAGTCCGAATAAATGAATTTTGAGAGTCAAAAATGTATCATTTTGTACTCTAATTTAAGCTCTTAAAGAGGGACGACTTTCGAAAACTGCGCTTTTATGAAACTTGTAAGAGCTCATTGTGAGGGCTCAGGCTCCTACAAATGAGTCATAAAAGAGTCTTAAAAGACTCATATGGTTTGCAGGGATGTTCCCGGCGCTCGAAAACTCGTTTATATTCATACGCGCATGCCGTTACAAATTTGAATATAACTTTTTTCAAGGCCGAGTTTTACAAAGTGGTTTTAGGAGAGTATTTTTATGATGCATTTTTATCGAAAAATCTATTTCTTTCGGATTTAGAAGGTGAAGGTCACCTTAAAACTGAAGCGACCATTTACACGATTAAGCACTTAGCTAAACATTAACATGTTTAAATAAAAAAAAAATCTAATAAAATCAATTGACTTACACGTGACTGGCATTAATATTAAAGAATCAAGAAGTTGGCACTGATTTAAAAATGAACATGAAATGCACGTAAGACTCATATAAATATGTAGCCAAACTACAGCCGCAAGGATATGTTAATGAAGTTGAGTAAAATAGAGTAGAGTAGTACAAAGCTTAGGGTTAAACTTACAATTTTATGATGCAGCGCTGACAGTTCACGTTCGGTTATTCGTCGACTGGCAGCCTCACGGCGACGTTGACGAAATTGACTGTATTTGTAGGCTAGCATGACGCCGGGCAGTGCCAGTGCCTCCAGTGGCGATTTGCGTCCAAAGGGCATTTTATTGCTCTGGTTGTTGGTGTTGACGATGATGCGAATGATGATGATTACGATATTTATATAAATATGGCTTTCTTTCTTATAAAACTTTATTATGTCACTTTTTGAGAGTTAAAGTTTGTATGTGATTTTATTTTTTGTTTGTTTCAGGCTTCAGTGTAAGCTTTCAGGCGATTAAAATAAATGAAATTTTATAGCTGCTGACTGATTAAGTATTCTGTTGAGCATTTGTTGTGTTTTCGTAGAGTATTTCTGAGCTGTTTAGCCTTTGAGCCAGCAATAAAGTTGGTAGGATTATAAAAATTGCTTACACAGAAAATTGTGCTGCCTACTTTTTGGCTGTCAGGTTATGGGCTAAGTTTATTCATTGCTTTGGTTAAACAGTTTTGCGAGGTTTTCCCAACATTGCCGTTTATTATGGTGATTTTGTTTAGTCTGGATTGAAAAATAGATTTAATTGTTATTGAAGTGTGAGTTTATGCGTGTGCAGCGAGCGGTTGCTTGTGAGTTTATTTTATGTATGAAGATTAAAATCTGAAATAAAAATTTAGTGCTTCTAACATTAAAACATGTTGCTTTTTGCATTTGGTTTTTATTTTTAAGAAACAGAATTTTTTATACTGTTAGTTTTAATATATTAATTATTTTTCATTGATACACATTGATTTTTTTAATGCGAATTTTTTTACTTGTAAAATTTTTTCTATACACTTTATCAGAAGAATAGCATTTTTCTAAATTATTTTATAACTCATTATTTAATTTAACCATTAAAGTTAATTAATTGTACACAGGGTCAGCAACGCCAGTTCGGTAGCCATAAGTCACAAAAAAAACATTCGAAATCGCAAAAATGTGTTATGACATTTGGATTGCATAATCTCTACTAAAAAAATTAAAGTAAATTTATTAAGTCCTGCTTGGTTGGTAGCAATAAAATAATTGAAAATATTAATAAAAATGCCAGTTACATCGAATATAAATTAATTAAGTTTTAACTATAAAGGAACATTTTCAATCTACTTTATTTTTTTAATATATGCAAGCCCAGAAAAATTGTAGCTTCGAAAATATTTTGTTTTTGTGATGAAAAAAATTAATGCATATAAAAATTCCTAGTTTTTTTAGATATATTACTATTTGGAGCAGAAGTTCCCCAAACTATCGAAAATGAAAACATGCCTAAATATTCTTTAGAATATCTTCTTTGGTAAAAATTGCCTAAAAAACCTCGCATCCAAAAATTTCAAATAAAATGTTCTAATTTCGTTGACAATGTCTATACTATTATATAAAAATGAAACTTTTTAAAAGCTAACCTGTTTGTGGCTGCCGGTAAAATCATGAAACGCTGAACGAATTTATGTGAAATTTACACTATTCGAATTAGAATTGATCATAGATGGTTCATGTATACTCAAAATTTTGATATATATATATATATATAATAGCGAAGAAGTTATTGACTGAAAAGCTGGCTTAAATCTCAATTTTTGGTAAAATTCGGCACATTTTTCCATTTCCTGCCTAAACAGTAAAATATATCCGAAAATTACCATTGAGCATATGAAAGACCTTTCTGATTCCAACAAAAAAGTCAAAGGTGATATGCATCTACGATCAAAAGTTTTGTCGTAAAGTTAACATTTTAATAAAAATTAAAAAATTAAATCATTTGACTGATTTTGATGCTGTAACTGCTTGCAGCTTTGGTTTCATTGTTGTTGCGTGTTTCTTTGTAATTACAACAACAGCTGTGCGTTGGGATGAAAAGAGAACAACGTTTATAGTCTGTATTTTATTAACTTAAAAAACCACGAAATTAAGTAATTATTTAGCAAAATAATAACAGACATATTCATTGTAATAATTTGTTTGGCAAATACAATTTTAAGACTTACTGAGAATTCAAAAATTTTAAATAGAGTTTTTGAAATTCATTAGTGTGGTTTACTGATTTCATATTTCATATTTTCATACAAATTTCATATGAATATTGAACCAATTAGATTCTCCATTTTCATAACGCAAAAGTGGGTGAATTTGCATAAAATTTGATGACTAAAAGAAGGAAATTTAATACCTTTGAAAAAATCATAGTAAATATAATCAAGTAATAAGCAAAATAATTAGAATTTATCTTGATGAACCCGAGCTTATTATGATCAATTATGCATTATTAAATGTACAACGATTAACAAACGGTACCCTTAAATTTTAAGACGACTCTAAGGCTAAAATCTACGTTTTCAGAAGATTTATTCAAAGAAAATAAAACCATTAACATGATTTATTTTTTAAAAAATAAAAAACTACTGAAATGCAGATACGATGAAAGAAATTTTGGCGGAAAAATAAAGAAATCATGCCAAGTACTTTAATATTAATGTTTTTAGTTTTTTTTCCATATACTGGATATATAAAAAAGCTTTGAATTCGAGTCAACGCGAACACTTTCCTGTCATCTAACTTTTTTTCCAATCGTTGTGAACCGAAGGACTTAAACGCTACGAATTACTTAGGTTTGAGTTGAATCTTCATTCATGTTGTGATATTCGTTATATTCTACATTAATTACAGGCCAGATTTATGATATTACCTTACCCAAATCAAGTTTATTAAAATCATTACAAATTCACAATACAGCTAATATGCAGGGTCCGCCATTTAACGGTTTTTTTTCAACTAGTGCTTATTTCGTGAATGGTAACACTTAGCTCATGTCTGATTTGACAGATAATTAGTTTTGTCCTTCCGCTGAACGAATATGGTTGTGTATACGCTTGAACAACGCTGGGAAATATTGCGACATTACTTTGAAAATCATGGTAATGTTGCAGAATGTGTGCGAAAATTGCGTACGGATTTTGGAAGAAGAGAAGCACCGTCAGCTCCGTATGTTCGTTATCATGTAAAAAAAGTGAAAGAAACTGGCATCCTCATCGATAAACCAAAGCATGAAAAGCCAAAAGCAGTACGTTCACCCGAGAATATTGCTGCTGTGGCAGAAAGTGTGCGTGAAGCGCCATCAACATCAATTCACCGTCGTTCTCAACAATTGAACATTTCGGAGACATCATTGAGACGAATTTTGCATAAAGACCTTGGTATGACGCCATACAAAGTCCAATTGGTTCAGGAGTTGAAACCAACTGACCATCCAATGCGTTTTCGCTTCGCTAAGTGAGCCTGCGATCGACTTACAGAAGATGCCGATTTTGCCAAAAAAAAAATCTTTTCAGATCAGCTCATTTTGATCTTGGCGGGTATGTAAACAAGCAAAATTGTCGCATTTGGGGCACAGAAAACCCGCACGCATACATTGAAAAGACGCTGCACCCAAAACGAGTCACTGTTTGGTGCGGATTTTGGTCCAGAGGCATAATTGGGCCATTTTTCTTCGAAAATGAGCAAGGAGTGGCCGTTACAGTCAATGGCCATCGTTATTGGGCCATGTTGAACGAATTTTTGTTCAAAAATATTGAAAAGGAGGATATTGGCAACATTTGGTTTCAACAGGACGGCGCTACGTGCCACACAGCCAAAGCTACACCCGATGTTTTGCGCCCTGTTTTTGAAGATCGCATTAACAGCCGCAGAGCTAATGTCGTTTGGCCACCTCGGAGCTGCGATTTGACACCGTTGGACTATTATTTGTGGGGTGCCCTCAAAGATAAGTGCTACGCCGACAAGCCAGAGACAATTGACGCTTTAAAGGACAATATTCGTGAAGCCATTGGTGAAATACAGCTGCACACAATCGATAATGTGCTTAAAAAGTGGACCGATCGTGTAGGCTACTGCATGGCCAGCCGAGGCAGCCATTTGAATGTAGTTATTTTTCGTTATTAACCGGGAGAATTGTACTTTCAAATAAAAAAAGAAATTTTAAAAAATATTTCTATAATATTTTTTATAAAATTTTCAAAAAAAAAAGAAGTTATTTGGCGGACCCTTTATTATCAATTTTACCTTCTTTTAATTTTCTTTATTAGCAAGATCAAGCTAATACAGAATAGGTATCTCCTACGATTATTTAAAAATCATTTATTAATAGAAAAGAAAAGCTTCACCAAGATTCTTTTTTGAAATAATAAACAAACAATTGAAATGCAGACACGATGAAAGACATGTGCAAAAAATGTGCCTTAGTCAATTCAAGTTTATTAATATCTTTTTCACAAATTCTCACAACATAAATAATTATAGGTTATCATAAGAATACATAGTCAGAATCCTTGGACCGAGACGAATACCAAAAAAGTATCCAATGCAAACCTTTACAAGGCAATCAAGCGCGCTAAGGTTTTAAGTTTTTGGTTAAAAAATTATTTTAATGCCATATGAGTTTTATAAAAGGTTGTTTATTTTTTGTGCCATAGCTTTTGCTAAGGTCATGCCAGAAGCTCCCGTTTTTGTTTATAGTTTTTTATGTGTGAAACACAGCTACATTAACAACTCAGTTATGTCTTAAGTCGACTTAGCGATTATTCTTTTGACTTTTGTGGCAGCTTTCATTTCACTATTATTTTAATGAGAATGGAATCTCAACAATGTCTAAAATTTTCAAAACAAATTAATGCTATAATATACGTTACTCACTTAAAGGCATTAAATTTACATTTATTTTCAAGGCTTATATCTCAAATAATAAAAAAATGGCAACATTCCCTATTACCGCAAACAAATAAATAAAAACGCAATAAATATTTCAGACGAATTCGGTAGTATTGGAATAAAATTTTTTAATTTAGTTCGTATGGTTACTCTCAGCAACTTAATAAAAAATGGGGAGCTATAACTACGCCCTCTTTTCAGAAAGCATTATAATTCCTTAGTTATGCATGTTTTTATAATGAAACTTTGTGTGTATGTGCTATGAGACCAAGAAATGGTCACTACCGCCCTTATATACATACAAAATCGGAATGTCGGAATAAACACTATACAAATTACAGAAGGTTACACAGTATAACTTTTTGAGCGATTCATCCATTGAACATATGTTCTATAGATCTACGGATAGCAGTGATCCAATAATTTCTTTTTAAACCCTTCCAGTGCATTTGCCCAATATGTTTGACATGTCAGAATGTAATTTTTATATTTATCTTGCAACGCTGTTTTTTAAATCAAATTGTTTGGTTCTATGAAAAAATACTGAACCACCATGATGAAAATGAATTTAGAGAGATATTTGACACAAAAGTCAGTAGGATTTTTGATTTTGTGCCGAAGAAAAGCAAACAATTTTTTTTGATCTAATTTGTAAGATAAAATCAACCGCACAAAAATCAAATTTAAATTTTTTGTGTTTTTATGATTTTAATGATAAGAATATAAAAGGGGTAAAAAATAAAGACCTGAATGGTTAAAAAACTTTCAAGGGAATTAAAAAAAAAAGATTTTGTCTGGAACAGGAGCAAATCAATTTTTTTCTTTATACAAGCTTGCAAAACGTAAGTAGCGCAGGTAAAAATCAAAGGTATATTTTTTTTCATCTTTTTAGGACCTAAATGATAGGAATATTACCTCAAAAAAATTATTTTGTTCTTAGTTTAGCCTAGCCATTGAAAGGGATAAGTCTTAAGTCTAAATACAAACAGAAAAAAGTGTTGGAGTTAAACAAAGAAGTAAGAGATTTACTTGCGATTCTTCAAACATCTGAAGAATTTGAGTGTGCTTCTGCTGAGTTGCCAGGCTTCATTCAAACATTCAATACTGTAGATAAAATGGAATTATCAGATGATGAATATGTACAAAGATTAAAATTAATTTGAAGATTATGAATAAAAACTAAAAATACAACAAAAAACAACAACAACAACAAACAAGAAAAAATAAAAAAAATTAGCAACTTAAAAAAATAAAAAATTAATAATTGGGTCTGTGAAATCTTGTCACCTTCTCGTGGTAGATCATGGAAACTGCACTGCATTTTGTATGCTAATGGCAGGAATATTGTTATCCATATAACTACAATACTTTCCAAAAAGTAGTGTTTTAAATCTTTGTGTTATATGGGATATAAGCTTGGTTAAAGGCGAATTTACAAGTATTTTCGTCAGTCATTTTATATAGCTGATGTTCATTCATATTCATATTCATTCATATATAACCCCTAGGGGGGTTCCAAGGGATGTGCCACTGGCATGGGTGGATCGGCTCTCTAAAGTTAGAAGGGGTCGGTTATACATTTGCACTCGATTGGGGCACTCTAAATGGGTCAAAGAGGGATTTTTCAAAATTGGACCCTACGGAAAAGTTGGGCATTAGAATTCGTTTTAGAGGTATAGTTCCTCGGGAAAAGTTTCTTATTTTGATCACTAGAATACGATTTTCACTGAGAAATGGGCGATTTTTAAATCGACCCGCCCTAATATATATATATATATATATATCAAATTTCATTGGTATGCGACGAGTTATTACTGCTATGTAAATTTCGTATGAAAAGTATGGGAGGTGGGCGTGTCAATATTTTTTAATCCACACATACATTACATATTTTAAGTGAGTTATTTTAATATGACTATATTACAATACGAAAAAAGTAGTGTTTTAAATTTTTTTTTATTGTTTCCCATAGGCGTGGTTGTGGGCGGATTTACAAATGTTTTCATCTATAATCTTATATCGCCGATTTCATCTTATATACCAAATTATATTGGTATAAGACGAATCATTCTTAATGCTATGCTAATCTCATATATAAAGTATGGGAGGTGGGCGTGGAAAAATAATTTTAACTAATCCACACGTAAGTTACACATATATTATGGGTTTTTGAGTGAGTTATTTTCAATATGAAAAATATAGCGTTTAACTTTTTGTGTTATATTAGAGGTAAACGTGGTCATTGTTCAATTCCACCCATTTTCATTCTTAAAAAGGTTTATTATATACACAATCCATGTACCAAATTTCATCCATCTATCATTATGTTAAGCAGAGATATTGATTGCACTGAGGATTGGTAGAAAAATAATGAATAGTCGAGAGTTTCTACTTTCGTTTAATTACTCACTTAACATTTTTCACCAAAAACAATAATGCAATAAATAACACAATTCAACATCCAAGGAGACACACGTGTATCAGAGTTTAAAAAGTTGACGTTAAACCATAGAATAAGAAGAAGATGAGTGCGTCAAAAAGCATAACAAAAAATAATTAAGTCACAAAAAGATTTTACTAAGCCAGTAGCATAATTTGAAATTGCTGAAAATAACAATAACAATAGGGGTATTCACACTGACTTGGGTAGTCGGGTATGGGTAGATTGAGTACATTCGATAATTGTGAGCACCCCTGTTTATGTAGCTAATGCGAGATGAGTGACAGATGGAACAGGGTTGCCACCAAGATAGGGTTGCCACCAGACGTTGTCCTGCCACAGACCGCCTTTGAGTTTTCATGCCAATCGGAAAAAACAATTTTATATATCTGAACTGGCATCACTATAGTGCGACCACGCCCATTTTTAGTTCAGTTTCTGAAAGTAACCATATGAAATAAATTACCACATATTAGTCTAACACGACTAAAACCGTCCAAAATATAGCGTTTTCATTTATTTGAGGGCGGTAAAAGTGGGTATGGCAAAGTTTTTTCCCTAAACTATCTCGTGCTCGAAAAAAGTCGACTGCCAAAATTTTAGCCCAATTTCGCTTATACCTGGCGCACTCTGCTTCACTCCACGTTTATCCCCTGAAAATGTGGCGTAAACATAGTTCGACCACGCCCATTTTTAGTAAAGCTGCCGCCAGTAATCATACGAACTAAATTACCAAATATTATTCTTATAGGACCCAAGCCGCCTGAAATGTAGCACTTTTATAGATTTGTGGGCGGTAAAAGGTGGTTTAGCATTTTTTATAAATCGATATTTACCTTAATAACAGATATTGTAAATTTGGTGGCCTTAGATGTAACCATTCCACATTGGTCCAGAACTTTAGAAAAGTGGTCAAAAATCATATCTTGGCGTTGAATAGACAGAATTTAATAAAACTTGGTACAAGATACTTGAAATGAAGCACATTCTACAAGCACTATAGAAAAAGTGGGCGGGATTCAACAAAGAGGCGTGCCACTATCAATAAAATACTGTATCTCGTATAATATTTGCACGAGCTTATTGAAATTGGATATAGGGGTGGGTAGGATTGCTTCGGAGCATGTCAAAGAAAAGTGGGCGGGATTCAACAAAGGGAAGTGGCACTATTAAATAAAAACTGTAGTTTGGTTATTATTGATTCTATGGTATTGAAAAAGAGGCGGGATATAAAATAAATATACAGGGCTTTAGAATATAACAATTCTAGAACTTTATATATGTTAAAAAACCTGCAGTTAGCCTACATAAGTAACACACATAGTTTCCCGGTTTTTTTCTCTTTTTTTATTTCAAATATATTTCTGTTTTTTGTTTTATATTTTTTTTTGTTTTTTATATTTTTTTTTTATTTTTTAATTTTAAGATTTTTTTATTATATGTTGCTTTTTATATTTTTTTTCGCATCATCGTTATGCGAATAATTTTAATTTAGGATTTCTCTTTTAGAAAATTTACCTTTGCAGTAGTTTTACTGTCGAAGATATGTTTTTTTGATTTATGTCGTCTTTTTCGATTTGAAAGTTATTAAAAACGTGCAAAATTGTGCATATCCCTTTAACATTTTACGGACATTTTAAGGAGATGGTACTGTTTTAACAAAACTTTAGAGCATTTTTTATTGTTGTTGAATGTACAACATTTCAGGAGTATTTTAGCAAAATTTCAAGTAAATCGTGCTAAAACTAACGAAGATACGGCGTTTCAAGTGAGCGGACTTCATGCTCGATTTTTATACATACATGCCTGACAACGTTGAATTATCATAAAAATTTGCAGTAAAGAGGATAGAATGCAACGCAGACAAGAGCAAAAAAAAATGCATTGCTCATCCTGAATGACAGTGTTTTACTGTACGGAGCTGGCACTGATGACTCTGTGTAAGGATAAAAAATTATACCTTATTATTGATTTTTTATTTTAGATTTTCGATAAAAAAAACTTTAAATCGATTTTCTGGAAAATAAAATTTTTAAGTCGGTGAACATGATGACGCAATATCTACTAGACCGATCATTTTGAAATTTTTACTCTATTTCTACACATAAATTAACAGGTAATGCTGAAGCGTTTTTTCTTTTTTTCCCTATTTTAAAATAATAAAATAACCTTCATTTTTACCTTCAAAACGCTACAAAAAAAAAGAACATTTAAAAAACTCTTCGGTATTACCTTGGGAAACATATTGCCTTTTAAAGTCATTTTGAATACTTTTTCTTAGATGATCCGCTAACCTCTAATCGTGTTCACCGCAAAACAACTTTTTTTCAAGGCGCCTGCGGAAAATCTCTGCCACGGATTTATTTATCGAAAATTTTTAAAAACCCCACGTACATACCCCACGTTATTTCTCGTTTTGATTTGTTTGGATTTTTTTTCTAGTTTTCCGGATTTTTTATGAACGCTGATCTTTATTTTTTTCAACTTGGACTACAGTTTAAAGTGGTATCTTAAGATGATCTCTGAGTTTTTTTGAGACAAAATAATCAATATTTAAATTTTTACAAAGATTTTAATCACTGCGGTTCATATGTACCCTACGAGTCCAGGTATGTTACTCAGGATGAGCATGCCAGATGAAGGTTAATGTGTCCCTTTATCAATCGTAAGAATCATTTGTATACAAAACATATTTGATTTTTGACCTCTTATTGAAATTCCTGGGCCAGTGTGCATTCCTGAGATCTTAAGAAAACTAATAAATACCCCATATACCCCATAGGGTAATTTACGCTATTAGAGCGGGTGTTACACTTGACTTTAAACAAGCACCCCTGCTTTAACGTCATATGATTTCAAAGAGTTTATTCGAACAAGTGTCAAATTATATAAAACTTAAACAGTAGATTGACCACAGCTTAATTACTCAAGCCTACTGAATTTGGAAAGAGTAACGCCTTCTGCTTTGCTATTGACTCCATACAGAGCTGTTGCTGTTTCTGTCTTGTTCAAAACTTACTTGAGAGATTTCACTCATTTCTAGCGTTTTTTTATAATTGAAGATACAAAACGATTGAAAGATTAGAATAGATTTTAGAATAGAGTTTTTACAAGAGCATGAAAGAGGGAATTAAAGGTGAGAGGTTTTACGCATTTTTATCATGAAATATTTATAGTGGACTGCTGCAAAGAGATGGCACACATAAAATATGCTAACTTCAGTTGCAAGTCATATTTTACTTGTGACAACTTTGACTCCGACTATGACGATTTAGTTTCGTATTTCAAATTAAATTTCCAAAATATTTTTCAATCAAACCAATAAAAAACGCATTAAATAATTATATTTATATGTTTTCTCAAATTTTTTATCTAAAAACATTTTAAATTAGTGAAGTAGAAGACATTTTTTCTTTTTGCAAAAAAAGACATGTTCACGAAAACATCCATATCTTTTTTATTTTGCATATTTTATAATGCTGTCTTCAGCAAAGCTGTTGGTATTTAAACTGCCATTCCAACCTTTCAAAGTAGTTTTCAATACATTTTTTTTGTTTAAATGTTATAATTTACAAACAAAAATAGGTCCACTTTAGAAGAACTTTCCCTATTTTATATAGGACAGCCCACAACTTGAATCAGTCTCTTATAACATTTCAAGTCAAATTGCAGTCAGATAAATATTTTTTACTTTCAAATTAAATTTTAGACATATTTGGGTTAAAAGAATTTAATTGAATTTCTTTTTAAACAATTCTCTGTAAAATAAATTTTCTGAAAAGTAATATTATGTTGTAGTCTTTGTAAGCTAATATTATGTAGAGAAATGTATTATTATACCTATATTATTTAAATTTAAAAAAAGTCAGCTTAATTTTTTTACCCTTTACTATTAATCCAACGACTAGTGTTGCCTGCTCAATGACCTTGACCTTTATCTCTACAGCATGCTACTATCTATTCATCTGCTGATGTTCACATAACTAACTATGAATAAGCTGGCCTGCTTTCTATTTGTACACTCTTCTTTACTTCGTATTAAGTTGCTTGTGTTTGTAAACACGTTTTAACTGCAAAATGACTGTGTTTTTTTTGCTCTTCCATATACCGCAACGGATATCATTAGAACCTATCATCTTGACATCGTAGAAAGCAGCAATAATTTTTGTTCAATTTAAATTGATTGATTTAACTTTTTTGTTGATGCGCATTCCGCAGTAGCAAATTGAGTATCTACAAAATGATACATCAGTAGCTCGTTCCTGTAACAAAATCGGCAAGTTACCGATTTGTGTGACGTCAGCCGTTATCGATCCCTAGTTACAATTTCCTGACAACTAATATGTTGTTTGCAGTTTAAGAAAATTAATTATGTTATAATGATGTGCATTAATGGTTGCGGAAATAATCAACGATTCTGAATGTAAATAATTTTACACTTAATGCTGTGCAGCAAAAACTTAGCAAATATATGCAACCGGGTACTTTTTCATAGCTCAAACGTATACTTTTTGCTAAAATTTTTAACTTTTGTGTAAATAGGCATTATTTATAAATTGCATCACCTTAAAAATTAAAACGTTTTTTAAGAATAATGAAATATTTCAATCCGAAAAAATTCTACTTATATGAAAGTAATCATTTTTAAAGGTATATTTCGAGTACTTATAACTTCATAATACAAAACATTACTGACATTAGATAAATCGCTAGAGTTCTCACTTGCCGCAAAGCCAGTGAGAAAAGTGACACATTGTTATCGATGCACTTTACGTACAGAAACACTTTTTTAAAAGGTTCCATTGAAATGAAATCGGAACATGTGATAGCTTATCGATTTGGAACGAACGAATCGAACAGAAATCGATTCAGATACGTATAGAAACATTGCAGGTGAGAGTGCCATCAAAGTGACGTCAAATCGGTAATATGAGTCGGTAACTACGATCGCTTCGAGTTACAGGAACGAGCTACAGGTCTGTCTCCGAACTCGATTCAAGTAACTTGAAGTTGCTTGAAAGCGTTATTTTACAAATTTTTGATGCTCGAGAGAGAAGAATAACATGCAAAATGTTACTCTCTATTCTATTATAATTACTTGAAGTTAGTACGAGAACAGACCTATTATAAACATTTCTTTTGCTTGGTGGAGAAGGAAGGGCAGGCAATTTGTGAAAAAGTTTATGTTTAGCTATCTTTTAATGAATTTGAATAATAAAAAACTAATTAATAATTTTAATGCATAATGAATCTTTTGTGTCATTTTTTTTTTAAATTCTGTTCTGCATATAAATTACACAATGCGTCATAAAAATAAATCACGCATATTTGTTGATATTTTTAGAATCTTCATGCTATCTGAAACAAGATAGCACTGCAAAGCAGGATTTGAAAGTAAAAATAAATTCATTATTTTTCTAAAAGATGGCTTTAGTAATCTGTATCTAGCGTTGTATTAAAGTGATCGGGTAACGCTAGATAACGTTAGAAAGATAAGCTTTAGCACTAAAAAAATCCTTTAAGACAGTTTTGTGATTGCTTTACTCAGTTATGTTTGAGTTCGCGTCAAGTATGAACACTTGAGTGGCCCTGAATATGGTTTTTTCGAAATGTTTTAGTTATAATAAATAAAATTGTTTCATGTGACCTCAAAACCAACGTCTAGAATTTGAAAATCGATTGAAAAAGTTTAAAACATGCCTCATTGATCACTTTTTTATGAACATTTCATTATTGTCTTGCTATTGAAGAAAAAAAAAAAATCGGAATATGAAAGAAATCTAATGGATATTTTTTCTAACACTACGACTAACATAAACACAAAAAAAAAATTGAAATTTAGTGGTTACGTTATAAAACTTATGCAATTTTAAACGAGAAGTGCAATTTTTCAAAAATAACAAGTTTTGGTATTTTTATGAAAAAAGTCTCCGAAAGTCCAAAAATGAAAAATTAAAAAACATCATCACTAATAGTTATGACAAATAAAAAAAATTTCAAAGTAAAAGTTAAAAATCCCTCGGTGTCCGTTTCTGGCCAATCGAGCCTAAAAAAGTTCATAACATCGGAAAACATATATTTCTCATTCAGAATGGACTTAATGCTTTTTTAAATTAGTTTTTGAATTTTGTTCGAAAATTTTCTGGAATTTTAGGGTTGCCAAGATACATAATAAAAAAAAAAAACCAAAAATAAGCATCTATATAAATGTTATAAAACAAAGTCTCTGCTTGTGTCTATTTGCTTGTTCACTTAATAATAATAAATAAAGTGGTCATTTCAACCCGACACTGAGGAAACGAATTGGTGACTACTACAAAAAAAAAAAATTGTGCAACTGATTTTTTGAGATTGTAGCAACTTAAGATTTGTAGTAACATTAACATATTTTTTGATAGAGGATTATGACTTCGATGTAGTTCGGAACAAATATTGGCAAGCATAACAAAATCCGGTGCCTTTTCGCACTAAATAAATATCACAACATGCAACCGAAAAATTGATTGGTGTTTAAGTAAATTGGCTGCCACAACTGACATGCAAGCATATATTGCAACTGAATTAAACTATCGCCCAGACCAAATTTGATTTTCACCAACAGAATTTTACTCAAAATAATCTCAGCATTTTCGTAATACTTGCATACAAAGTATTTGAAAACAGTTTTTATTAGATATTTATTTTGTCAATAATCCCATACAATTTAAGATTTTCCAGATGCACATCTGGTAATGTGAGATGTGTGATCACATTTCATTAAATTTACATGAATTAAAAATTTAGTATTAGTTACATTATCATTAAAGGCAAAATAATATTTAGCAAAATATTATGTTTCAATAGTTTGTACGGCAATATAATACATTTTTTCAGAAGAAACTAACAAAAACGTATTTATCAATGCAAACATTGATTCTCCAGTATCATTATAGTTAACACAAACAGCCATGATTTGTTTTAAAAACTTACTATAAAATTGAAGCCAAGATATTTCCTTTGCTTGAGATTTAAGATTCTATTTTTGATAACAATTGATGTATTTTAAAGGTCCATGTTTAATTGTTTATTTGCTTACACGAATATCTGCTAAAGATAACAATTTTTACTTTTCACTACCTAATGAAGTTTCTAATAAGCAAAATCTTTTTATGACAACAAAAATGCAATAGACCTAACAAAAAATTGAGTGCCCCAACTAATCAATTTTCTGGGTGTAGAAAGGACTTTTAACGAGCTTCTATTGTTCAATTGTGTTTCACAAGTCATTAAATGTTTGGACCAATGTTCGGACTTGAAAATTCGTAAGTTGCAGTAAATTTAAAAAAAACACGCTGTAAAACGAATTTTTTCGCAGTAGTTTTTTTGTTTTTGTTTTTATTTACAATCATTTAGGTACATTTACTACTTATAACATAATGTCGTCGTTGCGCGTGCAATACCGCGTATCCACCACTTGCAATACAGCGTATATTGCAAAAAGGCCTAAATTCATTTCATTTTGATCATTCATGATTTGTTTATTCATTTTGATTTTTCGTTAAATGATAACTTGAAAAAAAAGCAAACATCTTATTTCAATAAATTTTTAGTTCAATTGAAAATCCATTCAATAGCTTAAAATAAAATCAGTTTTTCTGCACTCATGTAAAATTTTACTTTTACCTTATGTGCTTATGTGCAAGTGGCGGATACGCGTTATTGCATGCCCAACGACGATATACATACATACAAATATACACTAAGGGAAAAATCTATGTAAAATCTATGTACTTCATCTTGTATGGGAACGCAACGAGAGCTCTATGTACTGGGTAAAGTGAGCGTATACTGGTTATATATAAATTTATTCACTTAGTAAAATGAAGTCATGTAATGTTATTCATAAAATGAATACATCGGAATTCTACTCATTACATACACAAATTTTTTTATTTTATGTAATGAGTCAATAATTTTGTTACTACGTAAATCGGAGCTGTACTCATTGCATACAATTACACAGGGCAACACTGATTCTGCGGCATGGGACTTGGTAGTCAATTTTAGTATACACATTGATGAAGATCTTAGCCTAAAATGTTGATTATTTGAATTGATTCTGGTTCTCGCGATAAGCCGCTATTTTAAAAATTAAGGGGGTTTCATCACAGGCCCTTAAATAACTCCAGAATAGTTAGTCTGATTTGTTAAAATAAAAAATCCGAAAATCCGCAGCTAAATTGCCTCCAAGTAACATCTACATTGTTTATTTATTCTTCTTCTTCTGAAAGTTCTTCTGAAAAAAACATTTTTTTTTATGCAAAATTTAAACTTTTTTGTTATTTTATAATTCATAAAAAATCAAAAACGGAAAAATAGCTCTTTTTTGATATTAAGTTATAAACGCACATATGTTACAAAGAAAATAAGCCATATTTTATTATCTATGGCTCTTAATTGACTCCAAGAACTTATGCCGCAGAAAAAATGTCTTTTTTGTTCCTCTGTGGTATTTATTAGTTTAAGTAATGGGTCAATGATCTATGCACTCATTACAAAAAGTTAATATTTATGTAATATAAATGTATGTCACTACATACAGTTATTTAATATTTTATGTAATTGGTCAATAATATATGTACTACACACATCAGAACTGTAGTCATTACATAAAATTTTATTAACTTTTTAATGAGCATAGTGTGAATGTAACCACCACGTACATCTAACTATTCATTCACGACAAATAATTTTGTGATGAGTACATAAAACTCTTTATTGACTACATGCATTACTGTTTAAAAGATTTATATAGTCCTTACATATTTTAACATGTACTTAGTACAAGAAAATCACCAAATTTATGTGTGCAGAAATTAATGTCATGAGTACATAAATTTATGTAGTGAGTCCATAGGTTTTCCCTCTGTGTATGTATAACTATATATATTTGCATGTTGCAGAAACATATTTTTTACTGATTCAAAAAATATTTGCTGTATAAAAATTCAATCACGGTCGTTAGAAGCAAATCAGTTCTTAATTCGGTCAAAAAACCTTATGTAAAACTATAAAATATTTTAATTTGTCTCAATGACAGCTTCATCTAACAAATTACTTTCTTCTGTTTAAACGCTAAGACCAGAGTATAAGGATATAATGGACCCCTGAAACTCTACATTTTTAATCAACATCAATGCTTACATTTTCCAAAAATAACCATAGAAATGTTTGTTGCGAATAAATCGCAGTAGATTTGAAAAAACCGCAGTGACGCAGTAGAACATTAAATGTTGCCAAAAAGCGCAGTAGATCTACTGCAATTGCAGTAAAGTCCGAACGCTGGTTTGGACACAAACTATCGAGAACTGAAGCTACGAGTTTAATGCTGACTTCAAACGGTTTATGGTCTCAAAAAGCTTTGTATGGCAGTTTTTTAATATCTGAGGCTTGGCACTGTCTGCAGAGAGGTGACGACCGAACAAAAAAAATTGTTTCAATTGAAAAAACTTTCTGTCTGAATTGTGAGTTAAACCCGGGGTTTCAATCACTTCCGTTTTTTGTAACGTAACGCCAGCATATATTTTTGCTTATATCTTTAAATCCTAAGGGTCGATTGTTGTGATTGTTTTTACTTTGTATAGTGCTACTTAATTACTACGCAAATATAAAAAAGCCTTTTTAAAAACTAGATATTTTTATTTTTTTTAATATTTCTTCACACAATTCGTCCGTAACGCCAGTTTGGAAATGCCCATATAAAGTTCTAAATGTGCTATTTTCTAAAGCCTTGTATATTTATTTTTAGTTCACACACCACACGTCAGATTTGGCAAAAGCGTCCTTTTACTCTCTCTTGTATCCCGCCTCTTTTTTAATGCTCCAGAATCAATAATATCCAAACAACAGTTTTTATTAAGTAGTGCCACTTCCTTTTATTGAATCCCGCCCACTTTTTCTAACATATGTGGAAATGACCCTACCAAGCCCCATAACTAATTTCAATAAGCTGGCGCAAATATTAGACGAGATACAGTATTTTATTGAAAGTGCCACGCTTATTTGTTGTATCTTGCCCACTTTTTCCATGGCGCTTGGAAATGATGCTTTATTCCAAGTTTTGTTAAATTCTGTGTATTCAACGCCAAGATATAATTGGCCATTTTCAAAAATTTCTGGCCCAATGTGCACAGCTACACGTTCTCATTTTATAATTCATTTACATGGAGTCCTTTTACGTATTGAGAGCATACAACAACTAATGTAAATGATCACTTATGTATAGTAAGGTGCCTCACTATCTTTTAAAGAAAAAAATGTGAGGGTGACCCCCTCAAAATAAATTTTGGTTTAAGTTATGATGATTCCCCAAATATTTCGGGTTTATCGATAGCCGTTAGATAGCTAGAATGGTTCGAAAAACCTCTAAAAATTTCGTTTTTTATGGATAAATTTTTTGCCATGATATTACAATATTAGTAAAAAAAAAGTCACAAATAGTGTAAATCGAAGAATTACAGAGTTCTGTGTAAAAATTTTTGAGAAATTTGCCCTAACACAAAAAATATTATGTTTTACCAGTGAGTTTTTGAATATTTTTTTTTTTTTCAATTTCTATTAAAATATGTATAACTCATCCATCTTTCGCCTGATTTACCGTTTCGAGATATCATTAGAAATGTGCTGACTGCTGCTTTTCATACTTGTCACTAATATTCCTTTATAGGCCCATTTTTATGCTGTCGGATGGACTGAATTTGTTCAAATTTAAGAGTTATCATATTGAAATCGTATAGATGGAGAATGCACCAAAGTGTCTATGAACTTAGAGTTGTTAAACAAAATGCTAAGTTTCTTGGTAAAACTCACCAATGACACTGAATTCCCTGTTTTTTTACTGAGAGAACTCTAAAAGATATATTAATTTAAAGAATACATTTTATTGGATTGTATTTTTCATGATTTTATTTGTTTTTTGGTAATATTTTGTGAACTTTTTCGTGTTTAATATATTTCGAAATGCAAAATAATGGAAGAATAAAAACAGGTTTTTATTACAGCAAATTTTTTCGAGACTCAGGTTTATTGTAGCGCTTGCTCGATTCAATCTTTCTGGATTGGATATGACTGACTTACAGGATTGGCTAACAACATGTAAAAATCGCTAGATATTTTGGGAATGACATAAAAATTCTAAAAGTTATTCGTTTAGAAAAATAAATAATTATTTTCACCAAACTCTACTTTACCAATTAATTAATTTATCGCAATTAAATAATATCTTAGGCACATTGAATAGGCGAATTCCTTGGGCGACATGAGTACGCGATTGTATAATTATAATATCGTAAGCTTCTTCTCGTTGCGCCTTGCTCTGGTCTGTCATCATCGGCAACAGAATATTCTCTGGGTGAGCAAAAAACCATTTATTTGAATGGAGCGCTAGACAATTAGTTGAATTTTGTTTGGTAGTAAAATTCAGTCAATCAGGCTAATATCAGACAGCATAAAAATGGGCCCAGCAAAAAAAGGGTAAATTAGTGACAGAAATGAAGAGTAGCTGTCAGCACCTTTCTAATGATACCTCGGAATGGTAATTCAGGCGAAAAATGGAGGAATTATACATATTTAAATATAAGTTAAAAAAAAATATTCAAAAAATCACTGCAAAAAACTTAATATCTTTTTTATTAGGGCAAATTTCCCAAAAATTTTAACACAAAGCTCTTTAATTTTTCAATTTACACTATTTGTGACAAATTTTTTTACTAAAAATATGACAAAAAAATTATACATAAAAAACGTGATTTTTAGAGGTTTTTTCGAATCGTTCTAGCTATCTAACGGCTATTGTTACATCCGAAATATTTGCGGAATCATCATAACCTAAGTCAAAGTTTATTTTGAGGGGGTGACCTGGAAAACTTTTTTTTGTGAGGTGCCTTTATGTATAGTACATTTATACTTAAATGAATCACTAAATCAGTAATAAAAATTTTAATTTTAATTGAATGTATGAATAAGCGGTTCTGTTGAATTTCACAGAGTCTTATATTTAGTTATAAGTTATTTTAAAAGCATTATGGTATAGTGCTGCTTTTCCTTTAAAACAACTTAAAGTGTAAAAATAATTACCAATATTTATAATCTTGTTACTAAACATTAATAAATTTGATTTTTGTGTAGTGTACATTTAACCAAGATACAGAGATTATTCCTTTCATTTCCCAAAATGATTGAATTGTTGAATCCCGCCCACTTTTTCTAACATGCATGGAAACGATCCTACCCACCCCCTATATCCAATTTCAAGGTCATGTTTATCCAATTTCATGATCGTTATATGCAAGGTCAAGTTGGATAATAATAAATCGGCTTCAAATGCTAAAAATTATTCTATCTCCTTTTGAAATCAAAGCGATATAGGATAGTTAGGATTATAGGATAAAGTATAATATGTAAAAATCTGGTTCTAGCTAAATCCAAAGATCTGATCTTTCGAAAGCTCCCAAAACTTATATTACATAAGTGGTAAATTAAAAATATGATGTGGCTGCTCATGTTTTACTCCAACTTAAATAAAAAATAAACCCAAAAAAAAAAAAATTAATCTTTAAGAAAAAAATTGTGTTTTATTTTTTAATCGTTTTTCTACAAAGCTTTAATTAAAACAAGCAACATTTTAAAAACTCCAAAACGAAGGAAAGGAGCAACTTTTCTATTCATAATTTTAGTTTTATCATCAAAGATTTGAATCAGCACAGTTATAGTCATACACATTTGGATATTGCTTTGAATTTCCTAGAAATTATTAAAGCTATTTTAATAGTTTTTGGTTATTTTTTCAGATTCTTTTATGCTTTTTTATTTACGATTTTTTATTTATTTTTATTCCGCACCATTTTTTAATCACACTCTTTCACACAATTTTCATAACTTCGATTAAGAGTTTAGCTAACTTTATAAAAATAGATATATTTTTTCTCACACATCTATACAATGCAGGTGCACACACTCACACAGTCACTATGTAGTGGCAGTTTCACTACTCCACAAGCTATTGTCCGTTGCTGCGATCTAACCACGTGTTTTAAACGCCAACGAATGTTGCTCGAAAATGTCGCAGTTTCCCACGCAACCAGCATCCGACGAGACGCGTACAAATTCGAACATCTTTCGAACAGTCTGAGTTTGCCTTTTTTCAGTTAGCTTTACGCGAGTTGAAGGTAAAACAAAAAACGTACGCCTGGAATAATGTCGGAAACTGAACGAACACAGGATGCGAGTAAACATTGCGCTATTGTTGTTGTCGTTTCCAGGATGTTTGTGTAATTTACTTTTTTTCGTGTTATGTTTGCAGAAATTTGTTTTAATTTGTCAGAATACGTAGGTACGCTTTTGATGGCATTGATGTTGAGGGTCAATACTTGTTACTGGCAAAAACTTGGGTAGATGTTTAAACTTTACTGCCTGAAAGTATGATACACTTTTTTGGCAGCTGTGAAAATTGTTTATTTTGTTTCCTTAATATACAAAAATCCTTTTTTCACGGTCAAATCTTACAAAATTTTTTCTGCTATCATAAGTTTTTTTTATTTTTAAATAACACTTATTTGTGTTTAATTCTATTTAATTGCTTTCCTTGTGCTCTCATTTATATTGCTTTTAGTTTGAATTTATTTAATTGACTTGGCTTTTATTGATATTTTGCTTTATTTCTTAACACTGCACATTTTTTACACGTGACCCGCACACATCAACGTTCGCACCCGTAGCTCACTTGCTCACTGCTTCGCGTCTCAACTAAAACTGTTTTTCTCAGTATTGCTCTAGCGTCTCAGTAGCATTTTCATATATTTTGACTTTTTCCAATACTTCCAGCTCCACAAAATTTTTGTCAGAATATAACCAGGCTCTTACTCGGAGCATGCCCGGTTTTTCTTAACTGCATATCCATATTGCTCCTAAAAATTAAAGATTTGCTCTCTCTTTCTCTCTATCTTTTTTAAAATTTTCTCTATGTTTCTCTATAAATACCATAAAAAGCGAAAACCACACAGCTGATTGCAATTTTATTAAACCGCTTGTACTTGTAAATGTACGTACTCGTATTATTGCACAGGTGTGTGTGACATTTCTGAAGAAATCTGTCGATTTTAGAGAATTTTATAATTATAGCTATTTTATAACAAAGTGGCAATTGTTACCCAATATTTTTAAAATTTCTATGTATTTGTTGTAATTTTGAAACAAATTTGAGGCTCAAAAATAATAAATTATGATAAAAATTGTAACCTGCTTTTCAGATAGTGACAATTTCATTAAAAAAATTTGTTGTTTGAGTTTTTATATCTGTTGTGAAATCAAAAAATTACAAAAAACACGTAGAAATTTTAAAAATACTGGGTAACAATTGTTACTTTGCCAGAATAGGGCTGTTAGAGCACAGATTATAACTGATTATTCTATGTATTTGTCCACTGTAAATGTCTTTGAGAAAACGTCAACAAATATTTGATATATGACATTTGCACAGTGGTTAAGCAAAATTGATACGAATTTTTAGTAAATTCAATAATTTGTCGAGGTGCTATAAACTGCTTTGCAACTTATTTATACTTTTTGTGATATTAACAAAAAATTTTTTTAAGTCACTCAAAACCAAACCCATCTCTAATATAATACAAACATTTAAGACAAATTAAAACAAATTCGATTTCTTCGTATTGAAAGGATGATATCATATTTTTGATAACTTTAAAGTTATTGTTATAGACAAACAATTCAAGAAATATTTTATACTGGATCGAAGTTAAAATATCCAAACAACCTGGAATTAGGTTAAGTATTAAGGTGAATAAATTTTGTTTGTCCTGATAATAATCTTTTATTACGATTTAAGAAAGAACTCGTCAGGAGCATAAAAGAGCTTTTACGTTTTGCAACTCATCCACAACGCATTCCTTAATATGTCCCAGATTTAGCTCTAGATTTAGTGATGCAAAGATCATATTTACATATATTACGACGAGTTTCTTTTCTTTGGAACACCTTTTTGGCTTATAATGAAAGCGGGTTTTCAAATAGCTTACATGTTTTTAAACTGATTGTTGAAAGTCGCATCTAAATTTGTTATTAACTTTTTTCTTAATTGCTGGCTATTGCTTTATTTAATTTTAGATTTCTTTCATAAAAAAGCTTTTGCTCTAGTAATACCTTATATTCATGCAGTGCGCGTGGTAAAGGGTATTTTTTATAGAGTGATATAAGTTTAAATCATAATAAAACATAGTAATATGTTTTTAATATCAATAAAACGAGCTATTTTGGATAGAAAATTTTATGGCATTAATTCTTAAATATAATTTCGGTCATGTGGCCGCCACGACTGGCGCGTACAAGGCGCAATCTGGAACACTAATTTTTACAAACTTTTCGCAGCATTTGCGGCCGTATCTTGCCGATAACTCTTCGAATGTTGATTTCCAGGTGTTCAATTGCTAGTGGTTTATCGACGTAGACAAGTGACTTTACATAACCCCAAATAAAATAATCCAATGGGGTTAAATCACACGATCTTGGAAGTCAATTAATTGGGCCATTTCGTGAAATTATTTTTTCGTCAAAAGTTTCCTTGAGTAAATCAATTGTAGCGCCCACTGTGTGGCATGTGGCTCCGTCGTGTTGGAACCACATATCAGAAAGATTAATGCCATCATATTCCTATACCGTTCACCATTGACAGTAGCATTCTTACCATCATCGTTTTTGAAGGCATATGGGCCAATGACTCTGCCAGCCCATAAAGCGCACCAAACAGTAATTTTCTGTGGAAGTAATGGTGTTTCGACAAAAGCTAGTGGATTCTCCTCACTCCAAATACGACAATTCTGTTTATTTACGTACCCATTCAACCAAAAATGGGCTTCATCGGAAAATAAAATTTTCCATGGAAATTCAAAATCAATATCAATTTGTGCTTCAGCCCATTTGCCGAATTGGCGGCGCATACGATGGTCGTTTGGCTTTAATTCCTGCACAAGTTGAATCTTGAAAGGTTTTAAGCCAAGATCTTTTCATGAAATCTTTCATAAAGTGGAAGGACACAACCCAAGTTGCTGAGAACGGCAACGAATTGATTGATTAAAATCATCTTCAATGCTTTCTGTACAGCGGCTACAGATTCTTCAGTGCGCACTGTTTGGCGTCTCACGGGATGCACATTATCAATAACAGTAAATGTGGTCCGAAAACGAGCTATTGTTCTTCGAATTAGCAGCTCTGAAGGACGATTATGTACGCCATAAAATGGACGAAGTGCACGATAAGTTTGACGAACAGAACCATTATTTTGATTAAAAATTTCCACAATTTGCACGCGTTGCTGTGGTGTAAGCCGATCCATAATGAAATGTCAAAGCAAACTAAACAGAAAGCAACTTTCAGCAAAATGGGTGGTCAAATAAAGCAGTGATGCCAACTCAAAGTTGTAACACTCTATATAAAACACCCATAACTGTATGTCGGATCTTGGCCGCATCTAGAAACGTGCACCAGTCCCTTGCTTGCTGTCGCCAGCTTGAAATTCGAAGCTTCATCAGGTTGTCCTCCATCAGGTTGTGTTCCAAGGAACAGGCGGTCGTCCTGTTCTGCATTGACTGCCGCGAGGTACAAAATTTTCTTCACTATATTTTCTTTACTGGAGCATCGTCTTTCATACGCTGTACATGTCCTAGCCAGCGAAGCCACTATATTTTAATGCGTTTTACTATGTCGATGTTGGCGTATAGCTCGTACAGTTTCTCACTCCACCGTATTCGGTACTTGCCATTGACGCTGATTGGTTTGCATATCTTACGAAGATTTTTCTCGTCCAGGTTTGTAATGCATAAAATATAATGGTCAGGATGAGAGATTTATAGCATCTTTAGGTAAAATGTAGCATTCGTCTTAAGCTTCGTTCGTTTTCCGACGATATCGGACAAAATTGGCTTGATATATTTTTTCCTTGCGTCGTCGTCCACTGTTACGTTGCTTACGTTGCTCAAATACTCTTAACGTGAGTATTTGTCAAAAACATTATTACCAGATTGTAAAAGATCATAATTTTGCGTAAAACTGACAAAAACCTTAAATATTTTATACTTATTCTAAGCAATATTTAATAGGTGGCATCATTTTTTGCATCAGCTGTTTCGTTTGTTTTGTTTTTTTTTTTACATATATGATTAATTTTTGCTGCAAATTTGATCATAGTGAAAAGTTTTGTGAAAATTAATAATTATAATGTTTTCCGCGATCGCTTGATACAATTTAAATGAATCGGATGCAAAGCAGGCAAGGCAATCTGCAAAGCAGGTAAAACTACAAGATCCAATCCAACTCCAAATTGCTCGTTTGTGGTTTTTTGTGTGCTAAATAAAATATAAATTGATTTCTAATTCTTGCATTTGTTAATAAAATAATACTTACGATTTATTTTCAGCAACTTCCATGTCAACAAATTTCTAAACGATAAGAAAATTTTCATCGCCTTTATTTGACGTTTCGTTTCAAATTTTTATAGCACATCAATCCAAATTTTCACTACAGTTACGTTGTCGTTCATTTCTGAATCTGAATTCTGATTCTGAAAAAGGAGGTATTGTCGAATGTAACGGTGGTTCTAAGCCTGATTTTAACTGCGCTGCTGGTGTTTATCAGTGTCATCCTGCAAAGTCAGATTAGTTTGCAGGAATACCAAATTCAGATATGTTAGAGTACAGGTGATTCCTTATTATGCTGTGGAAGGTGGCTTTGTAGTCGTCAACAAGATGGTGGGTGTCGATTTGTTTTTCTTGGGTCTTCTGCAAGATTTGTCATAGCGTGAAGATCAGGTCGTTTGTAGACTTTCTAGGTCTAAAGCCACATTGAAATGGTCCAATCAGTTGGTTAACGATGGGCTTCAATCTTCACATAAAATCCTCGACAGGATATTAAGAGGACTTACTCCAAGGTATTTGGCACAATTAGTGGGATCAGCCATCTTGTGAATTTGACAAAGTGCACTGAGATGCCAATCATTCGAAATGCGTTCTTTCGACCATACTCTGCATGCTCGTAAATGCATTTCAATAGAAACAGCAGGTAAGCGATCCCGTGGCTTTGTTATTTTTAAGTCGAGCTAAAGATGTCAGAACCTCATCATAGTCTGGCAGCGGTACTTCGACGCGTTGCTGTTTAGAAGCTTAGAGAAGTGTTCCCTCCATAACGTCAATATCTGTAACTAGACTCCCGTTTTCATCCTTTCAGGCAGAGGTCCCGGTTTTAAAACCATCGTCGAAGCGTCTTATATTTTCGAAAAATTTTCGGGTCTCATTCCTGTCGCCATACATCTCAATTTTCTCACGCTTTTCTGCCTCTACTTTTTTCTTCTCTATGCAGGGTTGCGTGCATTCTTAGTTGCGCACAGACTTGTGCGGACCTTGGCTGCAACAAGATAGTGATCCGAGTCAATGTTTATTCCACGTATCGTGCGTACATTCAAAACACTGGAATAGTGTTGTCCGGCGATCAAAACGTGATCAATTTGGTTTCTGTTTTTTTGATTAGGGGACATCCAGGTAACCTTACGAATATTGAGATCCGGGAATCTAGTTTTGTAAACGACCATGTTTTGTGCTGCGGCGAAGTCAATCAGTCTCATTTCGTTATCGAAGGTGTTGTCGTGGAGTCTGAACTTTCCGACTGTTGGACCAAATATAATTTCCTTGCCCACTTTGTTGCATTAATTACTTATGCTCCTTGTTCTATTCATTGAAATGTTTTTTTACAGGTAAGCTTAGGGGGCTAAGCCCGCCGCTCAGACTAGCCGCCAAACTGATGGTTTCCAGTTTTGACGTTGTCTAAGAAACACCACTTGGAGGTTTGAGTCGTCTTGAGATGATTTTACATGGCTAATTCTGGCCTAGCAAAGTTGAGACAGCCATACACGTTATCATGTGAAGGCATGGTTGCCACCTTTGTGGGAAAAATCCCATTTGTGGTTATTTTTAATTGCCGTGGGAAATGGTAATTCCCTAGGGATTTTTTAATTGAGTGTGATTTTTTTTAATTCTCGTGGGATTTTTTTGTTTTGTGGGATCTTTTTTGTTTTGAAGGATTTATTTTTATTTTTCAGTTAAAATATGTATAAATATATTTACATAAAAGTGTATATTTTTCATATCTTGTTCATTGTCAAAATCGTCTCAACCCATCTATATGATTTTCGCAACGAATTCGTTAAGATTTCGGTTACTTTGGTTTGGTGGGAAGTTACTGCATTCTTGACATAATTACATCCATTGGGAAAATAGGTTTCAGTGATTTTTTTTTTATCAGTATACAAAATTGGTATATCTTAAAATTGATTTGAGACTGGCCTTATTACGAGTTACTTTCGACCCTGTCGAAATTCTCGTTGTTCATCGAATTTTAAGAATAGAATTTTGCTTTTGATGCGGTGTGTGGTGAGCAATAATTGTTAAAAAGATACGAATTTAGTGATTGTGTTTTGCTTTTTAAAGACTAAAAACTAATTTGGAACTCTTTTTGTAAACTTTATAAAGGTTTAAGGTAGATTAAACAAATATTTTTTATTGAACATTATTCCAAAAGACCAATGAAAGCACAGACGACGAATATACCAGTTCTATTTCAAATTTTGTTTCATTTTTGACAATTTGTTATGTCTGTATTATTTACTGTGGTAATTTTTAATAGAAGAGAGATTTTTTGTGGTTCTTTTTAATACAAATGGGATTAATCGTAGTTTTTTTTTTTTTTAAATACAAATAGGATTTTTCATGTTTTTTTTTATTTGCTTGGGATTTTCGTGGTTATTTGAAATGTCCGTGGGATTTTTTTTGTTCTTTTTAATTGCGATGGGATTTGTTTTTCAATTTTATACCATGAGAATTTTCGTGGTTATTAATTTTTGCTATTGTTGAAAAAGGCTTTTTTCGTGGGAATTTGAGGTGGCAACTTTGTGTGAAGGTTCGTTCACTTTAGCTTCCCCTTTATAAGCTAACAGATGATAAAAAAAAAAATAATAAGTTAATACATAAAATACACTATATCTAAGAAAAGGCAAGACTAAGTGCACATCTAGAGAGCAAAACTTTTCTTAGCAAAAGAGTATGGATTTGCTGGTCATCACAAAAAATGAGCTTTTATAATAATTATATAGAAAGATATATAAGTTTATCGTGACGCAAAACTGCTGTACACACGTGTAAAAATCTTAGACTAAATTTTAAACTTTTTTGGTTTACATATAGAACAACACCAAAAATAAATAATTTTTAAATGCGCAAAAAATCTAAAAAATATCAACTTAAAATTAAAAATTACCCTGAACATTTCATGATTTAAACACATGTCCTCTGATGTGCTGGTCCAACACCTTATCCAATTGTACAACACACTTGTTAATAAGGTTTAGCTTATTTTGCATCATTATGAATACAAGTAAACTCCTTTCAGGAACGTGGATTCGAGACCCAGCTAAATTAAATTAAAGTAGTAATTAAAAAAATAGTACTTTTTGGAGTCAAAATTCCTTTAAACCAGAGTTTGGATTAAAAAGTAGTCCAAAATTTTTAACGTCGTATAAAATCAAATGTTCATGTAAAAAACTAACACAATAAACTATATATAACAAACTTTGCGCACGTTCGCTCACTTTCTTATAGTCAGGGCTTGAAAAAAACTATGGATCTTACAGAAAATGCAAAAACTGCAATACCACAAAATGTTTTTACAAATTTAATGATTTTCTAAGAAAGTGTCATTTTCAAAAGTCTATTAGATAAAAAATATTTTATTGAAGCAATTTTTTTTTAACCGCAATACTCATTTAATTTTTACCAGGTTTTTATCCTGATGTTTTTTTAATAACAGGAAAAAGGTAAAAATAAATATTTTTCTCGAGGTCAGCGTACCTTTGTTGACATATCTTAATTGTACAAAAATTAAAATTCGGTAGTGACTTTTTCCCCCTAGCATGTCGTTTCGTTCCATTGTGCGTCACAGCTACACCTTATTTAAGAAATATTTGGTTTTTTCATAATTTCACTTACCACTGGGTATGAGCTCAGGTTGTTGAAGAACAAGATGTGATAGCGAGAAATGGATTCAGATTTGTAATCAACAAAATAATATATCAAAATGTATAATATTTTATATAACAGGTACTAATATAAAATAATACTAATATATAATACTAAAGGTCCGAAATATCTATTCAAAGGTAGCTTTATTTAATGTGCTAGTAAAATTATTAAAAGATATTGTTTCCTTTTTTCTGTATCTTTTAATGTAGTTCTATTTATGTACGGCATCAAATTTTTCATTTCTCGGTACTCTTCCTTCCCCACAATAAATTTGACCGCATGATTTCTTTGAGTCAATCAAAGTTTACAAACAAATTCGATGCCACTCGAGCGATAAGAATAACAACAACATTAACACGACAGATTCTGCTGTCACAACAATTTGTACACAGATCAATAATTGACCAAGGCGCATGTCCAACGCAGCAACGGAGCTCGCTCCAAGCGTTTCTTAGCGTAATTTTCTGCGTCATGGAAGAGTATAGCTATCATGGAAGTCATGCGATTTTGATGAGGAGAGCGCTCATAACTGTTATACTACGATGAGTAAAATAGTACAATTTTGACTTAGTAGCGGTTTATCGTGCAGCTGTTTTTATGGGTACTATTGTTGGTCATGTAAAAGTTGTTGTAATTGATGGTGTTTTGTTGTTGTTGTTGGTTGACTTGGCCTCCTTTTGCGCGCATTGTTGGTTGATTCCTATATAGTAAGCTTTGTAAGCACGTATGTTTGTACCATAGTACGTATAAAGAATTCCATGAAAACGATGACGTAAATGAGAAACTCCTCGGCATTCTTTTTTTTTCTTCGGTATTTGATAATGAAGGTACGTTTTGTTTGTATTTCCCTTTGTGTTCAGCAACTTTTAGCTGAGATTTGCTTTTTGCAGAGGGACAAAATTTTGCAGAGGGACCAAAATGGTGCAAGAAATGAGAACTTATGAAAATGTTTTTAGAAGTAAGTTATAAGTATAATTTTTTTATTCAAACAGCACATAATTATTTATATACACACATTTTCTGGATACCTCCAAAATCGTGAAATTCACTTCTGTTATGAAAAGCCTTGAGAAATTTAAGTAAATAACGGAATTTAGTTCAAGGGACATTTTACCTTATTTTGTCAAAATTTTAGAAGTCTTTTAAGTAAGGACTGTGAAAAAACGGTTTGAGATATTTGATTAAATATTTTTTTATTATTTTACATTAGTATTAAAATTAAAAAAAAAAATTTAATAATTATTTGTGATCTTTTTTTGCGACAATTTTATTTATTTGATTTTAACATTATTTGTATAATAAAAACAAGTTCTTTTATAATACATTATAGTTTGGAAGGTACAAAAGGATGCGTATAATCTTAAATCTAAACTTGAAAATCTAACAAAGTTTAATGCTTATAAAATAAAAACTTAAAGCTAAAAAAAAGTCAACTTAAAGTAAAGAAAAACTTGGGGGGAAAAAAGCGTAAGGAGAAAGGATAGAGGAAAAATATAGGAGACATAGGAAGATATAAAGTAATAAAACCAGAAAGTATACTACAAAGTATATTAATTTGAAAAATAGGAAAAAATGACTTGTCGAAACATTCTTACTTCAGGAATAGATTTAACACTACTTGGTAAACTATTCCACAATCTTATGGCATTAACGAAAAATAATCTTGACGAATTCAAATAGTTAAATTTAGGTATAATAAGCATACGACTTCTTTGCAGTTGACTAAACTGTAACTTTTCATATAAATAGGATGGTGTTCTCGAATGTATCAGCTTGTGTAAAAACATGCAGTTTTAGAAATTTATATAGTTTACTAGGTCACAACCAAGGATGCTTTTGTTGAATTCAGATATATGGTCAAACCTACGAAGTCCATATACGTATCGGATGGCATGACTGAATGCCAGCTGTAGCTTTAGTTGCGAGCTAGAATCCAGCTTACTGTAAACTAGCTCTGAATAGGAGATTACGGGAACAATAAGTTGAACTACTAGTTTTCTTCTGGTGCAAGTGGGTGTGAATTCAGCTGTCACTCTAAGATTGCGTATCACATAATAAATTTTTCGGACCACACTATTAATATGATCAGAGCATGTCAGAGAGGAATTTATATAAAAACCAAGACTTTTTGCACTGCTTGTTAATTTTAGCTTAATTTAGCTTAAAGAAGTGTTAATCAGCACCTAAAAATAAACCAGGAATATCTTCATGAAAAACTTTGTCTTTCGCTATAGGGAGCACAACTGATTTCAGAGGATTGAGCTTAAGACAATTACGAATTGCCCATTTATTTATAGAGTCTAGATCCTCATTTAGTCTGTACACTAAGTCATCTAGAAGGCAAACTCTATTAGAAAGATATATTTGCACGTCATCTGCATAGGCATGCATTGTTGAATGTTTGCAGACTCTAAATATATTATTGATAAAAATTACAAACAGCAGGGGACCAAGAACTGAACCCTGGGGAACACCACTAGATACAAATTTGTATTCAGAATATTTATTACCAACCTTGACTCTTTGAACACGGTTTGACAAATAGCTATTCAAGAGTCGTATAGCACTACAACTAAAACCATACATAAACTTTAGTTTCGAGCACAACAAAGAATGATTCACAGTATCAAATACTTCTGAGAAGTCAAGCAAGCAAAGAAGGGTAATGTGTCCTTCATCATAAAAATCTCTTATATTATCAAGTATTTTAACAGTGGCAGTGGCACAACTGTGAAAAGCCCTGAAGCCAGACTGCATTGGAGATAATAAATTGCTATCATTAAAAAAATTTACTATTTGATATGCCATAAGTGTTTCACACACTTTGGCCAGGCAAGACAGAATGCTCATAGGCCTATAATCATTAGGCCCATTTGCAGTTGGTTTTTTTGCTACCGGCATAACAAGAACAACTTTCCATGAAGACGGAAACGAAGACGTGGTAATATAATGATTTACAATGTGTGTCAGGGGGCTAAGGACTTGCAAGAGAAGAAGCTTTAAGATTTTTAATGATATAAGGTCTTTCTTCACCTATTGCATTTGACTTAATTTTTACTACCAACTTTCTCACATTATTCACACTTACTGCGGAGAATTGAAAATTTTCCTGGAAAGCATATTCAGAGAATTCCATGTGGTTGCTAGGAGTAAGTGCAGAGTTAGAGAGAAAGTAATTATTTAAAATATCTGGGTCAACATTACATTCATCAGTACGTTTCTCACCAATATCCTTAGCTTTTAAGTTCCTCCACAGCACCTTTGAGGGAAGTGAAGCATCTAATTTCGACAAGCAAAATTTTTCTTTGGACTGTCTATTAAGGTAAACTGCCGGATTTCTAGCAGTTCTAAATTTTACATGAATTTAACTGCGAGCTTTATATCAAGTGAGTTTAAAGAAGGCAACAATAACAACAACTCTGCATAGAGTCAATCACACTGCAGACCAGACAGCCTGTTTCAGAAATCGCAACATTTTCTCTTTAGTAGTCTTGAGTCATTCAGCTGTGACCAACCCGCTGTTAAAAACTTTAACATCCTCAACGGCCACTTAATCATATGACAATTAAAGCAGTAGCTGTTTTTAGATCAAGCATTTAACTCTACCAGGGTTGCCGTTTGTTCGTTTGGTCATTGGAGCTCGACGAGTCTGCCGAAATGCACCATAGAATTGATACGATTTTTGCTTCGCTACAAGCTAGTGTTTTAACTGAAAGGTGGCTATTTGCGCAATCAAAAATTTTTTTTCGCGATGTCACTTTCGCGTCACGCCGTTTTCTGGAAACAGGTTTTCTTAAATTGGTGCGCAAGATTGCGTAATTATACCGATTTACCTAAAAATTGTTGAGTAATTAAAAATATATATTTTTGAGGGGCTGACTTCAAGTTTTTTTTTAAAAGTCCTCAAAAAATTTGTGCAGCTACTTTTGTCTTAAAATGTTAAGCCTTTTTCTTTATTTGAGCTTTGAGTGTCCGCCATATTTTTGCAATTAATATTTTTGAAAAAACTCAGCCCTTCACATAAGGTTTAATCTCTTACCAAATGTTTTCTTTTTTTGCTTCAGAAAAGCCAAACTCGAGATATCCTGCACACCGTTTTTTCTATTTTTTTAACTGCTTCATTTACGCACGAAAAAAAAATGTTGTTATGTTAATTTTATTACTAATGTTAAACAAAAAAAAAAAATATAGAGCAATTCCATATGAAAGCGATCACCTTTTGGACGACCCCTCTCCGATTTTAAAATAAATAGTCTCAATCGATTGCCCAGCAAAAAAAAAATGTACCTACATATTTTTTTTTTTAATAGTGACTGGTTTAGTGGTGGTGTACACCACTGTCATGTGACAAAATTGAAGAATTCTTCATAAGGGACCTCATTGAAAGTTGTTTAAAAAAAAAAAATACTAAAGCGATCGCAACGAATGATAGCTCGTTGGAAATGTATTGAATCAGGCTTTAATTGAAAAATAAAATTTTCCTAATTTTTCTCAGAAATTTACCTTTTTTCCCATGAAAATTAAATTTTCCCATGAAAATTAAATTTTCCGATTTTCCACAGAAGCTCCTAAATTTTCCGGCTAATTTTATTTTTTTTGGATTCCTCATAATTTTTGCTTTAAGAATCAGCAATAAAAAAATGGGCCCCGACTCCTTGTTTGGACAGGAGAAGAGCATTTAAGAGACCACCTTGTTCTCATTGTTTTTATATTTTTTATAATTGAATTATTTTTAATTATTTAACATTATTTTATTTTATTAAAAAAAATACATTTAAAAAATTATTTTACAGTTAAAAATACATTTATGAAGAAGAAAACTTTCTTATTTTGCTGCTTATACTTAATTACAATATTTATTAAAAATTTCAATTGTCTTGGCATCATTATAAAATTAAAGTAACTTTAAATTTAGCACGTCGGCAGACGAAGAGTACCGCTTTACATTAATTGACATATCAGAAATATTTGGTACGAAGCAATGAAACTTTTGCTTTCCAGTTATAGTTTTGACATTATTATATCTGTTTTGAATTCGTCGCTCCATGGCATCGTGTTCTTTTTGAGTGCATAAAACTGTGTTAATGGCAATTTCCTTGCTTTGAATCCACGAAAACAAATGTTATACATTTAAGATCTGGTCAGTATATGGCCTTTGCAAACTTGCCTTAGTCGCCATGCGTTTTAGGGTTCCCCCTAACGCATCGCATGGGCCCTTACCGTGGGACGTCGCAAAAAAGTGCCACTCGACCTTGCAGTTTTGTTCTTCTTCAATTATGCAAAGATTGTAAAAACTTTTTTTATTCTTGTACTGAGAAGCCGCGCCGTCTGAGAAAAACGTTACTTTGTCGATTGCATCGAATTTTGATCTTAAGAATTCAAACAGTTTCATTTGAAATAAATAAACGGACACATAATTATGAGCTAAACTCTCCGCGACAACAACAAGGCTTACGGTCTGTAGTTCGTTATCTTCGTTTTTGAAATAAATGCAAAAAGGATGCACCGTGCACTGGTCGTTTGCCCAGTGATAAGCCTGAATTTCATCCTGAATGAGAAAAGTGTAATTCTCGGCAAAGTCGCTTATCACAATGAATTCATTTTGGGCTAATTTCTCCTTACTTTCCTTTAGAAATTTCGATTGCATCTCGGATATGAAATGGTGCGCCTTCAGTTCATTCAACTTGAATCCGAATTCCTCGATGAATTCCGGAATCTGCTTTATCACGGTCTCAAGGGAACATCTGCCGCTGCTAATTATCCACTGTTTGAAATGCACCTCCTGAATTAACAGCTGTTCAAACTTTTCCGCCAAATATTGCTCTAGCTCGTCAATCTTCGGACAATTATCGCATTTGGACAGATGACAATTTTCCGTGGGGTATGCGCACAACGACTTCGACAGGAGGTCCCTATATGTTTCAATTTCACCGTGAAATACTTTCAATTTCTTGCATGGAAAGAACATTAGTTTGATGTTTTGATGAAACATGCAAACGCAGACTGAATGCGTTCCGTGCCTGTCTAATGCCAGCACGCATTCTTTTGGTCGTAGGATGGCAAACTTAGAAAATCCCACTTTTTCTGCTGGGTATTTCTCTTTGAACTGATGGTATGCTTCGGATAGATTACATAATAATAATCTGCGCTTCTTGTGTATTTTTCTCCATCATCACGTGTGATAACATAGTCACGTGTACCTGGGCAGGCGCGGCTGTTGTCATCATTGCAGTAAAAATCTTGAATCAATTTCACCGTTGCTTCGCTGAGGGTCCTTGAGCCAAATTTCTTGGTGGGAGTCGCCAATATGCCCTTCTGTCGAACTAATTCTTTGCTTCTTCTCGCGATGTAAAAAGATGTTTGAAACTGTTCAGAAATCTTGCGTATAGACCATGATTGAGGCAGCACAGATAAAATGAGATATTTCTCCGGAAAAGTGGTCGCTAAATTGAATTTTCTTTTCAACTGCTCAATCATTTGTTTGCCGTCATCAACGTCATCTGCTTGACTGCATTCGTTATCATAGCCTTCATCAAATATTGTCGCGATTGCACTCATAACCTTGCCTTTTTTCTCTTTCCTGCATTTTTCACTTCGCAACTTTCTTTTTCTAATAGGCGTTTCACCGAAAGTGTTAATAGCCTCATTCAAAGGACTCAAAGACATATTGACCATCGGAATGTCTGCCTCACTATCAGATGAAACATTTTGTTCAATTGTCATTTCACTCTCGGATTGTGGTTGCATTTGTTTCAATGCATTTGCTTGTTGAGACAAATCGATTTTACACTTGGGGCAAATGAATTCTTCTTCTTCACCGTATTGTATATTTAATTCATTCATGTATCGCTTCGAAACACCAGTTAATTTTAATACTTTTATCTTTTTCGAACGATGTCCACTCTTGTTAAACGGATTGCAGCAAAATTTATTCATTTTACTTTAAATTGTCTTTACAGCTTCACTCTTTACTTTAAAAAAAAAAACACTTTAACACTTTCACGTTTAGTATTCAACTGAAATTTGACTCAGTGTGTGTGAAGTATTTATATTTATTTTTTGGTACTCTTTACTTTACTCTCTTACTTTGGTCTCTTAAATGCTCTTCTCCTGTCCAAACAAGGAGTCGGGGCCCATTTTTTTATTGCTGATTCTTAAAGCAAAAATTATGAGGAATCCAAAAAAAATAAAATTAGCCGGAAAATTTAGGAGCTTCTGTGGAAAATCGGAAAATTTAATTTTCATGGGAAAATTTAATTTTCATGGGAAAAAAGGTAAATTTCTGAGAAAAATTAGGAAAATTTTATTTTTCAATTAAAGCCTGATTCAATATCTTTCCAACGAGCTATCACTCGTTGCGATCGCTTTAGTATTTTTTTTTTTAAACAACTTTCAATGAGGTCCCTTATGAAGAATTCTTCAATTTTGTCACATGGCAGTGGTGTACACCAACACTAAACCAGTCACTATTAAAAAAAAAAAAATATGTAGGTACATTATTTTTTGCTGGGCAATCGATTGAGACTATTTATTTTAAAATCGGAGAGGGGTCGTCCAAAAATTTGCCAATTTTGATCGTTTTCATATGGAATTGCTCTATATCTTTTACTGTTTTTTCACAATCCTTTCTTAAAAAACTCCTTAAATTTCATCAAAATTTGGAAAAATGTTCCTTAAATAAAAAAACACATAGTACATATTTTTGCACAATAAATGAACAAGCTTAATGTGTGTATGAATAAGAGTGATTAATGGTTGTTTTTTTATGCAATCTCAGTTCGAATTGGCATTTCATTAAATATATTCCAAATAAAATATACCCATTGTGTTATACTAGCAAATATATGCCCATTTTTGAGAAGAGTGACATATTTTCTATCAGTTTTCAAAAAAGTTTTCTAGAAAACTTGTAAGCCGAAATTTACAAATTTACTTTAACTAGTTTTGAGATTTCTAGTATTGACAACGGGACAATAAAAATTTAAAAAAAATGCAGTGAAACCAATACAAAAGCGAAACCACTAAGCTTTTAGAGTTAATTACTATAAAAATTAAGAAAGTCTACAGTACATTTTGTCAAAAATGTGAAAATATGAGAAGAACGTTCTTCTTTTCCATAAGATAAATGCTTATACGTAGCATAATAAAACCTGTGTAATAGTAGGGTTACCTTTCGACAGCTTTCTAATCACTTTAATATTGGCAAAGGAACAACTCACGTTATATTTAATAAAAACATTAGAGTAATTTGTCGTTTGAAAAAGGAAATCGCTTGGGCTTCGGTTGAACAACAGAAAACTATAATGGAAAATTTTTAAAATAGTAGAAAACATTCCTTTCCCTTTGTTATTGTATGTACAGAAGCAATTAGTTACTATGATCGAAAGGCAAATATTCTATAATTATACAAGTATTTTAGAGTAAATTTTATGAAAGCATACAAAGCTCATGTCTCATAACTTCTAGGAAGTATGTGATGACAAGTTTCTCTTCCTAGAAGTTTTTATTGGCCTTATATAAAATGCAATCACATCTAGTCAACTAGAGCTGGCATCAAAGTTTTATCTTTAATCTCTGAAGCCATTATTAATCTTTGCAATAATGTCATCGATGAAAAAATTGTTGCCAACTTATGCAACTTTAGTCGTGAATTCTGATGATGATTCATCCCAAAATGCATCCAGTAAGTATTTTCATATAAATAAAACTAAAAAGTTTTTATTATATGTTAAAATTGTTAAATAAAACTTATATGAATCAGACTCACGGGGTAGTCAAACTAAAGAGATAAACCTTAATATTGTTATTAATAGATTACACGCCGTTCAACAACATAGTTTTACAAAAGAATTATTAGAAAGCATATACGATGTAGTATTCGACTGTGTTTTTTTACATAATTTCATTATAAACAAGAGCAATTCTTAAGAATATACTAAAGTCATTCCGATAAATATAAATGCACTTAATGAAAAAAGAAAGCACTCAGGCCATTCCTATTGTAGTAAATGATGATGGAGTTTCTAGAGGGAAGTACTTAACTAAATTATTTTCTGTTTTATTTCATTACTTTAACCCTGCATAACCAATGTTAGTCGTTTCGACTAACACTGCTCACTTTTTTGCTTACAACTTTTTTCTCTCATCTGATCGTGTTCTCTATCCATATTTTAGTAACCACAATAGTTGTTAAGCTGCCCTCGTTGTGTTCGGATATGTTTGGCTTTTTAATTGGATGGTGTGAATCTTTTTATAAATGTAGTGTACGTCGAAGAGACTAACATTGGCCTTAACGTAACTTTTTATACACCCACGCGTACTGCGTAAGGGGTATATTAACTTTGTCACTCCGTTCGTAACGCTAATACGGAGACGTGGTAGGTATAGAAAAGTATATATTTTTGATCAGCATTACCTCTTGAGTCGATTTAGCTATGTCCATCTGTCCGTATGTCTGTTTGTCGACACCATTAGAGCCACAATTTGTAAGCTATCGTAATGAAATTAAAAATATATGCTTATATTAAAAAACGAAGATAAAATTCGGGAATGAGCAAAATCGAATGAAGACCATGCCTACCTCCCATACGAAGTGACTTTATCAAAACGGTTTCTCTGAAAATGCCACAAAAATTAATATATGAACTTGGAATTTTGCACATTAGCCTTGGAGTAAAATATTCCCCATATATTTGAAATTTGTCGAAATTGGATGAAAACTATGCCCACCTCACACACAAAGTGGCGTCATTATAATACAAAACCTTCATAAATTCAACAAAATTATGGTTTAAACTTGATATTTTACACACAAACTTTGATAGTTAGTATAAACTCTGAGTTCCAAATTTTATATATTTGGATAAAAACCACGCCCTATAAAAGTGGAGTCATCAAAATTATTCAACATTGACAACTTCGTATGTACTAAAATACGGATGTGGGGGTATTTTTAATTAGGTACAGTCGAAGTTAATTCCTTTGTTGTAGGAATAAACTGTTTTGGTTATAAGTTTGTTATAATGGTGCAACGAATTGTGTCTCTTGTGCTAAGCAATTGATTTAAACTTTTTTATTTTAATAATAATATATAATGCTATATACGTTTAATGATAGAAGAACCTTTTAAGTTTTTTATATTTATTTACTATTTTTTTTTCAATAATCTTATGTAGTAAATCTCGAACTGATGAAATAAGTAGCTTATGAAAATATGTAAAAAAAAAAACAAAGACCAATATTAATGTTTTTTGATTTCGAGTAAAATACACATAGTTTTTCCACTATCAACAGGTTTTAATAAATTTTATGCACCAACAGCTAATCTATAACGAGTTTTGGAGCGTGTTAGTCGAATCGAATAACATTGGTTATAACGTATTAGAAATATGATTGGTTATATGGAATAATTTAGAATAATTTAGAAAAATAATCTTTGAATTTGTTTTCGAAAAACCTTTCAGTTTCATTTGTGAAAGGATATAGCCTGGTGCTCTATAGTTTTAATTTTTTTTTTGAACTAAGTACTTTTACTCGGCTTGCGGGTAGTGTAATTTGGTAGAAATCGTCACGTTACAGTAAGATTACTGTGAGCAGACTACAAACAAGCAGGTGAGTGTGTTGTGTATGTGACTGCGAGTATTGAGAACGTGCGTCTCTGTTTCTGACACGTAGAAATTTTGTAAAAACGCATTTGTTATTTTTAATTGTGTTTTTGTTTTAAATCATACGTGAGAAATTGCAGCAAATGTGTGTAATCTGATGTTAGAATTTAAAAAAGTTTATGACACTAGGGTGGACCCTAGTAGTGTAGTGTGAAGTGTGACAGCATTAAGGGGTCGCTGATTTCGAATCTGTTGTTAAAATATCAAAAAAAAAAATTTTGCCACTGGGATGGATCCTTAATTTATTTTTTGTTTTATACTTTTTGTATATGTGCTAGCAGAAGAAGGGATAGCTTTGTCCGAACCTGATGTAGGTTAGTTTTTGTTAGGTTGAGAAGGAAGCCACTGAACTTGCTTAAACCATATCGTACGGCTCACTTAGACCAATAAGGTCCATTGTGATATTGCTGCACACTTTGCCTTCAGTCCGAGTGGAACCATATTGATCTCTTGGTAAGGTTTATAAGACGTTTTTGACAGGTCGTCAAGCTCGGAAAAGTAGAAAGACCTCAGATATTATGATTTCTTCTAGAGAGCGCGGGACAAGAACATAGAGGGTGGAAGATGAGTTCTACCTCCTTCTCTGCAGAAGGAGGAAGAAGCTTCTGCAGAAGTTATTTCTGATGACTCCCAGTCTAGAGACATGTTTGCCTAATAAGCAGTGCTCTGCTGTAACGGCCACTAGCGTGGCAACCTCTAGTCTTCCTAACGAGAGAAGGGCTCTCGATCGCTTTAGGTCTAGAGTTGGCCAAATAAGCCTTGTTGTTCTGCACGTTAATAGTTCAGCCCAATTTGTATTGGCCTTAGACGTGGTGTATTCATTAAGCAGCAGCTTTACAGTTGCCATCGGGATGATCGGTGAGTTCCGAACCATTGAAGTCACCGATGAAACTTTCCTAGAAAGTTTGTCAGCTTTTTCATTTCCAAGTATGCAACTATGCTTAGGTACCCATATTAAGCTAATGTCAAAAAAGTTTGACATTTCGCCTATCTCAGCACGGCATTCTTTGGCTACTTTAGAGTTGATCTATACTTGCTTCACTGATTTGATTGCTGCTTGGCTGTACGAGAAAATGTATTATATTTCTCGTTTAGAGATGATATTATCTTAGAGCAATATTGAAACTTCCTTGATAGCCATCATTTCGGCTTGGAAAACACTACAATGATCCGGCAGCCTACAAACCAAGGATACCCCAATTTTTTTGAGTAGACCCCATACCCATATTTTGACCCATATGTGTAGAAGTGTAGACACCCTGGTTTCCACGGCGCACCTTTATTCCAGTATGTTCTAGGTGGAATAAGCGTTACGTAGTTTTCATCACAGGAAAGCAGTGGTTTGCTGTAATCAGTCCTTGGTGGAATGAAGTTGAGTTCGTAGAGTATGGATGCGTGACCTGATACCAGGTTTTTCCATACTCCAGTTTTCCTTAGTCTGACCACCGAGCAAGCTGCTGTTTGCCTGGCATCTAAGTCGATCGGTAGAAGATGAACTAAGGTCTGTAAAACCTCAGTCGGTGTTTTTTTCAGAGCTCCGCTGACGCAAATAGATGGCATTTTTTTGACTTTTTGGAGCTGGTTCAGATATGTGCCCTTGTCCAAGGCTGGCCAACATATCGTTGCTCGGTATAAAAAGGAACACCCCATCTTGTCCCTATAGCTTTTTTGCAGGTGTACAGTGCAACTGTCGATTTCTTCGTACGCTCAGAAATATAAAGTTTTCAGTTCAACTTCCCATCAAGAATGAATGGGTTTGAAGCTGTTTATCGCCCATTAAAGTTTCTTATCGGAGACTACGCCTTAGGTGTCCTGCTTAAAACAGCAGAGTTAGGCAATTGTGCACCAAAAGGCGCGCTACTACGAAGAAAGTACGTATCTAAAAGGAGGTGGAAAGCCTCCTCACTAGATATTGTCCACGTGCCATTCGACCTTTTGGGATAGCCGGGTGTGCAAGTGTGCCAGCAAGAATCTTGCGTAGCCTCGAATCCTCCAAGAATTATTTAATTCCTTCACAGAATCGTTTGCAAGTGGATCTTTGAGCTTTCCTGGTTTTAGTTTTGAAATTTTTGAGGGCCACCTTGTAGGCTGCCCTATCAAGCTCAGCTCTCTCTTCTCTTCTGCATTGAGTCCTCAGTCCATCCAGCACGGAGGCCCACCACTTTTGTTTTAGATTCCCCCCTTGTTGTCCTTTTAGGATATGAGGAAGCAAGAAAGCAATTTATTGCTTTGGTTAAGTATATCGACTAAATCATCTAGATCAGCTGCCGATATAGGTTTGTCAATCAGACTTGATGACAAATGTTTTGCCAAGGCCCTTTTATATAATCCCCAGTTCGTCTTGCGAATGTTAGTCGGGGGTATTATTTTGGAAGACGTATTACGTAAATTATACTCGATGTAACGGTCGGAGTAGGAGTGTTCATTTGAAATCCTCCAACCGCCAATTTTGTCGAATATGAAGTGTTATCAGGAGGCGAGCTTTCATCTTTCGAGAAGTAGGCTGCGACCAACGAGTACGTGTCCTGACCTAACTCGAAGCCTGCTGCAACCACATCTCTATCGCCAGTATCTGAGAAGCAAGAAGAGATTAATGTTATATTTAACTACAATTAATCGTTCTAGGTATACCTACATTATCGGCTACCAGCGTCTTATTTCCTTCCATTATAAATCCGCAAATTCTGCCTCCACACACCCAAACTTGATGTAAGAATTTCAAAAAAATTTGTACACTACGGTGAACCATAAATATGAAGTTGGAATTTAAACAGTTTTTTCACTATGGTGGACCTTACAAATATATTTTGTGGCTTTTTACTCTTTGTAGGTGTGCTTCGTCACTAATTTTAAATCCGATATTAAAATTTCAAAAAGTTTTTGGAACTAGGGAATTCTGATTGTAAGAATTTCAAAATAACTTTTTGACACAAGGGTAGACCCTAAAAATGTGTTTGTTGTTTTATACTCTAAGTAAATCCAGTATTCAACCAAACTTTTTAATCAATTCAAGCTCCATACGAGGAACATGATGAATGTGCAATGCTCAACGCCTTGTTGCGTCATGAAGCAAATATCGCTGGCAACGGTAACTGCCTGTTTTCATCTCTCATAAGAATTTTACTTCTTTATTTTTTTATTTCTTAAAAAGATCAAATACCAAGGCCTGCAACTTATACAAACAATGTTTGGTATTTGACCTAAAAGGAAAGAGATAGATTTATTTAGAGGAATTGGTTGGAACCATACGTGAATTATTGATTAGGCGAAACTACCGTGAAAGACAATTTGAATTGCTTTAAACTGAGGCTAGTGTTATGCCTTAACCTCGGCAAGCACTTCCAGCCCTTAGTTGTTACTGTCCTTTTATTCCACATTTTCCATAATTTAGTTGTGGATTTTTAGTTTTCCATAATTCTTAAATGTAGGAAAAAACAAAGAAAGTGAAAAGAACCATGCCCAAACCCGGATTCGAACCAGGGACCTCTGGGTTGATAGTCTAGCACACTCTCCACTAGACTACACAGACTAGGCTCATTTTCAATTATTAATATTTTTGTCAATTATTAAATATTAAATTCTTTACATTACTTGCTTCAAAAAATCATATAAAATACAAAATAATAAGAAAAAATATAAAAATGTTTTTTCTAAATACAATTGGGTTTCGAAAGTACAAAACATTGAGAGTATACTGCAAAAATAGCACGCGCTTCATGTGGTTTAAACTTTAAAAGCGTTTCTATCGAAACAACGTTTTTTGATCGGCCCGATTGTTTTAAAAAATTCAATTTAACCGATTAGAATGAATGAATTTTAATAAGTTATTTTACACGCCAATTGCTTTCACAGGTGAAAAAATTGTACATATAAAATAATTTTTTCCGCCGATTTTCCACAAAAAAGGCGCGAATTTTTAAAATTTCTGTTTAGAAGTCCGCCGTTGTGATTTTTTTTTTAAAGGAAAATGTTTGTTTCTGCTTCCTGCGAGAATGAAAAGTCTACAAATCCATAATCTACTTAATTTTTGTGTTTTCGATGACTTCAAGTATCGTTATCACTAGGAGATGCAATCTCACCATTTCGGGATCCAAGGATCCTGTGATTGAAATTTTAAATCCCGAGATTGCCAAAACAACCCGAATTTGCAGGCCCTAGCTAGCACCGGGCCATCAATACATCTTTTTTTTTGTGTTCACTTTGGACGTAAATAAATTAAAAAAAAGAGTAATATAAACTTTTTTTGTACAGTAAAATGTTTATAATAAAATATATAAAAACTGAAGCGATTGTATTTAATTTTCGTATAAATAAAAATCCGAAATAAACCTTAAAAATTAGGTCAGATCACCAGACTACCTCCTTAAAAAGGAAAAGAGAGATTTTTGATATCTACTTTTGCAAAAGTTCATTCAAACCAATTAACGTTGTTATACGGTCTTTCTTAACAAAAAGTTTATTTTTCAAAGCCATTTTTCGACATGCTAACACTCTGCTTTTTATCTGCTCCTTATCTTTTCTCAAAAAAAGTTTAAAATTTCGTTATTTGCAGAATTCCGCGGCTTGTTGGCTCTATTTCTCGGAGTTGTTGACCTCACCTGGCTTCAATGACGTTTGAAAATTTTCTGCAGGAGAATTTATTGAGTGCCTGATCCTATAAACTTAATCAATTCTCTATCAATTCTCTCATTTTCATCCATCTTCCTTACTTCCTCGACTACCTTTCTACACAAAATACTTTTCTTCTTTTTTCCTGCATCAAATTTCGCCTCAAGGTTCCGTAAATGATAAGTTTGCTCTAAAATTTAAAAATTTACAAGGATTAATTTATAATAGTCTTTAATTAACACTTTTCAACTAACATTTCTCTTGCCACCTTTTTAATGCAAGCTAAAACTTAATAATGCAATAAATGCGCATATGCTGATGTACAAAATTGGTACGAGCTTTCAAGAAATGCAGTTATTTGTGTAATTAATTTGAAAATTATTTTATTAAAAAATAAATTGAGTGAGCTTTAATAAAACTAATTGGTGCCACCCCTAAAATGGGGCCACCAGGGGCAGATTCCTCCTAATACCTCTCCCTCAGAGCGCGCCTGGCTGAACTTACTTAATATTTAAATCTATGGAAATAATCTAATTCTTATTTTGGAACCTCACTGCTCCAGTATACGCTAAACGATTTTTACATAATTGCACCGCAACACAGTTGTGCCTTCTAATGTGTTGTCAATGGAATTCATTGCTCCCCAAAGCACAACAACACATTCTTTGCGTTCATTTTTTTTTTAGTTTAAATGCGCACTCATCATTACATAGCGAGGTCCTTGCGATATTCTTTTTCATGCAATAACATAGCACACTCCGCCCACAACATGCTCCAGATTTCAATTGAAATTGTTGCCGAATTCGTTGTTTATGCTGCAGTTTTCATTTTTTTATATTTTTGTATCTGTTTCTATGTATGTTTTGAGTTTTGTTGTTTGCTTCGGTAGATTGTCTTTGTATTTGTGCACCATGCTTTACTTCGGTTGTTGTCGACGTCATCAACGTAAACATTGTCCTTAAACAAATTTTACAAACTAGTTCTATGCGTTTTTTTTTATTAGTTCCTTTTTATCTCTATTTTTGGCTTGCATTCGTGGCTATTTTTAGAATTTGTTTTCTTTACAATTTTTGTTAGTTTTATTTCTGGCGTATTTTGCACTAGTTTTTGCTTAGGCGAATAAGTGTCTGTGAGTGAGTGTGTGTGTGTATTTGTATGTGTGTAAGCTTGTGTGTGCTACTTTGTGAGTATTTCATGTCTACGTAAAAAGTATTGTTGCTCTACTTTTTTGTTTTTGAATTTTTTTTATGTGATTTTTTTTTGTATTTAAAGAAATTCAGTAAAATTGAAAAGTAAATGCAAGGATAACAAACTAATAAAAAAACCTGGATACAGTAAATTTTGTGGAAAATTTTTTCCCTACAAAGTTTTATCTGACTATGAAAATCTGCGAGCAAATTAGTTCAGAAACTTCCCTGCAGAAAAATAAGCTAGTTTAAAAGTATGTACAGTCGCTGGCCAAATTATTAGACACACTGCAGATTTTTCTTAAGATAAATCAAAATTTAATATCAGTCATATTTTTAAAAAGCAAAATTTAGTTTTTAATGTTTTTGCATACCTATTTTTGATATATTTCATTCAATATTTACGATTAGTTTTCACCGCAAGGTCAGAAAATGTATAAAAGAAATTTTATTAGATATCACATTTTCTACTACGAAATCCATACAATCTCAATTGGCTTGGATGTGGATTTTAAGGCTTACCGACCAGCGGGAAAAATATTAACATAACAAAAAAATTGAAATAAATTTGTGTATTTCTTAACTATGTTAATAAAAACAAAAAAATTTAAATAAATCTGTGGTCACAAGGATAAAGACTACACTAAAATGATCGTAAAAAACGATATTTTAACTGCACGAACTATGACCCATTTTTTTGAAATATATGAACCGTTACAAACACAATATGTGCAGGCATAAGTGATGATCAATTCTGGGCTAAAAACGGATATCTGCATACTTCCAAAAATTGGCAATAAAGTAAATTCTATATCTCTTTTTTACGATATTTTGAGTTTAGTCATTATTCCTTGTGACCACAGAAATATAACATTTTGTTTGTCTTACCAGCTATGTAATAAATTAAACTTTACATTACAGGTTAAACTTATTGGTTATAGATATTCAAAGAACAAATTGTAGTAGCTGATAATTAAGATCTGCACACAAAATATTGTGCGTCTAATAATATGGCCAAGGATTGTACGTAGATCATACGTGAGATATAAGATTATTGCCTTTTCAAGGTAAAACGAAGCCTTCCTTTCAAGCTTCATATTCATTCATCGTGAGAACTTGTCAAAAACTTGATTGCCAGATTGTAAAAGTTTTGCAAAACTGACAAAAATCTTGAAAATGGTATACTTATTACTAACATTTTTTAATGGGTGGTAATAATTTTTCCGTCAGCTGTTTTGGTTATTGAATTGTTTACTTTTGGTAGAAATTACTCGGTTTTTAAATTGATTGTGATAGTTTGAGACAAATTGTGCAAAAAATGTTTTCGGCAATATCCTTCTATAATTTTAATGAGGACACATGTAATGAGGACACATGCATGGTCTCCTCATCACATAGTGATGAGGAGACCATGCGTATTCAACGAAGAAAAATACGCGATAAAACAAATGTGCTGGATATTCTTAATGATGAGTGAGTCGTAAATAGTTGAAAAAACATTTTGTTTCAAATTTTTGTTCTAGGTTTAAAGAAAATTTTGGAATGAATAAAGAAGTCTTCGGGTATTTATTTGGTGAAGTAGCTCCAAAGTTGAAAAGCCCATATATAAGTACTCATTTTCCACCACAAATGAAGCTCTCTACGTTTTTACGTTTCCTGGCAACTGGACGCTTTCAAAAGAGCGGTGGCAATGAATACCTTTCATCGATGTCCAAGCCAGCAGTTTCCATAGTTATCACCCAGTGCTTGGAAATCTTTGAGTAATATTTCTGCCAAAAATGGATCCGCCTAAATAGAAATGTAGAAGAGGAGAATGCCATGAAAGAATACTTTTTAAGGCATTCGGTATACTTGGCATCGTTGGCTGCGTTGACGGTACCCATGTTCGCATCAGGTCACCTGGTGAGGACATGCAACACTTGTACTACAACCGGAAAGAATACTACTGCTTGAAGGCGAGGTTGTAAGTACTAATTTAGTATTGAACTCTTGTCAACATAATGTAAATAAGTTGAAATAGGTGTGTGATCACAGTATGGTTATAAACTAAGTCGATGAGAGGTATCCAGGATGTAACCATGATGATTTTGTTTAGCAACATAGTGCAAAGGAACAACATTTCCGATTGGCCTAAAACAATGGCAGAAGAAATTCCTGGATACTTGGTATAGCAGGGAGCAGGGAGCATTAGAATAATATCACTAACTTATGTTTTTTAACTAGGAGATTCTGGTTGCCATCTTCTACCATCTTAAATGACACCGATTCGAAACTCCTTGGACGCCATTGAAACTCTTAACAATGAAAAAAAATTGCAAAGCGCAAAATGTAGTCGAACGTTGCTTCGGTGTACTAAAGAATAGGCTTCGTTCCATAATTGGGTCGAGAGGTTTGCACTTCTCAGCGGAGAAAGGAACGAATATTTTTAATGTTTGTTGTGCAAATCATAATGTTTGTATTTTTTATAAAAATGATTTGCCACCACTTGATACGATAAGCAGCACACAGGATACAACCTTCAACCGAAAATTTTGCGAATTCTTTAACTGATGGATCTTCAAATTAAGCTGTAATAATCAGAAGGCAGTTAGCAATAAGTTTTGTATTAAGTTCAAAGTCCAAAGTCAAAATTATTGTCCAATTCCTTTTATGCTCATTTTATATATTAACAATTTTTTTTTTTAAAATACGTATGCGAAAAATATGCAAATTATTAGTTCGCGCCATATTCAAGGAAAGCCTTAACACTGTTATCAATATCACCAAAATTTAGACAATCAAAAAACAATTAAAACTTCTGCGCTTTCTCGAGTGTACTTTTAGATTCGAATATCCTTCACACAGGACACTGTGGGTGAAAACCAAAAAAAAAATCAAGTTGCAAAAAAATCGTGTTTGTCAAAATATTTTTAGTTAAAATCTATATACATTTTTGCTTTAACACTTATGTAGTTTTTCTTGTAAAAATTAAAGCATTTTGAGACCGTGATTTTTTACTGTTTTTCTCAAAAAACAATTTTGTCCTTGCGGGGGAGAGAGTACCTTATTTTTTACCCGACTACGGCGAAGCAAAAGGAGAGGTATATGTGCTTGACCAGTATGCTTTTTTTTATTTTATTCGCGAAGGGGGAAGCTTCAAAAAGCCCCACCGTGCAGGTTGGAATGTACGATTTTTACGCACTAAACCTACATGATACCTCGCGGTATCATAACCTCCGCATTGAATCTTCGACCCTATAGTTCCGGAACCGCCGTAAAGCATAACTTCGCGGGGCTTGGGAACAGCACTAGGCTGGAAACTGTTTGGCTACTGCCGGGATCTACTGTGGAATGGTCGTCGGGTCAACAACCTTTACCTCATCTATCTTGCGCGCGCTCAACTCTTCGCAGCTCTTCGGTTATTTTTCTAGCCAGGGTGCTAACCATCGACCAGTTCTCTTCGCTCTTTAGCATAAGAGAAACCATAATTTGCTCTGATCGGATCGATCGCGTGCTTATATTTGTGAAGGTATGCCCTGAAGCAACCATATCCGCTCAGTATCTGTGTAAGGTAGAAGTTCACTGAGCCGTGGCTTCTGCCATACTACTCGGTTAGGCTAGGGATGAGCTGGTACGTCCACCGACCCTTCTCTGAACTATCCCAGCGGTCTTGCCATTTTTGCAAGCTTCTCTCTCTAGCGAGTTTTTTTTATTAGCTGTTGTGCTTTCACTACCAGCTGTGATAAGCGTTTCTTCCACGAGAAGGTCAATAGGGATCGCGCTAGCTAGAACCAGTGCTGCATCTCCGGATACCGTTCTGAAGCTGCAGCAGACCTTGAGTGCGCCAAGTCTGTAAGCTGACTCTACTCCGTGTCGGTAGGTCTTCGTTTTCATCGCTGTGGACCATACAGTCGCACCATACATCATAGTAGATCGCACTATGTTGAGGAGCAGTGTTCGTCGTGCTTGTTTGGGGCCTCTTGTGTTCGGCATTATTCTAGATAGCGCCAGACATACTTCGGATGCTTTCCTGTGTGCGTACTGCATATGTTGCTTAAATGACAGTCTGGAATCGATCATTACACCGAGATATTTAATGAACGGCTTCGATTCAATTACTGTTCCACGAATACTGATGCTGGCGGTTTCTAGTTTTTTACTACTAATAAGTACCATCTCAGTCTTATGTTCAGATAGACTAAGTCCCGCTCTTCGCAGCCAATCGCAAATCATAGCGATAGTTACACTACTGAGGGCCTCAACTTCTTCACGGTGTTTTGCTGTCGCCACAACTGCAAGGTCGTCGGCAAAGCCAACAATCTTGACGTCTGCTGGCACTCCAAGCCTGAGAACCCCATCGTACATGATGTTCCATAGCAGGGGGCCAAGAACCGACCCCTGTGGGACTCCACCGGAGACATTGTACGTCTTCGTGCCTTCTTCTGTGTCGTAGAGCAGGACTCTTTCACTGAAATAGTGTGACACGATCTTCGTGAGGTATCGTGGTACTCCAAAGTTCCTGAGGGCTGTCATAATCAGACTCCAGTTAGCTGAGTTGAAAGCGTTCTTTACGTCGAGTGTTGCCACCAAACAGTACTGCTTTGCTCCCCTCACTCCCTCAATTGCTTCCTGCGCGGTGCTTGTAACTAGCTTAATAGCGTCCGTCGTTGATTGGGCCTTTCGAAACCCAAATTGTCGAGTGGAAAGTCCTCCTCCGGCTTGGATCGCGTTTTCCAGGCGGTTGCACACCACACGCTCAAAGACTTTGCCTATTGTGTCGAGTAGGCAAATCGGCCTGTAGTCTGAGGGGGCGTCCGTGGAGGCACTGCCTTTCGGTATGAGCACTAACTTCTTAACCAATATGTATGTATGTATGCTTGTATGTATGTTTGTATGTATGTTTGTATGAATGTTTCATAATTTGACAAATTGATTGCATTTTGATAGTCTTGTGGTTAGTGGCTATGTGACGTCACATTTAATTTAATATAGCGCCCTCTAGCGGACATAAAGTAATGAGAAAAAATTTTTTTTTAGTGACAAGCAAATGAGGTATCGTTAGAAGCGTTTTGATTGTCCGATGAAGAAAAGTTATGTGACGTCACATAAAATTTAATATAGCGCCCTCTAGAGGACAAAAAATCAACTTAACCACTAACTTCTAAGCTACTAATCATAATTTGACAAATGAGATATCGTTAAAAGCGTTTTTACCGTGCGCTGGTTATAGGTTATGTGACGTCACATAAAATTGAATATAGGGCCCTCTAGAGGACAGAAAGTAAAATAAGCCCTCACTTCTACACTACTGATCAGAATTAAACAAATGAGGTTTCGTTGGAAGCGTTTTGATCGTCCGATAGTTAAAAATAAGTAATGTAACACACAATTTAATAAAGCGCCCTATAGAGGACATAAAGTAAACTAAACCATTAACTTCTAAACTACTTATCATATTTTGACAAATGTGATATCGTTTTTAGCGTTTTCCTAGTCCGGTGGTTAAAGGCTATGTGACGTAGAATTGAATTTAATATGGCGCCCTCAATAGTACAGAAAGTGAACTAAACCACTAACTTCTAAAATACTTATCATATTTTGACAAGGATATTTGATTAAAGGATATGTGATGTCACATTAAAGAGAATAAAGCGTCCTCTAGAGGACAGAAATGGCTGCCAAATTTAAAATTATCTTCACGGAAATATTCTGTAATTCTTTTAAATGAAAGTCACATGGTTACAGTTTAAACTTAAGACCTTTTTCACAAACTTTTTCCTTTCTCATATTTCCCACTTTACTATCATATATCCAAGTTTATCGGCAACTTTTGAAACAAACATGATTAATTCAATAATTCCAAATTAACAAATAATTGTAGCACAATTAATGAAATAACATCCTTGTTTATAATAATTCTATAATCCCTTAAAAAAAAAAACTTAAAAGCGTTAAAAAAGTGATGTTACGGCTAACATATTGGGAAACCCTGATGAACAACTATTTGTGCTTTACAGCATAATTATTGAAATTAAGTTGCTGAAATTTAGTTCAACACAAAAAAAAATAGCAAAAAAAAAATTATTATATATTTTTAATAAAATATATGTTTAACATAAATATTATTCATAAAAAGGTTTTTTCTTTATGTTTGTGATAAAATATAATGTTTTTATTATTTAAAAAATAGTTTGTTGGAAATGTGTGAATAAAGAGAAATAAAAAACTTTTTAATTTCTAATTGAAAATGTATATTATAGTAAGGGACATACTTTTGCCTTATTCCAATACGTTAATATATATATTTAACATCACCAGCAGCTTAAAGTTCTATTTTATTTGGTCATACTTTGGCTTCTCAATGTCAGATAGAACCAACTATAGGTATTTGTACTAGCTTGTTTGTTTATAATGCATTGTTTTTAAACATGTGTACGTTTTGTTGTTGCGCATGATTTAAGAGGCAAGCAAATTAAGCAAACATAAAATATGTCATTGCGTGAAAAGCGTTAAAAGTAGAACAATGGAATTTTAATCTTAAATATATTAAACTATCATTATTAAGTATGCATAAAAGTACTGATTTTGGTATTAAGTATTCTTGCAAGGCAAAATAAGTTTAAAACCACAAAATTGATACAAATCTGGTTCCTGAAAATTAATAATGTTGAAATTCATTTTATATGTACAATTAATTTGTTATATTATTATTACAAAAAATTGACTGTATCCAGTTTTGTTAAAACAAATTATCCTTATAGATGCAAAATATGCTAAACCATGGAAAGAAAAGATGTAGTTGCAAATATGAAGATATATATTTATTTTATTCAAGTCAGTTTGCGCAATGGTTTCTTTTTAAAAATTTAAAGAAAAAACATTTAATATTTTTTTAGTTACACTTTCCATCATATTTACAGTGGAACATTTTAGATTTTTCTTACTGAAAATGACTAAGTATAATTTGATGTTAAAAAAAGAAAACCATTATTTTCTATAAACTTTTATATATATATTTTTTCATTTATAAAAAACCTGTGTTTTTAAAATCATATCAGAATTTAACTAAATATTTTCAGAAATACAAACTTATTGCAAAATCTTTTTTACCTCAAAAGTTATGTTTGGTTAAATTTGGCATAATTTTACTTCGTTGTATTCAATTTTTCTTCTTCAAGATCTAACTTTGACAAATTTTCAAAAAATATGCAAAAGCTATCTTGACTTTTAGATATTATTTTCAAATAACATAAATATATTTCTATTGAGAAAATAAGTCTTTTTGTACAAATTCTAAATTTTTTTCAGGGACTTATGGCACGCTAAAATTTAAAAACACACACTGTGCGTCGCAGTAATAAGTTGCGATACCATTTCATTAACCCTTGTTTCACAGGCACTTTTCAATACGTATTCTTACTCTCAGAAATTTTGTATTTAAATATTACTAATAATAGCGTCCATTCTACGAATTTTATTCGTAGTTTTTAGTCACGAATAGAATTCGTAGATTGGACGTAGTTTGGTACAGATAATAAATATTTTATTCGTATTCTTACAATTGTTATTATATATTGAAATGTATATTGAAATATATATATTGTACGAATACATTTGTTACATTTACTAATAACTAAAAAAAAATACATTCAATCCGAGCTGGGTTTTGCACCACGGTTTTTTAGCTTACGGACCACGTACTCTTTCAGTAGACTACGGCCACCTTGCAATCATACATTTCCTTATATTCGGTAATTGTTCAACAAACCAGACTGAAAGATTTCGGTTGTAAATTTTTTAAACTCAACTAATGCTAAATAGTACGAAGCCATTAGTAAATACTACGAATGTAATGGAAGAAAGTACGAAGTTATTCGCACGAAATGTTTGAGTTTTGTTCAAAATTTTACTATTTTTTTGTAAAATTTTTGTCAAACTTTCAGCAATTAATGAAAAAAAAAAAAATAAAAAAAAATAAAAAAGACATTGCAGTATTTCTTATCTATTTTAAATAGGTATTTGAAGCAAACATTTTTCTTCAATCATCTTTAACAATGAGGTTTTGGCCGTCTTTTTTATGTTTTGTACCAATGTGCGCTGGGGTCGCTTTTTTTGATATTCTTATTTATGGACCGATTTGGCTCAAATTCACACCATATAATATTAAAAAAAGAGAAAAAATTTTTATAGGGTGGAGAATCTCCACTGGAGATATGATACGAAAATGTAGTTTATCCTGTATATAATTTTCATATCAACAATATGCAATTAATATGTTAACTATATGGACCAATTGAGGTCATGTGTGGCAATATATTTATTTTGTAGAGGCAATGGTTTATGTTGCTATGTTGCGATCATCTAGGTGGCGCTGTTGTCAAGTTATTTAATTTTTACATGATAAACGAACCTTTATCCATATTTGTGAAAGACACAAAGGCTCAGAAAAAGTCTAACGTATATTTGAATAAGATTAGATTGATTGAATTTAGTTAAGCAATTTAATCCTAAAAATAATTAAGTATGTAAAAGAATTCAACATTACAATACCCAAAATGAATGAACTTACAGCTAGATGTATTGGATATTTTTACTCAATTTATGCATAACATCAACAACAAAAACAATAATAAAAATGTATGACACTTGATCTGAAGCGACAGATGCACGCAAAGGTTTCTATATAAAATCAGCATTTCGTTTTTTCCCCGTTGCTAAGCCGCACTTTTCTCCAGTTGCTATTATTAATCAACATATTTTATGGCAACATCAGTAGCAAAAACAATAATACTGTTTCAAGGAATACTAATAACACTTCGTTAGACGAATATCGCCCACAAGCAAGTGTGTGGTCGGATACTGAAGGATGTCTTGAACGTCACTAGAATGTGGTGTAGTGTGGCGAAGCAAATTTTGCTCAAGAAGTTAGCTTTGACAATGACGTCAAACCTTGAATATTGGTTTTATTTTTGGTTCTATTTTTGGTTTTTCGATTACTGATGATTTACTTAAGTTGCTCATCTTCTGTGTTATCTTGCAGTTTCATTGGTGTCCGCATTTGTGGCGATTTCCTGCTGTTTGATGTCCCTGAGATCGTAATGTTAATGCTGCGGATATGTGTATGTGATTGCAAATATATATTTTTGTGTTTTTATAGTGTTATTAAGAGAGTTGTTGCGAGTGTGCTGCTGTTGGGTGCAATACAATTAAGTAATTTATTGTAGAAAATATTTTTGCTTCAATCTTTTATCACGCTGAAGGTGACATTGCACGTTAAGAAAAAAAGAAAAATACTCTATTTTAAATACTTATCGTAAAAAGGCTATAATACATAGAAACTTGAAAAAAACAAAATTAAAATTATGAATTTTTTGGGAAGCTAATTGCGTGAAATCGCCATTTTCATTCAACTTGCAGCGACAATAAAAGGGTGAAAAAAAGTACAGCATTGAGGGACTGCCGACCGAAGTGGAAATTTAAATCTATATATATAAAATGGAATGTGTGTTTGTTTATTTGTTTGTTTGTTTGTACCTTATAGGAGACCAAACCTCTGGATTGATCTTCCTGAAATTTTCACAGCATTTAACTGGGACTCTGGCATGATTAATAGGGTACTTTTTTCGACCACTCCCACTTTTACGCCCACTTTTTTAAAATTATGTCATTGCTCCCATATAGTTTTTAACAGATTTACTTCAAATTGTATACACATTATACTCCAGGCGAGGTAAAAATAAACATTTCTTACGCCACGCCCCTTTCACGCCCCTTTTCACGCCAAATTTAAGTTTTAAACTTTTTGTTCTCTGTACAAATTTGTTCCTTCCAACGGATTATTTTTTATTTGGTAGTATATTGCTCTTAATACTGTTAACGTCGCCATATTACTATGAACCACGCCCACTTCACCGCCCCCTTTTTTAATTCAGACACTTACTTATACCAAAAAAATACTTTTTTGTAATATGTATTTACCTAAATTATTATATACTTTTTATCTACAGGTAAGGTAGCCTAGATTTTTTTATTACCAAATCCCCCTTTTTCGCCCCATTTTACTTTAATTATATTTAATCTGCTTTCAATATTGTATATATTTGGTGTCTTCAAAAAGTGTTGATGCACAAAAACATTCTGATTTAATTTTTTTATTATTAGTTTTCTTTTTTTTAATTATTATCAACACAATTAAAATGAGAACCCTTAATACATATTTGTTTATTTGTTTGTTTGTTCGTTTCTTCGTATGTTATGTGCTACCAAACCGCTTATCCGATTTTAATTTAATTTAATTTAATTTATTTATTTATTTATAAGCGCTTGTAAGAAATAAACTTATAGTTAAGCACCGATAACATGTGTGGATATAAATCAACAAATTTTTAATATTAAACACTTAAACATAACTTGAACAGAAATTAATTAATTTAATACATTGAGATCAAAAACAGTTTTTTAAAAAAACGATTATAAGAATTTAAAACTGAAAATTAAAAAAAAAAATAAAAATAACTTTAAATTAAGAGAGAAAAATATCATTACAAAGAAATGAATTAGGTAAGAAATCGAATGAAAAGAGATAAATGAAGAAAAATAATAGAATAGCGAATCAAGTAAAAATAGATAAAAGTTTTGGTTAGAAGGAAGACAAATAATCTGATAATTTAGATTTAAATATGGCTGTATTGCAAATACGCTGTAGATACGGTGGAAGTGAGTTCCAAAGACGTATGGAATTAACAAAGAACTGACGTTCGGACGCTAAGCAGGCATGTTTTGGTTGGACTAGGTTGTTTCCGCGCTGAGATCTTAAAAATTTTAGTTTATTATATAGGTAAACTGGCTCTTTGGTAAAAATAATTTTGTGCAGAAAAACTAACGCCCTCAAGTTCAAAACACTATCAAAAGTCAAATTGAATATTTTTTTTGCATACTGGGATATACGGTCGGTTCGTTTAAGTCCGAAGACATAACGTGCGATGTTGTTATAGGAAACGTTCAACTTGCGCTTACTAGCAGCATCACAGTATGCAAAAATTTCGGATCCGTACAATAAGGTGGGGACAAGATACGTTTTAGCTAATAACATTCTTATGTGAAAGGGGGTGAAAAACTGTGTGGCCCATAGGCTACGGAGCATACCATAAACTTTTCCTACAGTGATGTTGACATGATTCGTCCAATCTAAAGTGCTGCTGAAGGTAATACCCAAATTTTTTGCCGTTTTTACAACTTCAATACATGACCCATTTATCGTAACGTCCGGAAAGGGCAAAGAAGAGTTATGTTTTCTCGTTATAATTAAACATTTTGACTTATTTGGGTTTATGCTTAAGCCATTAGCGGAAGCCCAATCGTAAATTTTACACAAATTAGCATTCAGACTATCAACACACGTGGTAATATCACATTTGCGACAGCTAGTATACAGTTGTACATCATCAGCGTACATTTGTATACCACAATTTTGCAGCACAGTTGGTAAGTCGTTTATATAAACCGAAAATAAAAGAGGGCCCATTACAGAGCCTTGAGGAACGCCACGGTTTACAGGTAAGAAATTGGAAGTAACGCTGCCTATATTAACGGCTTGTGATCTGTTTGTGAGATAAGAGGTCATTAGTCGAGTTGCAGTGGCGGAAAAATTAAACACATTTAATAATTTCGAACATAAAATTTGGTGATCAACCGTGTCGAAAGCTTTCGAATGATCTAGCAAAACCAAGAAACTGATTTCATTGCGATCGAGGTTATTTCGAATTTCATCGCTGACGTCAAGTAGAGCAGTCACGCAACTACGCTTAGGTCGGAATCCTGACTGTCTGTCAGTTAGCAGTTTATTGTCCAAAAGAAATTTGTTTATTTGGTAGTACATCAGCGTTTCAAAAACTTTTGATAGATATGGTAAAATTGCTATGGGGCGGAATTCATTACCAGTTTTAGGGATGGGAATAATTTTAGCTTTTTTCCAAATAGCAGGGAATTCTGATTTCGTTATGATGGTATTGAAAATGTTAATAATGAAAGGGGTTAGAACAGGAAGAAGTAACTTAAAAAACCTGGGATGTATTTCATCGAAACCGACGGCATTAGATTTAATCTCTAAGCAACTTCGCAGTACTTCTGTATATTCAACGCATTGAAAATTAAAAGCTGAGTACGAGTTGATAGATCTCTGAAAGATGCGACAACAGTTGACACTGGGCGCTGACATAGGTATATCTATAAATTTGTTATTTAGAGCCTCGACGTCTACGCTAGTGTCTGTAAGCGAAATATTTCTACCAACTCCAATTTGCCGAATAATATTCCACTTCGTTTTGCTGCCTATGGCAGAGCTAAATTTAGATTCATAATATGCTAACTTGGCAATTTTCACCGCCCTGACCACATTGTTTCTGCATATGCGGAAAGTATTATAACGCTCGGGTGTTTTGAGACGTTTCCATTTATTATACGCTGCGTCACGTTTTTTCATTAAACTTTTAAGGGTACTGGAAAACCAGGGCCTTAGAGAGTGCTTTACAACTTTAGTTTTAAGAGGAACATGTTTTTCAAATAATGAATTGACGTTACGTTGTAGGAAATCTAACTTATCATTTACTGATAGCATGTGATAAATTTCTGTCCAGTCGACGTGATTTAGCTCTGTCTGAAGAGAGCTAAAATCTATATTTGTAAAATCTCGGTATGTTATTTTTTGCTCTGGTATTAGCAGCTGAAAATTATAGCAAAGAAAAATCAGGTCATGCTTGGAAAAAACAGGAGCAGATAACTGGTCATAAAGTAAGACTTTATCATTATCACCGACAAAAAAGAGGTCTAGCAGCGAATTTCTATTTTTGGAAAAGTGTGTGGGTGTGGTGCAGTTTGGCGACGTAAGACCAAGTGCACACATATCATCAGATAAATGAGTTTCAACCAATAAATCACAATTAAAATCGCCACAAATTATGATGTCAGCATAGGAGCTTACCACCGATTCAATTTTCAACATTAAGTTTTCTGTATGGACATAACGATTTGGCCTATAAACTGTGCCGACAAGTAGTTTTTTGGATTCATAGATTATGTCAACAAATAGGAATTCAATATTATCTTCAGAGTTTGATTTTTTTGATGGGGTTTTTTGCAAAATGTTCAGAAAAGTCCCAGGCTTCAAGGAAGGTTGTGATAAGACAAAGGAGAGGTGCCACGCCCATACAAAACAAAACTTTAAATCCTCATTTCTCAGGCAGTGGAAGCCGTAGGGTGATTATATTTGGTACGTATGGTGTTGGTATCAAAAGAAGTCGCTTCATATTAAAAGTAGGCGAAGCCACGCCCCTTTCTAGAAGAAGAAAATACCTTCTTATCATGGCCGTAGCTGCAATATTTGAAAGTTACTACCGGCTTAAGCCCCATTTTCGATTTCGGCACATATTTTTATTAGATTTTAGGCAAAAAAAAAGGGGTGAGGGGCCCCGAACTGCAATTTTGTGACCTAATTTCTTCATAAAAGCCCCAAACTTAGTTCGGCCTCCCATTTTTTATTGCCATAAATCTAATAATAATATGCGCCGAAATCGAAAATGTGGCTTAGGCCGGTAGCAGCTTTCAAAACTTCCAGCTACGGCCATGCTTCTTATATCTAATATATAAAAATGAATGTTGCTGCAATACCGTTCATCCGATTGCGATAAAACTTTGTCAGCTTATTTCTTGCACTTACGCGAACAAAACAGGCATATTTAAAATTTGCCACACCCCCTTTTATCGGCCACAAATTAATAAAAATGCTATATTTGAGACAGTTTTTGTCGTATTAAACTTAAATTTGGTAATTAATATTGTATGATAACTATTGGTAACAATAATTAAAATGGGCGTGGTCCCACTATAGCTACGCCTACTTTTAAGAAAAGATAAAGGGACTTTGAAATTACTGGTTCGATCGAGCTAAAATTTTGGCAGTGGATTTAAGAAAAATTGCCACACCCCCTTTTACCGCCCACAAATATATAAAAAATTCGCGTTATCAAATTGCTTTGGAGTTATGGGTCGCACAGCCTCGAAATTCGATATTCAACCACAATTTACACATGTCGTTCCACTGATGACATTTTATGGGAGTTAAACAAAGGGGAGTGGAACCTCCGAAACAACCAAAACTTGCGATATCGAATAGTTTTGGAGTTACAGGTCATACAGCATCGGAATTCAGTATTCGACATCAATTTATGCAAGCAGTTTCATTAATAACATTTTATGGGCGCTGAAAACGGTGGTGTTTCACCTCTCCCCATGCAACCAAAATTTGTACTATTGAATACCTTTGAAGTTATAGGTCGCACAGCATCAAAATTCAGTAATCGACCTAAATTTTCACAAGCTTTAAAATTATGGGTAACACAGCGTCAGAATTCAGTATTCGACCTCAATTCATACATGCAGTTTCATTAATAACAATTTATGGGCGTAGGAAAAGGGGGACTGGCATCTCCCATATAACCCAGGTTTGTGCTATCGAATAGCTTTGGAATTATAGGTCGCACAGCGTCGGAATTCAATATTCGATCCGAATTTACACATGCACTTTCATTGGTAACATTTTTTGGGCGTTGGACAAGGGGAAGAGTGACACCTCCCATACAACTCAAATTTGCGATATCAAATAGCTTCTTAGTCATTTGTCGCACAGCTTCGGAACTAAGTATTCTACCTAAATGTACACATGCCATTTCATTGATTAAATTTTATGGGCGTTCGCCAAGGGACCTCTTATTTGACCCAAATTTGCGATATAGAATTACTTTGGAGTTATAGATCGCACAGCGTCGGAATTCCGTATTCGATCATAATTTACACATTCAGTTTCATTGATCACATATAATGGGCGTTGGTCAAGAGGGCGTTGCACCTCCCATACAACCCAAATTTGGGATATCTAGTAGCTTTGGATTTTTAGGTCGCACAGCATCTAAATTCAGTATTCGACCTCAATTTGCACATGCAAGGGAGCGTGGCAGCAACGCGCCGGGTCTCAGCTAGTCTATGATAAAACAGACGGTTTTTAACGCGCCTTAAGTAGTTTTCACTTTAAAAATCCCAGCCAAATCAATTGAGTCGTTCATAAGTGCATCGGAAGCCAACGAACACCATTTAATTTTTATTTTCATAATTTGGCGTTAAAAGTTATAAGTTATTTATATAGTGACAGCCACTTGGACCGTGAGACAACGCCAATTTTTAATACAGTTGACGACAGTAATCACATAAGCTAAGCTACCAAATGTTAGTCTAATAGGCAAAAACCGTCTGAAGTTACTATGACATATTTCTTAAGTGTCGCCAAAGCAAAAATTTTCCTCTACCAAAAATCGGTCAACGTGCCTAAATAAGTTTTCGTATCCAAAATATATTGACCTGCAATTTTGTGTACGGATTTTCAAAAAGGTAAATAAAACGCATTGTGAAAAAAGGACGTATCAGACCAAAATAAAGCCAATCAATCTGCCATACAATGTCAAGATTAGTGAAATGATCTTATTAAATTTTTAGTTGTTGATTTAGTTGAAGTTGAGAATTTAGTAGTAGAAAGTCTATAGACAGGTTTTTCTTATTTTTTCTTATTTTTTCTTTTGTGAGTCAAGCGATTTTGTCGAAATTTCGGTTGTTATATTATACTCTATAATACTACTTTTAATGGAACACAATATGGGAGTGATTGGACCAGAACTACGCCTATCTCCCAGATACGGTAAAAGATATTTTTATTCCTAATAATTAAGCGATTGCGGTGAAATTTTGTTAAAATATTCAGTTGTAAAAAATCAATTAAATAAAAAAAATATTATATTGTTTTTCTATAATTGAAAAAAATAATTTTTTTTTTATATAATTATTGTTAAACTTGATGCTCGAGCAACAGGTTTCCACAAACACAAGTTCTTTGCAGAACAAATCACCAAGAAGACAAGACAGACTGTTCCGTTGATAGCTACATCAACTCCTCAGTAGTCTTCTGTGGTTTCTGCATTACCATCCACATAAGTAAGCTTATATGAATACTTTCTGTTAAATGAAAACATAATTATTTGTACTGTATAACGCCTTTCAAAGCAATGTTTTTCTACTATTTTGCAAAAAGCAAAGGTTTGAAAAAGCGACTGCATTGATTCCACAAAGTGTGTAGTGTGTAGTGTGTATTAGTGTGTAGTGATTTTTGTTTACTTTTTTTATCACGAATCAGTCTAGAATCCAACAGTTTGCTGGTATAAAACCATAGAAGGCGTTAAGAAGATTTTTTTTTATACAGTTATTGTATGTATAAACATAATAACAAACTTGTTTTCTTAGGTCAGGCTCGCACCAGAGTTTATACGAAAAATTAATGACAGCATATTTTAATTAGTACACGGTTTAAAAATTTGGACTATTTTTTATCCAAACTTTGGTATAAAGAAATTCTTAATCCAAAAAGTACTATTTTTTAATGCCTATTTTAGTTTAATTTAGCTGGGTCTCAAACCCACGTTCTGTAATGAAACTTGCTTGTGATGATACAAAATAAGCGTTGCTTTATTAGCAACTGAGTTGGACGAAAGGATAAGATTTAGGACCAACACATCATAGGACGTGTGTTCAAATCACGAACTGGTCAGAATATTTTTTTATTTTAGTTTAATTTAGCTGGGTCTCGAACCCACGTTTCTGGTTGGAAAGCTTACTTGCATTCAAATTGATTAAAAATAAGCGTAATCTCCGTAACAACTCAAATGGACGAGTGATAAGGTTCAAATCATGAACTGGTCAGAATTTTTTTTTATTTAAGTTGATATTTATATTGGTTACTTTTAACTTTTTGCGAATTGGAAACTAATCTTTTTTTAGATAAGAAAATTTTAAACTTTTCCTTAGATTAAAAAGTAATATTTTTTGGTGGTGTCCTATATGTAATCCAAAAATGTTTAAAATTTAGTCCAAGATTTTTAACCGTGTATATTGTTTTTCTATAATTCGATAAAAAATTTTTTTTTTATATTTGAACTTAATTAATATTTAATATATTACAAAAGCTATATATTAATTTTTGTTGTATATTAAAGCCAAAATTTCGAATTATATCGCTCTTAATGATTTTGGTTTATATTTCATACCTCAAAATCTTAGGTGATGACATATCGAATCGTGGCCAAAAAGTTTTACAAACGCTCGAGAGATTGTTGCTGTTTACCTTGACCGCTGTCTAACCCTTGTTCAGCCGTTGTTCGGTCTTAGTAAAAAAAATTGTATTTTTATTCGGAGTGCTTAAGGATGTATTCTGGTGTTTTGACTTTATTATTAAGGCTTTTTTCAAGGAATATTTATTATAACAAAATAAAACCATTTAAAGTTTTTTAATGCTAATATTCTGAGTCCCATTTTAGTACGATATCGTAAAAACTACAAAAAGGCATCATTTGTTGCTACGTATTTTAGTTGTCGGAGATAATTTTGATAAAAATTAATGCAGTAAGAGTGGTTATTCCTTCTAAATTTTATTTCAAAATTTTCTTCGACAGCCAAAACACGTCGTATGAAATAATTGGGTCTAAAATTTTTACAGTACACTCTCAATATATTGTACCTTCGAAATGTATTAAATCGATTTTCTTAAACTCGAACACAAGACTACATACTTTAAATGAATACCTTTTTATATCACTTAGGACAATAACCTTCTTAAATATTTTTTATTAATGTGTTATTAATTTTAAATCATATCTTTCAGTTAGAAGGAAACATAACAAAAATAAAAGGACTTAAATAATGAATAAACAAAAATAAAATAAATAAAAAGACTAAACTGAGAAACAACTAACAAAAAATGTTTTTCTTAAAAGCTTATATGAAAGGTCTTATGTGCCATTGTCTTATAATACTAAAATAACCATGATATTGTAATTTAATAGTTTTAACATAAATATGAAATTTCGTTATCTCATTCGCAAAAGTTATTGAGATTTAAGTCAATTATAAATGTCATGTGCATGGGAAGTGCCACGTCCACTTTTTAAAAAAATGATATATGGGAGGTATAACGCCCAATTGTCCACTCAGAATCAAAATAACCATGCAATTTTCTATTTATTATCTAAGCCTATTTATGTTCTTTCGTATATCAATAGCTTTTATTTAAGGAATTCTAATTTAGCGCTTATATTTCTGGTACAAGGTCACAACAAATATTCTGTGCACTCCTTTTTTCCCAAAACAACATTTTAAAAAAATTAATTTTCATCAAAAAAATCATAGGGGGTAACTTATGATTTTCGATGATTTTGCAAAAAAATGATAAGTTATATGGAAGAGTGTGGAATAAGAAAATTAAAAATAAAAAAAATTGCAACAAAAACAGCTTTGAGCACGGTTTTTCGTTCTGAGGCGATGACTTTTCTTCAAGGACATGCAATGTGCTGAGAAAATATGCATCTTTAGAGATACCGCAATAATTTTGATGTCATAATAACGGACTTTTTTTAACATACTATCCGTGAATAATATTAACAAAAAAGCGTTCACCTACCGTTACTTTTCTCAACCAACGACTTTTCATACAAGAGCACGTTGTACTGAGAAAAGCTACAGTTTTCGAGATATCGTCAAAATTTATTATAGTAAATTTCCAAAATTTACTATTTGTTAGAAATTCCACCATTAAAATTTATATTCACACATATTACATAAAAAAATGCTTATTGTAGTGTATCCGTAAGAGATAGCGAAAAATGTTTACCCATATTATTTTATCTCTTATAGTTTAGGTTTTTTTAAAGAAACATTCTTTCAATGCTCATATTTCAGGTCAGACGTCACGTAAAATATTTGGTGCACCCCTTCTCCCTACTCTAATTCATTTAAAAAAATTATTAAAATCGTTTGAGAAACTCGGAAGAAAATGGTACCGAACTGTATTGCCTACGCAAATTTATAAATGGATTTACAAGTCCGTAATGCTTATAATGTCTTTACATGAATTCGCACACATTTTGGTGAAGATAAAGATACATAGGGAATCAGAGTTTTTGCCAAGGCTCCCATACAAGCGACCCCAGTGTGCGTCTTTTTAATAACATTATTCGATGATGTAAGATGCCACTCAAGCTAATAAAAATTACTCAAATAAATTAGGCATAACTATTTCTAAAAGATCAGTTATTTCGCTTTCATCTTTCAAGTTGAGCGCATGAACTAGATCGAGCTGAAAATGAGACGACCTTTGAAAACATTAGTCACAATCTTAGTGATAATGCTAAGTCTGCACATAGTAAATCTGCACGCTGATGCACAAAAGATTCCTCACTTTATGGACAACCGCACTACAATGGTGCATCTTTTCGAATGGAAGTGGCCGGATATAGCTAAGGAGTGTGAACAGTTTTTGGGACCCAAGCGCTTTGGTGGAGTGCAGGTATTTGATTTGAATCCAATATGATGACATGAATAATCAATATTAACTCTGTAGATTTCTCCTCCCAATGAACATCGCGTCATTGACCCAGTGCGTCCCTGGTGGGAGCGCTATCAACCGATCTCTTATCTACTCCATTCACGTTCGGGCACTGAAGCAGAGCTTCGTGATATGATTGCACGCTGTCAGCGTGTTGGCGTTAGAATTTATGTCGATGCTATCATCAATCACATGAGTGCCAAGAATCCGGGCACTAGTATCGGAACTGCTGGTTCTACTGCCAATTATGATCAACAGCTTTATGCTGCTGTGCCTTATGGTAGAGATGACTTCAATCCGCCCTGCAGCATTATGAATTATAATGATTCGACGGAGGTGCGCAACTGTCAGTTGAATTCATTGTTGGACTTGAATCAAAGTAAGCCCCATGTACGACAGACAATAGTGAATTATATGAATCGCTTTTTGGATATGGGTGTAGCTGGATTTCGTGTCGATGCAGCTAAGCATATGTGGCCTGAAGACTTGAATGCAATTTATGGAAAGCTGAGGAACTTAAATCAAGATTTTGGCTTTCCGGCTGGTGCTCGACCGTATATATACCAGGAGGTCATCGATTTGGGAGGTGAAACAATTCAAAAGTAGGTTGATATTTATATACGACATTGAGTTATTAAGACATTTTATAAGAGATTAAGAAATCTTTGAATTGGTTCTTTTATCTTTGAATTTGCTCTTGTAGCTAATAATTTTTTTTAGTGTCAAAGAAATAATATAAGCTCAAATGACATTCAGATCACGATAACAGAACAATAGTGCAATGGTAAGACAAAATGTATTTCAAATGTATAGAATATTTCGTCTTAATTTCAGTAGTTATGCTATCGTCATTAGTTATTTTTTACTAATTTCCGACTTTCATACAGGACATGGTGAGAAGCAGGGCTGCGGACTCGAAATTTTTTGGTTTTCGAAAATATTTCTACTCTGACTCTGACTCCGACTCCTCAAAATATCGAAGTTCCGACTCCGATTCCAGCTCCGACTCCGACTAAATAATTTCTGTTTTGTTTTATTTTAATTTTTAATAACAATTTTAAATAATTTTGACACAAGTAATGTTTTCCGTCGGGTGTAATTCCAAAATGATCAAAAACTGCTGACATTTTTTTTGCCAATTTCTTAACCGTTAATACAATACAGTTTTTAAATTCCGGTTCCAAGCTATCACTGACATTTCAGTCATGATAGCTTTAGTGTTTCATTTTTAATGCGTAGTCAATAATTTCACAGGGTAGACCAAATTAAAAAATTACTGCATTTATACTGTTTTAAACAAAATTTACAAAATTATGCGATTTATTATTTATTTTTCATGATTGTTTTGCCGGTGTAGGAGTCGATGCATTTTTCCTGACTCCGACTCTTTTGCACAAGAATTTCTACAGACTCCGACTCCGAAGCACTGGTTAGAAGTAATACTTTTATAGCGTTACTTTCGTAGTCTTGAACTTTCAAAGTTGTTAAAGACTTTGAGTATCAAGAACTTCAAGCAATCGATTTCTTTAGGTATCTATTTGAAAATTTAATACCTTCGTTCTATTATATATTTCTATATAATGTCTACTTCCTTTTTTTGTGTTTTTTACAATTGTGATAGAAAACTATATATTTTCTTTAACATTTTTTTTAATTAATTAAAAAAACAAGTGCACATCATAACCCTCCAGGAAAAATCGGAAGGATTCCATCTAAAAGTGATAAAGAAACATTCCCCCACCGTATCTTTTGGGAGCTTAAGGGTAGTTTTGTATTTATGTTGTATCCAAACTGCTTCTTTAAGAATGCATGTGGAAACTTTTACTTATTGTCAAGCAATGACAACAGAAAAATATTAATATCATTGTCTCCCAGCCGCTTATTATAGAATTCGATAGTCTAGTGTAGCGCGCTTGACTGTCGCTCAGGAGTCCCGGGTTCGAATCCTGACCGGGCATTTTCATAACAAGGGAGAGGAATGTTTCCACATTAACTTTTAAAACAGTGGAGAGGACTGCTTCCAATTCTCTTTTTAACCCATTTTTTGCGGATGTTGCGAAAACGCCACGCAAAAAGGTGTATAATAATTAGACACTTAAATCTTACCTGATGAAAACTTTTTACTAACTTTACATTGATTCTGAAAGCCAATTAAATTATCTAAACGACCTGTTTTTTATTTTGCCCAAAAAAAATGGTTTTTATTGTTTTTTGAACCTTGGAAATCGTAAATTTTCAAAAATTTAAGTAAGCGTTTTAATTCTTCTAATAAAAAATGTAAAAATAATAATCTTCCATAAGAATTTTTCTTCCAACCAGAAAACGATTAAAATTTGCCATAAAAAAAGCATTCTGTGCCATTTGCGTCACTCAATTGTGCGACAGGTTGTATGAAAATCGCATGTTGCGTTTTCGCAACGTCCGCTCTTAGGGGTAACACTTTAAACCAGCGCTGGGCGCCCCATAGCTCACTGAGCGCTCTCTGAGCGTAACTTTTCACATGTACACAAAACTCACAACAAAAGAGAATATAATTCAGTCGTTCGCTGACGGTGATGCTGTGAGGACCTATGTCGGGATTTTTATGTACACTCTTTAAAAAACTAACTTTTTGGCTTGTAGATTCATAATTCGTATACATATATTTTAATTTTATTAAGTGTTAATATAGTTTATACATATTGCCTATTAAGATTCTTTGCATTTTTTTTTTCATATTATATGTATTCATTAATTTTTTGATACTTAATTTTTTGAGGTTTTGATTATAATTTTAATGATTAGTATATATTAGGATTTAATATTAAAACAAAACACCTAAAAAACAATGTTGGATTTTGAATCGCAATGCGATTTCTGTTCTGCAGAGAACCTTTACTTTTTGCTATTTATTATTCGCTACTGCAAGCAAACTAATATAATTTATTTACTTATAAGAAAATGCTGGAGCATTAATGACTAAAGAAATAGTGAACAATACCAATGACTAAAAATAAAAAATAAACAAATATTACAGTATGTGTGGAGGTATAAACTTACAAACTTGCAAATCTAGATAATTGTGACAACTATTTCGCTCAGTGTGCTCTATTCGAGAGCGCACCAATATTAACAAGACAAAATAAAATGTGACTGTGTTGGAATGCCCAGCCCTGCTTTAAACTCACTTGTCTTTCTCTAAGAACAAGATTGAAATTTATCTAGTCTGTGTGAACAAGTGAGACAGATGCATAATCGCCGAAAAGCTTTTTAGAAAACAGCTGATTTTAACGCATTTTACATTTTGTTTTTGAGCGTTTCATTGTTATAAATACCAATTATTTTATATTTGATTAAACTTATAAAAGTGACCAAAACAGCGGCATAATGTTTCGTAAAAAGTTTTTATCAGTTCAAGAAATCTAAGAATTCATGAATGCAAGCTCCGACGAAGAAGATATAAATCGTTTGAATGTTAATGCAGCTGATTGTACAAGTATTATCGTTTTCCCGCCAGAAAAAGTTGATGCTGTGAGTGATTGTGAAGAAATGATAACGTGCAGATTTTTCATGACGACAATATAATTCCAAAAGAACTAGCTGGCGAAATCGAACTGGAATGTAGATTTGATGACTTGAATTCTTGAAAGCCATGCGAAACAACTGCAGAGTTCGGAGTTGATGTGACGCAGGCGGAGCAAACCTTGCATTCTTATCAGCCACCAAAGTGGTCTAAAAGTCATCGCAATAAATTTTCAAAGACCCCAACAGATGTGTCCAATGAAAAGATAAGAGAAATTTCTGACAAAATTGGTACCTATGATTTTTTGATTTACAGCCCTATTCTGGCAAATTAACAAATTGTTAACCAGTATTTTGAATATTTCTATGTGTTTATTGTAATTTTTTGATTTCAAAACTGCTTTTCAGTTATTAACAATTTCACTAACAAATTTTGATTTTTGAGCTTTAAATTTTGTTTTGAAAACAACAAACACACAGAAATATTCAAAATACTGGTTAACAATTTGTTAATTTGCCAGAATAGGGCTGTTAGCTCTTAACTTAATAACAGTGCAATAAGTATATTTTGTAACAGGTCATCTTAAGTCTCTGCAAAAACTGGAGTTGTACCAATGCATACGCAAATGTGGATAAAAGTAATCCATCTTTTAAAACTGATTTGAATGAAATGCGTAAATTTATTGGAATACTGTATTTTTCTGGCATACATGTAGTACCACAAACATCCTTATATTGGTCTGACCAACCAGTATTCCGCTGCGATGTCATAAAAACTGCTATGAGTCAAGATCGTTTTCGAACCATAAAATCATATTTTCACTCTGTAACAACAGCGAAATCGATTCCAATGATAAGTTTGCTAAAATAACGCCTCTAAACAATATGTTGAATAATAAATTCTGATACCTTACTATGGTATAAAATAGTGCTAATGGCAGGGGTGTAATCATAATTTGCTAAAGAAAATTTTCAAAGAAATTTTTTTCAAATGGAATTTACCACAAAACTTTACCTCCCTCCTTCCTCCGACCAATGTATGTGCTTTTGGCTTTGGCGAATCATCTTTACATTGTGCTTTCAATGAACAACTCTCTAGTTGTTATTTTTATAGTATATATATATAAATAATCTTTAAATTCATTCAAAATTGAGCAGTATCAATTTTTGTTTTTAGATTGATACCCTTTTTGGCGGACGTTGCGAAAACACAACGTGTATTTACCGAAAAACTAAAATGTAAAATTTCAAGTTACTAGTTCAACTGGAACTGGTAGCCCCCAAAAATGGGTTAAGACAGCGAATAGGAATGTTTCCACATTCATTTTTGACACAGCGAAGAGAAATATTTCCCTTTAATGACATGCTATGTAAAAAAAAATGGAGTGTCGAATGAAATGCTTCCTACATTCCATGGAATGTTTCCTGGTCACATCCGGGAATGTTTCCATTTCCTGAAGGGACTAGTTGGAATCGCAGCCAAACGTTAATCAATCTGGAAGAGTTTTATTATGTCATAAAAATATTTCCAATTATTTTTCGATCTTTTAAAAGTCCCTTAAAACAAACACTTCAATTCAGAAAAGATCAATTTAATAACAGAAAAGATCAATTAAAATTCAGAAAAGATGAATTAAATTTCAATATGAATGACAATTCCATTTGGCAGAATGTATCTTGGCAAAAAATATTGAAGATATTTTAAATGTATTGTAATGTCACTACAGTTTAACGAATCTTATAACTTTATCGGCACCGCACAATTATATGCTTTTTTTCGAATAGTTTTAGATGATATTTCGATCACAGAAGAATTATTAACTATCATTCTAATTAATTAACGCACAAGAGGCCAGGATATCTTCCATTTATTTAAAAATTATGTTGCACGTACAAATTTTTCAATTTGCAAGTTGGTATCAATGACCACTGATGGGGTTTCGGCAATGATCGCTAAAAAATTGCTTCGTTAAACTGTGTAAAGGTGATAATGACATTCCAAACTTTATGGATTATCATTATATTATACATACTCAAGTGCTATGTTCATAAGTCTTCATGAAATTCGATCATGTTATGGGTGTTGCATTTTAAATAGTACATTCCATAAGATATAAAAGTTTGTCACGTCATCAGTTGCGTGCTTTGTTGAAATAAAGCGGTAATGAACACACTGAACTGTTACTTCATACTGACGTAAGGTGGTTAAGTCGTGCTACATTTTCAACGAGATTTAGAGATTTTCTGTCACAAATATGCTCATATTTACAAACTAAATATGATTCATATCTACAATTAATTGATGAAGAATGATTTCTTGATATTGTTTTTTCCGTGATGTTACTAAAAAACTACACCAATTAAATATGCAACTACAGGGTAAAGGTAAAACAATAAGAGATATGATGAACATTTTGAAATTATTTAAAGATGAACTAAATATGCTAATGCAATTAAAACGTCCGGATTTAAAGCATTATCATTACCATTGTCATTACCATTTCCATTTCCATAACCATTACCATTAGAATAAGCGTTACCATTACTTTTACCAGTACCAGTACCAGTACCAGTACCAGTACCAGTACCAGTACCAGTACCAGTACCAGTACCAGTACCAGTACCAGTACCAGTACCAGTACCAGTACCAGTACCAGTACCAGTACCAGTACCAGTACCAGTACCAGTACCAGTACCAGTACCAGTACCAGTACCAGTACCAGTACCAGTACCAGTACCAGTACCAGTACCAGTACCAGTACCAGTACCAGTACCAGTACCAGTACCAGTACCAGTACCAGTACCAGTACCAGTACCAGTACCAGTACCAGTACCAGTACCAGTACCAGTACCAGTACCAGTATCATTACCATTACTATCACCATAACTATTACAATTACCAGTGCTATTACCACTACCATTACCATTACCACTATCATTACCATTACCATTACAATTGCCATTACTATTACGATTACGATTATCATTAATATTCCTATTACCATTACCGTTACAACTAACATTACCATTACGATCACCATAAGCATTTGCATTAGCAATAGCAATGCCATTACCATTACCAATACCATTACCATTACCATTATCATTACCATTACCATTACCATTAGCATTAGAATTACCATTACCATTACCATTACCATCCCATTACTATTACCATTACCATTACCGTTGTCGTTACCATTACTATTACCATTACCATTACCATCACCAACACATTTACCATTGCCGTTACCTTTACTATTACTAATGCCATTGCCATTACCATTGCTATAACCATTACCATTACCATTATCATTATAATTACCATAACCATCTTCATTATCAATACCATGGTACATTATATGAAAATGGTATAAATCTGCTAAAGTATAGATGTGGAATAACAATCATTAAGATAGAAGGTAAATTTAATTGTTTTGGAATCTTAAAAAGAATTAATGAATTCCAATTGATCTTTTCTGAATTTCAGTTGATCTATTTTGAATATCAATTGAAAATGGTGTGATGATATCGTCCCCTTCATGCCAAAAATGCCAATGTGAAAATAAATTGGTTTTGAGTTTTTAATTGCATCTGATGCATTTCAAAGCAAAGAATTTTCCCTCAAAACAAGAAAATCCGATTAGGCTTAGAAAAAATCATAAAATTCGATGCTAAAACGACCTATGTGATTTTTGAATATTTTTCCATGCCAAAAACGCCAGTGTGCATTTATATGTTTTTTGGGAAATCGAGTTTAAAGGTTCAAATGACTCAGAAAAATAGAAAAATCAACTTCTTCTCCAAATTTCTTTTTGTCACTGGATGGTGCATGCCTTCGTAATAAACTTGCTCAACAGAATCATAAAAAAAATACTTTTTGTGCAATTATTTAATGTTTACTGCTATAAAATTGTGTTAAAATAATTGTAAAAATTTAAAAAAATGTATATCCTAAAATTTACATACACAGATAATTAGGTTATAAGTCATGGAAAAAAAAATCACTGATCAATATCATGTGTCGCGGTAACAAAATCACTTTTAGTGAAAACATGTGCACATTGGCGTTTTTGGCATAAAGAAATTTGGCGGTTGTGAAAATTTTGTAAAAACTCTGTAAAAACTTTGGTAATGAAGATAATTGCGAAATTCTTTTTGCAAGTTGTTTTTCGAAGCATTGCCAATGTCTCTTTTTTCAATGTCATGTGCCAATGCACACGAGAATAATTTTCACTGTTTATAACGAAAGAATGCTCTATACAGTTCCAAAGAGAAATTTGAGAAAAAAATTGATTTTTGGTTTTTTCTGAGCCATTTGAATCTTTAAACTTGATTTCCCAAAAAACATAAAAATGCACATTGGCGTTTTTGACATGAAGGGGACGAAATGATCTGCAATGATCAAAAGATTTTAATAATTAATTGTGATCTAATTTTAGAATTTTCACATGCATTTAATTGTGAGCTTTTTAGATCAAGTAAGTTTAAATAAGGCAGCAACAACAATTCTGTATAGAGTCAATCACACAGTAGACTAGACAGCCTGTTTCGGAAATCACTGAATTTCCTCTTCAGTAGTCTAGAGTTATTAAGCTCTGACCAACCTATGGTAAAAGTCTTATATGATCTAACACGTGTTCGAACGAATTCGTACACTGATGAAAGAAAGGTAATAAAATCAAAGTAAACGCATTTTATTTAATGATTTTCAACAACAATTTTGCCCCATTTGATTTATTCCTAATAATAAAGGGTAATCCAATTATATTGTAATTAAATGTAAAAGTTTTTGATACAAATAGGGTACGTTTTCAATTTAGATATTATGGATACTTTATATGTAGCGCATCCGCATTTGATTTAAATGTAAGGAAATTAGAAAACGTTGTTGGTACTTTTTATTTTAAAGAAATAGTTCAATAATTTGTTACGATTGGAATAATGGGAACACTAAATCAATTACCTCAAGCCATTGTTTCCTATTGAAAGTATCTAAAAGTAGTATTTATTGCCTTCAAAAGCTATTTTGATTCGCCTCAAAATATAATTTTATTTTTGAGATATCGCTTATAAGAATTCAAAATAAAATTTTAAATCAAATTCGGATTAAGACTACGTTGCTATCCTACAAACTACTTAATTTATTTAATTTGTCCTTACTGTTTCTAATGCTTTAATAACTTATGTTAAAACTGGACGCAGACTTTTTGGTTGCTATATTTACCTGTTGCTCCCGTTATAAAAAATTTACATTACTGGTATTCATTACATTTTTTATGTCCTCTAGAGGGAGCTTTGTTTAATTTAATGTGACGTCACATATCTTATAACTAGAAGACGATCAAAACGCTTCTAACGATACCTCATTTGTCAAATTATTCTAAGTAGTTTAGAAATTAGAGTGGAACAGATGATCATACATACATACATACCTGTAAAAAACATATACTGCTCTTTTGCTTCACCGTAGTAGGGCGCAAAATAGCTTAATGTTCAAAATAATTTCATGGACAACACAATATTTCAAAAATACTCAAAAGCACACCATCCTTTTCTCACACGTTCTCATCGGCCATTCAATCACATGAAATTAAAACAGTAGCTATTTTTAGATCAAGCCTTTAACTTTACCAGGGTTGGCGTCTGTTTTAGTTGCTTCTTATTTATTCGATATTCATTGGAGTTCGGAATATCTGCCGAAGTGAATTATAGAATTGAAACGAATTTTTCTTCTAATATGACATTAATTATACTTATTTGGTCTAGCTCTACCATAAAAAGATTTTAAGTATTCTATATTCATTCAACTCGATTTCAAGACTCTCCTGCTTTCAGAACTGACTACAATCATCTTGGCGACGTGACCGAGTTTAAGTATTCTGCTGAGCTTGGGCGTGTCTTTCGTGGTAAAAACGAATTAAAATGGTTAAAAAATTGGGGATCCGATTGGGGTCTCTTGCCGGATGCTGATGCTATAGTATTTGTCGATAATCACGATAATCAACGTGGACACGGGGCTGGAGGCGCAGATATATTAAAGTACAAAGATGGTGAAATTTACGAAATGGCCGTAATCTTCATGTTGTCTCATCCATACGGAGAAGTAACGCGTATTATGAGTTCCTATGCATTCAATGATACAGATCAAGGTAGGTTTCCCGCCCCCCCCCCCTCCATTATAATACCATTTAACATTCAGTAAAACAAATTTTTAGGCCCACCAACAAGTGTGGATGGAAAAACATCTTCTCCAATCTTTCTTTCGAATGGACTTTGCAATATCTCTGCCAGCGGTTGGATTTGTGAACATCGATGGCCTGCCATCGCAAACATGGTTAAATTCCGCAATTTAGTAGCTGGCAGCACTTTAGAGAACTGGTGGGATAATGGAGGCAATCAGATAGCATTTGGGCGTGGCAAGCTTGGTTTTGTTGCTTTCAACAATGAACGGGAAAAGGAAATGAACATAAGTTTGCAAACAGGGCTGCTAGCCGGCACATACTGTGATATTATCAGCGGGGAAAAGAAGGATACTGTTTGCATAGCCAGAAAATTTGTCATTTCAAGCGATGGCATGCTATATTTAGAATTGCCTAAAGGCCCCAGCGCCATGGCCATTCATGTGGCCGACGTGCTCGATATGGGTCAAAAACGTGGAGGTTTCTAAACCTATTTATTTTGTCTTCGTTTTTTACTTTCCATTAGTGTATATTTTCACATTTTGTATTCTGTTATGTGATAAGCAGCGCTAAAGGTGCCATTAAATAAAACTATTTTAACCCCCATTTGCTGACTTGTTCTATCTATCTGTCTTTAATTTTCACACTGCATTTCTAGTGATTCTTTAGTGCTCGAATGCGTTGGAATATTTTAAAATAGTTTTAGTTGCCATTCGGGGCTGTACGTGCAACGTTGGAAATTTTTTTAAGCAGAATTTTTATGTTGTGCATTTTACCTAAGCAGTCCTTGGAGAATATAAACAATATCAGTTTCATTTAAAAATATTTTTTATCATGGCTGCTGCTGCCGTCGCTCCGGTTGCAGCACCGCCAGCAGATCTGGTGGAAATCGCTGGTGAGGCCAACATCATGAATTTCATGAAGAATCGCTTGCGTAAAGGTGCTATGAAGCGTAAGGGACTCATGATAATCAATGGCCATAAGTTTGCGGTACGTTTTTTTAAGCAGCCGACATACTGTGGTCACTGCAAGGATTTCATTTGGTAAGCAACTCAAGTGCACTTCTGAGGATTCTTCAACCCTTCTTTTAATATGTTTTTTCCTTAGATTTTTGTTATTGTTATGTATATACTATCGTATTCAAAAGTTCGGTTATGTGTGTAAATGTGTATGTTAAAGATATATCAATATCAGTTAAATTGAAAATCTTATGCTTTCTTAAATAGTTGTATAACTTATCGATATTTCTTGATTACGGCATAGAAATCAATAATATGATGATTTTTTTTTAAATAAGGGATACTTTTTATCCCACTTTTCGTTGAAACTACACCCAAAAACAAATTTTGTACAGTTATCAGAAATTGTTTTCAACTGTTCTCGAATCTTGTCAAAAACGTCTATTAAATAAAACGGAAGTAGACTGAAACCATTAAAGGTAAAATCCTTTTTATACTATGTGGACTTGACTGGGTCAGATTTGTATGGAAAATGCTAAAGTATTTGGGATCCTGCGTGGCCCCCGAAATTATAAACGATGATTACGAATGAAGTAAATTGAGCGTTTAAAAGTTCAAGAAGTTTTTTCGGACTACAGTAACCTTTGAAAAAAGAGGTTTGATGAAAACCTCGAAAAAAAAAATATCGCATAATGCATTTCTTCTTACTATGATATTATGATAGGAATGTACTCGTATTATGGGCTTGGAATGATGGTATTTTATGTTTGAAGGTATAAGAAGATGATATGGTATGTTATGATGGTAGGTATGTTATGATGGCTGATATGATGATATTTTATGATATAATTGTCTGTTTTAATGTGTTGATATCATATGATGTACAATACGTACAATGGTACATAGAGCTAAAACGATCTAATAAAATAGAACTAAATCAATAACATATATGTTCTTATTAAAACCAAAGAAAAAAATCTTCTTAAAACCTTTTTCTTTTTATAAGAAAACTTTAAAATCATACAAAAGTCTTATTAAAAACATGTGATTTTCTTATTAATTTTAAAAGTAATCTTCTTAATACTTAGTTTTTAAATCTTATTGATTTATAAGGTTTCGTTTTGAAATTTAATAAGTGAAGCTAATTAAAGCGAAACGGAATTTTGTTAACTTTTTACCTGAAAATATACTTACTTTTAATTGTTTGAGGAAAAATACAATTTTTAATTTTTAATTTTAAAAACTTAAAAATATAAAATATACATTCAGTTCCAGTTCATTTACTGACAAAAAAGGAGTGGTACATTCTGTGCATGGTTTTGTTGCTACTTTAACATGTCGCTTCCTTTGGTTAGACATCTAGTTTTTTTTTTTGTTACATACCAATTGCATTTTTTATTAACCTACCCAATTTTAGCCTCATTCTTTCAAGACAACTTTAAATTTGACTTTGTCACCAAAGTATCCGGCACTGTCGAAACCATCAAAGAACCAGATGATGTCCTCAACTTCTATTTTATTCAGCACGTTCTTTGAGTTGTCACACTACATTTTTAACAAAGCCGAAACTGTCACTCAAGCCCCACGACCGACATAGTGCTTGGTTTTCGAGAATCTCTGTTCAAACCCTGGAACAGAATTCACCATTGTTACTTTTTTTTATTTCAACATAAAACTCATTACACTGTAAGTAGGTGAAGATGACACATCAAAACGCCGAGACACGTCAACCTAATTTTGGATCGTAGAATCCAGTGGTGTACCTCGTTTTGAAAAGTTAGCTCAAAATAACGAGATATTTCGCTTTTAAATTTGTAGTAGATTTAAGGCGATTTTTGATTTTATTTGAATGAAAAAATTTTAAAAACTTGTTTAAAATCAATTTGTTTATTATTTTTTTGTCAAAATTTATATCTAGAAATAATGGACATCCATTTTCAAGCGGACATGAAACTATATTTGCTCTTATTTTGATGAATTTAAAAAAAAATTTTTGCATTTATTCAATTTTTACTCTTTGTTTGCAATCGACCAGCAGAAATCAGCAATCATTGAGTCTATTCTTTTTCCAGCAAAACATTCTTCGAATGCCATTATAGTTTGATGAAATCTTTCGCCAGTTTCGTCTGTTTCTGTGGACAATTGTCGTTCGTAAAAATCTTAATGTGCATGTAACATGTGGATTCTCAACGACATATTAACGCCAGGTTTGTCGAAAGACTTCACCATGTTGTCAATATAATCACGGTACTCAGGTGAGCGATTTTGCAAAGAACGTTTTCAATTACCGAACGAATTGAGTTCCATGCGTTTAGTTTAGTTTCATCTAACATTTCAGAAAAAGTCGTATCCCTTAAAAGTTTCCGTATATCTGGACCGTTAACTACACCTGTTAAAAAATTGATAGAAAATATATTGCAGTCACACACTTTAAGTTACACAAAATAACATTTTTATAATTTTTCAATTGATAATTTTGGAAAAGCGTTGTTTTTCAAGTATGGTAATGCATTTTCGTTTACGCGAACCAAACGCTTTAAAAAATTCTTAACAACTCCCAGCTTGATATGAAGATCCCGACGAATTATTTTCTGAAGCGGAATGGACGAATAACATTAAATTCGCCAACAACTTGCGAATCGCGTTTTGGCCAATCTCGCTTTTCGTACTGGTTGATTTTGCACGGCTGTCCCATTTACAAAAAATACCCATGTTCTTTGTATAGCCAGTTTGCATTCCAGCTAATAGTGAAAGAACCTTAAAATCACAATTTACGCGCCAATTGTGTTGGTCATAACTGATGCGTTCCAGAATTAATTTCATGGTTTCATACGACTTATGCATTCCAAGAGCATAAATCAATGGCACTGGTTTAACGCTGCTGTTTTCAAATAGCAAGACAACTTTTAAGATTCTGGTTGAAGAGTCTATGAAAAGACGCCATAAAGATGGATTATAGTTGGAGATTCCCATTTCGTTCATTAAACCGGCAATATCTTGACAATATGCATAAGTTGCGTCTTCGGAAAGCATGAAATAAAGCATATATGGTTCTTGCCGGTATTTGTAAGACGTAACTTTTACACCTGGTGCCAGCACGTTGACGCTTCTTAGTTCCGAAGCCAAAGTCATTGCATTATTTTGAGATAGCTTCAGATTTCGAACGATTCTATCTAAATGTTCCTGCGAAATTAATGATGGATACTGTATGTATAACTGGCTGATGGTAATCAGAATCAGCACGATGTAATGATGTTGCTGAAGTTTGTGATTGTACTTCATAGGAAGCAGTTTCAGATTGGTATGACGATGGATGCACTGGGACAGGCAATTCATCACTGTGTGGAACTGGTACGTGAGCACTTGGCACAGCTTTGCATATAAAACCGGATCGTTCTATAAGAATAAATTATTGTGTATTCGATAAATAGTGTATCTAAGTGAACTTACTGCTTCGATTGAGACTATTTACATACATCGTTCTTGCACGCGTAGCAATTTTCTAGATCATTTTCCCCTGGAACGGTCCATATCATTGGAAGTCCAAATGGCATCGAATATCGCCGTAATTTCCACCATTTCTTTAATGCACTAAAACATGTGATGCACGTATATTCAGGTGCATGATCAACATTTCGCATTTCTTCAGCGGGGGTAACAAAAAAAAAAAATACTGATTGTAAGCTTTGAGGGCATCTTCACCCAAAAGTCGTCGATGTTTTTTCGGAGTAAATTTTCTACACACAAGACAAAACATATTTAATTTTTCGCAATGTGATCTGCATTTTTCGTCACTCATTTTTCTATTTTTTCAAAATGGTCAATCAAATGCTTATATTTTTTAAAAAGATTTCTCTTATCAAGTGAGTTTAATTCCAAGTTGTCACACTAAATTTCAATTAAAGCGATGTTACAAAGCACTCATGTTTGATCAGTCAGCAAAAAAAAAAAAGTTGTACACTAACCGAAATCAAATTAATTGAGATAAACTGTAAAAAGTATAGAGTAAATTTATACTTACTATATATCAAAGTAAAGCTTGAAACGCATACTGTAACATTAAATAAAAATTATCTTCCAGTTGTCTCTATTCCAAGAGAGAAAATAACAAAAACAAAAATATGCCAATTTCACTCAGCAAAAAAAAACTTGTACACTTATGAAAAGAGTCCCGTTATAAAATGTAAAAGCGAATATTGATAACTTTGTATGTAAAGTTATTGGAGTTTTGTTTTTCAAACTGATCGCAGCATTCTATATTCGTTAAGTGTTAAAAGATGGCTAGAAAACAGATTTCAAAAGATTTAAAAGAACTTATCATAAAACTACGGAATGAAAAAACTCAGTGCGAGATATTGGGAAAATAGTTAAAAAACCCCACACTATGGTTCAGTATGTAATAAAAACATTTGAAAAAATAAGACTTTTGAAAGACCCTGTGGAAGTGGACGCCCTAAGAAAATTAATACTCCCCAAATTAAACGGAAAATAGTCAAATTTGTAAAAAAAAAGATTCAAAAGTTTCCGCCGTTCAGATCGCAAAAGAGCTTAAAAGTAGCAATATTGTTGATGTCACTCCACAAACCATAAGAAATTTCCTGCATTCGGAAGGACTACATGCACACGCACCTAGAAAAAAACCACTTCTCTCTAAAGCAAATATTAAAAAGCGCTTGGACTATGCTAATCAGTTTTTAGACAAAGACAATATATTCTGGGATAAAGTTATGTTTACCGATGAGTCCAAATTTAATTTATTTACCTCTGACGGACGATGTTACGTATGGAGAAATAAAAGAAGAAGCTTTAAATCAGCGTAATGTTACGCATACGGTTAAACACGGAGGTGGATGGTCTGGGGTGCAATGGGTGCAAATGGCGTTGGAAATCTCGTATTTGTTGAAGAAAACATGAACAAAACAGACTATTTAAATATTTTAAAGAATAATTTGGCACAATCCGCCCAAAAAATGGGGTTGGAGAATGGATTTGTGTTTGTCCAAGACAATGACCCAAAGCACTCGGCCCATATTGTTAAAGAATGGTTGCTCTACAACACTAAAAAAGTGCTTCCCCACCCTCCACAGAGCCCGGACTTAAATCCAATTGAGCATCTCTGGGCATTTATGAAAACAAAATTAAAGGACTATCATATTTCTAGCAAAGAAACCCTTAAAAAAGCCTTGATGGAAATATGGGATTCAATTCCTGAAGAAGTGACGAAAAATCTGGTCCACTCGATGCCAAATAGGCTCCTAGCTGTAAAAAACGCCAAAGGCCACCATACAAAATATTAATAAATCATAAAATTTCGTATTTACTTGAATATTTTTAAGTTTTTTCTTAGTGCACAAGTTTTTTTTTTTGCTTAGTGAAATTTTAATATTTTTGCTTTTGTTATGTTTTTCGAGAAGTATAAATAATACGGAAATAATTTTTAATACATGTTATAGAATGGATCTCAAGCTTTTATATGATATATAATTAATGTACATTCACTTCATACTTTTCACATTGTTTTTCAATTTGTCTGAATTCAGTTAGTGTACAACTTTTTTTTTTGCTGACTGTATATGTTGTAGCATCTGTTTGTAATAGGAACGCCAGTCCCAAAATCCCGAATCCCAAAATTATTGTAATTATTAGTAAGAGCTAAACTAATGCAGCTTCCAAATAGATGTCTATTATTTCAACGGTTACATTTTGTCGAAAAAAAAACATATAAATTGATTTAACAAAAGCTTTTGCAGGTTTTTCTCTCAAATAAAATCAAAAATGACCTTAAATCTACTACAAATTTAAAATCGAAATATCTCGTTATTTTGAGCTAACTTTTTAAAACGGAGTAAACCACTGGATCTATGGCCCAATAGTTAGTTGGGGTGTCTCGGTATTTTTGTGTGTCATTTCAAAAGTTCAAATTTTACTTACAGTGTTATTTGTTTACTATGCGCCAAAATGCCTGTGATCAATATGCCTAAAATATGACTAATTTTTTCGTATAGATTTTGGCCTGCTGAACACGACATATATTTTTGAAATTTTGATCCGATTTTTTTGGATATAGTTCCATATATTTTAACTCGAGATATAATTGATTTGGTTAAAAATCAATTTAAATTTTCAGATAAATAAAATTTACTTTTAATTTAGTTTGCCAATCGGCTTTCGAAAGGTTCGGCGCAATCGAAAGAAATAGAAAAAAAAACGAATTTTTTCAGTCAAAATAAAATTGAAAATTTTTTAAATAATAGAATAAACGCAAAAATGTATCGTTTGTCATTTGCAACAAGAAGGTGGCTTTTTGAAGAACAAAATAAGCTACTGATCAAGAAAATTCATGGAAGTTATAGACAAAAGTGAAAGTACCAAAGGTCGACTTTTTGTCGGTTTTTTTTTTAATTTTATTTAGATGAATTTAATATTATTTTATTTAAAGATAATTTAAGTCAAACTTTTACATATTTATGAAATTTCTGTATTATGGCATACATATTTTTTATTTCTGTAAAAAATAGTATTTTAAATGCTCCTTTGCTGATGCTTTGGGTTATTCATTGGGAGCGCAACCCTTCCTAGGACATGCACTGTTTAAAGACAGCACAAAATACACCTAGCTTGGATCAATAAGGAGCATTCCAGATCGCTCAAAGGATGATCTACTTTTTTACTGGGATACATCACACACATACAATTAAAAATATGATATGTTTGTTTGTTTTCAACTTGTTATTATGATTAATTTTGTATGTAACTTTTCCGAACTTTATAAATCAAATTTTATTTATAAAATTTTCAATTATCACAAAAAATTTACATTGATTCGAATTGTCGTTTTCCTTATTGGAGTTAAGTATTTATAAAATGTATGTTAAACAAAATATATTGGTCAGAATTCGTGAAACTCATCACTTTTTTTTGCTATATTTATTTTTTAATGAAAATACGATAAATCAGTATGCATGAAAATACAAAAAAATTTCAAAGTATGTTGTTTTTTGCTTAGAAGTTATGGCTATTTAAACTCAACGCTTCATAACGTTTTCTTCAAATTTGTTTCGACGCATCGCACAATGTTTCAAATTGCCTAGTTAGGAGGAGATAAATCTGTAACCCGGGTTTGATGGCACGGAATGACTCAAAATGTAGGATTTAGGCTATTGAGGACTTAGGTATATCTTCTTTACATGAAAATTTTACACCGAAAGTCTTTGGGGAACCAAAGGTACTCAAAATTTGTTCGGGAAAATGAGCATTTTCGCTTGCCTAAATTGCGATTTTTCCACTTTCTTAAAAATTACATAACTCCTGAACGAAATACTAAACAGAAACCGTTGCACCATTTTTTGTAAACGTTTAAGTGTGTTTATTAGTTTCTTAGTATACTTAAAACTATTTTATCTTTTATTTATATCTTTTTTATACATAAAATAATTTTTTTAACCTATTTTTTTTTAATATCATGGAAAACTAGCTTTGTCTATGTCTTCAGATTTTCATATTCATAAGATTATGATGTCTTTTTTCACAATAAAATAAGAATAGGAGCATTAGTCATTTATATGATATAGTGCAAAAAGTGTTTAAATTGCCAAATCGGCCACGCCCACTTGTCTGATTGCGCTTCAATTACAGATATTGTTTAGTAAACTGAAATTTGACGACTACCTTGTATTTCGTTATTGTAGCATTTTTCATTTGTTAGATATAGCGCAAATGTGTTTAAGTTGTATTAGAGCTGCCACATCCACTGGTCCAAAATTTTTGAAATACAGTTTTTAACTTTCCTATACCATAAGCATCGAAAACTACTAAAAAAATCCACAGGATCATTTTCTTCGTCTAACTTATATGAAACGAAGCACTGTGCGTCGCGCAGTGGTTTGGCCCCATACAAAATATGTCAATCAATAGAAATAATAGTCGTAGAGTAATAAAATTTTACATATAAAACCATAAAGTCAAAAAAAAATTAAACCGTAAACAAACACGCCCACCTTCCATACAGTAAGAAAATTTAAAACGCCATATTTTCCTTCGTATTGGCCTGATTTCAAAATAACTCGGTACGAAGATATATATCTATGGGCAGAATTGAAAAAAATATCTTCGATCACGCCCACCTCCCACATAAAATTTTTCTAAAGTGTACTTTTTACAAATTGCAGCTTTATTGTGGCATTGCATCTTAACGATATGAAATAGAGGTTGTCGTTGTTTAATAAAAATATTTATTATATATTTATTTATACTTAAATATTTCTTATTAATATTTATCGCCTTTTTAACCTAAGCCTAAGAGCACGCTACGAAAAATGGGAATTTGAATCAATAAAACTCAATTTTTTTTACACAAAACGCACTTAGTTTTTCATTCATAAAAAGTATTTTCGCAGTTACTTTTTTTAAGTTTTAGAATAAATCCAAAAATGTTGTTAATCTTAACGAGCGCACACCGGTTGACACCGAAAGATAGCTATTCTCTGCCAAAAATGACATTAAACTGTTTGTGGAGTTTGAAATATAAAAATTTATTTGGCTTAAAAAAAATACAATGAATTCAAAGTCTAACTATGCAAGTCTTTTAATTCATACTATTTATTTAAGACTAAAAAGACCAAACCACATTTTTTTAGTGGTTAACATGTTATTTAGTTTGAAATATACCTCTTGTTACTAAGAATTTATTGAAAGCTTTATTATATAACAAATTTGATGGTTTCTGTAAGAAAATCCTGTTAATATATCACCAAGACCTTTAGGAAACATGCCGATTAGAAAATTCTTACAAATAAAAAATTTAACCAACCATAGGAATTCATAAATTTTCATATTTTTTTCTACTTTTAAACCATTGTGCGTCGCCTCATTACTCAAAGCTTCATAACGTTGATGCTGGCTCGCTCACTCAGCGTCCTCAAACGTTATGAAGTGTAGCGTAATAAGGCGAGGGTACAAATTTGAAGAAAACGTTATGAAGCGTTGAGTTCAAATAGCCATAGTTTCTAAGCTAAAAAAGCCACACTCCCTTTTACCACCCACAAATCAACTAAGATTTGGTAATTTATTTTGTATGTTTACTGGCGGCAATTTTACTAAAAATTTTCAAAACTATTCTACAAAGTATTCAATTGCAATTTAGGGTCCTCGTAATAATCAAAAGTACTCAATCCACACATATCCAACTACCTAAGTCAGTGTGATTACCCCTACTTTGATTTTTTTTCTTATTTTTACTTATATTGTACTTTGAGCAATATTTGAGGTTTTGTTCAGATTTTTCCATGCTCCAGAACATACTATTGTAAAATAGTATTTTCTACTACTATTTTAAACTAATTTTTATATAGTCTTATTGCTAATATATTCTTTTCTAATATAATCTTCTGGTAATTCAGCTATTTTTCAGAGTATTATTTGCGATTACCATTTCTACAACCTTTTTCTTCTAATTTTTTCTACTACTATTTCAAACCCCATTCCACTACTATTTTTAACAACGTATGGAATGTTGATATGATATAATAGTGTGATATGATGATACAGCATGAAGTTTTTATATGATGGTATGGGGTAATGGGTTTAATATGATGACATAGTATAATCAACAGCTTTTTCTATTTCTACTGTTTGTACTTTTTTTCTACTACTTTGTCTACTTATATTTTGTATTCTTATTTCTACTTTTATCTTTTACTTTCTTTCTACTACTATTCGTACAACTATTTTTATGAACGCTACTTTTAAAGAGTAAATTATAAATTTAACCATTCAAAGATCTTCACTTATTTTGGGGTCTTAACTTCTACCGTGAGCAGCGGCCACAGAAATATTTTGTACAGTTTTATTTTACATTATGAAAAGTGAAGTCGAGGAGTAACAAAGATATTTCATACATTAAAATAACTTGTACTTACGTAATTATATCTGGTAAGAGAATTAGCTAACAGGAAGCAAATATTTTTACTTTTTTCAGAGGATAATAAATAAACTTTTTAACGTTACTTACGTCACTCCCAATCGTAAGAGCCTCCCCATTAGATTTAATCATTTAATCAAAGAGCTGGTTTATACATCACTTAGATAGCTTCTAATAGTTATATATTGTCAAAATACTTTCCAGGCAAACTGTATATCTTAATAAAAGTTCAAGAAATGAAAATCCTTTATAAACTTAAAAACCTTTATTTGTAGGGGCTTCGGCAAACAAGGATTTCAATGCGAAGGTAAAACTACTACACAAAGAATTTATTTTCATCTAAATAATTGACCCAATAACTAACGCAACTTCCACAGATTGTCGCTTTAACATACATCAGAAATGCAGCAAATTTGTTGTATTCAAATGTCCTGGTACGGAGACAGACATCGATGCAGATTGCGCCAAAGTGAAGCATAAGTGGGAGTCGACCACATACACAGGACCCACTTTCTGTGATGATTGTGGCTTGCTGTTGCATGGCATTGTGCATCAGGGTGTGCAGTGCGATAGTAAGTGGGCGTATCCCATATGGGCGTTTAAAATTTAAGGTTTTTATTAACCGATGAGATCCTCTGCAGATTGCAAATTGAATGTGCATCATGGTTGCAAGGAAAAAGTGCCACCACTTTGTGGCGCGGACATCAGTGAATTGCGTGGAAGGCTTTTATTGTATGTGGAGCTCAAGAGCAATGTTTTAAAAATTGAAAGTGGGTGGCAATTGAGAAACTTTAATGGTAAATTAATCACTTAACTATATTTTGCAAGCAGTTAAGGAAGCAACCAACTTAATACCAATGGACACCAATGGCTTAAGTGATCCTTATATAGCAGTGCAGCTGCATCCTGATCGCAGTGGCAAGACTAAAAAGAAGACGAAGACGATACAGAAGTGTTTGGCGCCTGTTTTTAATGAAACTTTTACTTAGTACGTTAAAAATATGAGTTCTTGTTGACTTTTATTGAATCAATTACCTCTTAATTAATTATTTCATTGAAATTGCAGTGACATTAAGCCGGAAGATCGTGAAAAGCGTCTGTTAATAGAAGTTTGGGATTGGGATCGTACTTCACGTAATGATTTTATGGGGTCTTTTTCATTTAACCTGGATGAAATTCAAAAGGTTGGATACCTATTTTTTGCTGTTTTACTCTTAATGAATTAAATATAATTTCATCAATACTTTATTCTTCACCAGGAACCCATTGATGGCTGGTACAAGTTTTTGTCCCAAGTTGAGGGTGAACATTATAATATTCCTTGCAGTGATGCTGTTAATGATATTGCACGCTTGCGCGATGAAGTACAAGTTAGTATATAAAACAGTTATACACTGCATATAATATACAGAAGTAAGGATAACATTTACCTTTTCAGCGCGATAACAAGCGCTCAACTAGGCGACGCATGGATAATAAGGACATGCCTCATAACATGAGCAAGCGCGACATGATACGTGCCTCTGACTTTAACTTTATCAAGGTCATTGGCAAGGGTTCCTTCGGCAAGGTATTGCTTGCTGAACGCCGTGGTACCGATGAATTGTATGCAGTTAAGGTTTTACGCAAGGATGTCATCATTCAGACCGATGACATGGAGTTGCCCATGACGGAGAAACGCATCTTGGCACTTTCAGGAAAGCCACCATTTTTAGTGTCACTTCATTCCTGCTTCCAAACAATGGTAAGTAGCGGTACTTCCCTAATAAGAAATGTTATTGTCTTGTGACCTTCAACATTTCTTTATGCCGCGATTTCTTAATTTATTTAGAATATGAAGGTCTTAAGGCTAGCAATACATAATATCAAGGTTCAAAAACAAACATTTTACAAGAGTAAATTACAAAGATCTGCAAGGTTTCCTTGGTTTGCCTTGTTTTGTTTTGTTGTTGAGTAGCTGAGGGTCATTTTTGAAGTAATTTTCTGCGTAGAATCCGAGCTCAGAATTCACCCATCACGTCAGGGTTTGATATATTTGAGATTTTTTCGGCAATTTTTCTGGTTAAATACACGCGCCACTAAGAAGTCAAGAAGGCGGCGCACAGTACGATATTGTGGCCACAAATAGAAAAAAGAAAAATTTTTGATATTATAAAAAATATTTTTACTAATCGACAATTACACATCAGATAAGAAAATAAAAAAAAATCAATCAGAAATCTTTTAAAGTTTGGTTAAAAAATGGTTTCAAATTTTAACTTTAATTTTATAAGTGTTGTAAGCAATAGTAAGTGTTCCACTTTTTTTGTCTTTAAGATAAAGGAATTGAAATAAAGAAATAGTACAAATATGATATTATACTGTTTCTTAAACTGTATTTGTTGTTGTTAAAAAATTTTATATTTTGTGATTTTTTTAAAAATAATCATTTTTAGTGCATAAAAGCTAAAAACTTTGGAAACTTTAGCAGGTTAAAAAAAAACATCAAAACCATCTTTCCAAATTTTTCCAAATGGTTTTATTTTTCCATTAATATATATATTTATAAAAAAATTATGGTTCTTGTCCGAAAGGGGGTTTTATTTAATTTTTTCTCGTGGAATATCATTTAAAAAGCAATTTATTTTATTACTTTCAGCGTATCTTTAAGACTAAATTACATTAAAGATAACAAAAAAAAGATGTAAGTCATCACAATTAAGTTTTAGGGAAGACTAAAAACTTTTTTAAAAAATTGAAGGTGCAATAAGTCTACATACACATTCTTTTTTTCTCTTATATCTTGATTTTATGATATGTAATCCCCAGATCGTAGCGATCGTAGCCTAGTGGATAGAGTGCGAGGCATAGGGGCTTAAGAACCGCAGTAGCCCGGGTTCAATTCCATCTCAGATAGAAAGTTTTTTCAATTGAACTAATTTTTCTGTTCGGTCGTCTCCTCTTTGCAGACAATGGCAAATCTCAGAGAGTAAAAATTGCCATGTAAAGCTTCTAGAGAACATAAGCCGTTCGGAGTCGTTAACTATGATCCTCTTAAAACATGGTTGTTGCAACTACGTTTTTTCTCTACTTGTAAGTCCTGTTCTCGGTCATTTGTGATCAAACATTTAATAACACACACAACACAATTGATCAATAGAAGCTAGGTCAAAGTCCTTCCAAGGGCTGAAATGGCCAGTTTATTTATTTTTTTTTATTTTTAATCCCCAGGTTATAAGAATATATATAAATTATTTGTATGTATGTATCAAATACTCAAAATTTTTGGTATATATGCTATTAAAATAGTTATTTAACTGGTAAGGAACGATCTTCGACTAGGCCGAATGTAAAAAACCCCACAGTTGATAGTATTCGGGCAAGTATATTGTATAGTTTGAAGGTTTTGTTATATTGATGACGTCACTTTTTATAGATGATAGGAGTGGTTTTCTTTCAACTACTCCAAATATCAAACTCAGAGAACATTTTAAGTATTAAAGTTACGCATATCACGTAGTGTATTCATTTTTGAGGAGCTTATGAAGGTTCTACTAATGCTTTGATGACGTCATTTTGTTTGGGAGGTAGGCGGAGTTTTCATAAGATTGAGACAAATTTCAAACTCAGAGTGCATATTAAAAATTAAAACATATATCAAGAAATTCAAGTCATTATACTATTTTTTTTTGTTATTTAAAGATATTTTACCCTTTCGATAAAGTCACTTTTTATGGGAGGTAGTTTTCATTCAATTTAGTTTAATTTAATACTTAAAGTGAGTAAAAAATATCAAAGCTCAAATGCAAAATTTCAAGACCATATATTAATTTTTGTGAAATATTTAAAGGTTTTAATAAAGCCACACTGTATGGAAGCTAGGCGTAGTTTTTATCCGATTTTACTAATATTTGAATTTGACCTTAATTTTTTAGATACAAGCTTAAGTATAATATTTAGTTAGGATATTTTCAAAATTACAGCTGTAATCAGGCTAAATCGACTCGGGTGGAGATGCTAATTAAGAATATACATACTTTTTATACCTATCACGCCTCATTATGGGCGTAACAAACACGTTGACGAAAAATTCATATGGAAGGTGACCGTTTCTGTGGGCGGATTTGATCCAATTTTAAATATATTTTATTTAAATATGTATTGTTAAATATATTTTATTCAACTGTACAAAGCACTCATAAAAATTTAAAAACTCGAGGTTAATTTTTAATATTTCTTACAAAAAAAATCGGCGTGTCTAGCTTATCACGTCATTGCAATAAACCCTTTAATTTTATTATTTATTGTATAAATTTAATTTTTTTTAAATGCCTTCAAACAAGAAAAATCATAGCTCATTGCTAACTAGGGCTTTCAATCCTGGGATCCCGAATCCTGAAATCCTGGGATTTCGAACAAATTTCTAGTTCCGGAATCCCGGGACTCCAAACACTTAATCCCGGGATTTCAGTCACAAGAAAATATGCAAATTTTCAGCAACAATATATAAAACTGCAATGCAAACGATGTTTTTTTTTTATAGACATCACCTTGTTCTTTTTTATTTCTCTATACACTTTGAAAGACTTTTTTTAGTTTGTTTTGGTCGTGATCTTAAAAAACTCTGCTTACTAGGCTGTTTATCTTTCATGGAATGTTCATAGTAGCAATACTTTTATTACTTAACTATAGTTTTTTTACTATGAAAATAATATTTCTTTCATATTATATTTTTTTTCACCTCAACTAATTTATTTAAATAAGTTTAGTTTTCTTTCAAAAAATTTTTTAAACAAAAATTTATGTTTGTTTTCTCTATTTTAATAACGTTTATATTTTTATGTTTATAATAAAGTGAAATATTATTTGATATTTTTTTGAACGTTCAAGTCTTATTATATATAACGTTTTTAATTAACGTACTATATAATTAAAATATGTAGAAATTTAGCAAATATTTTTAATTAAGGACCGTAAAGGTTATGATATTTATTAAAAAAAATCATCATGCCATAATTGTTATTTTCTAATTTAATTTTTTTTTCGATCTTGTTTATTCAGGTAATGTATATTTTTTTAATCATAAAACTTGGGAAACAAGTGTTTCCCCTAGAAAAACAAAATAGAATTTCAGATTTCGACTTTATATATATTATTCCGAATATTCCGACTATTGTTGATTTTTTTTCCTTAAATTCCTATTTGTTCATTGCAGCTGTTTTGTAACTCTTGTCTGCATTAGTAAATATGATTTCTTATTGGTGTTGTCTTATAAACTTTTGAGTGTTTTATATTTGAATGTTTTAAGTAAATATAACGATTACGTTCGGATTTCCTTTTTAAAAATCAAAAAAGAAAAGAAAAGAATATGAAATTCTTTTTGCCACAACGCATAAATTAAGAAAAAGAGTTATAAGCGGTCCCTGCTTTTAATACAGCTAAATACCATTATTTTAAAAATTTAGCATTTTTGAATCACGATTTTCCAATCCCGAAATCCCGGGATTTGCTAAAACCCTTCGGGATTGAAAGCCCTATTGCCAACTCCTTGTTCTATAGGTGGCCAATTATGGAAATTGAGCGGTCTCCATTTTCACCTTTTATTTAACTTAATTTAATTAAATGATTTAATGCATCAATTTTTACAGTTCAATTTATTTCATAACCTGCAATACTTAAAATATAAAATTTGTTACTTTTCTTTTGAAACGATGAAAAATTATTTGACTTACTGTTTTAAAAATGTATGTTAAGTCATTAATACTAAGTTTAAATCCAGTTATTTTTTATATCATATGTAAAATTTTCTATTCCATAGGATCGTCTTTTCTTTGTCATGGAGTATTGCAAGGGTGGTGACCTAATGTACCACATGCAGCAATATGGACGCTTCAAGGAATCTGTTGCTCTGTAAGGCATAATATCAAGCACTATGCATTGAAGTCACATTTTTTTAAAACTAGTTTTATTATAACTACAGCTTTTATGCAAGTGAAGTAGCAATTGCGTTGTTCTTTTTGCATTCTCGTGACATTATCTATCGGGACTTAAAGCTAGACAATATTCTATTGGATATGGATGGACATATTAAATTAGCTGATTTTGGCTTGAGCAAGGAAGGCATCGAGCAAGGCGATACTACACGCACTTTTTGTGGCACCTGTAGCTATATTGCACCCGAAGTAGGTGGTCAAAAAAGCTTTTCTTTTCATATTTTGAAAGCCTTTCTTGACTATTGCAGATATTGAGCTATGATTCCTATAATTATGTCGTCGACTGGTGGTCTTACGGTGTGTTTGTCTATGAAATGCTAGCTGGTCAGGCGCCATTCGAGGGTGATGACGATGAGATGGTGTACAAAAATATTAAGGAAAAAAAGGCAGTCTTTCCCAAGCATTTCTCCCAAGAAGCAATGGATATTATAACAAGTGTATGACAGCTTTTTGTTTGTTTTGCTCAAGAAGTTTGCAAATTAGATTTTTTTTTTTTTAATTTTCTCATAGTTTCTGGCTAAAAAGCCTAATAATCGTTTGGGTGCTGGCAACTATGGCGTTCAGGAGATTAAAACACATCCTTTCTTCAGGAATATTGATTGGGCAGCGGTGGAAGCGGTCGAATTGGAGCCGCCAATTGTGCCCAAAATTGTAATACTAGCTTTAATATTTCGCAGCTAAAAAAGCTCTTAATTAAAATAGCTCATTTATATGCTTTAACAGAAACATCGCAAGGATATCAGCAACTTTGATAAAATGTTTACGGCAGAAAAAACTGATTTGACACCTACAGATAAGCTCTTCATGATGAATCTGGACCAAAATGATTTCATTGGCTTTTCGTATATGAACCCAGAATTTATAACAATTGTTTAAAAGCTATGTCTAGGAAGATTAAAGCGTTGTTATTATATTATGTTTAGTAGTTAATATGAGCTTTGTCAATAAAAAGCAGTAAATTACAAAAAGAAGAAGAATGCTAAAGCTTTTCTCTGCAGCGCCAGCTGACGTAAATATTTGTAATACTAATACGTCACTTCAATAATCTAAGTCGTGAACCTAAAAGCTTAGATGAGTCTGTGGAAACAGCTTACGGATGTATTTTTTAAAGCTTTTTGTTAGAAAGCCTCCATTATTTCTTACTTCCGGCAATTGTTGCAGTTATTTGAAAAAAATATGAGTTCCATTTTTAGTAATTGTTTTTATAATTGATTGCAACCAGGGTTGCCACAGTTTTAAATTCTATTTTAACAATATGCACGAAAATGTTCATATTTTCAATATGTATTCATATTAATCATTGAAAATGATCAAAATGCTAAAGCTAACCCATTGATGTTCACGAATAGCGAGCTACTGTGACAGGTTCTTCTTCAATATATTATTAGTTTCAGTACGTGAACTTTTTTGTTTTCCCAGAACCAACATCAAGTGTTCAGGAACCACTTCATCAACGAAGTAAATATAGCTGTCTGAACTGAGTCGTGACATTACTCTTCCGCCTATTAATCAAGCGTTTATATTTTTAAAACAATCTTGATCGATCGAATGATATTTGATACGTATTTAGACGATAAAGCTACTCGCTCGGAAAAAATTATTTGCGTGTGATTCATGCATATCCGACTCATAAAACTAGATGCTTCTCCTGCTTTCCAATTCATAGAACTAAACACTTGATTTGTGGTTTTAACTTACGTGTAATGGCATTCTTGTTCATCATTTTTTAATATCCTAGCTTATAAAGTTATGCATGTCATATGGTTACTGTTTGCATATTCCACATTCTACAATTCATAAGTAATAGTTTTCTCCTGTCACAGAATTTTTATTTGCGTGAATATCAATGGGTTCTTCGTTAACATTTTGATAATCTTCAAAACTCTCATTGGGTTGGATATGACATTTTTCAGAAAAATACTGATCTACAAGAAAGCGATTCGAGACTCGAGAAAGCATTCCTGGCAGGAATATACCCAATCAAGCAATAATATCAAGAAATCGGCGAGACTAAGCAGAATTCTGTTCAAATAAAGCACCAGTCCATCTTTCATTAGAAAAGAAGATGGTACAAGGACAGAATCTACCAATGAATCGCTAGAACACTTACTCACCACGCAGTTCTGCGGCTGCAAGCGAATCTGCAATGAGATCTTAGGTATAGAATCATCCGAAGCCACTGCTGCAGTTCCTTTAGGTTAATTTATCTCAATGGAAAGGGTTACATGGGCCTTAAAAAGCTTCTCTCCATACAAATCTCCAGGCCCCGACGGCATTCTACCAATAATGTTGCAGAAACTACAAGATGTTGTTGCACCTCTCCTACTTTCTATCTTCACAATTTGCCTCCGCCTTAACTAAGGAGCTGGAGAAGAGTTAAGGTAATATTTATACCCAAGGCTGGGAGGCGAGGTCATGAATCAGCCAAGGATTTCAGACCAATAAGCCTCACATTATTCGTTTTGAAAACCCTAGAACGTATACTGGATATTTATCTTAGGGACGATCTAGAGGGTACTACCATAACCAACGCTCAGCACGCATATCTTAAGGGCAGATCCACAGATTATCACAGGTTCTCACTACTATTGAAAATCCATCTTCTTCAAACAATACACTCTTACGGCTTTCTTAGACATAGAAGGGGCATTCAACAATATACACACTTAGGCCATCGACGGCTCCCTGACCAACCTTGGTGTGCAAACACCGGTCAGGAAATTTTTTTTTTTTTTTAGACTGAACCAACGCTCAGGGGATGCCCCCTATAAATGTGTAAGCATTGTGTTGATTCGGAAGATGGGTGATAGTTAGTTGGAGGGTGGATAGATGGAGTAGTGTCGGTGAAGATTTGTTTAAAATTTGCACAGCTCAAAACTGCCGGGAAACACACTCGCAGGGAGACTATTCCACAACTTAACCGTGCGACCAAAGAACGAATTATCACGGTAACGTGAGGTTCTATTGGGCATCGATGCAATGGTAAAGGGGTGGGCTTGAACAGCTGCCCGAGTGGACCTGGGAAACACACGAGCTGGTGGCGTCAGGCCATGTATCTCCCTTGAACACTTCCCATGGTAATACCTATACAGAAGGCTTAGGCAACCAACATTACGTCGATGCCCAAGAGAGTTGAGAGAGGATGAAATACTTTCATCCCCAATCAAATATATCGCACGACGTTGAATTCAGTCCAGAAGCTCCAAATAAGATCTTGAGGCCCCTGCCCAAATGTGCGAATTGTACTCCATTTTTGGCCTTATATATGCGGTGTAGATCATACGAAGATCAGCTGACATGAAATATTTTTTGCACCGTTTTAGAAAACCTAAGCACTTGCCCGCTTCTTTCGACACATCGAAAATATGATCATTCCAACGAAGATCAGATTGGATCGATATGCCCAGAATGTCAAGAGCGGCTGATTCCACAATATCCACACCATTCATAATGAGAGGAGCTTAGGGGCAATTCACACGCTTGTGGGTTAACAGACAACACTGGGTCTTGCTTGCATTGAACTCTACTCTATTAGCAAGACCCTATTCGAAAATTTTTTGTAGATCATTAAGGAGTGTTTCATTCATATTTTGCCTTTTTCTCTCAATCTCCATAGAGTTTGGGCGTTTTTTGAATGAATATGAATGACAAATGCTGCTGTCGTCCGCAAACGAATGTATTGGGTTATGCGTCAACGACAGAAGGTCGTTGATAAAAACCAGAAACAAGGTTGGCGATAGAACTGAACCCTGAAAAAGTGAACGCATTTATTCCATTCCTCGGTTAAGAACGCCAGTAGAGCGAGCCCTACGGGAACCATACTGACGGTCACTGAGCAGTTGGTTGTGCTCCAGATAGTTCACAACGTTGAAGTTTATTACAGTTCTTATTAAGTTCTCCATAACATTGGAAAGCATAGAGCATATCGCAATGGGTCGGTAGTTTGCAGGGTTCGTGGCATCACCCTTTTTAGGTACCGGCTGGACATTTGCCACCTTCCAACAAGATTGAAATATTCCTGTTCTGTAGGAGATGTTGAAAAGGTTGCGCAATGGCCGAGCCAGCGAAGAAGCACACATTTTAAGCACAATTGGCGGTATGCCATCAGGACCAGAGGCTTTGTTTACGTTGAGAGTTGTAAGGACCCTTTTAACTGCTCTCGTTCGAAAGTATATCTCCTGCATTGCAGAAGATCTACCCACAACAAAGGGCAGTGGCTGATTGCTGTCCGAGAGAGTGGAATTTTGTGCAAACAATCTAGCCAATAGGTTCGCTTTATCATCCGAGTCAGTGAAGATTTGGTGATCTTTTAAAAGAGCTGGAATCGATGACGATGTCTGGTTCTTCTTAACTCTTTTAACAAATGACCAAAAATTTTTGCTCCCTTTGGGGCAGAGAAGAACCTGTTCTCGAATGCGAGCTTCGTGCAGAAACTTTTCGCTTTTTAAAATTGCATTACAGCGATTCCTTGCCTCGATGCGAAGTCTTTTAGTATCAGTATTCTTGTTAGAACGCCAATTCTGAAAGGCTTCCTCTTTGGACCTGACTGCAATCCTGCAAGTCTCATTAAACCATAAGACTTTTGGTTTAATGCTTCTCATCTTATTGGGAATGAAAGACCGCATACCCAATAAAATAATTTCTTGTACCATGACAGCCGCGGCATTCACATTTCTATCAGCGAAACATAATTTCCAATTGAAGCTGCGATAAAAATTATTTAACGCAGTCCAATTTGCCCTTCCATAAATCCATGCAGTCCTCTTCGGGGCTTTAGGCGTAGAGGTGCAGGGGTTAGAATATGGAAAAACAGCGGAGATGGTACAATGGTCCGAGTTACCAAGAGGTGCGTTGACTCTAACATCATATTTTTCATGATGTGAAGTCAGAAAAAGGTCAAGTGTATTATGGCTATGCATATCACTTTAAGGAAAAAAAGTGGGTTCCTTCACTTGTTGAATCAATTTTTTCGATTCAGGAAATAGCTCAACATATTGCCCAACAGGTGTCAATGGGTCCGAGTGACGTAACGAAGCAGGGTTGTGGACATTGAAATTGCCTGATACAACGATCTCACTGTCAGGAAACAACCCCAAAATATGCGTAATCGAATCAGAGAGATAGTCCAGTTTGTTAAAAGTGGGCTCTCTCCCTAGATTCGGGCTTCTATAAATAAAAAAAAAATGCAGCAAGTGAGAGCGAAGCCTGAACCTAACTCACATTGAGCTTAACTCTGGATCGGTCACGTTCAGACTCCTCTCACACTGGTACGCTACATCCGTTCTTATAAAAAGGATGTAGCGTAACTGAATAGTCTCAATGTTCAGTTACAGAATAATCCAGGCCAACCTGGGTGGTTGTCAACTACCGAGATTTGTCAGTAGGGGTATTCCGCAGGGAGGAGTGATCTCCCCCTACTCTGGCTCATCGCTACGAACGAAGCTCTTAATACACTAAATTGCAATGAGGTCAAAGTGGTGGCTTATGCCGATGATGTGGTTGTAATGGTATCAGGACTGTTCCCTTCTATGCTCAGTGAGCTAATGGAGGCAGCTTTGGAAAAACTCAGTCTCTAGGCTGCCATGTACGGCCTAGAAGTTAACCCTACAAAGACGGATTTGATGCTATTCACCACAAAAACCAAAGCGCCACAATTTGTCCTTTCAAAGCTAAACAAACAACCTCTTACACTATCCAGCAGCGCAAAATATCTAGGAGTCATTCTAGATTCTAAGCTAAGCTGGAAAACCAACATCGAACAAAGGGTCAAGAAGGCCTGCATATCCTTCTACGCCTGCAAAAAGACCTTTGAGGAGTCTTCAACCGAAAATTGTCTTCAACCGAAAATGCCCTTATCTATATCTATACTATTATATAAAAGAAGACTCATGAAATTTAATCCAGAATAAGCTCGGTAACCAGTGAACCGATTTTTAAAAACATTTTTTTTATTCAATTCCTATGAATTTGGATTATTATAGCTTACCAAAGTTCCCGAAAAATTTATTTTTTAATTATTACAAAATCACGCATTTTATTTGATGCTTACATTCAACAAGCAGCACAATGAAACAGCAAACAAAGCTTTTCTCTCTTTGTCGCGAGAGCTTCTTCCCAGCAATCCCAAGTTTCCAAATTCGTAACGAATTCGTTACGAATTTTTCGAAATCATTCCGAGTTCGGCATCCGAATTCGTTCCGATTTCGTAACGAAAATCGTATATAGGGGTTGACATGAATTCGTAACGAATTATCGTAACGAATTCGGAAGGAATTTTAGTAACGAATTCGTAACAAATTCGTAAAGAATTGGAGTGTTTTATTAATATCGAATTCGTAACAAATTTGTAAGGAATTGACTTATCATAACTTAACCTAACATAACAAAAACTCATAACAATTTCTTAACGAATTGTACCACCGAATTCGTAACGAAATGATGCATCAAATTCACAACAATCTCTCAATGATTTTTGTACCGTATGTAATACAAAAGTAAATAAAAATTTCAAATCAAAATTTAGTTAATCAATCCCTTAAGATGTCCCAGACTATATGTTTTGTACAAATGACATGCCAAAAATTGCAGATCCTTTGCAATTACTATTATGGAACATATATAAATGTGAACTCGACATCTCGTTTGTATTTGCATCTATAAAAATTTAAACTAGAACCATCATCTGAAAGAAAATGTTGTTTAAAACTAAACTATTTTACAAATTAAAATGCCATGAGCTCATGGCCTAACAATTTTTTTCAACTCGAAATATTTAAAACACCTCACAATTTAACTTTGAAAATTTGATTTCGGAACTCTTTCGAATTATTCGAAAATGTTCCGAAATTACTGTTGCGAAATAGTTACGAATTCGTTAAGAATGGTTACGAATGGTTACGAAATAATAACGAACTAATCAGAATTCTGACAAATTCGGAAAATTTGGTTTGCTGGGTTTCAATACAACACGACAGCCGTGTTGTGTAGTTGCTTTCAATTTTCTTTTTCCTTTATCACACGATGTTTTTACGCAGAATGATATAATAAGGTGCGTATAATTGAAAGCAACAACAATAGTGGTATTCAATGAACGCCGTATTGGCGATGTAAGCAAAGTATGTTCGGTAAGTATACAGCAGCGTAATTTGCAATAAAAAAATTGCAAGGGATTAAACAAACGCAGGTTACGGCACAAAACGTGGTGTGTACAGTATGTATAATGCGTATTATGCGACTGTGATATAATTTTGTTTTTGACAAGCAGTGTTTTAAATAAATTTAACAATTTAAAAAATTAAAAATGCACTTACAATTAATGGAACTAAAATTTCTGTAAAGTTTAAAATAATTTTGTGATGGCAATTTTTTTCTAATACAACTATGCAATTTTCTCGGTTTTTATTCAGGGTGAGTCTATAGAAGAGCTTAGCGTAAACTTATAGCTATACGCTTTCAGTATATATATACGACGGTCATTGAATACCATTAATATATTTTTTGTCGTACACACAAACATTGTGTAATATAGGCATTTGCATATGTTTAGAGGGGAGTTGCCAGAATTGAGTTATAAGCATAAATTAAGTTTTTGCAGCCTTGCCAGTCAGCTTTTAACCACTTGAGATTGTGTTAGTCTATCTAACTATACGAATATATAAAAGCGTTGTGACACTGCGAGGATGTTTGACAGCACGCAAGAACCATTGAACCGATTAAGACGATATTGTTACCAAATTATTTGTTATTGAAGCTTAATCGTTATATGCTACTTTAGATTTGGTCGTATAAGACTACAATTTTGTAATTTACTTTGCATGGTTACTATCGCTAACTTTACTAAAAATTGTCATGACTCACTTTAGTTACGCCCACTTTTCTGGGGATAAGTGTTTACAACAAGTGCAAAGTAAAGTGCACTAGGTATAAGCTAAGTTAGGCTAAAATTCTGGCAGTCGATTTGTTTCGAGTTATACACATTACCGCCCACAATTAATCAAAAATGGTATATTTTTAACGGTTTTGGTAGTATCAGAAACACATTTTATAATTTAGTTCATTCGTCAACTGTACTAAAAACAGTGGATATATAAAATTTTTTTCCAAACAGCATGAAAGTTTGTATATAGAAACCTGCTGTCTGCGGCAGGACAACGTCTGTCGGGGAATACTGTAAATCAATAAGAATGCTGTATATCGCAGAAGATTCTGATCGTCATGTATTAATGTTTCAAAAGGAAACGTCTGGCATTTATTTTGTTCGAAGGTCAATTTACACATTTTCACAAATTCAAAAAACGTTCCTAAAAAATTCATTGAATTGGGTCAGGGCAACATCTGTTGGGTCCACTATAAATATATAGATAAGGAAATAGATTATGACATAAATTTATGTATGTAACTTTGGTTGCAACGGTTTGAAATATTTGAAAAATTTTTTTAACAGAAATTATTTTTGAAGCTATATTTGAAACTTTTATTTGACAGAAATTAGTTTTTAAGGTATAGAACATTCTAAAAAATATAAAAATAACATTTTAAGCAAATTTATTTTCTTAATAAAATTATAGTGGATAGGGTAGAGGGGGTAGGTGGCCCATGATTTTTATTAAAAGAAACTCTTTATGTGTCAAAATGTCGTAATTTTTGCAAATAAATACTTTGTCATATTAGAGTCGGGAAATTAAAATTAAAAAAAAATGTACAACAAAAAACAAATTTGGGCCTATTTTTGAGTACAAATTGAATATTTTAGAGGTTTTTGAAAACAATATAAAACATTGCATTGGTGAGGTTTTTAACATACCTACTATCGTACAAAATATTTACGAAAAAGCTTCGATATACCGTTATTAATAAACGATTTTTCATACAAAAATGCGTTGCACTGAAAAAAAACCAATAGTTTTCGAGATATCGCAAAAAGTTTAATGTTATAACAACGTATTTTTTATTTAAATTAAAGAAGAATATATTTATGTTCAGAATCTATGTTAAAAAAATTCCAATTTTGATTACGCGGTAGTGCGTCCTATCGTGTCATATGGTTCACTTGTATGGTGGCCTGCACTGAATAAAGCATACAACATAACAAAACTAGCTAGGATCCCTCGATCCGCGTGCATAGGTATCTCAGGGGGTATCCGCTTATGTCCTACGCACGTACTTACCATAGATCTGCACATTAAGCTTACCGTAAAAACAGTGCAGTCAGACTCAGAGAGTCCTACAACTGGCGGAATAGGCCATAGGCAACATTCTAAATCCGCGACCGCGCTAACTGATTCCTAGAAACACGGACTATAACACTCTCAAACTCGACTTCACGAAATCCCTTATAGCCAAGTTCCCCACCAGGGTGGAGAGGCGCAATGGAGGACCTGATCTAGCCTTCGACGTGTACTTTTACACTGACGGCTACAAGATGGATTGCGGAGTGGAAGCTGGCATATACTCTGAGAAACTGTGGGTGGCGGACGCTTTTCGTCTGCCAATCTCAAGCAGCGTCTTCCAGGCCGAGCTTTTCGCGATAAGAGTAGCTTGTCGCACCTAACCAACACCAAAAGTAGAGGCAACACCAATCACCTCAATGTAGCTATTCTGACGGATAGCCAAGCCGCCATTAAAACTTTGACATTTCAAGAGTTGAACCAGTCGAAGTTCTTCTGAACACAGTTAAAGGTGGAATTCACTTTTACTACTTGGCCTTAGCCGGTCGTAGATGGAGAGGACTACCAATCTGCAATACATCAAGAAAATTATGGACCCTTTACAACCTAGTTAGAGCTCAGCAGATGCTCTCAAAACACCGAAATGACAAAGCCAGAATGACGGCTATTATTACGGGTCACTGCTGCATCGGAGTACACGCCCCCAAAAATTGGACTACCCTTTAACACCCACTGTCGCAGCTACGATGATCCAAACTAAAAACAAATACTAAGACACTTTCCGTGCACCTGCCCGGCCCTGGCCAGGTCTAGACCAGAGATCTGCAACGTATAGCTTTTTTGCGACTCTGAGTATATCCGAAAAAAATAAGTACAAAAACCTACTCACCCTTACCGCACGCAACTCGACTCATATTCTTTTCTACGAAGCTAGAATGCGGCGGCTCAAATAAATATGAGTATCCTAAGTCATGAGTCGGATCGGTAAAGATCAGGTTTTTTCGGTTCATAAATACTTATGGTTGTTGTCGTCTTGCTGATACTTATCCTACTTGCCGAAATACTCATAATCGACACAAGCAACCAAATCACTCGGGTCATCTACCACAGATATGAAACAGAGTGCAGTAGAGCGCAGCAGTTAATAGTGAGCGAGTTTTTTGTATTTTTTTTGTGCAATTTTTTCCTGAGCATTAGGCTCAAGAAAACTACGCAAAGCCTCAACAAATACTACAAAGTTGTTGAGGCTTCAAAATATTACGCAGCTTCGGTAGTATCGTAAGTGTCATTCAATTTCTGCAATCAACAATTATTATTAAATTTGTAAAGTATTTCTTTTATTTTTCTGTCACCTTAAGTTGCCAAATCACATGCGCATAATCTAAATTAAACTTCTATTGCACGTGTTTACGCACAAGAAGCAAACAGACACGTGCCCCGCACAGTGGTTGAGCCCCATACAAAAGTTGTCAATAAATAGAAGGACTCATCATAGACCAATAAAATGTTGTGTATTATTTGGAATTCTCTTTATTAGAATACACACAAAATATTTTCAAATCCGCCCACAATCACGCCTACCTCCCATACAACACAAATATTTAAAACGCCATATTTTTTGTGTTGGACCAATACAAGAACCATTCTGTCAGATATCTTCAATATACTTATGTCTAGCATAAAAAAATTATTTTTGCTACGCCCACTTCCCATACGAAATTTTCCACTTCACGTATTTTTCCCAATTCCAATTTCAATGAAGCGCAGCATCTAAACTGTTTAAATTAGTGGTTTATAGTATTCAAAAATATTATTTGTTTGTTTGCTTTTTATAAAAAAAAAACACCAAAAAAAAAAGAGCTTATCGTTTCGTTTTTATTTCAAAAAAAAGGAGTGAACCTCATGCGTTTTGCCACAAATTGGCGCTGGTTGTAAATGTTATACTATCAACAGTTGAAAAAGATAAAAGCATACTTTTTGGCATTGTAATAAAGTGAGCACAGGTCGTGTAGCACTTGCATACGTATTCTAACTGCATTATTCTGTTTCACGAAGAAGCGCACCAACGATGAGAAAGGCACGAGAAGCAATACAATTTTGAATGGAAGAAAGTATTGCTTCTCGTGTCTTTCTCATCGTTGGTGTGCATCTTCGTGATACAGAATAGTGCAGTAATTCTGTTGTTTAAAATCAAAGAATATATATTTCACTTTCAACTAATTGAAGATGTTTGAAGAACATTTCTTGACAAGGAATTTTAAATATTTGAATAATTTTGAAAGCATTTTATTGCGAAATTCATTAAAATGTTTCATAGTAAGCTATAAGAAAATGTGAATTAATTTAACTTTATACATATCAAATTACTGTTTTGGTAATTCAATTTAATTGTAATTATTTAAAAAATATATACTATATATTAACAGAGCAAATTAATAGACTGAGAAACACACTATAGAATACTTAAGTACTCTGTAAATAAATTCTAGTATTGCAAAAGAAAAATTATAACATTTTACACCATTTATCGTATTTAGTAATTAAATGCTTTTACTATTTACATTAAAATTTTAAAAATTTTAAATAAAAATATGTACCTATATATTAATATGCCGTACTTTCGTAAGAAGTGATCATTTAATTAAGAAATGCCTAAAAGCATACTTAAGAAAATGACTATAGTAATAAACCTTGCGACTAAAGAAATCTATATTTTCTTCGAAACGCATTTAGTTTTTACCAGATGTTGTTCAAGGACGCAAAAAATTCTGTCAGTTTTTTTTAATCGCTCAACTTAAAGTCCAATAAAAAATTTAAAATATCGTCGACATCCGAAGATCATAATGTTTTATCCTGCTAAAAATAAATTTACTTTTTTTGTCATATCAACATTGCATAAGAAATTTATTGCAAAAATAAATTTCAAATATGTAAAAAACTTTTTTAATTATGCTTTTTGTACTTAAAAAAAACCAGATTGCAATACATTTTCTCAATTGTCTGTAATATCTCTTGAAAAATATCAATATTTTACGAAATTTTTTCAAAATTTTTACATCAATCGTATTTTAAGGCGTCTACACAGAAAACCTATATATATTTCTGATAAATATTTTGGAATCATGCTAGTTAGAATATTCTTGAAAAACGCAAAGAAAAAAATTCACAAAAAGAGGTTATCAGTTTTGGAATTTATTTCCAACTCTCAACCACTGTGCGCCGGCCTTTTGATTTTGTTTTATTTTTGTTTATGTCTAATGCCGTGGTTATGCTAGCCAAACATGATTGCCGAACATTTTTTGTTGTTATTGTTTCACGTATAAAATGAAGAAATGAACTTTTTCTCATATTCATTTTCTCGCTCTCGGACCGAACATTTTGATTGCTGATTGAAACGCCAAACATGCCGAACTTTCCAGTGTTGACTGTAGTCATTTTGTATAATAGCATCAAAAAAGTAGGTAAAAGTATTAAAAAGTGAAGTTGATTGTATCTTCAAGTAACCCTTAACATAAACAGCTAGCTAGCATGTCAGATATATGCAAACCATTTTGTTTAAGATATTATAATAAAAATTCAGAGTAAGTAATATCAGTTCGTATATTTTAATTCGTTAATTTAAAGTACAAAAATGCAAATAAGGGTTGTGCTTTTTTTGTGTTTTGACATACTATTACATATAATGCAACTGTGCCACCAATCATAGCATAACCACCAAACAAACATTTCAGCGAAGAGAACAAATTAACAAAAATGAACACCGAACATGTTTGGCCAGCATAACCACGGCATAACAAACCAAAATCACAAGCGTTGTTGTTGTTTTCTTCTCCATATAGTGCATCCAGTGTTGCCGCAAATGGGAATTTTCCCCGTTTTGCGGGAATTTTCAACGTAAAAGGGAAAACGGGATTGACACTCTTAAAAACGGGGAAAATTAGGTTGACCGCGTTTTTGTGCAAAAAGGGTTATTTCTTTACAAAATCAAGAAATTATGTTAAGAATTTTTTAATATCTGGTATTTAAACACATTTTAAAATTATCTGAGTGGTCTTGAGTTTTAATTTAATATTATAACTATTTGAATTGGCCTGTATAATGAATAGCTTGAATTCATTTCCACAGTCATCAGTTGTAAGCTCAAACGGAATTTTTTTTCTGTTCAGCGTAATTTGCTTTTTTTGCTTGGCAAACTATGGAAAATGCGTAAATACACCTGAGAACTTTTACAAGATTCAATTTATGGGATGAAAGCGGAGCATTTAAACTTTTCGCATTTGTGGATTTTATCGTTTGAAAAACAAAACGTATCCTTCATTAATTCCGTTGTGTTCCTATTTATTTAAAAAATCTGAATTTATATCGACTTTGAATAAAGGTAACTAAAAATATTCATTTATGAAATTTAGTTAAACAAGATGTGCAAAATTTGTTGGCAACCTTAACCTTAGAACTACAAACCCATTTTTTACCTGTAAACTACAAACCGGGGTAAATATCTACCCCATTGGTTTCTTCTTCGTAAAATCGTTCTGAAAGCAGTAATATGACTCTTAAGTGCATGAGAGTTTTTGTTTTTTCACGCCAAAGAGAATGCTAAAGAAAAGAAATTAATGTTATTAAGATATCTTTGGTGAAAAATTGATTTAAATAGTTAAAAATACTGAAAAATGGTCAAATCGTAATTAAAAAAACGAGAGTTTATGACTTTACTTCTAAACAACCGAATTTCAAATTTAAAACGGTATTTTAAAGAGGACACATAAGCTTTAAGAAAAATAATACTACCAAAATGTTTTGCTAAAAATTCGGAATCTTATATATGGAAATATCAAATCCTTGAAATATTGCTTTTCAAGAATATATTTCGGTTTCTGTTATGCAAAAAGTAAAAAAAAATAAACTTCATACATATAAAGAATATTTATAAGTAACGATTTAACTCATTCAAAGGCGCCTTAATCGCTTTTATGGCGATTCAACACCGGCATACACAATCCCAGTGTATGAATACTTTAAATATGAAAATCATCGCCGAAAATTTTATATCTAATGTTTTATTGTAAAAAAATACGTGAATTAAATTTATTTTAGCAAGAAAAAGAAAAATAACTTACCTAGATAAACCACTAACGGGAAGTGCAAGCCGGGGTAAATATCAAGCACATACGGGCATCACGTCTTCACTCCGTCACAGTAAACAAGAAACTAGAGGATCTCGTGACCTAGCCCTATTGTTCAGTGGGAAAAAACGGGAAAATGTTAAGGAAAAAACAGGAAAACTTATTGAAATGCATGAAACAAAAGGGAATGATCTCTCTCAAAATCTGGCAACACTGAGAGCATCAATAAAATACCAAGAACGAGTTTTCAAGAAAAACAAACAAATAATGAGAGCTCACATGGTCTGCAGATAAATGCTTACGAAAAGTGCATTCGCAAAAAAAACTAATTAACGCTAAGAGACGTTGGCAGAGAAGGAGCAGTACTCAGAGTACACTCAAAATACATTCGGATCGAGCACCAGTGTGACCAGAGTGGAATATTATATTCCACTTTGGCATATTTTACCTTCGGGAAGCATATTTTTTCTTATAAAAATATGCAGCATAAAAAGTGGAATATTTTACATATTCCTATATTTTTTAAAATTAACAAAAATTGCAATAAAAAAATGTCTATTTGAATACTAAGTGGTTATTTTTGGCTATCGACATTTTATATTTTTTTATCTCTGAACCACTTTGTGAAACGCAATATAAGGAATTCGTTTTGTGGTTAAGTTCTTCATTGTCAATTTTATTGCAATTCATTTAATAACTTCACGCAGCTTAAAAAGTGAAGTAAATTTGCTTATATGTATGTTTGTTTGGTTGGATTTTTTATGGATTATGTTACAGCAGTAAGTAATATACTTAAGACAACATAAGGGGTATTCACGATGTGTTGTATTTCCCCTTGTATTGTGTATTTTTGATAAATTTGATATTTATAGTAAATTTTGTAATATAACAAAAACAAAATTCACAGTTTTTAAAATAGAACCCTGTGGAAAAAATGCAACGATGGAACACTATTGTATTCCGTGTAAATTTCGTTGCGTATTAGATCAGATGATTGTACAAGCATTTCTACTCAGCATATAGCAAAACCACCGGCTACGCTGTGAGTTTATTTAAAAAAAATTAATATAATTTATTCTTTCATTTCAATTTTTGGTATGATTTTCTTTAGTTAAATGATGACTTAAATTAATATTTCCAGTCAGAAGCTCATACCAAAATCAGCTGATTTTAAAAATACAATATGTACTTTACTGAATGTTCGATCACAAAGTTGTTAGTATTGTAAATTTTGCAAAAATTTATTACAAATGCACCACATCGCAAAAATCCCTATTATTGCAAACAATATTTATTTCTTTTAACTATTTTTAAAAATGGATTCAAAGCAACAAAGCAGAAAAAAGTTATTGATCAAAGTTGGGAATCTGAAGAAGATTTATCAAAATGTGTGCTTTCCTCGCATAGTTTACCATTCAGCAATGCTGAGGTTGAGAAAATTTTTAGTTATATGAATCTTATTAAAACGAAAATTCGAAATAGAATGCAAGAAAAACTCTTAAATAATTTGTTGGATGTAAAAACATGGCTACATGTTTAAAAAAACTGTTGTAATACCTATTAAATACCAGATAGCTTAATAAAAAAATTTAGAAATGCGAACTTCTATGATAATAATACAAGCAACAATTTAAGTATTGATCTTGAAGATGTGCCTGAATTTTAAATTTGTATATTGTATATCGTTACTTAATATTCAAAAAACCATAACAACGTTCATAATTTTTTATAGGAGAAGTCAAAAACGTTTTAAAATAGCACATATAGTAGATTGTAAAGTGATAATTTCTTCATAATTTCGTTTATTAAGTAGTTATTTTTAGGTATTTGTCCAAAAAAGGCTTTTAAATTTAAAATATGTCCCATTTAAAAACGTTTTTGGCTTCTCCTACAAAAAATTAAAAATGTTGTTGGGGTTTTTATATTTTAGGTGACAATATGTAATACACCTATATGTTTCTGACTTAAAAATGATGTTTTCTCTGTGAGAAAAGTATTTGACTATTTTTAAGAGAATATAATTCTTGAAAAGACTTTTGTAAAGTACAAATCAACTGATTTACGTCTTATTAATATATATTAATTAACATTAACTTATGTTTTATAAATTTAAGTGTGATAGTAATCAAATAAATGTTTTTAAGCTTGCTTCTAAGTTTCTTTTATAAGCATATTTAGTCTTATTTAGATATATATATTTGAAATTGAAAGTGGAATATTTTTGTGGAATATAAAAATTTAAAGTGGAATATTTAGCATATTTTTTTTTTAACAAAAAGCATATTTTTTTAAAAATCTTCTGGTCACCCTGTCGAGCACCTTTGCATAAACTTACTCAACGCACTCATTAACAACGGCTCGAAGTGGTTCGGATCACGCCGCTTTCGGATATGAGAATGTACTTGTACCCAAAAAAAATGCTAATGAGCCGAATGCCTATAAGTATCTTACACATTTTATTGAGTATGGAAAGAGTTGAGAACAGCACGATACTCGGTTATAATTTGAGTATCCGAATTCTGTCGGATACTCATTGCAGTTCTCTGCTACATACACGGTCATCATTTGACAAATTGTATTGAATTGCTAACTACTCAGGCACGTTTCGTAGAGATATTGTAATTTCAATTTGTCTTTCAAAATTTATTGGATTACAACAACGATAAAAAATGTTGTCATTGGACGCGTTCAGCGCAGACAACAGTTGGCAACTGTTGTGTAAAAATTCGCTGAATGGTACAAATTTGGTAGCGCTAACTAAAACTGATAAAGTAGCGAACGCCTTTTAATCGAGCGAACAAATTCTATGCTACATGAACACAACTGTTTGCTTAACTGTCAGATGCTGTTACAGACGCTGTTAAATTAATAAACGCAGAAAAAACGCAGCAAATTTAAGTGAGAAACCTTTGCAATTGAATTAAATTTACATAAAAATTAAATTGAATCTAACTTCTGACGTGTAGAGTAGCAACACAATCAGAGAAAAACATCGTGAACTAAGGTAGCGCTACCATTACAGTTCACAAGAGTTGTCTGCGCTGAATGCGGCCATTGTTATCGTTATATGGTATGCTATATGCTAGCTAGAACGTAACACTTTTATTTACACTTTTTACAGTTAATACGGAAAGTCAATCTATTAGCAAGATTAAGACAGAAAATTCTAGTTTAATTGCGTAACAACAAATTTCAAAATTTTTAAAAATTCTGAAATAAAAAGGAAAAAATTTGTGATCCCATCTTGAACTATGGCTTAAAAGTTGCGTAATAAAGGGAAAATATCTTGGGAAAATTTTAAAAAAAAATCGAAGGGGTCAGACTTCTTAAAAATGTCAATTTTGATTTTTAAACGTTAATTACTAAAAGACATATTTTTTTATTTTTTTCTTAAACTACATTTAAAGGCAAAAAAATGATACAATAATTTTTATTAATATCGATATTTTTTACGAGCCTATAATTAATTGAAAATTGTACCTTAAAAAATCGATTACATAATAACGGTTCGGAATAAAAGTCTAAAAAGTGGTGCATAAGTTACATATTTGTAGTTGTAGAAAAAACAAAAATCAAGTACATCACCGCATTTTCAAACCTCTAGATGAGAACCTGCCCTTAATCTATGACAAAGCCTTTCAAATAATTAAATAATAATACGTACTAAAATATATAAAGTTTAAAATGAGCGAAATCGAAGAAGGTTGGCTCAAAAGCGCGTTGATTTAGCATGGAATGCTCCATAATATACACTTTTTTGAGTCATATATTGTTTTTGTATTCTTAAAATAGTTGTGCCTCAATATTTCCTCAAACTTTCGTATCAAACTTTCGCTTGAATAATTTGTTTTTGAGAAATGTTTATTTTTGAACTTAGATTTCATGTATTAGATTTCATGTATTTAACCGTAGGGCAGGTTTTCATTAAACTCGACCCAAAAACTCAGTTATTTTTTTAATTTTTCGATAGCTTGAGATATGTAGAATATGTTGCCAAAGCGGTTTGGCCGATAACGATTGCATAAATAATTTACTAAAATAATAATAGCGCAATTTTAGTGACCATGTGTCCTTTTTAACAAATAAAATAATATATTTTAAAATCTTTATTGATTTGAGGTCACTTGGTACAAAAAAATTATTTCAGTACAAAGTTTGAGTTCTTGAAAATCCTTGAAGGACTTGAAAATATCAAAGTATTGGCTTTGAATATATTCTCAGATAATATAAAGTCCATTTACTCCAAAAATCATAAGAAATTCTCAGTGGCTTAGCATCAGGTCTGAAAGGGAAAAAGGACGAACAAACAAACAAACAAACAAATAAACAAACAAACAAACAAACAAACAAACAAACAAACAAACAAACAAACAAACAAACAAACAAACAAACAAATAAACAAACAAACAAACAAACAAACAAACAAACAAACAAACAAACAAACAAACAAACAAATAAACAGACAAACAAACAAACAAACAGTGTTGTCGTTTAACAACCGTTGAAGGTAGTTATGTAAACTTTTTTAAATAGCGCTAAAATACCAAACTAATTACATTTAATACATTTTTGGCTAATACGACTAAAACTGTATAAAAAATGTCATTTCTCTTAATTTGTGGATGTCGTGTCATGAATAAGGGTCTCGTTAAAGCAAACATTTTCCTCTACACAAAATGACTAAACGCGCCTGAAGAAGTTTTCACTACAAAAACTCAATTAATTTCTCTACAGGCGTTGGACGTCTCGCAGCTACATTGTAGGTATAAAAGATATAACTGGTTTCGTCATTTGTATATTTACCACTGGGTTCATTGAATGAAATTACTTCATTATGTTCAGGTTATCAGTTCGAGAGAATAATTAAAAAAACAGCAACAACCACAATGCCACACTCTATTGAAGTGTTCTGAGTCATTCTCTTCTCTCTCGTGTATGCTACAGCAACGCATGGTACAATTACTGACAAGGTAGTAGCATAGACTGGCTTTTTTCTCACGAGTGGCGATGGGTAGTCGTCAACAAAAATTTGTAGCTGTAGAAAAAACAAAAATCAAGTACATCACCGCATTTATGAACCTCTAGATGAGAACCTGCCCTTAATCTATGACAAAGCTTTCAAATAATTAAATGAAAATATTAAAAGTCAAATTATTTTTGGATTGAAAAGAAGTAAATAGTTCTTCTACATTCGAAAAAATCTTACTTCATAAATCGTAAAAAAAATTCAACTGAAAGAGATGTAGAATTGTTGTTCAGCAATATTTTGATAATGAATAAAAAACAAATCGCGTTTATATTTGATTCAAATTGCACAATCAACTGACAACATAGCATCTTCAAAAACAAAAAAGTCCAACAACTTTAATATTTTCCATGTTCGATCAATACTTTTCGATTAGAAGAAGCAAATAAAACTTATACTAGTACTGGAGTTTTAAAAGTTTGCGTCTGAGTAATTTTTAATACTTTAGTAGTAGTTTAAGGTTTTCTCCAAATATTGCACTTTGCTAACATAAAGTGTATTCAGACTACTCCATTTATGCCTCTGACACAGGTTGTTGTGTTCACTGAACTATAGTTATATCTTATGACAAATGTTTTTGTAGAATATTTTTTTTTAGCAAATAGTGAACTTTAGATAAGATTTGTCTGCGTATTATTTGTTTGACATATTAAAGAAAAATCGTAAAAATAATTTAAAAATTTACTAAAACTATGCAATGCATATTTCTTGCAATGATGGAAACATTTCTCCAGTTGACAGGATTTTTAGATGAAGTTAATGAAAACCAACTATTTTTCTTCAATTAAGACTGTCTTAGAAATATGTATCTAATCCGAAAAGTCTTAAAGCGATTTTTTCCAGGGTGGTTTTTAATAGAATATCTTTACCTTTTATTTCCTTTTTGAAATGTGCTTAACCCTTTGTTTGGCCGTGCAACAGAACTATAGTACAGAATCAGTTCCTAGTAACACTTCATGGCATATTAACACCAAATAATAAATTTTTGCTCAGCAGTCACAAATTGAAGAATATGATTCTAAGACAGCTATGGGAAAAATAACTGGAGTTTTTTAACTAATCATATAAAGTTCGTATTCGTAAAAAAAAATATATGATCAAAAATAGATGTGCAAAAAAAAAAACAGAAAATTAAAAAGAATATATGTAAAGCATTGTGATAAGATCAATACTGAGTAAAGTGCTCCAAAAATTTAAAATTGATTGAATTAGCTAAAAATAATCACAATTTACAAAAAACTGAGCATTTTTAGCCCAAAGCGTGTTCAGAAATTTAGTTGTGTCACTCGTTTTTTTTACATAAAATCCGAATTGAAGAAATATGTTATCAATTCAAAAAATACTTTTCGGCAATTAAGGACTTGCCTCATAAAGGGTTAAAAAAGACACAAAAAAACAGTGAGCTAGAGTAGGCGTTTTGCACATACAGGCGTTCTGCCGGCCCTCAGCAAGCAGTACGGGCGACAGCATATGCTTGATGAATAAAAGAATTTACCGGGTGGTAAAAGAAACGAGGGACATGCACGAAGAGAATGAGAAAGAACGTAAGTAAAAACGCCATTTATATCGTGATCAGTGTTGCCGGAAAAATGTTGAGCCTGCAGCTAAAATTGCTTACAAAAGTACAAATAGAAAAAATTTAAAAAAAACACAACTGCTATATTTAATCAGCTTATCAGATTAATCAGTTAACAATCATATTGATTGATTTGTAAATGTAATGTATTGCTGCTTTTAAAATGATTAAAAACAATCTTTATTCAATTTTGTACACACAAAATTAAAGTAAATTGATATAATTGTATGATTATTAAATTGAATAAATTTATTTTTAATATTCTTTTTTAAATTTTCAAATAAAGTTTAATATTGCCATTTATTAACAAAAAAACGTAGTAGCTAAAAATAGCTAAGCTCTAAAAGGAAAAACTAAAAAAAAAGTTAGGAGCTAAAACACAATTTTAGAAAAAATAAGCTGAATCAAGCTTTAAAATAGCTGAACTGGCAGCACTGATGGTGATTGCGAGAGTGTGCTTTACGAAAGCCATAATTGAGCTCATTAATGTATTCAGGGTTACCACATTTTGATTATTAAATACTTTATAAATTTAAGCTAAATATCTTATAACAGCTATAAAAATATCTTGTTACTGGCAGTTAAGGTATAAAATCGAATTTAGTTTAATAATATTGTGGTTTTAAAATTGTAAACCACGTAAATCAAGTAAAACCACGATTTCACAATCAATTTTTTCCGCAACAAAAATTGGAAGCTCACCTTTAGAAAGTAGATAGTATATATATAAAGTCATTTACTGTGAAAAAAATAAAAAATAACAACGCGTCTAAAATAACAGCGTCTTAAAAAATAACAACTATTTTGCTTGTTTTTAATTTAAGTAAAACAAATTAGTTGTAAAACAACATACAGTGTTGCGCAAAACAACAGCAACAAAATCAGTACGTTGCTACAAAATCGTGTATCTTTTTAAATAGTAGGTACACACAAAAATGATTACAGAAACCAAAGCATATATTCACACATCATATTAAAAACAAATAATATTCAAATTTGGTTTTGTTTTCTTTATTAAATTTAAAATAAATGTGATTTCATTCAGTTTGTCTGAGAGCAAAACAAAAGCAAGATAATTAATATTTGGTGTAAGATCAATAATTCTTGATAACCGCTGCATATCTGAGCGACATTGACTCTATTAAATTAGATATGTTGGTATTAGGTATATGTTCTCAATTAAGTTTCAAGGCTTCATACACTGCAATCCTTTTGGAAAACCTTTGACCAGCAACTCTTACCTTCAAAATACCAAAAAGATTTTCAATGGGATTCAAGTCATTGTGACTGTGCCGGCCAATCAAGGACTTGAATTCCATTGCCTCTAATGTAATCTTTGATGAGCTTTGAAGTGTGCTTCGGGTCGTTGTCGGGCTGAAACGTTCACTGAAGCGACATATTCCACTCTGAATGTGGTTGCATCTTGCTTTCTAAAATGTCATTATATACAAATCGAGCCATAATTCCATCGATTTTTTGAAATGGTTCAACTTCATTATAAGAAAAACAAGTGCAGACCATAATGCCACCGCCCCCGTGATTAAAATTTATTTTGCAGTTTCGGGCTTCAAGTCGTGTACCTGGGTGGCGCCGTACCGTGCACATCCTATCTGAATTAATCAAGTTGAACTTTGATTCATCGCTAAAAACGATTTTCGATTTTTGAACGGTCCAATTTAGGTGCTCTTTTGCAAGACTGAGTCTAAAAAACAATAAATTGCAACTTGTTGTCACAATTTCAGACAGAATTGTTTAAATTGTAACCTCACCTTGCTTTTTATGCTTAGCTGTAAGCAAAGGTTTCTCTGGCGGTCTGTAACTTCTTTAATCGTTCTCAACGGCTCGTCATCAAACAGTGCTGTGATGGATATCTAAATCAAGTGTCCGAACAACCTCTTTGGATGTGGCAAATACATTTCGTTTGAACACGCCACAAATGTTCCTGTCATCACTCAGCGATGTCTTCCGTGGCCGCCCTCTTTAATGTACCGTTGTTACGTCTTTTGTGATGGTATATTTCTTTATTAATCTGCAAACTATTGACTAATTAATATCAAACTGTTTCACGTTAGATATTTGTGAATTTCCGTTTTTATATTCGGAAATAATTTGCAATTTAAGAGCTTCACAGTATTTAAAACGTGCCATTATAAATGGAACTAGCGCAAAAACAAAACTAAACTTAAATGTTTATGACTTCCAAAAAACACGTGCTTTACAATAACGGAACTTTACAGGTAATTCTTGGAACTTCTGTTCTCTTTTTACATTTTTCAAGTTTTGTTGCTTTTGTTTTGCTCTCAGACAAATTGAATGTAGCCACATTAATTTGAAATTTGATTAAAAAAACAAAACCAAATTTGAATTTGATTTGTTTTATATATGATGTATGAATATATGCTTTGATTCCTATAATCATTTTTGTGGGTCCCCAATATTAAGAAAGATACATGATTTTGTTGCAGCGCACTTAATTTGTTGCTATTGTTTTGCGCAACACTGTATATGATAAAAAATAAAAAATTTTCATATGAGCTACTCAGTGCAATAGTGGCTCAAGCCACAAAATTTAAATCAAGTATGCGAAACTGTTTCGCTTTCTTTTCGTACATTTAATAACAATAGTTAACACAATAATAATTTATTTGTGGCTTGAGTCACAATTGCGCTAAGAAGCTCTTTTAAGAGTACTACAAATCTAAGCCAAAGCTTGGCTTACAAAGCAAGTAACAATTTTTTTAATATTTCGTTTATTTCCGCCTGTGGAGTCAAGGCGCATTATTGATCCCAAGCTCATATCAGAAAGTTTACTTCTCAAACGGGAGTTTTGCATTTTTTTTTTGCATTTGCATTATTAAAAATAGTTCCTCACAGGAGAATGTGCTTCCAATCCTGTTATTATTTTGCTGTACTCAAAACCTACTGAAAGCAAGCGTATATTATAAATTTTTTTTAACATTTCAGGGAACCTTAGCTTAAGTTGGTTTTCCAAAGCAGTTACTTCCTCAGTATATTTTGAAATGTTCAAATCTTTAGATTAAGATAGCGTTTCGAGGCAAAAAAAAATTTTAAATTATATTCTCCAAGTTAGCGATTCGAAAAAATTAATTTTTGACTGACCGCTTTAATTGAATTGTTCATTTCATAAATTTATTTTTTTTCACATTAAGGTCAAATTTAAAGAAGAAGTTTTCTATAATTTTAAATCGTAATATTATAAATAATAGTATAATATTATGATTGGTGGAAGTAGTATTAATATATTGAAATAAAATTATATCGGGTTACCTAGAATGAGCGTCTTCATTGCAAAAATTAAAATTTCGCTTATTGCGCTCAGAGCCTCCCAAAATCAATGCTGCATTCCCAGTGATATGAAAAACCGGGCGTTTTATAACTTTAATCGTTATTACTTTGTAATTAATCCAGTTGTCGTATCGAGTATGCATCTTGTCATAAAAACAACAATTTTTAGTAATATTTTGACTTATAAAAATTTGAGAAAAAAATTTTATTTTTGTTTTTGTCAATTTACGCCAAAATAAAAGTCAAAATTTGCCTAATATGCTACAATGTGAAAGGTTCTAATGATACCTGTGAAAAGAAGTTATACACTTTGGTAAATATTCGCCACAAAACTGGTGTTTTGGCATATATTTTATCTTTGAACGTTCAATATTAAATTCTGTACGTTTACCACAAAAAAAAAACTAATTTGTGAAAAACCGCGTTGTAAGACGTAAATATACGTCAAAGAAACATATCCTTTTGTAGCTATGTCAAATAATAAAAACCCTTTTAAGGAAAAATTGTCTTAATATGCAGAATGTGCAACACTGATTTTTCATAACAGCATGCTCTCGCTCTCAAGGGTTATATTATAGGCAATGCCATTTTCGGGGCCCTTTTAAATTTTTTAATTATTTCAAATTTAATAAATTTTTCTACCACAATTTAATTATATTAATAACTAGCTGAAACCCGGCGCGTTGCTGCCACTCTCCCTATTCAAACGCCCATAAAATGTTATCAGTTAAACAGCATGTCTAAATTGAGGTCAAATACTGAATTCTGAGACTGTGCGACCTATATCCATAAAGCTATTCAATATAACAAATTTGGGTTGTATAGGAAGTGCCACTCTCTCTTCATCACCGCTAATAGAATGTAATCAATTAAACTGGATGTCTACATGGAGGTCGAATACCGAATTCCAAAACTGTGCGACATATAACTCCAAAACTATTCGATAGCACAATTTTTGATTGTATGGGAGGTGCCACTCTCCTTTTCCCTACGCCCATAAAATTTTAGCAATGAAACTGCATGAGTACATTGAGGTCGAATACTGAATTTTGAGGCTGAGTTACCTATAACTCCAAATCCATTCGATATCGCAAATTTGGGTTAAATTGGAGGTGTCACGCCCCCCCGACAAACTCTAAAAAATTTTATCAGTAAATCTGCAAGTGTAAATTTTGGTCGAATACTGAGTTCCGACGCTGTGCGACCTTGAACTACAAAGCTATTCGATATCACAAATTTTCGTTGTATGGGAGGTGCCACTCCCCCTTGATCAACGCTCATAAAATGTAATCAATGAAACTGCATGTGTACATTGAGGTCCAATACTGAATTCCAAAGCTGTGAGACCTATAACCCCAATGCTATTTGATATCTCTAATTTGGGTTAAATAGGAGGTTTCACGCCCCCTTGTCGTACGCCCATAAAATGTAATTAATGAAACTGCATGTATAAATTGGGGCCGAATACTGAATTCTGACGCTGATATTCAATATCGCAAATTTACGTTAAATGGGAGGTGCCACGCCCCTCTTACCAATGAACATACATTGAATCAATGAAACTGCATGTGTATATTGAGGTCGAATACTGAATTTCGGTGTTGTACGACTTATAACTCTAAAACTATTTGATAGCACAAAGTTGGGTTGTATGGGAAGTGCCGCTCCCCTTTGCCCTACGACGACAAAATGTAAGTATTGAAAATGCATGTATAAATTTAGGTCGAATACCGAATTCTTACGCTGTCAACCTATAACTTCAAAGCAATACGATATCGCAAATTTGGGTTGTAAGGGAGATGTCACGCCTCCCTGTCCAACGCCCATAAAATAAAACTATTGAAACTGCATGTGTAAATTGAGGTCAAAAACTGAATTCCAAAGATGAATTCCTATAACTTCAAAGCTATTCGATATCTCAAATTTGTGTTGTATCGGAGGTACCCCTCCCTCCCCCTTGTCCACTCCCATAAAATTTCATCACAGAAACGGTACTTCTAAATTGTGGTCGAATACCGAATTTCTAAGCTGTGCGACCCATAACTATAACTAAAGCTATTCGATAACAACAATTTTTTATTTATATGTGGGAGGTAAAAGGGGGTGTGGCATTGCCCCTTAAACCATCTCGTACTCAAAGCAAAGCGTACTTACAAAATTTGAGCTCAATCGGACCAATGGTTTCGAAGTATTTTGATATTTTCTTTAAAGTAGGCGTAGATGAATTGTGACCACGCCCATTTTTTCAAAGTTAATTATAGTTATCATACGAACTTATTTACCAAATTTTAATTTCATACGACCAAAACCGTCTTAAATACAGCATTTTTATTGATTTGTGGGCGACAAAAGGGGGTGTGGTACAAAACCTGCAAAAATACACACATGCAATTTCTTATGTGCACCCTCCACACAGACCCCAATCACCCCTGAAAATTTCATTGAAATCGGGCAAGCCGTCTAGGAGGAGTATGCGAACAGGAAGTTTTGCCACTTAATTTTATATATATAGATATCAAAACAGTGGGCGCAAAAGTGGGCGTGGTCAATTTTTCTTTCAGTAAACACTTAAATTGGATTACTACGAACATTTGAAAAAAAAATTATCCAAATCGGTCCAGCCGTTTTCTGATTTTAGATAAATTGAAAAAAGTGGGCGCAAAAGTGGGCGTGGTCAATTTTTCTTTCCGAAAAAACTTAAATTGGATTACTATGAACATTAAAAAAAAATTATCCAAATCGGTCCAGCCGTTTTCCGATTTTAGATAAATCAAAAAAAGTGGGCGCAAAGTGGGCGTGGTCAATTTTTATTTCCGTAAAAACCTAAGTTGGACTATTACGAACATTTAAAAAAAAAATTATCCAAATCGGTTCAGCCGTTCTCAACTGATGCAATTACCAACGAACGACATTTGATTTTTATATATATAGATTACGCCATTAATAACCCTACGCGTACTGCATCAGGCGCATATTAACCTTGTCACGCTGTTCATAACGATGGTAAGGAGGGGTGGCAAGTACAGAAAACTATATATATTCTTGATCAGCATTACATCCTAAGTTGATCTCGCCATGTGCATCTGTCTGTCGACAAGATAACAGTTGCAGTTTTAAAGCTATAGTATTGATATATGTATATCTGCTTATATTCAAATAACGAAGATCAAGTTCGAAAATGAGCAAATTCGGATTAAAACCACTCCAACCTCCTATACAAAGATACTTTATTAAAACAATAATATCTCAAAAAATGTCATAAAATATTATGTAGTTACTTGGAAGTTCGTTAATTAGCTTTGAAGTAAAATGTACATAAGGGTGTCCAAAAATTTATATTTTTTTTAATTTGACAGATGTCCGCGGCTTTAATACTTCCACTTGACCTTAGAAACACCCTCTGTGAAGCGCATCTCAATTGGTAAAGGCTTAGAGGTCGCAAATTAATTTTCTAATTTTTCCATACGATTTTTATGTTTTCATACGAATAAACGTGTTCCCTCAAATTTTGTCTGTTATGACATATCCAAATTTTATTTTCATCGGATTATTATTTGGTAGTTGCTCAAAACGATTAAAGAATAAAAATATAAATACAAATAACTACTTGTTGTAACTTTTAATCCAAAACATATAACAACACTATGCATTTTTTCTTCATTGTTTATTTCAACTATCATTATCTAAAATTTAAGACCAATAACAATAATGAAAATGGAGTACTCTAAGAGATATTGATTTTTAATGAAATAAGTCTAAGTAAAAGTATTCATTTATACAATTGATACAATTCATCAATAGAAGCTCGCTTAAAGTCTTTCCTAGGGCTGAAATGGCCAATTTATTTTGTATTATTTTATAAAAGTATTCACTTATATAGGTAGCTCTAAGAAGTGAGCCACATACCACCAAATAATAATCAGATGAAAATGAAATTTGGATAAATCATAACAGACAAAATTTGAGAGCATACGTTTTTTTAAAATATTCTCTAAATAGGCTCTAAATTCAATTTACCAGCAAAACTGATTTTTTTTCAAATTAGCAAATGGAAGTGGAAAAGCCGCGGACATCAAACACGATTTTTTTTGGGACACCCTAATGTACATCATGTATTTGAAATTTGTTAAAATCGGATGAAAACCACTCCTACCTCCCATATAAAGTGGCTTTAACAAAATGGTAAAATCTTTTTAAATGGCACAAAACGAATGCAATGACTTCAAATATTGCACATAAACTTTGGTTGCAAAAGTTCACCGTATATTTGAATTTTCTTACCTCCTACCTCCCATACAAAGTAAATTTAACAAAATGGTAAAATCTCTTTAAATGCCGCAAAAACTACTGTTTCAAAAAAAAAATTACCGCCTAGTCCCTAGGCCCTAGTGGTAATGCAAAATTATCATTAATATGTAATGGTAATGGAAAAAAAAATTGCATTTCAAAATTCAAATTTTTCAAAATTGTGCCTGCACCCCTGCACAAAATTTTTGTTTTTCTAATATTGCCACGCTCCTTTCTCCAATAACACCCACTTTAAAATGAGCACCTCCGTGTTCAAGGTCTCTATCTGTTGATAAAAAAGTACGGAAATCGGACAAGTGCGTACATTAGAGTAGAACGATTTTTTACCTCACCGGACTCATATATTTTTAAATACTCCATGTCAAAACAAGTTTTTCTGCATCCGTAGTTTTTTTCTGCGACATAACTTTTAACTTTGTCCGAGAGTTTTGGTTTATAATTGCAATCTTTTTTTTCACTGAAACTTTTTTCTTAACCCATTACCGCCCAAGGTGCTAAAAAATTAGTATTTTAAATTTTTGTTATATTTTCTGAGTTCTTTATTGATATATGAATAGGATAAAATAAAATAAAATTTCAAAAATATTCTAATTCTAAGAAATATGAGCTGTACTCATATGAGTACAATGGGCACATACGGGGTGCGAATTTATGTGTGAAAGTTTTTGAAACAATCTCTTTCTAAGCATAAAGCGACGTTGCACATTTCGCAAATCCATCTAGAACGCATAGAACACACTTTGCATCTCAGTTGGTTAGTAATTTTTTTTTTGGGAAATGCGGTCCTGTACTTTTTGCAACGCTGGGAACAACTGATCGTTTCGATGTGGTTGGCACGGTATAGTGGCGTAAGTAATGACGAGTGACATATCTTTGAAATGTTAACAAGTCTTCTTTTCCATTTCCAATAGCCCTGTAAAGCTTCCATGAGTTTACCATGGTAGCGTTAAGCATCCAAGTAAAGAGCGACCACCACCATTTCTTGCTGCGAATTCTTATTCTGTAGGCATTTACGGATTGATCGTGTAGGTCAACGCCTCCCATGCCAGCGTTGTAGTTTGCAATAAGGCGTGGCTGTGGGACATTTATCTTCTTTTTTTCAGCTAATGACCAACGCTTCACTTGGTTTAGTGGCTCAACATCATCAAAATTGGATCCGACAATAACTGCGTTGTTATCATTCCATTTAACAAATATTATGCCACTGTTTGTATCATGTTTGAATTCATAATATTCTCTTGGCAATTTTTGAACTTCCTTCTTTGGTTTTAACGGACATTTTTTAACTCTATTTTCTCTTACAGTGCCTGTAGCTCTAAATCCATTTTGTTTCAGAGTTCTAAATAGCTCATAAGAAGAAAAAAAATTATCAAAATATATTATTTGATCTGTTGGAGACTCTATTGGAGCCAGGAGTTGAAGTACTACACGTGATCCTAATGGCAAGCACGCTGTTTCTGGGTTTACGTTTTTGGCACCACAATATGTATCGAAAGAATATAAATAACCGCAGCTGCTGGTCAACATCCAATTCTTGAAACCAAAGCGAACTGGCTTTCCTCTTATGCATTGTTTTGCTGAATGATGTCCAAAATATTCCACCATAGCTTCGTCTATGGACAAATCTTTATGCATTATACCCCACTTTTTAAATTTTTGTCATAGCAAATTCATCAATGGACGAAGTTTTGCCATTTTATCAGCTGGGTTTATGTTTGTATTATCGGCAAGATGCATATTTCGTTTTATATCATAAAATCGGTTTCTGGCCATGCTACCAGATATTATTTCAGAAGCTGTGTCTTCAGCTAATTCCCAATACATTCGCTCAGTTGGCATTGAGTGATAGCCGCTATAAAATAATATACCAACAAATATTTTTAAATCATTTTCTTCAAATGTAAAGTTGTGTCTGTTGTTTTGCACGGCGTACAAACGAGTCTGCTCTAATATTAGCTTTACCACATCTTCATCAAATTGTTTCAAAAATTTCAACTGGATTTCGATTTTCCAATTGTGCCTTCATTTCTCTCATATTCCGTTCAAAATCATAAGTTGCAGCCATATCTCTATTGCAGGGTTCATCACTCCATTGTGGGATTGATGGTTTTTCGGCAATAAGTGATTTTTTCAATTCTGATATAGGAATATCATCTTCAGTGTCGTATTCACATTCATGGAAAAATAAATCAATAGTGCCTGGAACGTCATTTGGCAACTGCGCTTGAGTAATGTCGTCTGAATCTACATCATCTTCATCGGTATTGCAGTCCGCAATAGGTGGAATTATGGCTATATCTATCAAACCATTTCCCTGATTCGCTTCAACAGCCTCTAATGCGGAGGCAATGTTGGCATATGAGTGTCCATAAAATGATTGAGTCAATATTGGCGTGAAATCCATTCTAAAAAAATTTTTTGCTGAGTACAGATCTGCCCATTGTACCCAATCGAGTACACCTAATTTCAAACACACTTACCTGAACCAAAATAATTTCTAATTATGAATTTATGTACTCAAATCACTTTCTAGATATGTTTTCAATGTTTATTTATAATATCGCTGCGTATATTTGCGTATGCATCTCACACTGTTGAGAATTATAAACTGAGCTCAAAAAAATGAAAAATTGCAAAACACAACAGAAAAAAACAACAAAAATAAATAAACCGTTATGTTTTTTGTACTCTTTGCTAGCACGAATTCGAAGTAAACACATGAAACTACGCATTTGCGCGCAATAAGACATTTTAGGTATGTATGTAAGATTTGTGAAGTGCAAAATGATTCATTAAAAATTTGTACTGATATGAGTACAATGGGCGGTAATGGGTTAATTTGAAATCAAAAAATTTACGTTCCAATTTTTTTGATGCAAACCTCACAATTAAGTCATAACTAACAACATGTCATGAGTTCCTTATGAAACCATCTACGCGTTAGAAGATATTCGGATTTAAAATTCTCCGAAATCGGTCATTCGCGAATATCACCGCTCCTATATGTTGGACTTAAAATCTGCTTGTCGCCAAATTGTAGATCTGATAATTACCTTAAAAAATGCCATTAACAGTTTTAGCTCTTACGCTATAAGACTATTTATGTCTAAATGTGCAAAATAGAAATTTCTTAGCAGATGAGCAGATTTTGAATTTTAATTATAAGCAGGTTATTGGCAGAATTTTAATATTTGTTTGTTATTTTCTCAGTTCGAACATTTACCTCCAACTAATCACATTGTCTATTAAAAGTATATATTTAAAATAAGTACTGTAATCATAAAAGTAATATCTGTTATAGTAAAAAATTTATACTTTGCACTATTGAGACATAAATAGTCTCGTAGCGTGTAAACTGTTGGTTTTACGTTAAAACCATGTGAGACATTTTTGAAGATAATTATCTAATTTACAATTTTTTTTATAATCTATTTTTATGTCCGACAAAGAGGAGCATAATCATATTCGCGAATGACCGATTTCGGTGAACTTTGAATCCGAATATGGTATCATAGGGAAATCATGGCAAGTTGTTCATTAAGACTTAATTAATATGGCAATGAAATACAAAAACCCTCGGGTAAAATCAAAAGATATGTCGCAGAAAAAAACCAAGGATGCAGACACATTTGCTTTGACGAGGAGTTTTCAAAAACAAATTAAGCCGATGAAGACTTTTTGCTTCCATACATTTCGTTCCACTTTAGTGTACATACATTAAAAGAAAAATTGAAGAAACCAACGAACTTGAGAACCTCCTCCTTTTTGAAGTTAGTTAAAAAAATTAAGCAATAATATTGTCATTGAGGATACAAATCTTCAAATTAAATTTTCACTCGATGAAACATTTTCAAACATTTTTCGATGCACGGGGCCCCTCGCCAATGCGGGGCCCCGAGGCAGTTGCCTACACTGCCTTATGGATAATCCGGCGTACATCTACGCTCTTCATCCTCTCAAAATTTTCCGCTCCTCTTTCCGCTTCACCACCAAATTCATCGAGCACACGACAAAGTGCACTACCTGCCCTCTGTCGACGCACGGGCGATAAAAATATTTACCATAAGATTTAACGATAGGTAAAACAACAACTATGTCAAAGGCATATTGAATGGTTTCACTTGATGTTCGTAATTGGAAAAATTTTGAGTATTGGCAACCAATATTAAAAACTACTCAAACTTAAATGTTTAAAACGTCGATGAACGTATTAGTTCCTTTTGTCACCTCTTTCAGGAGTTAAAAGTAAAGCTTTCATAAAAAGACTTTATTAATACATTTACACCGAAACTAAAACACGTTTTATCGCGATTGTGTTTTATCTCAAAGCACGACTGTTTACACCGCCTTTTTCACGTTTTAGTTTGACGTTTATGTTTTCTTACTGTTCCATTTTTGCTTTTATTTTGCTCATTTTCGTGAAAAAATTAAGCTTTGACAGGTGTTTGCCAACTTTTATTTTTAACATGATATGTTTCGACCTTAACAGTGTTTTAATGGTGTTTTATAATAAAACGCGCTGTGAGGTGTTTTAAATTTTGTATGGTAAAACACTTAAAAATGGTCGTGTTTTGGCCTTTAAACGCGATAAATGCATAAAACACGTTTTGAAGGTTTGGTGTAAACGTAGTACGTATTTCTTAAAATTAAGAAGAAATACAAAAACTCTCAACAAACTTCAGTCTTTTCTATAGTTGTTATAGCATTAAAAAGGTCGAAATAATTTCTTCTTGTTACGTACAATTTGGCAATTTTTTTTTCTCCCATTCTTGAAACTGTGTTGCTTGGCAACCCTTTTTTCGATAAGTTGCAGCAAATATAGTTTGAAAGAAAATAATTTTATTTTTATTGATTCGAATTGTATTCAAATAATATTTGTCCTCTTTTTATCGTCTTTTTCCTCTGCATTCTGTGCTTTGTTATGAGCTTTGGCATTGCTGTAGAAATTGTTGCTTTGTTGTGCTTGTTTTGCTAAAATCCGACAAAAGCTTCTCATGCAAATCTCGTTACAGCTGATTTGACGCTTAATTTATTACGTAAACAAACAGAATATGTTATAATAACAACACAAAAATGTATGATACAAACAAAAAAAGCAAATGAAGAAAAAAAAAATAAAATAATAACAACATGCATTCAATACATTTCTCAGATGTTTGTGAGTTCAAGAGTGAAAAAACCCAACAGAATAATTCAAAAGATACAATCATATGGACTTTTGAATTTTTGCATAAGCGCTGTGTTGGCCGTTTCATGAGGAAAAAAAAATACAGTGGCGAGCAAATCTGACTAAATGTTTGCCACTTTCATGAATTTTTGATTGCTGTAGAGTCATTTTTCAATATTACACTACCAAATTTTCAGGTTAGAGTGATCCCCGCTTAATTGCATCACACTTAGTTGATTTCCCCGCTGTAATGAACGAAAAGTTGTGTCAATATTACGCTCCCTCAAAAAATGTACGGTGTTATTCCCGTCTAATTGATCTCCCTGGTTATTTGCTTTTAAAAATTTGGGCCATTGAGTAAAATCAATATAAAAAATCCCACTAAATTGTCCCCCAAAAAATAGGCTCACGGCTTTCTGGGAAACGAAAGAAAATGTCACTAAATTCGTAATTTCATTGCCTTTTCAAGAATATATAGAATTTTACTCGGAAATTTACCAATAACGAGATATTTTGGTTTGAGTTGATCCACTACCTAAAACACACCTTTTTACCGATATCTCGAAAACCCGCGAAATGAAAAATTTCGACAAACTGTCGAACACCAATGAATATTGAAATAAATAAAGAAGCAACTAGAACAGATGGCAAACTTGGTAGAGTTGATGGCGTTGATCTATAAATAGCCTACTGCTTTGAAATGTCATATGATTAGCAGCCATACAATTCAAAAGAATGAATTCCAAAATCTGCTCATTTATATACAATACTAATTTAAACTGTGTGTTGATCACAGCTTAATCACTCAAGACTACTGAAGAGGAAAATATAGCGATTTCCGAAACAGACTGTCTAGTCAGCTGATTGAGTGATTGACTCTTTACAGAGTTGTTGTTGTTGTTGTTGTTGTTGTTGCCTTCTTAAAAACTCACTTGATCTAAAGCTCGCAATTTAATTCATGGAAAAATTTTAATTGTTGTGATCACCAACCCACAAAAAATTACTTTGGTCCGAGGTGCATTTTACGTGTAACCCAGTAAAAAAACTTTAGTAAAAGTGCAGTTAGGGAGTAGTATTTTTTATTGTGCAACTGGTAAGTTTGATTGAGCGGGATTTCATTAATTGAGTTTCCCGGTTAATTGAACAAAAGTGTTAGCATTTTTGCTTGTGCAATTAAGCGGGGACTACTGTATACACTTTATTTATTAAGAAACATGATGTATTAGTTCAAGTTTTCAAAATGTATAAAAATAAAAAAAAATTTACAAATTTAACAAAAAACTATATTTAGCCAACTTTGCACGTGTTAAGATTTTTCAGAGTCGGCTCATTATTGATACGGTTATCCCTGCCGTTTTGTTTTTGTTACTGACATTTACTGTTGCTTGATTCACGATAAACAAAAAGATGTTAAGTAATTCAGTCGCGTTTACTTGATTTTGCGTAATTTGCTGTGCCATTTAAACTAAAAGGACCGTTTTTATATTTTTATCAAAATGAGGTGATTAATAAAAGGGCTGTGGATGTTTTTTCAATGACTGAAAACGGTCGTTAATCAAAAGAAATAGCACAAAGCTTACATATTTTCCATCAAACTGTTTTAAATATTCTGAAACGAAGAAATATAAAGGATTCAAAGATTTCAAAAAGGCACCCCAATTTTCGGACGGAGAAGCTCGAGCCATGGTGCGCATATTAGCTTAACAAGTCGCTAAGACACCAAAAGAAGCTGCACTAAAGATTGAAAAGCTGGTTAGAGAGTGGACAGCTCGCAAAGCGTTGGAAAAAATTGAGTTCGAGGCCGCCATAAAACCACAAAAGCCAGCATTGTCTGACAAAAACGTGAAAGCTAGGTTGAGTTTCTGCAAAAAGTACAAACACTGGAGTGTCAATGGTTGGAAGTGTGTGATCTGGTCTGATGAGACCCGTATTAGCTGGTGCCAATCGGATGGGAAGCAATATTACTGGCACCGACCCCATGAAAAACTGTAGAAGCATTAAGTTAAACAAACGATGAAACATGGCGGTGCACAGTACTTTGAGCCCATACAAAAGTGAGAAATAAATACAAGGAGTTGTTCGATCTTTACGAAATTTGGCATGTTTATTATTTTTTGGCTGCTGATTTCAAAAATCGATTTTATGTACATCAAGTATTTACGCCATAAATGAGGTTTAAAAATTAAAAAAACTGAAATTTCCCTATTTTCAATTAAATATTAAAATTATAAACCTTTAAAAAAAAATAAAAATATATTTTTGAAAAGTTTAAGGTCTTAACTTGTTAAAACTGAAAATTTTATGGCAATATCTTTTTTTTAAAAAAAGATATGCTTATAGTTTGATATGCACTTTTTTCACGAAAATGTTACTTTTCATGTAAAAAAATATGTTTTTGCAAAAAAAATATTTTTTGTAATTCTAAATTCACTTTGTATTATTAAATTAAATATTTTTTGTTTAATTGATTAAAAGAATAAAAATTAAAAACAAAATAAAAAAATTTATGCCAAAAAATAGGTATTTAAGTAATATAAATCTAAGTATCCTCGGTTCTTTCCATTTCAATATAATAAAGCATATACGTATCTTCCTTATATAACTTGTTCTTGTATTTGATTTTTCTTTGATATGATAACAAAGGATCTGATGAAATCAGCAGGTATGTCATCAGATCTCTATTTGTATTTTCCCGTGAGCTTTTCCTCGTATGGCTAAGACGAGCATATCGAATGTGTTTGTGGGAAGCCTCCAATGCTTCTTCTGATAAATTTCCTGCAAAAATTAAAAAAAAAATTGTTATTTATTTCTTAATATTATTAAAGTTAAATATTACCTATAAGTAAATCGAAGAATTTTAAAACTTCACATCCATGCATTAAAACTTTGTGGACAGAACTAGGCATATAATACCAAGGGTAAAGATCTAGGTACAAATTCCTGGTATCAAGAAGGAGCTTACTAAAGTCATCAATTTTAATGTTTTTTCCACACGACAAAATCCTCAATATTAATGAGAAGTTATAAATTAGATCTTTGTTAATGCCAGTTATTTCCGCTGATACTTCGTAATTAACAAAAAATTTCCGTGCTGTGTTTCCATCATTAGTGGTTCCAGAACCCTGTTTAACAACGTCTATTAACAAGCCCATTTTTTCTCGAAAATTTCTTTGGATGCGGATTTTGTTTTCAGAGAAAATAGCTTTGTTCTCTTCTCTTACTTGCCATATTTTAAATGGCAAACGATATGCTATGTGTATTAAACTATGTGTATCGAAAAACCGAATCCAGCAGTGAAGCGTTGACAGTCCATATTTATAGGTATTTATATTTGGAGGCTTATATATATCCGTTTTATTCATTTCAACCGGACTAGCATTGCAAATGAAGTATCTGGAATACTTTTTAATAAGCTTGATTTTACTATATCCGCACTGCTTCCACTTCGTTTCCAATTGCAATATAAAAAACTTAATATTTTCATCAAATATTTCTTCACTGTATGGGATTTTACAAATTTTATCTTTAACAAATGACTTAAAAAACAAATATTTATTGCGTGAACCGGCAGAAATCCAACAATTAAATAAATCGTTATTAGTAATAATTATTGGCATTTTAAATTAAAAATCTTTGTAATGTTTTCGCTGAGCAAAATACGGTAAAAACAAATATGTTGGCATTAGTAAGCATGAGAATGCCCTACATCTATATATATAAAAAAATATTGTCAAATCTGTTTGTGACGAGTGTTTGAGAGTTCGGCTGAGTAAAAAAAAAATCTGCCGATACCATTTTGTAGGGTACGGTCTCTAGATGGTTTTAAAAAAAAATTGTTTGAAAATGTTTTGATTTGGTCGAGTTATATGTGTTTGAGTGAAGGGTTTTGGACCTATTGGAAATTTTTTTTTTTGCAAATGTGATTTTAATTGATATGAAAAGTAAATGTATGAATTTTATGCAGTTCAAATTGTGTACATACGCGCTATTTTTGTTGGAAATAGCAATCAAAATAGCACGCAACCAATAACAAAGTGAAAAAATGGTCATACGACAAATGAACGAAATTTAATTGAATCTATATAAATAAAAATCAAATGTCGTTCGTTTGCATCAGTTGCACCGTAATTGCATCAGTTGAGAACGGCTGAACCGATTTGGATAATTTTTTTTTTAAAATGTTCGTAATAGTCCAACTTAGGTTTTTACGGAAATAAAAATTGACCACGCCCACTTTGCGCCCACTTTTTTGATTTATCTAAAATCGGAAAACGGCTGGACCGATTTGGATAATTTTTTTTTAATGTTCATAGTAATCCAATTTAAGTTTTGTCGGAAAGAAAAATTGACCACGCCCACTTTTGCGCCCACTTTTTTCAATTTATCTAAAATCGGAAAACGGCTGGACCGATTTGGATAATTTTTTTTTCAAATGTTCGTAGTAATCCAATTTAAGTGTTTACTGAAAGAAAAATTGACCACGCCCACTTTTGCGCCCACTGTTTTGATATCTATATATATAAAATTAAGTGGCAAAACTTCCTGTTCGCATACTCCTCCTAGACGGCTTGCCCGATTTCAATGAAATTTTCAGGGGTGATTGGGGTCTGTGTGGAGGGTGCACATAAGAAATTGCATGTGTGTATCTTTGCAGGTTTTGTACCACACCCCCTTTTGTCGCCCACAAATCAATAAAAATGCTGTATTTAAGACGGTTTTGGTCGTATGAAATTAAAATTTGGTAAATAAGTTCGTATGATAACTATAATTAACTTTGAAAAAATGGGCGTGGTCACAATTCATCTACGCCTACTTTAAAGAAAATATCAAAATACTTCGAAACCATTGGTCCGATTGAGCTCAAATTTTGTAAGTACGCTTTGCTTTGAGTACGAGATGGTTTAAGGGGCAATGCCACACCCCCTTTTACCTCCCACATATAAATAAAAAATTGTTGTTATCGAATAGCTTTAGTTAGAGTTATGGGTCGCACAGCTTAGAAATTCGGTATTCGACCACAATTTAGACGTACCGTTTCTGTGATGAAATTTTATGGGAGTGGACAAGGGGGAGGGGCACCTCCGATACAACCCAAATTTGTGATATCGAATAGCTTTGAAGTTATAGGAATTCATCTTTGGAATTCAGTTTTTGACCTCAATTTACACATGCAGTTTCAATGGTTTTATTTTATGGGCGTTGGACAGGGAGGCGTGACATCTCCCTTACAACCCAAATTTGCGATATCGTATTGCTTTGAAGTTATAGGTTGACAGCGTAAGAATTCGGTATTCGACCTAAATTTATACATGCATTTTCAATACTTACATTTTGTCGTCGTAGGGCAAAGGGGAGTGGCACTTCCCATACAACCCAACTTTGTGCTATCAAATAGTTTTAGAGTTATAAGTCGTACAACGCCGAAATTCAGTATTCGACCTCAATATACACATGCAGTTTCATTGATTCAATCTATGTTCATTGGTAAGAGGGCGTGGCACCTCCCATTTAACGTAAATTTGCGAAATTCAGTTTTTGACCTCAATTTACACATGCAGTTTCAATGGTTTTATTTTAATGGGCGTTGGACAGGGAGGCGTGACATCTCCCTTTTAACCCAAATTTGCGATATCGTATTGCTTTGAAGTTATAGGTTGACAGCGTAAGAATTCGGTATTCGACCTAAATTTATACATGCATTTTCAATACTTACATTTTGTCGTCGTAGGGCAAAGGGTAGTGGCACTTCCCATACAACCCAACTTTGTGCTATCAAATAGTTTTAGAGTTATAAGTCGTACAACGCCGAAATTCAGTATTCGACCTCAATATACACATGCAGTTTCATTGATTCAATCTATGTTCATTGGTAAGAGGGGCGTGGCACCTCCCATTTAACGTAAATTTGCGATATTGAATATCAGCGTCAGAATTCAGTATTCGGCCCCAATTTATACATGCAGTTTCATTAATTACATTTTATGGGCGTACGACAAGGGGGCGCGAAACCTCCTATTTAACCCAAATTAGAGATATCACATAGAATTGGGGTTATAGGTCTCACAGCTTTGGAATTCAGTATTGGACCTCAATGTACACATGCAGTTTCATTGATTACATTTTATGAGCGTTGATCAAGGGGGAGTGGCACCTCCCATACAACGAAAATTTGTGATATCGAATAGCTTTGTAGTTCAAGGTCGCACAGCGTCGGAACTCAGTATTCGACCAAAATTTACGCTTGCAGATTTACTGATAAAATTTTTTAGAGTTTGTCGGGGGGCGTGACACCTCCAATTTAACCCAAATTTGCGATATCGAATAGATTTGGAGTTATAGGTAACTCAGCCTCAAAATTCAGTATTCGACCTCAATGTACTCATGCAGTTTCATTGCTAAAATTTTATGGGCGTAGGGAAAAGGAGAGTGGCACCTCCCATACAATCAAAAATTGTGCTATCGAATAGTTTTGGAGTTATATGTCGCACAGTTTTGGAATTCGGTATTCGACCTCCATGTAGACATCCAGTTTAATTGATTACATTCTATTAGCGGTGATGAAGAGAGAGTGGCACTTCCTATACAACCCAAATTTGTTATATCGAATAGCTTTGTGGATATAGGTCGCACAGTCTCAGAACTCAGTATTTGACCTCAATTTAGACATGCTGTTTAACTGATAACATTTTATGGGCGTTTGAATAGGGAGAGTGGCAGCAACGCGCCGGGTTTCAGCTAGTTTTAACATAAATAGTCATTATTTATTTTTAACCTGTATTTAATAGCAGCATTTTAACAAATAATTACAAAAGAATTCATACTCCAATTACTTTTACTTTTACTTTTACAATAGATTTTCATACTCCAATTACTTTTACAAACATAATAAGTTAAAATCACTATTTAAAGAACCTCTTAAAAAAACAATTTTCTGCAAACTGATACGTCTTACTTTTGAGCGTAGAGTACAATTCATACAGATTACTTTAAAAATGATTTAAGTCTTAATTTTTTTAAAAGTAAACATTTAATGATTTAATAGAAATAAACATACTAGTTTTTTACCTAATGAAAACGATTATTAAAAAAAAATGGACTTAGGTCATTTTCGAAATTAGTCACCCATAAATATGTTTGTTTACATTTCAAAGGAGTAAACTCCTCACTACATGCTACGTTTATTAGAGGAAAATATGATTTTTTGACCATTTTTCAAAATACGATAACTCTAAAAGTCGGATAAAAAAGGTTAATATGTTTTGGAATTTTGAAAGAAAAATACATAAATAACAATATATTTGAAAATAAAAGAAATGTTTTTCGTTGTTTTTTTAATTTGCTCTCAAAAATTGGAAATTTTTGGAAAATATTTACAAAAAAATTTATTTTTTGGCGTATTTTAATTTTTTTACTTTCAGCTAAATTTTAAACATATAAAAATTTATTTATTTATACAGTATTTATCTTGAAGAAAAATTAAAAATAAAAAGAATTGGGCCAAAATTGCAATTTTGGCAATTTTTTCTTTGTGAGATGTGCAAATTACTAATTTCCATTAATTAAAAGAAAATATGATTTTTAGACTATTCTTCAAAACGTGATAACTCCGAAGGGCGAACGCAGGCGAATATCAAATTTTGGAATTTGAAAGATAAATATGTATATTAAAAAATTAAAGAGATGTTTTTTGAGGTTTTTTTTTTCTCAAAAATTGCAAATTTTTGAAAAATATTTTAAAAAAAATTTTATTTTTGGACAATTTTCATAGTTTTAGTTTTAGCTTAATTTAAAATATATTAAAATTGGTTTATTTTTACAATATTAATCTTGAAATAAAATCAAAAAACAAAAGAATCGGGCAAAAATTGCGTTTACAACAATTTTTTCTTTGCAGGATGTCCAAAATCAAGTATTCCACAATAATCAAAATGCATAAAAATGGTTGACTTTAAGGAGCTGTAGAGTCTACATAAATTGTTCAATTGGCAAAAAAATTTGGATTCTTTTTAGTGAAAGTATTTCCAAAAAAACGGTACCAATTTTGTTAGGATCTGCCACAACAAAAATCTTGATTTATTCCTATGAGACGAAGTACTGTGCGGTGGTAGCCTTTTGGTGTGGAACTGCTTTACATGGTAGCATATTGATCCACTTGTAACAATATTCAGTATAATTTTAGCTTTATGCCATTGATGTCAAAGCTTTAATATTCTTTGTCTTAAAATTTTAATGTTAATACAATTATAACTAAATAAATAAAAAATTAACAAAGAAGACTACCTGAACATTTTACATGCTAATTTGCCGGATTTCGTTGACCTAAGCGCATATCCAACAGAAGATGTGATATTCCAGCAAGACGGGGATCCGAATTATAAAAATTGTCCAAAAGTGGCTAAAAAAATCATGACTTCAAGCTTTTACGATGGCCAGCACAGAGTCCTGATTTAAGCCCGATTAAAAATTTTTGGGCTATTCTAAAAACACGGCTAGCATCTATCGAAATGGCCCAAAAGAACATCGAAGAACTATGGTCAAGAGTTCAGAAGGAATGAAACTATTGAAAAACTGATCGAGAGCATGTCGAGACGTATCAATATCGTCATTAAGGCCAATTGACTTTAGAGAAAATATTAAGTTTATGTTGATTTAAACAGAAAAAGTTGATTTTCTCTAGAAAAACTTTAAGTTTATGTTTTATGTAATAAAAATTACCGCCGTGTAAAATTGGATACACAGAATTTCTTGTTATTTTTGTAATATCATCTTTATTTATACATATTTTGTAAACTTGAATTAAAACGTTTTGTTTTTTAATAAATGAGGTATAACCTGAAATTTTGATTCCATTCTATTGAAAAATGACTGTACAGCAATCAAAAATGCATGAAAGTGGCAAACATTAGCCAAATTTTCTCGCCACTGTACATGTTACAATAAGCTTCTTTAAGCAAAGCACAAAGTGGTTCAGATAAAAAATACGATGTACAAACGCTTTGAGTTATTTGTTTTAATTGTTGTTTATATTGTAACTTTTGTTTATCTGGCGTCTTTACGTTGTTTTATGACGCAATAAAAGTAATTTTGTTCAATCTATGACGTAAATTGATGAATTTGTAATAATTTTTAAACGCATTTGAAGATACGAATTTGGAAGATACACAAAAAACAAGAGTTTTTGTTCTTGTTTTAATTACTGGCTGGGTCAACTAGTGCGATTGTTGATGCATTAAAAACCACAAAAGATGCATGATGACATATTTAAATTAAGATGTAAGATATGCAATTAATGTATGCTAGATCAGGTGTAATGTATAATAAACGAAATATGATGTCAATTGTTTTATATTTGATGAATGTAATATAGTATTAATGTGATGGATATATATGAAATATCCCACTGAACAACAAGTTATGCAAAGTGAGAGCTTTGAGTACGTTTCAAGTTATTTGTTGATTGGTTTTGTACTGTTTACCTCAATAAATTATTTAAGTTTTTAGAACATATTAAAGTGATTTAATGTGAAATAGTGAACCAGTTAAAATGAGTTTAGTGTTTTGGATTGTTTTTGAAATCAGGATTGTTTTTCGGGTACCTTAATTCGATAATTACTATTATTTAATTCGATGTTGCTTATTTATATAGAATCAAGTTTATGTAAATACGCGTTTTATATATATTAAATTTCTAAATTCCGCTGAAAAGCCAATTAATGTGCTTAATGGAAAATCCTAATTGCCAATAGGGGGTATGTTTTAGTACGTAGGTACATTCTGTCTATCCCGGCTGATTCGGGCAGGATCTAGAATGTAAATCGTGCATGCGTATAGGACGGGTATACGTATCTTTGGAAGATTTCATACCTCCGGGCGAATCCAAAAAAAAAAAAATATAATAATTATTTAAATGCATTAATTTTTATTAAAGTTCTCTCTGAGGGGGTTTGAACTCTGAAAACCCCTCTTGGTTACGGCCCTGGTCTGTAGTCCTTCGGATATAAGTGGCTGATCTTACCTGTTGTCGGTAAGAATACAACCCTCGCTGTCCTCCATACCACAGGTACATAGTTCAGCATGATACATCCGTTGTATATATTCTGATTTATAACAAGCGATAGCTCAAAAATAGAAAAATTTCCTTGAGCCAAAAGCTTAAAGCCGAGAAGCAACTTTCAAAGAGAACAAATTTTTCAAATTTTTGGATTAAAAGTTTAAGCTTTTAGTTGAACCCAAAATGTGAGCGTCAAAAAATAATTCTAAGCAATGATTATTGAAAAAAAGAAATGTCAATTTCTCTATCTTTTATTGATGTACTCTATAAAACACATTTTTCTATGCAATGTACACTCGCGTTCAAAGAAAAAGCCGACTAAATAATTTAGTAACAAATATTCTTTTTCTTGAATTATAACACATTGTGACGAAATCGACAAAAAAACACCACCGAACTTTATAGAAATTCTTAAAGAAGTACATGTTGAAAGTCCATCTTATCTGATTTGACCTCCAAATTTCGACACAATTTTTTTTAATTTATTTTTAAAGTTGAAGTGTTCGAATTTTATTGTGCCGATATTCATTGAATTTTTACAGCTATTTGCTTCGTTGGAAATGAAAAATAAAATCCATTTCTTTTCCGTAGAATTTTGCGCAAAATTAGACTTTGTAAAAAGAATTGCGAAGAAATACAAAATAAAGAGTGTAGCGAAGAAAATTCTTGTACTTTTCCTTTACTAAAAAAAAATTGTGCTTCTATAAATTATAATTGAAAAATATTCCATTAATGACATTTGTTTTTTCACAAAAAATAATTGCACGTAAAAATACTTTTCAATTCAACTTGAGTACATCGAAATCGGCTTAGAAATCCTTAAATGGCGCCAATTTAACTTTTCTTTTTTTTTTTCGTCAAAAACTAAGTGGTATCTATATATTTACTACCATGCAAAGCGCTCCCATTTTGTCAATTTTTTACAAATCCTTATTCTACTCAAAGTTATACAGAAAGGAAGTAAAATTTGTTTTCAATTAAACGAATGTCGGCACATCAAAAATTCGAATACTTCAACTTAAAAAATAAATTGAAAAAATTATGATGACATTGAGAGGTCATATTAGGTGTGATGGACTCGTAACATATCCCTCTTTTAGAATAAAGTTTGGTTGTGCTTTTTTTTTGCCGATTTCGTCACACTGTGTTATAATTCAAGAAAAGAATATTTGTTATTAAGTCGATTTTTTTTTTGACCGTGAGTGTATATAAATATTATAGGTGAGATTTTTCAAGGGGTGGAATGAATAATTTTTGATTTTTTTTTTGTTTTTCTAGAGGGACCCCAGAATAGTGGCAGTGTTTTGGAAGATAAGTATATTTGGGGGTAAAAAATAAGAAGATCACACATTTGATGCCTCTAGAAGACGTCTCGGGGAGCTTTAAATTGAATGTATTGAGGGCCTATATTCATTTTCATCTATCTGCTTTTGAGCATTTTATTATGCCGAAATGATGGCTGGCCTCGGTTGCATCTATGGTATAAATATAAGAGCGAGAAACTAGTCCTAACACCTTGTTTTAATCAATTAAACTGAGCCTTTATCAACTAGTTTGTTTTTTACTTAGGACAAAAACCTCTTTCTGCATTAAAAACTAGTACTTTTTAAAAACTCTATGAAATTTTTTTTAATCTGAAACATTTTACTTTGTTGATACAAATATTTTCTAATTACACTAGCACAAATGTTTTCGAGTTTGGTGCAGCTGTTGCTTTAAATGATCTTTTATGGACTCCTCGTAAATAAAAAGGGACTAAGGGAAGGCTTTTCGATTTTGTTAGCTAACTCGTTTTCTTTGAATGCGGTTGTTACCAAGAATGTGAAGTTTATGAAAATTGGCAGCAAAATTTGTGGTTAAGTGTTCGTCCAGGTGCCGAGTTACAGCATCCGTGATCGAAAAAAATTGTACAAGATTGATAGGAACTTGTCTCGTTTGTCTCGTTTAAAACAGCAAAGTTTTACTGTTGATCTCTAACTGAAAATTGTGTTTTTTACTACGATACAAATACCTTTATCTGCATTTATAGTATTTTTTTCTGGACATAACCCACTTTCTGCCATAACAGTTAAATTAGCGCATAATATGAAAACATTTTTTTGTACAGTAAGTGTACACTTTTGAATAACATTGTAGAAGATCTATTCTTCACAAATAGTTAAATAAGCAGATAAAACGGTTTTTCGCTCTCCTGAAAACTTGTTATTTTGTAGATAGAGGAAAATGAATATAGGCCCTTGTTGGTTAATGGACCATTCTCAGAGTATATTCGGAAGAGATATGAACTTAGTATATTGAACCAATTTTTTGTGAAGCTTACGCTACCGAATGTCAATGTTTGTGTTTATTTTTATGAGATTATCGTCCAGTATTTGCTTTAACCTTCAATTACATATTTTTAAACGGTAGAAAGCTTTGAGTGGTCTACCCGATATATTCCAGTCGTCCTTTAGACGGTGTTTTTCTGAAGGAACATTTTGTTTGTTTTACTTGATGCAAATGTTGAAAATACCAATAAAGTTGCTATGTAGAAAAAAGTGGGTTCAGATAGATATGGGGGCACAGCCGGTAGATGGCATTGGCATCACCATGTTATATATATTATTTGTCAATATATAAATGGGGTGTTAGATTCCGCGGGCGATACGCTATACTAATACGTTTAAGCCATGAACAAAATTCAACAAAACAAAATACAACAGGTCTGTTTTCATACAAACTTCAAGTAAAGTTCGAATAAAAAGAATAATTTTATTATCAGGCAAAGAAGACAGAATTTGTTTGTTATTTTTAAGTTAGTTTTAAGAACAGTAAACAGTTGTTCACACAATAGAAAAAGTTTATAAAAGTTGATCTTTGCTTGAATTAATTGACTTATTCTTACTAAAAATGCTTTATGCCAAATAAATAAAACACTAGCACTTCTATTTATTGATAATTATAGTTTTTGTTTTCACAAAAAAAATATTAAACATTTTGATAGAATATCTGTCAATTTGATGAACAGGTGTTTTAGATTTGAGATTCGTGCTCGAAAAAATTTTAGGGTAAAGTTCAAGCTTGTTTTAAGCTCGAGGAAGTGACAATCTTGTAACAAAAAACTTGTTTTTTATCTTGACCTCGAAAAGTGTGTAAAGAAATTCGTTTACGTAACTGAAAACGAGTAGGAAAACAGACCTCATGTTGAAAATACCAATAAAGTTGCTATGTAGAGAAGAGTGGGGTCAGATAGATATGGGGGCACAGCCGGTAGACGGCATTGGCATCACCATGTTATTACATAGGCCGCACCTGTAGCTTGAATCATATACATACATAGTGACGAATAACGTTCACGGTAATCATTTCGGCTTTCGCCATGCATCTGTGAGCTTAGTTAGGGTGTCGTTAATTTCTTCGAGTGTTTTGTTTTTCGACAAAGCATTGTTCTTTTTGCAGTGCATTAAATCAACGCAAGTAATTGTGATGTGCATTTTTTTTATGTAGAATTTGATGCTGATATCGAATGTTGTGTTGGTTCTTCGATATTTTTAGTTTTGAAAAAACTACCGACACCTACATAAAACATGTGCTTGGGGGCACCATGGGTCACTGTTTTGAACCCTCACGGAAATGATTTTAAATTGTATTTTCAGCAATATGGTGGGTACCCAGTAAAAAAACATGCGATCGCTCCTATGAGGAGCAACAACAGAGCGCTCTTTTGCTGTTTTATTCTATCAAAAAGTGAGCACTTGTGCTCTTCTGCTCTTTTACTGTTTTAAAAAATCAATAGGCGAGCAATCAATGAAAAAATAGCACATAAAGTGAGGCATGTGCTTTGTTAAAAACTCGATTATTATTTGCTGTGAAAAATCGGCCATTGTAGTCTAGTGGAGAGTGCGCTAGACTAACAATCCAGAGGTCCCTGGTTCGACTACGGGTTCGGGCATGTTTCTTTTCACTTTCTTTGTTCTTTCCTGCATTTAAAAATTATAAAAAACTAAAATATCCACATCTTAATTGTAGAAAATGTGGAATTAAAGGACAGAAACAACTAAGGGCTGGAAGAAATGCTTGTCGAGGTTAAGGCATAACACCTAGCCTCGGTCAAAAGTAATTCAAATTGTCTTTCACGGCTGTTTCGCCTATTCAATAATTCACGTATGGTTCCAACCAATTTCTCTAGCTAATCTATCCCTTTCCTTTCACGTCAAAGACCAAACCTTATTTGTATAAGGCGCATGTTGGTTCTTTGATCTTTATAAAAATATTTTAAATGTTACTTTGCTGATCCATTTGGATCATTTATTGATCGCTCCTTTTGAGCTCCTCTTGGATGTTAAAGGGAGCGCTACCCTTCCTAGGACATGCAATGTTAAAAGAGAACACAAAATACACCTAGCTTGGATCAATAATGAGCACTCCACTGCTCCTCAGGGAGCATGGATCGCTCATAGGATGATCCACTTTTCTGCTGGGTAATTATGTGCGAAAAATTCCAAAATGAAGTGAAGAGAACATAACGAACGCCATTGCGACTGTACGAGCTGGCGCCAGTGTTTGATCAGCCCATGGGCGTCCATAGGTAGAAAAGGGGGAAAGTTTCCCCCCTAGGTAGTGCAAATTTTTTTAATATCTTCATATTAAATCAAAAAGCCGTAAGCTGCAATTAAAAAATTTTACGGGAGAGTCAAAATTGTAATTGTAATTGGAAAGTCAAACTTTGGGATTTTAGAACTTTTTTAATAGAAACGTCATTTTTAGTTGTAGGAGAAGTTAAGCAGGACCATGTATTTTGATTAGGTGCATCAATAATCAATCAAAAATTTGACTTTAAATTTATAGTAACTTTCGACTTTTTTGATTTTATATGACGTTATTTTCATTACATATGTTAATATATTTTGAAGAGAACTTAAAAATAGTTTTTTTTAAGGAATATTTATAAATAAAGCTGAAGTAAACTATGCATGCATTTTAAAACAGTATGTTGTACCAATCGCAGTGATAAGTTACGATACTATTTCATTTACCACTGTTTCACAGGCTTTTTTCAATACGTATTCTTACAATTAAAAAATTTTGCGTGTAAATATTACTAGTAACTACGTCCATTTCGTAGATTGGACTTAGTCTACTCTTTCAGTAGACTACGGCCACCTTGCAATCATACATTTACTTATATTCGGTAATTGTTCAACAAACTAGACAGAAAGATTTCGGTTGTAAATTTTTTAAACTCAACTAATACTAAATAGTACGATTAGAAAATACTACGAATGCACTGGATTTGTAATTTAATACAAAAAAGAAAACAAAGTAAAATAAATTTAAAAAACTAAATGTTTTTCCCAAAAGTCAGCTAAGTGTTAAATCGTTTTTCTGTCATAAAGATGATGGTGATTTTTAAATTTTTCGTAAACTTAATAAAATTGCTAACAATCTTGCAGCATTTAAATTATAGAAAAGTGCAGCGATCTAGGTGAGGGCAAAGGCGCTAATTTTTAAAAAAATCTGATGGCAAATTCTTGTTAAGAAAATGCTTTTACATTTGAATATCTTATGGTCAAAAGTTTTTGTATGACTAAAATTTAAATAGGAAACTCGAAACCATATATAAACTAGTCAATATGTCATATCGTAGTTAGTGATTACTGGTGATTTTGCGGCCATTTCATAGCGAAAATCACTAGTTATTTTCGAAGAAAAAAGTTTACTATTCAACCACATGTGGTCTGTTGAAAGTAGTTTGTAATCACCTTAAAGTTGGGTGGAAGTCCTGCAGGGAAGGGATAGATATGTTTTCAATTAATATGATCTTTTGATTTTTATTGCACGCTAAAACCAAAACCCATTTTTTAGGGTTTTCTATGCAGTAAAGCTAGGTTTTCTTTATTGGGTCAGCAACTCAACTCAACGGCATTCTCGTAATTGAGTTCCACGGCTAAATGCGTTAAAAATAAAGCATTTCAGCTGAAGCACATAGTCGGGGACCACTGTATTTATCTTTTTAAATGAATTCAATAATTCTAAAAAAATTTTGTGAATATCGTTGTGAGTTTCGTGGAAAACTCGACAGAAACCTTTTGTATTGTGCTGGCCTTAACTATATTTACGAACTAATCTTACAAAGCTATCTTATCTTACACTTGTCTTTTGGATGTCAATTTTGCACCGGTGATATTTAGCTAGGCTGATCCAATATTCGAATAATATAAGTCAGTTCTTCGGTATTGCGAGGAGTGCGTTTCGCTATTACCAATTTTTATGAAATAAATAAAAGTGTTTAAAGTTGTTGTCGTGGTGACCGTAGCCTAGTGGGTAGAGTGCGTGGCCCCTAAGCTAAAGAAACGCAGTAGCCCGGGTTCAATTCCAGCTCAGACAGAAAGTTTTTTCAATTTAATTAATTTTTCTGTTCGGTTGTCACCTCTCTGCAGACAATGACAAACCTCAGAGAGTAAAAATTGCCATGTAAAAGCTTCTTGAGAACATAAGCCGTTCGGAGTCGGCATAAAACAGGTAGTTCCAGTTCTGGGTCACTTATGATCAAACATTTAATAACACGCACAACACAATTGATCAATAGAAGCTAGGTCAAAGTCGTTCCGAGGGCTGAAATGGCTAGTTAATTTATTTATTTTTTTTTGTTTAAAGTTGTTTCTGGCAAAAATATGAAAATTCAGTGTGAAAGTATATTGTAGTTATACTTAATAATAATTTTAAAATATATTCCAATATTCAAAAAAGTTAAAAATTAGCATACTTAATGACTAAGATATGGTCTTTTGAAATAAATTAAACTCAATAACGTAACTTTTAAAATGTTGGCTCTATAAGATGGTATTGAAGGATATATATTTATATGCGTAAAAACGGAAAATAAAAAAGGGGCCACTGCATATTTGCCAATTTTGTTTTTTTATCAAATAGCTGTATCTATTGTATCTTCTATATTGTATCTTCTTTAAGCCCTTGAAGTGTCAAGGTACGCAACTTTTTTTAACTTTTTCTTCTAATCTATATGATGGCCCAAAATATGCCTGTATTAAATAATCTCTGACCGTTTCGTATGAAAGTTATTGAATTTGTGGTCGATGAGCCTAAATGCGGGGTTTTAAAAATTTTTAACATGTCACGTTATATTATTAAACTGAACAAAAAATTTCAATACATATCAAATAAACAAAAAAAATATTTTAGTAATGGTTTTTTTTTTTTGGTAAAAAACGCAAAATTTGATAAAACATTTAGTAAGATAAAAAAAGGGTCACCTCAAACTATAACCATATTTTTTATATAATCACTTTTGTTACTACTTTAAGCTCTATCAACGCTAAGGTGCGCAAACTTTCGGTTGCCTTGTTTTTTAACCCTCATGGGTCCTCTGTATGCGCACGCATACAATTTTGATCTTTAACCTTGAATAAAATAAAAATGGTTCAGCGGAATAACCTTGAATTTTGCCAAGTAGAATTATTTTGCCTAAACAATCAAAAAAACCCGTTTTTGAATTTGTACCCTTATTGTATTTGCCTGTGCAGTTATAGTAACGAATCGGTCCCTGTGTATGTGCGCGCATACACATAAGCAGGTACCTGAAATTGCCGTTATTTTTGTGTGTGGATTTATAGCACACTCTTATTTTTTGGTTTCATGAAATTCAGTTTGTTCTGGAGCACACATAAGTGAAGTTTGTTTGCGCATTTATTTGAATTTTGGTTGTGTTTCGAAGTATTTGATAAAAAATGGATAGAGTTTTACGTAAAAGAAGGCAGCGAGATGAACAAGAAATGGATTTTGATTTGGAAAGCGAAGCGGGCGAATCTCCGTGCAATACTGACGATGATTTTGCATTATCAGACGAGGAGAATGATGAAAGTGAAGTTAGCGTGCATTCGGATGAAGACGACATTGAGCCACTTGAGCAAAATTTAGCAGAAGAAAATGCAGCAAATCCTGACAAATAAATATTTTTCAAAAAATACGAAAATTCATCGCAACCATTTGAAATAAATCTAAGAAATTCATTTCGACGTGCAGAAAATTTTACTTCAAGTAAGAACCTACCCTCTTTGTTATGGGTTCTTATTCATTATATGTTTAATTTTTGTTATAATTCAGGTGCAAAAGCATTAGCAGCTGCTACTATAGTTGATGTTTCGTCTGCATTTCACATGTTCCTTGGACCGGTTGAGAATATTATTTTGAACATGACGAATTTATGTCATGACGAATTTATGGCACATGACACCATGTGCGAAAGTACAAAGACGATTGGGAAAACATTGATTTGGACACTCTGCACGCATACTTTGGATTGTTGTTGGATTGTTGCACGCATACTTTCTGGTGTGTATCGGTCATACGGTGAATGTGTCACTAAACTGTGGAATGACGAAACTGGTCGGCTAATATTTAGAGCAACAATGTTTTTGAAAATGTTCAAGCGTATCCATGGTTGCATTCGATTTGATAACTGCGAACACATATGGCCAACACTGCATCTACAAGTACTTCTGTACGTGACAAAATGGCACCGATTCGAAATGTATACGATAAATGGAATTATAATTTGAAAGTTGTATACACACCAGGAAAAAACATTACCGTAGATGAACAGTTAGTTCCGTATCGTGGGCAATATCCGTTTCGTCAGTATATTCCATCCAAGCCGGCGAAAAAGCTGGTATGCATACAACACACAAATATATGTTGGTCGGAATCGTAATGCCAACTCTGAATGTAATCTCGGACGGCGTGTTGTTTTGGATTTGGTGGAAGGACTTTCTGACAGAAATGTAACGTGTGACAACTTTTTCACTTCGTATGAATTGGCAGAAGTTTTACATAAGAATCGCATGACTATTTTGGGAACAATAAGGAAAAATAGGGCTGAAATTCCTTCAGTTCTACTCGACATGTGTCAAAAGCCAATTTATCATACAGAAGTTGTATATGAACATAAATTGCAAGCAGTTATGTTGTCATATGTTCCTCGCCGGTACCGGTTTGTGGCATTGCTCAGTACATACCACAATGTTCTGAGTACATTAAAACAAGGCCGATGCTACATCTGCATATATAAAAATAACAAAAATCTTTTTGCTACACGCTGTGAAAAGTGTAGAAATTTCATTTGTGCTGAACATAATTTCGATTGATTCGAAAAATGTACAATTAATTGACAAAAGCTAAAAATTAAATTTTTTTTCTAATATATGTAATATTCTAAATAATTTCATTCTAAATCTACGTTTATGAAGTTCAAATGTATTAATATGATAGTAAACAATGTAATAAACATAAAAAATCACAAAACATAAATGGTTGTTAATTTTTTTTAGCCTTTTTACAATTAAAAATATATGTGTATGCGCGCGAGGGACCGATGAGGGTTAACCTATTTAATGGCCCTAAAAAGGCAATTTATTTTAATTTCAAAACCAGGTTTCGACTGTTTTTATGGTTGCGATATTGAGAAATTGACATTGAGGTCTATAGGCTCTAATAAGGGTAATAATTTGACCTGTTATTTTAGTGATATAATAAATTTTTGTGGAATTTAAAGAAATTTTATTGTTTTTATAAAGTCACTTTGTATAGGAGGTAGACGTAGTTTTTATCCTATTTGGCTTATTTTTAAACTTAAAGTATGTAATTAGAGTTTAAGCTCATTACCTAAAATTAAATTGAATAATTTAATTTTTGTGGAATTGAAAGATATTTCACCGTTTATATAAAGTCACTTTGTATGGGAGGCATACGTAGTTTTTATCCTATTTGGCTTATTTTTAAACTTAAGGTATGTAATTAGAATTTAAGCTCATTTGCTAAATGTAAAGGGATTAAATAAATTTTTGTGGAATTTAAAGGGATTTTACAGTTTATATAATGTCACTTTGTATGGGAGGTGGACCTGGGGCCCTATACTGTAGCTGTGAGTTTTAAAGTGGACACGAGCTATTATAAAAACTCAGTGGTTTTCAGGCGGTTTGTCAGTCAGGAAAAGTGTTCACTTTAAAGCTCACAGTTACAGAATAGGGCCCCTGGGTTTTCAGCCGATTTTGCTAATTTTAAAACTCAAAGTTTGTTATTAGGACTTAAGCTCATTCGCTAAATTAAAAGCGAATAAATTAATTTTTGTTGAATTTAAAGAGTTTTTACCATGTTTATTAAGGCATTTTGTATGGGAGGTAGTCGTGGTTTTAATGCGATTGGGTTTATTTTGAGACTTAAAATGCTTAATTAAACTTTAGGCTTAATTGCTTAATTTAAATTGAATTTTGTGGAATTCAAAGAGTTTTTATTGCTCATTTCTGAACTTGATAATCTGTTTTTAGATAAAATCTTATTTACTAAATTTCTTTACGATTGCTTAAAAATAATAATTGTAATTGTGACGACAGATGGATATACGGACAGACGGAAATAAATTAAACTGAAATTTAGAAAGAATTTTGAACGAATATATATATATATATATATTGGGGCGGGTCGATTTATTTTTCGACAATTTCCCTATGATTTCCGTATTCTATGGGTTATTCCATGAAAATTTGCCAAACGAACCATACCTCTATCGTTAAAATCGAGTCCCCTACTTTTTGTTGGTAGATTTGTTCCCAAATAGACGTTCGTATGAAATATTACCTACACGTTCACATCCATAACTCAAAAACTATCGATCGGGTTTAATCGCCGAAAAAAATGGCCTTGAAAGAAATATTCTTTTGATCGAAATTGATCAAAATGAGCTCACCTTTCCAACGCGCCTACTGGCGATTGATAGTTTTTGAGTTATGGATGTGAACGTGTAGGTAATATTTCATACGAACGTCAATTTGGGAACAAATCTACCAACAAAAAGTAGGGGACTCGATTTTAACGATAGAGGTATGGTTCCTTCGGCAAATTTTCATGGAATAACCCATAGAATATGGAAATCATAGGGAAATTGGTGAATTTTTTCACTCCCTACAAATCGACCCGCCCTAATATATATATATATATATAAATAAATATATATATATAAATATATATTTGTGTGTGTCGACAATGAATAACGACTAAACTCAAAATATCGTAAGAAAGCTATATGGCATTTTCTTCATTGCCAATCTTTGATAGAATGCAGGAAAACTTTTTTTACTTAGAATAAATAACCACTTAATTCTGCAACTATTACCGTTTGTAACGTTTCATATATTTCAGAAAAAAGGTAATTTGAGTTTAGTCGTTATTCTTTGTCGATACATATATTTTTACATAAGCTGATATAATTTTTGTTGAAAATACTTCGATTGTCACATACTGACTGTAGCTACCCTATTGCCAGAGAGTAAGAACTAAGAACATATAAAAAAATTTCATAACTGAACCAACAACAATTGCCAAGCAAATCTGAAACAACGACGCACAGAGAAGAGCATGATCACAGCGGTTGAGCAGCATAAGAAGGGATGAACCGAATCATCCACAGAAAATAAACATAACTTTTGCTTACTATGTCCCGCTTTTCACTCGGCAATTCTCGAGCAATGTCACTCGTCACACACGAAAATTCTCGAGCTTGCGGCGAAAGCAAATATTGCTCCGAGAGCAATTATTCTCTTGCTCTGGTAGCAAGATCACTTTGTCCCGCTTTTCACTCGACAATAATTGCCTTTGCCGCAAGCGACAAAGTGATTATTCGCCTGCATGAGGGGGTTCACAAAAGTCCCCTTTCAACCCGAATAGTCAAGAAACTACTTGCTGCGAAAGCAATTATTGCTCATAGAATTGCCGAGTGAAAAACGGCCCTTTGCATAGCATGTAGAACCAAAACAACAATATCAGCAGCTAGTAGCAACGTTGCCAGTTATGTTGGAAAAATCCCATTCGTGGTAATTTTTGATTGCCTCTAGGAATTTTTGTTTTCGGGAATTCCTGTTAAATTTTTTAATTCAGCGTGGTATTTCTTAATCGGCGTGGGAATTCAGCTGGGTATTTTTTTTATTTCCGTGGGAGTTTGTTAATATTCTTCTTAAATTTTTTTTTTTTTTACTAAGCAAAATTTCTTTGTGGTATTTCTAATTTTTTTTTAAATTACAGTTGAAAGTTATCTATATGACCTTGTTATTAATTATGTTGATTTTCTATAATTTTAATATAAATTCTAATTGTTTGATAGTTTAAATCATACTTGATTCTAAACACAAATTCTAGTTGTTTGATAGTTTAAAATTGTTTATTGAGCTTAAGTTCAGGTTAGAATAATTAATTGCTCTAACGAATTTTTCCAAAGAAACAACATTTTTAAATTATGTTGATTTTCTTTGATTTAAATACAAATTCTAAATGTTTGATAGTTTGAATCATTCTTAATTTTAAATACAAATTCTAGTTGTTTAAAAGTTTAAAATTGTTTATTGAGCTTTAGGTCAGGTAAGAACAATTAACTTCTCTAACTATTTAATCAAACATATAACTAATTAATCAGCTAGTGATGTTTTCCTTTTCATATTGAAAATGTTGTTGTTGTTGATTCTTTGGAAAAAATTCGTTAGAGCAATTAATTGTTCTAACCAGACCTTAAATCTCAATATTATTTGCAATTTCAACGATTTTAAAGTTTGAAACAACTAGCATTTGTATCTAAAATCAAGAATGATTTAAACTATTAAACAGTTAGAATTTGTATTAAATCTTAGAAAATCGACATTAATATACAACTTAATTAATAATACGCTTATATGAAGCATGCAATGCCATAGTTTGCTGACAACGAAACGGTCCGCTTCAGTGCTTTTAAAAGCGCACACCGTTTTCAACCGAGCCGATTGGCTATCTGGGTAACAAAAAAAAAAATGAAAGCAACTGATAAGTATTTATATATATGTATGTTTTATATACATATTAATAAAAAACAACAACAACAACAAAAGCAGCACAACAACGAACGAAGTGATTACGAATCAAACAAGCAAACACAACAACAACAACAACAACTTTAAAACAGCTACTGCAGCTAAGCAGCTTGTGCATTTCTCATACGAATATATGAATTTTTCATCTTCTTAGATTTTTCTATTTTATTAGATATTCGTTTTATTCCCACTAAAACTGATATCTTTGCATTTTTTTTTCTTTGTACGATGAATATTAAAGGCTGTAGGTATACCCCAAAGTGTCAAATATCACTTTGAAAAAATTCGTGAAAATGACCCCCATACAAACCGCGCTGTAAGACGTAATTCTACGTCAAAACATAAAATAATTGGAAGGTAATTTGGCGTAATAAAAAAAGTCGTTCGACCGCTATAGTTAGAAAACTGAAAGTCCTACAAAAATATGACAATGCTTGGAACGAATTCGCAAAAAGCTACAAATTGTTTACATTGAGCTTGTCCAATTGTGTCTAGTGAGCTTTAAAGTAACGTCTACTTTAAATAATAACAAATTTATGACAGGGAACGTCATAAAAAAAAAATTAATTTTCTCATGTTTTATTTATTTACAAACAACTCAAAAACTGTTTATTAGGGCGTATCGAATAACAATTATTTTTCGAATATTAACTCTTGCCAACAGGTGTTACTTTGGGCTCAGTAGGCAATTGAGGAGCAGAGCCCTCTCTCGACGAACTAAAATCACGCTCTATAAATCGCTCATCATGCCCGTCCTACTTTATGCATCACAAACCTGGACGCTGAGCAATTTAGGTGAAAAGACTTTAGGAGCATTCGAGAGAAAGATTCTTCGTAAGATCTACGGACCAATCTGCGTCCATGGCGAGTACCGAATACGGTGGAATGATGAACTGTATGAGCTTTACGCTGACATCGACTTAGTCAAGCGCATTAAAATCGAGCGGCTTCGCTGGCTTGGTCATGTTCAGCGCATGAAAGACTATGGCTGCTCCAGTGAAGAAAACATTCGATTCGGTACCCAGCGGCGGTCAACGCAGAAGAGGACGACCGCATCTTTGTTAGAAAGACCAAGTAGAGGACAACCTGATGAAGCTTGGAATTGCCAACTGGCGCCAGCAAGCGAAAGACAGAAATGGCTGGCGCAAATTCTTAGATGAGGCCAAGACCGACAAACGGTTGTAGCGCCAACTAAGTAAGTAGGAAGTAACCAACTTTTGAGGTGGTTCATCCTACGGAACGCCCTACGATTGAGTATCAGAACAAAATTAAAAAATAAATAATAAGCTTAATATCTGGCTTATTAAGTCAAAAAATTATTAAAATTTCCTATTTTTAAACAAAAAAAGTAATACTACTATCGGCAATGGAAACCAACATGTGGAAATGCTAAGAAAAAAATCCTCCATTATTCGATTTTAGGCTAATTTTTTAAAACCTTTTTTTGCTTATAGACCATTTTTTATGGTTTCTTGGTGGACTTTTTTAAGAATTTTCCGTAGATAACATTTTTGCTATCCTCATTGCCAATGTTTTTTTACACCAAACAACTTGACCCACCCTTTTGCTTATGTTACTTAAAATCAAGTTCAAGAACTAACAAACAAGTCATCATTTTCATCTGTAATTTGCTCTTTAGCACTTACTTTATTTTGAACAACTATTTATTTAACACTATGCTGTTTTTCATTCATGAAATTTTCACGTTTTGAAGGTTTTATCATAGATATATCAAAATAAATATCGTCGCCTCCAACAGCTAATAGAAACCAACCAGTTTTCTCTACTGACGCTTTTGTTGCCGTTGTTTGCGCTGCTCAGTTTGTTGGAGTGTTGGCTCTCGTGGCCCACTTCGACATTCATTCATGAGTGTGCGGCGTTGGATGTTGTTTGTATCTAGCAGATACAATTAGAATTTTCGATCAATTTATTAGCTATGGATTATCGCGGATTGTGACGTGATGATCTTGGGGAAAAATACTAAATAAAAAAACATACTATCGTTAATCTAACTAATCGTGCAAACTAAGCCGCTTTGTGCTAAAATGCGTAACTGTATGAAAAGTTGATCGGTAAAGCTATTTTATATATCTACAAAAAAATAAAATTGAAAACAAATAGCAACAACAGTGCAAACCGGTGCGGTCTGTCACAGCAAGTAAACAAATATAAAACACATAAAAGCAAAATAGAAAAACTTTAGCATCACGAAAGCTTCTTCAAACGGAATTCGTATCAAAATATTTATGAGCTCTTAAGTGCGCTCATCTGCTGGCGCGCTAAAGCGTATCGTATGCGTTCGTGTATCTCAAACGTACATAATGATTGTATCTGCGAAAAACACGCAGCTTTATTTGTATCTACGAAGCGAGAGCGACGGCTGGACCAAGTCTGTGAACTTGTATCTCGCGCATCGATTGTGATTTATTAGCAATTTAAAACGTTTCGCGCAAACTATTTTTAACGAATCTAAATTAATAACGCCAAGTCGGAAAAATAAATTTTTTAAATGCCTGCATTGCTATTGTTTTTTTTTTTTACATTTAATTAGTTGTTATTGTTATTATAGATGTGTTTGTTATAGCTAAACAATACACGACTACGGAGCCCGGCATCTACCAGAACGTGCCAGTTTCGATTACAAGACCAATAAATAATTAGAAAGAAAACAATAATAACAACACAAAGAAAACAGCAATAACAATAAAAAAGTCAACCAACTATTACTATTACTATTAGAAATTCTTGATACAAAATATTTATTTATTATAAATTCTTTTAAAACAACAGCTTCTAATATCGTCTGTTATTAAATTACTGTCAAGTTGTTGTTGTTGTTTTTATTATGGATAATAACTTTGTTATCATTTTAATGACGTCTTTAGGCAATGATTAAAAATTCAAATTTATACTTAATCGAATTATCAACGAGAAATAATATTTATTAAAAAAAACAAGTTAGAATATTTTTAAAAAATGTTTTTAAAATCAGGTCTTTGTTTTTGCTTTATTAAACAGTCAATAGATATAAAAAAATAAATAAATAAACAGAGTTATGTGACAAGTTATACAGAAAAACAAACCAAAAAAGGAAAAAAAAACCACAATTAACAAAATCGACAAATGGAATTATGAAACCTTATTACTAATGCAATGAGCTTTAAACGCTACAACTTGGCAGCCCTAGAAGCATAATTGTCGCTGAAGGAAAACTACTGATATGCTAGAGGTAAGTTTAAGGTGGTAAATATGGCTCTATGAAATAAGTCTCCAGGAAGTAAGGCAACAAACTACAAATGAAATAAGGCCCCAAACATTTCTATACAAAACAACAACACAAATAATTGGGATGTTCTCTCATATTTTGGGGCTTTATTTCATTTTTAAAAAATGGGGCTTTATTTCATAATGAAATAAGGCCACAAGAGTAAAATGAGATATAGACCCAAAAACTATATTAGGAATTAAAAGCATGAATATTTGGGGTGTTATTTTGATTTTTGTGGCCTTATTACATTTTTTTAATTAGGGTTTTGTTCCATTGTAAAATAGGCCACCAAAAATTTCAACACTCCTTGAGGGTCAGACTTGTTCATCATACGGTTGTTATAACAACTTTTGGATTTTTGTTATTTAAAATCAATTAAAAAATATGTTAAGTTTTGATATTACATAATAAAAAAATAAAAAATAAAATTAATTGTGGAAAATTTCATGGTAAAAGAAGGACCAGTGAACTTATCTATGTCCTCGATCAAAAAATGATATAAAGAAAAAAATCCACTTATAAAACTATAACAAAATATGAATGTCGGCAAGAGACCTGTAAAGCAAGAGTTAACCTTTTGTTGGAAGGAAAATTTTGCTACGTTCGCACTTCACAAGATCTCTTACGAGTAGAAAACAACTCTTTGAACTTAAATTGGACTCTATTGGAATTAAACTATAGGTACGAGATATAAGAGAACTAACAAAGTTTTCTTTATAATTACATATTTGTAAATTAAAATAGATTTACAAAACTATAATATCATCTAAGCTCAAACGAGTTGGATTACAAATTTATAAAAATATTTCGTACAAGGGAATACTGTTTTTCAAATTCTTGATAGGACTAATGAATTCTTGAAGTTATTAATTCATTCATGTTTACAAATAAAAATAATAGCAATTAAAGGGTGTTTTTATTTATTGTGGGGTCATTCTTCATAAATTTTTGTGGTGCTATTTCCTTAATATTGAGTTTTGATTCCGTTTTAAGATTTGAGGTCTTTTATTTTGGGGTGCATTTTTGCGCAGCCTTTAAAAAACTGGCATATTTAAATTTAGGGCCTTATAACATATTGGGGCTCATTTCGGCATAATTAAAGAATATTGAAAACTCAAATTGTACACTTTTAGATTTCATTTTAAATTTCAGGCAGCTCTCAAGTGGTTTGGAAGTTATAGTTTTCCAAAATTGTAAAAATTGGCCTGAAAAACATGCGATAGCCTTTTATTTTCATACAAAATTAATAAGTATGGATATCAAAATAAAGGCTATTCTGTTACCTATTCAACGAGCCATTTGTCATAAAAATCCATGAATTACTTTTGAAGATATATTATTTTACGTATTATGGCACTGCTTACAAAAATTATGTTCATGTTTCATTATAAAGAGAATTATATCCAGAAGTTTTGTAGACAGCGTAGCCGGTGTTTGACTTACTGAGGGTTGTAATCCCTGAGCAGCGGTCGAGAATTAATTTGGACTTCCAGCAACATATATATATATATTCATATGTATGTATATAGAAAAAAAATTTCACATTTGGAGCCACGAGTTATACTTCGTATTTCTTAAAGTACTCAAAGGATTTCATTTATTGATATCTCATTCAATAGATCACATTGAAACCTTTTAAAAAGTAAACATTTTTTGTACATTTTATTTCACATTAAAAAAATTTGGTCGTTTTCATATACATACTTGAAATGGTAATTTTTTGCAACTTTGAACCCCTATAACTTCGAAACTAGTTTTGGGGCTTTATTTCCTGGGGCCTTATTTCACAGAGCCGGTAAATATGTAAAGTGAAATTTTATTGAGTTCAAAACTTAAATAAATTCTCTAAGAAATCTTCTGGTTTAAAGAAGTTTATATTAAAATCTTTTAATCAGCGCTCTCCTAAGGTAATTGACAGATTATGATTCTTAAACTTTAAGGCTTTTGAAATTTTTCACTGTATTCAAAATAGTTATTTACATTTTTATGCAAAATGTTTGTAAATAGCGCAACATTTGAATTTGCCGTACAACTTAACACAAAAATTTAAATTCGCCTAGAGTGATTTATATAATAAATATGATATATAATAAAACAAAGCTCAACATATTATTATACAATACTTCGTTGATCGTTGAGTTTTGTAAATTTCTTATCAATTTTCTTAACAATTGTGTTATTCTTCAGAAAGCAATAGTTAGAATAATTAGAAATAAAATATTTATTTTTAAAAGTATTTCCAATTTATGAGATTTTTACACTTAAATTGATGTAAAATATTGAAGATATTGAATTTCCGATTGAATTTTTGTACAAAAATTTTTCAATGTGAAAAATCGTATTGCCTTTTGCTGAAGTCCTAGTCTTTTGTCCATTTTTACCAATAGTGGCCGAAATGTTGGTCGAAATGAAAACTAATGGTTTTTGTAAGGAAGTCAGAGTTTCTCATCGCAACACTTGTCCAAAAACAAAAGGTTCAATCCGGGATTTTGTTAAAGTGATAACTGAAGATTTCCAACTTTATTCCCAAAAACTGCAATCTATCATTCTTTATACCATAAAATTAACTAGGAGTAAAATACCCAGTTCAGGAAAAGGTTGGGTTTCACAAAATACGAAGAAAGGATGACAGGTAAAAGGGTTTCACACAATTGTGTGCTAATGTCAAAAATCTATTGCCACTATTCTCAAGTACCGGTCTTCTTCATTGATAGCGAAATTTGGGTTGATGTACAAAAATTCGTGATTTTCCAAAAATCACTATCTATCATTCTTCATACAGTAAAAAAAGTCTAGAAGTAAAATATTTTGTTCAGGAAAATATTGGTTTTCACTAAAAAGGATAACAGGTGAAAAGGTTTCATCCTTAGTTTGGAGCTCCAACATGTATTTTAGTTTGGAACATGGTGTAAGAAATAGAGGTGTTAGTGAGTTTGACACTTCTTTCCCAAAATGATAAAATGATGTTTCCCCGCTCTTGTCAAAAACAGCTGATAGTGAATAGCAATGAAAACAAATTTTGTCAAATTCGTGTCTTTCTGCAAGTTTATAAGATTTTTAGTAAGATTACTAGACTTGTTGGTCTTCGGACTGTTGATTTTCCACTTTAGCTAACGGGCACTCGATCGAAACTCAATGCCTTGTCCACTTCTTTTGATGGCTATTATCAGTTGAGGCATTGAACATTCTTTCATGGCATTCGATATGTTCTTGAAGCAGACGATGTGAATGCAAGACAATTTGCATGCTGGCCAAAGCTTCATGACGGCGGCACTTTCCAGCGCATGTTTCTGATGGCCAAAACATTCAATGACGAACTTGGCAAATCGGCCAAGACAACTGCAATAACTTTTTGTCAACACAAAACGGCACAATTAATTGTATTAAATATTTATACTTAATTCGCACAACAAACTATAAAAACTATAGCACATCATCTAGCAACTCAAACAAATAACACAATTTGACAACTATCAATAGTTCCGCTCTTTCGCTCGCAATTTTTTGACAGAAGCGAATAAATTCATGGTGTTGTCAAAAACTCACTAACACCTCTTTTTCTTACACCATGGTTTGGAAAATCTATTAGCAATATGCTCAAGTTGCGGTTTATCGCCTTTGATAGCAAAAGTTGGGTCGAAATAAAACACCTTAATTTTTGTATGAATTGTAGAATTCCGTACCCAAAACTTGCTTCAAAACTCCTGGATTTTTGATATGTGATAGCTGATGGCAGTGATTATAATCTGTGTTTTCGAATTTGCTATCTATCGTCTTTCAAGCCGCAAAATTTTCTAGAAAACATTCACTAAAAAAATTAACGATGATCGAAACAGTTTTAAAATTTTTGAGTAACATGCAAACATTTCTTGTTAAAACGGTTTTGTCATATGACATGTCATATGAACAAAATGCTTATTTAAATTATTTTTACAACAAAAACAACTTTTTTCCCATATTTTAGACAACATAAATTATTGAAAAATTTTCGAAAAACCAGAAATATTAAAAATGGTCATGTATCATGTTAAAGATTAGAGCGGATTATTTTTTTAACACCTAGAGAAATTTTTTCTTGATTTTACGCTTCTTTCGGAGCAAAAAATTCCACTAAACCATACTTCCATCATAAGGAAAAGTGCGGCATCTACATATTTCAATATTATGAGATAAACAAATTACAGTAATTTATCAAAAATTCACTGATTAGGGTTTGGATGGTTTTAAATATATGGTTATTCAGGATAGTGAATTCCAGTTTGCTTTCACAAATAAAAGGGGAAAACGTAGTATATGCCTGCAGTTACCGCTTTGTTATGTCTGTTTATGCATACTAGTATCACCTGTGGTCGAAATTCGACCAACTTTCTGAAATTTCAATCGTTTTTCTCATTCTGAGGCATTGACCTTGCCTTAAAGAAAATGTGTTGTACTAAGAAAATCTTAAGTTTCGAGAGAAAGCAAGAGTTTTCGAGATATCGTCATAAAATTTATATGAAACTTTTTCAGAATTTACTATATGTAAAAAAAAAAATGTACTATAAAAAATGCTTATTGTAGGGTATCCGTAATAGATAGCGAAAAATGTTTTTCCTTCATTGTATTATTATCTAAAATTTCCTCCTACGACATGTTCTTCCATTTCTTATAGTTTAGCTTTTACTTCAGAAATATTCTTTCAATGCTCATATTTCAGGTCAAAGGTCACATAACTATTCGGAGAACTTCTTCTCCCTACTCTAAGTTATTTAAAAAAATTATCAAAATCGGTTCAGAAACACGGAAGATCTGTTTCTCCTACGGCAATTTTTATACACATATAACGAAATGGCTTAAAACATAGATTTGTGGTTGTAACTTTGGAGTGGTTTGAAATATTTTAAAACTTTTTTTTAAGAAATTATTTATCATCAAAAAAATCATAGGGGTAATCATCATAGCTCATGATTTTCGATGATATAAACTGTTTTTTGCATTATGTGTCAAAATGAAGCAATTTTTGCTAATAAATGATATGTCATATGAAAGAGTGTGAAATAAGAAAATTTTATAAGAGAATAAAATTACAACTACAAAAACGTTTGGCCTATTTTTTGAGCAAAAACTTAATATTTTAGAGGTATTTTTTAAAAACCATATAAAATACTGAATTGGTGAAATAACGGTTAATCTTTTCTTATTTCTCCAAAGTCAATTAGTTGATCTTTCAGCCAAAGAAAAGTTCATGAAAATCGATTGAAAAATGACCAAGATATTTGCTTGCAAAATCAAAACTTGAAATTTACAATTGTTTTTTTCTCATTCTGAGGCGTTGACCCTGCTTCAAGGAAATATGTTGTACTGAGAAAATCTAAATTTTTTGAGACATCTTAATAGTTTTCATGTCATTATAACGGGAATTTTTTTTAACATATCCGAAAAAAATATTAACAAAAAAGTTTTCGTTTACCGTTATATTTCTGAGCCAACGACTTTTTATACAAAACTACGTTGTATTGAAAACATCTATAGTTTTCGAGCTATCACAATAATTTTCATGTCTAAATAACGAAAATTTTTTCATAATTTGCTATTTGTAAGAAATTTCACCATCAAAATATATATTCACACTTAAAATAACGCTTGTTGTAGGGTATCCGTAAGAGATGGCGCAAAATGGCGCAAGTATTTTTTGCACACCTTATCAATGTCTAAAATGTCCTCTTACATTATATTTTTTTTTCCATCTGTTACAGTTTAGCTTTTATTTAATATATGCTCTTTTTACGCTCATACTGCAGGTCGATGGTCACCAGTCTAAAATGTAATCATACTGTGCAGCCAGATCTTTTATTTGATACATCTTTCACTATTCTACCTTTTCTTAGCTCTGAGATTCTTTATTAAAAATAATAAAAACTTTCAACGTCAATATTTCGGGTCAGAGGTCATAAATTTAAAATATACATTGCACATAAAGGGCGCAGTACCTTTCGAATGATATAAGTTTCATTGCCCTTATTCTTAAATTAATATCGAAAAAGTGTGCGACAACATTTGATGTTTGCCTATTAATATATAAGATACTGCGTTTTTTCTTGAATAACTGCTGTAATTTGTATAAATATGATATTTTACGCTAAAATATTAAGCAGTTGAGCAAAAAATTCGCAATTTTTAGTATATTTTTGGCAGATGAAAGAAAGATGATTAAGAAAAACAATAAAACTAATTTTGATTTTCATGCAAGATGCCGCACTCTTCCTTATGACGGCAGCATAGATATAAGATAAATTTAAAGGTGTCCCATTTTTGATTTTAGACTTTATAAGTCATTTTAAGACTCTCGATGTAAATCGCGTTTCAATGTGGACAAATTTTCTTTTTTTTTACAAAAAGGTGTATTCTAGTAAGTAGTTTTTGATAAAAGAAATTTAGTTCTGCTATTTTTTATTCTTATCGAAAAGACCCGCCCTGAGACCCTACTGTCCGTCTTTTGTCTTTTTGGGACTATTTTGTTTGTCAGTGCAATTATTTATTTTTATTGAGTAATTACTTATTTATTGTTTATTCGTATCAAATGCCTCAAGAACACAAATTTTATTAGAAAAAAGTTTAAATTATGTCCACAGTAAGCCGTTATGCACATCGGAAGTCTTAGAATGGCCATAAATCTAAAATAAATTACTTTAAAAACTGTTATTTCTTCACTTACTTTTTCGAATGTATTCAAATACTTTTCTAACAGAAATAAAAAAAAGTTTTTTTAGTACCTTCTTAACCCTCTACTGCACACGAAGCCACATATGGCTTTTCATTTTTAAAATCGAATTTCCTACGGATATTAGAAGTTACGAACAATAACAGTTATTAAAATGCATTATTAGACGTTTGTTAATGTGTAGTGAATGTTGTTGTATTTCTTTTACTCAGCTGCTAATAAAATTTCAGTTTAGTTTATCAGTACGTGTTGTTTGTTTTTTTAATTCAGAAAAACAGAGTGTTCAAAAATATATAACATTAATTTTTCTAAGTTACGTTTACGTAAGTATACTTATATAATATTTTTGTATATAATTTTCAGCCAACTGAATGTTTATGTGATTGTTTTTCAATTGTACATGTAAAACTCATGGATTCACGCATTAATTCGAACAGCCATATTTGACTTCTAAGGGAAACGGAACTACTTTTTTGAAAAAAATTTTGTTTGCGTATCTAATTATTTCATTTCAAACATAAATACAACAAAAAAAAATTGTTTTTTCTAGTTGGATCAGAATGCGTGCAGTAGAGGGTTAAATTTAGAAATAAATTTAAAAATTCCGTAAAATCAAAAAATAGTTAAAGCAATAGTTGTAGTTTGACTAGTTTTTAAGTATCTCTTCAGTAAAAAAATTGAAAAAAGTGTATGAAGTTAAAGTTATTAGGATAAAAAAAAATAAATTGAAAAATAACCTTACAATATTTACAATATTTTTTCAGCAAATTACAGGCAACATAAATTAAACATTTTTAAGCTTTTGCAAAAATATAACAAAGAAAATTCAGATTCAGGAATAATAATAATATAATCAATTTTGCGTGATAAAGTAAACACTTATAATGGCATAATTAAAAAAAATTTTTTTGTTCGTACAGACAATTCCTTTTCAGTTCATTCTTTCTAAATTCTATTATTTAAGAAAACATTATATTTGCATTTTTTTTTTTAAACAGGAAAACTACGTCCGAATAAGATTTATTGAACATTACGACCATTGTTAAGCCTATTGTAAGGAATTTTACACTTGTATGATGACCAAAGGTTCAACAACGCCAACAATAACAAGCACTTAAGTCAAGGTGGCAATTATAGTAAGTACCTCCGGATTTATAAATGCCTTCATTAATAATTTTGATACACTGAGAAATTTTCGTTGAGACGCAATATATATTTTTTTAAAAACTTATAATAAAATACACATAAAATTTATTTTTAACCAATTTTTTTTTATGTTAAAGAAAAATATTTATTTTGCAAAATAATGACAAAAAACTTCTAGTTAGCATTAGGTTATATTTTTTCAATTAACTTAAAACAGAACGCTTAAACAATTGGCGTATTTGCTTAGACGCACTTGAGATAAATCTGAAATTATAAAACTTAAGTAATGAGTATGCCCACCATTTTTTTGGATCACCTAAAATATCCTATTAGGAATTGAATTGATAAGGTTTTGTTGAATGGTTCCTTGAATTGAAGTCCAAACTTATTTAAATTTTAAATTTTAATTCTGTAACAGTAGAAAATGGGGTTCTTTTCGCTTTTTCGGTGTAAACTTGCCGTGCCATAATACCCCATAGATTTTCTATGGGGCTTAGATCGGGGCAACATACTGGCCATTTTCAAATTTTAATTTCTCGCTGCTCAAACCAAGCCATTTATGACTTAGAGACATGAATGGACGTATTGTCCTGCTGAAAAATTACACTGTCGTCGATTTTATCCTCTATAAATTGAATAAGGACATCGTGTAACATGTCAATGTACATTTCCAAGTTCATTCGGGTAGGAACGAAACACAAAGTTGACTTTCCTTCATTGGAAAAGGTGACCCAGACCATCAGATTTCCGCTTCCAAAGTTTCTTTTAGATTTGGGGATACTTGCATTGCGAATATCGTGCCAATAGCAACTGTAACAGTCTGGGCCATCCAAATTAATTTTTTTTTTCGTTGGAAAAAATTACTTTCTGCCATTCGGAAGTCCAGTGTATATGCTTTTTAGCAAAATTTAAGCGTGCCTTTAAATGTGTTTTTTAAGCATTGGTTTGCGCGCTGGTTTCTTACAAACAACAAGTTACTGGTAAGCATAATTTAGAATGTATTTGTGCTGAATTTAATTTATTTTTAGTAGCTAATTTTTAGTAACTACATTTTTACAATAACAAAACAAAAAAGACTAGCAACCGTTACTTATTTCAAAAATTGAATAATTAATGGAATAAAAATAGTGTGGCTAAACGAATATGCGTCAGTGTAGAAATGCAAGCATATCGAAATGAGAGATGTTCACGTGTTTATTCTACTGTTTTGCTGAAATAAAGTTCTAAAAGCGCTGTAAGTAGCATGACAAGCGCAGGTACACAAAAATGTTCAGTACGTATAAGCTAAAAAATGTAAAAATTTCGAATAAAAACGTTAGTTAGACTAGAATGACCTAAGCGTTGCCGGAATACGAAATAAAGAGTGTTCCAATTGTTGGTATGTACTTTGTTATCGATAAAAATCTGCATTATCGACCTTTGTCCGCCATATTTTGTGTCATTGTCATTGTGAGAGTATAGGATTTTAGTTATGGATCGCTACACGAAAGAACAACGCATTGAAATCATACTGTGAATACATTTTATCAAACAGGATCCGTACTTGATGTTCCAAAGCCACCCAGAGCGCGGACATCACGCATTGCTGCCGTAAGTGAAACTGTTGGCGGGTCCCCCGAAATGTCTATTCGCCATCTTTCGCATCAATTGGCCATTCCCGCGAATTCCATGCATCGAATTTTGCGCTTGGACTTGAAGTTACACCCATATGAAGCCCAGTTTACGCTGCCTCGTGACCATGCGCAACGCCGTATATTCGCTGATTGGGCCCTCAGCAATCATATGCTGAAGATGTTCGAACGAGACTCATTTCCACCTCGGCGATTATGTTAACACGCAAAATTGTCAAATCTGGGTCTCGGAAATCCACAAGTGATCGTGAAGAAGCAACGCCTCCACCACGAGTCACTGTTTGGTGCGGTTAATGGGTCGAAGGCATCATCGGGCCATTTTTTTTATGAAGACCAGGAGTTTCCGAAGAAGCAGACGGAAAAATCGAAAATGTCAACTCTGAGCGGTACCGCACTATGTTGGGGGACCGTTTTGTGACGTAGATTGAGGCTTAGAGTCTGGACGATTTGTGGGATATGTTTCAACAGGACGACGCTATACCACACACAACTCGCCTCAATTTGGACTATTTTTTTAGCAAATTCCCGAATCGTGTAATTTATCGTCACGGTAATGTGAATTGGCCGCCCAGATTATGCTATTTGACACCGTTAGACTTTTTTCTGTAGAGTTACACGAAGGATAAAGTCTACGTAAATGATCCAAAGACGATTTCAGACTTGAAAAGCAATATTACATCGGTGATGCGGGCCATTCTGGAGGCCATACTGCAAAATGTCATTAAAAATATGGCCGAAAGGTTGAGATATCTACGGAGTAGTCGCGGTGAACATATCCGTGAAATAGTTTTTCACACATAATCCTAATGTGTGACCTTTTGAAAGAAATAAATTATTTCAAAAAAATTCCGAACCGTTTGCGTTTTATTCAAAATCAAAGTATCACACATCTTAACGGAACACCCTTTATATGCAGCGAGCTACGTACGAATATCCATAGGCAAATATTACCTAAGTGACTGTTGTGGAAAAGCGGTATGTTAAAACTTTAAAGCAGATTCACAGCTATGGTATAGTAATTCTTTAAGCCTTGAAAACGAAAAATCTGTGGCAGAATTTATAGTACTAAATTTTAAGTAGTCTCTCTTGTTGGAAATACTTAAAACATATGCAGAGCGAAATGAGGAATCTGTATGGAAATGTCTTAGCAAGAAGGTAATGAGCACACATATCTTAAAATTTTAGACAATCAAGCGCTGTACAGGGTCCTGAAAAGTTATTTGGTAGAAATATCTTGTTGCAGAATTTGAAAATCAGACTGGAAAATTATGTTTGAAAAAAATATATAATTCGATATTTCATTATAAGCTTATTCAAAATTTTGTTGGTTATATCCAAAAAATTTTTTAATTTTTCTGATACAAAAAGTTATTTATTTTAAAACTTTTGAAAGTTTAGTCTAATATATTGAAGAACTTCGAGTCTGGTTTAACACTAGATTTATGGACTGAGCCAATTTGACTCATTTAAAATTTTATTGCTATATATATACAAAACTGAAATATTATTTCTTAAATACATATGTATGTTGGTTTTTGATAACGTAATGAAATTTAGGTAAATATAGGTTAACTCTCCTCCGACAACCCCCTACAATTCGCATATTCAAATGTGGTATACCTATTTTTACGGCTATGAGCCAAATTGACGCATAAAATGATTTAACATTTAATTGCTTTAAGAACATGAAACTTATGACTTACATAAAGAAAGTTCTTCTCAGAATTCTAAAGAAAGCTGATGCTTGAACATTCATGATCAATCTTATCGAGGACACTTCCGTTTCAATGTCGAAAATTCATGCTGTTGATACGGAAGAATTGTTAAGTTGAAGCATTATGCAAGAAAAATAGATGTAAGAGCTTTTTTGTTAAATGCAATAAAAATGTTTGCGAAAAATGCATTTAAAAAACAGAGTTTATATGTAAAAAATGTTTTCGATGAAGCTGTAAATAATAAATCTTTTATTTCAATTTAGTTGGAACCATTTTTTTTGCAAAAAGCTTAAATTTTTTTTGTATGAGTCGAATTGGCTCACTTCAGTAAAAATAGGTATATAATCAACACCCGTAAATCTAGTGCTTAATTACAACTTATGAACCTAAAGTAGTAATACTCAAAGCATAAACGCTAACTACCTTGAAATCCAATTTCATTTCTCAGTATTTTTGGTATCAGGTACCACAAAAGCGAAATTTGAAATGTTTTTTCATCTACCTACTAAAACAAAATAGTCACTGATAGTCCAATAGCAAAAGACTAGTTCTCTTGGGAAATGTGCTGCGCTACTCAAAAGTAAAAGTGTACAGGACAATTGTAGAAAATCAACGTAAATTCATCTAGAAATTCATCTTGAAACTAAAAGGGCTAGGGATAAAAAAGGCTGACAGAGATTACTGTCAATGCAATGAATTTAAAAGAAGTTGTGTGGCGTAAGTTAAAGAGTATTATTCTACAATACTGATTGAACAAATCAGATCTTCAACATGTTTTTTAAGCTTCGATTAAAAGCAGGACTTGCCGACCAAATTTAAATCTCAGCAGTCACTCAGAAAAAGTAATCAGAAATCCATTAAATTTAGCACAAAAAGTATATGCTTATTTATTTCAAATTAAACTATAATAGTTAAAACCGTTCATTAAAAATCAATTTTCTAAAATCTGGTGAATCTTTAAAGAATTCAAAGCGAATTTTACATTCCAAGCTACATATGTATCTTGCAACAAATTATTAGGGTATTTTGACTTTCGGTGCACAAGGATTGAAAATGCTCAGTCACAAACATCTGTGGAATCAAACTGCAAATGGCTCGCAGACCTGGGGTTTAAGCACCCTTAACTAAGGAGTTTAACTGTTATACACATACATTTAATTCAGCCTTTATCGAATATTTATTGCTTATTAGCTGGGAAGGAAAACGATATAAAGCTAAACGTGCTAAAAATGAATTCAACATCATACCACTACCTTTAAAATTAAATTATCTTTTTCGTTTTCTTAACCTAGAATTCTTGTAAACATGAGTTTAAATACCAAGTTAAAATAGTTTCTCTTCAAATATATAAAATATTTATTAGTATGAAATAAAAACTTAAGATTTAACCTGTTTTATAAAAAAAAAAAATTAAATAAATAATAATATAAAAAAAAAATTTTGGCAGTTGTATTAAAATAATAAAATTTCTTCATCTTTTTGTTTTCAAATGATCTTCAATATTTAGCTAAGAAATATAAATATTCATTTAATTAACAGAAGAGCCATGGTTAAAAACTTAACGCCAATCTTAGCTGTGAAAATCATTAGTTTATCGATTAGCGTCTTTTTGCGAAACGTTTTTTAAGGTTATATAATGCAGTTTCAACCAAAGTGGGCTAAGTTCAGTAGAAAAAGAATAGCATCATATAAATATTATTGTTGCAACAACTTTTTTTATGAAAACAAAGCTCAAAGTGAGTACGAGGGTTGCTACATACATATATTTCGGGAATAAATATGAAATCCGATTTTTTTTTCATACAAAATAGCATTATTATTTTACGAAATATTTTGCTCAATGATACATACTAGGGAGTCCAATCCCGGAAGCTATTCTCGAATCGGGATAGAAAATCTCAATCCGTGGATCCCAGGATTAGTTCAGGATTAAAAATTTTAAGAAGTAAGTAATTCAAAATGTTTTTAATACAATTTTTGTTATTTATTACTTGAAACTAAAAAAATTAATTCATTTATAAAGTAACAAAAACCAAACAAAACACATAAAGAATATTCACAATTGCGTGGTTTTCAATGCAGTTAAAAAACCCCGTGGTGTTGTACCACACTTTACCGAGCGGCTTTTATATTTTTTCTTGTTTTACATGAAATCTCTAAAAACCAAAAGTGTGCTAATTTTAAGTAGCTTAATGATGTGCTTAATGGAACGTGGTTTTTAAAGTCCCATAAACAACTGATGGTTTGGAAGTTATTTTCTAATTGCAAAAATGGAAGAAGCTAAAAATGCAAGTTGCACTTTTTTATGCAATATATTCATAAAATATATCAAATTGGATAGTTAATTTATTTGCATAGTAACAAAAAGCTATAGCGGGAGGTTCTCAACCACAAATTCTATTTTAAAGAGTGCCCATATTGTGATTTTCAACTATGGCAAAAAAAAATACTACTTACCGCGCAATTGTGAATACTCTTATTGTTAATAAACATACATAATATTAATGACTAACACATTGTATTAATTTAAGCCTTTCAGTAGATTTTCCCAATATATTGGACAATTCAGACAGTAATTTTTATATGCATTTCTTTTGCAAAAGCTTTTTTTTTAAATCAAATCGTTTGGTTCTATGAAAAAAAGATGAACCAACATGATAAAAATAAATTTAGAGATATATTTGACATTAAAGTCAGTTGGATTAACGTTTTTGTGGTGAAGAAAAGTAAAAAAAAAAAATTGTTTGGCCTATTTTATAAGAAAAAATCAACCGGACGAAGATAAAATTTTTGTTTTTTCATCTTTTTATGACTTTAATGATAAGAATATTAAAAAGGTTTAAAACACAAAGATCTACAGGGTTGAGAAACCTTTAAAAGATTTAAAAAATGACTGTGCCGAACATCAGCAAAACAATTTTTTCTTTGTACAAGCTTGTAAAACGAAAGTAGCGCAGTTGTCCTCGCAGTTTTTCCTTGATGTGCGGAAACAATAAGAAGGCACAAATTAAGAATGTATGGTGGATGACCCATTAATTCGATATTTTGAGTTTTTAAAAACGCCTCTGTATGAGCTGATGTGTGGGAGCTCGCATTGTCTTGTTCTTTTCCCTTACCATTTCGAGTTGACCGTTCTACATATCTCGGTACCAGTTCACATGACCACTTTTTTGGAAGAACATGCGATCGGTACGAGCCTTTTTGAAGCGATTAGGGCCCCTCAAACGATGTAGTTCCGTTTGTTTTTGTGGACATCGAACTTAGTGTACTTTTTCATTTGATGAAAATTTTTCAGAGGAGCACATCTTGCGGCAACACTGCCGAACGTAACAGATGTTATATTTTGAGGCGAATTTTTTTATCTTTACCGAAAATTGTGGTGGCTTAGAATATTTAAAGTAAAAAATATAAAAATAAATGTTCAAAACAATCAATATTAATATATTTACTCGATGTTAACTCTTTGGCAGCTAAAAAATAATGAGGTCCATCCGACATCCATCCGACATGTGTGGTATGTGTAAAGCAACGAAAAAAGTCCCGTTACTTTATGGCACTACATGTGCATCCGACATGTCAAATTATGATGCACATTATGTGTAATCCAACGTGAATTAATCTTTTTTACAACTATGTATGTGTTCATGTAAATATAGTTAGGCTATTCACATTTTGAATACGCTGGTCTGCTATTTGTACGCCAATTTACGAAAACGTATTTTGCTTTGTTATTGTTTTGCATACAAACGCAAATATGCAGGCACGCGAAAATAAAAGTAGCCCTTGGACGTGCTTTTTGTACCTCGTATTTTTATGCTTTGTCTGCAGCCGCATAATCACATACATCACAGGGTTGCATAATTTTTTAATACGACAGTCATATGGCAAGGTGCTCACAGTTTGAACAATAATAAATGCTGTAAATACGATTTGTTGAAAGTACGCTTAAACTGTGAATAGCCTTAGTATGTATGCTGATGCAAGTAAAGCCCAGGGATGCCTTAATCTCACGGTATGACACATGACGTTTAAGCAATATCATTTTGCACAGTATCAATGTTTTGTGGCACAACAATATATTTTTGACGTTCTTCACGAAATTCATCAGTGAGCGACTTCTGCTTGAATTCTGTGTACCAACGATTTACAGAGGTTCTTCATAGTGCTTCATTGCTAACAGTCAAATTGCTAAGTTCATCGATGAACTTAATTTCATTGAACTAAATATCTTGAGTAAATTCACGTTTAAAGTTGTAAAACATAGTCGCACGAAAACGTTCACGTGTTATCGATCCATTTGTTTGCTGAAATACAGTTTAAAAAGCACTGCAAATAACACAATAAGCGCACGTACATTAGAGTGAAACGATTTTTAAACCTCACCGGCTTCATATATCTTTGAAAACTCCTCGTCAAAACAAATTTTTATGCATCTTTAGTTTTTTCTGAGACATAACTTTTGACTTTGTCCGAGGGTTTTGTATTTTATTGCCATTTTTTTCACAGAAATTTTTTTTTTTAAAATCTGAAATCGAAAAATTTACGTCACAATTTTTTTGATGCAAACCTCTAAAAAAAAGGTTAACAGCCTGTCATGAGTTTCCCCATGAGTTTTCCATGTAAGATTATTTTAGTATTGTGTATGAGTTTTTTACTTTAAGACCATTTTACGGTATGAAGTTCGATAGATAGCAATTTTGGTATCAAAATCTAAAATCATCCGCTTGCTATTTTTTATTAGATATCGAAAATTTAGGATGAAACGTATTGTTTTGGGGTAAGTTTTTGGGTGTGGAATTTTTACTTTTATGCAGATATTACGATTTTTTGCACTTCAGCCCAAATTTAGGTACCAATGACAATAAACCGGGATTTGAGCATAGTGCCATTCGATTTTCCACATTAAAAACATTTTTGAACAAAAATGTAGAATGAAAACTTTTCACCTTCTATCATTTTATTTGTTTTAAAAAGAAAATTTTTTCTGAACTGTTTATTTTACTTCATGAACATTTTACGGTAGGAGGACGATAGTTAGCAATTTTGGGATTAAGGACTAAAATCATCCGTTTGCCATCAGCTATTTCATATCAAATATTTAGGATGGAACGTTTGGTTTTGTGGCAAGTTATGGGGTTTGGAATTCTGACTTTCTTACAAAAATCACGATTTTTTGCACTTCAGCCCAAATTAAGGTACCAAGAACTATATAGCGGAACTTGAGCATAGCGCCATTCGATTTGGCACATCAAAATACACATCTGCAAAAAAATGTAGGATCGAACCTGTATATTTAGCACAATTTTTTTTTTTAGAAAAAAAAATGTTTACCTGAACTACGTTTGTACTTCGAATCAATAGATATAAGGACGATTGATAGCAATTTGGGGAAGAGGTGACAAATTTGTTCTATAAATGAAAATTTTTGCTAAAAAATGTATGTTTAACATAATTTGTTTAACTACGGCGAATTCAATATTTAGATACGATTTGCGGAGAATTCAGCAAAAACTTGCGTTGAAGACTTTCGGCTATCTTCACAGAAGTATATTAGCTAAAATCTTTCAAAATTTCCAATGAAAACGTCAGTTTGGCTGTGATGGCATTAGTGTTGCCAGATCCCGAAATATATGTAGTATCCTACGTATCTAGTTTTTTTGAGTTCTCTTATTAATGCGAAATAAGTTTTAGTGTGACGAAATACAGTTTTTACTTGTGTTTACTTTGATTATGAAGGTGCTATATGATGAAGATTTTTTTTCCAAGTATGTCAATTTAAGCCTGTTTTTGTATTGGTACTATGACGAGTGTTTATGGATTATATGTAAATTCGAATAAAAAGATTAAGTCTTAGCCAGTCTTAATTCCAGAAATATTTCCAATTAAATTTTCAATTTCTAGAAATTCCCAATTGCTTCTAAATTTTTAATTATAATTAAATTAAAATTGAACAAAGATCGAGAGGCTTTCGCGCACTTACGCTTGATTTTCCCACAGCTATCGTTTGCCAAGATCAAGGAGGGAGTCTTTGCTGGTCTCGAAATAAAGAAGATGTTAAAGGACGAAAGATTTCCTACACTATTATCACCCATCGAATCAGCAGCTTGGAACTCATTCAAGCTTGTTGTACAAAATTTTTTGGGGAACCATAAAAGCTCTAATTTTAAGCAAATAGTTGAGGACCTAATCAAAAATTACGAAGCTATGGGTATGTTTTATTTATTATACATATGGTACTATATATGTATTAGAGTTCGATTTTTTAACTTTTTGCTTTATATTTTTGGATAGGAATACACATGTCATTGAAAATCCATTTTCTCGACTCTCATTTGGATTTTTTCCCTGAGAACTTAGGAGATGTAAGCGACGAACATGGCGAGCGTTTCCACCAGCAATTAAAGGAAATGGAACGACGCTATCACGGCTTTTATAACACCGCAATGATGGGTGACTATGTTTGGTCACTTAAACGGCACACCAACATTGATGTCTACCAAAAACAAAGGAGGAGCCATCAGTTTTTTCAGTTGCCGTAAAATGAACAAAAAAAAAAACCATCTGTTTTAGGGGGAGCACACTACCTACTGAAACAGTGACGGCGCGCCGTGGCGCAGAAAAAGGTCCAGTCCAGCAAAATATTTATTATAATTATAATTTAACTACCTACATATAGAATTATTTCATCATGAAATCGAATCTACCACAAATAAAATTAAAATCGTTAAAAACCTAATTTTTAGTCTTTCACCAAAAAATTAATAACTCTTTAAATTGTCCATGGATTTTTACGGCTGGGGTCTTGTTTTCTTTGGAAAAGGGTGAACTATTTGTAAAAAATTTTTGGTTTGCATTACGTTTTCTATTGTTCCAACGACAATAAATAAAATTTTCACCCCAAGTTTTACAGAAAAATGTCCGTTTTTCCAGTTATTTAAATCGGTAGTATCAACACGACATTACTTATTTGAAAACTTTCAAGAATGGAGTTGTAGAAAGTTTTATTATCTTTAATTTGAGTCATCATATATGAAGATCGGATAAGGGAGACCCAAAATATACCCAAAACAGTAAGTGCACCTCCAAAAATTAAAAAAAAAAATTTCAAAGATTTTTATCTCAAAAACGGCACCATTCTAAATTTTTAAAAAATTTATTTTCGTGTTTAGGAGGTCAAAATCTATGGAAAAAGTGTTCTTAAATTTAATTTGCAGAGAAAAAAGTAATTTTTGTTGGCTGGTGTTATTTTGTGAATTTTCAATTATTTTCCAATCTTATTTCTCTTACCATTTTCATTGTTGTAATCATTGGGCATGACTTTCGAATCAAGAATGTGACGTTGTTCGGAATTTATAATATCTATAAGATTAAATTCTGCTTCTCTCATTGCCTGAAAAATGCTTGTAGGATAGGTTGTTCGTAATGTTTAATTGAATGTTTAATTAAGCTTATTGCAGGCTTGAGTCGAGATGTCTAAATATCACAACACAGCAAAAACAACAACCACAAACAGCAACCACAATATCAACCACAACAACAACAAATGTGTTAATAAAAAGAACTCATAATAAACATGTTTGGCTAAAAGCAAATTAAGACTATTTATGTTGACAACTTCAGATTCGGTAATTCAGGTTTTAATGTATCTTATTTTGTCTACGAGGTGTTCATTTGCACTTTTATTTGTTGAAATTTTATCAACTTGGAGATTTGTTTTTAAACTTGTTTTCAAAAGGAGCTGCAGTCCAATCAAATATAGTATAGAAAATGCACCAATATTAAGTTTCATCCAATTTTTAACGATGTAGTATTCTCTGGAGGCTTAATGAAAAACTATTTTTACAACTACTTTGTACACATATATAATTCTATTTACGTAAAAATGAGGACTAAAACTGACTTTGCAGGGTCATTAAGGGTCATTTATAGGTCAAACTGTTTAAAAACTTTCAATCTTAACGGATCCGATTTCCAAACTATAGTTACTTTGTGATCCTGTAAATCTTATTTGCACAGTAGTTAAATACTATCTACGTGTGTTAGACTCAACGCCGTAGATAAAGGTGGCTTCAGGAGGTTCAAACCCCCCCTTAGTAACCCAGAATTATAAAACAAAAACACAAATATGCATTCCAAATTATTTAATTTTGCCATAACATGAAAAAATGTATATGCTTAGTTTGGTTAGCAGATATTTAGTTAAGGGCAGGTTCTCATCTATAGATCCAAAAACAGGGTGACCACGGTCTTGATTATTTGTTTTCATAGAAGGAAGAACACAAAAACCTTGTCTTTTTTGCAGTTATTTATTGATTCTTAAAGTGTAGAAAATATTTTTTTGATGAATCAAAGTGTAAGGTGAAATGCCAATACGCCTTCAAACGTCACGTTGAAAAAAAGGTACTCAAACGGTATGCATCGCAAAGCGCGATTATGTCATCTTATATAAAAAAATTCAAAAATGTTAAAATAATCGCCCTTATTCTTGAACCCGCACTCGCTCTTAAAACGACGTCGAAACAAAATTGTTGTATTCTGGAAACTTTCAATTTCGACGTTAAGATCTTCAGTGATTGTTTATGTCAATTGTTGAGCAAACGTCGTCAAATAAATATTAAAATCGTTGATCGTCGCAATGGTCTTCGACGACAATTCATTGGTGAAAGAGAGCTCTCGACGACGATATTTACTCGACGCGGATACAAGAATAGAGGTGAATATTTATTGGAGCTGGAACTTATAAAATAAATTAATAGTTGAAAAATACAAAAATGGCGGATATATGAATTTTAAGTACTTTTTTTCCACATTTTTCATTCTTAAGAGAGCTTTAAAAAACCTGCCAATTTATCTGAATCTAGATTAATGAGCCAATAAATGTTATCTACTTTAAAATGAAAAAAATACAAGTCAATCCATAGAGTAGTTCTTGATATATCATGAGGACCAGTTTAAAAAATATGAATTTTCAGAAAACACGTTATAAGATTTGGCTAATAATTTTTTCGAGTTCCTTTATGAAAATATTGATTCCATTCGTATGCGATAGCTTTTTTATGCAATTGTTATCAGCCAAACCGCTTTAGCAACATATTCTACACATCATATGTAATCAAAAATTACAAAATAATTGAGTGTTTGGTAGCGTTTCAGTAAAACCTCCCCTTAAATATCATAGGATATAATTGTTTTACTTTATTTTTTGGCTATGTAATGTTGCTATCGTACTAAAGCTTGCAGAAATTATCCTGAACCAGGATGTGAAATTAAAATTTATTTACTTAACGTAAAAGTGCTCTTCACTGGCGGTAAATTACTCTGCCGCAAAAATCAAGTAAGGTTAATTGGAATTTTAATCATCAAGCGCGTAAGACAAAAAAGTTGGTCATATTATTTAAGAAAAAAATAGTCTCGCAAAGAAGGAAATAAATGGCATATATCTGAGGGCGCTGACATATCTTTTTGTTTTTTTTTTCATAATTAAAAATAATTAGGATGTATTTTAATTTATTTGCATTGTCTTAAAATGAAAATAAATGTTTTTTCAAAATAGCTCAGCATTTTCATCATTCAATTAATTGAATAACAGTTTTTAATAATTTTTATTTCTACCATGAGCGTTAACGTATGAGGAAATTATTTATATTTTAAAGTCTTAAATTAAAGAGAAATATTTTGTAATGAAAAAAAAATCTTTGTTAAGATCTAGTAAGAAAAGGTCGTGTGAAAGTCAGACCTGAACCCGTCTTTATTTTTCAATAACTACATTATCGCTTATATCAATAAGTATAATTGTAACTAATTATTTTTTTTGGTTTAACTTTAAAGACTTTACGGCTGATTCCCAAATTGAGACAGAATTACAACAATCATCATCTGGAGGCTTAGATGACATTACAACATCATCATCCTTATTGTATTAAGCTTGATTAAATTACGTTATTAACTTTCAAGCCCAATATAACTTAGACAGATCAAGTTACAAAAATTACAAGTTTCCGACTTGGAAACGAAAAATAGGAAGTTACCTTTTCAGGAGAATTGGTTAAGCGAGAACTTGTGGCTTTCGTACTATTCAGAAGACGAAGTTAAAGTGTTTTGTTCAGTTTTCTTCGGTACGCAGGTTGGAGATAGAAGCAACCAGAAATTAGGTAGCTAGTTACTAAGACATTCATTAATTTGAAAGATGCAAAAGAAGTGTATAACCTTCACGAATAAAACAAATACCCAACAAAAAAACTAAGTCTAGAATTAAAGAGCGAAACCCGTACCTAGTATATTCATTAATATTTTTTAGTAAACAAATGACAACTACGAATTATTCTGGTCCTATTGTACTTGAGGAGCCTGAATTTAATGACGGAAATTTTCATTCATTATTAAGATTCGAAGCAAAGACTGCACTTAGAATAAATAAAATGTCATTAACGCTTTTAACTTCGATTGTTAAAATCGGTTAAGAAATTTGGAAAAACGTTTAGAGATCCCTAGGGTAAATGAAAAATTTTAAAAAATTTTTGCTTCAGCAAACGCCCCCCTTATCAAATACCTATCTTCGGCGTTGGTTAGACTACACAAAGATTAGACAACAGTCAATAATTTAAATAAGTAACTTTTGTGTTTAACGTATTATTTTTTTTTAACATAAAATGAAAGTCAATATTTTTTTCATTCGTGTTGTGATTTCCAAAAAAAAAAAAATCTTTGTACGAACCTTCGGACAGTATATTTCTTTTCTGAAAAAGTTTAGTATAAAATATAAATAGACTCACGTGCGTTCTTTTTTTAATGACATATAATCTCAGACGAAGGAAGAACGATATTTCAATATTAAATATTTAAATACATACGCCATTCTCTTGGATAAATCCATATTTTCGTCCATATTTCGAACATATTTAATATATAATTTTTATATAAGAACATTTTTTCCGCATGAATTTAGCCTTATTTTGAATTCTTCTATTTGTTTGGAACCAGACGGTAATATTTTGTTCTTATCGTTAATAATAGTTTTTTCTATCGAACTATGGGAATAAAACTAATGGACAAAAGAAAACGGATAGAAGGTCCATGGACATTAGGGCTTTAAAATATTTCGCCAAATCTTTGACATTATCAGCCTGATCTTAATGCACGATATATCAGTGCTTTAATTTAAAATGTCATTAACTGAAGTACCCCTTTCTAGTACTTCCCCTCCAAATCTCAATTGTTAACTACCTAATGTACACCTTTAACGTGAGAAAATTAATGCTCGCAAAAAATCATTCAACTTTCCTAAACGAAGTATTTCGGTTATTTCAGTAGAACATTTTTTAAAAATATTTTTTTTTTTTTTTTTGCCGAAAGTAGTGGTAACTTTTTCCAATTTTTCGTCATAGCTTTGGTATTTAGACTTTGATCTTAAAGTATGATATATTGATGGCTTTGTCTTTATTTTTTGTCTTTAAGGTCATTGACTTGAAGCACCCCGTTCAAAAACGTACCAACCAGATCTCAACTTTTACAACATGAATTAAAAAAAGTAAACACAAATTTGTTTGTTTGAATAACAAAAATATTGTTACTGCTAAATAGTAATAAAAAAAGGCTTACTAGTCCGTACCTTATTTTTAGTTCATTGAATTTTCACTCCCAGATTACAATTATCTTCAGGAACAAACTAACTTGTTTTTAAAAAACAACTAATTAAAAAACTAATTTAAAATAAACTAGTTTATGAACTACTTTGAATTATATTAAGGTAGTATACACTTAAATTTTTAATAGATTTTGTTGCATTATGTATATATGAAGTAATTGCAAAACTACTTAAAAACAAGTGGTTTAAAAACTACTTTGAATTATATTAAGGCGGCAACTACTCTGATTTTGACATGTTGTTATTGCAAATTTTTATTAGATTACAAGTTTGTATATATATTAGACCTAGCATGGTCATCAAATATTATTAACTTTAGGCTTTCAGTAATAATTATTTATGTATTTTTTTTCAAAACAATAAAATAAATGATCTCTTTGATGTATAGAAATTTAAAATTTTATGCTTTTGAGTTCATCTTCAGTATGTGGATATGAACAAGTTTTTAATTGATTTATTTTAAAGTAATTGAAAAAATAATTTCAATTTAACTAATTAAACAAATAGTTGAACATATATGCTGTATTCAGTTGATTTATTTTAAAGTAATTAAAAAATAATTGAAATTAAACTAACTTAACAAGTAGTTGAAAATATATGCAGTTTTTGATTGATTTATTTTAAAGTAGTTAAAAAATAATTTAAATTCAATCAATTTAACAAGTAGTTGAAAACATATGCAAACGAAAGTCAATTGACTTATTTAGCAAACATCACCATACAAAATATGTTAGTTCGTTCTATGGAAAAAGTCAGAATTTAAACTAGTTGTGGTTGACAAAAAACTACTTTTTCAACTACTTTTAGAATAGTTGATTTTCCTACAGGGTCTATAATAATTATTGTTAAATTTTTTTTTTTTATATATAAAATTCATATTTACGGTTTTTTATATATTGACGACAGCTGCAGAATTATTTTTGATAAGTCGATTTAGTAGAAGCTGTACGAAAGAGAGAGAGTGAAAAACATAACACAAAACCATTCAACTGGCATTTTGAAAAATCTCTTTATAAAAAGTTGAATGAGTTGAGTCAGTGGCATTTTCAAAAAAATCGATTTTCATGAAAAATGAATAACTTTGTCAATTAATGACCGATTTTTAAAAACTAAATCGCGTTTTAATTTTTAACAAATATTATTTATGAATCCATACAGGTCGAGTGTATCCGTTTTATAATATAATATATAGAAAAATCGTCAAAGTTGAAAAATCCAAAAAAATAAAAAAAAGTTTATTTGCAGAGTAAATACACACAGCTTTCTCAAGTTGTCTTAAACAGTATACATATCGTTCAACATATCGTTGAAATGGTTTAAGTATCGTCTTTCAGGATCCGGTTAAATTTTTAAAGTCTGTTGACAGCCAGCTAAGTTGTAGGCTAATAAGTGGGTAAAGGTAGGCAAAACCTGTTTTTTACCGTAAGTCCAGATTTTGGGAGTGTCCGGCAAATTCCAAGTACAGAACATTCTTTAACTAAACAAGACCTACCAGAAAAACTACATTATCTCCCAGGTATTTCAACTTCGTTCCATTTTGTCGCACTGTGTTATATGAAACTACAACCTTTTAAAGTTTTTGAACAGTTACTCGTTGTCGTAGGCATTCAAATATATTTTTGAATAAAGCAAGATTCTAATTCAACAGACAAAAATCTTGCTCATTTTATAATAGTCTTTTCAATTAAGAGTAAAAAGCCGTAAACACAGTTTTATTAGACCGTTTAAATTACAAACAATTTCAAATATGCTTCAAAATATGTGTAGGAGCCAAACTGAGTTGGCAGAACTTGTTTGTAGCCAATATTATTCGTTTTGCTTAAAAAATTATATAGTCACATTTTTGCTACTGAACTGTGTGTAGTAAAATTTATAAATAAATACCCTCATTAAATTTAAGTTTTCCGAAAACTTTGAAAAATATGTACAACAATTATCACGCTTGTCAATTTGTTCCACTGTTAAACAGGTGATGTCTTTCAGTTTCACCTAACAAATTGTTTTCATAGCATGAGCGAAAAAACGACTACATAGTTGGAAAAAGTTGAGACGCAGCTAAAAGAAAACTAATGCAAACTCCAGGTCATGCTAGGACAGAAAAATGCATAGAGAAATGTGTGTCAGCTTTGTTGGTTTGTGTAAGTTGTTTTTGGATCTGTGCTTTTCGCGCTCAGTTTATGTGCATTTTTATGCAATTCAAAGTTGTTTTTTTTCTAAGAAAAATGTATTTTCCTGCTCCCCACAGAAACAAGTGGTATGTGTAAAAAAAAAACACAAAACACGAGTAGGGGAGCAATTCAGGCTCGTAGCCAAAGGGGGGAGTTTTAGGGTTCAAACCACCCACATGGTTTAAAGGTATAAGAAATCAATCCAAATATGGCGAATTAAGGGCACTCTTTATCTTCGCGATCCAAAATGTAATGCCTCGCTTAAAATGACATAAGAAAAAAATTATAAAAGGTTTATTTTTTATTGAAAATATAACATATCGAATTTAATTAAAAAATTATTGTTGTTTTTGTTGTCATGACATATTATGTCAAACTAATATAAATAAAATTAAATTGGCCATTTTAGCCCTTGGAAGGACTTTGACCGAGCTTCTATTCATTAATGGTGTAGTGCGAGTTTTATGCCAACTCCGAACGGCTTATGTTCTCAAGAGCTTTACATGGCAAATTTTTACTCTCTAAGGATTGCCATTGTCTGCAGAGAGATGACGGCCGAACAGAAATAATAATTCAGTTGAAAAACATTCTGTTTGAGCTGAGGTCTCGACAGCGGTTATTTATCTTACGGGCTAAGACCTCTACTAGTAAGCTACGGCCACTACATGTAGTCATGTCAAATTAGGCCAACAAAAATAAAGGTATGCCTCTGGTTGTAATTAAAAATTTTTGAGCGTTACCTGAAAGTAAAAAGCAAATTAGAAATATGTTAAGAATTAATGCCGTTATTGACGGTACTAAAATTTAAAGGGTCATTCAAAAAATAACACAACTGTAGCATCCAAATATCAAACTTTAAAAAAAGGTATTTATATTACTTATAATTGGTCAGCTTCATTGTTTTTGGAGCTTTGAATTTCAATGTAAAATAAAATATAAATTGAATTTAATCTAGGCTTACATTGAAAACGATTTATATAAATTTTTAAATTGAAGTGAATTCATAGAACCAAACTCACTGAGACAAAATTTTGATTCTACTATAGTTACAATAAATAATAAATTTTCAGATAATTGAAGAAATATTTCTTCACTTGTGGGAAATGAAAATTTTTCATGTCTCTAATAATGATAAGTATTTTTCTCGCACTTAAATATTCTCATTTTCAGATAAAAATTTTTAGAAAATTAAAACTGCGAAATATTTTCTTCAATAAAAACAAATCTTTTCTCAAAAATAAAATGTCTTCTTCTCTAAAAACGATATTTTTTTACTGTGATCAATTAGGTACGAAAAAAAAATTAGAAAGCGTGAGAGCGAGTGATTGATGTTGTGAAAAGAAAGCGTTGCATATTCTGCACATTATGACGATTGTGCCTTGAAAAGAATTTTATATTTAACATAAGCTACACAAACGATTGGAAACTGGTTCTTTGGATGAATTTATAAAAACGTTTTTCAGAAGAAATGTCTGAAATATTAATAAGACGTCCCGAAAAACAATGCCACAACAATAGTTCTACCTCTACCTCTTAAGATATTTTTAGCTAATATTTTTACAACCGAATCACAATATCATATAAATACTTTTACTTTACGTAAAACTGAATTAAAGCAAATTTTTCACAAAAAGAAAGAAGGAATGTAACTTGAATAAATCAGAGACTCTAAATAATCATTATTTTTTAATTTAAAACCAAAATAACATAATGAAAAACGCAATAAAGAAATATGTTCTACCAATATTATGAAAGCATATTTCTCTTTTTCCTTGAAAGGAATTTTTTATTTAACATAAGCTATACAAAGCGATATAAACTGGTTCTTTGGATGCATTTATAAAAACGTTTTTCAAAAGAAATGTCTGAAATATTCATAACACGTCCCAAAAACAATGCCACAACAATAATTCTACCTTTACCTCTCAAAATATTTTTAGCTAATATTTTTACAACCGAATCACAATATCATATAAATACTTTTACTTTGCCTAAAACTAAATTAAAGCAAATGTTTCACAAAAAGAAAGAAGGAATGTAACTTGATTAAATCAGAGACGCTAAATAATCATAACTTTTTTATTTTCAAACCAAAATAACATAGTGAAAAACGCAATAAAGAAATATGTTGTACTAATATTATGAAAGTATATTTCTCTTTTGAAGACAGTGTTCTTTTTTTGTGAGAAACTATAAACGCAATTATAAGAAAATATTTATAAAAAGTAATTAGATATTTATCCGTTTTCAAGAAAAATTTACTTAATTTAGGACACGGTTTTACTTGCTATAAAGAAATATTCTTGTGTTAAAGAGTGTCTTAAAATGCGAAAATAGTTTTCTTTTTCATGGAAGCTTTTTAACCCTTTCAGACCTGACGCTAGGCTACCGAGAATTTTTTTATGATTTTTTGGAGTAAATGGCCTTTATATGATATGAAAACATATTCAATGTCTGAATTTTGATATTTTCATATCCTTCAAGGATTTTCAAGAAACGAAAGTCTGTACTGAAAATATTGTTTTTTTGCATCAAATGTTGTCAAATTAATTGAGATTTTAAAAGATGTTATTTTTTTAGTTAAAATGTGGCAACTTCACCAAAATTGCGCTGCTAGTATTTAACTTTATAAAAAAAAAACAACTAACTTCTACGACTTATTTAAAAAAAAAATTAAAAGCGACGCAAGAATTTCGTGAAAATTTAAGAAACTACAAAACTAATAGCTAAACTATAAAAAAGGCAAACATAAACAATAACCTGCGCAATCAATAAATGTAAAATTGATTAACATTCGTAAAATAGAAGTAAAGATACTTAGACTAAAAGTTGCCCGCACAATCGATGCATCACGGTCTGAAAGGGTTAACATTTTTAGGTAATTTTTGGGATCACATTCAGAGAAAATCATTCTCTGGAGCAAAGTCAATACCATTTTTCTCTAAATATGAAGCCTTTTTCTGCCTTGAGTGCAGACTGAGTTTCTAAATGCATTTATGCAAGGCATCAGAGTGTTTTATATTGAATCGGTATTAAGTTTAATAACGAAAACTTCCCAACTCTGTTGATATTCTTACAAATGGAATAGTTGTGGAATTTTGGTTAATAAGCTTCAGATCAATTAAAAAAACACTGATGTAATGATGTATAAAAAAATTTGTTGTTTGTAAGCAACTTTTATTTTTCATAGAATGTGTACTCAAATGTTCTAAACAGATAAAGATTTCTGTCACTGAAAGAATTTTTTTGGCATATTAAAAGTTTATAAGATATTGCTAGTATAGACTTTATTAATCACCGAAAATCGCGTATTGTATGGAATTTTTTTCATACGCTTTGTGCTAAACTATTCGTAGAGAATAGATTTTCTTTAACTTGATTTTATGTAAAAATGTTCAGATATCTTGTGTAGTGCACTTCAATCAAAACATTGCTATAACTCTTACTTAAACACATTTATTCCATGCACTTATTATTTATAAACATTAAACACATAAAGATCTATTCTACAAACTAACATTTCTATAAACGTAGCCTAAGCACATTTATGTGGCAAACAAACAAAACGAACACAAAACTATTGTTTACATTTTTACTCGCTTGCACTTTATGTTTACATAACTACACTACATTACAATGACTACATAAACTAATGTTCTATTTAGTTACGATTATATTAAATTAGATATATATTTAATTTTGTATTTATTTTAACTCTAAAATATACTGTTACTTAGCTTTATAAGCCGAAGAAAGTCTAAAAATAAAATCACTAAAGTTTTGAGCTTAAAACCAATTGCTCCTTTTATGATATTTCTATGCGCCTGAATGCACTTTCGAGTGACGGCGCAAAGAAATCTTTTTTTTAACTGGCCAGTAGCGCTCTTAAGCACTGGCAATAATAATATACGCGTATTATTAAAATAACCGCGTATAACGCGTAAGCCGCGTATTAGTAAAAGTCGCGCGTCCAACATTACACTTGTCATCGCTTTGAAATTTTTCAAAATTGTTTAAACCGACATATCGATGGAATTAAGATAAGCCTTCAACAAGATAAAACTTATAAAAATCCTAAAAAAAAATTAAACTTTCAGAGAGCCGTTTGAACAAAATTAGGCAATTCACAAGGAGTTGCATTGTGTCCTATTGGTCTATTGTTATATTTTTTACGACAGTTGCATCAACACTGTTGTTTTTTTCACACGTAACACTGAGTTAGGACGATTACAATCCTGTGAGCTATGGTTATTGAGAGTGATATCTATTTGCTGTATTTGTTTACTTTTCTTAAATTTTGCGTTGAAGTTTCTGAATAAAAAAAAAAATTTTTCTAGGAAAAACATTTCATGTTTAAAAATGCAAAATGGATTTCATATTAAGAGGAGCTAGATTCAAAAATAGCCAAGAACACTTTTTTGCCATTTTCAGAAAAACGAAGAAAACTGAAACACGGATACAGGTGCATAAAAATTTATGTAAAACAATATAATGGAGATTGTTATAGTATTGAATATTTATTAAAAAAAAAAAATTGTTCGCCAAATTGATTGTCATTTAAGGGAGTTGCTAAAAAAAATTTTTGGAGTTAGCCAATTTTGAAACTAATCACAGGGACTTAGCCGATTTTAAAACAAAACACAGGGACTAGCTGTTTTTAAAACTAAGGTAGCTGGACTAAACCATTTTTTGACCACAATCAAGACCATTTTTAAATTTGAATAATTTTTTATGAAAAGTAAAAACATTAAAGAATGTAAGTAAAGTCTCAATATTAATAAGAAATACATTTTTAAACCTAAATATTTGAAGTTCAACAATTTCTAATGATTTCTTAATTGAATGTATGTATAACCACTTTGTTACTTTAGTTTAATTTAATGAAAATATTCTTTAATATATCAAGATGACATTGCATGAACATAAATAAAACCAAAAAAACAATGTTCCAAAAAGGTTCTGTTTTCCTTTTTTTTTTAAATGCATCTCCTTCTCGCTATGTGGCGCCAAAAAAGTAGTCATTTTCAGACAGGGAACCAAAAAAATTATAGAGACCTTAAAAAAAAGTAGACACTTGTCGCTGAATTATAACTTAATTTAAAAGTGTAATATATCAGTAATGAATAGAGATAAATAAGTTTTTAAGAGCTTATTTTAATGCTAAGATCATTCAGAAAACGAAAAATATGTTTGATCAAGTATTAATTTTTTTTTTGCAACTGATATTATTCCTTGTGTTTAACGATATTCCTGAGATATTATATTTTGAAAGTTTGTGAAAACTCTTACTAAACTGAATCGATGTAGTCAATTTTTTATCGTTAATTTTACATAAGTGAAACAGAACCTTAACATAAAAATTCCCTGAATGTTGTGTTTAATCGTAGTAAACTTTCAACTAGCACATATTTTGTTTTAAAATTGGAGGTTCAACAGCTACTTTCTCGATCAAAAAAATATAAATACAAGTTTGCTGAAAAGTATTGAAAGCAAAAATGAATGAAACTTAATTTATAAATGAAATTAGTGTTTTTATTCAATATAACCTCCCTCAACTTCAATACAGTTATTCCAAATGATCCTCAAATAATTTTATTCCATTTCTGTAATTATTTTCTGGAAGCTCCGCAAAATATTATTTCAAGGCTGCAGAAATTTCTTTATTTGACGGAAAATACTTTCCGTGAATGCCTTAATTCATTCAATTTAGTTATCGTCAAGACACTTGTGTGAGCACTTGCATTGTCTTGATGAAAAATAATTCATGTTCTTCTGTAGAACAGGTCTTTTCCGGGGATGGCCATGATTACACATCACGATAACTGATTATGATTACATGTATTCAGATTGCACAGATTACTTGATTTTTCTAAATATTCAGAAAAATCACATTGAAACCATTGGTTAGGTAATTACTTGAGATTATAAAAAATATAGTAATCATGCAAGGTGATTATATGATTTTGAAAAAAATTAAGTAATCGTAGCATGGAATTACATGATTTTTTAATAAATCTAGTAGTCAGCAATCGGACCCAGCTTTCGGTGATTACCGATTACTTCTCGTCAGGCAAAAATTCAAAATTTGTATGTAATTTTATTATTCCAGTAATTGCTGTTTACCATAAATACAATGTTTTCTTCAGCAGCTGATAGTGAAGCAGCTATAAGTGATGTTAATGTTTGTTAGATTGGTTTTGTTAAAGAAGTGGTAACAATAGTGCTCGGAAACCTTTTCTGTATTTTACTTGTCTCAGTTTTACAGTGTGAGGACTCAAATTGTTGCACAATTTCGGCGTCACAAATTATATAAATGAATTGTTAACTGAATTTAAAATATGGAAAATGTAAACAACAAATTCAAAGATTTATTATATATTATGAATAAAATTTATGGAAATTATTGTATTGTATTATATCTTATTAGGTAAAATATATATTATTAATGTTATAAATATTCTATTGAGGAAAAAATAATGTATCGAATAACAAATAAGTAAACAAATAAGTAAACAAATAATAAATACACACATACAAACATGCAAAGCCATGTACACAGTCATATATACACAGGCAGGGAAAACAAAACAAGTGAACACGGAACAGAAAGGCAACGGCAGAATATAAAGCAGTCGCGTTTGCTTAGCACAGGCAGTCTTGTCGCAGGCGCAGTAGCATGCACATGCTTTGAGACTGAGTAGTCAGTTCAATCGTAGTTATCTTAAGCGAAGGTGTCCTCACCCTTCGAACGTTGTTTACTCTAAGTCAGGCGTAGTTATCTTAAGCGAAGGTGTACTCACCCTTCGAACGTTGTTTACTCTAAGTCAGGCGTAGTTATCTTAAGCGAAGGTGTACTCACCCTTCGAACATTGTGTTTAATCTAAGTCAAGCGTAGTTGTCTTAAGCGAAGGTGTACTCACCCTTCGAACGTTGTTTACTCTAAGTCAGGCGTAGTTATCTTAAGCGAAGGTGTACTCACCCTTCGAACGTTGCTTACTCTAAGTCAGGCGTAGTTATCTTAAGCGAAGGTGTACTCACCCTTCGAACGTTGCTTACTCTAAGTTCAAAACGTAGTTATCTTAAGCGAAGGTGTACTCACCCTTCGAACATAGTGTTTAATCGAAGTCAAGCGTAGTTATCTTAAGCGAAGGTGTACTCACCCTTCGAACGTTGTTTACTCTAAGTCAGGCGTAGTTATCTTAAGCGAAGGTGTACTCACCCTTCGAACATAGTGTTTAATCTAAGTCAGGCGTAGTTATCTTAAGCGAAGGTGTACTCACCCTTCGAACGTTGCTTACTCTAAGTTCAAGACGTAGTTATCTTAAGCGAAGGTGTCCTCACTCTTCGAACGTTGTTTACTCTAAGTCAGGCGTAGTTATCGTAAGCGAAGGTGTACTCACCCTTCGAACATAGTTTTACTCTAAGCTCAGGCGTAGTTATCGTAAGCGAAGGTGTACTCACCCTTCGAACTTTGTTTACTATAAGTTCAAAACGTAGTTATCTTAAGCGAAGGTGTACTCACCCTTCGAGCTTTGTTTACTATAAGTTCAAAACGTAGTTATTTTAAGCGAAGGTGTACTCACCCTGCGAACATAGTTTTACTCTAAGCTCAGGCATAGTTATCGTAAGCGAAGGTGTACTCACCCTTCGAACTTTGTTTACTATAAGTTCAAAACGTAGTTATCTTAAGCGAAGGTGTACTCACCCTTCGCACATAGTTTTACTCTAAGCTCAGGCGTAGTTATCTTAAGCGAGGGTACACTCACCCTTCGAACGTTGTTTACTCTAAGACAGGCGTAGTTATCGTAAGCGAAGGTGTCCTCACCCTTCGAACGTTGTTTACTCTAAAATCAAAACGTAGTTATCTTAAGCGAAGGTACCTCCACCCTTCGAACATAGTTTTAATCTGAGCTCTATCATAGTCACTCACAGCGAGAGGGATCATAGCAAATAACGGAATACATATGAATAAGCAAGGATTAATTAAATCACTTTAATTTATATAATGCTTAATAATTAATAATAACTAAGTAACGTACTCATTAAGCAATAAATAAAACAAATGAAAATAATAAAGAATTACACTACAGTTTAAAACTAAAACGCTGGCTTTCTTATTTAAAACAACGGGATCATTGGTAAATAAATTATTTTGTAAGAACCCCTGGTTTACTCACTGAGCCTACCTCAGCAAAAATCAGTAACGAGCAAAAGGGTTCGTTACAACAGTTGAACGACATAGCATATAAAAACATATATAAAACAATATATTAGTTAAGGAAATCTGCTATCAACGAATGGTTAAGCTTGATTACTGATAAATTTATTAATAAGAATAATTCATTCATTACTGGAAAGTGAATGATTACGTAAATTAATCACTGATTACTTTTGCATGATTACTGATTTCTCAAAAAAATCACTGAATACTATAAAGTTATTAATGATTTATTTTAAGTAATCAAGTAATAAATTTGTGAGCGATTAATTGTAATCAGTGATTTTATTATAATCATTACACGAAAATAATCATTACTGGCCAACCCTGGTCTTTTCTAACGAATTTTTTCCTGTTAGCTGATCTAAAAATTTGCAAGAATATTCAGAGCAAATTATTTTGACTTTCCCAAGATAATAAGTAAACAAAATTCCTTCTGCAATCCTAAACACCGATGCCATAACCGTTGTTGCCGATCGTTCTGACTTCACCTGTTTTGGAGGTGAAAAACCAGCATTAGTCCACTGTAAATGTTTTTGTTTCAATTAAGGATCACAGAAGTAGATCTTAGTGTCATTTAAAACTTTTTTAAGAATTTTTGTTGGTAATAAACCTTCCAAAATAAAAAATTTTATCACTACACGATATTCGGTTTGTTCCATTGCAAAAATGCACTGACACCAAAACGTTAAATGGTTGGTAAACAAAGAATGAGTTGACAGATCGAAATACAATTTTCTATGTGTCAAAATGAAAGATGAGAAATTAAAATGGCGTATAAATTTTCATTCTTCTACTGGTTAATAGATTTCGGTGTCAATACTTTTCTATCAACCAGTACTTATGGTAGGTATAAATTAATTTTTTTTTGCTTCAATTTAAGAAATAATTTTTAATTATTAAGGATTTAAGATTGTTCAAAATTTATTTAGAATTTAAGGATTTTTTTAAAAACAATCATTACTGAAAATATTGTAGTGGCCATTTTTAATTATTAAGGATTCAAGATTGCTCAAAATTTATTTAGAATTTAAGAATTTTTTAAAAACCATCATTACTGCAAATGTCGTAGTAGCCATTTTTAAAAGATACCCCCTATTTAAAATGCTGGCTACGTGCCTGGAGCAAGTTATGCATTTTTGAGGGTTGAAAGCTTTGTAGAGAGAGAGAGAGAGAGAGAAAAAAAAAGAGAAAAAGAGAGAGAGAAAGCGAGAAAGTGTAAGAATAGAGCGTTCAATAGAGCGCATAGAGCATGCAGGAAAAGCGTGAAAAGCCCAGATAGTTGAAGGAAAATAACATGAGAAAACTTTTCACCACGAGCAGAATTTTCCGGTTAAATGATTATTTTTGTCAACATTTTTCATAACGTACAACCCTGCAATATATGCCGCAAAAGCTTCAGCTAACTTGACCAGCTTACTTTATGCAAGTTTTTAGTAGCAAGAAAAGCTTCAATGAAGCGCGCTATTAAGAGTCAATCTGCAGCTGGCAGTCGTCTGGATCGTGTCGTGTTTTGTGAGGTTGTCTGTCTGTGTGTTAAGGAAAAACAATAACATTTTTCTCTGTTTTTGTTTTTTCAACCCCCAACAAGTTAGTGGTTAGGCTAGCGGCTTGTGTTTGAGATAAAAGCTCAAGAAAGATATGTAAACAACAAAAACAATAATAAAAAAAGAACAAAAAAAAAATACAAGAAAAATAAAAGAACGTAATTCAGAAACTCACCACTCACTGCTTTGCTGCTGCTGCTACTGCTTCTGCTTCATCTTCAACGAAACTGAAAATAATTCCGCAACACATGCGATGAAATTTCACACCGTTACGATTGGTTGAGTGTTGAGGACGTGAAAAACGTTGAGGCTCGTGAAGCGCTTCCGAAAAAAAAACAATACTTAACTCAAAAAGAGAATGCAGTATTTTATTGCGTGCTTGAGAAAATAAGTTAACAATGTATTAGAGTGTAAAATTGCAAAATTAAGTGAATGTAAAAAAGTTGATTTTAAGCAAAATCGTTTTATTGAATTTAAAACACAAATCACGGACTTTTCTGGCACAATTTTACGCTACACACATCGTTGTTGTGGATTCTTTAAGTGGTTGTTAGACTCAAACTTATGCAAACATAAAGAAAGTGGCAAGCAACGTAAACACAAAAACGTAACTGTTGCTGTTTTTTTCTCTTCCTCGACTCTGTTGTTGTTGTTGTTGTTGTGCTTTTATGTGCATCTGTGTGTGGCGCCACAAATAAGCAATTTAAGCTATTAGCACTGTCCGTGTGCGCGTATGTGTATGAGTGTGTGTCTTTCAATCAATCGGTTTTGCAAATTTATGCTTGTATGCGTTCAAACAAAAAAATAAATAAACAAAATTAAAAATAATAAAAAACACAACAAATAATTGAAATTCATATAAAAATTTTATTATATCTACAAATAATATTAATTGAGCACATAGTTTGCCTGAAAAAAATTAAACAGTGAAAAGAAAATAAATAAAATTGATGTAGGTCGAAATCAAGCAACAATTCAGCAGTGTTATAAAAATAAAAATAGAGAGAACATTTCTCAAAAAAGGTAAGACCTTAATTTATGCCAGCATTATTTAGGTCATAAGACTTTTATAGGTTTCTTGAGGTGTGTTAATAACATAATCAGAGTTGTACTCTTCTATAAAACCACAACGTGTTATAGAAATTGTCCGACCTTTCTCAATGTTCTTTAGGATTTTATTCTACAATTTGGTTTAGTAAGGAACATGAAAAATTAAAGAAATTGATGAAAGCATATTATTTAAAAACAGTCACTGTTCGGACGTATGGGATTTTTTTGGAGCATTTTCGAGCCGCTTTTGACCGCTTGAACTTTGTTTTACCACTCTTCTGCCGACTATTTATTTTTGCTCGAAATTGTAAAGTTTAGTCGTGATCAGTTTTTTCGGCAACAGTTTGATAGTGAGGTGTTTGTAATGAAAATAATATATTTAATTCATTAATAAGTATTTTTATTTATATGTATCGTCGCCTCAGAAATTAAGAGTTCGGTTCCTTATGTTTTGCAGGTTTATCTTTAACTGGGCGTGGTCAGTTTTTCGGTATCTTTAGTTGTTTTAACGATTCAGAGGCAGTGTTTTGTCATACCTATGTGGCAAATTATTATCAAATTCAAAAATGAAGTCTCATATGTAGTAGCAAAACGTTACATACGACCGACCTGCTTTCCTAAAAAATATAAAAAAAAAATTGCGTAAAGTTTTCTGTATGACCTTATTCTTTTATTATTATGTTTATTTTCTATGATTTAAATACAAATTCTAAATGTTTGATAGCTTAAATCATTCTTGATTTTTAAATACAAATTCTGTGGTACAGTGCGCTAATGCGCTGGAACCGCGTTTCACGCTAGGTTTCGATCCCAGGTGGTGGAATCACAAAGATTTCTGATGAAGCCTGTAGCAGGACCGAAATTACAATAAAATCAGCTAGTGATGTTTTCCTTTTCATATTGAAAAATGTTGTTGTTGTTGTTGTTTCTATATAAAAAATTCGTTAGAGCAATGAATTGTTCTAACCTGACCTAAAAAAAAGAACTCAATAAAACGATTTTAAACTATCAAACAACTAGAGTTTGTATTATAAAATTATAAAAATCAAGAATTATTTAAACTATCAAACATTTAGAATTTGTATTTTAATCATGGAAAACTAACATAAAATTATTTAGCCTTAAATGTCATATGTTTTCTTTAGTGTTAACATCTTTTGTTTGTATTTACTTTGAAAGCAATAATATTTTCCTTCTAAGAAATTGTTTTTGTTTTTATTGCTGGAAATCTCATAAAAAATGGTATATTCAGAACTTGATTTATTGGACGAAATACGTCTCCAGTATCTCTAAAAATTAAAACTTCTTATTTAATCAGATAACTTTTTTATAAGACTGTGCGGCACGTAAATCTGTATTTAATAATTTCAACGTTTTTCACTTTATTTTAATATAAGAAATCTCGAGGTAACATCTGTTTTGCCGCTTTACCGAAGACTTTAGTGCAAACTTTTTTTTTATTACTCCAGATATTATTGGGCTTTTGTAGTCTAGAGAAGAGTGCGCTCAGAGGTTCCCGGTTCGAATCCATGTTCTGGCATGGTTCGTTTTGCTTTCTTTGTTCTTTACTTTTTTCAAGAATTATTATTGAAACAAAAAACCCTCAGCTTACTTGTGGAAAATGTGCAATTAAAGAACAGAAACAACTGAGGGCTGAAAATGCTTGCCGAGGTTAAGTCATAACTCTAGCCTTTCATGTTAAAGGTCAGACGTTGTTTGTATAAGGCGCGCGCATGCCTTGGTTCTTTGATCTCTTAAATAAAAATAAAAACAATTATGCACTCATTGGCATGTTGATAACTCTTGAACCACTAGAATTTTCATTTTGGTTTCTTCAGCAAAGTTCTTTCTATTATTCTGATTATTGCTGAACTAATATACAGTGGAATTCGGTTATAACGATCCTGATGGGACCGTAATATTTCATCGTTACAACCGAATGTCGTTATATGCACACATAATTTGTTTGCACACAGTTTTTGTTCATTGTTAACTTAATTCATTTATTATAAAGAAAAAAACGTATTGCCAATAGTAAAAATAAAAACATAAGACTTAGGGTAAATAAATACAATAAGTTTTTTTGTTTCTTTGACTTTCCGATAAAAAATTTTTTCCTTTTCAAACTTCCATCCATGTTTGCAGCACTTTTTACCTTAAAATTTTAAAATTCTATCGGGCATGCGTTTATAGAAGAACCTTATATCATCAGCATTATACATTTTTTCTGAGTCCCAATAGCCATCTCGAAGTTTTGGGAAAATTTCTGTAGTCACCTTGAAATACATCACCTGCTTCACCTGAAACCTTGCAGTTAACAATGCAGTGTCGCTATCGAAAATGGTAAATCAAACTTTCTAAACAAGAAAAATTCGTTTTACATAAAATTTTAACTAAATCATTGGCTTTTTTTTGTAAAATATGATCGGTTAGAGCTATATATCGCGATTTTTGGATTTTCTACATTTTGAGGAGGTGTGATCCTTATATTTTTCCTATGTTTCCATATTATGGATATTATAGAATATGACGCAAGAAATTCCTCGCCGTTTTCAAGCCGCCAGATTATTGCAGATTTTTCTGCAATGATGAACGCGTTACGTATAGTTTGTGGAGGGATTTTGAACACAGTAAAAAAACAATCATGCATTTGAAGGAACAAATGTATACTGAGCAAAATCACATGCGCAAATGAAGCTATGCAGTTTTGTTGTCAATGAATTTTATACGGTTATTTCCCTTTCAACAAAGCAAAAATTGCAAATATGTTCAGTGAATATTGTTTGTTCACATATAAATAAAAAAATTCATAAGTAAGCAAATCTAGTTTCAACTTGCTTTCGTCGTCGCTATATGTGAAAATATTTATTATATTTTATGAAAACTGCGTCGTTATATGCGAACTCGTTGTTATATCCACCGACGTTAAAAGCGAACGCAGTTCCTAAGGAATGATAAATTAGAAAATGCGGACTTCGAGAATACGACGTTATAGCAGAAATGTTGTTATAACCGAGGTCGTTATAAGTGAATTCCACTGTATATCAGTATCTATATTTTTTATTTTTTTTTTTAAGGTTAAAAATGTAGTCTTTTTACTCAATAAAGGTCTCTGCCCACTTACGGCACGTAACGAAACGACTGTAAATCGGCTTCGAAAAGGCAACGTAATGTTCAATGCACACTTAACGAAACAGCAACAAAAATTGTAATTAAACAAAACAATAAGCGCAGAATTCTCTAGCACACAATTAGCTTAAATAGCTTTGCTCTTAGATGACGAAGTAGAAAACTGATAAAATCATAGATTTTAGATTTATTTTATGCTTTAAAAACGCCCTATCGATATCGAATTTGTACTTTGCAAAATAAACTGTTGGAATCCATTGTAATTTTTGTAAACAAAGAGAACGACAAGCCGGTCAGAATTCTTTGAAACGATCACCACCGGCTTTTTCGTCGGCGTCAACAGTCGTTGCAGTTTCATCGTCGCTTAGTGAGCATGCATACATAAGAACACATGGTAGTTATATTTTGTAGTTTCGTGTCGTTTCGTTACGTGCCGCAAGTGGGCAGAGACCTTTAATGACTCAAAAGTTATTTTATTGCAAATTCATTTTACGTAGTAGTGGTTTTTCCCGATTAAACCAATTACACAAAAATGATTTAAGTTACTCAATTTGTTTTGACAGCATCCAGTTGGAAGAAGAGCCCTGCCGTATGTCTGCCAGCAACATGCCTCGGAAGGACAGGAGACATGCTCGCCTCCGTACCTGCTTTTATCTGTTTTGTTTGCCGTAGCAGCAATGCAGCATGCACCTTATGGTATGAATGCAGAAGGTATACATGTTTGCCAAATGAACTCCCCTAGCAGCAATACTGCATGCATCTCTCGGGTTTAATGCTGTATTCATACCATGATATGTGTGCTGCACTGCTGCAACGGCGGTTTATTTGACAGACATGCCGTGTCCTAGGACATGCCTATAGAAAAAAGATTTAAGCGGGTATGGAGGCGAGCATGTCTGCTAAATTTCCAATTGCTAATGTTGCCGGCAATTGAAAAATCGCCATTATCCGGAGAATTAAACCTCGGTCGCGTGAGTGTAAGTGCATGGGCTTATCCATTCGACCATCGCAGCTGTTAACTGATCGTCGCTTAATTTGCATCATTCAGAATAAACGTACGAGCACAGAGTAAGAAAATTAACGCGTTCGTTTTGTTATTATAAGCAATTAATGCAAAAAATAGAACGAAATCACTAAAAACAGAACAAATTTTTAAAAAATCCAAAGCCATTAAGAAAAAAAAAAATTATGTCTCTGATGGGATTTGAACTCACTACTCAAGATTCCAAAATACATGAATAAAAACTAAAGCCCTAGCCAACTGAGCCATTTACACTGTTGTGATATTGTTGAAATAATATACATAACAACATTGTTGCTATCAAAAGTGCTTCAACGAAAACACAAAGTTTCGACGAATTACAGCAATCATGAAAATATTGAAATGGTTTCCCCTTAAAATTAACCGAATTTTGCAATAGCAAACATTTATTTCTTGCTTCTTAACTTAGCATTAAAATTAAAGCCTGCTACATTCCTTCCATTGCTGCCGATGCAGATTCCTGCTTTGTTTTTCATCTGGGCAGTTTGACTGCTTCTTTCCCAACAGGATTTTTGAAAATCAATCATGCATTTGAAGGAACAAATGTATACTGAGCAAAATCACATATGAAGCAAATGAAGCTATGCAGTTTTGTTGTCAATGAATTTTGTATGGATATTTCCCTTTCAACAAAGCAAAAATTGCAAATATGTTCAGTGAATATTGCTTGTTTATATATAAATAAAAAAAAAATCCATTAGTAAGTAAATCTAATCTCAATTTGCTTTCGTCATCGCTATATGTGAAAATATTTATTATATGTTTTTTGAAAACTGCGTCGTTATATGCGAACTCGTCGTTATATCCACCGACGTTAAAAGCGAACGCAGCTTCTAAGGAATGAGAAATTTTTAAATGCGGACTTCAAGAATACGACGTTATAGCAGAAATGTTGTTATAACCGAGGTCGTTATAAGTGAATTCTACTGAATATGAAAAATAATTTAAAACTGTCTTTAAACCTTTAATAAGCTTTCAATGCTTCAAAGCAAATAATGTTATTCATACGCAATGTTTTTCGAATTTTTTCGTTTGACTTTAAGCAAGACTTTCTGTAAGACTTACTCGATTAGACCCACTGGAAGCGATTTTTTATATTTATTTATTCAGCACAGCTGTTGACCAAAACAATAGGAAGAACTTTGCTGAAAAAACCAAAATGAAAATCTTAATGGTTCAAGAGTTATCAACATGAAAATGAGTGCATATCTTTGATATATCTAAAAAAAAAATGTTGCTTTAAATGTTCGGTAAAGATGTAAAGAAAATATCACCACCAGATTGCTCACATAAAAAATAACTCAAAAACGATTAAATCATCAAATGAAGAGACAAAAGGGTACAAAAAAGCGCTCAGTGTAATATTTAACAATAGATATAGGAATTTTTGACTTCGAAAACCAAACTGATGAACTAATTATTTATTTTACTATATATTTAATAACTATATGTATGTTTGCATTTCGTGTAAAAATCGTATCGTGATCGAAACTTTTTATAAAACCTATCAATAGATGATATTATCTAATATTCTTTTTTTTCTTTTTTGTTTGAGCACTTCAAAAAAACCAGAACCCGCAATTAAAAGGAAGCGAACACCAGAAAATTTAAAAAGCAAAATTTTTGATACAAATGTGATATGCATTCTTAGGGACAATGCTTCAAGAAGACATTCTATAGATCCAATTGTTTTTTTTCTTATCCTTAACACGAAGTGTTTTCAAGATGAGTTCTCATAAAATACTTCTGAAAGACATTCAAATAGCATATAAATTCAATTAAAGTAAAAAAACTGTATATAATTATATTATATGTTTACGATATTTTCCGTGGAATTTTTTAAACCAACAACAAAACCCTATCACTTCCTACTTTCAACACCAAAATGTCGTGAAAAATAGGGAAAAGGGATATTTTACGTGATATTTTTTCACACTCAACAAAACTCAAACATTTCTCATTTCCAATAAAAAATCACGAGAAAATCATGAAAAAGGATATTTTCCATGGGATTTTTTAAACCCCCCCCCCTAACCACAAAAACCATTTTATTCCATGAAATGCCTTCTTAAAATTTTCCTGGAAATAACCTACGAAAAACCTTTCATTGAAGGGCTCAAATAAATCTTCCATTGAAAAAATTCTGGAAGCACTTCTAGAGAAGATTAAGGAAAGCATTCCTCCCAATGACATGCATATGCTAAAAGAATGCCTTCTGTGTATTGAAGTGAAAGGGATGGAATTCAAAACTTTCCCTTCCACCTTACTTTCTTTCGGAAGCACTTTTTTTGCTGGGATACGAAAGATCTTAAGGAAACAAGAACAAGCATATTCGGGATTTAATATCAAATTTGTTAATCAGTGGGACCTTGCTATCCAGACAAATTATTTGATAAATAAAAGAAAAAAACCGATGATTTTAAGTTATGTTAACAAATATCAGATTAACTTTGCTTTAAACAGATCACATTTTTGAATTGCAAATTCATAAAGGAAGAGCAAAATAAACTTGAAATTTTTTATATATTTTCTGCAAAAGTCACATACAAAATTTCCACATTTTGATAAAAATTCTCGTTTTAGAAGAAACATACAAAATATATTAGCTAAAGCATTCGTAGCAGCTTAAAATACGAAGATAAATTACTTTTAATACAGTTTTAAAAAGTTATAATGTTACTGTTATATTTAACAATACATATTGTCATTTTCATAATTGCTTTTTATAATGAAATACATAATGATAACGAATTATGAGAAGAAATAAAATGTTACTGTAAGAAACAATGTTACTGTATTGCTTAAATAAGTAGATTTTTTTTTAAATGTTAACATTATTTTTCACACCCATTCATCTAATTTATTTATTCAATAAAACGGTAAGCCAACACATAAAACTTTAGCCAAAAAAATCAGTGCGTGTGAAAAGTTTGAAAGAATTTTTTTTCATTTGAAATAAGCTATGTTAGCGTAATTTTTATATGCGGGTAATTTTTTCCATTTGCGCTACTAGTTATTTGCTTCTTCGTTAATTTGGTTGAGTTTTATTGAAAAATAAAGAAAATACCGAACAAATACAAATGTGTTCTTTCTGCTAAACTGATGCAAAAATATCCGTATCTGGAAAAAAACCAGTAGTGAAAGTAATGTTCGTTGTAAAAAGTGCAACAAAATATTTTCCATCGCTTCTGGCGGCAACGCAGATATTCTTAGACATATTAAAAGGAACATCTACGGTGAAGCCTTGAATGCTGCATCTAGCAGCCTAGTAATTAATGATTTTATTTTAATTCATTTTGATAAAGATGATTTGATGATTTACGTTGATAATTCTTTGTAATGACATTTTATATTTACATTTTGACGCCATAATAAAGTGCAAATAAAAAAAAATATTAATATAATGAAAAATTACACTGTGCATGAATCGGTAACTTTTTTCAGCATAATTCGAGAATAATTTCTTAAAACAGTTTAACCCTCGAAACCCAACTCTTAGGGTGCAAATTGACCTCATAAATAAAAAACCCTTTTTTTCGTATAAAAGCTTTGTTCAAACATAAACAAATTAGCTATTTGATGGAAAAATATGCTCTTGATATAGTGGTGCTAAATGAAATTACAAATTTAACTAATTGAACCAACTTTCTGTGTTCCTAAAACGACCTGAAAGGTATTAAAACTAAGTTTTTCATAAACATTGTTTTTTATTTTCTCAGATTGATTAATCTGTTTTTTCTGTTTCTTCATGTTAATTTCAACAAATGTCTCCTAAGAGAGCATCTAGTTTTTTACCACTGTACCAGTGCTCGATTCTTACCGTCACCTGATGAAACTCCTGTTTTCCATCTGTTTTTTTATTCGATTTAAAGAATTTCTCCTGTTTTTCAGCAAAAATTATGTATACTCATTGCAATTTCGTTTTTTATATATAAATAGTGTTGCCAGGTTAGGGGATTTAACCCTATATTTAGGGTTTTTTAACTATGTAGAGGGTTTTTAGGGGTAATAAATCTTTAGGGGTTTTTTTAGGAGATTTAATATTTTTAGGGGTATTTGAAAAATTTATTTTTGGAAATAAAGTTTTTTTAATTTTCCTTAAAATTATGCTAAACATTTAAGAAAAGAAGATATTTGGCTTCTTGTGTATTTCTGCGACACTTTATAAAAACAGCTGAATTGGCAGCACTTAAAATAAATAGCCATTATTTCCCACTTCACTTCAAACTTGACTCGCGCTTTATTTGCAATTGATTAAGTCCGTGTAAAAACTAAAAACAAAGCAAGCATGGGAAAAATTATAGACAAAAAAGATATGACGAAAAATATATAAAAAAGTGGGAGCTTACTTTCAAAAGTCAGACTTAATATTAGGTCAATTACACATTGGAAAGTTGAGATTTATGATGCAACTTTCTGCCCTTTAACCCTTTGAATGGCTAGGCTAAACCAAGAACAAAATGTTTTTTTTTGAGATAATATTTCTAAATTTGATTATTACCTGCGCTACGTTTTACGTTTTGCAAGCTTTTACAAAGAAAAAATTGTATTGCTCCTGCTTGGCACAAACACTTTTTTAAATACCTTGAAGGCTTTTCAACCTTTTAGATCTTTGTTTTTTAAACACTCTTATCATTAAGGGGTTGGGGGTAGTCAGAATTTTTCACACATCAAATTTTGTTTTTTTTTACATTTTATTAAAGTATAATATTTTTAAAATATTTTCTGAGAATTTTAAGTGAATGCTTTTGGAGTTATTCGACAATTAACAAAGGGGCCTCGGGCGCTCCAGAAAGCTTGAGAGCAGCTTCTGCTAGCTGTAAGCAACCGTTTTATTATTTGTTTTTTCGCCAGTATACCTGTGGTATTAACACTGGACAGTAGGTTATTGTGTGTATTATTAAAAAAAACAAATTATTTTAAAAATTATTTAATAAAACAAAGTAATTTAATAATTTGTATTATTCTATTACTCGATTTATGGAGTGTAAAACTTTAAATGCGTTTTTCTCAAAACTATGTTTTTACACTGGTGGACACTGTAACTCGAAAACTGCTCCCTAGGATTCAATGAAATGTATACTGCTTTTGAAAAATATAAAAAACTAATGCCTGATCGAAGGATTTTTTTTTTAAATTTCGATTTTTTACTAGCAATTAACTGTTAGTTAATCTGTACAAAAATTTCCTGGGGCCGCCATTTTGTTACTTTTTTTTTAAATCTTCAATCAGGCACGAGATTATCTATTAATATAACTAATTTTTTTTGTCCGATTGATTTTAGATGAATCTCCAAGAATTTCTGATGGTCACCGCAAGGAACTTCTGTTGGAACTGGATTAACGCAAACAGCCATAAAAATTATTATTTTATTTTAATTTTCGTGAAGTCAAGTCGAAAAATTATGCAATGACGTCATATTATTACTTTTATAAAATAAAATGATTAACGGACAAAAAAAATTTATTGAAAATTCTCATTTCTTCATGTATCTGGCTACCTCTAACCCCTTAAAGTCATAAAAAGATAAAAAACATACATTTTTAAAAACATAAAGAATAAAAAACATAAAATTAGACAGGACAATTTTTGTCCAGTTGATTTTTTTTATAGCATAATTTAAAAAAAATGTTTGCTTTTCTTTGGCACAAAATCGAAAACCCAAACTACTTTAAAGTAAAAATTTTTTTAAAATTAATTTTTTCATATTGGTTCATCTTTTTATCATAAAACCAAACGATTTGAAAATGAAAATGTTTTATCGAGTGAAAATTTAATTTATATCCTCAATGGCAATATTATTGCCTTGTTCCTTTTTTATATTATATTGTCATATTTCCAATTATTATTGAATTATATTCGATTTTTTGCGATATTTTAGCCAACTAATCAGATGACGGGGAATTAGGGACTTATCAGGAAGTTATTTCTCAATTTGGCTTTCTATCAGATTTCTTGACAACGATGAAAACCAACGAGCAAACGCCACGGGTAAATGCTACTTTTTAAAATTAAAACTAATAAAATACTGTCTTCGTTCATCAATGTCACAGAACTGTTTAAACTCGTTGGTGATAACCATGATTGAAAATTTTAAATTAGACAAGGTCAACTTACAAGATGTTTTAAACGATTTTATATCAAACAAAATTTAGAAGAGATAATCTTTTAAAAATATTGTACAATTACTTTACTAAACTATTTGCATTTTAAAAAAACCAACCACCCGAAGTTGTATTTTTTTATTATATTTAACAAAGAAAAACGCATTTTCATTTCATTTGTTGTATTGTTATTATTTGTTGTATATATTGAGGACATACCTTCTTAGTAAGTAAAACAATAAGTTCAAAAAACTAAACAACGACTACTAAAAATCATGCCCTAACAAGTATGACACAAAAAAATATTTTATCTGAATTTGTTATGTACAAACTATTCAATCTTTTTTGTCTATTTAATAAACAACTTACAAATAATATATTTTTAACCGACTTCCTATTGTATTCAATACGTATTCATAGTGATGTTCAGAAGACATACTTGGTCGTATGTCACTTCATGTATATATCAAAGGCCGCCCTCTAGATGTAAGGGTTGCCAATATTCGAAGCGCCCATCTGGCAACACTGTAACTTTCCGCAGTGATGTCAAATCGACTAATACCATACCGCGTTTAAAGCGTCATTCCAAGCAAATGTTTACAATGGAACAGTACACGCCACGCGAACGCTCTAAAATTGTTGAAATTTACATTCAACAAAACAAGTCAATAGTGAAAACTCAACGTGCTTTCAAAAAAATAAATAAAGTGAAAAGTGCGCCTTCCAAGAAAACGGTAAACAAACAAAATTGCCGTATTTATGCCACTGAAAATCCACAAGAGATTCAAGAGGTACCTCTTCACGATGCAAAAGTCACTGTTTGGTGCGGCGTTTGTGCTAAAATGCTCATTGGGCCGTTCTTTTTCGAAGATGATAATGGCCACAGAGTTACTGTCAATCAGGAGCGTTATCGCGATATGATAAACAATTTTTTCATGCCAATCGTTCGTCGAAAGCGTATCAGGCACTACTGGTTTCAACAAGACGGCGCGCCACCACACACAAGCCGCACTACAATCGATTTTTTGAAGCAATTGTTCCCTGGCCGTTTGATGTCAAAAAATGGTGATTACGATTGGCCGCCAAGATCGCCAGATTTAACGCCTCCAGACTTCTTTTTGTGGGGTTATTTGAAATCAAAGGTTTACGTCAACAAGCCAAAGACCCTAGAAGAGCTGAAAACCAACATCCGTCAAGAAATAACCGCCATTCCCATCGAAATGTTGAAGAAAACCATGGAAAATGCTGCAAAACGGGCACAATATGTCGTAGAGGCCAATGGCGACCATTTACGAGATATCATATTCAAGAAATAATGTAAGCAAATCTACTTAAACCCAATTAAATGATATTCATGACGAACAGACAAAAAATTGTGGTTTCTTTGATTTATTTAAAAATAAAATGGGCGCTTCGAATATTGGCAGCCCTGTATAGCGTGATGTACTTTGTCATAAAGCTTATGTTCGCCTTGTTCCTAAAGCTTATGATTGTCTTGTTAGGATAGGTGGCATTGAGTGCCATATTCAATTTATGGCAATTCAAAGGCTATGTGACGTCAGCTCATAACCAGCGGACGATCAAAACGCTTCCATCGATACCTTATTTCTCAAATTATGATAAATAGTTTATAAATGAAAGGTTTGCTTGATTTAATATCATGTAGAGGGCGCCATATTCTATAGGCTACAACCAGCGGAGGACTTAAACGCTATCAACGATATCTCATTTATCAAATTATGATAAATAGTTTAGAAGTGAAGATGGAACAAATGAACATACATGCATACATACATACATACATACGTACATACATACATACCGGTCAAACACATATACTGTTCCTTTTGCATTACCGCAGTCGGGTAAAAAACTAGCGTAATTATGAATAGTATTGCGTTGTGGTAGAAACAATGGCTAAGAGCCTTGACATGGATTATCCGGGCCTGAGTATTTTTTCCCCATAGATTTACAAAAACTTTATGTCATATGCTTTAAGGTAAGTTAAAAATGTGTGAAATATCGCATTAAATCCTTATCGAAATGAGGTACGACCTCTTTAAATTTATATAGTTAAATCCCGCATGCGTATCCTGTATAAATTTGAAGAAAATCGATTAGCTATTGACAAGGCTATTAGCCCAAAAACTTTGAATTGAATTAACTTAAAACTACCAAAAGCCACAAACGACACTTAACCCATTTTGGCCCGGTACCCGATCCCGTTGACCTTTTTTGGTGAATTTTGGGACTCAGGCTATTTTTGACCTAATCAAGAATAATCCGTTAAAACTTTTTTCCTATCTGTAATGGTTTTCGAGTAACGGTTGGGGTAGTTTTCTACCCATTTGGCCAATAGATACACTTGTTTAAACAAAAACTATGTTTAGTGGAACAAAAGTTTATTTGAAAAAATTATGAAGTTTCATTGAACAAAACAAAGTCATAAATGTTATTAAATGAAAAATTAAATATACATATATTTCTGTTTTTATTATTAATGTTATTAATATTTTTCAAAACATTTTGGGTGAAAGTTTACATTTCATTTCTTGCAAATGAACGGAGTTTTGGATGAACAAAATTTGCATCGTCTTGGTGGTGTGCCATCGGTGCGTTTACTCGGCAAATGCTTTGATTCGTTCTGATCAGATAGTTCTCTAATACCACTTGCACCGCTGCTTGTACCGGGGGCATCAGACACATTTTTAGCTGGCTTGCCCGACACTTGGAGTAACTTGGGATCTAAATTCCAACTGTGATAATGATTTTCTGTCCTCAGTCTGTCCTAAACAATCAAGTTTCCAGGCATTGACTAACATATTGGAAAGCGTATTTGTAGAAAGAGGCCACCACTATTTTTTTCAACGCATGCCAATGCGATAATTTCCCAAGGCATTATCATGAAGGTCCACTCTTCCCATACCTATTAAAAGTGGCAAACAGAAAAAAAAGTAGAATGAAGATCCATATATTCTAGAACTGAAAGTACAATGTCTCAATACCTGCATTGTATTCTTTTATCATGCGTGGAAATCTGATGTTTACATGTTTTTTTTGTGCACGATCATATCGTCTGGCCGTAGCAAGTGGTTCCACAAATTAATGAATAAAACACATTAACGTCTGCATTATCTTTCCATCTGACAACAGCAAGCTCTTTGTCATGTTCATAATGTGCCGTGTATTCGCCTTTTTTTAATTTTTTTCAGAAAATTTGGCTCCACCAATTCGATTTGCTCGAACAGTTTCTTGAAAAAGAAGATGTACTCCTTTGTTATTGACTGGGGTAATTAAAAATTTACTGCAATATTTTAGGGGTCGTCCATAAACTACGTTACTGATTTTCCGGTTTTTTTACCCCCCCTCCCCCTGCGTTACTTTTCGTAGTGCTTTTCAAAACCTCCCCCCCCCCCCTAAAGTAACGTGACATATGAAATTAATTCATTTGAATGATTATATATTTTGACTAGCTCTGACAATTTTCACTAGTATTAGTGACTTGTATGACTAGATACATTAAAGGAACAATTGGAAAAAAATCAATAATTAATATCATCTGTAAAAGCTATTCCACCTGCGATCCAAGATTCGATGCTCTCAATCACTGGGATAGAAGAAGCTGGTAGCTTTGTTGAGGATTCTTCAAAATAGAATTTTTCATCGGATTCTATGTCGACCCATTCAGGTGAATCCTCATTTCTAACGCATAGAAATTCACCTTGTCTTTGACAGAGTACCCTTAAAGGCTGCACCCGAGCTGCACCAAGTTATGTGTTTTTGTGTAAATGCTTTCTGAAAATTGATTTATTTAAATAGTATTTTTTATTCCGATTTATTGTAAACGATATAATACAAACTAATGGCAATTCATAGAAGTTTTAAAAACGAAATACAAGCCGCAGGTAGGACACGACCTTGAACCGATTTCTTCTTTCTGAGAAGGACAGTACATGTCATACGGTATCTCCATTGATCAAGAATCATTCAGGCCTTAACGTCAAAGCCTGTCGCAAAAGAAAGACCCAAATTTTTCAGACGTGTGCTGAGATGGTAAAGGAATACCAAAAGGTTCCTGTGTCGAGGGAAAAGGTGGTGGAAGAAATCGTTGAAACAAAAGTTAACCATCAATTTAGACGATCAAACATAAACATGTTAGGTTAAAAATTTTTGAAATGATTGTGTTATTAATTAGAGGTTTTTCGTCGATTTTTTTAATTTTTGGTAACGTTACAATATCTAAACACCTCCCCCCCCTACCTTTACTTATCGTAGTGCATTTCAAAACCCCTCCCCCCCTAAATTGGTAACGTAGTTTATGGACGACCCCTTAACTTCAGAAATGTATATAAATAATATTTACCTGTTGCAAAGAATCGGCGGTCACTTAGAAGGCACATGAGATGAAACGAAGCGAAGGTGTTATCACGATGGGCGGATGGTGATGAAACGTTCTCCAGTAGTTTTAGAACAACGTAAGCTTTAAGTCCAATGGTTTTATCATGTGGTGTTGCAGCTCCTCCATATACTATTGTTTGATACAAGTATCCACTTGATGTGCACAAACACCAGGCTTTGAAGCCGAAAAGAATGGGCTTCCCACGTATAAACATTATGCAAGAATGTCTCCCAAAATATGGGATCATCTGCTCATCGATTGATACATCGTGGGACCAAATTTCAAACTGCATGAAACGATTGTTGCATGCATCGAGAAAAGGTCGAATCTTCGCAAATTTATCGTACGTATCCAGTGCGGTGATGTTTGATAAATGAATGAATTTCTTGATTGCCTCGAATCTCCCTCGGGGTAAGGCTTCTCGCACAATTGGCAATAGTTTCCATTGTGGCAGTACATGATAACCGCTGAGAAACAGGATAGCGATAAATCGCTTTAACTCAAATTCTTCGAGGCCAAGATATGCATTGTTCAGCGAAGCGTAATCGTTGCTGAACTTGATAATCATTTCCAACATGTCTGCGTCGCGGAAAAAACAGAACAACTCCGATGAAGATTTTCCACCTACACTGAGAAAATTCCTTTTTATTACCTTAACCTAATATAAGGGCAGTAAAATATACCCAGAACTTTTGCAAGGCTCTCGATTTGAGTTGCTTCAACGTTAACTGGCTGCCTGGAATAATGAAAAGGACGCTTTTTCCAGACCACAGAACCATAACCGGACATTAAATTTTTTTGGTGAAGGTTCCACATCTGGATTCAATTCCAGCACATCGTGTGCCTCATATTCCTCAACCGCATACTCCAATTCGAAGTGACAACTTCATCTTCTTCGTCAGATGAATTTAAAACCGCTATTATTTCCTCCACTTTCAACGCCCTTTGTCGCCTCATGTTAAAATCAAAATAGTATTACCGTATTTAAATTATATTTAAAACTTTAAGTAAATTATCGTTTATTAGATAAAAATATTTATTAATATTCACGTAAGCCCAAAACACTAGAAAAACTTTTTAGAGTGCCGAAATGTTTCAAAACAGCAACAAAACATAAATTGCGCAGTAAATTATGGCGTCGTTTTCAATAAATGTCAAATTTGTCCGAAAAGTATGAACATATTGTCCCAATGGGTAGAAAACTACCCACGCGTATTCAACATCAAAAAACACAGGGATGGTAGTTGCGAAGGTTTTTTTTTTTTTCTTATATCGGTACTACCATCTATTCGCAACATGAAACGAATGTAAATATTATCATATGAAATATTTAAATTATTTAATTATTTAATAAAATAATGTTCTAATTGGAGACTTTTAATTATTTGCTTGGGAAGGTGGTGGGCATGGTTGGTTCAAGGTCATCGCAATACATGCATGATGCACTTATGATGCACTTATGTATCAACAAATAATTTTTATAAATTGTAGTTTCGTAGAAAACCCTATTTTAGTTCAGGGTACAAAAACTACCCCTCTGGGCAAAACTGGGTTAATTTCTCTGACGACAATATGTAAGAGCAACATTTTATACATTGCTAAAATTTTTTAGAAGGTCCTTTTGTTTTCTATTCTTCTGGGTTGTTATTTTTTTTTTTTAAGTTCAAAAATCTTTAATTTCATAATTTTTTTTATAAGAGTTTTGTTACTACCAGCTCAGCACAGGATTAAATTCTTAGCAGATTTTTATAAGTGATACTTTTTCTGATTTAAAATGAATCCTGGTTCACTCATTAAAATATGTTGTTCAGATTAATATGTTGTTCTACAAAAATTGTATGGAATTTAATTCTGAACAACAAGAAATTATATCCAAATTTGAATGATTTTTATTTTTTAACCTTAACTTGACAATTTTTTTAAATACCTAGCAGTCGTAAGTATCGATGCTTTAGTAATAATTCAGCGATGTTTTTGCTATCAACCATCAATACCTCTTTGTATGTAGGTTCCTATAATTTTTAACATTGCATGTCATACGAAAGGTATCGATGCTCGGGCGATACTACAAAACTATACTAAAAACACAAAAGTGTTGCTTTTTTACTTCCAAGGAAGGTGTGGAGAGACAAGAGACAATTTTGATTATATAGATGTGTGAAGAAAACACAGATGCTATTATAGCACAGCCAAAATCATCAAAATAAAAAGATTCAGGCCGACATCAAGCAACCGAAAAATCTCAAATAAATCATTATTGCTGCTAATAACTAAAGAATCGCAACAAAATGCTTACTGCTGCCTCCAAGCAGGCAAAAAAATCTCAATATAAACACTACTGCCACCGCAATAAATAAGTGATACATTTATAACAGTTATAAAAATATCTTTATATGTTTATTTATGGCTATTTTTTTTCCTAAATGTGTTTGTTTATGCAGTTTAAATTTATAATTTTTAAATCCCTTTCGCATGGAATTTTCAAATGCCAGAAATTCATAATTTTAATTTTTAACAGCATCTGTAAAATAAAAACGGAGATTTATTTACTTAGGATTTAGATTTTAAAAGATATATACAATAATTAGCTAAGTTGACCAGAATTTGAAAAGGGCTCAGGAGTACAATAACCGAAAGATATTTCTTGTGCGTTGAAGTATTTTGCTCGCAACTGTTTTTTTTTTGCAATTAAAAAAATCTGTTCAGGTATTTTCTTCGCAACGGTTTTTTTGAAAGGCTTTTTTTGTTTGATTCTTACAACTTTTAAAAAAAAAGTTGGAAGCTTCAAACATTTTTATTAAAGTATCAAAAATATAAAAGTCTCACCATTTCTACCTGAAAGTTGCTTTAAAGAACACTTTGGCATCGAAGTTATTGTGATTTTTAAAGCAACGACTTCAGTTGTTGCTGTTGGGTAGCAATATAAATCGTATGCAATTGTTCAGGCCAATTTTTCAGCTTCTAGTAATCGTATGGTTAATGAAATTTGTCTATAGAGAGTTACACAATAGGTTTCCTACGAATCTTACGTATTTTTTTGGTTGTCAACTACAATTGACTCACTATTTCGAGTATAGGTGTGAAACACAAATGCAGTAAGGGACAGATCCAGCAAAATATTTCAGGGGGTGGGAAGGGGATTTAAAAATATTTCTGTTTTAGTTGGAGGAAATTGACGAAAAAGCCTTAAAGTTAAAAAATTCATATCTCACTCATTTCGTAACACAAAATCATGATTTTATTTATGATTTTATCATGACATAATACGAAAAGTAGGTCAGAATTTATAAAACATATTCAAATTTTGGATATTAGATATATTGTTTTTAAGACAATAGAGTGTTTAAAAAGAGAATCGTTGGTAACTTTGGTTCCCATGCAAAACACATTTTTTTTTTTAAATGGGAACATATTCTTAGATGACTATTTCTTTCCATAAAATTTTTTTCCACAAAAGTCGAATAAACTTTAATAGAAGCACCATCCAAAAATTAAAAAGAATACTTAAACACTTATACGTATTTTGTCAAAAAATCATGATTTTATGTTTAAAAATGACCTTAGGGATTTTTTTTTGTCAATTTTCACCTCAATTAAAATTCCTTGGAATTAGGAATTGGTAATTGTAAATCTCAATTCCTCAGGAATGTAATTGGAAAAACTTCTCAATTACATTGCATGAATTAGAAAAGTGATTAGTAACTGGACATCTCAATTCCTCAGGAATGGAATTGGAAAATATCGTCAATTCCATTACAGGAATTTTAATTGGTAGTTGAACTCCTTAATTCCTCGAAATGGAATTTGAAAAAATGGTCAATGGACAATTATAGGAATTGTAATGGTAATTGACCACTTCAATTCTCCAGGAATGGAATTGAAACAAAATTGTAAATTCCATTGCGGGAATTATAATTGGTAATTGAACGCCCTAATTCCTTAGGAATAGAATCAAAAAACATAGCTTTGTAAGTAGATTAATGAAATTTTGTACAGGGGTATGGAAGTTTTGTACCAAGCACCTTGCAAAAAGTCGGCGGGATTGAACTAGGTAGCGTAGCAGCTACAGTGATGTGAAAATAAATAGGGACACCTGTACTTTTATATATAAACCTGCATGAATTATATACAAGGTGCCGCAAATATAGATTCAACTCCCTCGGGTGGTAATTCTCCTTGATAAGGCGAGTAAAATATGCAAGGATTGATAATCTTTTCAAGTTTTTCCTTTCTAGCTCCATAAGGGGGAGGGGGTGACCTTTATCTTTGCAATTTTTAATCGCCTAATCAAGTAAAATAACCTACCGAAGGAGTTAAATCTATATCTGCGGAACCTTGTATATAATTCATGTAGCTTTAAATATAAAAATGCAGGTATCCCTATTTATTTTCACATCACTGTATATATTTTGTTCTAACTCAAAATGTGGTATTACATTAAAAAATTGGTATCTTTCATAACACATTTATTTGTAAATATTTCAATAACCGACTAACAGTGGGAGTCAAATAAAGTTTTCTTACACATATTAAAGTAATTTTGAGTTAATTGAAAAGTAATTGAAATTTAAACTTCAAATAACAATTCCTGTTAATAGGCTTGATGATTTTTCCAACTCCATTAATTGAAGTGTTCAATTATCAATTACAATTCCTGTAATGGAACTGACGATTTTTTTCAATTGCATTCCTGAGGAATTAAGAAAACCAATTACCAATTGCTTATTCCAAGGATTTAGAATTGAATTGTAATGAGTACTTTTTGACCCAGCTCAGATAACACAATCTAAAAATTAAAAACCAAATATTTTTTAAATTTTCTTTTTCATATTTTGATATAGCCATTCCATTTCCGGTCGGGCTCGGTGAATTTGCGAAAACAGTTGATTTTTTTGAATCACCCTACCGTAAAATATATATTCATAGCAGAGAGGGAAAAAAATAATTTTTATAAGATCTTATAAACTTATAATAAACTTATTAACATATACTGCTTAATACGAGTTTTTCCTTTGAACAGTAATATAGACTGAAGCAAATTTATTAATATTTTTTTTTTCATTTTCTTTGCAGATTAAAAAACTAAAACATCTCACAAATTAAGGAAAGATTACTCAAAATAAAAATTACTCATTTCATTAACAAACACTTTGGTCATTAATGTAAATTCAGATAAATAATTAATTAAATATCAAAACCAAAAGTAAATAAAGTGGTAGCAATACATATTCGAAAACATCAATAACTAATATGTTAGTCACGTGCAAAAGTTTTCTAAAAATTTCAGTAAAGCTTTAAAATATTACAGCAATATTAAATAAAAAATAAACTTAAATTGCATTAAGAAAAAAAGAAATTAATTAAATAGCTGTATATTAAAAAGTTCATGATAAAAAACAAAAGTTAATATAAGCAACGTGTTGAACATAAAAGCGTAGAAAAAATTAAGTGCACAAAAACTGCACGCATGTTACACATGAATTAAACCAAGCGTTATCAATATAAATATCAAATAACGTGGCAACTTCAACAAAAACTAAATAATTGCTTGACACGAGAAGTTCAAGGGTCAAAGACTCGCCGTAAAAAAACAAGCAGCAGCAAAATAGCACAACGCTTAAACAGAATATAAAAAATAGCATTACCAACAATAACAACCTCAACAACAACTTCTACAACAACAAAAGATACACCACCCCCACCTCCTACAAAGATAGCCGATAAAATAAAAAACGCCTGAAAATGTCGCAAACTAGTGAAAATAATTTGGACCAACAGCTACAGCAACAACAGGACCAACAACAGGGTGGTGATGAGGCAGTCGGGGAGAATAAAATGAAAAGCCGTCTGCGTAAAGGAGCTTTGAAAAAGAAGAACGTCTTCAATGTGAAGGATCATTGCTTCATACCGCGCTTCTTCAAGCAGCCAACATTTTGCTCGCATTGCAAGGACTTTATATGGTGAGTTTAGCTGTGTGCATGCATGTGTGTGTGTGTGTGTGTATGTGTACGGGACAGTATTTGTATGTGCAAGTTTATCAACCTGAAAATGTCCATCGCACAAATGGGGTTAATGAATAGCAGTTACAGTAGCAAGCAGCAGCAGGCGATATACATATTTATGGTTGTCTTAATTTGTTTGGCCTTGAACTAAGGTCTTTAGCTTACCCTGCATTTGACCGCAAAAACCACTTCTAAGAAAATTTATGGCTCTTTTTTATGGAGGTTTTTTTGTAATTTTTTTGAGTTTTGTCTTGCTCTTTTGCATGGTTTGCATCTGATTTTTTTCTTTATATTGAGCCACAAACTTTTCTTTGGCAAATGAACCTTTGGTATTGATATTTTCTTCAATTTTTTCGTTTAAGTCAACGAATAATGCCCAAAAAGCGGTTGTGTTGGCGTAAGATATCAGTCAAATTGCGACAAATATTTATCAGAGGAATGAATTACTCGAGCTGTGTTATATGCTTGAGAAAAGCTGGCAAGAAACACGCTTAGCTGTGAAATTTTCTGACGGTTGGTTGCTCTGATGAATGATTGTAATAAAAAGGGCTTTTGTACTGAAACTAAAGTGGTTACGTCAGATAAGACTTGAAATAAGTCACAAGTAAATATGTAACAAGTCTTGCATAAGATATTGTCCCATAAAGCACAATTAATTAAAAACAAGCTCAGGAACCAAAAAATCTTTTTTTTTTATTTAAAATAATAATTTTAATAAAAACATAATAAAATATAACTTTTTTAGAATTACATTTGAGCTTATTTCAAAATTAGTTCATGAAGCAACAGGTTGCAAAACCAACAAGCTCTGTTTCGTTGATCGCTACAAAAACTCTTCAGTAGTCTTCTGTTGCTTCTACAGTATATCCACTTTGATAAGCTTATGAGCACAACTTTTTAAATGCAGTCACATTTTCGACCTTTGGTTTTTTGCAAAATAGAAGCAAAAATATTGATTTTAAAGCCAAAAAGCACAAATAATTCAGTTTTAATAAAACAGAAATTAGCCGTATGAGCTTATCAAAGTGGATGTACTGCAGAAGTTACAGAAGATTATTGAAGAGTTGAAGTAACGGTCACTGAAACAGCTGTCTAGTCAGCGTGGTAGTTTGTTATGCAAATGAACTTGTTCTTGTCGTAACCTTTTGCTTCATGACCTTCTTTAACATAAAAATTATTGCAAAAAATAAATTTAAATTAATGATATGTTTTTAGCACGTTTTTATTAGCTGTCAATGTCTGTCCCGTACAAATCTTGGAATTAATTTTTAACCAACTTCCCGATTAGCTAGAGTTTTGAAACTTAAAATGTAGCTCAGAATTGGATGACAACAGTTCACAGTGGATGCAAACAAACTGGATGTACGTTTATTTGTTTGGCTAAAATGCAAAATTAAACAGAAATACTGAAGAGTTCATTGATATTTTTACATATCAAAAATTTACAACAGAAGTGAATTTATTACTTAATATAGAAAAATTTTGGTGTATGATCTGTAGCTCATAGCGTAAAGCGATTGATTTATAGCCACAAGGTAGTTATTAGATTACAAACTTATATATATTTAGCCATGCTATTTCATCAAACATTATTAACTTTATGCTTTCACTAATATGAATTTAACGATTTTTTTCAAAACAATAAAATAAGTGATCTCTTTGATGTATAGAAATTTAAAATTTTTATGCTTTTAAATTCATCTTCAGTAAGTGGAATATTAACTAGTTTTCAATTGATTTATTTTAAAGTAATTAAAAAAATCATTTAAATTTAACTAATTTAAAAAGTAGTTGAAAATATATGCGGTCTTCAACTGATTTATTTTAGAGTATTTAAAAAAAATAATTTAAATTCAACTAATTTATCAAGTAGTTGAAAACATATGCAGACGAAAGTCAATTGACTTATTTAGCGGACATTATCATACTAAATATGTTAGTTCGTTTTATGGAAAAAAATCAGAATTTCAACTAGTTGTAGTTGACAAAAAACTACTTTTTCAACTACTTTTAAGTTAGTTGAGTTTCCTACAGGGCTCATTTAGAAAAAATGTTGGTGTCAGTTCTGTAGCTTATAGCGTAAAGCAATTGATTTATAACTACAAGGTAGTGAGTTCGAGCCTCAACAATGTGGACTGATTTTTTGTTTTTTTTTTAATGAAATAAATTCAAATTTTGACAAATTCACCACTGAGGGTGAAAAAAAATTGTAAAAAAATAGTTTAAATAAAACTTTTATTATTTATTTCAAGAGAAAATAGTTTGATTTATTGCTACTTAGAATAAAATCTTTTAATGGGTTCTGTAGCTCAGAGCACAAGGCACTTACTTTATAATCGTAATGGTTGTGAGTTCGTGCCTTAACAATGTCAATGAATTTTTCGGTTTTTTTTGTGCCATTTTTAATATTTATAGAGTTATTTCGGTTTCTTGAACAAATTATTTTGCCACCTTCAGTGGTAAATTTAAAAAAAGTAATATTTTTTTATTTTTTCAGTTTTTGACAAAGACTAAAAATCAGAAAATATTTATTTAAGTAAAAAGAAATTTTATTATAACACGTTTTTAAAATGAACTCAAAAGTTTAAAATAATTCCTCCTAGAGCGGGGCTTTTAGTTCTTTAAAACGTGGGACGCATGCTACAGAGAATATTAACCCTTCATCACTAACCTTAGGGTGGAATCTACCCAGTCACTGTTTCTATGCAAGATTTTTAATGCAATACATGTGTGACGAACTAAAAATCAAGTTTAAACTAAATTGGAGAAATTGTTTATACTTTTTAGTTTAAATAACTTTTAAAATTACAAATAAAATATTAGTTTAAATTTTTCATGCAATGATTTTTTTGTCATTTATCAAGGTTTTTGGGTAAAATGTACGTTTTCTTCACTCATACATAAATCATTTGCTGAGTTAAGATTTTTACCTCAGCCATTGTGTTGCCATTTCATGAGATATCCCGTCCCGTTTTATATTTAATTTGCAACCTAGTCTATTTTGAGTCTTATCAATAGAAATCCAATAAATCTTTTTTTCCAATCTGTAATGGTTTTCGAGTAATACCTGTGACACATTGGTAGACTTAAACTTGTTTAAATCGCTTTTCTAGTTTAATTTTCTGATGAACTATGTTTAGAATTCGTTTAGTCAAAACTAGTTTCCGAAAGTCGTTTATCGCAGCTAAACGAGTTTTAACAGCTGATTTTGATATTCTTCTTTCTACACTTTCGTTGATAGCTACTGTGCTCTCTCTCAAACTCACACGCTGAAATTTTACAATTATAGTGTTGTTCGCTCGCCCATTGCTTCCATATTTATCTTTATTTTTTTAAACTAGTTAAGAAAAATATTGAGTGTGTCATCCCCAATGGTTATATTTTAAACTACAAAAGATAACCAAAATTACCTATGCCAATGTGTCAAAGCTATAACGGTGGGGCTTGCATCATCTTGGTGGTGTGCCATCGGTGCATTTACTTGGAAAGTGCATTGATTCGTTTCTATCGGGTAATGTTACAATACCGCTTGTACTTCTGGCACTGATTGTACCGGGAGCATCGGTCACATTCTTAGCAGGTTTGTCTGACAACAAGGGAGCGCTTGAGTTACTTGGTATATGAATTCAAACAGTGACTACGACTTGCTCTTCTCACTCTTTGCCGCCAAACAATGCAATTTTTGGGCACTGACCAACATATTGAAAAGTTTATTCGTAAAAAGAGACTACCACCACTTTTTGCCTAGTTGTTTATTTCTCAAAGAAATCTTTTTCAAAGCTCTCGGTTTGAGAAGCTTCAACGTTTACAGGCTCCCTGTAATATTAAAAAAATGCTTATGCCAAACCGCAGAACCATAACCGGCCGTCAATTTTATTTTTTTTATTTGTGGCGGTTCCGGTGAATCGTTTGCCTCATCTTTGTCAACCGCGTACTCTAAGTCGGCAGTGCGAGCAATATTCATCAAAATTTGTGAATTATCTTCGATAATTTGATCAAATGACTGCAGTGAAAACTTCATCTTTTTCGGTCGGCGAATATTAAATCACCATTATTTCAAACTTTAATTGAAACTTTAAGGGCCAATTTTTCAGTGCGAATTTAAACTTACGTCAAATTAAACCGAGCTTAACTCAGCAAAATTGGACGTTTAAAATCGGTTTAACTAGATACTTTAGCATTCGTTGAAGTTAAATTGATATAAATTATCATATAATGTGTTTTGTTTAAACGTCCAATTTTTGTGAGTTAAGCTTGGTTTTATTTTACTAGAGTTTAAACTCGCACTAAAAATTTGGCCCTAAGTAAATTTTCGTTTAATTATATTTATCAATATTCATTAAGGGTGATGACCTCAGCAATAGGGAGATTTTTTAAAAGAAATTTTCTTAAGATGGATGTCTGAAAAATCGTTTTTTTTTACCGTAAAAACAATAAAAATATCAAATTGTAAGTAATCGGAAATTATTTATCCGACCATCAAAGCGATTTAAATTTGAAATTGAAAAATATATGAACATTTTTTTGACTTTTTACATATTACTCGATTGTTTGCACAGAAAAAAACCTTATTTTGTGCCTTAAACTGGTATGTACTTTGTTTGTTATTTAATTGCCCCTAAAAATGAGATGTAAAACTTAACAATCGGATAAAAATTGCTAAAGTTGTGATATTTTACTTTTTGAAAAAATGCCTTTTTTTTCTTTTGTAGAAAAAAAAATCTTAAAAATGCATTTTTAAAAATATTGCAATAAAATGCTGTTAAAATGTTTTCCGAAAAAACATTTAAATCAAATTCAAAAAATTATGTGATAACGTTGAATGACTTTGTCGTTAGAAAATTTTTTACTAGAAGTGTTCTAATCGAAAATTATTTAACCGACCATCAAAGCGATTTGAATTATTGGTCCGCAGCTTATTAACCAAAACTGCGCAACTTTACTATTTTTAAAAATATCAAAAGAGTTGCGCAGTTTTTGTACTGAAACTTAGGACAAATTGAAAATAAAACACACTGATACATTCAATAAATGCATTTATGAACTCAGCCAATCTGCTAACGTAATACTTGATCGACCACTTACAAAGCACTTACGAAATGACAAAAATCCCCTTATTTTAAATTTTTTCTTAAATTTTTCAATTTTGCAAACTATTTTGTGCTCAAAAATAGGTTGGGCAAACTTTGCTTTTTATTTTTGCCTTAAAAAATAAAAATCAAAACTTACCAGTTATTTTGTGACCAAAAAATATCGGGCAAGTTTTGCTTTTCATTTTTGCCTTAGAAAATAAAAATCTAAAATTACTGGTTAATTTGTGCTTAAAAAATATCGGGCATATTTTGATTTTTATTTTTGCCTTAAAAAAATAAAAAGCAGAAATAATTATTATTTTTTGCTCAAAATTTTAAAAGTCACGATATAATTATTATTTTTTGCTCTTTATTATAAAATGCATACTAAGTACGGTCTCTGAAATAAAATCACATTTTTCGAAAAGTAAAATATCACAACTCTGGTACTTTTAATCCGATTTTTATGTTTGTTAACTCATTCTAAAGAACAACTATATTAAAACGAAATGCATAACTGTTAAAAAAAAAAAAATGACTTGAAGAAATGCTTTGGACTCTTGTAAAACACTTCTCCATTGGTCTCTTGAGCTAGTTTATAAGTCTATCAATCGACACAAAACTTTATGGATTTTATTTTTATATCAAATCGACTCTTTTTAGTCTATGGCGTCAACAATTTGGTCTACGGGGGAGAAAACATTTAATATACATAAAAAAAATACCTTTTGATTATCGATATCAAAAATTATCAATATCTTTTAACCCTCCCTTGGGTAAATTCTGGCTACGGGCCAGAGTTGTAGAACAATAATCAATTAAAAAAAAAATTAAATTTTCAAAAAATTGTTTGCCTTAAACCTTCCTTAATATAATTCCAGTTTATAAATATTTTAAAGGCTGAAATTTTTTTAAGTCAAAAACATTTTATTTTTTTTAAATAAATGGACTTCTGTTTACGTATTTAAAAAAGTTTTTACAAAACTGTCCACATTATTATCTACAACGAATTATATATTGTATCTACAACGAATTATATATTATTAACTTTTTAATATTAGCCTAAATAAGAGTTGAGACAATCCATAAACTTTTCATGGTTCAACCCATTTTTTTGTGTTGTAATATATATATATATACTTTACTAAAATATATCCTTTCCTTACGTCTTTCAATAAAAAAAAAGAGCGTTTAGTGTGATTGAACAAGTGCTTACTAGCGTCCGGCCGAATGTGGATTTTCGGCCGAAGCGAAATGTTCGGCCAAATAGAAATAACCGACTGAATGCCGAAGCCGAACCCGAATACTAACAAAATTTTTTTCAAGTAAAAAATTATAAAATTTAGGCCTTGCTTTCATTTCAGTACAATTTCAGTACAAAAAAAGGCAGTCATTAAGGGTCCAGCCTAGTTAAATAAGCCGAAAAATATGCAATTTTCATTAGTCTTTTTTGGAAAAGTAAATAATATAGGTACTCTAAACTTTTTTGAAGTAATTAATTAGTTTTATGATCTATTAAATTATTACATGAATTAAATTGTGAGCTTTAGATCAAGTAAGTTTTTTAAGAAGGCAACAACAACAATAACAACTCTGTATAAAGTCAATCACTTAGCTGACTACACAGTTTGTATCGGAAATCGCTACATTTTCCTCTTGAGTAGTCTTTGAGTGATTAAGCTGTGATCAACACATTGTTTAAATTGGTATATGAATGAGCAGATTTTAAAATTCATTCTTTTGAATTGTATGGCTGCTAATCATATGACATTTTAAAGCAGTAGGCTATTTATAGATCACAGCCATCAACTATACCAAGGTTGCCATCTGTTCTAGTAGCTTCTTTATTTATTTCAATATTCATTGGTGCTCGATAGTTTGTCGAAATGCAGCATAGAAATGAGACGAGGTTTTTGCTTCGCCAGAAGCTAGTGTTCTAACTGAAAGGTGGCTATTTTCACAACCAAATGTTATCTATACACAGTTGTTGTTGTTGTTGTTGCCTTCTTAAAAACTTACTTGATCTCAAGCTCACAATTTAATTCATGTAATAATATAATAGATCATAAAACTAATTAACTAACTATGGCGGAGCATGGCCAAATAAGTTTAATTAATGTCAAATTAATAAAATAATCTAATAATTGATCGATTTTCGGTCAAAGTCATGTGTAATTGAACATATGGTTGTGAAAATAGCCACCTTTCAGTTAGGACACTAGCTTCTGGCAAGCAAAAAATTCGTTTCATTTCTATGGTGCATTTCGACAAACTATCGATCACCAATGAATATTGAAATAAATAAAGAAGCAACTAGAACAGATGGCAAACTTGGTAGAGTTGATGGCGGTGATCTATAAATAGCCTACTGCTTTAAAATGTCATATGATTAGCAGCCATACAATTCAAAAGAATGAATTCCTTAATCTGTGAAGTCATATACAAATTTAAATAGTGAGTTGATTACAGCTTAATCACTCAGAGACTACTGAAGTGGAAAATGTAGCTATTTCCGAAAAAGACTTGCCTAGTCAAGCTAAGTGATTGACGACTCTATACAGAGTTGTTGTTATTGTTGTTGCCTTCTTAAAAACTTACTTGATCTAAAGCTCACAATTTAATTCATGTTTGGTGTATTTAACATAAATAAATATTTATTTAATTAATATACTTCAGCAAGCCAAGGAGCGAAGTAGACCAGTGATTAAAACACCAGCTGAATTGGTGACCTTCCTTCAGGTTGCAAAATTCATCTGAAACAAAAAATAAAAATATTTTCCTGCTAAAGCTTAGTATGATGTAGAAACGAAAATTCTTATGCATTTAATTCTACATGCAAAATTTTGGTGTAGACTAAACACTAACACATACTTACTATAACCTGTTTGTTGAATGTATTAGTTGAACATTATTGTTGAGTGTCAAATTTCCACGCCAATTAAATGCACCGACATATAAAAGACAGCGAAATTTTGACATTTTAACTCTCCAATCATGGTTGCGAACTTGGCTGCATGAACAATTTTTCGGTTCAACAGCGTACTAACCAACGAAAAGAAAATTTCGCTACGATTTCGCTGTCAAAAACGCAATGCGTTTCTTACGGAAGATTTCTTTTCACTTCTAAAGCATACTAAGCTTAAGTATGAATGTTATTTTGGTATAATTTTTGTAATTTTTGCTGAAAATGTTCGTTACTTTTTGTTGATAAAAATTTCAGTATGAAATTTATCAATGGGTCCATAACTCGAATAACTCGAATTTTGACAAAAACAACATAAAGATTCGGTAAAAATTGAATTTCTATTAAACCTTTCAGAATGGTATTTTACACAGTAAGCTATTGAAAAATGCAAAAAAAAATATATATATATTAAAACTTTTTCAATAGCAAACATTCGGCTATTTTTGGTCGAAGCCGAAGGTTAAAAGATCGGCCGAATATGCCGAATACCGAAGCCGAAGGCGAATATTCGGTCGGACACTAGTGCTTACCATTCGGCGTGTGTTTTATTAGTTACTTTAACTTTTTACATATTGCTTAGAAGAAGCTATTTCAAATGCCGCAGAGGGCGGTTTATAAATTAAAATATAAATCTCACATTACAATTCAATAAGTAGTTATAATAATTTAATATTCAATAAGTAGTTATGTAAAAGAATAGCAATTCAAAGTTGTGATATTAATTCAAGTTTCAATAATACAATTCAATAATAAGTTATAATAATTCAATAAAGAGAGTAGTTCAATTTGCGCTGCTCGCGTAAATAATTGAAAATTATGATTTTTTGATACTAATGTGTACACAAATATTTAATTTTTGGCACCTAACTAATTAAAGATTTTTAAATATTTTGATATATTCAGTTTGTTTTTTTAAATTTATAATTTTTGGCTTTTAAAAGTCGTATTTGTTTTTTTTTTTTTGTGTATGCCTTCGTATCCTATGGAAGAAGAGGGTTTTAACCCCAAAAACTCTCCCTTGGCTATGGCGCTTAAAAAACAAAAATATAATTTTTCATGTGTTGGACTGGATAATGAGATTGTTTTTAAAAAATAAAATACTTATTTCAATGTTTTTCTGTTTTTCTAACTTGAAGGGATACTTGGCAACTTGTTACTTCATAAAAAAAAAAAAATCTAAAAAAACACTCTACTTAGAGCTGGTTTTAAATATCATTAAAAACAGCTTAACAGAAAAACTCAAAGAGAAACAAGAAAAGTCAATCAACAACAGACCTCAAACAGATTAACTGCCAGAAAAACCACTTTCTTGCATAGTTATAAAAATAATGAGCAGCAATGCTATCGCCAATATAATCAGCAGCAAACTTAATTTAAAAACGAAGGATATAATAACGTCTCGACATAATTGAAGGAAAAATAATTTTTATATTTTGCTCCAAAATTGTGGGTTCTATATTAATACCAAGGTAGCTGTTGATATAATCCCAGCTACAGCAAGAAAAAAAAATTCCCCGCCCACAGAAACTATTCAAAGTGTTCGCTGTTGTTTGGTTGTCGGTATATATTTCAACAATTTATGGCATTCAGTACAGCTCATACTACGGTATGAGCTACGATGCACAGTGTTTTCTTTTTGCCATAAATAGGAAAAAATCAATTTCCAAAAAAGCCAAAACCTTGTTTTGTTATCTAATAGAACACACTTCATTTAAGAAGAAGCCCAAAGGATTTTTGCATCTTTAATTTCTTTTGGTTACACGGAGCTCTTTCAAACCCTCTAATTAAGTTACTTTAAATGCAACCCTAATTAATGAAGCATATTTTAAGAACTTTTAATCAAATGCAACTAAGAAAACTATTCGGAGTTTGTTTTGATTTCAACTTTCGTTTGACGGTATTTTAAAGCTGTTGTGATTGGTTAAGTGAAAAAGTGCTTTGAGGAGTTTATAAGAGAGTGGAAAAAAAGTAAATTGAGGTATATTCTAAATTTTTTTGCTAAAATTTTCTAAAAGTATATTTTATCGAATAAAATATGTCTCAACTGCACGTGCTTGCAAATAATGACGAAATTTTGATTTTCTGAGACATTTTTTATTAAAATTGGTGATATTTTATCTGCATGGCTCGAAATAAGAGATAAACGAAATAAGAGATATTCTCGAACGAATTTCAGTTTTTAAAACACATGTGAAGAACTTTTTGTTTAGCAATATTGAATCGCTTCTTATGTACGGTTCTTCTTAATAATGAAATAATTTAGTAATTAATTTGAGTAACGATTGAATTTAATTGAATGAATGAATAAAATATATAAATGTTTATTTAAATAAGGGAAAAAAAATATTAAAACATAATATTAAGAACGGATTTTTAAGTTGCCAGCTAGCCTCTTTAAAGTCATTTTGGCGCTAAGGCATTTATTTTATTTTATTATTAGTTTTGTACTCTTGGATTTAAATAAAAAAAAAACAACCTGACTGCATTAGAAATATGTTAAGATTTGTAAAAGCAAAAACTTACGGAAAGATAAATCATGACCAACTTAAAACTCAGGAAAAGTGTGTCATTTAAAAATAAGTCTCAGCAGAGACTTATGGCATTTTCTTTTCGTAAAAATTCTGCATTTTTTCTGAATTCTTTGAGAATTCCGCACTTTTTGTGTTCTTTTCTCAAAAAAATGTTGACCTCTAAAAATAAATCGTGTTCTTTTCTCTAAAACTTTGACCTTAAAAGTATAAAAAATGCAGAATTTTTGCACTCTCGCGATGAACGGTTTCAGAGTTCTGCCCTCAAATGCTACCAACTGAATAAACAAAGAAGTGACATGTTAAGAAAATATTGAACATTGTATTGACATTTTATTAAAGAGTGAGCTTCTTCTTTACAAAAATTTATTATAAGTAAACATAAAATGGCTGATATTAACGAAATAGCCATTCAGTGGTCTGTTTTATTAAAAATGAAGTGCTGGATTACTATTTCACGGAAGATCTCTGCAATTTATTTGATGTTTCTCGATACAGCAGGGCAGCCAACACAACATTGAAAAAGAAGTTGCATTTTTATGTTCTTTTCATTTTTCGAGTTCAGGTCAAAATTTAAAAATTATGCGCTCTCAGAGGGCACAATTTTTTGGCGAGAAAAGAAAACTCAGTTATAATATGGTTCCAACATTTTTTGATTATGATAATGTAAAGAGAATAGTTTTTCGCAAATGAAGTTTTATAAAAAAAATATATCCCCGTAAATTAAAAAATATTTAAATAAATAAAATAAAAATTTAACTTGCAAAACCAATAATAAAAAAAAACTAAACTAAAATCAGTGCAAGTAACAATAATGACAAAGCGATAACACATGCTTCAAACGATATTTTCTATTTTTTTTTTTTGCTTTCTATTCTATTTTTGAAGTGAAACTTCTTAGGCGGCGATTTGATACTGAGAGCAAAATATTTGGAGTCTCTTCACGAAATATTTTTATCATGAAAAATATTTCGAGTCTCGTCACGTTTTTGTGTACATGAGCAATGATATTTTCTATTTTGTGTGTCTTTTGTATGGGGACCACCAGAAGGGTAGTAGATAGAGTGTAGGTTTGTTCAGAAGAAATCTTGAGGTAGAAAAATTGATAGGATCAGATCACACATTTGATCTCCTTAGGAGCCATAGGTTTTTTTGATATGAACTATAATAGGCATTTTTTTCTATTTTTTATGTTTTTTGTGTAGGCACCACCAGAAAGGGGCAGATAGGGTGTAGTCGTGTTCATAATAAATGTTGAGGGGAAAAAATAATAGGACCAGCTCATTTATTTGATCTCCCTTGGAGTCATAAATTGTTTTGATATGAATTATAATACAAAATTTTTTTCTATATTTTGTGTTTTTGTATAAAGAGATATCCCCATAATAGATCTCCCAACAAAATATGCAATTTTACACGTAGAAAATAGCAAATCACGGACATATATCGCATATTTTAGTAATCAAAAACTATTAAATCAGTAAATAAGCAGAATAATTTTACATAACTTTTGTCTTATATTTCTTTTAAGATACTCTCTCTTTTTCTCTATGGGGTTGGTTTTATTGGTCCGATAACCATCATTTTTCGAAATTTTTTTCATAAGACTAAAAAACTACTCTGTACCAAATTTTATCAAAATCCGTCAATGTTTACTATTTTTTGGCACAAGAATGAATGTATGAAATCAAAACACTGTGCCACGGGTTGTTTTAGTGGCTCTTTTTGCTGACTAGCTTTGCTGCTTGTGATACCAAGTTTGTGAATGAAACATATGTGCGCAATTTGTCATTGTTTTTGTTGTTTTTTTTATGCAACCTTCTACTAGTACTTTGAAATTTAAAACTAATGCCAGTGCTTTAATATAAAAAGATTAACTTTTACTTGTATTAAATTGATTTTTTTACTCCCTTCTTCACACACATGAGAACACATACACAAAATAATGAATTTTAGCCAAGTTTTCTTTGTATATGTGTTAGAAAAAATCGATTTTATGAGTGAATTTAGTAGTTGTGAAACGAATTTTTGCACTCAAGTCATTCTTTGTTTTCCTTTCTCTTGTGGTTTTAAATGCACTTAAGCGCAGTCAAAAGTGACTACAAAGGAATTTTTGTAAAAAAGATAAGTTGTTTACACAATAATTTCAATTACTTCAAGGTTAACCATTTTCTTGTTCTCAACCCGTTTCGCAGCTCACAGCGGAATGGTTAAAAGCGGCGGTAAGTAACCCTTACATTTTATTTTTCTAGACTTTAATATTCTTTAATTTCCTTTGCTATGCAATTCGTATCTTTTTCTGGTTTCTTGTTTATTTTATTTTCTTTACTATTTGTTCTAACTCAGTACACCTTGTTTTGCGCCATTAAGCAACAGGATATTCAATTTCCTACTGGGCTGGTGAGATTGAATAAATAAGCGCAGAGAAAGTTTTGTCCAAAAAAATAAGTAAATATTTGGTAGATATAATTATTTTCAACGTTTCAAAGAACACTAGTAATGATTCGATGTTGTTATTGGAAATGAGTTCTAGTGAAAGTGAGTTTTTAAAGGGAATAGCTTCTTGATGTTAAATAAGCTCAATATTTGCCAGTTCAAATTATTTTATAATTATGGGAAATTTTAATATTTTCTAGTATTTTAATTAATTAATCGTAGAAGCATGGCACGAAATGAGAAAGAACGACCCCTTTTCCACACGCCAAGTTTTCTTGCCAGCAAGTCGACGGTACAGGCTTGATTGAACCGGCAAGTTTTTATTTTGTGCTGTTCTTTTCTTTGTATTCTCGACTTGCTGGCAAGAAAATTTGCCGTGTGGAAAAGAGGTTAGTTACATCGTCTAACAACCAAAATAATTACAGACTTTGATCCACGGATTCTGGTAAAAGAGATTAAAAAAATCTTAACGTGTATCAGTGTTTATAAAGTTTTCGTCTGAGTAATATTTAATATAGGTTTTCTTTTCATTTGGCTATTAACTAACATAAGATATTGGAAAAGCACTTAACAAATGCCTTTGACATATTTATCGTACTCACAACCATGCAGTAAAATTTACGTTCGACAAGCTTAGTTTCAAAAGTGGCCAAGTCGTCGTATTCACTTTGTTTCATTTCTCACTTGAACCCTTTCATGTCCTAATTAAAATGGGTGGGGCGTTAGTTAACCGTTTCGGGACGACAGGGATGTTTTTATCCCAGAAAAATTTGAAAAATCATATCTCTGAAAATTCTCACACGATTTGGTTGAAAACCGTCCCAAATCATTATTTATATTCTTCTCTATAAAAAATTTAATATAGCTGTCAATATAACACATCAAGCTTATGTCAAAAGTCATAAATCAGTTCGCGCGGTTTGAGTTGCTAATAAGACCATCGACAAAAGCTCAAAAAACAAGTGTTTTAATTGTGGAAAAAAGTGTCATTTAGTAAAGTTTTACTCAAACAGTTGTTATTTCATAGAAAATATAATCGAAAACCAATAAAAAGATATTTTTCTGAATTTGCGGCTAAGGTAAGTTTCGTGGGATAAAATCATCCCAAAACTGTTTATTTGTGGGACGTTAACATCCAAACCGTACTCATTCACATTATTTTTCTTAGAAAGATATGGACGGAAAACGTAAACTGGCGACTCCAGAAATTGAGGATTTTCTTAATAATTCAAGCAATGATGAGGATGATCCATTTGCTGCTAGTGATTCTTCTTATAGTCCCAGTCAGGAAGGTAGTAGTGCTTTAGAAGAGGAAGAAGACACGGATCATAGTAATGAAGAAATGGAAATTGTTGATGCGAATGAAACTGCAAATGATATTTCCGATGACTCTGACGAAGAAATATTTGAAGTGGAACGTCTGGATGAAGAAATTGTTTCTGATTGGCCAAACAATGTTATAATTTGGTCAAACCCCCTACCAACATTCACACCACGATTTACAGTTAGTGAAGATCGCACCGTTAGCCATGGAGAAATACCTCGAGGATTGAAGCCTGTGGAAATATTTTTCAAGCTGCTGCCTAGAAGTTTTGTTCATCACATTGTTCATTCTACTAATGAAATGATTGATATTTTCAATAGCAGCCATCCTAAAAACAAACGTGCAAAAACCGATTTCGGCGAAATACTTATATTGCTTGGATGTACCTTTGTTATGTCATATAATCGAGTGCCATCTTTGAAGGACTATTGGTCGAATAGCACGTCATTGGGTAATGCATACATAAAAAAAGCAATGTCCAGAGACCGGTTTTTACACGTTATGTCAAAACTTTATTTTTCTTCCTTATCATTCCAACCTGATCCAAAACCAAAAACTTATTTCGTTGATGATTTGGTAGATTGTCTAAAAAAAAACTTTCAAAAATATAGATCAGACTCTCCGTTCCAAAGCATTGATGAATCTATGACAAAATTTCTAGGCCGCTCTACGTTAAAGCAGTATATGCCACTAAAACCTGTAAAAAGAGGCATAAAACTATGGATGCGATGCGGCAGTTTGACAGGCTATACGTAGGATTTTAATATATATTCTGGAAAATAAGACCATTCCTATCAATCATCCACATTAGGCGAACGCGTTGTCATGAAATTGTCAGCGACTATCAGACACCCTGACACAACGTTGTGCTTTGATCGCTTTTTCACGTCAGCAAAATTAATTAATAATATACCGTTTCCAGCCTTAGGTACTTGTATATCTAACAGAAAAAATTTACCAACTTTTACTGAGAAACTAAGCAGAGGAGAATATGTCTTCAAGAGCAATTCGTCTGGTACTTTGGCAGTGGTTTGGCAAGACACAAAACAGGTTATGCTGCTTAGCAACTGCCATAAAGCTTCAGTGGACACTGTTACAAGAAAACAGAAGGATGGCAAAAAAATAGATATAACATGTCCGGATATTGTAAAAACGTACGGAAATCTAATGGGTGGCGTAGATTTGGCGGACAAAATGAGTACTTTGTATGAACTTGACCGGAAGTCAACGAAATGGTGGCGAAAAGTTTTCTTTCGGCTTATGATAACATGCGCTGTCAATGCGTGGATAATCCATGCGGAAACAAATCATCCACGGCAAAAAAGAGAACCATTTTTGGGATTTTTAGTGGAGCTTTCCGAATCTCTCATTGACGAAGGAAGCAAGCAAGCGAAAATACGACGCAAAGTTCGAGCAGGACCCCTCAGCACTATGAAAAAACGTATGAAACAAAATCTGAGGGACCATTTATCAACACGAACAAACAAGCGACAACGGTGCGTAAATTGTACTAAAAACGGAAAAGAAAGTCGCACAAATCAGCTTTGCATTGCCTGCAACTTGGCGTTTTGTAAAAAATGTTTCACACCTTGCTATAGAAACTAATTAAAATAATTTTATGCTACAATAAATATTATAAAAGAATAAAATAAATTGAAATAAAGTAAAATATATTCTGATTTTATTATTCAAATTTTGCTTTTCAGGTGTGTTTGGGATGTTTTTGTCCCAGGACGATATGTCCTTTTCGGAACGTCCTAAAAATATATTATGAAATTACTTTTCTTAAAACAACATTAGGAGACTATATCTAAACTTTTTAAGATTAAGATTGATGGCCCCAAAAGTTCTCGTCCCGAAACGGTTAAAGGATGTTGCTTATTTGCAACTAAACACTTTTCTCATGCTTTTTGTTTTGTGAATATAACTCTCTCACCTTTATTTATTTATATTGTTTAGTTAGTTTTACAATTACACAATTATTTTAATATTTTTAAGCACTTTTTGTACAAACACTTTTTTTGCGAAACGATTGTTACGCAAGGTCTTTATGTTAATTCAAAATAAAAATTCTTTAAATTCGGCCTTTAGGTATGCAGCGGCATGTTAGATGGTCTTCGGCTAGCCAGTCGGAATTGGCGTGGTTCTTATACCTATTCGCTCGAGTTGCGTAGCTATAGAAAAAAAAATATTCATGCCATAAAATATCACCAATAAGATTTAATAAAAAGGTTACAAAACTGAAATAGCTCACTAATGCATTATGTGCTTCTGCTAAGGGGCATGACCAGCTGTTTCGTCATGAGGACGCACTCTTCCCACCCACTGAATAATCAGCATACCGGTGGAAATCTTAAACATCCTTATTTACTCATGATTGCCCCTACCCAACTACTGCATGTTCAATTTAACTTTCCCTACATCGTTTTTCCACTTGCATTTCCCTTAAAGAAAAGTCTTAAAGATTCATGTTTAATGTTTATAATAGTAATTAATTTCAAAATAATTTAAAAAAAAAACTTAAATTTTTAATATAAGCTAATGTTTAACATAGTTTAGAAGAAAATTTGTGGGAATATTGAGATATTATTGCAAAACTTCGTTCTCTAAATTTAAAACTGAGTATAATTTGAATATGTTGTTTTTTGCTTTTGCCCATAATAAACAAGTTACGCACACGCAACTATACATTAGCAACTAAGTTATAAAAAAAAAATTATTTTGATAGCAACTTGACTTACTTCTCTTATGAGCTTTTAGAACAAATTAAATTTAGGAACAACAAAAAATTAAATTCTCTTAACTATCAACATATTTAGACTGCTTCATTCAGTACGAGAAATTACTGTAAAAAAAAATGTGCATGCATTCAAAGAGAGCACGATGTGAAAAGGAATACTGTAATGTTAATACTTATCCTAAGCAACAAACTTATTTTTTTTTATTAAAATTATTAACTTACTTGTTGTATTTTTGTTTCTCTTCTCTTCTCTGCAGCAGCAGGCCTGTTGCGGTCGTGAAGATGTTGCTCAAAGAGCGCTTAAATATTTATATAAAATATGTTTGTTGCAACGATAAAGATAAAATAATAAAGAAATTTTTGTTGTTCTCTTTGACTCTGCCAGTTATAGTTAAAGTTGAGGTTGAGATAATTTTTTTTTCCGATAAATGTTGCGAGACGTAAAATGTTGCCAAATGGTAACCAAAATTTTGTATAGAACTTGAAGACAAATAGCCCCTATGAAAATTTTCTAATTAATTTATTTAAATTTACAATTTTCTTTTATTACCTTTCGGGGCCTTCCGCCAAACTTTTACGTGAATTAAAACCGTGCAATAATTAACTGGCTTGCACTTTTTCTCACGTGCGCAGAAAGGTATTAGAACGACTCCACTAATATACAATTATTAAATTAATTTAATTTCAATTATATTTTAAATATCAATAATCAATTTTTTTACCTCTTCCATTTGAATAGCTGGTTAATATTTCCTTTAATTTTTAGTTATATGCACCAGAGACCTGCAACGAGTAGTTATAAATTGAGTTGACTCGAGTATATACGTATTAATTTGCCTTCTACTTCATATTCGGACTCATTCCAACATGTTGTTATACGTATAACACGCAGCTTAATTGTAATGCTTCATAAGCAGAGCAGACCGAAACAGCACGAAAAAAAGTCTTTTTCAGCACAGCAAATAAGCGCTAAAAAATGACGAAATAGCACAAAAATAAGCACTAAAAACTTTTTAATTAAAACAAATATTTTTAAACATAAAAAAAAATTATATTTATATTACTTTTTTAATATAAAAACCAGAGAACGTACACTCTATAACATAAATTCAATTCAAATCAGGTATATTTTAACGTAAACATTAAAAGAAAAAATATTAAAAAATCAGTTCAGTATACTGACGTCCTTAGAAAGAAAGTCACAAACTGCACAATTCCAATATTGAGATAAGGGCAGATTCGGAGCAGTGAATGAGTTTCTGATTTTTGTGTTAAGTTAAGATTCCCAGTTTCATTTTCACATGACTGAAAATTTTTCATGGTCACATCTACCACTTCTAGTGTAAAAAAGTCAAAAGCTGAATATTTCCAAACTACTGAAATGGAGATATGACTTTCTTTCTAAGGACGCCAGTAAAGTCATTGGGGTACTTAAATAAGTTGTAAATTAATATTAGAATATATGATTAGGTGCTGCTTTAAATTTTCAAAACTAAATGTACGGCGCTTTTGATTTAGCAAGTGTGTAAATTTAGAAAATGATCGCTCAACATCCGACGATGTTACCGGACAGTATTTAAAAAGAGCAAGTTCTTCCGGTGAATATAAATCAAAAACTTATTGCCTGAATCAGTACCTTTATAAGGAACTTTGTATATATAGAAAATTATGGGATATCCTCTGTTTCTCTGAAGGATATTTTTATATTTTTGGGAAAACTCTTCGCGATCCAAGGAGGCCAAAGACTTGCATGTTTTCTTTACAATGCCAATGCTTTCATTCAATTCAAGTCCTTGGTTTTCCAGTTTTTCAATTGAACGAACGATTGAGGGAAAAATTGCATTAAATGAATGCGAGCTCAGATTTTAAACTGTTGGATTGAAACAGTTCTTTGGCCACGCAGATTGCATCAGAATCTTCGTCACTGAATTTTTCCGTTACAGTTTTAACTTCCTCAAAATTATCGCAAAAATAAATGGCTGCTTTTAGCCACGTACTCCATCGCGTTATTATAGGATTTGGTGGCAATGGAATATTTGGAAAAGCAAGTTTGAATGCATTACGACGCGATGGAGCCTAAAATCACGAAATAAATTAAAAGTAAACAGTAAGAAAGCAATAGTCGGTCTAGCTTTTTCACTTCGTGTACAGGTAATAAAAATGTAAATTAGTTCTTACTTTTATATAAACTGATTTAACATTTGATATAAATCTATTGACAATTGGGAACTGAATGCGTATAAACTCGGTAATTCGATGCAGACCGTGTGCAAAACATGTTAAATGAATCATCTTCGGATATAAAACTTTCAACGCACTGGCAGCGCTAAGCATATAGGCTGCTGCATCCGTAACAAGTACCAGCACTTTTCCATATTCAATGCCTAAATATATGTATTTAAAATAAACAAATGAACTTAAACACAAATGTACTATTTGGCCACAGCAAGCTCAACGAGTCATTGAAAAAGGCACCCATATTGCTAGCGTTGGCAGCTTCAACTGCTGCCACATTAAAAAGGTACGATGTTTTACGTTCGAAAGAATTTTCGTCGCCATCTAATATGCCGAAAAAAAAAATTGACTACCAGGCTCTGTTCTACATCCATCGTTTCATCAATCGACGTCCAAATATAATTGTTGGCTGCTTTAGAAATCATCGCGTCCATCTTATTTTTGTATAAAGTGGGCAAATATCTATTCCGAAGTACTGTTTCACTTGGTATAGAACTATTTGTATAGCGCTCTAAAAACTTCTTCACACTTGGGTGCGCCACCTTACAAGAAATTAATTGTAAATCTGGTAGTACAATATATTTTTTTGGTCTTAACTCACATTTTTTAAAGGAATATTGGCTTCCAAAAATGCTGCACAAACATCCATAGGAAATGTAGAACTCGACTTTTTCTGATACTGGGAAAGTAGTGTTTGCTTTGCAGTACTTGCTTCACGTTCTGACGCCACGGTCTTATGTTTTTGGGAATTCAAGTGTTGCTCGACATTATTAAGCCTTTTTGTTGACACTTGTGTATTGCAAAACACACAAAACAAAACAGAGTCATCGCTGCGAAAAATTCCCGGATGCAGTCGATTTATACGGGTGACAAATTCTTTATTTGTTTCTTTCACTTTCGGCATACTTTTTTCGTTTTAGAGTAGGCGCACGCACTTTTCAATTCCCAAACATTTCTTATCTAAATGCTACTGGCGACTGCTTTTTAGAGCAATTACTATTTATAAGTTGTCAAATAAATAACGGCAGCTAATACTTAAACGATAATAAGGAGATGTTCAAAAAATTGTGCTTTTGATGTTTGAATGTGTTCAATTTTGTACATAAAAACGAGTTGTCGCTTTACGAAAAAAATTATGTAAAACAGAGTTGCCTGTTTACAACATTAAAAAAAATTACTGGTAAAGTAAAGCGAAAATGTTGAAAATAAGTACTTATAAGCAACATAAGCCGAAATAAGCACAAACACTCTGAATAAGCAAAATGCTGGGAAAACAAGCAAGAAGCATTTAAACTCGCTCTGTTCATAAGCCATACTCCAACGGCCAGTCGTACGTAGTCGATAACAAGTTGCGTACAACATGTTAATGGCCTTCAAACGAATTATCGTGACTTTTGTAGGGTTGCCAGCTTTGGCGTATGTTAAGAATTTTAGTTTGAATCGTATTATTGAATTATTCTCATGTTATTGATTGTGTCGTAGCACTATACATAACGGTACAATATGAAGTGCAACGGGTTTGTTTTATATAATTTTTTGGAGTTAAGTGCGCCATTATTCTTTCGATTGCTGACTGCATCAAAGCGTGTTAAGTAAGTTTAAAATATGTTGTCAACACCTGAAAATATAAAATACCCTAGGAAAATGAAAATCAAATAAAAAATCAAATCAGGCTTGGCTTAGCATAAAAAAATATTCATGAAAATATTAGTTCGGAAATTATTATCGATTCATACGCACGTTCATTTCTTTTAATTATATGTAATTCGGTTTTCTCGGTTCGATATAATTTGTTGTATGAATTTATTATTTTTAAATTAATATTCAAACGCTAATTTTTATAGCGTGTTTTTAGTTCAGCGTGTTTATAAACAATTATATAAAATTTAAGAAAATAAATATTTTTTTATGCATAACCTTAACAATAGTAGTTTACCACTTATTGATGATTTTAATGGCTGAATTAAAATTTTTTATTTTAAGCTTTTATTTTATGCTTATGATTTTCATGATTTTGAAGTGTGTGAATATATTTTAGTTAGTTTAAATAAACAAACCTCATTAAATTGATATGTCTTCTTATTATTTCTTTCGAAGAAGCTCCCTTTATATACAAGGTGTGTTGTCTTCGTTTTTGCACCATGGCATAAATCACACAGAAAAGTTCCATAAAGAAATGTTTACCGCAACTTAAATAAAGGCAAGCCATTTATATTTATTTCATTAAAAAAAACTCGGTGGTAACCCTTTTACTCTTCTAACAGCGACAGAAACAGAGCGCTAGTTCAAAACAGCCACAGCGTTTTCATAGAAAAATACGCTAGTAATGAGCTATGGGACTGCTACTTGAGCTATGGGACTTCTGTTTGAGCTATGAGTATTTGGTATGATTTATAACAAGGTTTGATGTTGAAGTCAGTATTAGGCTGAACTATGACGTTCGATTGATGGATCAAACAATGAACCATGTGTTACTCTCTGAAGCAAGAGTGCTTCGAGTGGTAGTGGTGTTTGTTGTTTGATGTGCACGTATAACTATTAGATTTTGCATGAATCACTATAAGTCGCAAAAACATGACTCGTTGCAGGTCTCTGATATGCACGTTCAATGTGTCGCCAAACTTTTATTGAAACAATGATTAAAAAAACGTGCATTATTTGCTTACTTTGTTAAATTCTCTATTTAAGTTTTACTGATATTAATTGTTTATTTTAATTTAAATTGAATTTTGTTTTAATTAACAATAGGTTTAGAATTTTACCCATTTAGTAAGTGGGCTTGAAAAAAATAAATTTTTTTTTTAAGCTAAACACACTTTTTAATATGCCGACAATTTTTTTCTGGTTGAACCTTTTCTTCTGGCGTTCGAAATCAAAAGACTAGCTTTGCTTAGCTCAAATGCATACAACCTCGTTAAAACATATTGTATTTTGCCAAAAGTATACCGTTTCTTATTTTTGGTATACTGTTACCCCTTGGTATATACTTATGTATAAGCGAGCTTGGTACAATTTTAAGAGTTGTTGCCATGGCTTGATTGTAATAAGTTTTAAGTAAACATGAAAAAATAATCACTCACACTAAATGGAAAAAATTAGTAATTTTTTACAAAAAACGTAACACGATCCTGATCTTAATTTCGACCATTTTACTCTACGGAGAACGGTGAATGGACAAGTGCAAAGATCTCAGTAGAACAAATAGCTGCAAGCTTGCGCAACACATAGGCTATATGATGCAAAAAACCACTGGTCAAAAACATTAAAATAACGGGACTTAGATGCCTATAAGTACAATTTCACCTGCAGGCAATATCGGGCATGAAAGGGTTAGTGAGATTTAAAACTGACTAAATCCAAAAAAACTAACAACAAACAAATTTTTACAATAACTCCCATATTTACCAAAATATTAGGCTACAGCTACACAATAACAATTATCACAAATTTTTATATTATAAAAAAATCCGTGAATCAAGTTTCTGAGCTTAGCGCAAAGCAGTAAAAAGTGGACCACATCATTAATAATATTCTCTAATATTGATAACGAAAAATCAAAAAAATCATCCAAAAAAATGATAACTCGCAGAAAAAATTTAAGGGATTTTTCACATGAAAAATGGCCTCAAAACAAAAAGTCAAATGTTGCCAAAAAATTTTTGCAAAATCGCCCAATTGGGTTTGGGTTTGTTCAAATGAAAAATAATTCTTTATATCATCGATGCCCCGCCTAAGGCCGCGTACATAGTAAACGCTTTTTGCTTAGATGATAGGATTAGCTGAAAAACTTTTTGTTTATAATCATATGCAAAAAGCTCAAAGCGTTCATAGTGAAAGCATAAAGCTAGCATAAAACTACTTTTTAAATGCTTTTTGGCACTTATTTATCCATCTCACTTGCTCACACAGCAAACCAATTTTATTTTTTATTTTTTGTCGTAGAGCATTTTACAATGCTTTTCCGCTCTTTATTCTCGATTAACCATTTGCATTCTCGTCGTACTACAATTTTAAATGGATTTCGGAACTTCTTTTTCTATTTCATTTGTTAAAAATATTTTCGTTGATTTTGTTTTATTTGTTGGATGAACTTTGCTGAATGCTGAACTTTCAACTATTGTTGCGATGTTTTTTAGTTTTGTGGTGCTTTTCAGTTATATGCACATGTGCATTCTATTTCATTTCTATAACAACGTAAGTTTCTTTCCTTTATTTAAATTCAACGCAGTTCCTTTTTCCCTTTCTCTTTACACTTTTCCACACTCATTAAACAAATAACCTTTCATTTACTTCGCAAACCCAATTGACGGCATTATTTTCCAAAGAAAAAAATTAAAACGTAGCATAAGTCAGCCACAAGCAGAAAGCGCGCACTATGAACACCAACCAGCTCAAAAAGCTACTTTGTGAAGCGTTGAAAAAGTGTTCACTATGATAAAAGAAAGCTCGACAAAGCAGCTTTATAAATCAGCTTCAGCCAAAGCGTCCACTATGAACGTGGCCTAACTCTTTCCACTCTTTTACAAGAACTTCAATATTTTCGTGATTGCTGTAATTCGCCGAATCAAGTTTGCAATTTTAGACTGGCTTCTTAGGCTGCCCGCAGAGTAAGCACCGAAGCAGACAGCAGGCAGACAGGCACATGAAAACTATGTGAACAAAAGAGAAAAAAGTTATTTCTTTCTCGTTTCCTTGTAGGGCCTGCCTGCCTGCTTCGGAGTTTACTCTGCGGGCAATATTAATGTTATTGTTTTTGTTCTTTCGAACCATCGATAGCTGTTCTGTGTTTGCATGTTGTTGTTTTTGTTCTTTGGCACCATCGTACAGTGTGATATTTCAACAATCTAGGTGGACAAAATTATTTCTGTATGTTTTTGGTGATTAAATGTATCAATTATAAATATAAGACATATTAATTTTTTTTTCATATATTTTAGAAAAAAAAAATCGATATATAAGTCATTACAGTGTAATTTAAAAATATTCAAAATTATGTGAAAATCCAATCCCAACTTACATATAACCAATTCACTAGGCAGTGATATTTTGACAATCCAAATATTAAAAACTCTTTAACTAAACATACAAAAGCTGCATAAATAAATAGAAAAAAGTTGTTATTTTTATTATAATTGCAAAAAATATTTAAAAAAAAATAATGTAAGACAAAATCCGAGTCACTTTCAGAAATATTTTCAGCGTCACTCGATGAGTCAGGGTAATCTCCTTTTTCGAGAATATTTATTAGAAGTTCTTCTAATAAATTCAGGACTTCAGGAGTAATTTTGCTGTGCACGGTTTTGGGTGAACTCCTTAGTGAAATAAGGGTGGGTGAAATAAGAAGTCTATGGAATAAGTCGGTGTTTGTATGAATTCTGGAAGTTTTTCGAGCAAATAATTCTCTGTATTTTTTATTGTGCTTATTTCTCGCTTCTTGGGCTTCCTCGGATAGTTGCCCGAAAGGGAGAATACACGAAAATAAAACATCTTTTCCATGAGTCAATATCTTGTGCACCGTTACAGGCATTGGATACCATGGATATTTCTCAATGTCTAATTCACAGGTTACTTTCGTAAACTCCTCAAATTTATCAACGTTTATTTTAAATCTTGAGTTGATCGCCTCTAGTATCACGTAAAATCGCCTTAAAAGGTTTTCGTCTAATCCAGTTATTTCAGTAGACTTTTCGCTATTTCGAAAAAATTTTCGAGCAGAATTACCTTCGTTAGTGTTACCACCTCTTGGGCTGGCTATGTCGAAAAGTAAGCCACATTCCTTTCTAAAGTTCTTCTGCACCTGATACTTTTTTTACGCTACCAAACTTTTACTGTCGAATCCTCGGACCTGCCATGATTTTATTGGCAGTCTGTAAGAAATGTGTAAACAACATTAACAAAACCCGATGTAGGCATGAAAAGGAGATAGGCCAAATGAAAGACACTCCGCATTCACTTCTTTCTTCAAAATTTTATCCATATTATTAATTTCACTTGGCTTAGCTCCGCAAATATAACAGGATCGGGTGGATCAGCAATATGACAAGGCATTGCAAATTTTTCCATCAATCATGCAAAGAATAAAAGTAGACCTTACCAAAACCTCGAAATTGCCGACGAGTATTTTCGTTGGTACCAAATTCTGAATTTGTTGCTTTATTTTTTTAACCTCAGTAGTAATCAATTGGGTGGTCTCTTTAGCAAAGATAAATATCATCGGTCTGCAGAGTCTTGTTTAAGATGGGGATGGATTTTGCGATAATATAATTTTACCGCATTCAGAATTTAAGTTCAATTGCATTGGCACCATAGAAATAGAAAAAAGAGTTTGTTGTTCGCATGCAAACGTCTGCTTATATTGGGTCTGCGCAGCACCATCTCAACCCCATTTAATTATTAAATCCAGGTTAGAGTCTTTGGGAATTTTCGTATATTCAAGAACCATTTCTTGCACCTTTGCCTATCTAATTAAAGTATGATCACCAAGGGCCTGAAGTAGAACTTCCGCAGATACCTCCGTAATATAAATTCCTGAAGAATAAAAACACTCTTTTGCCATTTTAATTTGGTTATAAGCCGGATATAAGTTACTTCCTAAGTTTTTAGCCCGATTGCGTATAATATTGTCTTTAATAATATTGCGTATAATATAAGGCCAGAGCATCATCCGCCGAAAATTGTGTTGGCTTTTGAAAAAACGATTCTCGGGACTTCTTTAGCATAGTTCCTCTTTTTGGTGAAGAACAGGACAACTCCCTCACAATTGCAGCGGAGACTTTTTTCCTTCCTGTCTAAATTTCATTTCCACTGCAAATGCCAATTCTTCTCGTTTTGTATTGGCAACAAGAGTTGCAACCTCTGGTTTTTTTGATTTAGATTGTCCTTGAAGCCAATTCCCATTATTGGAGATAAAGCGCTCACAATGCCTTGTCGCTTTCTTCCACTTGGTTTCAACACTGCAGCAAAAATTCCGAATATATGCTTTCATTAAAAGTAAGACTGCGTGCGATAAATTGGAGTCATTTATCTCTTCTAAAACATATGCTAATAATGCATTAAATCTATTCGAGCTTGGTATCTTAACCCATATATCAAATAGATCTCGGCTTGATATTTGCATAGTGATTTTTATTTAAACGAGTATTTCCAACGCGCGCAAACTAACACAAGTTTTTTACTTGGATTTGTACTATGGATGAACCCAGCTTTTCCCAAAATGTAATTTTAAAGTTCAATAACGAACAATATCTATTCAAAATCACTATTGTTTCACAACGAAAAACACTTGACGAAATTACGAAATATTACTCACCTTCAGAAGTTATTGGCAATAAATGAGGTCACTTGACAGATTAAATTATAATGTAGGTAGTTTATACTTGCACACTTATCACGTGTCTGCTTCAAGAAATCTAGTAGATATGAATTAAATTGCACTAAAAATCAATGTAACAATCATCAACACTTTAGAAGAAAAAATTCTTTGTAATTGACGTACTGTTATAACGAAGGTTTTTTGTTTTTGCTCTCTTTTTTGAACGTTTTAGTAATAGTGGCACATATTTATGTAATATATGTGAAAATTTACAATTTTTGAGTACTTTTTTTATCCCCTTTTTGTCCACCTAGATTGTTGAAATATCGCACTGTGCATCGATCGCCGCTGTTTTGCACTGTTTTTGGCATTCGCATAGTAGACGTTAACAGCATGCGTCGTATTCTTTATATTTTTGGTTGTCAGAATACACATTGAGAAAAAGTTATTGAATATTTTCAGTTGGGTATTTTTATATTGCATCAGAATAAATTATTTTTATAGGGGTTTTGGGGAAAACAGGGAGTTTTCCTATTTTTTCGCAGATAATATAAAATGAAAGATTTTAATCTTAATAATATAACAGTCTAGTAAATAATAAAACAGTTAGATAACAAAACATATAAACAATTAAGTTAAGCGCAAATAAAAATATTTATAAGATTAAAAAATGAAAAATGTTTAATAATAAAAAATAATAAAAGTAAAAAACAAAAAAATTAAAAACTATAAAACAAATTATATCAAAATGATATCTGAAAACCTCCAAGCGATTAAAGCTGGGTAAATCAGAATGTATTCTAACCAGCAAAAAACTATAACATTTTAAATTACTTGATTCATTATTTTTAGTGTACATATACATAAGTTCGCTGTCGCGGACTCTGTCTGCACTCGTGTTATTGGTAATTCGTCATTGCATCCAGATTTGAAAATTTTTTTGACATTATTGCTTTTTGTTGGTTTTTTTTTTGCACTCTTCAAATAATTTTCGTGGGCATCACTGCTTTATATTGTTTTTTTTGCTATGTACAATTTTTTTTTAACCTTGTATAGTTCAGTTTCAAATTTATTCATTTTCATTAAAAAAATAAGCTCAATTTTGGGACAAAAAAAAACAAGCTTTTCTATTGTATCTGCACGAGGCACCGGCTTAACCCGAAACACCCTGTCGTTGCCATATGGACACGCAAACACATTCACTTAAAATGTGCTTATTTTAGTTTAAACCATTTTATATTTCCGTTAACAGGTCATTCTAAAAATTTAAAAAAAAATTTATTCAGGGTGATTCGGGTTAACTGAATATGCAACAAACAAGTGCTTCGAGCGACATCAACGCTCCTCTTCATACAATTATCATCATCATCATGTTTGTCACGCACAAACATGCAAGTTCATGCATGTTGCTTTAATATGTTTACTGCCCAAAACTACGATGCGACAAGTTTAAGCTTGAGTGCGGGAATGATTTTGCTTTCAAGCTGTACCAAGATACGCGCATAAAAACGCTGACAGTCTCGTTTTATTTCAGCCTATTTAGGCATACAAATTTTGCAGCTGCACAATTTGTTTAAAGTCAAAATGACGTACTGCCGTCCTTCGCCATAAGGTGCCAGCTGGGTAGCTTCTATTCTCTGCGGTGTCATGAAGTGGCTCATGTTCGCGAGATTCAGCTATCATAAATGATGACAGCAATGTATGTGTGAACATAAACACCCGCGAGCACACAATTTACTTACATTCACACACGTCTGTAGAAATATAGCTACGTACATATATACTAAATTCTTGGTTGTGCTTCACTTTGGTTAAAGCAGCCTACAGCACTGGAAATGCAATACTTTCGGCCATTCTACATTGTGCGAGTATTTTTGTATTGTGTCTGTAATATTGCTTGAAACTACATGCCGGCCATTTTTTTATTCTCTGAAAACACAATTACCGCTAATTATCAGCCTTCCTTACAAAAGTTTTGAATATATCTCACGGGAAGTTTTAACTGAGGCACAGTGAAGCGATTAGTACAAGAGTTATACGGAATAAATTATTTTGTGGACTTTTTTGCTAGTTTTCAGTTTAAAGTATTTGAGAAATTTTGGACAAGTGAGCTTGGCAGCTGCTAGACAACTTAAGGCCCAACCAAAATAGACGAAACGAGATGATAGCATTTTTAAGAACGTCTGCACTCGTTACGGATGTTTACGTATTTAACCCTAAATGAAACGCTTTGCTCAACTCGTCTGAAACAGCTGATCAGTAGGCAATCGAGTATTATTTATTTATTTATATTGTACATTTTGTAATTTTTAATGTAGATTTGTGAAAAATGAGTGAAATAATGGCGAAGTCGAAACAAATTGATGAAAATAAAATAAAAACGCACTCTGCACAGCTGTTGTTGACAAGTTGCTACGCTAGCAGTTCGGTTCTTACGGAATAATACGTCTTGTCAAACTGTTTTAACTGTCAGTTACGTTTGCTCATTTTGGGTAACAACATTTATATGCATTTAACCGAACACTTACGTTTTTACTCGTTACGGAGCAAAACGTCTATTTTGGTTGGGCCTTTAAACACGCAATAGCTTAGAAAGTTGTAAGCCACTCTAATTTCAAACTGAATTGCAACCTTCGCTTTCAGATGAGCAAGTCACGTCGCAATGCAACGTTCGAAATTCATATCAACACAAATACTTTTTAAAAGAACATTTGTTAAATAGGAATAACAAATTAAATTAGTTCAAGCGATTCGAGTGAAGAAGATGTTATTTCATATTTTTGTACGCGAAAAACCCAACTTCAAAATAGAATTTGGGTGCATCCATACATAAGGAACAATATTAATTGCATATTATTAATCGCAGCAAAAGAACGGCATAGAACTGATGACAAACAAAACACAATATGCAACACAAAATCGCCGATTAAAATTGCAGCAAGCAGTGTTGCATTGAACTGGCCGCAAACGTGTTGCCAACTTGTTGTGCACAAGTTGCTTCATGTGAAGGCCTTGATATAAATACATTGGTTAGCAACTTTTGTTGCAGTTGCATTACTATTCAATTGCTATAGTAAGCCCAAGAATAAGCCCAATTATAGCAAATTGGGTAGACAATATGCTCAAGCACAAGGCTGTCAACATGCAGGATGGTAGAGTCAAGACTAGAGGTAGAATAAGTAGAGGATGTCCCCAGGGCGGGGTGTTATCGCCAAACCTGTGGAACATATCTGTGGACTCACTACTGGTTAGACTGGATGAGTCGAGTATACACACGATAGGGTTTGCAGATGACATTGCGTTGGTGGTCCGCGGTAAGTTCATTGACACCATTTCTGACATCGTAAAGGGAGCACTCCGAATGGTGGAGAAGTGGTATCGAGAACAAGGCCTTACCGTAAACGCAGGCAAATCAGACAATATTATCTATACTAGAAAGAAGGTAGGCCTGAGGAGAGAACCACTCAGACTTTTTGGAGCTGAAATCACCATGTCAACGAAGGTTAAATATGTAGGGGTAACCTTCGATGACAAACTGAACTGGAACGAGCATGTAGAAGATAGGATTTGAAGAGCCAAGAGGGTTCTGTTTCAGTGTAGACGCGTTTGTGGTCTTAAATGGGGGCTAAACCCAGAGGCTATGAAATGGGTCTACACTACGATGGTTAGACCTGTCATCACGTATGCTTCGGGGATTTGGTGGACAAAAGTCAGCCAGAAAACCATTAAGAAGAGACTGGACAGAGTCCAACAGCTGGCGTGTGTTGGAATAAAAGGTACAATACGCACCACTCCAACAAGCGCTATGGAGGTTCTGTTAGGTATGCTGCCGTTGGATTTAGAAATAAAGAAAACAGCGGCGCTGTCAGCCCTCAAGATGTTGCGAAATGCTACGTGGCATGGGGCAACGGACCTGCATGGTCATATGCGCTTCCTTGATATTGCACAGAGAGATGTCAGGGAGGCGTGTATGCCTATGGACGGAAGGCAGAGAGTAAGAATAACAGAAAAATGTTATAAAACTCTTATAACAGATAGAGCCGTTTGTGAAAAAAATCGCTGGTAAGGATATCAATATATTTACAAGCGGCTCTCTGATGAATGGCAGAGCCGGGGCGGGCGTTTAATTAGAAGAGTTAAGCCTATCTTGTGTACTGAAGTTAGGGAGGTTTGTGTCTGTATACCCTGTGGAAATGCTTGGCGTAGTGCATGCGCTGGACCATCTGATAGATGGCCGAATCAATGCAAGAAAATTGTCGTTGCTCTCAACAATCAGTCTGTGATTAGGTGTATGTAACGGCAGACACCACTTCCAGGTTGGCCATAGAATGTCTTACAAAACTCAATAGGTACGCCCATACAAATGAGCTCACACTTATGTGAGTGAGAGGACACTCTGGCATAGAACAGAATGAAGAAGCTGATTCTTTAGCCAGAGAAGGATCAGCAGAAAAATTCTGTGGACCAGAACCACGTATCGCCATAGGCGAAAACATGGTGGCAGGCCTTATTAAACCATGGACGGACTCAGAACTCCGTACAAGGTGGGAAGAAGCTGTTAATTACAGGCAATCAAAGGCGGCCGTGAAGTGGTCTCGTAGTGAGGCAGCAAAAGTTATCCGATATAATAGAAGGACTTTAAGCTCGCTTACTGCACTGGTCACAGGACACGGTCTCCTCATGTACCATCTCGGGAAGATGACTTTGACCGAGGACGATGCGTGTAGGTTATGCTTAGAGGAGGCGGAAGCAGCAGTACACCATTTGTGTCAGTGTCCAGCGCTGGCAAGCGTAAGATTGACCACTCTGGGACATTCATTTGTTGGCGAAGCCGAGATTGGGTACTGATCTACAAGGATATGCTTGAGGTGACAAAGGCTGCTTATACAAGGAGCATGCTCACGTATGAGTGCTCCGAGCAGTAGCATCCAATAGGGGACGAAAAGGGGCCCACTGTGGTCTGCTTCGGCAAATCCCCGACTTATTATATGTATTCAATTGCTCCATGTGTAAAAGACCTATACTTTCAGATCATAGATAATATAAGGACTTTGGCATAAATTGTTATTTTATGTTCGGGTAGGGGCACAAGCACTACAAGGAGCACAAGCGTATGTAGCGGAAGAATGTCATCTTCCCACGTACGCTCATTGCGCGTCTCATTCACTAAACCTTTCGATATTAAACTCAAGCTGTATTTGAAACGATTTTTGGGACCTTAAAAAATAATATTAATAAATATGGCACAATGTGACATATTCATGTGGTCGCTGACATATTTTCAGCCACCCTCTCGCTCAGGAATCTATGAAAACTCAGTTCCAACTAAATATATTTGTGATGAAGATTGTCTATTTGCATTCTTTGATGTTTTTTTCCCAAAAATTAATAACAAAAACATAAAAATATCATATAAATCACAAGTTTAGTAACGTCAATTGAAATGTTTTACAGTTATATTTCACAAAGGTTATGTTGTAGAAATGCCATTTAAAATTTTTAAATTAAAATATATATTAGTATTGAGATTTATATATATTTAAATATATAATAGTCTTTTTAAAATTTCTTATGATTATGTTGATTTTTTATGATTTAAATAGAAATTCTAAATATTTGATAGTTTAAATCCAACTTGATTTTAAAGATTTAGAATTTGTATTTAAATCATTTAAAATCAACATAATAAATATCAAGGTCATATAGAAAAACTTTAATTTCTTATGATTTTTTTGTTGTGTTTGAAATGCCATACACAGGCACTTTTAGAATTTTTGGAAAAAAAGTTAAGTTTCAACAGCTAAAACTTGTTGATCCGAAATTTTGTTTTTGCAATTTTTTCACAAAATAGCTAAAGACTATGCTTTAGCACCCCGTTATGCAATGTTTTTTTTAAATTTTTGTATTTTTGGTGATTTTTTTTGGGATTGAGCAAGCAACAGAATCACGCAACTTTTCCAAATCTGGATACTTACGATTTTTTTTTATTGCAAAATGAAAGAAAGTAACGTATTTCGAAAAGTAAAATATCAAAGCTCTGATATTTTTAATGCGATTTTTATGTTTGATAACTCATTTTAAGGAACAACTAAAGCATTGATTTGGGCGTGTGAGAAAACATTGATATTTAAATAATTTGAAAAAAGAGAGCTGGAGAACATATTGCAAACAGAACCCATAATGATAATAACTAGAATATCACAATGGGCTTAAACAAAAGTTGTTTTTTTATCAAATATCTGCATGTAGCCTAATTTTAGCAAAATTGGATCGATAAAAAGTGTTTTATGGAAAAAGGGCATCTGAAATGACTTTTTAAATGACTTAGTTTAATATATATATTTAAATATATAATAAATAAATTTGATTACTCACTGAAATAAACTTCAGACTATTTTAAAGAAGAAATCAGAAAATTAAACTATTAGTTTTTCGAAACACAGTTTTTTCTTTCACGCCCTTTTTGCACCCATTGCATTAACTATACATAAAAACAAAATGCATACTAGTTTTTTTTAAAAAATTTAGTTGTGGAGTAATGTTTTTATTACTTCTTTGATCAAAGGTTAGGATAAACTCTTGTAAAAAGCTTCTCTATTTATTGGGCTCTTGAGCGAGTTCTAAAAGTTTCTCAATAGTTCTATAAACTTTATAGAATTTACATGATAAATGAATGAAGGTATATTTTAATTACTTTGTCGTTTTTTATAATTCGAAAAAATATAATTTTTTACAAAGTTATTTGAGCTTAATGCTTAAAGATTTCAGTTTTATATCAAATCGAATTTTTTTTAGCCAATGGCGTCAACAATTTGAGCTAACATTTAATATACATATAAAAAAATACCTTTTTATTTGTTTAAAACTAAGAAATGAGAAAAGCTGCGATAACGAAATTTATAGTTGAAATTTTGTAACTTTACACATTTCTGGACAAGATGTCATGAGCAGTCAAATTAAGAGCAAAATGTAGGGACAAGACGGATTTACCCTCAACTTTTTGTTCAAGACGGGATTTCCCGACGTGTTCTGTGTTGCCAATTGGAACTGTGGCTGGGGCATTACGACAAGAACCGCAAAATAAAATTGTTAATAAACATTACATAATTAATTGTATTCCTTCATTCTTATAATTTTGCTCCAGTCCTTTATTAATTATCTTCATTAATTCTGAATATTTTAACACTAAGACCATTCCAAGCGTAAAATGTATTTTTGTATGAAAACTTGCAGTTTATTTATTCATATTTTAAAACTATTAAAAGGATAAGGCTCTTAACTAAAACACGATGACGAAGAATAGTTATCAAAATTACACCATTTACACGCGTTTGTGTTACGAGAGTTTCAATAAATTCTTTGCTACTCTCTACTCTTCTCTGTCTGTGCTAAGCTAGCATAGCGGAACAGAAAAAAACAGATGAGCCGAGCAAGGCAAAAAGTGAGATACATATACATGCAGTGCTGTGCCATAAAACAAAACAAAATGAAAAAAACAAAAAAAGAAATGTTTTTTTATTTAGTTGGATATGTATTGTCTTAAGAAGATTGATAAAGAAAAAACATTCGTGGCGAAAACGAACTTTCGTTGTCAAACGAAAACGAATACAATCTTTTTTACAAGCCTCTTGTTTCTTATCAGAGGATTACTGGATTACGAAAAGTCGTTTATACAATGTATGCCACTATCAATTCCTAAAGCAGGCAAAATCAATCGATGATTACCAAAATGTCCCAAATGCCTACATCATTTTTTGATTGAGTCGTTAGTATCAGCGGAATAAATTAAATTTTCAAGGGTTTTTCAGTAAAAATTTACAAAAATAAAAACTAATTGCAAATTTGGTTAGGAAATCAAAATATTTAGCTAATTATTGCTAATTATTGTTTTTGCTAGAATCTATTGTTTTTCCAAAAAAAAAAAATAATAAGCTATTGTTGAAGAAAATCTATTGAAAAATGTAAAAGTTGTGTTTAATTGACGAAAGCACACAAATTGAGAGATTATTGTCTATTTCTGCATTTCGTCTTATTCAACTGCCATATAAATAAATAACATGTAAATATTTTTGTACTCATAAGGCATATGTGTTATATTAGATTCTTTGGCATGGTAAGAAATTTTATGAACTTTTATCGCCATAAAATTCCAGCTATAAAGTTCTATATATATACATATATACTACCCTCCTAAGTAAAAGAGTCATATATCCATTTGAGTAGTTTTCAGATATTTAGCTTGTAAGTTTTTTATCTGACCACTTAATTTAAATTTTTCAGTAATTTAGAGTTGAAAATGGGTAATCTTAGCTTAACACAAAAATCAGAAACTCATTTACTGTTCCGAATCTGCCTTTTTCTACATTTTGGAATTTTGGCGTTTGTGACTTTCTTTTTTAGGACGACAGTATAATGCTTTCGTCTCATTAATACAAACCTCAAATGCAGAAATATCAATATTTAAAATAAAAGAGGTTGTTTATTTTGTTTAGTTGGCGCTACAACCGTATGTCGTTCTTGGTCTCATCTAAGAATGTGTCATCTACTCATCAGGCCTCATCAGGTTGTCATCTATTTGATCTTTCCAACGAATATGCGGTCGTCCTCTTCTGTGTTGACCGCCGTTGAGTACCGAATCGAATATATTCTTCACTGGAGCGTCGTCTTTCATGCTCTGAACATGATAGGCGTACAGCTCGTAAAATTCATCATTCCATCTTATTCGAAACTCGCAATTAGGGGTGTTCACATATATGAAATCACTGACCATTGATCATCAATGGAGATCATTGATCAAAAAAGTTTTCAACCTGAGCACATCGCGACAATAGAAGGAGCGGATGAAAATAATAAGAAAATAATAACAAATAATTGTGGCAAATAATTTATAAAATAATTTCTTCTTCTTCCAATACGATTTTAATAACAAGTGCTACTAAAAAAACAAAATTGAATTTGACGAAAAATTTTATGAGTATGAACACTTTTGTGATCGATTTGATGAGAGAACGGGGCTATTGACGCAGATAAATCTGTAAATTTTAAGAAGAATCTTTCTCCAGAAGGCTGCTAAAGTCTTTTCATCTAAACTGCCCAGCGTCCAGGTTTGTGATGCATAAAGTAGGACGGGAACGATAAGCGATTTATAGAGCGCGATTTTCGTTCTTCGAAAGAGGGCTCTGCCTCTTAATTGCATACTGAGCCCAAAGTAACACCTGTTAGCAAGAGTTATTCTTCATCTGAACTCAATGCTGATGTCGTTGCTTGAGTTTATGCTGGATACCAGATAGACGAAGTCCTTCACAGCCTCGAAGGAGGTATTGTCAACTGTAACGTGGGATCCAAGACGCTGGGACTGTTTGTTTCTTGAAACCAAGTATTTCGTCTTATCTGCATTCACTGCCAGAACCATTCGACTTGACTTTCTAATCTGGAAAATGCTGTACTGACTTCGCGCGTACTATGGCCAATGATATCGATGTCATCAGCATACGCAAGCAGCATAACACTCTTGTAGAATATTGTGCCACTACGTCTCAGATCAGCAGCTCGGATGATCTTTTCCATCATAAGGTTGAAAAATTCGCACGATAAGGAATCACCTTGTCTGAAACCTCGTTTGGTAACAGATGGTGGGAAGAGATCCTTCCCAATTTTAACTGCGCTGCTGGTATTGCTCAGTGTCATCCTGCAAATTCGTGTTAGTTTTGCAGGAATACAAAATTCAGACATGGTGGAGTACAGGTGCTTCCTTATTGGGCTGTCGAAGGCGGCTTTGTAGTCGACAAAAATATGGTGGGTGTCGACTTGGTTTTCTTAGGCCTTCTCCAAGATTTGTCGTAGCGTGAAGATCTGGTCGATGGCGGACTTTTCAGGTCTGAAGCCACACTGGTAAGGTCCAATCAGTTGGCTTCAATCTTTCATGTAAAACGCTCGAAAGGACCTTATATGAGATATTAAGAAGGCTTATCCCTCGGTAATTGGCACAAATAGAGAGTTAGTCTTTCTTGTAGATTGAGCAGAACACATTGACATTACAATCGTTCGGAATGCATTCTTCCGACCATATTCCGAATAGAGCGCATATAAATGGAGATTTGACTCCGTTCTAAAACAGCTCAGCAGGTAAGCCATCAACTCCCTAGGCTTTATTATGTTTAAGCTGAGCTATAACTGTCAGAACTTCACCATAGCCAGGCAGCGAAATCTCAACGCTGTGGTCCTTAATTGGGGTTCCCGAATTATCATCTCTATTGGCGGGATTATTGTCAACGTCACCATTTAGAAGCTTAGAGAAGTGTTCCCTCCACAACGTTAGTGCACTCTGGATATCTGTCACTAGATTCCCGTTTTCATCTTTGCAAGAAGAGGCCTAGGTTTTAAAACCATCAATCTTCTAATGCTCGTGCTTTTCTGCCTTTTTTTCCGCCTGAAAATTAGTCTCTCTTCCTTCCTCTTCTCTTGGTGGCACTCCTTAGCAGCACGCGTTACAACCGACTACAGGGCGGCTTTGTAGGCGGCGTCTTTCTTTGCAGTGACGTCGCGACACGGTCGTAGCACTGGTTTTGACGAGGGCGGTGGTAGCCAATCACCTCTTCAGCTGTACGCTTGGAGTGGGAAATGTTGTCCACTACTCGTATATATCATCGACTAGAGGAGTGCTTTGAAGCTGGAGTGAGAGTCGAGTGGCGAAAGCTTCGGCTGTCTGTTTCGATTGCAGCTTTTTGACGTCTAGCTTTCTCTGTGTAGGGTTGCGTGCATTCTTAGTTTCCCACAGACGTTTATGGATCTTGGCTGCGACAATATAGTGATCCGAGTCAATTTTTGCACCACGGATCGTGCTTACATCCAATACACTGGAAGAGTGCCTTCCGTCGATCAAAACGTGATCAATTTGGTTTCTGGTTTTTTGATCAAAAGACATACAGGTGGCTTTATGAATATTGAGATGTTTGATTCTAGTTTTACTAGTCTAGTCAACTACTTACACCTCATTCCGGAGGTGTAATCGTAGAGGCTGAACCTTCCGACTGTTGGACCAAATATATTTTCCTTGCAAGCCTTAGCGTTGAAGTCTCAAACCAGGATTTGCTCGTCGTGACGGGGGTAGCGCTCATAGGCATTTTATAGTCTTTATGTCTTCTGTCGAAGCGTGCGCATATATAAGGCTAATAAGGCAAGACAATCCAGTTCACCAAAATTGGTACTGCTTAGAATTGCATAAAATCTTTTTCTAAGCTTCTCGTCTACTGCAGTTATCATAAAACTGTATCATGATTTTTAAAATATCGTTTCAAGAGCCAAAAACTGGCTTGGGCTTATCTACTTATAACTTATAACGAACTATATTTTGTTTTTCGTAAGGATATTCCATATAAAAGCTTCCTTCCAAATAATTTAGATTAATCCTACGGTCCATAACCGGGTACCCGGGTACTTTTTGAACTTTAAAGTGCTGCTGTTCCTTTATTATTGAAGATATCAACATGAAACTCCGGATCATCAGAGATTTCGGCTAAACTTAGAGACTAGAAAAAAGTTTATCAAATTTGGTTAAATATATTAACTAAAAAATGAGTTTAATGTTTTTGCATACAGGGGTCCATGACCATGGTACCGGGGTACCTTAGTGCAAATTACCTAATATTTCAAAGAAAAAATGTTTGTTTTATTTTTATTTTGTTTCAAAATGTTTATTGATGTGTAAAAAATGAACTGTAATTGTTTTTTAGTTAAGTTATTTATATTTTATTCATTTTAACTTATTTCTAATATTTGATGTCTTATGTTGAGTCATTGTTGAAACATGGAAAACATTTTGATATTGTTTGATATTGTTTGTTTGTATGTTGATCGCAAATTGGTTTCTTGCAAACGTTGCAGGCTTGCAGCGCACAAATAGCAGCATCTTGTTATTGGCTTCCTGCCATCAGTAGAAGCAGCCGTAGAAGTAGATGGTTGCTTGGTATAGGTTACCGTCTCCACTCGTCTTCCCAAAAAGCTCTCAATTGCTTGATTTGGTGGAAAAATGGCGCATTACTTGGCGATTAGCTAATCTTTCTTCTATTATTGGCGCACATAAATCTCCAGCAAGTTTACGCAAAAAGCGTTTTCTCCGTGTTGTTTGATATGGAACAGTTCTGTTATTATCATAAAATATAGTGTATGCCGCGAAAGCACTAACATCGAGCATATTGTACAAAAACGACAAAGGCCACCTTTTTGTGTGTCTCTGTGTGGTATACTCCCGAAGCGTCTGGTCCATAACATCCACGTCACCTTTCGTTTTGTTATAAAAATTGATGATTTCTGGTTTGCCGTTTTCTTCTACAGTTGCATCATCATGCAGAGTCGACAACAATATTACGGAATTTGTTTTCCTCTGTTTGTATGAAACCATAGTCACCTTCTCGTGGAAACCAAATTTGCTTGTCCCAACGGTCCAACTCTTATCGTCTTTCATTTCTGTTGGTATATAGGCTTTGTTTCGCCGCAGTGTTCCAACAATGCTAAGTTTGACGGATATCAGCTGCTTTGCCAGTGGCAGCGTCGTAAAAAAATTATCCATGGTGATATTACGTCCGCTATTGTGGTATGGCCCAACCAAATCTCTGACTACTCTTTCGCCTACACCGATTTCTCGACTACTGTCTTCTTTGCCAGTATATATTTGGCCATGAAGAGGATATGAATTTTTAGCATCGCATATCCACCATACCTTGATCCCGTATTTCGCAGGCTTCGATGGAATAGACTGGGTAAATTTTTTTCTGCCGCGGTACGAATACAATTGTTCGTCGATTGTTAAATTTTCTGTAGGCACATAATATTTTGCGAGATTGGCGTTCAACATTATCCAAATATCTCGTATTGGAGCAGCTTTGTCTGTGAGCTGCCTCTCGTTTCTTTTTCTCGCGTCATCAAAACGTACAAAACAAATAAGATCCCAGAAGCGGTTTAATCCCATTGTTGCACGAAATAGAGGATGAGACAATTGCGTCCATAAGTCCCTTGCATTTTCATCATTGGAGTGATTTGCGCCTGCCATTATCAGCATTCCAATGAATGCGTATATTTCTGCCACTGTAGTATCCTTCCACTTCAATTGACATTTTGTTGGGTTTGCTGCATTGTAGGCATTATGAGTTGAATTGGCTTTTTTGTTGGTATGACGCACGATTATATCGACCATTACTATTGTAAAATAACTCTTGAAGCATTGCATACCAGTCATACTTTCCGCCATTCGTAATGGACCACTGCGAGTTCTTACGATGTTATGACTCCTTATTTGTTGACAAACAGGTGGTGTTGGTTGCCATTGAGTACCATAACGTGCAATCATACTTTCTGTTGTGCTTGATGTTGGTGCATTTTCTTCAACCATATCAGTTTCGCTGTCACTTTCATCTTCAAATACATCTTGCTCAATTTGCATTGGCGCGTCAATAGCGGCTGGAATTTTTTTGTCATTGTCTTCACTTTCTGAGTCTTGCACTTCTCCCGTAAATACGTCTCCTTCTTCCTCAATTGGCTCTAAAGCGTCGTCATCCATAGTCATATTATCAAGTATAGACTCAATATATCTGCTTCTGGTTTCTTCACTCAAACGCATATATTGTCTTTCAGTTAAATATTCTATTTTGCGGTTCATTTTTCTTCAACTTCATTGTTCAACTGTTCAACTTATACTAACGAAATCATTGAAATGTATTCTTTTTCTAACGTAGCTGAACATTTGCTACCTAAAAACACAAACAAAAAAACACAAAAAATACAAACACAACATTTGCTACCTAAAAACACAAACAGAAACATGAAACCAGTTTCTGTTTACTTTTGGGTGCCTTTTATGTAGAAAATGCCCATAGAAACCAATTTTATCTTACAAACATGAAATTTTTACAGTTGAGATGTAAAAATTAAGCGTTCCTAATAATCTGTGCATATATATATATTATTTTATTTGAATATAAACGAAAAAACTGCACTAGGGTACCCGGGTACCCTGTTTATGGACTCCCGTTCGTCCAGGTGGTTATGGACCGTAGGTTCATTTGGACCGTAAGTTCCAATATGATCCAAATCAGCTGAAAACCACGCCTACCTTTTATTCAAAATAACTGTATGAAAACTGTTAAATCTCTTTAAATACCACAAAAATTCATATTTGGACTTCAAATTTTGCACATTCGCTGAAACCAAAAATATTCACCCTAATTATTAAATTAATAAAAATTGAATTAAAACCACGCCTTCTTCCTAAACAAAGTGATTTTATGTATACGATAAAACCTCCTTAAATTCCATAAAAAATTGTATAATGGCTTAAAATTTTGCAAATTAGTTTTAATCTTAACTATGCACTCGATATTTGGAGTTTGGTAAAAAAAAAGTGAAAAAGTGATATATAGTGTCTTTCCGAAACCGGAATTTCGGCCGAAACCGAATGTTCGGTCATTTTATAATATTCAGTCGAAACCGAAACCGAAACCGAAACCGAAACCGAAACTGGTTATTAATATAAAAAATTCAAGTTTTTAAAAATAGATGTTTTTTCCTCTTAAATGTTACTTCATATATTATTTTTTTAAAGGGAAACAGAAGCACTTTCATACTCATAAGAAAAAAATTTGATATAAAAAAGTATTATTTGAATATTGAAGTCTATAATAATTATTTGAAGTTTACTAGAATAATAAATGAGATAATTTTTTATTTTATTTTTTTTTATTACAAAAGTATTGCCTACTTTACATCTTCCGTACACACTCAAAATAGTATGCGCCTACAAAGAACATTTTTATAGAACTACAATACAAAGTATTTTTGTTTTTTTTAAAGGTTTAGTATTATAAAAATATAAATATTTCGTTTTCTTTTCCTTTATTCCACACACATAGAATTTGTTCGGAAGATTAATTATCAATTTTTGGTTTCAGTACCTATAAAACTTTAATGTGAATTGCAATAGAGATGATAAAATCGAAAATGATTGTATCAAAACAAATAAAATTAACCGAAATGTTTTGCGTTAACACGATAAATCAAATTGTAGACGAATTCATAATTTTTGTTTTGCACAATGCGTTTTAAATATTTTTATTAAACCAAACTTATATTTGAATAAAATGACTGATGCAAGAAATTTTTACCAAAAGTTTCGGCCTCAATATGGCCCTGTAGCCGAAACTAACCGAAAATGACAAAAACGGCCGAAACTGGCCGTAACCGAAACCGAAACCGAATATTCGGTCGGACACTCGTGATATCATCACAAAAGTAAAACCGTTTAGCTTAAAAAAAATTAATGTTTAAATTTGATTTTGCACACAAAAGCTTTGATAATTAAAATATACAAAGGTACTTTGAGTTTCAAATGTGAAATATTTGGATATAAACAACACCCTATAAAAGATACGTCGTTATGCTCGTCTTTTTATTTATGAATTATATGCTGAACAAAGAAATGTATTTTATTGGGAAAATCTGTAAAAAATGGACTTTGCTTTCAATAGAAATAGTCAGAAGTCAGTGCAGAAGTGGTTGTAATTTTGTCAAGTTATGTTATTATGTGTTGAAAAAAGAAACAATTTATAGCAAAATGAGCAGATGACTTGAAGTCGTTGGCGGCTATTGGTTGATAGAGATGCTCGTCTCAAGAAAAGGTTGTCAAGTAGCGAAAACATAAAAATATTTAAATTGGTTTCTGATGGTATTCAAAAATTTGTCAGTGAGTAAACAGCTTAAAGAGTGTTTCACAAAATTTTTTTAGTGACAGAAATAAAAAACAATAAATACCTTTATGAGGCAAAAATATAAAAGTAAGGTAAAAATTCAGCCTAATTGAACTTTTAATGACTGGAAACAAGTGAGTTGGCGAAATGAAAATAAAATTAATCGTTTTCAGTCGAGATGGTAAGAGATATTTTATTCGTTGCGACAATGTGAAAGAATTGAAAAGCAGTAAATAAATGAAATAGTGAAAAATGGGTAGGACATTTAATGGCGAAGGTTACTTTAATCAGGACATAATGGAGCGTTGTAATTATTGATGAGCAAAAGAAGAATAAAAATTTATAAACATTGTCTTCCTCGAATTAGTTTTAATGGACTTGATATGTTTTGTTCCTTTAAACTAACTAGTATTTCACAGATTTCGTTGACACCATTAGTGCCCATCCTAAAGTGGAGGTATTATTTAAGCAAGCAAATTTATAAATAAAGTTTTTTACTTAAGAATAACAACCTAAGTTATAATAAAGCACGTTAAAAATGCAATTTTTTTTTTAAGAAAGATAGTGATTCCACACTTATCGCTTAAATCGTAAAAAAATTGATAGTCAACCTAAAGTTTTTGATTGCTTTAAAAATAAGCGCAAATTTAGAATCTGAGCGCGGAAATAAAAGCTTAATTAAAGATTAAGTTTAAAAATCAATCTACTTACTAAAAAATAATAATTATCTTATTATGAATAAAGAACACTATGCACAAAGAAAAATTATAACTCTAAATTAATTAAACTCGACTACAGTTCATAAATAGGTTTTATAAGTGATATTTAGAATAACTAAAGTGAATATTTATAGCATCTTTGTCTTATTATTTTTAGTGTAGAAATCTTTCTATTTACTGACCATTTCTTAACTCAAACTCCACCAATCAATGACTCAGCTGTCAGTAATAACAACAACATAAAATTTTCAACAAATAACCAAATGCTCTCAATGTCATTTAGATAATTTGAATGAATTAAAAGTTAATTCCCATCAATCAGTGACAAGATACATTAATGTTGCTCTTCAAAGTTAAGCTTTTTTTTTAACTTGTTTCCTTAACCGGAAACACTGAACCCATGACCTGTAGCATTTTAACTTGATTTTTTATATCAATTTACAAATTATGAACCTTTAACCTAAACATTTGTCTTCTAAACACTCTGCAACCCTTCTTAGAGTTGCTTATCAATTTAAAGTTTGACAACAATTTTGAATGCTATTTTTGCTAAAAAGTTGCAATTGATCATTATTTATTCATAACAAATAAGCAAATGTGCGATTAGTTTTAAATAGCTGTGACATATAAGAAAAGGTCATATATTTATGAAACGCAATATTAAGCGAATACAATATTGTGATACACGCTCAGCATACAATATTTATTGTTGTTTGAGTTTTAGAAATAGTTTTTGATAAGACCATGGTGAAGTTTGAAAGAAGAATATAGAATATGTATCGACAAGAAAAAATCATAGCTTTTTTAGAACTTTTTTACAAAATATTAGAAGACTAAACATCCTTTTTTTAATACTTGGAATATATAAAAGCAAGGAATTGACAAAGATATTAGGTAAATATTTGCTTTGAAAATAATTTTTGTTTTCTCAAAAAAAAAAAAAATTATACGATTTAAAAACAATAATATAAATTAAGCTCTTACCATATGGAAGTTTGTTTTCCTACATAATTCCGACTAGTTCGTTGGAGCGTCTAAAAAGTAAATATTTTTTAAGACTTCTAGCCAAAGTATTTGCAAAAGTGTTGAAAAAGGTACAAAATAAACGAAATAATGTATCAATTGTTATGAAGAAGCCTTTAAATAAGGATTGAAAATAAAAAATTAAAGCGGAACTACTTTGAAAAGACTCTTACTGCACAGTTTTGTAAGTAACTGTAAATGTGTAGTCAAGTCCAAAATGTAACATATAACGTTTTTTTCTATAATGAGTTATCTAGTTTTAATAATCTTTTTATCTTTTGGAATGAAGACATTTTTTTGTTTTTTTTTTCTCTCAGCTTAGAAGGTTAGCACGCATCGACTCACGGCTTTGCTCGTCGGCAATTGGGTTGGGTTCTACCCTCTATCTGATATTTCGACCCATTAATTTTTGAATTATTATTTTATTTTACGCGTGCTCGAGGAACAGGAAAAAGAGAGGACTGATAGAAACCAAAAGGACAACATTAGAAAATCTAGCTCATTGCATTTCGTAAAGCGGGCTTAAAAAAAATTAACGTTTGGTGTAAAGATGAACCAACACCAAATCTCCACCCTCCCAGCTATGGTCAGATAATTTAACAAAAGAATTTTCATTCTGACCCCACGAACCAAATCAGGCTATTGCTGCCATTCGTTGAAACCAAAATATGATTAAGTTAGAATTTAATTTTTTTTTATTTAATTAACAAGTTCAGTTTGTGGCTACAAAGTTTTCTATAATTAACTCCATTGATTATTTTTTTTTCAGTAAAACTATAATATGTTGGCTAACAATAAGATTACACAAGTATTTAAAAAAAACATCTATGTTAAGCCAATGAATTTTAGAGAAAAGAAAAAAATATTAGATTAATAAAAAAAATTATTTATGTCATTAACAATAGTATAGAAATGTATAGAAATAATTTAAATTATTTAAAAACAAAGAAAATCGCAAAATAATTTAGCTCATTTTTATGTTATTACATTATTTTGTGCCCAGTAAATGCCATTAGTTAAGTTACGAAAAACCTTGATCCAATTAAAAACTAAAATTGGTACATACATACATACAAGTGACAAAGACTTACTTGCGTTGTTGTTGTTGTTTAGCAGCTCCCACGACGAAAGATCTTTCTCGCGTTCGCTGTGGAATCTAAGTTGGTTAATTTTTATTGCTAGCAAGAACTGACCTGACTCAATTTTTGGCACCGCAACATGTTGCTAACGCTCTTTATTACCCTGATCGTGACCAACTTGCTATTTTTTTTTCTTTTCAGTTTTTTTTTTTTTTTGTTGCATGACATAAATTATTTTACTTTGTCAGATTTTCATTTTTTTCTTATTTCACTCGAAAAATTAATTAACTATGAAAATATTCTACCTTAAGTTATCCATTGAATTTAATTTTTAAACTTTATTTTAGTTATTTTTTTAAAGAAACATTTAATTTGAAGAAAATCTGAAAATCTCACGCTATAAGCCTAAATGACTTAATTATCGGCTATGTATACCGATTTTAGAAGCAACATTTTGTTGTTTTCTTTTTGTTGCAATAAACTGCACTGTGTTTTTTTTCTTTACCGCGATTTTATGCACATAATTTTATACTTTTATTCTTTACTTTAACTCAGTTTCCTTTTTTTCATTTTTTAGTATTTTTGCTTTTTTTTTTCTTCTATTTAATTTAATAGCATTTTACTAAAATTTTAATAATAAGAATGATTTAATGAGAATTTCACTTTTTGTTTCTGTTTAAGTGTCTTTTTAACTTTTAGTTTTTTTTTCTTCACACGCGTGGTCAGAACATCGAGGTTATAACGTCGATTGTCGAGTAATGACTGCTAATGACCACGTTTAGCTGACACGATCTTCTGTCCATTGTGTCTCAAATAAACGATATGAAAATTATATCTTGCGAGAAATTTGTATGAACCATGAACTAGGTGCCAATCTACATAATCAAACTAATTAGAAAAATTAAAATTTTAATGAATTATTATTTACCCTTAGTTGGATTGGCATCAGAATGATCAAAAGAAAATAGGGAATTTTAATAAACTTCTTCAAACTTAAATTCAGAGTTTATTTAGAAATTTGTTTAATAGAAATAAATAAAGTTAGAAGAAAACCTTTGTGCAAATCTATGTTTGCAATACAAAAAGAGAACTTGTTCTCTTATATAAATAAAGAAAATTTATATAAACACTTACATGAAGAATTTTCAGATTCCCAACTTATTTCCAATTTTTGTGCTAGCAACTTATTAACGATGATTTAGTTACAAAAACTTATTAATATTAAATTTAATATATTTACACTTAGTGCAATATAGTAGCTCACTTTAGAAGAATTGATCTTTCGCCTTACGTAGTCAGATAGGAAAAGATCGAGAAATTTTATTTTGATGAGCCAGAAGGCACATGTACCAAAAGTTGTGGTAATGGCCGACTATTTCCGTTGAAAAAAGAGAATTGATAAAAGTTTGGAAGTAAATATACGTATATAGCAATGAGCTTTATACTGAGTTATGTTTTTTTTTTTGACAAATAGATGGCACAACAGACGGAACTATCTAAATAAGTGCTTTTGCAATAATAAAAATAATTTTATATACGGAAACAATAAATTTTTGCGACAAGCGCCATTACAATAACCAGGATTTTCTCTACAAGGGAAAAGAGGAGTGGTGTTGATTTAAAAAATGTATAGTTGCCAAAACTACTTGCAAAGCAAGAATTTTATATTAAAATATATTACATTTTAAACTTATTTTGAATGTAGCTTTTATTTTTTTCTAAATTTGAATGTTAAATTTGAATGTTTATGGACGTCGAATATGAACTAAATGACATGTCTCCTCATCAGAATTAATTTTAAATGAAGTCGATCAGATGAATTGTTTTTTTTTCATGCTGTCTATCAACTAAGTTGGTCCAAAAAAGTTACTTCATTAAAACGTCGATGGGAATATTTTTTAACAAATTTTTAACACTTTCTTTAATTATTATACTACCTTTTTTAATAAATTTTAGGATTTATTTTTTGTTATTTCAAAACTTTACGATTTATATATTTCTGAATTTTTGTTATACATATCTGAAAATTTTCTCGATACAAGAAAAAGATTTATCTTCGTTTACAATTTTGCCATCAGTCAAGTTATTCAACTAAAAGTACTTAATAAACTTTATTAAATAAATAAACCTTGTTCGAAATATATCACAAATATTATAAGAAAAAGTACATTTGCAACGAAAAATGTGTAAGTCCCTCTTGTATTTTATTCATTCAAAAGAACATGTGAATATATGCACGCTTATTTATTCAACCACATACTTTTAGGCATTGTTAACATGCTGACATCTCAACGACGCGACGCACAGTGGTATTTTCGCGGCAACAAATCTTTCCATAGTTGGTTTTTGAAAACATGTAAGCAAACATTTTGATAGTCAAATATCCAGATAGAAAAACCTTAAATTTTTTTAAAAAAGTTTACGAAACGTTAGTAATTTTTCACTGATAGAAACTTATTAAAAGAACATAAAACTTGACGATTAAATTAATTTTTTCCATAGGTGGAAGAATTTTTCTTAAACACAAAATTTAAAATATATATGTTCAGCTTTAATTCTGTTTTTAAAATATCAGGAAAATACAAGTAGTTTTGATTTTATTAACATCCAAAAACAACATATACTATATTGAAAAGAATTTAAACATTTATAGATGTTTTCTTTGCTCACTGTTGTTTGCAACCATGCTACTAGGAATGATCATGAATGTGAAATTATCTTGTTTTAATTTTTGAAAAATTTTGCTGCGTCCATTTGAGTAGCCTATAATGATGAGCGTTTTCTAAAATTTTATCCGATATTTAAAAAAATGCTGTATTTCGAGCGTTTATGAGCATGTGAAAATAGCATGCCATAGTTTTAGTGCTTTATTTTTTTTCTTTTATTTTAACACAGAGTTCCAGCAAGCGAGAAAGCGAGAAAGCAAGCAAGCAACATAAGAGTTCCTTCTGATCAAATAAAATAGGGAAAGAGAAAGCTCATATCAGATGAAATAAACGTGCATGCCTAAATGCTCATAAGCCCAATCAAATAATATATTGATTGACATAGCTGGTGTAAAAGAGGAGCTCACTCACAGATTTAAAATAGTATTAGAGGAAGTAAAAAACATTGGTGTAGCAATTGACATTAACAAATTTAGTCTAGTCGTTATTGTAATGAAACCGCTAAATCGTTTGTTCATCACTGCAAATGTTATAACATGTTAGCATATAATGTTAGCATATTTAATTTTATACCCAAATTTATATTAAACGAAGAGGAGTAAGAATATTTCTTGATTTACAGTTGAAAAATGCTTGAACAAAAATTTTTCATTACCAGTTTCCGATTTCTTATTAATTTTTGAGTAAATTTTCAAAAACATAAAAATGTTCCGACCAACAGTTTAGCAATTTTTTTTCAACTGTGTAGAAATCACTCCAGTATAACTTTGATATTGAATATATCAATTCACATCAGAAATTATAAAAGATTATTCGTCAATATAAAAGTTTAATAGCTATTAGCAAATAGGTTAGAAAATACCGCACATATTTTTAGGCATATGCTGAAATTAAAAAGAGAAAAAGCAACATAACAACAACAATTATATGCAAACTTTAACTCGTTATAACTTAAAAAATATAAATTTTTAAGAAATAAAAAGTCCAGTTTGCACATCTACAGGTCTAAACCTACCAAAATATACTAAATTTTTTAAAATTGGACTTGTACCTAAAAAGCCTTACGCCGGACAAAATTTGCGTTTGCGTAATACATATAAAGAAGATTGCCGATATCGCTTGAGTAATGCCAGAAAATGCAGTACATAGTCTATCAATGAGGACGTCATTTGTGTGGACATTTCCGTAGCTACGCAAGTGACAGTCGTACGACTTTAATGAATGGGAATAAAAAGAAAAATTAAATTTACAATTTTCTTATTTTGATTTTTCAATATTTTACTAAGTGCACTATACAAAGTGTAAAAGATAAGAGTTGTCAAAAGTTCGGCTCTTAGATAAAAGCCACCAAAAATTAAACGTTACGTGATATAAAATAGAAGTGGTTTTTACCTGCATCAATATAAACGAAAAAAATTTGCGAAGTGCGCACGAGTTTTTTTAAGAAAATTTTTTACTATAATTTGGAATAATGTGCTACATGTTCATAACTGCCTCGTTGAAAAAAACTTTTTAAATTATTTTCTCAAACCATAATTTGATACGCTACGTGATATGCGTTATGTGACAGATTTTTTTCTTCAAAGAAGTGCAAATATTTTATAGTTTTATCTATTTAATTGCAATAGACAAAAATTATAAAAAGTAATTCAGGACCGTTACAATCGAAAACTGAAAAAAATTGAATTAAACTTTGTATTATACGAGCATTTATTATACTTATAAAATTTAAACTTTCGTGAAAAATTTTCAACTTATGTCACAATTTTTAAATATTTTTTGCCATTCATCATGTTTGCTGCAATTTTTTTAAATTAAAATTGATATCAGCTCTCAGTATTCTCACAACATAAATTTCAATATTTTTTCTCTATTAAGGAGGTTTAAAAGAATTATCACATTAAAAGAAATATCATATAATGTTTCAGTCGCGGTAAACCTTTTAGCGAAAATACCCATATGCTATTAGCATCATCGGATCCCTTTATTTCCGTGGTCCCTATTTCATAGTTCGTGAACTCGAATTCGAACATTACACCTACACAATCACACGTACGAAGTTCTCTTATTCAGTTGGCGCTGAGACTTCAAACGAAAAGGTTCACACCGCTAGATCAGCTTATCCACTGTACAAAATTAAATAGAAATACGAATATGATTTTTTTATTTGCAAAAAATTTTTTTAGGACTGCCATAATGCTTGGTTTGTCAACGCACAGTGTCTCATTGGATCCTCAATATTCGTTTGTGAAAAATGAAAAACGTAATGCATTAGTTCTTAAACTAGGGAAAGAATACCTTGAAAAACTTATCCGATTGATACAAATTGTTTTGTTTTAATAATAAAATACAAAAAATAGTTTTTTATAATAATACAATTCTTGCTTAATACCTGCACAACAATTTGTGTCAGAGCTACTAACATAAGCACAAAATCCAAAAATTGTAGAAGTATGTGTTTGGGGACCACTGTGTTATTTATTTGTTTCTAACAGAGCCAAAAAAATTTTAGAAGTTCACGATGATGTTAAGAAATCACTGCAAAAAACAATTTATTTACTGAATATATAAAAAATGTTTTGTTTCTATATATGATATTTATATACATAATTTGTTTTAAAACACTATTAATAAAGAATGGGAGTAATTTCATTAAATTAAAATACAATTAAAAAATTTTGCAAAATATTAATTTTTATGAATATATGTATCGGACACAGAATAAAAAGAAAGTAGATCGTTCATTTTTTAATAGCAAAATCATGTTGGTGAATTAATGACCTGTGCTAAGCTTTATCAAATTGTATTGAGCCATTTCAAATAAATCTTGTGAAATTCGTCATTTTTATGAAAATTTCTATGTGAGGTAAAAGACGGATCTCTCCCATTTTGAACACACTAAGAAAATATGGTATAAATGATACAATATGCACAGTAACATTGAATTTAATGGAGCCGTATAGAATAAACATATTTATTCCCGCAGCTCCGTACAAAAAATATCACTGTGCGACGTTTGACTAGTTTTCAGCAAACCCTTAGAACAGCACATATTCCATATATGTTTCCATAAATACAAAAGACTTCGGAAGTACACAAACAATGCCGTTACACAGGCAATGCTTGGCGCCAACATATTGCCTTCGAAAATATATGCTAGACTCCTAAATGTAGGCTACAAAATAAAAATAAACGAATGATAATCTTTTTGCATAAATATCAGAAAAAAATAAAAATAGTGAAAATCATAACAGCAAAGAATAAATAAATTTATGCAACTCAAAGACTGGCAAAATCAACCACTATGTCTAAATCATTATCAACATCAATAACGACAGAAATAAGACAAAAACATGAAACTAAAAGCAAATACTGGCAATATCTGTGCAAACATAAACAAAATATTTGCAAAGAGAATAGAGAATAAAAAAAAAGTACAAAACATTTTGAAAGCGACTCATAAAAACATGGCTTGCTTTTCTTTCATAAGGCGCTAAATTTTTTCTTACTTTTCATGCACTTCAGAGAATTCGCATGTTTGTCAGTGTCTACTTTTAGGCGCATCAACAGGATAAAACTTTTGTGTCAGGTAACTTTCGAAAAAATTAAATTTAATTTTGTACCTCAGCTGTTGCTCAGTTCTAACTTCTTTATCATTCACATGCATGTGCATAAATATGCAAAACTATCACTATGTCAGGTTGAGTTTTGGGAAGAAAAAAGTAAGCTTGCCAGCGCACATAGAGGTATTTCGCTCAAAAAACCGCTCTAAAATATTTTTTTAATCCTAATTAAGTGATGCTTGGCTGAATCAACTCTAAAAGGGTTATAAAGCTTATATCTGTCAAATAAATGTATAAACTAAGTTTCGATTGGATAATTGGGTACTTTTTTATTTATGTGAAAAATTTCTATTAAATGAAATATATGGATATTTTAAATCATTAATTTATTGTACTTATAATTCTTCTCCATCAATACGTTCTTCATCCGTTTCTTCGTCAGCATCTTAATTTTCACTTTTAGATGATATTGGAGTTTCGTCTAAATTTTGAAAGGAAGATGAAACGGAATCCCGGAAGTCAACATTGCGAAAGCTTCTTTGGTAAATTGTTTCGATTTTTTAACAGGCAATGGTCTTTAACTTGTTATAAGAGGATCCGAAGTTAATAGTAACCTTAATATAGTAAAAAAATTACAATTATTTATTATTTCCTACTGCGTATAACATTTTTTGAACCGTCGTAGAAAACTTACTTCCTCGAACAATTTAACCGGTACAACCTGAAATGCGTGTTCCTTGCTTCTGTTGCTTCTTCGGATAGCTGTCCAATTGGTAACAGAGCATTTCGAATAAGTTCTGATCCATGAATCAGAATTTTGTGCATCGTCTGAGTCATGGGATGCCAGGGATAGAGCTCAACATACAACTTAGCCGTATCAAAAGCAAATGCTTCAAACTTTGGGATATCTATTTCAAATCTACTAGAAAGTACTACTAATATGACTTTAAATCTAAAAATAAGTTGAAAATCAACACCAGTTAGTTCAGCAGCTAGTTCTGTATTGTTAAAAAAATATGCGGCTTGTATTGCTATCATTGTTATTACCAAAACCAGGTTTGGGTATATAAGCATTAAGTCCGAGTTTCGACTTGAACTTTTCTTGTGTTTCCATTTTTCTTTCTTTTAATACAATTTTTCTGAAAGTTTTCTTAGCTGCCATTTCTTTAATGGTATCTTGTAAGCAAGATGAAGAATGCTTTCAAAAAATCGTATCCTAGCATGCAAAATTGACAATCCAAATTTAAAGCATCTTTATCATCTTCTTTTTTTTTAGAAAGATCATTGAAATCTTTTGAAGTAGCTCCACAAATACTACATCTAAATATATATAGAAATTTTGTTATTTGCTGCGTTGCAAACTTTGCCATCAACCACTGTTAAAACTAACATGTTTTTTACTTCCAATGTTCTCTCGCATTCTATGACAGTTTTGCTTAATTTACTTATCTTGGATTCCATATAAGCTAATTAATTTTGCGTAGTACCAGTGGTTTCTTTTACAAAAGAGATTTTTATTGTACGGCAATATCTTGGTGAAGATGGCTTTGGATTTTGCCAAGTAATTTAGTTGGTTAAATTGCAAAACAAACGCAAAGGATCAAATTAAGTTTGGAAGATATTTCCATCTGAATCAGAGTCGTTTTCAAACTTGTGTTTGTATTGAGTTTGTTTCGAACCACCACATCCCCATTTTGAAATGAGTTATAAAGAATTACACTCGTTTTCATTAAAAGTCTTTTGCACGTCATCTAAATACAGCAATAAGCTTTTAGCTGCATGGTTTAATAAGTCCTGCAAGCTTACTTCAGCCAAAGTTTCTGTTGCAGTATATGACTAAGGTATGGGGTAGCAATATTTTTTGCTTTTTGGAGAATACAAGGAAAAAGTTTTTTGTCACTAGTACTCACAATATCATACTGCTTACTTGATAAATTTGCCTCAATAAAAATAGAAAGAGCCTTAAGAGTCGATAAATTTTCACGTTGAAACTTATCGGACAATGCTTTTTTATATCTTCCTGAGATATTGAGACTTGATGATTTCTTTAAGAACTTTTTAAGCTTGTGATTTTTCAGTTTCACGTAACTTCATTCCAGTTACGTAAACTCCAGAGTTACGTAAACTCTGCGTTCTTCTTCTTTTGCTTTGTACGCTAAGCACTGTGAAAGGTCTCAATGGCCGGCCGCGTCCAGCCAAGGTTGGTATCTCTAACACTCCTCGAGGCCCAGCTTCACTTTTTGCTAAAAATCTATTGTAAGTCCGTTGTGAACTTATCCATCTTAATATAAATTGATGTCTTTATTCTTTTTACGACATAGTATCTCAGACATGAAGTAATTCATCATATTTTTTACTTTTTTAATGTACAATTGAATGCAACATAAAAACACGTGTTTGTGACCAAAGAAAAGTGTCCAAGATTTGTGTTTTTTTTTCAAATACTTGTTTGTGACCAAAGAAAAGTGTCCGAAATTTGTGTTTTTTCATACGACCTTATTTAGTGACTCGTTTAGAAGTCCTGACACTACAAATCACAATTAAGGAATTGATCAGATGCATACTGAAAACGCCTTTACAACGTGAGGACAGGCCAATTCACTTTGAAGACCAGAAAAGGCATTTTTGCAGTTGCTGCCCTCCAATTAATAAAAAAAGAACAGTTTACTGCTATTATTTTTGTGAAAGAGCAGCATGTGATGATCAGCAAGTGCATACTTGTATCAATTGCAGAACTTAAAATATATTTTATTTTTGTACAATAAAATTTGTTATTTTGAATAACTATATTTTTTGTAAAAATAATAAAAACAATAAAAAAATAATAATAACCGAGTAAAAATAAATTTTGTTAAAATTTAAATAACTTTTTTGGACATTAAATGCCCCTAGGAGGTGTTTATACAATAAAACCTTAAATTTTTTAAAATTTTTTACTCGAAAGAAACCAATTTTCACGTTGCAAAATAATTATGGTTTTTGGAACGGAACCAATTCTGGGTAGGTTTTTTTTTGAAGACATATATATGAAGCTTAATTCCCTACAATATTTTTCTTTAATATCTATTAAGGCCGGAGATATGAATTTTGGACTAAAAATTGAAAAATGCTCGTTTTCGGCTATTCCGAAATTTTTGGCGCAAAACTGTGTGAACATTTTGGCCAAAACACTTTTCCTTAAATTGAAATGTTTATCTAAAACCTTTTTTGGCCAATAATTATTTTTGAAGAGGTTAAAAAATGGCTTTGACGATATCGTTACACTAGCCACAGCGCGTAGGCAAATACTAACTAGCCACACGGAGGGTTAAAATTAACCATATTTAAAGCTGAAACTACCAATAAAACTAAAGTTCAACTAAGTTAAATACCTTAAACTTGCAATTTTAAGCTTAAAATCTTTAAGTTTTTCTTCCGTGCAAGACGCTCTATTCAGCAAATAGCTCTGAAGTTTATCTAGTTTAGCTTCATAGCTGCTGTCTTTACACCGATTCAAAACATTATACAGATGTCTTCGAGTTACAATGCACAAGCCAGAGGATCTTTCAAGCAAAATAATATATTTTGTGATTAAAATTTGTTTAATTTTTCAATAAACTAGACACACATCAGAGACGATAACATCTGTTCGGGTGGTTTCGGGTACAATTTTCTTTTGGTTTTTGTTTTTTGGCATCTTTCTTGCTTAGCTGATGTAAAAAGTGTTACCAAATAACACGATTTAATATAACAAAAGGTCCATAATAAAAAAAAAGATAAACAAATGCCCATTTGCATACTTTTACAATCAATCCAATATCTATTTAATTAAAGCTTAAATATCCATAAAAAAACCTTCATTGTTAAAAACATACCTGCAGCTAAATCTTCCATAGTAGCAAATTTATTTCAAAATTTTTTTAACAAAAAATTATTTATTAAGCAGTGGTATTATTCACGCAAATTAACTGACTAAAAATGCAAGTTTGCGATCGATGACTTTCAACTGATGCTGCGACGAAGTGTCTGCATCAAAATTTAAAAAACTAACGGTTAGTTATTTTATTGGTATTACAAAAAGCTAGCAAAAATTTTACTTCTCAACTTTACATTTTGAGAAATTGATTTATGAGCGCTTTTCGAAGGCAAATACCTCTATGTGTGGCGTTGAGTATCAGTTATAAATAATGCTGCCAACTCTTGTTAATACAAATTAAGTATATTTTCTTCCAAGAACTAAATGTTTCTAAAAAGAAAAATAAAATGTTTCTAAAAAACAAATTTAGACCTTGATACCCGTTTAGTAAAAATAAAAAAAAAAACAAGAGAAGGTAAAAAATAGCTAAACAAAACATTAATTTTATATATTAGCTGTGTTTTTCTCAAAGCGAGTTGCAAAAAACAACCGCTTATTGTATGAAAAGTCGCATCATACTCGCTTAAATAACCGACTTTTCATACAATAAGCGGTCGTTTTTAACAACTCACTTTGAAAAAAACACAGCTATTATATTTCATAAAAAATTTTTTGTTATAAAAAAGTTTAAAAACGAAAACATATTAAAAACTTCAAAGTTATTTGTAAATAAAAAAAAATCACATAAAAAGATCAAAGGAAAGTTATCATTTTTTGCTTATAACTACTTCCAAAATAGTTAAATAATAAAATAAATATAAATATATGCAGAGATTGACGAAAAGTTTTCATTGTTCGCCCTCACTGTCACTGAGTTGAAGTGCTACCTTTACAGTTTTTTGTTTAAATTCGTATTTGTCTTGGCTGGAAATTCGGTTCAATAAGTCAGGCCTTGTCTTTTAAAACTTATAAAATTCGATGCAGCTGTATTCAATGTTACTTTTTACAAATGAAATTGATTCAAGAGTCTGCATTTTTAACGCTGTTGATTCCAATTTTCAAACTTTTCCTGCTCTGGCAAACAAACGTTCTACAGGAGCTGATGAATTGGGAAAACATAAGACAAATTCAATTAAGCAAGAAAAGTCATCAAAGTTAACGTTATGACGGGCTATATGCTGGAAAATCTCCACCCATCTGAGCTCTGTGAACAAGTCCATTGATTCCCACTTTGCAAGCTTTTCGCTACTGCAGTACTTTTTTATGTAAGCATACTGCTCAAAAATAAATTTCCGCAAATTTCCTCAACGATTTCTTTACTGCTGTCTAATCAGGATACTGTCGCAAGCATACCCAAATGTGCTCATTAAACTCCTCAAGCTCCGCCGTCCATGATGAAATATAATCATCTGCATCTTCTTACAAAAAACTTGTGGGGTATTTGTTTTGTATAAATTTCGGAAAACTTACCATAAAAATTTTCAAACATTTCATCATTTGAATCTATATATTGACCATTTGCTACTAATCTTTCTTTTTCGGCTTCTGTGTTCAGATCTAAGTATTTCTCTTCTTTGCCTAACATAAGACTTCCACGTAAAATTTGTGAATGGTACGCAACGTCAATTACCGACACATTGTCGGTTTCAATTTTTAAGATAGTGTTGTGAAAGTAATCAGCCTGAACACAATAGAAAACAAAGAAACTGAACTCAAATATGTACTATTTTAAAAAAACACTTAAAGTACCTGTTCTCTGATGAACAAAAGCCAAAGTTTTGAAGAAGGCGAGCTAAAAAACTTTTTTAGAATCGGTGGGCAGCGATGTTCAAGCGATAAGAAATATTGCTTCAGTGGCTCGAATATTTTCAGCATAGATTTTATTGCTGGGTCTAAAGCTAAGAAACGCGTTTTTGCGTATCCCAGTAGCTGGAAAAACTCAACATCTGTAGATTCGCAAAAAGTTTACAACGATTCAACTCTCACGGTGTTAATGTAAAAATAAGAAAAAACTTTAACGATGATAACGTCAATCTCGATAGGTAGCGAAACACAAGCGGCCTTAAAAGTATTGTGGACAATATGTGCAGCACATTCACCAATAAGTGATGACTTCCACTGCTTCAAACGATAAAAAACCTTATTTTGTCTCCCACGCTCCCGAGAACCCAAATTTGTAGGGCAATTGTCTCCACAGAATCCGACAATTTTACTTTTAATCTCGTTACATTCAGCAGCTTGGATGATTAGCGAAGAAATCACTTCAGACGTTTCTCCCTTTTCCGATGAAAATTGAAGCATTTTCACCTTTACTCCAAGAATTTGAATGAAGTAGCGCACAACAACAGGCATAATTTTAACGTTTCCATGGTTCGAGGCATCTGTCGAAATCGAGACGTAGCGCCGTTTTGTCAAATCTTGTTTTAAATCGTCTTTAGCATAAGAAGCCAACACATTGGTCACGATGGCTTCACACTTTGTTCGAGCGCAATGAAAATCCTGGATTGCGAAACATTCTTGAAAAAGTTTTGAAGCGCAATCAGTTGACAAAAAACTTTGAATTGACTTAACCACATGATACGCCGAAACTCCCTCCATGGCAGCGGTATTATAGTCTTTTTTTTTTAAAAAAAAATTTCAACTCTTTTTGTGTCTGCAGTTGATCGCAAAGCTTTTTGATATTTTTCTGTTTGTAGGTGCTTCTTTATTGCTGCTTTTCCCATGTTGCTAATATTAATAGCAGCCAAGCAAACTTTACAAAAAACATCACTACCAGTTCTTCCATTAATTGCTTTCAGAAATGGATAGTTTTTCTCCATTTCTTTGTTGAAAACATTTTTTCCACGTGAGGGCGCCATTTTTCAAAAACATGCAATTAAATTCAACTCACAACATAGCAAAGCAGAAAAAAAACGAAATAAAAAAATCAATTTTTTCGATTAGTCGATTCTATCATATAAGAGATACCCCCCCTGATCACACGAGACGCTTTTTACGCTACGCTGTTTATAAAATAAAATATATATTTTTAAAACCTTTTCCAATATATGTTTTTCAAGCAATTAACAAAAAGTAAGCATAAATAAGTATCATTCTTAAAAGTAAGTATACTTATAAGTATTGATTTTTAGTAAGTATATGAAGCTGAAAATAAGTATGATACTTACAAAGTAAGTATAGATGGTAACATTAGTTAAAAACAAATCATATAAAATCAACACAAAATATTGCATTTATATATCTAGCAATCTGTTTGGCCGATAAGAGTTGACAAATTTTGATGTTTATGATGTAATAATTTTGCATAATGTTTGCCACATATTAGTTAAAAAAATCTTTTAATGTAGATTCAAGCATTTTAAATATTTCATATTAATTAGGCAACTGTTTATGCCTTTACAATTTGTTATTTTACGTCACAAATTTATTGTTGAAAACATCAAGACATAGAAATTTAAAGTTGCAGCAGCAAACTTTGTGAAACATAATTCAATTTATGTTGATTACTCATAATTATTTTAAATTTCTATAACTCCTTTAACAATGCAAAAGTAACTTAAAACATAAGCAAAAAAAAAAAAAAAATAATATAAAACATCAACTCTTAAAATTCATCAAACTTCTTGACATTATTTAAGTACTTTACATCGCTTTACTGCATCAAGTAATTTTTATCAAATTTAAAACGATTTCAATCAGTGTCAAAAGAATCAATTGAGTATGTTTTTATATTAAACTTATTGACAGTGTTAACCCATGTCAATCAATTTCTACCAATTTTAACAGTTCTAAACAAATCAGAAAACTTTGAGTGCTTTTGTGCCCTTACGATATTTTAAAGGTTTTCCAACATATAAGTTTATTTTGGGCTGGTCTTAGCAACATTTATTTTTGAATAAAAAAATTAGCTTCACTTGTGACATTTTTGCATGCAAAAGGTTTGAATTTTAAAACTTTTTCTCTGTTTGGATGATTACACCGTAAGACAGCACTTCTCACACACGAAGTAAACCATGTTAAAACACGTGAAACTAGAGACAAAGGATAGTAAAACTGATTTCACTTTTTTTTTAGAACGTCAATTTAACGTTATTTAAATAATTAAAACCTTCATATCATGACAATATTGGTATCAAATAAAGGAAGTTAATCTCTTTTATAAAAAAAAAAAACCTTTTTTGGTTTGATATTATAAGTAATGGAAGTTTTTGACTGCGAACTAATTGAAAACTATTTCCATAAATTTTCAAATAAAACACAAGTCAATTAAACTAATCTACATATTTGGTATGGACGTATTGCCACTTCGTATTTCTGATAAAAAAGATTGTCCTCTTTCATTTGATACCCATTGATTAAAGTTTTTGAGTATTTAAATAAATATTTTTAAGCAATTCCTTTTTGTAACTAAAAAGTCCGTTTAAAAAAATTCTGACGTTCTTAAGAAAAAGTGAGAACGCAGTTGTACTATCCTTTGCCTCTTGTTTCACGTGTATATGGACTACTTCATGTGTGAAATTCCACTGATGTTTCAAATATTGTCTGAGTAGCAGCCAAGACTTATATGAATCGACTACGGTTGTACCTAAGTGCGCTCAGTTAGCTATTACCTGTGTAAATGCTATTGTATGAAAGTGCGTTGAGTCGATCTCGCTGCTACTCGCTGATCTCGTTCGTACATGCACTCTGTTGGAAATATTTTTGTCAAATAAAGGTGTGCAGCAAACCATCCATTCTACTTGTACAAACATATATAATAAGTAAGAACCTGATATTATTGGTACAAATACAACAAAGAGTAGAACGTAACATTTTATTATACTTTTAATTTAATTTTAATTTAATTTATTTTAATTTAATTTTTTTTTAATTCCAATTATGGGTAACAGTAGTAGTATAAGGTTTGGTATTAAAATTAATGTCTTAAATTTTGAAATCGATCGAAGTGTGCCAAGTCGAGCCAAAATTTAATCAAAGTTTCAAATATTAAGAAAGTAGTTCAACATTTTTTGCTCAAATAACATTGCTCGGTTTTGTGTAGTTATCGAACAGCCATGATTGTTGAAACGGCTTCGTTCATCAGACGAAAATGTGTTTTTGATCGGAAAATGTAAAAAACAACGAGTGCAAAATGATCGTCTAAAAACAAGTTTTTCAGTTTTTTTTACAATGTGCGTTACGAAAAGAAAGCCATTACTGAAAAAACCCGGTTAGTGTTTGACGATATCTTATCCTTCTGGAGGAAAGATCGAATTCCAACGCCTAGTAAGAGAACATGTTTTGCAAAAGTGTTGAATGAAACTGAGGTCTGGAGAACTGCGCAGAAAAGTTGTAATTCTCCATGTCCGAGTCAGCACGAAATCGTAAATGATTTTAAGAACAATTTTTACTCTTTGTTCGATATTGCACACATTAACGCTCTTGACATTATGACCATCCCAAAAGATCGAGTTTTCCTCATAATGACCTCTTATCCACACTGCAAGTTTTCTTGCCAACAACTCGAGAATAAAAAAGCAAGAAAATACCGTCAACTTGCTGGCAAGAAAATTTGCCGTATGGGAAAGGTGTAGAGTTTAAAATATCAGCAAGCTGGCAACTCTTCATACTTTTGACAACTTTAATAAAATATCATGACAGATGTCTTTTTAATTAAGCAGTTGCTAAATTGTCCAACAGGTCTAGCCAATTGACCAATTACTAATAAAAGGGGTCAATGCAACGGAAATAAGGTCATGTGGGCAGCTTAATTGGTATTGGCAAACGTCTCTTAAAGAAAGAACAACGAAAGGAGCAACGACTGTGCCTGCAAATGAGCAAATAGCATATTTTTACTAAACTCAAGCAAATATTTGCTAAGTTATTGTAAGGTCAAATAGCAAATTTTTACTGAACTCAAGCAATCATTTGCTGAGTTATTAAAAACCTCAATAGTAAATTTTTACAAAATTCAAGCAAATTTTTTTTAAACACACGAGCACACGTTTATTCTTAATGAAGAAAATTATGCAACGATTAGTTAGCAACTGCGATGGTCGAATGGATAAACCCATGTACTTACGCTCACTCGGGCGAGGTTCAAGTCTCCGGATAATGGTAAATTTTAAATTTAATTTAATGTTAGTAATTATTTCACTTCAAAAATATGTTAGATTTCAGCAAAAACTAATCAAAATTTGCTATTCCAATTTATAATAACTTAGCAAATATTTGCTTGAATTAGGTATTTGAAGTAAAGCTTGAATTAGCTTTTGCAAAATTTTGCTGAGTTATTATAAACTTGAATAGTAAATTTTGATTAGTTTTTGCTGAAATCTTGCATAATTTTAAAGTGGCTGAGATTCAAGTGCAAGTTTTGCTTAACCACAATACAAATTTAGCAAATAGTATTCTTTGTGTACGAAAACCCTACAATAAGCATTTTTTATGTAACATGTGCGAATATAGTATATTGGGATGGTGAAACTTCTTACAAACAGTAAATTTTCACAAATTCCCGTCAAATTTTACATCAAATTTATGACGATATCTCAAAAACTGTAGCTTTTCTCAGTGCAACGTATTTTTTGTATGAAAAGCCGTTGGTTAACACTGAGCGAAATAGAGTCGTTTTTTATCTCTTTCCATGCTCATCTGAGAATGAAAGCGATTTAATATCACAGTGGTCAAAGGTCTCAGTGAAAAGATCGAATTTCGACCACTGGCGAACTCTAGTAAGTATTGAAAAAGTAATATTTTTAATAACAAATATTTTATATGAGTTAAAAAAAATTGTTTTCTTGTTATTTCTTAACTGAATTTAAAGTTCTTGACTATTTTGGAAAGTTCATTCCTACACGCAGAGAAAAGACATGGTTGAGAAATAATAACTGCAATAATAATATTTTTTTTACTAAAATTATTATACTATTTCTGCAAACACAAATTTTTGTCTTCATAAAGTCATTGTTTTCTAATGATGGTATCACAAACAACATTATAGTTGAAATCATAACATCACTGAAATCGTCAACATACTATGATTGCCTCAACTATTTGTTGCAACCAAAATGTTGTGGTTCTGTCAATCATGATAAAAGTGAATATTATTATAGAGACAAACATATAAGAATTTTGAATGCTTGCCTGAACTATTCTTTGATTGCAGGCAAACGAAGCGGAACATAACCAAAAATCGAAATAACTTATTGTGTCTGAACAGTTTGCAGGAAAACCTTTCACTTCATTTAGACACAATAAGTTTTATCGATTCCTGGCTGTGTGCCGTTTCGTTTGTCAACTGTTCAATTATTTTGTTCTGTTTTAAATCGCCTTATCCTAAAAACAGCACGCAGAAAAGTGACATTTTCGACTTTAATTGCAGCAAACATAAATCTATTTACTGTAAATGTATTTCACAATTTTTACCGTATTTTGTTTATCACACATATTTGTGCTTTTTTGTGACAATGCACTTAATGTACCATGTTTATGAATGGCATTAGTCAGGCGAGCGGTAGTAGCGGCTGTGGTCTACTGGCAGTGTGCGTGGCTCGTAAGCGAAAAAGCCGCGGTTCAAACCCCAGCTCGGACAGAAAATTTTATCAAAAAGTTTTTCAATTGAATTAATATTTCTGTTCTGTTTTCAGACAATGAAAAACCTCTGGAGATATCTTATTTAATAGCTGTGGAAATTGGAGTACATTAAAATAAAAAAATTAAATTATTGTTTCAATAATATTCTGGATCCTAAAAATAAATTCATAATATAGTTGTTGCAATTATTCTGTGTTCGACCCAATAAGAGAATAATGATTGTTTCAATAATGTTTTGGTTCCTACAAGTACCTTTTCTAAATATAGTTGTTGTAATCATTTTATCATGATTAAAAAAATATTATATTTTTAGGAACATGTTTGTAACAATAATTATCCGAATCATACTATGATCCTCCTTAAAAAAAAAGGTTTTCGCAACTATGTTTTTTCTCTGCGTGTAGATTCCAAGCTTCTCTGAAGAAGACATGCAGAGAAAACTATAAACAAAGCAACGCGCGCACTCATGGCATGTAGGAACTTGGTGGGGAAAAGTTGGGGTTGCAACCCAACAATTCTTCGCTGTATGTATACCATGATGGTTAGACCCATCCTCACCTATGGTGCAATAACATGGCCTGAAAGAATCAAGCTAACCACAATAAGGAATATGCTAACAAAGGTGCAGAGACTGGCCTGCGTATGCATCATAGGTGCCTTGAGTACTTATCCTACAGCAACACTAGATGTAATAACAAGATGTAATATAGTTGTGATGTCAGACAGCCAAGTGGCAATTAAAGCATTAGTTTTCTCTGAGATATCATCGAGAATAACATGGGAATGCCTAAAAAGACTCAATAAACGAGGCAAGAATAACACTGTTACTATACTCTGAGTCCCAGGACACAAAGGAATACAAAGTAACGAAGAATTCGATGGCTTAGCGCGACGGGGTAGCCACAAAATTTATAGGACCAGAACCATTCTGCGGATTGGTCACACATTCTATAAAATAAGAACTAAGAAGGGAGGAGAGGTAAATCAAATCTTAGAACTATAACGGGGTTCCTTACAGGGCACTGCAAACTTAAATACAATAACATCTGATGAAATTGGGCATAGAAGCCGATAGTACCTGCCTACAAACAAACAAAGACGCTGTGGCTCGCAGACGTAAACTAGCACTGGGCAACTATGAGCTGAGTCTAGTGCAAATTGCATCAATTGAACCTTAGAACATTCTCAAATTAATCACATAGTCTGTCATCAAATAGGTCTGGATGAAATCCTGTAATCCGCCAACCCAGCGGAGCTTTGAGAAGGAGTTAAAATAGATCTCATTTAGGTCGCAGTACGCATCTCCACCATATAACATTAACGTTAACATTGCCATGAACATTAACATTAACATTAACATTAGCAATAACATTAACAAGCTTGAAGCGAAAACTTGTAATTCTTTTAGAGTAATACATATATATAGAGTAATACAAGTAATACTTGTAATTCTTTTAGAGTAATACAAGTTAACTTCTTGGAAAAATAGCATTGTATATCTAATTATGTTTAAAAAAAGACTCAATAAATTAATTTAATTTAATTTAAATTTTTAAATTTCAGTGTTTGGATATAGTGATTGTTTTGTTTTATAATCTCTTGAGTTTAAGACGTGAGAAATCAAGTCTTTTGACTTGACGTCAAAATTTAATGTCCGTCCTAATCTGAGATGAATATAAGCTGCAAGTAAATTTCGAAGCCATTCGTAAAAGTCTTCTTATTCAATTTAATTTGCTTATAAAAATCTATATTTTTTCAAAGCTTTAATTCGATTATTTCAAATAGTTTGTACATGGAGGTATTCCATCCGCTTTCGACCAAAATTCGACTAATTTCAACCTTACCATTTCCAATTTTGATGAAACATTGTACCTAAGTCGGTGTAAGGTCAGGACATTTTTCTTTAAATTTTTTGAATGACTGGTTACCGAGTTATGGGTAGCCAAAAATGCAAAAAAGTCAATTTTTTTTGTAGAGTGATTTTCAAAAATTCACAACTTTGGTTGTTTTCCTGTTAAAACAACGATTTTGGATGCAATCGAAAGATTATCTCTCATATTTTTATTTTGTTAAAAAATAAAGTTATGGCATCATATATTTTTTTGCAAATCTGTAATGCAGAAAAGTTTGAGCAAAAATATCTCTAACATTGTATCCTGCAAAAGGGTTACAAAAAATATATATTAATATATGACATTTCTTCCTGCTATATCATAAAAGACTTTCTTGGGACGTCAATGGAACCACCTACAAAAAAATTTTCAAAGTCTACTTACTGAAATTTTTGTTCTAAAAGTAAAATTTTTTAAATATTCAGCAGCAAACAGTTGCTTAAGCTTTAGTTTTTACCAAATATCTGTGTGCTTGGCAGCAACGCTTAGATGTGAGCAAAACTTATTTTAAAAGCAAAATTAAAAAGGATTGAAAATACGTCAGTATGAGGTAATAAGGTATCAAAGCAAATTTATTAACATAACCAATAAGACACAAAAATATTTAACATTTAGTAGTTTTTAAATACTAAACACAAAAAAACAGGATATAATGCAAGTAAAATTTTAAATGATTATATTGACACTTTCTCAATTTTGAGATCTCTGGAATTTGAATAAATTTTCGTCATAATTTTATCAATAATTAAAGAAAAGAAATAATGCAATTTTTGTGTTCCATCGATTCGCTGTGATTTTTCAAATAAATCTTTAAGTTATATTGTTTCCTCATCATAGTTTTGAAATGTTGTGTAATCAAAACTTATTCCGTATATATTTTCTTTTGCAAACGCATATAATTGATTTGGTATTAGTATTTGCTCAGCGTCTGGACGCTGTAAGCTTGACAAACGTTTTAGAGTTCCACCCAAGTCATCACTTGGGCCTTTGCCATGGAAGGTTGCTGAAAAATGCCACTCAGCTGCAATTCCAAAATCTTCCTTGTGGTGGCACAGGTTTATGAAATTTTTTTCTGTTTTTATTCTGTGACGCTGCACGGTCCGAAAAGTAATATAATTTTTGAAGTTTGCCAACTTTGTTGCACAGGATATTTATTAGGCGTGTTTGAAACAAGTGTACTGCGACAGTATCATGTTTAAAAACTTCAGATATTATGACGAAGCTGATATGTTTTAATTCGTCGCCATTGATATAATAGGCAACAAATGGACGAATGGTTGCCTGCGCGTTGGTCCAATGATACGATTGCACTTTATCTTGGACTACAAAAGAGTAGTTTAAGGCAAAGTCACAAACGGCACAGAATTCGTTTTCCTTTAATTCAGCTTTCAACTTTTTTTTTAAATAAAGACTGTTTGTTAGCTATCAAAGAATGTCTTTTTAGCACATTCATTTCCTCAAAAAAAATGTCGATGAAGTTATCTGTTGACTTCGTTATCGTTTCTAAAGTAGTAGTTGATCAACAGAGACCCATTGTTTGTATGTAATCTTATCACCATCCCAGATTTCCAAAAGTTATTGAAGAAACTCTCTGAATCTGTCTGTTCCAGGACAAGACTTGCATTCGCTTATAAAGCAAGCTGGACGCGAAGTTGAGCATACAATTTTTGCAATGCAGTTTAAGTTTGTAAGTTTGTATTGGACTTTGACCATTTTGAGTTAACTTGTTAATTTCTAAGCCGCAAAGCATTAACTGTTACAAAATCTTTTTTTCCCGGCATTACCCTGCTCATTTCATCTGAACATTAAAAATTTTGTACCATGTCAACAGTGGATTTTCAACTACCCATAACTCGACAGTCGTGCAAACAATTAAAAAAAAATGTCCAGACCTTACACTGACTTAGGCTATAGGTGTACAAAATTGTATCAAAAAGATTTATCAATTGAATGATAATTTCTGTTCAGCCTAGTCAATGGCAAACTTCGGAGATATCTTAATTAATAGCTGTGGAATTTGGAGTGCATGAAAATGAAAAAAAAAATAAAATTATTTTTTCAATAATATTCTGGATTTAAAAATAAATTCATAGTTGTTGCAATCATTGTATTTTTGACCCAATAAGAAAGTAATGATTGTTTCAATAATATTTTGGTTGTTACAAAAAAGTTCTTCTTCTAAATATGGTTGTTGTAATCATTTTATCATGATCAAAGAAAATACTATATGTTTAATAACATGTTAGCAGCAATCATAATCCGAATCATACTATGATCCTCTTAAAACATGGTTGTAGCAACTATGTTTTTTCTCTGCGTATATTATGTGTAAACAAGTTAAATATAAGATGGTTTAATGAGAATATAAACTGGTAAAATGCAGAAAACAAGAAACAAAAACATTTTTTAAGTGTTTTCTATATTTCCAATTTCGAGTTCATTTTGGCACGTTTTGTCACACTCCGATTAACCTGAGGATTAAAGACGTTGATTTTGTCATCAAATGCCATACTTTAGCTACTACCCGCAACAAATTTCCGAAAAAAAATTTTACGCCAGGTCTAATGTATATAGTTACCACCGCTTGGTCTCATTGCACATATACACCAAGTTTCATTACAAAAACATGCACAACTCAGGAATTATAATGATTTCTGAAAAGTGGGCGAATTTATAGTTTGACCACGCCTATGTTTGGTTGAGTTGCCAAGAGTAACCATACGAACTAAATTACAAAATTTTAGTCCAATAAAACGGAATTCGTCTGAAATATAGCGTTTCTGACCTGTATAGGGGAGGGGGTATATATATACCCACAGCCGTAGCCAGGGGTGTGTTGGGGGCAGGTGAGCACCCCCAAAAGTTTTCCGAGCTCCCCAAAAACTATACTACTTTTCAAAATTTTAACAGAAAAGTTTCAGAATTCAATTTAAGAAAATAAACTCTCAACAGAAAAGATTGAAGTAAAATTTAGGCGCCAACTTGTGTTGTTTACACTCAAGGCTGATAACTAAAGGTTAACGCACATAGCGAAAACTAATGCTAGTGACTATTTTTGCACTACGGGATATAATAAATGGTCTAAGCCTCGTGCAACAGAAAAACTTTGAAGAAACATGACTTAAGCAGTTTACATCTTTCTGCTATGGTTGCGTGGAAAGAACATTCTTTAAGTATTGAAAATAATATAGAAATTTCGAGCCTTCTTAATAACACTGTCCTTGAAAAGCGACAATATTATGCCAAAGTGATTCTTTCTACAATTTTTTTTGACAATGGGTTATTTGACAAAGAAAATTAAGAGTCAAGACTGTTTCATTATATGTTTAAAGTTTTAAGACATGACCGAAAAGCACAAAAACTTAAAGATATGTCAAGATGGTATGCCTACCAATGCTGTTTATACATCGTTGCAAATGCTAAATAAAATCATAAATATAATTGTAAATTGTTTTCAAGAAATAAATGCTAATGAGCTAAATCATATTTAGCATTGATTACAGATACGGCAGATAGGAGTGAGAACGAAATATTTTCGATTGCATTTCTGTACATTGCTCGTTACTTTGCTTCAAAAAAGCTAAAGAAGTCACAGCTAAGGCATTATTTAAAGTTATTATCGATCGACTGGCAGAATTTGGAATTGAGCTCAAAAATGTTTTGGGCCAGGGTTATGATGGTGCTGCTGTAATGAGTGGTCGATAAGGTGGACTGCAGAATTTGACACAGGACTTTTTCAATCGAACAATTCCAAAGGTTCATTCCGCCGGTTCAAATCACCACCGTCTTAATCTTATCTTTATCAAAATTGTGAAGAAAAATTATGACTCCCGACTTTTCTTCGACCAAATAAAAAAATTAGACGATTTTTTCAGTCGCTTCAAAGATAAAAAAATGTACGAACAGGCCACAGTTTCTCTGCTTTTCGAGTAACGTTGTGAGTACATTACAAAGCAATTCTTGTAACTCAAAGTGTAAAATTTGGACACTTTACCTTTTTCAAGACACCAGAATTTCATCTTGGTGCAGATGAAATGCTTTTAGCTGTTAGACTGCTGGGTTTTCTTGCAAAATATTGGGAATAATAGAAACAGCAAATATAAAAGTGATCTTTGCAATGAGTCTGCATAAACACAGTGTCTGCACTTACAATATTTGATTGCATGCGAACTGTCAAATAGAATTTCATGATATCCAGATTTCATGCTATAATATTTAGGTGGGCACTTCATCTCATGAAATTTCATTTTTAAATTGCTTATAAAAGTTTATTAAATTCATAATTTCATCCATCGTCATTACATTTCATGTTTTTCACTTTTTTAATGCTATTGCAATATTTTTTGCTTGAAAGGATCTTAAAAGTGCACACACTTACATATTTTACTAAAAAGTGACAGCTCATCTCATGAAATATATGTTAAGAAATATTTCAAGAGATAAATTTCATGATATGAGCTATTTCATGAGCAGTACTCACTTGCGATATTGCTCATTTAATTCAATTTGACTGTTCAACTGTTTAACTGTTCAAAATAATACAAGTGTAGACACTGTGTAAGGCGCATTTATTATGAAATAATTGACTCAATTATTTCAGAAATTGATCAAAGTTTTGAGAAAAATAGTGACGACTTAAAAGCTGTTAACGACTTTTAAGCACAAATTTTAAATTCGATGCATTGCAACCATTAAATAAAATTAAATTGTCGTTCCGAGAAGAATTTTCCCTTGTCAAAACTTTTGTGACCAACGAAAAATGCAAACCTTTATCGCATGTCAAAATCGAGAATAGATTCGATACGACGTTCCTCACTGACCGATTAACAATTTCGTAGTTTTATGTTCCTTGGTTTGAAAAGAAAAGATTGGGTTCATTGCATTGCAAATAGATGTTATCTATAGCTGCGTTCCACTCGCCTCAAAATAATCTAGATTATTTGTTTTTACATGCAAAGCAAAACAAAAATAATAATCCTATAACAAATAGGATTATTTTTTTCTATCCATATAAAATTGTGATATAGCCTTTAAAAATTTTCAAACACAGGTGCCGCACCTGTATATTTTTATGAGCTGTCATTTCATTTTTTGAATTATTTGTTTGTTTGGTACAATGACTATTAGGTAGCCAAGAGAGCTATCTATTTTATCACGAGCTGCGACCATCGAATGTTAAACAATATTGTAGAAAACAAAACAAACCGCGTATGTCACACACATTGGACGCATTCAGCGGAGCCAACAATTGCACTTAAATTATTTATATAATTGCATAATATTAATAATTAATTTAAATAATTTACAATTTTTCTGACGTTTAGAGTAAAACGCATTCAGAGAAAAAAATCGTTCACTAAGGTATCGTTACCATAATAGTTTACAACAGTTTTGAACGACACACGTTCTCATGACACCTAAAAGTTATTGTAGCATGATTGCTTGTATGAATTTAATTTTGACTGCAACGGTAGTGCCCTCTACGAGTCGTTTTTCTTGCCGTTCCTTTGAGAAAATTTGTTTTCGCGAATATATTAAGGTGAAAGGAACGCAGCTTATGAATAAATAGTTATTTATTTTCTTGAAAAATCAGCTCCCCCAAAAACTTGCTCAGCGCCCCAAGTAATCGTTCTTCGCTACGGCCGTGTATATACCGCATAGGGTGTGGCAATTTTTATTTATTTATTATTTTAGATATGGGCCTTGGCAATAAATGTTGTAAATTGTATGCCCTGAGGTGTTATCGTTCCTGGGGTCTTAACGGACACCAACCCGCACGAACGATTTGTATGGGAGTATATGGAAAAATTTTTAAAACGCTTTATCTCTGAAACCACTACACCAATTTCATGCAAGCTTCACATAAACTATCTAAAAACCATTCCCAACGTCCCCTTAAATTTTGAAATCAGTCGACACATTTTTTCAAAATGTACACTTCTTCTTATTTATAAGATTTACACTGTCATTGGTTGCTGCTTTAAATGTAACACAGATTTTAATGGTTTGTGAAAATTAACATATGAGATATATGTTCATGAATTGCTATTTAAAAAAAAAAATTGAAAACATTGCATCTTCTTGAGGGGGACCTATTTTGGAGGTCCCCATACAGTAAACACAAAATATAGAAAAAAATTAGAGTTCATATCAAAAAAACTATGACCCCGAGGGAAGTCAAATGTGTAATCCGCCCCTATTAATTTTTTCCTCTCAACATTTCTTCTGAACACTATCTACACTCTATCTGCCACCCTTCTGGGGGTGCACATGCAACACAACCAAAAATTGGACAAATGTCTATTAAGGTCGATATCAAAAATCTTTGTCCACAAAAGGGCTCAAATCTCCCGTACAACGTCAAAACATAGTATTTCCATTTTCATGGTTTTGAGAAAACTGAGTTTTTGTATTTTTTGCCTTGCCCTTTGTAATTATTGTCTAAGCCAATATACTTCGAATGCTAATAACCATCAAAAATGCTCTAAATTCGGGAATCACTCTCAAAATTAGTGCAAAATAATTTTATTTTGTTATAGTATCAAAATAGTTACTTCGTTTTATAAACCTTTTTGAAAATATAAAAAAAAATTTACAATATCTAAACATAGTATGCATTTACTATGTTTAAACACTCCAATATATTAAAAACCACACATCGTTAAGACTAAAGGGTGATTTTTTAGATAGAGCAAAACATTCATATTTAAGTTTCATCATAAAGTAAAAATCCTAGAAATGGCGTTTACTATGTTTTGTGCTTGCACGGGAGACATGTATAAGCTGATCCTATTGATTTTTCCTCTTTTAACATTATTCCTACTCTCGTTCTGCCACCCTTAAAAAACACAAAATATATAAAATATCAATGCTCGTGCACACAAAAACGTGACGAGACTCATTTTTCGTGACGAAAATTTTTCGTAACGACATTCTAAAAATTTTACCCTCAATATCGAATTGCCGCCTTCGAATTTTCACTTCAAAAACTATAAAGAAGCTTTTAAAAAGCTTTCTAAGCTTTTCAAAAACTGTGTCAGCTTTTCTGTATCTACTATTGCAGTACCATATGGAAACGCTGGTCACAACTGTATATTTCGTTTTCTGAAAGTCAAATACCCAGTTGTGCTCAGCGGCTCTATATGGTACCTGCTAAAAAATCATTGAATTTTTTGCACCTTAAGTAAAAAAATATCAAAAAATATTATTTGGGAAAGTGTACGCTTTTTTCTGATTCCAAATATATATCAATGGGGAAAAATTTGCGTAAAAATTGGAAAAATTAATTTTTTAGTGCCATGTTTGCAAAAAATGCTATTTTCGGGGTTTTTTTAATGGTTACTATCAACAGTCTGGTGAAAAAGTTATTCAACCTAGAGACACAAAAATTACTAGATCTTAAAAAACAATGTTTTAAGAAGTAATAGACGTCTTTAGTGCAATGAAATAACATTCTCCTGATTAAAACCTAAATAAACTTCACGAGTATATTTTGTGGCTCTATATGGAGCCGCTGGAACAGTTTGGAATATTTGAACAGTAAAATCATCTATTTTGATCAAACTAGATATGTTCACTTTAGCCCATTTCCGGTGGCTCCTTAACTACAGAGCCAAAATCTATGAAACTTCGTCCAGAGTCTAAATATGGCCCTAAACTTTATCTGGCAAAATTTAAAATTTTTCCTCTACAGGTAAGGGCTGGGCGGACTGATGCAGTTTTGCACCACTAGCTGCATCACATACTTTCATAGCCGTACCTGCTCATTTTAAAACAGCAAAAGGGCTCTAATTGTATTTTAACATAAAATTTAAAACTTATAATAATTACTATTGAAAAGCAATTTTCGATATGACGATTAGAAATTTTTCCGGAATTTTCAAAAATAAAAAAAACAAAAATTGGGACGCGCCGTGGGCGTAAAATCCAAGTAAAAACCGAATCGACTCAAACCAAAAGTGATGTGTATTGCCAAAAGCCCATACTAGCATAATTTCTACAGTGCCATGCAATATCACTTTCGCGCTCACCTGGAGAAAATTTTAAAGTTACTGGTGCAAAAATGCACCAATAGCTGGAAATGGGTTAACAAATGTATTTGAGTAGAATAAAGAACCATTATGCTGGAGTTAAACAGTTTTTCGTAATGACAGTATCTTATGAGCGAACCTTATGCAAGAATAAGAATCAATGACCTTAGTGATTGAACCCAACCATAGAATGCTAGATTTTTTTCTATCCGTGTATAGAAAAAAACAAGCCAATGTGAATTGGCGCACATCATACTCACACACGTATACTTGTACTTATCCATTTTGAAAGTTGGCACATACATACAAATGAAGTCAACAGACTCTATACTCAATGAAGCCTCTAGTTCTAGGTTCTGTTCATTTAACCTGCCATTGCATTGATTTTATATTAACAAAAAAAAAAAAGTAAAATAAAATAAAAACCTTTAAACAACGGTAGCTAGAAAAGCTAGCTGTGTATGTCTTACTGTGCCTGTGTGTTGAATTCACATGCTCAAATTGTGGCAAAACGATGTAACAGCAGAAGCATACAAAAGACGCAAAAGGTATATAATAAAATGAAACCGTATTAAAACTTAGCCGTAGACCATAATAACAGCAGCATCGATTGAAATGCGCTGAAGTGTTAAAGTGAGCTATGAGTTGGTTGTTGCTGTATAAAAGGAAAATTTAAAAAAAATCTCAACAAAATTTATGAAATTTCATGGAAGCATTAAAATTAAATATCTTTTAATAAAAGCATCATGCGACAGTACTTTAAATACATTAAAAAATCAATTAGTATAATTATAAGTAAAAGAAGTCAGGGTTTTTTTAATAACATCGTGAATTTTTAAGCTCTTTAATATTTAAATATTTTGGTTTATACATAAAGAACTGTCGTAACATTACACGGTGCTACAGAGAAAATGTACTTTTGAAACGAGTATAACACTCGATAAATTGTTAATATACCCCAAAATTGAATTTTACCATAAAAAACCGAATTTTAGGTAGGTACTTGACGCATAAACAATCAACAGGTCAGCAATTTTTCCAGTTTTAAACACTTTTGGAAATATGAAAGATATAGAATTAAAAGTACAGATCTTAAGTATTACAATAATTAGTTTTTGAGTTATAATCGCCCAAAACTAACATTTTACCTTTTTTCCAATTTTTGAGCTTTGACGATTATTTACTGCCAAAGTTTTGTTAAACAAAATACTATAAACAAAATATTTTTTCTGAAAGTATACTAAAAGTATATTTAAAATAAATGTTTATATATGAAAATCGGATGAAAATTGACTGAGTTATTAAATTTTTTATGTATAAAAATTACATCTTCATTAGCTAATGAGCCTTGGAAGCGTTCATGTATTACTTTGGTTAAATAACTTTTATGATTTCTTTTAAAATTTATGTATTTTAAAGTTTGTTCTAAATAACCTTGTTATTTATTATGTTGATTTTATATTTATAAATATATCATATATAGAACAAACTTTAATCAAATGTTAGAGCACGACCAAACAAAAACAAGCTGAAAACATATCAGCAAAAATCTAAAAATAACTTCAGTAACCATGCTTTGTTAGTGGAAGACTTCAAGCAGACTGTTGGACTCCATAATAATAATAACATAAGCATAAAGACTAAAGTAAAGCAAAAATAAACAGCAAATATGAAAATATGAAATGGAAGAAAAACTGAGAAATTGATACTTCAAATCTCATCGCCTCTGTGATACAGTGCGCTAGTGCGCGCTTGCACGGGTATCACAAAGATTTCTGATGAAGCCTTTAGCAGGGCCGAAATTGCAATAAAATCAGCTAGTGATTGAAAAAACGCTGTTGTTGTTTCTTCGGAAAGATTCGTTAGAACAATTAATTGTTCTAACTTCAACCCAAAGCTCAATAAACGATTTTAAACTATCAAACAACTAGAATTTGTATTTAAAATCAAGTATAATTTAAACTATCAAACATTTAGAAATTGTATTTAAATCATATAAAATCAACATAATTTATGTATTTTTTTAATAGGAATGACCCTTTCTTTTATTTCCCTTTTCACAAATAACCTTTTAAACATTCTAAGATTATTACTTTTACATACTTTTACTACTCTTTATATAAATACTGCAATATTTTAGAGTTTTCGATCGGTTGTTTCATCGTAAAATATTTTCCGACCTTGTTCGATGAAAAGGTAGTTTGCAGAATAAATAATCGCTGTAATTGGATCTAGGAAAATTTTCATTTTAAATGATACAGAATAATATTTATATTTACTCTATGTTTACAATATTTATGTTTCTATTCACAATTCTCAGAAATGCATACTTGATCTTTTCCGTTTGTGAGAAAGATCGTCAGTTTCATTTTGAAGCGACTAGCAGTAGTCAACAAGCAGTTTGATTTACCTTTTCCTCTGAAAACGCTTTTCAATTTATAGCATTTCTCAAAGTTCAAATAAGAATGCAGAAAATTTATTTTAAAAAAATTCTGCATCCCATTTCTCCGTAGGTATTCAGGAATTTGTTTGCAACGTCGACGTAATCGGCCTTTTTTAGCATCCCAAAAAATTTTCACATAAAGAAATAAAACTTCTGCATGATCTTTTTTCCACTATATTGAATTTGTCTGGAAATGTTAATCGTGTATAGTTTTTTGAATTTGAGGTCCATTGAATATACTAGTCAATTGACAAAATATATAATTGCGTGTTAATATTCTTTTCCAAGAATAAAGCATTTCCTATTTTTGATTTTTGCGTCACTTAGCTTGGGAAATACCATTTTTAAATATTCGCATTCTGTGTTGAGTCATTCTAAAAACTGCTTCAAAAAATTCCCGATTCCATAACTCAATTTTTGATGTAATGATGGCAAAATGATTTTTTCAGCTTGCGAGAGTTGGAATGTTGAAATGTTGACTATAAATTTTTCCCCAATCATAAACGATTTTCGTGGTGGCCACTCACAACGTTTGTAATGATCCTTTGCACGACTCTCCCACACACAAAAAAATCAGGGATACTTATAATATCCTCTCTCCTTGCATTCCAAATAATATAGTGAAGACTTTCAGATTCAAGACGATATGCCATTAATATTTTGTGAATTCCCGAGTAAAAATAAAAACTTTTTAGAAAAGGCCAAACAGCGGTCGTACAGGGCCTAATTTTAAATATTTTTCTTGGCCGTACGAGGGCCGTACAAGGATCGATTGCAGGACTTTTTGGCCAAACAGCGGCCATACCACGGGTCAAACTGGCCGAACAGAGGCCGCTTTTCAATAATATTCGCTGTACAGAAGCCGTACAAAGGCTTTTTTCAATGATCTCGGCTGTACAGCGGCCGTAAAACTTAATTTAAGCCTTGTATGGCCATTGTTTGACCCAACTATCGGCCGCTGGGCTTTTTGGATTATCTGTGCTATTTGGATTTTCTTTGGAATCTTCGACATAGTTATGTTCGTTTAAAAGGTTATTTCTGAATAGGGAAATAAAATAAAGGGTCATTCGTATTCAAAAAAAGAACCAATTTTAAAAGAATTCATAAAAATATATTAAATAGAACTGTCAAAGTGATACATAAACGCTCCCAAGACCCATGGACCAATGAAGACGTAATTTCTTATTTATAAGCAAATTTAAAAAGTCATTCAATTTTTATACAATTTTCATAAATGAATATTAAGAAAAAAAATATTTTAATTTTTTAAATGGTGTTCCTCACACTCCTACATTGTAATTAATTACCTTACCGCATGGCATGAAACCCACAACTACCAAAATTTCACAAAATAAATTTCACATAAAGTCCTTTTAATTACCATTTTTTTTCTCAAAAAAAAAAAGACTCGGAGAAAATTTGACGAAAAATATGATAAGGTAGGAAAGTCGCCCAAGTTGACAGATTTCATGCTTAACAAAATGTCAAACGTTCACAAAATCTTGTCAAAAATATACTAAAGAAGTTGAAAAGTTCTTTGAAAAATTTGTTGAAGTGGTGCCTGTCAGCTTTTTCATATATGTTTTTTTGTTTTTGGACACTTTTTATAATAAAATTTTTCAACAAAATTGGGACCTGCATTCATTTTGAATCAATAAATTAACGTATTTTTTCAATTGACAGATAAAAATAAATTTTTATACATATGTCAAAAAGGGTTGCTATCAGCTAACACGCTGATTTCTCTGATGGGCTTATAAGCTGTGGTAAACGTAAAATTTCACAGCAAAAAGATAAAAATTTTCCATAATTTGCTGAAATAGACACAAACAAAAAAAATTGTTTCCTTTGAAAAATTTGTCAGACAAATAATAAAATTTTAATTAAACACTGCTCAATACTGTTAGAAACCCTATTCTGCTCAGCAAACTACGATGTCAGGCGCTCTCTCTCAAGTTTCAAAAAGTAAATGAAAGTTGAAAAACTGAACGAAAGGAATGCTTAGACAAAACTTGGGCGACTTCATATAATGCTGTGAAAGTGCGTGCTTTTGCTCTGAAACTTTTGGTTGGTTGGTTGGTCCTTTAAGATTCGGTTAAGAAATGTTGGAGATTTGAATTTTAGTAAAAATCGATTTTCGACTTTTTTCCGATTTTTGTCACTTTTTTACACCTTGTAACTTGGCCAAAAATCACGCCATACTTTGTTCCATCCAAATTAAGTTTTTATTTCTGCCAGTGATGCCTAGTGTCCCACCGGAATTTTGGCCGAAACCGAATATTCGACCATTTTATAATATTCGGCCAAAACCGAAACCAAAACTGGTTATTTATATAAACGTTTAAGTTTTTACAAATAATTTTTTTGTTATTAAAAGGAAACAAACAGCCCTATTCTGGCAAATTAACAAATTGTTAACCAGTATTTTGAATATTTCTATGTGTTTGTTGTTTTCAATACAAAATTTAAAGCTCAAAACACAAAATGTTTTCATGAAATTGTCAATAACTGAAGAGCAGTTGACAATTTTTATCAAAATTTTTTATTTTTCAGCTTCAAATTTTGTTTTGAAATAAAAAACTTACAAAAAAACACATAGAAATATTCAAAATACCGGTTAACAATTTGTTAATTTGCCAGAATAGAGCTAAAAATTACTTTAATACACATAAGAAAAAATTTAAATATAAAAAGTATTATTTGAATATTAAAGCTTATAATGATTAATTGAAGTTTACTATAATAATAATTGAGATAATTTTTTATTAAATTTTTTATTACAAAAACATTGCATACTTTATATCTTTTACACACTCAAAATAGTATGCACCTACAATGTACATTTTTATATAACTACAAAATATAGTATTTTTGTTTTTTTAAAGGTTAGTATTATAAAAATATAAATATTTCGTTTTGTTTTCCTTTATTCCACACACACAGATTTTTTTTCTGAAGGCTAATTACCAATTTTTGGATTCAGTTCCTATAAAACTTTAATATTAATTGCAATAGAGATGATAGAATTGAAAATAGTAGTATCGAACGCATAAAATTAACCAAAATGTTTTGCGTTAACACGAGAAATCAAATTATAGACGAATTAATAATTTTTGTTTCATACAATGCGTTGCAAATATTTTTATATTTGAATTAAATGACTGATGCAATTAGTTTTTGCCAAACGTTTCAGCTAGTTTCGGTTATTCGGCCTCAATATGGCCGAAACTGGTCGAAACTGACAAAAAGGGCCGAAACTGGCCGTAACCGAAACCGAAACCGAATATTCGGTCGGATACTAGTGATGCCTCATGTAAAATTTCACCCAAATCGGAGATGGTCATTCCGTAATTTTTATTTTTCCGGTACGTTTAAAATGGAATTGTTGATTACATAAATGCATTCATTATAAGGAAATTAATTTCTTTCTTTAAAATTCTCACCGTAAAAAACCATCAATATTGAGAGGTATAAATGAAAATAAAACTGCACAAATTTTTGTTTGATATATGTTTACGATAGTTATAGTGGCAAGAAAATGGAGGCTGAATTTTTACACGAGTCTTGTCACCCTCACTTTGCCATCATTCCAACCTTTTCATATTGACTGCTCTTTTAGCTCACTTACAACAACTTCAACAATTTCCGAGTTGTAATTCGAAGAATTGACTTCGTCGGAGCATCGACAGCAAGAACAAATATATGCATATCATTTTTTTCTGTTTGTTGTTGCTCGTATTGTTACGGTGTGTATTTTGTTGGTAATTTCTCGTTGGTTTCAACACATGTTATTGAATAGAAAAACGTAACGCTTGAGTATTTTTTAAAACTCGATTTCACTCCCTTTGTAATTTTCATACCACTAGCTTTATATGAAATCGTTTCTAAAGGAGTAAGCTCAAAAAAGAGACAAGCTGAAGGAACTTTACAAAATAGAAAAAACAAAATAATGCAAGGCTTAACACAATAAGCAAAAGCAAAAGCTCGCAAGCAAAAAATATTTTAGCATCAATTTAAGTGTATTTCTTGTCATAATATGAAAGGTCTTCTGTGCTGCAAGATAACGTTCAATTTAGCATCATAAAAATCTCTCTACTTTTAAATGCCAGCATAAAATAACGTTAGTTTTTTTCTTGGCGTTAACCTTATTTCTTCAATTTGAGCTGGCTCAGTGGCTGCTGATGCGATTTAAAATTGAATTCTTTCAACTAAGCGTGCACCTGTCTCGGGCTTCTAACTTCAATATTAAATGACGACAGTGATACACACACTAATGTAAAAACACACACACACACACACATAAGTACAAAAACACGCAAGCTCACAAAAACTTGCAGACTTGCTTATTTGTTTCTGTCTAAGCTTATAGCTGTTGCTTTAAACATGTTGCTGTTGTAATGTCTGATTGTTGCAATTTTGCTTTGCAGCTAAACATAAGCAACAGCAACAACACCCGCAGCATAGCAACATAGTCGCAGTCAGTAACAAAATAACAACAAATACATATCTTTCTTAAGACTGCCTTCAATATCCAGAAGTCCAAGTCTCAAAGAAATCTTGAATGAATCATGCACGATTTTTCTTCATCTTTGACGAAAAATGCTGATTCTTCTATACATTTCATTGACGAAAGTCTCATATAAAAGTTCCAATTTCGTGCACTGTTTGAAAACTTTCTGTTTTCGATGAACGAAAACATAACAGATTTGTTAAAGAAATATTGACAAATGTATCTCATGCAGTAAGTTTCTTTAAGAAATCATTATGACATATTCGTGCACGATGCTTTGGACTGCAGGGTAGTATCGCTGAATTTAGCTTGTAGCAATTTCTATGCTTTACATTCAACTCAAGCAACGCTAACTTGTGTTTTTTGCTTTTGGCCATAGCAATGAAGCAACATTTTTCGTAAATGTCCTGAATTTTATTCGCATCCCACGACGTTGTGCAAGTTATATTTATTCAGTGTGAGATACTTGTAGGTGTAGCTCAGCATATTTGCTTCAGCTTGGTTTTAGTATGTGTTGTAGTTGTTAAGCCATTAAACTGAAGAACATTTTCTTCCCTTTAATGTAACGAAAATGCAATGTTATATCATGTAAATGTTGCCACGTTCTGAAATGTTTTGTAACCACAAATGATGCATTTGTACGCTAAATTAATTTGAATGCTACGGAATATCTTAGATTTTTGTTTGAGTGACAGAATAACATTTACAAATACATTGGATTTCATCTTTGCAAATTGTTACAAAATAATGTCAAAAGCAATTTCAATTTTTTCTAAAATTACAAAATAAATTGAATGTGTTCTACATAGTAGAAGAAATAAAAAAAATCGTATATGAGTATGCAAAATATTTCACTTCCTAGAGCTGAATAGTCTTTAATGAGTCAGTGAAAAAACAAATTGTTCAATGAAAAAAAAAAAGTATGTTTGTGGAAGTGAAATATTCAGAAAACTGTAGAAATTTTTAGTAAAACGACCTTTTCATAAAACATCGATGCCTTAGGTAGCGTTTATAGCTGAAACTCAAATTTGTATTGGGGCAAAAGAGATGCATGACTTGCGTTCTCTATTGCTCCCATGCGTTTTTAAATTTCTGCTCGGCTCGGCAAAGCAACAAGTTGCCACTATGAACGAGTCCTAACAATAAGAAGAAATTACAGTAAGTAATGTTTATAACGACATCGCTTATTGCGAACTGTCGGTTATAACGAACCAGAAATTAAGTCCCGGTTAAAGTTCATACAAAATAGTCAAATTTTAATTGCTTATTTATTTGTTATTTTTTATATAAAACTAAGAAAAAAAATTAATAAATAGCCAAAAATACAATATCGCTTATAACAATCTATAGCTTATAACGAACAAAGTTATTGGTTTTAAAACAAATTTTTCCTAAATGTGCCGAAAAAGGTACAACTGTACCTAAAAAACATCACTAGAGTAAAAGGGGGTAATGTCGTGCAGGGGGTAATGTCGTGCACTGGCTTCTTTAGCATAAAAAATTGAATGATATACCAGCCGTTGGTAAGGTATGGGCCTACTGACCTACAGAGCTCATACATACAATACTAGCAATATCCATGTGTAAGGGCAATATGTGCGACGTTTTTTAAAAATCGCACGTTCTCGGGACGACGAAAGTGTTTTTTTATCGGATCAGAAAAATTATTTGTCTCGCAGGAATATATATCAGGTAAGTGTTTTCTTAAAGAAAATTTTCCGCCGAAAAAAAAGATGTATTGTGATCGAAAAAATTTTTGTTCTTTACCGATTTGTCGAAGTCAACCTTGAAAATGACCTGTGGGGCAATGTCGTGCATTTGATGTGGGGCAATGTCGTGCACTATACAGAAAAGAAAAGGGAAGGAAACGCGGTCGCCCTAGTGTACCAAGGGAGTCGTGAAGCCATAACAAAACGCTACAATCAAAATAAAATTTTTCAAAATTGTTTCTCAATGTCAAGCACTTTTTGAAAAAATATTGTTTTTCTTTCCGTGTTTCATATAGCAAATTGCCTATTTTCACTTTTCTTTTCATAAAATTGTATTTTTTGATCATATTTCGGACTTGTGTATATTGCCTTATAATTAACAATTATAAATAAATAAACAATAATGCTATATCTTCTTGAATCGAACCACTACCTATCGTTTTTCACACATTCTGATACATTTACAATACAATGCACTACATTACCCCACAAATTTTGAGGGGGGGGTAATGTCGTGCATTTTTTTTTTTAATTTCTACTAACACGATTTCATGCTACACGAATATTGTTACACATAAATGTTACCAACCAAATTATCTTTCGATCGGATGCTTACTCGTTGTATTCGCTTGTCATGTACGGCTTTACGAGCACTTTAAAGTTGAGTGCACGACATTACCCCCCTCTACTCTACTACCAAGTAAAGCAAGTAAATTTCTATTTACACCATTTTGAGATTGTATTTAATCTGAGTGTGTATTAAATAGAAGCTTCTACTCCGTAGAATAAATAAATTTTCCATCATTAGCATATCGTAAAACTGTGGGATAGCCTATAATTTTAAACTAAAAATATCATATATGTATAACAAAAACAAAGAAGCAGCAAGTTTAGTTACGCGGGTAGTCTTACTTTAAATATTTTAAAGGAGCTTTTTTTTTAATATTTTCTACATATTGCTTCCTATTTCACAAGAAACTTTCAAAGAGTTTCGTGTTAGCCCAAGTTCTACAAGTATTACCCATAAGCAAACCTGGAAAGCAGACAGTTACCGTCCTGTAAGTCTTCTTAGCAGTTTAAGCAAAGTTCTTGAGAAAATTCTAAAACTTAAGCTGTGGTTGTTTATAGAACGCAACTCAATTATTCCCAACGAGCAGTTTGGATTTCGAAGTTTTCATAGTACTGTTCATCAAATTAAAAGAATAAAAAACCAGGTTAAGAGTAGTTTTATAGAACAAAAATCTACAGCTTTAGTTTTGTTCGATGTAGAAAAAGCATTCGACTCCGTTTGGCACAATGGTTTACTTTTAAAATGATTGAGTATCGCTTTCCTCTATATCTTATAAAAATTGTTCAAAGTTTTCTTACAGATCGGTATTTCTGTGTTTCTTTAAATGATGTCTTTTCTGAATTTGTCATGGTCCCATCAGGAGTTCCACAAGGCTCAGTTATTGGTCCACTACTTTATCTTATATATTGCTCTGATATGCCAAAACATATTAACGATTATGCTGCATATGCCGACGACACCGGACTTTTCTACTCGCATACATTTGGTCAAACGATTGTGACTGAATTGCAATGCGCTCTAGATCAGCTGCAACTTTATTTTATTAAATGGAAAATAAAGCTTAATGTCAACAAAACGCTAGCTATATTTTTCTCAAGAAAAATAAATCCTTGCTACTATCCTAACTCGCAGCTCCAACTAGGAAGCTTTAGTATTCCTTGGTCTGGAAATGTTAAGTATCTCGGTGTTATTCTAGATACAAAACTAATTTTCCGCGACAATGTTAGCAACATTACAAATAAGTTCAATATTGCAAAACACTTACTTTATGCGTTGCTTAATAGGAACTCAAAACTTAGCAATGAGAATAAGATTATTTTAGTGAAAGTAATTTTCCAGACTATTATTTTGTATGCATGTCCTGTATGGGGAAGATGTGCAAAAATGCACACCAAAAAATTGCAGATTTGCCAAAACAAATTGCTGAAAATGGCGCTCAAATTACCTTGGCATTACACTACAAAAAGGCTTCATGAAAGAAATAAAGTTGGTTTAATATCTGACTGCATTTCTAAAGCAACTGAAAGTTTTAAGATACTGAGTAGTATGTAAGATAATAGTTTAATAGCTAATTTATACCCATTCTAATTAGTCCAAAAAATAGCATATTTTTATTTATTCATTAATTAATTTATTTATTTATCTATTTACTTATAACGTTCATGTACATATTATATATGTCTTCTGTTTGTATATATGTGTGACATATCTGTTTATTACATATGTATGTTATTACATGTATATATATTTTTCATTCATCTGTTGTAATTATCCATTTATTGTAATTAATCAACCAATTAATGTAAACTTATAGTAAAAATTATTTTTTTTTTTAAATAGAAGGTTTTTCTTGTAGTTTTCCTTCTAACTTTATTTATTATTAAACCAAAACTTTTTTCTGATAAACCTTTTTATAATTTTTTAGTTGTAATGTATATAAAATACTTAATCTCTGTAAATTGTGCAATAACTTTAAAAATTTTTGTAACGTTTTTAACTACAAAAAAAGAAATAATTGTAGTAATAATTGTAGTTTTCTGATAATAATTAGTAAATTAACTGAGTCTTGTGATAAATCTTTTAAGCTTTTAATAAATGAATCGCCAGAAATGCCACATAATTTTTCTATCTTGATTTTCGTAGATAAATTTAGTGCGATTTAGACAAGCAGATAGAGTGTTTGAATTTACTGTAAGCCAAATTGCCTGCATTAATTAAGTTATTGTTTGCCATATACTTATATAGCCTGTTTAAATATTTAATCGATAATATTGATCTTATTAAAAGGTCTATGATCTGAACACAACTCTTTGCTACCGCTTTTATACATGGCTAGTACTGACCAGATTTTTAAATCTTCGGGATAATTTGTAGATCTAAAGCTATCATTTACAAGCAATCAAGGTGTGCTTCTTTATATTTTTGTACAAAATGTGTTTTGAAGTTATTAGGTCTTTTTGCCGATTTTACATTAAAATCTTTAATTGCTTTTTTGTTTTCAATTCAGTCAATTCAATTAAAATAAAAGAATTAAGAACAGTAGTTTTCGTTCGCTGGGTACTTAATTTGAAAATTTCCTGTGATATTATTGAATCCACAATACAGTTAGAAAAACGATGAAAATTGTTAAAAGTTCTTAATTGTTAGTCATATAACCAAGAAACATAAGAAATAATATGTGTCAAATTGGTTGCAAGAACAACACTTTTTCAACTATCTATTTTCTCAATTTCGCCCAATTTCGATGGTTCCGGGGGCTTACACGAGACAATACTGTTGTAACAGTGAAGAATATGTAAACTTTGTATCTGCGAAAAAGCGTCATGACAGTTGTCAAGACAAAAATATAAAATTTTAATGAACCTTTTGTTAAAACTGCTACGCCAAAGAATTGTAAATTTTCCAATGAATCTTTTAAATGTAGTCGAATAAAAACCTTTCTAAGAAATGCAACAAGACAGGTATAATTTTGAATGTGAGTTTATTATATAAAGGGTTGTAGTGTTGTTATTTATAAAAATTGTAGAACTGCTTTAAGGGAGATAAACACTGTGAATGATGTGTTAAAATATTATCACGAAATTCGGTAAGGTAAAAAAAATGAAAACACTTTTTGTAGCGCAGTGCACGCTGCCCATTAAATATCACATGTACTTTTAAAGCTGTTTTTATTGAAACGAAATTTTCTTGGCCAATGCGGCATGGCCAATGCGGCTACAAAGCTTAATATTCAACCAAATGACTCAAAATTTTTAAAGGACGTAGTTGAAACCAGTTCCAACCATTTCCGCTATAGTTTTTTTTTTTAAAAAAATAAGGAAACAAAAAAAAGGGTCGAACTTTGAAAATTTGGTTTTTGATTTCAGATGACACCTGCAACCCCTAGCCGCACGGCAGTCAACCCTTCCGCGGCTTACACTGCCGCCAGAAGAAGTGCAATCTATGAGTGGTTTTGATGTAAAATTTTTGATACAAAAAAAATTAAGAAGACATCAATATGTGTACTTTCACCAGTCAAAATTTCACTTTATTATCTTTTATGCAGCCCGAGAAAAAACTCGTGGAAATGCGATAATTGTATATTAGTGTCTATATTTTTTATTTTTTTTTTTAAAGGTTAAAAATGTAGTCTTTTTACTCAATAAATGACTCAAAATATATTTTGTTGCAAATACATTTTACGTATTAGTGGTTTTTCCCGATTAAACCAATTTCAGAAAAATGACTTAAGTTGCTCAATTTGTTTTGACAGCACCCAGTTGGAAGAAGAGCCCTGCCGTATGTCTGCCAGCAACATGCCTCGGAAGGAAAGGAGACATGCTCGCCTCCGTACCTGCTTTTATCTTTTTTGTATAGACATGTCGTAGGCTGGTATGTCTGCTAAATTAACTGCCGTAGCAGCAATGCAGCATGCATCTTATGGTATGAATGCAGATGGTATACATATTTGCCAAATGAACTGCCCTAGCAGCAATGCTGCATGCATCTCTCGGCTTTAATGCTGTATTCATACCATGATATGTGTGCTGCATTGCTGCAACGGCGGTTTATTTGACAATTGAAAAATTGCCATTATCCGGAGACTTGAACCTTGGTCGCGTGAGTGTAAGTGCATGGGCTTTTCCATTCGAACATCGCAGCTGTTAACTGATCATCGCTTAATTTGCTTCATTAAGAATAAACGTACGAGCACAGAGTAAGAGAATTAACGCATTCGTTTTGTTATTATAAGCAATTAATACAAAAAACAATACGAAATCAGTTTGTAAAAAAATGTAGATTTAAAAAAAAAACAAAAAAATGTTTTTTTCCGAGTTGGGTCTCGAACTCGGGCTCCCAAAAGCTTACTTTTATTTGTATTGATGCAAAAGAAGCTATTGATTCTAAACAACCACGATAGACGAGTGGGTAATATATCAGACCGCCACATGAAAGGACCATGTTTCAAATCTGAAATTGTTAGTCATTTTTTATTTCAAGTTGATATTTATATTGCTTTTCCTTCTAACGTGACTTCTGGAAAGAGCGCTTCTGGCAGGTCTCTTTTGAGCAAGGAGAGCGGAAAGTCTGACGAAATTTTCCTATTTCATATAAAAAAAGACGTGTAATTGTATATGAGTGCGGCAGAACTCAAAAATCCATACGAAGGCCTGCTAGCAGCGCTGCCAATGCCTACTGGGAAAGAAGAAGTCAAACTGCCCAGATGAAAAACAAAGCAGGAATCTGCATCGGCAGCAATGGAAGGAATGTGACAGGTTTTAATTTTAATGCTAAGTTAAGAAGCAAGAAATAAAGGTTTGCTATTGCGAAATTCGGTTAATTTTAAGGGGAAACCATTTCAATATTTTCATGATTGCTGTAATTCGTCGAAACTTTGTGTTTTCGTTGAAGCACTTTTGAAAGCAACAATGTTGTTATGTATATTATTTCAACAATATCACAATAGTGCAAATGGCTCAGTTGGCTAGGGCTTTAGTTTTACAAACTGTTCCGCGCATTTACATTTTTTTTAATTTTTTTATAAATTTACTTCATACAAAAATATAAGAAAAGACTTGGAGTTTTTCCAAATAAATATCTTCATATTATATAATATGAAATGTGTTAGTTTTTGGGAGCCCGGGTTCGAGACCCAACTCGGGTAAAATTTTTTTTGTATTTTTTTAAATCTACATTTTTTACAAACTGTTCTGTGTGCATAAAATTTTTTTGAATTTTTTTTTCCTACAATCCTCAAAAGGTTGGCCTTACAGAAGTACTTATCAATGCAATGATCATGGAAGGTGTATTGATGCCAATAATAGCAGTGCTTGCATGCCTTCTTTTGCGGAGCACTCGCTAAAATGCCCACTGTGCCCTTTACTAGTTGTAGGCCCTTTACTCGTTGTAGGAGTAACAGGGACAAATATATATTGTAAGCGCTTTAAATGCGCATTTAGCTCTCAATGTGAAAATAGCATAAATCTAATAGATGCATATGTGTGTCTCTTTTTACTGCCGTTTTTTCGTTTCATCGAGTTTAAAATCGCAAAGGTCCTAAATAAGTTTCACTTCACAATATAATGATAAAATTCCAATGATTTTAAGTGCGCATTTCAATGTAAATTTTGCTTTGCATGCAGCGCTGCCTTTGATTGAATTCCTCAACACCAAATAAAATTTAAAAATGTGCAGCAGTTGAACTGCACCAACAACAAGATTACAAACAGTGATTGACGCTGTATTTTAAAGATATATTGATGCCAATCAAACCAAAGCATTTATTTCATACTTAAGTTAACATCATGGTGTAATTGTCCAGGTGGTAGCAGTTTTTTCATCTCTTTAACAAAAATTAACACTATCCTTGTCAAAAGCAGCTGATGACAAATTTAAAGCAAAACGAAATTAAACGAAGTTTGTGAAAGTGTTTGCTTTTGAATTTTATGTGTATGCCAAGACCTTCAACTGGCTTATCTTATTCTGTTGACGTGTTTTAAGCTAATCGCCTTGCTGTAGTAGAACAACCTTCCAGCTACGATCCTAATTAATACCAACAAATTGCGACTAAAGAAGGCGAAGATTTTGCTGCTGCTGCTACGATTAAAGCTGCTGCTCTATTTCTTTACATGTAAAATCTTCTTTTGCACACAAATTCTTATCTTGTGTTCTTTTAGCTTTCTGATTAACTTCAGTTTGTGTTGAAAACATATATTATTTAACAAAACAAAAAAAGAATTTAAAGCAGCGTTAGGGAACGACCAAATACTTTTCGAAATACTTTTATAACGAATTACTTGACACTTATAAACAACCTCCCTGTTTTAGAGACAATTTTTTGACAAATATAGCAAAATTTATGGAGTAATGAAAAAACCGCTTTAACCTGGATAATCACACCATGGTTTCCATAAGCCACTCGTGTTTTTTGTTGAAATTGAAACATTGGCGTCGGAAGCGGGGGGAAAGGGGGGCAGTTGTCCCCGCACTTTTTTAGCTAGATAAACAATTTAAAAGGAAAAGTTATTCAAAATATCAGTTTTTATATAAATATATTTTCCTCTTCTTTCTCTCTTCTTCATGTTTCATGTGAAGAAATTTTGGTGAACTTTTTTTGCACCACCATTTGTACTTTCCCCCAGATGAAATTCGCTTCCGACGCGCTTGAATTGAAAACAAGGAGTGTAAATAATAAAATATAAAATAAAACATTTTTTAAACTTGGTACCAATATTATAATAAATAAATTCTATAATTATCCCACTCCTAATACAGCATTCGTCTCATTTTCTCGCAGTTTAGGTTTCCGAAGGTTTTACTTCTACAGTGAGTGGCACACATATATTTTTTTCTGCCGATTCTTATGACATGTTTCAGCATTACACTGTGCAACACAATTTTCTAACGGAGAATCGGCCAACACAAGTTGGTCGTACTAGCATATAGTAAAAAACCCTAAAAGGGTTTTAAAAAATGAAGTGCTAGTTATTCGAATGATATTTAATATTTTTTACTTCTTTCTTCAGAGAAATAAGGATTAAATCTCAACCAATTTCAACATTATACGAGTTTTCCATATTAAGAATTTTAAACTATCACTTTCATAAGGTTTTTTACAAAATAAGCAATACTATTAAAAAATTTATAGAATTTAATATAATTTAGGTATTGTGGCTTTGTTGTTATTGTTTTATTATATTTCTTCATATTCATTGTCTGATGCAACGTAATCATCCAATAAATCATTAATATCAGGCTCTGTTAACGCCTCGTCTGAATCTTCATCTCGTTCTTCGTACATCTTTGTACTGGGACTGCAGGTTTGGTATTTTTTTTATGTAAAAACACGACTTTCAATCTTGAATTAGAGCTGCCTATAAATAAACGCCAATCCCGTTTCTTATAGCTGATACCCATTGCTTTCATTAAACCTTCTATATCGTTGCAATATGCGTAAGTGTTTTAATCTTCAAATGTAAAAAATCTTTCATTTCCTTTTTTCGATTGCGATATCCAGTTACTTTTGTTTCCGGCGCCAATAAATTGTTCGATTTCAAGAAAGAAGCTAATACTTCCGATTTACGCTGGGATATTCAGACGTTGCATACATACTAGCGAGAGTAAATCTTGACTCAACATCGGGAGATTGGCATAATGGAACAGAGATACTGTTGGAATGAGGTATTGGTAATTGTACACTAGGAACTGCCACATAAGTTTTTTTCTTGCTTTTCTTTTTATTCATTCCATTTGCATAATTTGCGCAAGCATAACAAGCAAGCATAACAATTTTTAGAATCGTGACTTCCAGGATCGAACCATAACATAGGTACACCAAAACGTAGTGAAGTAACTTTTTTGCTTTCCAATTTAAAATGTTAGAATAGCATGTGTTGCACACATTTTTCGGAGCCCGCGGTATATTACAAATAATTTTTTGATTAAAATATGATTCATACGCTTGTATGAAATTTTTTGTAAATGATCTAATGCAACTATATTTTTTTTACGGGCGTGCAATAATCACAAACATAACAAAAATTGTCTATATTTTCTTGGCAATTCATTTTTACAAACTTAATACTTTAATTCCGATCGCACTTATATTCAATAATGACAGAAAATGTACGCTTCAATTGTACGCTTTGTAAGCACCGTAATATCTCCCGTTATGTAGTTAAAAGACAAAAAACAACAAGTATATTTATGTGTATTTGTATATATCTTTCCAGTTTTACATAAAAAATTTAATTGAAAAATACAGTGAACACCTCCATTTTCAAAGGATATAACATGTTAAAGCAAGCGGACTTTGCAAAACCCTTTTAGGGTTTCATTGGTCTAGACCAGCACTATCGACCTGCGTTAGTCGCTTCTCCGTTAGATTGCATGACCCTCAATTTGTTGCACAGTGTTAGTTGTCGACATACTGTGAATCTGCATTAAATTTAGCTATTTTTTACTAGCAAACTACGAAAATAATTGAAAAGAGTTGGAAGAATACGAAGTATCGCCCAAAGAGACGCGCTAAAGACGTTTGCAACGCCGTCCATGTTTTAGATTGGCTCTTACAAATTTGTATAAAGTAGACTCTAAATTTGTCCGTAAGTTCAACAGCTACTGCAATGTTTAAAATGTCTTTGAAATTGGTTTGTGTACAGACTAAGCTGTGGTTTTTTTGCTTAAATTCATTTTTTTTAATGACATTTCGTTTCATCGAGCTTAAAATCCAAAAAGTGCTAAAGACGTTTCACTTAAAAAACTTTTTTTTTTCAACATATTGTCACTTATTGTTACAACATTTCGATACCATTTTTGTAGTAGTTGGAGTCAAGCCCCTACAAAAACGACAACTATTTTCAACTCAACCTTTCCATTTAAAAAAAATGTTTTCAATCTAGAAAATAAAAAAAAAACTCGATTAGGGCCAGGCCAGCCTGAAGAATACGATGGGTATTTCAATAATATAATTTATACCAATTCGTTCAGCAGTTCCCTTAATGTATTGATCGAATCGCGAGTCGAGTAAACTGAAGCATTGCCTTGACTTCGAAGTGCAATCGATCCAGTAAAGCACAGTAATATCGTTTGTTGATTTTTGAATCATTTGAAAGATAGTCAATAAAAATTATACCTACCATGTGCATCCCAAAAAATACTGGCTTATTCTTTGCAGGCTTCTTGTTGTATTTTCATGCACTTTGGAAAGCTAACACTAGGTAATATCCACTCTAGGGGTGCCCACTTAGAAAATACATCGATGTTTTTTCGATGTAATGCGTCGAGACAGTGCATCGATACTTTCCGATATATCGTTGAGAAACATTGATGTTTTCTAAAAATCGAGTACTTTTTCTAGCATTGCATCACAATACTAAAGTCAACCCCTTCCTTTAATATTTTTAATTTATCTATGACTATTTTAATTTTATTTAAAGCTCCTACAAAACCAGTGTCCCTGTTCGCACGCCTCTTTTCAGTAAAAGTGCCTCTACACTATATGTTTCATACATACAATATGACACGTCAAAAATTGTTTTTAGCTACAGATAGTGTGGAACATATGAAAATGTCGTTTTGAAATGTCGTTTGTATTTGCGTCTGTAAATTTTTGAATTAGAACAGTCTCTAATTTCGTATGTTTTTCTATCTGTACAAAATGTCAGTTTGATAAATTTTTTATGTGAAAATAGAAGAAAAGGCAAATTTTAAGATATTTATTCAATAATTTGATTTTTAATGAATCTATTCTTAGTTTGAATGACCAAAGGTGGACACTTTAGAGCTTTACGGCTTACAAAAATTTCAAAAGCTGTATTTTATTTTCAAATGACGTGTCAGATAGTGTGGAGACAAAAGAAAAAACTGAATGACAAAAACTAAATTTTGACACACAGATGAAATTCGGTATGTAATTTTTTTGACACATATGAAACATATAGTCTGGGGGCACCTTAACTAAGGAAAAGAAAAACAAAATTTTTAACAAACATTCTCTGATTCAGTTGTTTCTTAAGAAAATTGTTTATTCTAAAAAAAGGTCAATATATAAGAATGTTGGTCATAATTATTACAAAAATTAAAAACGAAAAAAGCCTCCACAATCATAGAAATTCCAGTATTAATGTCTTATTTTCAGTGTTTTCCTTTTTAACTATTTTTCTTTATTTATTTTTTTATATAATAATTTCATTAGGTAGTTAAAATTCATTCGATGTGATATGAAAATACATCGATCCATCGAGTATATCAAAAGCTTTTCAAAACATCGGATCAAGTCGATGTATCGAATTGTAAACATCGAGTAAATCCGATGCATCGATGTATATCGAATATCCCTACTCTGGACTGCCTGTTTGACTCAGCTATACATATAGCAGAGATCTGCAACAAGTAAATTGAAAATCAAGCTACTTGAAAAAATATCAAGCTTTGAGTTGAATTGCAGGAACTTGATTTATTTTTTAATTCGCAACTAGCTTCTGGAAAACGAATCATATGACTGACGTGATTCTATTTTGTTTCTACCCCACATGAGTTGGTGAAAAAAGTCAAGTTTTCTACTTTTCAACTCTGGTTTCGACTCTATGCGACTGCACTGCCGTCAGAAGCGACTGACGATCGTTTGTTTCGTTGTTCGTTTCATTTATTATGCTGTTTCATTTATATTCTGTTGTTATTGCCATAAGATTAGGTGGCAACCTTATTTCAAAATTTTATAACTTGGAAATTCTGACAAGGGATTCGGATTCAGCGATCCATTTTTGGAGTACCATTCTTTTTGCCAGCTACAAAAATTCATAAAACTACAAAAAATCAAGGTGGCAACCCTATCCACCAACTTGAATTTTAAAATTCTGACTTTAGATTCGAAATCAGCGACCCCTTAAAACTGATAAATGATGTTTAAAACTCTTAAAAATACATATTATTAGGTGGCAATACTATGGTAAAAATTTAGGTGGCAACCCTAACCTCCTTCTTAAATTTTAAAACTGTGTGAATTTCAAAATTACAAGATTTCGCAAAAAATAAAAAATAAAATCTGTGTGGAAACTCTATCCGCCATCTTAAATTTTAAAGTTTGACATCATCTTCGAAATAAGTAACCCCTAAAACTTCCAACCACGGAGTCCACAGAATCCTTAAAAGTCCTATTAAGCTTAAGCTCTCTCTAAACAAGCTAATTGAATTTTTTGGATACTTGCTTTAATTGTATATTTGCCTTCAATTTAAAGCTTTTCAAGCTTTTTGCCGAAGGCATTAAGCTTTCCTTTACTTAAAACTTCGTGCCGTTCGCTTGTAAGCTAGCATACTTGCAAGTCGCAAGCTGTCGTGGGCTTATTTATATTCAATTACAAGCTATACTTGATTCAAAATTATCAAGCTCAAGCTAGCTTGAACTTGTATTTTAAGCAAGTACTTGAAATAGAGTTTCAAGTAGGCTTGTGCAGTTCTCTGCTATATAGTGATGGATCTATCTTTAATCTATTGTCACAAACAGCATGATAAAATTAATTTTGTTTCAGCGAAATAGATTCAAATTTTGCTTGAAATTGCGAACACGTTTGTCTTTTTGGCCAATTGTCAAGAACCCAACGAGTGCAAAGCTTCTTCATGTGTAAACATTAATGAATAATATAACCTAAACATTTCCTTGAGATTAGCTATCTTATTTAATTTCATTTTGCGGTCATTCAACACGATTTAACTAATTTTGCGTGTGCTTTCTGGAGTAACTGCCTCATTTGGCTTTCCTAGCCTTCAAGACAAAACTAAGCAAACCACAAACCAATATTTTACTGTTGAATTCAATGATGCATATGTGCCATAGAATTTATAAAGTCATGCCTAAGCTTCGATAGTATTTTTCTTACCATAAGGAAGCAATATTTTATTAAAATCGATATAAATTTTTTTTCTATGGTAAACTAAAAACACAGAGGCAGTGTGCCACTTCGAGGGCAATAACTTTAGTACGCGTTAATAAAATTTCATGAAACTTTGATAGTAGTCTTGTTTAGATTGATACTCTATGAAAAGCATATGGGCATTTCCATAGTCGAGCACACGACATTCGTACGCCTTTAAGGTGCAAAAACATAAAGAAAACTCAACCAAAATTTTTTATTTTTTATTTTTCGATAGCATTTAAGTAGCATTATATTTAGTACAAAAGGTAGATTCTTTTGTAGAATTTAATGTCTACATTTGTAGAAAGCATGCATTTATTTAGGACATCTTGTCAACATATGAAAAAACACAATTTTATGCATATTTTAACATATTTATTTAAAAAGTTATTTTTTAATAAACAACTGAGGAGTAAAAGTTTATTTTTCATTAACCCTAGGACTGGAAACTGGTCCTAACTAGGCCTATTTTCAGTTTAAACATGCATATCTCGATTATTTTTTGAAGCATCGATCAAAAGCTTCATGACTTCTTGCAGCTATGCTTTATGAGCACAAAAACCAAAAATTGTGTCAATCGAATTCAGTTCGAAAAACAAAAATTTTATTTTTATTATCTTAACATCAAAAATTACCTACTGGGCCTAAGTACACCCAGACCTGCCTCCAGAGAACACCCAGACTTTTCGTGCATGAAAGATATCGTTTTCGGACGTGTTTTTGCATGTGATGCATAATAGCAGGCGTTGTGTTGCGTGCCTACCATGTTAACAACGATTACAATGTAATATTTAACTTTGTCTTTATTATTATTGTTTGTGATTTCAGTGTTTTCAGTGCGAAAGTTGTGTATAGGTTTTGAATTTTGTGTTAGGAAAATGATAGGAAAACTACAAATGATATTTGCCTATGCAAAAATATGATAGAACAGGCCACATTTGTCGTTTTATTAACATAAGCCTACTTAGGGCCAGTAGGTTATGTTACTGCCTTCCAGAGTGTTGCCTATCCTTGAGATCAGAAATGTGATGTATTTAAATATTTTTTAAAAACTGGTCCAAGTTATTGAAAAATAAATACCAAATACATATACTACGTATTGGAATTTGAAAAAAAAACACAAATACTTGGTACTTGAAAAAGTAAATACAAATACCAATACTTGAGTATTTGCAAAGCTGAATTTTCAAATACTTGCGAATACCATTTAAAAGTATTTAGTAAATACTTTCAAATGCTTCAGTAAATACTTAGTCAACATTGAATGTAACGTAACTTTTTATTTTTATGTGCCAGTAATATTATTTATTAAAACACATTTTGTAATGCTTCGAATCAAGTACAATTCTATTTATATTTATTAACTTAATTAGTCATAAGCGATCTTTACTGATCTCATGGTGGTTTTCTACTGTCGCTGCTTACATTACCTAGCATTTGTAATACTACTTTTTGTTTTTTTTTGTTTCGGTATATTTATATTAATAGTACTTATGTGTTTTTTCTTTCTTTCTTGTTTTAGTTTTTTTTCGATAACAATAATATAAAAATATGCATGTTATGCATATTAATAATATGCAAATATGCATATGCAATATTGACTAAGTATTTATTGAAGTATTTGAAGGTATTTACTTAATACTTTTAAATAGTATTTGCAAGTATTTGAAAATTCAGCTCAGCAAATACTCAAATACTTTTTCAAAGACCAAGTATTTGTGTGTTTTTATTTTCAAATACCAATACGTAGTATTTTTATTTGGTATTTACTTTTCAATTACTCAGGTATTTCTACTTGGATTAGTATTTGTATTTGAAAATCATAGGTCTGCTAGAGATAGTGAAAAAGCATTTACCTTAAGTATATGTGACAGCATGTGCATTGCACACTGGTTTTTTACATCAACTGCAAATCTTGCGTGAAGTCTTACACTTTCCAATTTCACAATACTAACGACGGACGAGGTGCATGGGCTATTTGTCATTAGAAATATCAGTCCCATTTCAATAAACACTTCCAATAAGCATGAGCAGCAATGCGAAACTGATCACTGCACTGTATTACAGTATATTAGATTATTAGAAAATATTCAATAAAGTAACAGATGGGCATTTCTATGGTCGCGCACGTAACGTTCGTACGCCTTTTAGGTTAAAATTAAAAAATGCAAAGAAAAATTTAAATTTTTTTGTCCTGTTTGGATAGCACTCTAGTAGTGTAAAGTAGTGTAAGTGTAAATGGTGGAAGTTATCGAAAGTAAAATTTGGTATTATACGAGTATTTATTATGCTTAGATAATTTCGTTAAAATTTATCAACTTTTGTCACCATTTTTCAGCTTTTGTTGCCATTCATTATGTTTGTTGGCATTTTTTAAAAATTCAAATTGAGATCAGCTTTTAGTACTCTCACAATATAAATTTAAACATTTTTTTCCTTATTACGGAGGACTAAAAAAATTATCAGTAACATTTAACTTTTCGGTCGGACCTTTTGGTGAAAATGGCCATATGCAAGAACACACAGAATAACAGAAATGGCAAAAGGATATGTTTTGACAAGCTGAAATCAAAAATTTTTTATTTTGTTAAAAATTGATATGACTTTTCATACATTTTATATGGTGGCTATATTTGTAGACACCCAGCCAGGAGATGGTCAATTTTAGAAGTACAATCTGGAGGTGACGTAATTTTTTTTAATGCTATTATTGGCCAAAACTGCTTAGAAATTGTTTTTGGGAAGCTATTTAAAACCTCGGAGACTATTGTTGTGAAATTATTTTTCAATCAGTTTTTTCGGCAAAAATGCTACAAATGTAGACAACCAAGTGCATGTAGGTTAAATGGAAATAAAATATTAATAATAAAAGTTGATGTCGTTTTCAAAATTTTTATAAAAAAATTTAAATAATGCCTAATTTTTAGGGAGGAGTTTTTTCTAAACAAATTATATCAGTAAGCGTGTTAGATATAAGTAAAGTTATTTTCGATATGTGTGTGGCTCGTACTGTTTTGCCTTTTAAATATGAATTTATTGTTTGATTTGTAATCTTTAAAGAAAATAAGTGTGGGGTAACAATACAAAAGAAATATAAGGAAAATATAACAAAAAAAAAAAAAAAAAAAAATTAAATAGCATTTGCACTAAAACTTAAATTCGCTGTAACTTTTGACGTACTAAATGCAAAAAAATAGTTGCCAGGCAAAAGTTTAATGATTTTTTGTATAGTTTTAATTTTTTAAAAAAATAATACAATTATGTGTAATTAAAATCTGAATTTGAAATATAACGACTAGACCGATATTCCGTAAGAGGGCTCTTTATATAACGATATGTTTCTGGCTAAACGACTGCATTGATTTTGATGAAATTTTATAGAAAAATTCTCCAAACCAAAAAACAGCAGATATTTTATTTTTAGCACTAAAAGTGTGCCTTTTACTTTAGTTGCTGCTTTGCTTGTTTTTTTTATGTTTATGCAATAATATATTTCTGGCTAAAGAAATAGCATTTTTATATTCTGGTTGATGAAGCGATTTGATGAAATTTAGTGTGATGATTTTCTTTACCCAGGAATAGAAGATAGGCTATCACAAGTGTAAAAAACTTTTGGTAGAGTGCGTTGCAATCAATGAAATATATATGGCTCAATATCGCCCGAAACGATTGTGAACAAATTTTGAATAAAAAAAGATTGCCAAGCAAAGATGAACTGAAGACTAATGAACAAAACTGAAGATAAACGAAGCCATTTTTAAAGCCAACGACGCCATCTGAAGATGAACCGAGTGCAAGAAACTAAAAACGGAGACAAATTTCACCGATAGTTAAATGCACTGTAACTTTTTTACTTCAATACTATAAAATTACTATAAATGAAATTAAAAACTTTCTTCACAAAAGTTTAATCATTTTTTATAAACTTTTATTTTCTAAAAAACAAAATTTAAAGTTTTGGGGGTACTAAGGAAATAAAACAAAAAATTGAAATATATGGTCAAAGATGGAATCGGAGGTAAAAATATTCTGAGGACGAACTGTTGACCTTATTGATATCAATTTGACGACGTTCTTTTTTTACGATCGGTTTAAAACTGGAAAAGTTTTATAAAAAATACCATTTTGGAAGTTTTTTGGGTTAAAAAAAAATTGTATGGTACTAAAATCATCTCAACACTAGCTTTCAAATGAGAGGCGATCATTTAAAAAATTTTTATTTTCCATAGGGAATTTTTATTTTTATTTTCCATAACCATAAGGCTACCCAGCTTAGTACTCTAGAACCATTTGTGGAATTCCGCCTACTTTCTTGATCGTGTTTTTTATAATTGTATATGCTCATGCACCAAATTTCAGTACCCTACTGTCAATATTAACTGAGATAGACTGTTTTTCTAACAGTGACACATCCTTTCTCGAATTAAGCCCACTTTCTTCATCATGTTTTGTAATAATTCTATCCATTCGTGTAACGAATTTTATAATCATAGTGTCAATGTTATTCATGATACAGCGTTTTTAATATTGCCACGCCTCTTTGTCCAATAACGTTTACTTTCTTGACCGCAATTTGTAATAATTGTGCCTATCCTTGTACTAAATTTTAACTAAATATTTTTCTGATATTGACACGCCGTTTGTTGAATTTCGCTCACTTTCTTCATAATTTTTTGTCATAACCCTACCCATTTATGTAATAAATTGTATTACCCTACTTACAATATTATTCGAGATACAGTGTTTTTTTAATATTGCCACTCCCCTTCGTCCAATAACTTTCTTGGCCGTAATTTGCCATATTTGTGTCTTCCCCTGTACTCAATTTTAGTACCCTAGTGCCAATATGATTTGAGATACGGTGTTCTTATAATATTTCCACACCCCTTTGTTCAATAACGCCCACTTTATTGACCGTAATTAGTAATAATTTGTCCTACTCCTGTGCTAAATTTCAGTACCCAAGTGTCAATAATAATCGAGATACAAAATTTTTATAATATTGCCACGCCGTTTTTTTGAATACCGCCCACTTTTTTAAACGGACATCTCCGTGTTCAATGTCTTTTTCTGTTGACAAAAAATTACGGCAAACGGGAGAGTGTTTTATGAGTAATCGATGTACATTAATATGCCTCAATAAAAAAAATACCATTGCCAACTACTTAAAGTGGACTTTGATCTATTTTATGACGATTTATAAAATATTTTGGATGCCACTATAAGCGCCAGTGAGCTACACAATTTTGAAATAACCTCCAAAAATCATGTTTTTCGTAAAAAGTTCGGCATTTAATTATTTTTTTTTTGGATGTTATTTAAAAATGGTTTAGTTCACTGGCGGCTATACATACATTACATTGAAAGAAAAAAAAAAACAGAGAAACAAATGAACTTGAGATCTACCTCCTGTTTGAAGTCGGTTAAAAAGTAGTTTTTTTCTTTAATATGTTGAAAGATAGTAATAATTATAATTATATGATTACATTTTTTAAAAATATCTTTTTATTCTATAGGGGGTTTGAACCACAAAAATTCCCCTCTTTAGATACGGGCCTGTCTTATAACCTATTAGCAAACAGCTTGAGGGACCGACAAAGAGATTTATTTGCCTATAAAAAGAAAAAAAAACAAGCTAGTTTTTTTACCGAAATTTGTGGCAATGCTTTAATAAGGGTTTGCATCTGGACGACTCATTTGTCAGTCAAATAAAATCGAATGTATAATATGGTTTTATGGTATAATGTTTTTTTTTTTTGTTTTTGACAATAAAGATGCGCCACTATTTTTTTTCGTATTTTATATTTGCATGTTTATGATGTATAATTTTATAGTAAAATAATACCATATCGAATCTGTACCCAGTCCTTGCCTGTTCGTCATTTAAAGCAATTTAAGATCTCAAACTCTATCATTTGGCATGAGGAGCTTTTAACGAAATGCATACCATCATTAGTAATGTAAACATAGTAAGAAAACACACACACACACACAAAGCCAGATATCATTTGCACACAACGACAAAAAGAAAGAGTGAGGGAAAGAAAAAAATTATATGCATTGCACATGAACTGTGTTGGCGAAACGACTTAGTTTTATGCAAAAAATTACAAGCAAACTTGTGTTTTTATTTTTGTTTTGTCAGCCTATAAATATGCTAGAGTTCATTTTTACGGCTTCTCTACTGCTTCAACTAAAAGTAACAACCTGTTACTTTTATGTGCCTGCAACATGATAGCAAAAATTGTACATTTACAAAAAAAAAAAAAAACAAAAAAAAAAACTTGAAAGGAATACAAGAAAAAACTAAGTACGTTCACATGTAGCTTTATTTGTAACATGAAACAGTTATATAAAGTGTTTGCAACTGAGCAGAAAAAGCAACGCGAAGTCGGAAAGCCACGAAAAGTAAAACAAAGAAGAAAATAACTTAAATCAAAATAAAAAATATATGAAACCAGACACAGCTACGACATTCATCACATGTTGTCAACTTAAATGCTCTGATGTGATCGCATTGCATATTTATAGAAGGGGTGGGTGGGGGGAGAGGGGGGGGTAGATGAAGCGGGTCAAAATAACTAGCGTGCAGCTAAATGCGCTAAATTAAGTTAGTTTTTACATTTTTTCTTTTTTTGTTGTTGTTGTTGATTATGTTGTTTTTTATTTTTATTTTATAGATGGTGTTGTTGTTTTTGCACTTGCAGCAGACTCGACATACATATGTACAATGTACATAACTATTTCTAGCGTGCTACTGCAGCGCATTTATTAAGACGTATTTTTCATGTCAGCCCAGTCCATTGCAATGTTGGCATATGCTGCATACTTTTAGGCAGCAATTTCAACAGTTTAAATATTTAAGTATGCTTCATTAGCAATTATATTATGAGAATGTGTATGTGTATGTATGGGTTTGTTTGTGTGATATTTAAGTAAATTATTTCATTTATAACACGAAAAACATCGCTTAAAAGAAAGAAAACTGAAGTAACACTAAAATGAAGCAACAAATACTTGACAAAATTTTTTCTAAAACTTATAAATTTAAGCTAAGTGCCAACTTAATTACCCAAAACCTCAAGAAAAATTACATTTTGAAAGTCATTAAATCACTGCCTGCCAAAAACAAATACATTACCTTAAAAAGCAACCTTGCTAAGGTTTCTAAGCCGCATTTTTTTAAAAAACACATTTTGCTCAAGCTTAAATTGCTTCCAGTTTACAGATCCACGTGTAAAAGTTCTAAATAATCTCATCTTTGATTAATTATGTAGCAGCAAAGGCTTAAATGTAACTTTCAGCATTCTTAGCATACTTGGGCTTAGCTTTTTTTTTCTGCGCAACTCTTTAATAAAGTGTTAATATTTTTTTTTAGCTCAAACGTTTTCAGTTATTTATTATGTCAAGTTTTTAAATTCTTTGGCACATGGAAAATAAAGGTTAAACTTACCTTTTTTTTAATTTCATGCTCAATGAAACATGCGTTTTTAATAAAGGATGTGCGAGCGTAAAATGTGTGTCTTGTTTTAATAGTTGGTAAATACTAAAAAAGGATTTGCCTGAAAAGTCAGCAAAGCCATCGCAATTCATTTTGAAACAAAATCAAAATGCTGCTGGTGGAAAGAGTTTCCTTACGCATCAGCTTACTTAAATAACATAAGAAGTAGAGTTAAAAGCTTAGAGCTTGAGATTGAAAGTTGTGAATCAAGAATTTATTTTCATCTTTAAATAGGATGAACAACACTATTTGACAATTACACACAAATAACACATTTCGATTAAGGAATTATTTTAGGAGAGATATAAAAAAGTATGCTTTTTTGGCATTTCAAAAAATTATGTCTGAGTAATTTTTTACATAGGTTTTAATTGTACTTTAAATTTAGCAACTTTTTAACACAAAGAGTAAGCAGCTACTATATATGTTATATGCCTTTGTCAAGGAACTATATTCTAGATATTGTTACATAATTTGAAATAATATTTTTTGGAAGCATAATCTTTATCTTCCACCATTAAAAAAAATATGAAGATATCTTGTTTGCATTCTGCGATATGAATTTTTAAAAATCATCATAAAGCAGAAAAAGCGTGAATTTTCTTACTTGGTTTGTGTATGCATCAAATCGCATACAACAACAAAAATATTCATGTTCTAAAAAAAGTATGTGATTTGATGCATCTCCTGGATACCTTTCAAAATATATGCAATTTGTCCATAACGGTGACATAAAACAATTAAGTGATAATTTTGGCGTGGAATAAGTCAGTTTTGTGTTTACAGTTCAATATTTTTTATAAATATTTTAACCCTAAAGTGTGATTTTTTATGAGACTTTTTTAACACTGGAAAGACGGCCTGGAGTCGTTTGACCCATGTATTTAACTGTAATAATTCTTATATCATTTATTCTTCTAAAATGGTATTTCATGACTTTTGTTAAAATTGCATCAAATTTAATTAAAATCATTAACATTTTTATTTATGTCGGTGAAGTGTTTCAAACTAAAATAAATAGTACAACAACCTTTCAAGACGGATAGGTGTCATTTGACCCTATTGGCAAAAAAAATTTATAAAATTTGGAAAAAACTTTATTTTACAAATGACATCAAAACTCAGCCACATTGAAGAAGAGAACCACAAGTCGAAATATTTAAACAAAAATTTGACATATTCAATCCACGAAAAGACGACATTGTCATACAAGCGGCTGCAAAAATAAATAAAATGTGTAGAACCTGCAACCAATCAAGATATTTTTTCTGTGCTGCCTGGGTGTGAAAGAAATATTTTTGAAGAATTATTTATTTATTTATTTTTTTTTATTTATTTATTTATAAACTATCGACAAAAATATTTAACAGTCTATTTATTGCATCTTAAATTACACTAAAACAATAATTATAATGGAATTATTATAAGAATATAAAATTAACGATTTATACAATACTCAATACAGTTTGCTTAAATATCTCTCTATTTTGAGTGAAATCTATACGAGCACTTACACTGTTATAGACAGTGCACATGTTAAAAATCGGATCACTCCGACCATAGTTAGTTCTATGGTGCGGAATGTAAAAAAAATCTCTTTGCCTAAAGTGTCTTTCCGGAGCATAAATATTTAGACGGGCGAGGATTGGCGCACAGTTAATATTATTCATTAAAAGATCTCGAACAAAAGTTATAAGAAAATATTTTCTTCTAGAACTCAACGATTTAAGCCTAATAAGTGCACATCGGGAGCTATACTCTGGCATAAAATTCCAATTTAGTTTTTTCACAACAAAACGAGTAAAACGTTTTTGGACTTTTTCCAATCTTGTACTATGCGACTCATAAAATGGGTCCCATATTACACACCCATACTCAAGTATTGATCTTATAATGGAAATGAAAAGAGTCTTTAAGGTATACGGGTCAGCAAACTCTCTAGTGTTGCGTCTAACGAATCCCATCATAGCATTAGCCCTGCTGATTATGTTGTCATAATGACCTGAAAATGACATCTTTTTATCACAGAGTACACCTAGATCAGATTTAGAATCTATTCTAATCAAGGCGTTGCATAAAATTGAGTAATCAAAAAACCTTGGAGATCTTATCATATAAAATGACATTATGTTGCATTTTGACAAATTTAAATTCAGTTTATTTAGCATACACCATGAGTGCAGACTATTTAAATCACTTTGTAAACTCCATTGATCACTGAGAGAGCTTACAGATTTAAAAATCTTAACATCATCAGCATGCATAAGGCAATCTGAGTACTGTATAAAATTAGGAAGATCATTGATGAAAAGAATAAATAACAACTGCCCAAGGTGGCTACCCTGTGGCACACCTGAATGATTAATTATTGCTTTTGAGATCGTCTTTCCGATGCATACATTTTGGCTACGACCTAAAAGGTACTCACTAAGCCAAGACAAGAGTGAAGAATGAAAACCCATTAGACTGAGCTTATTTATTAGAATAGAGTGCTGAACTCTATCAAATGCTTTAGCGAAATCTGTGAAAATAACGTCTATTTGTTTACCATTCTCCAATTCATTTTTTATTAAGTGAGTGAATAGAACCAGATTTGTAGAGGTTGATTTTTCAGAGACAAAACCATGCTGGCTTTCAGATATCGAATTTTTAATGCCTTGATAGATCTGCTTTTTCACCAAGGCTTCAAACAATTTGGGAATTGATGGTAACTTAGATATTGGTCTATAGTTTCCAATGTCTTGTCTTGATCCAGATTTATGAATAGGAACTATAATTGAAACCTTCCAAATATCCAAAAATATATGTACCTTTCTCAAGGGACAAATTAAAAATTAGTGAAAGAGGCTGAGCAAGTTCAGCAGCACATTTTTTAAGGACGATTGGTGGGATATTATCGGGGCCAGCACCCTTATTAATATCGAGTGACAACAACTCGTTAAAAACATCTTCTACCGAAAGAACTAAACTGCCCAAATCAGTGATTCGCTCTCCATTATATAGCGATCGATCTTGATGTATAGGAACATTATCTAAAACAAAATTTGATTGGAAGTAGTCAGCAAACATATTACATGCATCCTCAATATTGTTCGATGTTTTATCTTTAAAATACATATTTTTAGGAAGACCCTTAGTATTTCTCTTTTTATTAAAAAATTTCCAGAAAGCTCTAGGATTGCATTTAATATCCGATTCCAACGCCCGGACATTACTTCTATAAAGGGAGATCTTCAGAGTTTCATACTGTTTACGAGCCACAAGATAGTTTTCACGAAAGGATATGTTCAATTTACTCTTTTTGTATAATTTATTCATACGGTTTTTTAGTTTGAAGAGATCTCTACTAAACCATTCCGGCTTGGTGTTCTTCTTAATTTTCCTTCTAGGAGGAACAAAAGTCACAAATGCTTCGTTAATAATATTAATGAAAAATTCATAATTAACTAAAAGATTTTCCCCAAAAACTGTACGCCAATCGACACTAGATAAGAAGTTAGACATGCCAACATAGTCTGCCTTATTAAAAGCAAATACAAAAGTATCCTCTTCTAGAGCAGGTATACTTAAGGTTGCCGTATCCAACTGAATTAAAAGCGCCTTATGATGCAAAGAGTTATTTGACAAAAGGAAATCAGCTTCGTTACAATTAGCATTAAGATCACGATCAGAAAAAACGAAGTCCAAAATTTTATTTAAACTATTTTTAACCGAATTTAATTGACACAATCCCAACGAGAAGACGGAGTCTAAAAATTATATTTCAACAATATTACTCATAGAGCTTGGAATCATACTAATAATTTTCTTAGAGTATGACCAAAAAGTATTGCCCAAGTTGAAATCACCGAGAACTAATGGATAGTCATTGTCCTTAAGTCGTTCAACTACATTAAGTGTATTAATAAAATGCTTAGTATAAATTTCACTATTGGAGCATGGTGGGATATAAGATACAAAAATATAGATACTTAAAAAGGATTGTGCAGCAACTACGTCGCCGGCAACCGGACAATCAACACGTACGCATATTTGCTCCACATCACCTGACAGATGTTGTAATGATATTTCTTGACATCTAAAATGTGCACGGATGGCAATTAATACACCACCTCCACGAGTTAAGCCAGTTGTTGAGCTGCGGTCGCGTCTAAATACTTCGAATTGGTCATCAAAAAGTTCAGATGTTATAATATTCTGATGTAACCAGGTCTCCGTTAGGGAAATGACATCATAAGAACAGTCAATCACATTTAGAGAAAATCATTCTGTTGATTTAGTGCGAAGTCCACCAACATTATGATAGTATACTTCTGTTTTATGTGGACGCAGTGGTGCATAATTGTATGGGATCGTCGGTATAGAAGCATTTAAAATTGCTGGTTCTGTACCGACGGACGCTTGACGTTTTTTGGAATGTTGTTAAATGGTTTTACTCGAACTCCAGCAGGCCAAAAATTCGAGTTAAAGACTGTGTGTGCGTGAATGGCAGGAATTCCTAATTTAAAACAAACACGATTGGCATTTAGAACCTCTCTTTTAGCTAGGCTATAGCATACGACTTCCGATGCAGCAATACTAGCCTTAGATACGACATAGTTCTGAATAGCTTCGTACGTTGTCGTAGGTCGAAAATTAGATAGATGAAACCATTTGCGCCGTCTTATGACATCAATATTTTCACCTTGGTAGTCATTTGTGCCAATTATAGCATTAGTTTTTCTATTAAAACGTTGATTAGAATTCGTAAAATTATTTTCATAGTAATTTAGAATATTAGCAGTTGGTAAAGCTGTATCTATAGCTTCAACATATGTCCCACTATTATGAGAGCGAACTGTATCACCAGTTGTTACAGAACCGTGGCCTTCAAAACGTTTATTGACATGAGTGTTTGTATGCAAATTATGTGCACCGGGTAGATTATTTACTTCTAATAACGAGAGAGCAGCTCTTACATCATTAGCAGCAAAAACAGCAGTGGGTGCACCGGCAGAGGTGGAGGCAGCAACAACAACATCAACAGCAACAACTTCATTAGAAAGAGTATCAGCCGAGCCTGAGGCTGCATGAACGGCATTGTTAACAAAAACATTATCAGCAGAGAGCGCACCAGTAGAGGTGGGGGCAGCAACCACAAATTTGCCATCAACTGGTTTTTCAGAAGCAGCAACAACCGAGGCATATGAAGAGATTGACACGTTTGAGCTATTAGGCGGAGTTGATGCCTTATTAGCACGTGCGTCAGTTTGACCATTGTTAGCACAATTATAATTAAAATGTAACAATTTAATGATTTCAAAAGGTTATAATTTTATGAGCCTTAGATCAACTAATTTATGAAAGAAAGCAACACCAACAACAACAACAATTCTGTATAAAATCAATCACACAGCAGACTAGACAGCTTGTTTCGAAAATAGCTACATTTCCTCTTCAGTAGTCTTGAGTGATTCAGCTGTGACCAACCCACTCCTTTCGTTCCATATGATTTCGACATATGTGTTAATAAACTCATCTGAAACATATGACGCTTAAAAACAAGATGATCTTATTTTTGCTTGACCCTTAAACTTTATAAGAGTTGTGTATGCATTGAAGTGGCTCCTCCTTCTTTTTAACCCTCTTGGTTAATTGTATCGTGAAAAAGAAGGAGGAGCAACTTTGGTACATACACAACTCTAATAATATTAACGGCTTAACCAAAAATAAGATCAACTTCTTTTTCAGCATCATATGTTTGAGATGAGTTTATTAACACATATGTCAAAATCATATGGGACGGAAGGAGTGGGTTGGTCACAGCTGCATCACTCAAGACTACTGAAGAGGAAATGTAACTATTTCCATAACAGACTATCTAGTCTGCTGTGTGAATGCCTTTATACAGAGTTGTTGTTTTTGTTGTTAATGGTGTTGCTTTCTTTCATTAATTACTTGACCTTAGGCTTATAAAACTATAACCTTGTTTTTTTGAAGAATATTAAAATTCATATTTAACTTTGATGTTATTGTTAAAAAAAATGTAATATGTCATGTTATGTTATGTTATGTTTTTAATTTTATATTTTTGTTACTAAAATAAGTTTAAAAGTAGTTGGGTCATATGACTTTTATCCGTCTTTTAAGTTATGTCAATTTTCCAGTTTTTCTAGGGTTAGCGAAAAAAATATGAAATAATGTAATTTATTTAATTTAATTATCATGTTTACATATAAGACAAAGTCTTTTAAATGCAGTAAGAAATCAAATAATTGTTATTCTTATATACAAGTTATAACCAACAAATAAATAAAAACAAAAAATTTTAAATTACTTATTTTAAATTAAAAAAAAAAATTGTAAGCAACGACTAAATTTAACTTTAAATTTTAAATTTAAGTTATAATCAACAAACAAATGCATTTGACTCAAGAAATTAAATTTAGTTATAAGCTTAAATTTTATCAATAAATTATAATTGAATTGAATTTAAACTTATGTATAAATTACCTTTAAGAAACTTTATCAAATAATTAAGAAGATAACATTAATAAAATAGAAAATAGAAGAAAGAAGAAAGATAGTATCAAGAAAAGTGTTGGAATATTGCATGCTTAAAGTTGTGCTTATTTCGGATACTTTTGATTCTTGAAGGTAGCGAATTCCACATTCTGATAGCGTTCACAAAAAAGAGTCTGTTGGAATTCAAAAAATTGTATACAAGGATTATAAGGTTCATATTTCTGGTTGATCTACAAAACTGTAACTTATTAAATAAGTAATTAGGAGTTTGTGTATAAATCAAGTTATGCAAAAAAATACAGTTTCTAGCATCCAAATAATTGAAAATATTGCAACCAAGTACTCGATTGCTTAAATGACTTATACGGTCCAACTTTTTAAGACCATAAACGTGTCTGACAGCATTATTAAACACTAGTTGTAACTTAAGCTTTGACCTCGAATCAAGTTTACTGTATACAACTTCTGAGTAGGAAATTATTGGCATTATGAGTTGAACCACTAGCTTTCTTCAAGTCTCAACAGGCACAAATGATGCAGTTCTCCTCAGGTTCCGTAGGATATAGTAAACTTTACAAACAACAGAGTTTATATGATCTTCACAGGAAAGTGAGGAGTTAATATAGTAACCGAGATTTTTAACTTTACCCATAAATTTCAAGTCGACTCCATTCAGAAAAATGGCTGGTATATCAGAAAAAGAGTATCTAGACTTAAAAATCGGCAGAACAAATAATTTAAGAGGGTTAAGATTAAGCTTATTAGCTTTAGCCTAATCTACTATTTTACTCATGTCTTCATTTACCTTAATACATAAATCATCAACAAGATCAATTGGTTTGAACAAGTACAGCTGAAGATCATCAGCATATGCATGCATGGTTATATGAAGGCATTTGCTGAAAATATCATTAAGAAAAATTGCAAATAAAAGCGGACCAAGTACCGAGCCTTGAGGAGCTCCACAGGATAAATTGTTAAAAGCAGACAGATTATTTCCGACCCTTACTCTTTGAGACCTTCCAACTAAGTAATTATATAACAGACGGACCGCAGTAATAGAAAACCCAAAATTAAGTTCTAGTTTTTGACATAGTAATAAATGGTCAACAGAGTCAAATGCTTTTGAAAAGTCCAACATACAAAGCAAGCTTATATGCCCCATATCATATGATAATCTTATGTCATCTAGGATCTTCACAATAGCTGTAGAGCATCTGTGGCCAGGTCGAAAACTAGATTGAAGTGGTGACATAAGGTTAAATTTTCTAATGTGTTCGGAGATTTGTACAGCCATGAGAGACTCACATACTTTTGATAAAGCTGGTAAAAGACTTACCGGATGAAAATCACACGGTTCACAGGCATTGGGTTTTTTAGCTATAGGAATGATTGTAGCAACTTTCCACGCATCAGGGAAGCAAGAACTTGTGAAACAGTGATTCATTATGTGTGTCAAAGGGCTTACGATTAAAGCTAAAATTATTTTTATAAATTTAATAGCTATTCCATCTTCACCCACTGCATTTGATTTAATATTATTAACGCAACGAGCAACATCACACTCATTTACAACAAAAAACTGAAAATTACATGGCCTTTCGGTAGTAAAACCTATCGTATTATCGACAGATGTGTTATAAGTAGATGTTGAGGTAGCGATAAAATAATCATTTAGAATATTAGGATCAATTAGAAAATCATCAGATTTCACATTACATACTCCAGCCTGTCTTAAATTGTTCCAAAGATTTTTGGAAGGTTGTGCTAAACTTAGCTTCGACATGAAAAAAGTGCGTTTAGACAATTTAACAATGCAGTTAGCTTCATTTCTAGCTCTTTTGTGCTGTTCCCAATAAGATGTTGTCGGGTTTCTCTTCCAACGATTAGAAGTTTTATTACGTTTTTTCAGGGCCAATTTAACGTTATTTGTAAACCAGGGACAACTTCTGTTAGAAACATGACGTGTAGTCAATGGAACATACAACTCAAATAATTCACAAATTATATTACTTAAAAAATACAACTTCTCATTAACAGTACTAAGAAACCAACATTCGGACCAATTAATGATAGACAGGTCATTATGCAACGAAACATAATCAATAGCTTTATAATTACGAAATGAAACAGTTTTAACAGTTAAAATCGGTGTCAAAGTTATATTCAAAGAACAAAAAAGAAGATCATGGTCAGATATAAACGATAATTGGTCGAAAAGCAAAACAGTAGAAACATCTAAAACTAAAAAAAGATCTAATAAACTTGGAGTAGCATTAATTGCATAGCGCGTAGGTAAACTGGTATTTACTATTTGGAGACCAACTTCAGTCAGACGATCAATAAAATTACCAACAAGACTATCCTTAAATAAAACATTTATATTTAAATCACCACACAAAACGAAGTGATCATAGTCAATTGCACAATTCAACAATATAGTAAACAATTGCTCTAAACAACAATTACGATTCGGATCATACACACACGACAAGAAAACTTTTGTACAACTGTCATAGATTTCGACATTAAGAAAATCTACCTCTGAACCACTGGACATTCCCAACAGATTAACATTTAAGTTGTTTTTACAATATATTGCAACACCCCCGCCTTTTTTATCAATTCGATCATTTCGAAAAAGCTTATAGGTCTGTATATTCAAACAAGAGTCATTTAAGTAAGAATATGTAAGAATATGTTAAAACCGTTATCACCATAAATTTTCAGGAATAGACTTTTTGACATCAGAAAAGCGGTCGTGATCCCTCTCTTCCAAATCGAATCAATGTAGTATAAATTTTATCAATTTACTGCCGTTATTATTGAACTTTAAACAATAAAGTATGGAACATTATTACAAAAGTACTTTTCATAAACACCGTTTTACTGGAAAAAACTATGAACAGTAATAAAATTAGGAGAAAAGGGAGTGATGCGCGTATAAAATAGGCTAATTTTAAAATTTATATTAATTATTAAGTCAATAACTATTGTATGAATAAGTTCACAAACAGTTTTAGTTGATGGCAAACTAAAATTGTATGAGATAGCTATTTTGCCACAAAAAAGCATTGTTTGAATTGGATACCGCACTTGCTCAAAACCGTCAATCAAAAATATGAACACCAACGCATGGACGATTGGAATTGTGTTAATGACTACTCAAATGCAAGTAAAATTCAACTCTACCTATTTACAAAAGAATTTTAGTTTAATACCATTTTTGTAAACAAAACTAAATTTTTATCAATCTCTTAAGTTTATTTCGAAATATTTTTGTTAATATGCCACGTTCATGATCATTCGTTATTCTTGCAATATGCCCTTCAATTTATAAAATCTTTCTGAAGTCATTAATACAAATTCTTTAAGTTTGTAATATACATTCATTTAAAAAAGTACTGAGAAATGATAATGCAAATAGCCTTCATAAAGATAGTGAAAAAATATTTTTGTCGCAAAGATGGCACAACTGTCCTTTCTACTGACGCTAAGTTCGATTACGTTCTGTGGCTTAGTGTGTTAGATCAAGTGTGTTAAGCAATGTTATATTTATCAAAATTTGCATTTTGAATGGAATTACGAGGCAACTTGAGAAGTTAGTGAATTTTTAAATTTCCCGCGTAGTAACTTTAAATGCAACATGAACATGAAATGGTCAATAAAATTCACGTTATCGTGTTGACTGATCGCATAGTTAAAGTGAGCGAGATTGTTGAGGCCGTAGGCATCTAAAACGAAAGGGTGTGAAAAATTTTTGCGAAATCATTTTGATATCTCACTCTCGACCATAAACGCGATCATGTGACTAATTCAAAGGCATGTTTGGCGATGTTGAACATATGTAAGAAGGATCCCGTCAATTAGTATCCATGGACGAAATATGGATCCATCACTACACACCAGAGATAAAGGAACATTCGAAACAGTGGATTTCACCGACCGAATGTGCTGGCAAGAATAATCGGCCGGAAAGGTTAGGCGACTGTATTTTTGGATAAACGCGGTATAATCAACATCGATTACCTTCCACCGAAAAGAACAATCAATGGCGAATACTATGCAGCCGAATTGGACGGTATCAACGATGCTTTGAAAGAGAAACGTCTGCATTTGGCGAGGAAAAAAGCACTCTTCCATCTAGACAATGCGCGCGTTAACACATGCCCAGCTCCCACGGCAAAACTTCATGAATTCAAGTACGAGTTGCTTCCTCATCCAGTATTTTCTCCAGATTTGGCCCCCTCCGACTATTTTCTGTTTCCAAACCTGAAGAAATGGTTCGGCGGAAAGAGATTCACCACCAGAGAGGAACTCATCACCGAAACAGAGGCCTATTTTGAGAACCTTCCGAAAACGTATTTTTCGGATGGGATCAAATAATTGTAGGAACGTTGGACGAAGTGTATAGGCTAAAAGGAGACTATATTGAGAAAAAAAAACCTTTTTTGTAGTAAAAATTATTCTTTGTTTCATTTTTCACGGAATTGTCAAACGGCCTTCGTACGTGTGTTGAATTCCTGATAATGCTACAGAAATCTTACGGTTAATCGACTTTATATGAAACACGAGCATATGACTGATGTAGTGCATTCAAGAGTGGTAGAAATGTGATGAAATATTTGCTTAGCTCTGGTTGCCCATCAATTCTTTAAAAGTAATTTAAAAAAAAAATTAAGAAATTAACTTTTTTTGGGGATTTTTGCCCCACCCCTCCGGTAGTAGAGTTAGCCCAATTATCCTAGTTCCAGACCTACCTGACGTGATTACATACAAAGCCGCCCGCCGCATCTTCATCCGACTTCTGTTTCTCAAGAAAAACGACACTCCAGTTTGAAAAAGTGATTCCGAGAAAAACGCATTTAAAGTTTTATTACTGTTCTTCGGCGCGAGTATATAGCTCTGTAACTCCAAAAATAATTCGAAATTTAAAAAATCCTTTTAAGGCATTATTTTTGAAGGATTTAAGAAGACGTTTATTAAAAAAAAAAATATCAAATAGACTTTTCATTGAATAAAATTCTGCTTTTTTCCGATAAAAATATTTGTTATTTAAAAATCATTAAAGAATTTATATCTTTTATGAGTTGTCGATGTTTGTATTTATGAAGAGTAAGGAAAGAAGTTTATAAAAAATACGTTCTTTTTAGTAGCCATTCTTAAATTTTACTAAACGGAACAAAATTTCACGTTTTTACCATGGCAGAACTAAAGAAGGTAGATGCATTTCAGACTGCGTGCTCTTTCTCATATCCATAATTGTCAAAGTCAGCTTTTTGCGAATGAGAAAAAAAGGAAATCAATGGCCGCATTCAGCGCAGTCAAGAGTTAGTAACTTTATGTTGTGTTAAAATTCGCAGAAAGACTGAAAGAACGCTGCAAATTTGAGTGAGAAACCTTTGCAATTAAATTGTTGTCATAATTAAATAATTATAATAATCAAATTAAATAACTATCCACTTTTCTAAGGTATCGCTACCATTACAGTTCACAACAGTTGACTTTGCTGAATGCAGCCAATTTTCGCTTTCTCATAGGGGTCAGATTTTCAATAAGCTGTCAACAGTTTCGACAGTCTGTCTCTGCGAAATGCTTCTTTCTACCTTCTCTAATTTTACTATACGTTTTTACATAAAAAAAAACAGTTTTGGAAAAAATCTCTACCCAAGACATTCCTTAACATGTTGTTTACATATATATAAAAGCCTCTTGAATCATCTCACACATGTTTATTTTTGTACATTTCCTCCTATGTAATATGTTCTTTTTCCTTTCCTGCTTGTTTGTGTCTTCTGCTAATGTTCTTGTTTGTGGTTTGTTTAGTAATTTTTTAGGAATTACTTAGTACTCTGTTTTGGAACTTGTCATGCTTTTCATGTACATTTTTATGTTCTTTTTGTGGTTTATTTTTATTCTTTTTTTCTATTTTGCCACAAAGCATGTTTTTTACATTATTTTTATATGTTTAACAAGTCAACAGCCACACTTTTTACATACATACTTCCTTTTGTTATTTTAGCATATCCTATATTATATTAATTTTGTTCTCTTTTGTATCTAACGTGATTAAAGAATTCTTGTAAAAACTTATTCTCACTTCTTTTATATAGTATTTTATAGCACAAAATCGTACCTGTTCGGTTGAAAACTTTGCTTACTTAAAATATCATTTTTAACGCTTCACCTGACCTTTTGTGCTGCATGAGTGGATTGTGTAATAAAGCAATATACTCTGAGACCTGCAAAAATGTCTGTGATTAAGTGTAATTACTTAAGAATAAGTATTTTGGTGTGTGATTTAAAAGTTATAGTTAGTTCTTATAACGATAAGCCAAATTATTTCACTACGAATTAATAAGAATTAATAATTTGAATAAACAAGTGCACAATTTCAAAACAGTTTTTTCATATAATTATTTAGTTTTATTTGTTGCATTCAATGACATTCTTTGTAGTATTGAAGATATATATTGAAAGGGCTTAATTATATTTTCATTTCTGAATTTCGGAAAGCACTTTCATTTGACCCTTAACCGAATAATTGGGGACTTTGAGACCCTTTTGAATTTCAAACGACTCCAGAAGCCGTAAATATTGATATTCCTTTATAAAAATTTTTGTTTAGCTTTTAGATGTAAGTAGAAACAAAGAAATAAAAAAAGCAGATGCGTCGCTGGACACACGAGAGAAGCGAAGCTTTTTCGCAGTTTTATACGTTTTAAAATTTAATGGTTTTTTTAATAAAAAAATTTTTAAATTGAAAAATTTTAAATACCTAATGTTAACTAAAAAAATAATTTCCCACCAGTAAATTTTATTACCTTACACTATTATTTTACATTAATTTTGAATTGTTTTTGTAAAGGTTAATGAAATTATTGGGTATTAATATCTAAAAAATCGTATATTATATAGATGTAATGTCATCGATATTTCTAGCAAATATTACATCAATAGTTGTCCTCATCTTGTTGTGCAAATATTTGGATCGCTTGTCATTCGCAAATTATATTTATCAAAACAGCATTGTTTAAGGCTTAGAATTTTTATGAAACTGATTTTTTATATTGCACAACAGTAGCGTAACTATATTTTGTGCGCCCGCTCTTAAATAACAGAGCTCTTGAAAAAAAAGAGAACAAAAAGAGGTTTTTTTAATTCAATGGTCATATGATGATCATCATTTATTACAACAGTTACATTTTAAAAATATCGCATTTTATAAATAAAGTTATATTTTATTTTAATAGAATTTGTTAAAAAAAGCAATAACGTAAGAAATACTTTTTATAATATCAAATATAAAAAAATTTGTAAGATGTTATCCCAAAGTAGGCAGAAAAAGAAAACATCGCATATTAATTATTTAAAAAGTAGACAAACTTAAATTTTGAATCAATGGGATCAATAATTTTTTTTATTAGTGAAATGATAAGTTTAAGACGTTTAGCTTAAATGTTTTGTATTTGACGTTACCTGTTAACTAAAGAGTTTGCTTACGTCACAAAATATGACCAATTGAGTTATTAAAATAACATCAGTTGCTGACTTGCTGAAAATATAAAAGCAAACGGGCTAATCAACTCCGACCATAATCGAATTTTACCAAACGAAGACGACTTTTGCTCAAAATAGTCGGTTTTTTGACGTCGATTATTGCACCCTGCTAAATCGTATGGACGGGACTTAAATTTTATTTCAGCACAAATGTCGCACAGTGTAACGTCCCCATTCTTGGCTAAAAAAATAAGGAGTTATCGGACAGCTATGAAATTTGGAAGGAATATCTTTCATGACAAAATTAAGAAATCTTGAAAAAGTTATAAAAACCCGACCTCTGCCACACCCACCTCCCATGTAAACGAAACCCATTTTTGCCTAAAACTTCAGTCTTGTCTCAAAAAAAAAGAAGTTTGCTACATAAATTTCTTTTGTGAAATATTTTAGATAAATAATTTAAAATAAATTTTAAAATAAATAATTAGTTAGTAATAAATATTAATTAGTTAGCCCCTAGCTTAGTTACGCCCGCCCGCAACGCGGGCTCTGCGGGCCCGCTTTTTACGCCACTGTTGCACAAGTATAGTCTTTCTGACGTTAATGTCCAACTATAATAGAAGTAACGTAATGTGATCTAATGTCAGTTGAGCAGTGCGTTCTTTCACGTATTGTTTGAAGCAATGCTTTCTTATACAAGTGGTTTTAATAAACGTAACGTAACGTGACGGGATGTATAAATCCGTGGATTTTAGATTTCTACGTTACTTTACATTACGTCTTGTCAAAAAGCAAATGAACATTGTATTTTCACTTCTACAGCCGTTTTAGTAGGTGTCGACACTGTGTCGTCTACATTCATTCTCTTTAAACGCATTTATCTCGAAACTCCTTTTTCGGCATGGTGTTGTAGAAAAAACAAAAACTATTTAGCCGAATCATCTAAAATTGCTATTGATAACAACTGTGGCTATCGCTGGAACTAGAATCAAAGTTTTAATTAAAAGACATCATATATTTTACACTTAATAACCGGTAGAAATCAAGCTGTTTTAAGAACTTAATTTTCAAAAGCGCGTCATTCTGTCAATTTTTCATATCTTTTTTTTCTAGTGCCAGCCATAGCTGCATTCATATTGATTAATAATATTCTATGTTTTTTTTTTCAGATAAATAGAACAGTCAAAACCTACAACACCGCCCATGCCCCTTTTCCTTGAGAGAATCTCATTGACCGCCATTTTGAACAAGATCTACAATTTTTTAAATTAAAAAAAATATTTTTTTTATGATGAATGAGAGTTACAATACACCTTAAAAGTTTAAATATCGTTGTTCAATATTTAAAATTTTTAAAAAAATCAAAAAAAATCCCTCAAATTTTCGAGCGCTAGACCACCATCCTTGTCTTCAGTGCCTATGAACATTCATGTCTGAATTCCCAATTAAAATCCACCCGTTCAATGGAACCTTGCTGCTTTTGTTGTTTGGATAGCTAATGCAAAATCCGTTTTTCTACGTTTCCATGGCGAGTTGATCCTAGGTTGGGTTTTCTTCAAGTTGACATAATGGCGTTTCTAGCTCGATAGTGCTTCCATGCACAACATTGAGTCGAGTTGGACTTCTGCCATTCTATTCGCCATTTTTTCTTAGTATAAATGTGTGCGTTCAGAAGGTGCAAAATTTACTAATCATATTGAGTCTTTGATCAGTATTAGTTTCTGCTACTTTGTGTGCCTGCTGAACGGTTTGTTACATTTTATGTCAACGCAGTGGAAGAAATAAAATAAAATAACAAATAATCAAGAAAACCTTACTCAACAGTTGAGCAACTGTTTCATATTGCGAACGCATCCAATCTAACTCAGTTAAATCTAATAAGTTTTGCGGAGTTTCGTGGATCTAACGAAATTCAACTCAATTCGCGTTTCCATGGGAAGTTAATCCCGAGTCAACCTCGATTCAACTCGCCATGGAAACGTAGTATTTGATCGATAATTGTGATCTGCTGCATTATAGCTTCACGCATTTACAATAGAATATGTAGGGCAGCTAATGAACAATCCCTTTAATAAATTCCTGTCATCTACTGCAACATAGCTTCAGTTAATATTGAATGAATCACATCATATTAGGAATGGTTGGTTTGGAGTAGTGGTTAGTGTGTAGAACTCTCGATCGGAAGACGCGAGTTCGATCCTCACGTTTGCAAGGAAATGTTTTTAATTTTATATCCTCTTGTTGTATTAGACGCAAATAAAAAAACAACAACAATTCCAAGAAAAAGGTGCATGGAAAAAAGTGTCATTTTTCAGATTTCACTCAAGCAAATCACAAAACGAGGCGTAAAAAGCTTCGCTTCAATAAGTTTTTACGTTGGGTCATGAAACCAAAAAAGTTACGTAACCATATGAAAGGGGCCATAAAGACTCCTATATCCTGGGTATATACATATTATATTCTTCAGTTTTGTATCATCTTTTGGCAAAAGTAGTTATAATGTGGCGACCGTAGCTTAGTGGGTAGCCCCTAAGCTAAAGAACTGAGGTAGCCCGGGTTCAATTCCAGCTAAGACAGAAAGTTTTTTTCAATTGAATTAATTTTTCTGTTCGGTCGTCACCTCTCTGTAGTCAATGCAAACCTCAGAGAGTAAAAATTGCCATGTGAAGCTTCTTGGGAACATAAGCCGTTCAGAGTCGGCATAAAACACATAGGTCCAGTTCTCGATAATTTGTGATCAAACATTTAATAACACGCACAACACAATTGATCAATAGAAGCTAGGTCAAAGTCCTTTCTAGGGCTGAAATGGCCAGTTTTTCTTTTTTTAGTTATAATATATGTTGTAACGATCCTTCACAGTGGGAAGCGGCGTGATGGGAAGCACTTGTTCTCCTTGATTTTAGCAAATGCTGACATTTTTATATAATTTTCAATTGCCTGCAAAAAAATCCTGCTGACGCTAATCTATGTTATATTGTTACTTAAAAATCAAACAGTTGACGTAAAATTGTCGCGCTGAGTGTTTATACATTTTTGTTAGCTCAAGTAAGCCTCTGAATGTGGTATAAGTTAAAATTCTCACATTTTTGTAATGTTTATAAGGAAAGCCATCAGCAATATCTTTTTATTTGGGCAGCTAAATATGACAAAAAAAGCATTAATTGAAGGATGTCGACATAAAAAATAAATAAATAAACTGGACATTTCAGCCCTTGGAAGGACTTTGACCTAGCTTCTATTGATCAATTGTGTTGTGCGTGTTATGTGTTTTATGCCGACTCCGAATGGCTCATGTTCTCAAGAAGCTTTAAATGGCAATTTTTACTCTCTGAGGTTTGCCATTGTCTGCAGGGAGGTGACGACCGAACAGAAAAATTAATTCAATTGACAAAACTTTTTTTTTGTATGAGCTGGAATTGAACCCGGGTTACCGCGGTTCTTTAGCTTAGGGGCTACGTACTCTACCCACTAGAATACGGTCGCCACTATGTCGACATAGAAAGTTTATAATTATGTCATTATGAAGAACAACTAGAATGTTATGTAAAAAACACTACCGATTCTGAGTAAAAGGATCATGATATATGGATAGGATATATGTTTAGAAATCAGTGACGTATTTGCAAAAATAAATGAAAACAATGAAGCCTGTGACTATACTGACCAGCCACTATTTTTTGTAGAGCACCGTTAAAAATGTTGGACTACTTTTTAGTCCAAACTATGGTTTAAAGAAATTTTTAATCCAAAAGTGCCTAATATTTTTATCACTATTTTCGTTTAATTAACCTGGGTCTCGAACCCACATTCCTGAAAGCTTACTTGTTTATGTAAATATTGCAAAATAAGCGAACAATTGTTAACTATTGAATTGGAGGAGTGGCTAAGGTGTTGGACCAGCACATCAGAGGACGTGTGTTCAAATAATGAAATGGTCTGAGGGTTTTTTATTTTAAGTTTACACTCGTATTTATATTGCTTCTTTTTAAATTTTTCCTTGGATAAAAAATTAATTTTTTTTTTGGTGTTGTCCTATATGTTATCCAAAAACGTTTAAAATTTAGTCCAAGATTTTTAACCATGTAGAAGATGAAACAAAGTGGCAGAATATCTCTTTTCAAACTTCTAAGATCCGCAGCTGTAATATAATAAAATGTTCGCAAAGTAAATTTGTTACACCTGAAAAAATATTGGAAGATCCTTATGACGCATTTTACTTTTATTTCGAAAATTTCATTTTTGAAAATACTGTTAATTATATTAATTTGGAAACGCAGCAAGTTTTCAACAAAATGTGAATACCTGTTGCTTTTAGAGAATTACGTGCATTTTTTGGTCTTCTTCTTACAGCAGTTGGTCAACTAAATGGCATAAACTGTATGGATGGAAAATCTTCAAAGCTACAATGAACCTTGTTTGCTTCAAGCAACAAATTAAAATTTATTGATTCGACGATTAGTCTACTACAACACATTGTAGACAACAAGATAAATTGGAAGCAATTTGGGCCGTATTTGAAAGGATCTTCTTATATATTAATAAGTAAATATCAAAAGGTGTCGTATGCTTTTTAAATATTCATTTAAGAAGAAGGGTAATGAAAAATATATCATTGAAAGGTACTGTCCCATAGATGAGCAGAAATATGTTCAATTTTAAATTGATGATATGTGCCCCGAAATATAAACGTTGAAAGCATGGTGTAAGAAAACCAGGTGTTAGTGAGTTTTTGAGAACACCATGAATTTCTTTGCGTCTGTCAAAAATTTGTGAGCGAAAGAGCGGAACTGTTGATAGTTGTCAAATTGTGTTATTTGTTTGAGTTGCTAGATGATGTACTATAGTTTTTATTGTGCGAATAAAGTATAAATAAATATTAAATGAAATTAATTGTGCCGTGTTGTGTTGACAAAAATTAATTTCAGTTGTCTTCGCCGATTTGACAAGTTTGTCGTTGAATGTTTTGGAAATTTTATCAGAAACGAGCGCTGGAAGGTGTCGCCGACATGAAGCTTCGGCCAGCATGCAAATTGTCTTGCATTCACATAGTTTTTTTTTGCATGCGTTTCATATTTTTTATAGCTTTCCATATCACTTTATTCTCACTTTAGTCTCAGTAAAAATCTTATAAACTTGCAGAAGGACACGAATTTAACAAAATTTGTTTTCATTGCAATTCATCGTCAGCTGTTTTTGACAAGAGTGGGGAAACATAATTTTATCATTTTGAGAGAGAAGTGTCAAACTCACTAACACCTCTATTTTTTACATCATGGTTGAAAGTATATATTAGTTTTAGTGATTTAGGTATCTCAGGATTAGTAAGAGGTTAAATGAGGTATCGGATGAAAGGTCTGGATGAAAAAGCTTGTACAAAATGATTGAATTTTAGATTGGTGACAGCAATTTTTTAAGCTTGTTGCAGTAAATTAGCTCGATGTTGGCAAATGTCTCATGCAGATGAAATCAAATGCAATAGGTGAAGATGAAATTACTATAAAGTTTCTGAAACTTATACTGCAACATAAAATCAGACCTCTATTACATATTAAAAAGGCTTGTCAGCTTCATTTCCTGAATTGTGAAAAGTTGTGATTTTCCTACCGGTAGCAAAAAATAAAAATCCATCAGGTCCCAATAATTTCAGACCTATAAGTATTTAAACGACGCTATCAAAAGTATATGAAAATTTTATGGCTGGACAAATCAAAAAAATATATTTGAAAAAAAAGCTTTTGTCACCCTTTCAATCAGGTTGTAAGGCTGGGCATGGGTGTTTTTCAGCAGTTGTTAAGGTTATTGATGACATTTGACCGAAATATGATGCTAGTTCTATGACTTACTATGTTTATTTAATTTTTCCAAGGCTTTTGATAAAGTGATCCATCAATTTTTGTGTCATAAATTGAAGACTTTATTTGGGTTTTGTTATAGTGCTGGCAATCTAACGTCCAGATAATTGTGCAAAAGGTCTCAAAAGGTTAAAGTTGGTGAATTGTTTTCGTTATATAAATTAGTTTGAAGTGGAGTTCCGCAAGGTTCCATACTTGGACCTCTGCTATTCTCAATATTTATTAAAAATATCTTCGGTGCTGCATACATGCATCTATTCATAGATCTCAGCAAGATTTATGGATAAGCTAGTAGAAGTGGTCTTCAACTAAATGCATCTAGATCGTATGTGCTTCTGATTCGTAGAAACAAAGCCGTTATAAATGATAAATTATGTTCCTGACCTATTTATTGGAAAAAAGCAAATTAACTATTGTGTCGAAAATTGTGAATCTTGGTTTCCATATAAATTCCTCATTGTCTTGTGTTGATCATGTTAATAGTGTAGTCAAAAAATATTTAAGTTGCTTAAGGCGAATTTACACATTCACTCTAAACGATGATAGTGAACGTTGAACGATGACAGTGAATCAATTTTTAATTTACATTTTTCAAAGTATAAATTTGAAATTTGATGGATGATTCGGTGTTGAATGTCAAAGTATATTCGTTGGATGATTAATTTTATTGACGTTTAAAAAAATTAAATAAATAAAAGCTATTCAGCAATTAAATAAAAAATATATAAACTTTCTGCTTGAAATTATGTTAACACCTTTCAATTGTGTTTGAGTACGAATGACACATCAGTTTAGTTTGCTTTCACTTTCATCAAAAGTAGGAAGACCTTCTACTTCTTTCACTGTTCAATGTGGATGACAATCATCTTCATTTTAAAGATGAAACTCAATTTACATTTTACAAATCAGATGATTCATCCAAAGTGAACGATGATAGTGAATCGTGTAAATTCGCCTTTAGTCTGTAAGGATAAGTGTCTATAGACGAAATAATAAATAAATAAAAAAAATAAAAATAAAAATAAAAAAGTTTATTATATCCCTCGTAATCTAAGAGTGTCTGCTTATGTTGCCCTGTTGCTATAAAGCTTACGCTGCTAACACAATTGATTTTACCTGTCATAACGTACTCATAAATAGTATACTGTAAATAAGACTCATTCTCCCAGTTAAAACTTCAAATTGCTTATAATTATGCCACACGTTATGTACATATATGTCTTACGAAGATCTGATCATCTCGCCACTTTCAAAAATGCATTTCTTGGATATTACCTAACTGCATATGTTAACGCATTGGTTCTCAACCGTTTTTAGTAACGCTCCCTTTCTATGTTCATGTCAGACTATGTTCGCGCTCCCTTTCAATAAATTTTCTTGTTTTATTTTATCAGCTCTATCATGAATAATTTTTCACGCGGAATCGGTCAAACTGTTCATAAATAGTTTATCAACAAATTTGCATTACAAATTTACAAAATGTTTTTGAGCTTTATCTAAAAAATGAAAACTCCTTTGTCTGATTTCGCGTTACAGTTATTCATGATAGGGCTGAATTAGTTTTTATATAAAAAAATTATTTAATACAACTTTAAATAAAAAATATAATTATTATAAATAATGAGATCATTGCTCTTAAAAAAAATATTTCAGTAAACTTTTTTAAAAACTATTCATAACATTTAAGATTTAAGAAAATTATTTAAAAAAATTTTATTAAAAAATATACAGGTTAATGTGATTATTGACAAACTTTTTGATCAAATATTTTTTTATCTTTTATTTTAATATGTTGTCAAGGCTTTTGACCATTACTGTTCAATGGCAATTTTACAATGTAAACAAATTGTTAATGGTTTAAATGTTTAATTGTTTTCATAAATTGCAAAATATTTTGTATCAACAAGTGTCAAAACATCGGGCAAAATTTAATTTTTAGTTTACACTTAAAAATTGCATTTGAACAGTAATGGTCAAAAACCTCCGTAACATATTAAACTAATTTCTTTATATTGAAATTGGCCCATAAAAACCACTTATTTTTTTATATTTCTAATAGATTGAGTAAGTTTTTATCTATACTATTATATAAAAGGCTTGTCACGTATCTGCGACAACGCTAAACTTCAAAACTAATGAAACGATTTTAGTAATTCTTTCACTAATATAAAGCTATATGTTTAACTTAAAATAATGCAACCTCTATTTTTTTAAAACCACTCTTAAAAGTTATTAACATTTAAGTTTATAAAGTAGCCTAAAAACATAACACAAAAATCGTTGCTTCATCAAAATGCTAGAAGACACACAAACAGCATAAAGCTTTATATCTCTTTTCTTCTGCTCTAGAGTTAATCATTGTTTCTATTGCGGTGTCGGGTGCGCTTTAAACATTTATACTCTTCCATATAGAGTATGTATTAATGAGCGCTTTAAAGAGCATACTGAAAACAACACAGTGGTAGATGAACACATGACCAAGTAACCGAGTATTTCTTAAATACAATGTAGCTGCGAGATCTCCAACACCTGTACACAATTTTTAATTAAATTTTTTCAGGCATGGCTGTTATGCAATTGATGACATCTACCTTACACAGTAAACCACTTTTTGCAGAATTCTTATAAGACTTTAAGTGATTTTTTTGTGCTCTGATTTATATTGCAAAATTAAATATATGTTTGGTGGACGGCCTGTCAAAAACAAACATACCAACAGACGAATAATGTGGAATACAGGTAAATGGACGGACATGTAAAAATGCGGACGAATAGTAAAAAAAACAAATATTTTTAAGCTGTAAGCCAGCTTACTTTTCCCGACTTGGGAATCCGAAAGTTCGTCCCAAAAAATTTTTTATAATTTAAATTCCTTTATTTCTTTTTTTTAAAAATTTTTTTTATCCTAGAAAAATTACAAAGATAAGTTTTTGGCTTTATTCAAAAACTAGATTCGCCACTTTGCAATTTTTCTTGTATTATTGCTAAGTTATAAGCAATAAAAAATATTAGGGGTTAATTCGGACTTGTGTGTCAATAAAGGTTTAATTCTATATTTATCTTTCCGAAGAATTTCATAGAAGCAACGCTAAGCATAATATTTGCACAGCATGCCATCGGTTAGAAGTTACATCCGTGCGTAATTTTCAAGGAATAACTTGATTTACTGACGTCTTTAAGTGTTTTGTTTTGTTTTGTTTAAAAGTACGTCACATGCAAGCAGCTGATTTGGATTATGTTAGAGCAATGAAAAATAAAAAAGCATTAATAGAAATTATGGCATAGAGCTGGTTAAAGCTGACCTTTCAGTCAGTATAAATTAAGAAAAAGTTAAAGCAGCTTTTCGATTTAAATAAAATATTACTCATACGTCATGGTGTATCGTTGAAATTGCTTCCATGAGCTTTGAAAAGTATTTTTTTATTGTATTGCGAAACTTTAATGAATGCAGCCATTATAATATTTTGTATTGGTAAGAAGATTAGCTGCCCAGCCTACGGCTGACCTTCAAACTATACACTAGTGATGAAAAAACAAAAAAAAAAAAACAAAAAATAAAAATAGCAAAATTAGCTTTCACCCACTTTTAATGCAAATTCAAAACAAAGCGCACTTGAAGGATAAATATTTTAATATTATGTACACAGCAAATGCGCCACAAGCAAGGCAATATTATTTTTTAAGAATTTTCACATTTCTCCGAGCTTGTTTCACGCTCTCATTGAAAGCATTTGCGTTAATTAAAATGCCAAAAGCCGCTTAAAAGAGCTGCAGCGGCAACAAAGAGTGCAAACAACAAATTAAAATAAAGGCACATACAAAAAAAGAAACAAAATTAGAACAAAAACCAAAAACACACAATCGTGCTAAGCTAACGGCCCTTTTTTGCGTATGCTAATTTAGACAAATTTAGCGTGGAGGAAACGTGAAGCAAAAAAAATCAATAAAACTCACACTTGTACTAAATTTAATGGTCACTGGGAGCATGTTACTTATTTGGCTTTTTTTATGGCGTTTAAGCACTTATATTGCTGTTTTTGTTGTAATTTATAAAGCATTTAATATCGCACGCAGCTTAACAACAAGTGCGAAAAAAGTAGCATAAATTAACTAAATTTGCATAAAGTTAACACTTTTATTCTGTTTTTACTACTACGTAAAATATTGTGTTATGCGTAAAATATGTGGATTGTTTTGTTATTTATATACATGTACTTGTTTTTTAACACGAAAAGCAAGGTATACTTTACCGCAAAACATTCATAACACGATTTTTGTAAATAATTGTTTATTGCTTATATTAATAAATGGCAAAATTGCGGAAAGTTATTGTTTAGGCAAATCGATTTTTTGCATTTTTCGATAGTTTATACTATTAATGTAAGCATAACAAAATTTTAAGTATGTATCTCTTTTACATTAGTAGATGATTTATTAAAAATTAAACAAAGGGAGAGGAACAAGGCTTCAGCATAATCTATGAAATACCATCAATGTCAGGTTTGACGCAACTTTTCATAGCAAACAGAAGAGCAGTTTGCAACTTTTCATGGCTAACAGTAGAGCAGTTTGCTATGAAAAGTTGCGTCAAACCTGACATCCCCTTTGCTGAATTTTTAATAAATCCTTGTCTACTGGGTCTGTATTGAATTTTAGAAAAAAGCTCTGATTATCTTAGTTCAAAAATGGTTCAAAATCCAATGTTTCTTACTATGTGCCCATTTCTAATCTGTCAAATTTATCCAGGTTTTTTGAAAGCATAATTAAAGAAAAACCATTTTTTTTACCTTTTGTTTACATATCTAAACATCTAAAGTTCACAACAACATGGCTTTGTTTCTGGCCCACCCACTAAAACAACTCTCGCTTTGTTCTGAGTTCTACATTTCATCGATTGCTTTCAGTAACAAAGTTTTTGTTCTTTTCACTTAGTTATGTACTTCTGAAATACCTTGCATATAAATTATTACTTGCCAAGCTGGCTTAAATTGTTTTCCAATCGAACTCTTTTAAATAGATTGAGTCTTAATTTTTTCTTCAATCTTGCATTGTATCTTTTAGTGATGGTAAATCGTTCAAATTTATTGCTTTCTTCGGAGTCCCACAAGGTAGTAGTATTTTTTGCATCTAGCATAGATTTTGATTTGCAACAAAAAAAAATGCAATAATCTAGTGCTAATTCAGTTTTTTTTAGATTAATTTAGTCGCAAATGGGTTGTGGCTCGAATTTTCGAAGTTTCAAATAAGCAATATGTAACATATAACACTGTGGAGCAAAATTTGTTTTAAAGTCTACTCAGATCTGACGCTTCGGGGTGAAAACATAGGCCAAAGCAAGAAACCATTTCTCATCCGTTTGTTTAAGTTGGCTAAAATGTTTGAGAAACGGCCATTTGAATTTTGCACCATGAGATGGTTTTTCAGAACATCGATTTATGTGGTTTTTTCGATAAAGCTCGTAATCGAACTGAGTTTTATTGCATCTGGTGCTGAGATTTTGTTTGCCTCGTCAATGGTATTTCATAAATTGTGCTGAAGCCTTGTACATCCCTCTCTGTTTAATTTTTAATAAATCTTTGTCTACGGGGGTCATAGTATTATTGACTGTTGGAAAATAGCTTTAATTATCTTAGTTCGAAAGTGGTTCAAAATCCACTTTGTAACAATTTGTAATAAATTACAGTGTGTGGCACGAAAATCTGTATTTGATAATTTTAACGTTTTTTACTTAATTTTGGTATGAGGTATTTTGTGATGACATTTGTTTTACCTCTTTACCGAACACTTTAGAACAAAATTTTTTTTAAGATATATAGCTCAGAATGAAAAATTACTCAAGATATGCACTCATTTTAATATCGATGACTCTTGAACCATTAGGAATTTCATTTTGGTTTCTTGAGAAAAGTTCTTCCTAATATTTTGGCCAACAAAATTACGGAACAAATATATATAAAAAATTTTTTTGAAATTGTCCTTAAGCCTTTAATAAGCCATATATGTCTTGCCCGCTTTCAACGCTTCAAAACAAATAATGCTACTCATACGCAATGCTGTTCGAATTTATTTGTTTGACTTTAAGCAAGACTTTTGTAAGACTCATTCGATAAGATCCACTGGAAGAAAATCACAGCGAGTTTTCGAATCACATCTCCTTAACGCTTTAAAGACGGGACAATTTTTTCACACATGTGCTAATTTTTACCTAATTTTAATTTTGACTAATTTGTACGTGATACAGTAAGTTTTGCGACATCCAACTTAGTGATGCCATATAACATCATTGTCCTTATTGGGTTAAGACAATACTTATCAAAGAAATAAAAATGGCATTTTTTTTTTCTTTTGTATCTCACCTTTTGCCTAGCTCGAGGCTCATCAGTTTTTTTTTGTTGCGCTGTGCTAGCTGAGCGTGAAGATTAGAGAGAGAAGAATAGAGAGCAACATAGAGTTTACTGAAACTCTCGCAACACAAACGCGTCAAAATACAAAGAATAAGTAATGCGTGGCAGCTGGAATGATTTCCTAAGAAACTAAATACCTTAATTAAATATTTAAATTAATAAACTTATTATTAAAAATTCGAAAGAAAAATAAATACCTCTAAATAAATCTGTAGCACAAATATTATATTTTAAAATATTGTTCATAAAAATCGGCCCAGTACTTTTGGAGTAAAGTCGTAACTTTAAATTTTTACTTCAATTTTATATAATAGTACAGATTAACATTTACAGTAAAATTTTATATAATAGTCAAATCAAGTATTTATTTTGCAAAAGAAAACAAAATATACAAATAAATAAACATGCTACAATAAATCCAGGAAAACTCACGACCTAGAGCGCGACCTCCGAAACTGTCAAAAAAAAAGAAAACATTTGCTTGCATGGTACTTTAAAACCATGTTGGCTCACGTCTTGGTTCGTAACCGCCAAAATTATCTCATTATTCATTTGATGTTAAATTAGTAAAAAAAAAATTGTTTGTTCTTTCAGTCATTATTAATTTATTTTTAAGGAGCAATACAGGTTTTCCTTTTATTTTTTTCAAAGTTTGACAATTCTGACCGAAAAAGTGGCTTACAACTAGTCTAAGCTTTTAGGGCATGGGAAGAGCTAAAAAACACCTAGAAAAAATATTACATTTGGTCATAATTGAAAAGTTTAGGTAGATTTTTTAAAACACAAGAAAAAGTAATTTTTTTGCCCCTTATATCAAAATAAAAAACATATTTGTTTTTAACCCTTTCTATGGCTAGGCTACACTAAAAACAAAATAATTTTTTGAGGTAATATTCCTATCATTTAGCTCTTAGAAAGATGAACTAACCATACCTTTGATTTTCACTTGCGCTACTTATGTTATGCAAGCTTGTACAAAGAAAAAATTGTAATCCCTTGAAGGTTTTTCAGTCTTTTAGATATTTTTTTAAAACTCTATTAATATTCTTTTCATTAAAAAAATAAAAATTTAAAAAACATAAATTAGATCTTTTCTTATAAAATAGGCTTTTTTTTTGCTTTTCTTTGGCACAAAATCGAAAATCCAACTGACTTTATGTAAAATATCTCTTTAAATTTATTTTTGTTTTCTTGGTTCATCTTTTTTTCATAGAAGCAAATGATTTGATTAGAAAAAAAGCGTTGCAAAATAAATATAAAAATGACTTTCTGACGTGTCCAATATATAGGGCAGATCCACTGAAAGGGTTAAAAATAAATTAATAGCTTTTGAAGAAAATTTATTTTTGTTTTCATAACCGTACACTTATTTTCTGTGTGGTCATTAGTTGCTGGGATATGGATGATCAAAGGCAAAATTATACTTTTCCATTCAAAATCGGATATCTCAGCAAAAAAATTGACATAGCAAAAAAAAAGCAACTTCAAGCTAAATGAAAAAATTAATTAACCTTTTTAGTGGTTAAAGAAAAACAAATTTTTGAACCATGTGGGCCCTAGTAAAAAAAAATTTGGAAGATTTTTATCCCGTGGTTTTTCTTAAGATTGATTGTGCATAATTCGTAGCTGATAAAAGTTGAGGCGTTAAAATGTTTTTTTTTTCAAAATTACGATGCAAAAGTTTTTCAAAAAGTTACCGGTTTTGAAAAATCACTAATAGATACAAAATATTTCTGTTTTCTAAATTTTTTTTTTTTTTGCTTAAGCCTAGTACTCTGTTTGTTTGCGTGAAATTTCGCTGGCAACATCTATTTATTTGTTGCGGAAATTTTCTGACCTAAAGTTTGTTGCGAGGAATTTCTATGGCAACGTTTCTTAGAGAGACTCAGAGAATAAGTTGGGAGATTTCATATGATATCTCTCTTTTCACTTTTAAATAAATAGGCAGTACAATTAAATTGTCGTGAAAAAATGTTGCTCAGAAGCATGTTGCGGTAATTTCACGCAGCGGAACAGAGTACTGCTCTGACGAACATGTTGTGAAAATTTCCACACTTGTTTCGCAGCTGTCACTTTTTATATGGAGATTTGAGTGGAATTTCACTTGAAACTGAACAGAGTAATATGCTTTAGTTTAAAATAATGTTAATAATTTACGCAACCAACTTCACAAAAATTTAACATGGCAAATAATTTCATCAGTACAGTATTCGCTCTTAGCGATACTCAATTTAGTAATAGTAACATAAACAAAATAAGAACTATACTCAAATCTAACAATTTCCCAACCAAAGTAATCAACAATCTAATAAACAAAAATTTAAACCAGACTATAATAAAAATAATAAACAAATTTTGGAACAATCTGGCAACCCTATCAAATTTTTCGGCATAACGTATATTCCTAACTTAACGAACAGCAAGAACCTGCAAAAAACAATAAAACAAGAAGACATAAAATTCGCTCACAAGCCGAACAAAACTCGTCACAACATATTTACTAACACGAAGTCACGAACAGACAAAGAACAACAACATAATGTCGTTTATGAAATAAAATGCAACGGAAAAGAGGGAGAAAAATGCGATCTCGTATACATTGGAACGACAAAAAGAGCACTTGGGGCAAGGTTGCCAGCCAAAATTCGTAACAATTCCCACGAAAATTACCTTTTTCCCAAAGTCACATAAATTAAATACCACCAAAATTCCCATGGTAAAGGTAAACAAAAAAAATTCCCACAGCAATTAAAAAATACCAAAAAAATCCCACGATCATTTAAAATTACCACAAAAATACCACGCGTCTTAAAAATACCACCAAAAATCCCATATGCATTTAAAAATCCCACAAAAAATCCCATACGTATTAAAAAATACCACGACAAATCCCATATGTATATAAGATATTGTAAAAAATTTAGAAATACCACAAATTTTTGCATTTAAATAAGCAGAAATAAATAGACACGTCGATAGTTAAACATTTTGCATTTATTGTCTTTGTTTCAAAACTATAACAAATAAATAACCCAAGTAGAATTTTGCGACCACAGGTTACTTAATATACATTTTTTAAATGATGACGTTGCAGAGATACTGATTTGGATAATATTTTATGGAAAAAGTTTGTAAAAATTCCTATTTGTAAAAATTCCTATTCTTAAATAAAGCCTTCAATGTGACTTTCCTTTTTAATACTATTTTACCACTAGGTCATGGAATGTTGTAACGATTTATCAAGTTTTACCTTTACAAAATGCATCACTCAACTATGGAATAATAACTTAAAAAGTTATCATTTTGTAACGATTAAATAATTGCGACCCAAGTGTAGGCTCTTTGTATTTAAAATGGTGGCCGAAAATTTTTATTATATTTTCCTAACTATAAACAGGAAATTGCTTTTATATTGTATTGTTAAGCTTTTCAACTATGTTTTATTGATTGCTTACATTAAAAACTATTCCTGAAATTTGTGTACAATACTTTCTTCACAAAACTTTTTAAAACATTTTTTATTAATATATGAAATTATTAAAAAATTTCTGAATTTAGATTGCGTTTAAATTTTTAAGAAGTTTTGGCTGTTTTTTACCGAAAATCTTCTTTCCCATTTACATTTAGCTCCAAAAAATATCCAAAACACCTAATGCTATGTTGTACTCTTATATTTTATATAAATTCTAATTATAAAATAATTTTTCAGTTTTCAAAGATATTTGTGCTTTGTGAACAGTGAATTTAACACAATATGATTTTTCAAAAAATTAGGCACTTATTTCTAATATAAAATAATGTCAGTGACTTCAAAAATAGAAAATAAACAAAATAAATTAAATATTAGTTTTCAAAGATATTTGTGTTTTGTAAAGAGATAAACAGTTAATTTCAACACAATATGATTTTTAAAAAATGTAGGTACTTATTTCTCATATAAAATAATATACATAAGTTACTTCAGAAATAAAAAATTAACAAAATAAAATAAATATAAATTTTTTATGGCAACTGTTATTTAATTTTGATTTTAACAGATAATTGCTGAATATTGGATTCGATAAGTAAACTTGCAAATATTGTCTATTATTGTTTTAGTAGTCTTATATATTTCACTTTTTTTGGACTTTTAAAATAATTTTTGTAAGCTTAACGCTTGCATGCAGAAATGTGGAATTTTCAGAAAGGTCAGAATTTTAAGTTTAGAATTTTTTTCAGAAAGGAATGCGCTATTCGTTTTTATGCAATTTTGTGATGTCAACTTGTTCTTAAAACAAATATGTAATTTATTCATTTATATTAAGAGTAAGTTCGAAAAAATGTACAGCGTAAACTTATAGCTTTACTCTACTGTATATATACGTCGATCATCTAATACTATGATTAAGATTTTGCTTAATAAAAGTGAAAAAAAAACTTTTTAAGAAAAAATTCCCAAATTCCCATGTAATTAAAAAATACCACGCTGAATTCCCACGCCAATTAAAAAATACCACGCTGAATTAAAAAATACCATGGGAATTCCCAAAAAAAAAAATTCCCAAGACCAATTAAAAATTACCACGAATGGGATTTTTCCCACAATACTGGCAACCTTGATTGGAACGACAAAAAGAGCACTTGGGGTAAGAATCAACGAACACAAAGCAGATATAAGGACAGAAAAACAGACAACAGGATTATCACAATACATTATGGAAAGTGAACACCAAGCAGATTTTGACGAAGTTAAAATTGTAGACAGAGAACAAAGAGAAACAAGACGCTACATATTGGAAAGTTTACGAATACAAGAAAAGTCAACAAAAACAATGAACCATCAAGAAGACAAAGACAACATCTGTTTCGGCTACATGGTTATTTTAGAACAAAATCAGCTGTAATATATGTTTATTTTATTGCTTAGTAACCCTTTGTAAAGTTCAGTTTAATTGTTTGTGCCAAATGTTTAAATTAAGTTCGATTTGTTATGTGTCATATTATTAAAATAATGCTAAATTAAATGTGAGTTTCTTGTTAAATATTTAATTGTTAGAAAAATTTAAAATATAATATGTATTCTTTTGTTTACAGTGTTTAATAAAATATATAATCCCCTGAAGAAGAAGGAAAGAAACCTTCGAAACGTTGGGAAAATTAAATATTATTAAAGTTTTTTAATTTAATGAATATTTAAAAAAATCAAATTGACCAAAAGAGCCCAAGCACACAATATATATGCAAATTTTAAACAAAGAATTGGTCGAAATATACAAATTTTCGTTAATAATTTAAACTTAATATGAATTTTTCATTCTAAATAACATCTCTATTTTCGCTATTTAAATATGTTACTTGCCTTGGCTAGCTAGCTGTCTTCACCGTACTTCATTAATTTTTACTGCTCTGCAAACTGTTTTGCCCAATCGTTAAAATTTCATCAGCTTAATATTTGTTTTGCAAACATCTTCTTGTCTCGCCCTCTAAAGAATCAGACCGCCTTTATTGCAAAACTTTATTTTTAAAGCATTTAGAATCGTGCAGTTTTTTAATAAAATTTCCACATTTTCTCTAACCAACGTTGTGGTCAAGAGAATTTTTGGCGTTACTCAACTTTTGAATAAATATCAAATCTGACTTTTAAAACTTCCTGGCATTTGCTTGATTTTGTTGCAATGGCTCAAAACTGAAGACTGAAAAAACAATATGCTGCATTTTTTAAGGTGTTCTTTGTAATTAAAAAGTTGTGTTTTATGATACCACTCAACAAAGTTTAATGAAGTTTTGCATTTTGTGTATTGCATACAAAACTTTGCAAACGCAAAGTTTTATGCAATAATTATTATTAAATGATGCTTAATAGTTATAAAAGAAAATAGTTATGTCCATTCTTTATAAGGAAAAACAAATTAAAATATTGCATAAATTCTGTTTTTTCTTTTAAATTAACGATTGTTATAAACATGGTTAGCAAATTCTTATAGGCGCTATCTATTTCTGATGATTTTTAAGTGTTACACAAGAAATAGAAATAAGATTTAATAAGATATAAAAAAGAAAGCATACAGCTGACTTTGAAAAATTAATATTCATGATAAATAGAAAATAACAAATTAGCGACTAACATTAGAACGCTTACGAATACAGCAAATACTAAGAATAACTATTAACATGAAAAAAGACAATTATAGTATAAATCTAGCATTCTCTTAATTAATATTAGCAATATTATTTTAAGCTTACTTGACAATAATTGTTTGATAATGACATTCTAATTGTTTAATGCATCGCTGTTACATGTTTTTTGTAATAATCAACAGACACATCCATCAGTTTGTAATGTAATATTTGAATTTGTAAGTTTTCTATTCTATATTCACGCAAAACTTTATGATTTTTTATTTCTTTTTTACATTTCCACCACTGTTTGCCCTACAAAAATATAATTAATATCAGCAGCTAACCGTAGCCACGCTGCTGAACATGCTTTTATGTTTAACACACACATTATTGCTTTTCATATATTGCATACTCATACATATATAGATACCAAACACTGTACAAATAAAACTGAGACGTACACACATAAATTGTTAACAGCTGACATTGCTTGGCAGAACTCATATGTTGGCAACAGTTTGTTGAAATGGAACGGAAACGGAAGTGACACAAAGTGAGAACAGAGTGTTGCAAATGCAAATGTTGTGAATGAGTGTATTTGCTGTTTGTGAGCTTGAGTGTTACTGTGTGTGCTTGCGCTTGTACGTGTCTGGTGTAAAAGAGTGAACATGTTAAAAGCGAATAAGCAAATGATTTACAGCAAACTTTAAGCGTTAAAATAGCCAAAAAGTAAATTAAGTGATAATTACTAAATAAAAATTTAAGTAAAAAAATAACAGCTGTGAAAAAGGAAGGAGTAGAGAAAGAAAAAATATATTAAATAAACAAAATATGCTGTTTACTTATACCAAACCTTTTTAGAATAAGTTACTTTAACACACCTGTTAGAATAAGAAAATTGCCTTGTTTGGCCAATAAATAAACTAATTAATAGAACAACAATGGGTTTAACCGAAAAACAAAAAATTTAAACAATTGCATATAAGCAGCAAAATTTAATCAATGTGGATAACTCGCTTAAAATTTGATGTGATGAGACCCATCGACGATTTTGAAAAACATTTTTGGAAACAGAGATCGTCCTAAAAAGAGCACTGAGCGGAATGAGATTATAACAGCGGAGATTATAAAAATTTCCCTGAGTGATCGTTTTAAGACAGCTCCATTATTACTGCGGAGTTAAATATAGCAAAAATATGAAAATTATCAACTCAATTGTATCGCTTCGCTTGAGAAAAAAGAGTTGTTTGCTCTGTTTGATGTAACGAAAGAAAAATTTGGTCTGTAATGATTGGAATCAAGTCATATTTTCTGATGAGAGCAAATTAAATCTCATCAGTTCCAATTCAGTATGTATGGTGCGAGTATGTAAACAATGAAAGATTCAGCCACGAATGCGTTCAAAGCACAGTGAAGCATACGTAATGGTGTGGGTTGGACAGATTCTTGTTCTAAATGGTTAAGTTAATTCCGCAGTTTATAATAAAATCACACAGAAAGGCATCTTTTTGAAATCATCGTTCAAAATCAACAAGTATCCCCAGTGGCGGATTTAGGCATTCTACCGCCCTAGGCCCGACATTAGCGCCGCCTCTAACATATAAAAGTTTTTTCTTACAATAGAAGAAAATTATAAAAATTGACTTTTTCATTTTGTGCACACAAAATTTTGTAATTTAAACAAAATAATGAAAAACAAAGTTTCATTATGTGCTCGTGCGAAATCATTTATTACCTCATCATAACTTAGTTTTTGTTCTAGATCTTCTTCAATATTTTATAAGGACAGTGCATTCGAGTGCTCCTCATTCATAATTGTCCGTAAAAAGTTTTTAATTCGTTTTACCCTAATCCTACTGCAGTGTGACTTTGGATCACAATTGATTTTAATTATTAACTAAGAATATTTTTTTCAGTGAAGCGTATTTGTTTTCTCAAATAAATTAATTTTCTTTAAATTATCGTTCTAAAGATTAACATCAATTTAGGGGTATCAACCGTTATTTTTATATTTTTTTTTACATGTGTGAATTAAAGTCACATCGTCGTGATATCGACACAGTAGGATTAGGTTTAATGTAGAAAATGTACGTTTTCCTGAAAAGTTTTTTTTTTCCTCTTTCTCTCAATCTTTATAAAACTTGGGCGTTTTTTAATGAGCATGAGTAACGAATGTCGTCCGCAAACGAATATATTGGATTATATATCAACGAAAGAAAGTTGTTTTTAAAAACTAGAAACAAGGCTGACAGTAGAACTGTCAAATACTACACGAATCGTTGTCCTTAAGAAAACACGTGGTCCATCGAGCAGACCACCAACAGCATATAGAATTAGTTTTGACACGAGCGCTTTATGCTACACTCGGTTAAACGCCTTTAAAATATCCAGAGTAACAACCTTGCTCGCTCTCCGAAAAAGTGAACGCACTGGTTCCATTTTTTGTTTAAGAGCACCAGTAGGCCCTACGAAAATCACATTAATGATCACTGAGCATTTCCAGATAGTTCATAATGTTAAAATTCATTACGTTCTCCATAGCTTTAAAAAGCGTTGAGCATACCGCATTGGGTCGGCAGCTTGTAGTGTTCGTGACATCGCCATTTTTAAGTACTGTACTGTTTAAGTACCAGCAAAATGGAAATACTCCTGTTCGTAGGAGATGTGGAAAAGGTTTCGCAAAGGCCGAGCCAGCGAAGAAGTACATATTTTCAGCAAAATTGGCGGTGTTCCATGAGGTCTAGAAACTTTGTTTATGCTAAGATTTGCAAGGAGCATTTTAACTGCTCTCGTTCGAAAGTAATTTTTTTGCATTACAGAAGATCTAACTTCAACCTTGGCAAAATTAGACAAGGTAGTGTTAGGGCGGAGAGCCGGTGACCGAAACTGTCAAAACGAAGTTGACATTTCATTTAAAATCTGTAACCAGTTAGAATGCAATATGAAAGAAAAATTGCCAAAAATACCAAAATGGCTGAGTTTGACAGTTGTGGTCACTAAGATAGAGAACACATTCAGCCCTTACACTACCTTGTCTAGTTATACTATGCCCTCAACAAAGGGCAGTGTCTAATTGCTATCCGAGAGAGTGGAATTTTGTGCAAATAATCCAGCCAATAGGTTCGCTTTATCAGCCGAGGTAGTAGAGAAGTGGTCATCTTTTAAAAGAGCTGAATCGATGACAATGTCTGATTCTTTACTGTGAAACAATTTTTTATCACTTTGGGGCAGTGGAGAATATTTTTTTGAATGCTAATTTCGTGCAGAAACTTTTCGCCATTTAAAATCACATTACAGAGTTTTCTTGCCTCGATGCAAAGTCTGTTGTTATCAGTATTCTTGTAGAAACGCCAATTTTGAAAGGCTTCCTATGTAAACATGCAGTCCTTTTCAAAATTTGTAACAGGAATGCTTAAATAAATTCACAATGATATTTTTATATTTAGATATACATTGCAAAGATCACGTAAATGAAAAATATTTATTTTTAATGCAGAACTTATATTTGGTTTCTCTTTTGCAACAATATTACAGAAAAACTTTTTAAATTAACAAATTTTATCGAACACGAAACTTAAAGTTACTTTTTAAATAAGCTTATATATTGTTCTATCTTCTTTTAGATTTTTCGGCCATCAAAATGATTCCTCCCTGCAAATACACTCAACAAAATGTTTTAAAAATTTTGCAATTCATTACACTTTTTTTTGCAAATAGGATATATTTTATTAATTTTTTATTCAATAGCACCTTATATTAATTCAGAAAGACCAAAAATGCAATAATTGCATTACGTTATTCATTGATATTTTAAAGCTACCGCCAATAACATGCCCATGTCAAAGTAATACTTTCTGTAACCCTGTTGGATTGCACGAGTTTTCCAAAAATTTACGGCTCTTGTCAAACTTATTTATTGATTTATATTGATTTTCTTTATAAATTAGCGTTGAAAATATTTTGCCGCCCTGTCAATTCTGCTACAACCAAATGGATTCCGTTTCTAACTTTTTGTTTTACTCAAAATTTTTCAGACTTTAAAAATTTTGCCGCCCCTAAAATGTTGCCGCCCTAGGCCTGGGCCTAACGGGCCTAGGTCTTAATCCAGTGCTGAGTATCCCACTCACAATAATGCTTTTTGTTATTTTTTGATACATTAACAATAATAATGTTGGGTAGAGTTAATCCGGATGCCTCCTAACGGAAGCTCAGACAGACCAATTTCGGTCCTTTATGGTGCCAGTTACTAGCAAAGTAACCTTTGGGTTAAGTTGAAGTCTGTAAAAATTTGCTATGAATTCACAAATATAAGGAGGGATTCCATAGATATCCTAGCTACATCTTTTAGTAACAGGAACGTCAAAAAAGCCTACACTGAGAATAAAAACCTTCTTTGAAATTAAACAAAAAATTTTAAAAAAGAAATTTAACGCATTTGCGTTTCCACAAAACAAAATTTAAAACAAGTGTGTTTAATTTTTAACTAAAAACTCATTTCTTCTTTTTTGTTTTTATAATTTTCTCATATTATATCTTTGCAATAACGTAAAAAAATGAAAATATCTGAGATTGAATTGAAATATTATGTATATAAATAAAATAAACTGGCCATTTCAGCCCTTGGAAGGACTTTGACCTAGCTTCTATTGATCAATTGTGTTGTGCGTGTTATTAAATGTTTGATCACAAATGATCGAGAACTAGACCAATGTGTTTTATGCCGACTCTGAACGGGTTATGTTCCTAAGAAGCTTTACATGGCAATTTTTACTCTCTGAGGCTTGCCATTGTCTGCAGAGAGGTGACGACCGAACAGAAAAATTATTCAATTGAAAAAATTTTCTGTCTGAGCTGCAATCGAACTCGGGCTACCGCGGTTCTTTAGCTTAGGGGCCACGCACTCTACCCATAGGCTGCCACAAAATATTATGTATACTTTAGTAAAACCATTGACCAGACAATTGAGTCCAAGCTGATAAAAAACCTGATTTTACATTTGATTGTTCACAAATATTTTTGAAGTTGTTTTACAAATATTGAGCATTAGAAAGTGAAAACTAATTTATTATTTTAATATTTAAAATATATTAATATTTGACATCTTATATCATAATATATATGACAGCGAAAAAAATGTTGGTTTAGTTTAATTGTTTTTAATTTAAAAGTAATATTTTAAAATTATGTTTTAAATATTTGTTTTCAATATGTATTTAAGTTTTTGCTTTAATTTTTTTTTTTAATAAATGTTTTTAAACCGTACATGTTTACAAAAAAAGTATATTTAAAAATAATGTTTTGAAAACAAAAACTTTGGTTTTAAATTTAACCTTCAAAACAAATGTGCTTAACTTAAATGAAGTTGATTCGATCTCTATTTCAACATAAAATTCGTTTAATATGAACACAATTTCATTTAATTTTAACGCAAATCTCCCTCAGTGTAGGTATGTAAGTCTCAATCTAAGAAGGGCGGGCATGTGCATAATAGGTGCTCCAGTGTCTATACTGTTCCTGGCTTCTTGCATTTCCTGCAGTTGTCATTGTTATATTAAGGTATTGCCCAGCATCCTCGCGTGGGCTGCCACCATTCAGTAACCAGTGAGGATTCCCACTAGTACTATCAGAAAAAACAACTATGTTTCTGTTTGTGATAAAAAGTTTCTATTTTCGATAATAGCAATTTTCTCTATTTCATATAAAATTCTCCCCAATAAGAATACAGTTTTACATATTCGAAGAAATATTTATTCACTTGTGGGAAATGAAAATATTTAATGTCTCTACAAGTGATACGTATTTGGTTCGCACTAAAAAATTCTTATGTTTAGAGAGATATTGTAGATAAACAATTCACTACGCGAAATATTTTCTTAAATAAAAAAAAAATCCTTTCTCAAAAATTAAAAGTCTTCTTCTCTTAAAACGATCTATTTATTTTATATTGAATTAGGTAAAAAAAAATTAGAATGCGTGTGAGCCAGTGAATGATGTGAAAAGCAAGTGTTGCATATTCTGCATGTTATGGCGATTGTTCCTTCAAAGGAATTTTTTGTTTAGCATAGCTACACAATGCTATGGACACTGGTTCTTTGGATGCATTTATAAAATCGTTTTCAGAAGAAATGTCTGGAATATTTTTAAGGGTTTCCGAAAAACAATGCAACAAAAATAATTCTACCTCTAACTCTTAACATATTTTTAAATAATCTTTTTACAACCGAATCACAATACCATATTAACACTTTACTTTGCGCACAATAATTAATTTTTAATCGTAATTACAGATATACTTCTTTGTTTTAAAGAAAAATAGACGCAATAAAAAAATATGTTGCACCAATGTTAAGAAAATATATCTCTCTTTTCAAGAAAGTATTATATTATTTAAAAGAAATTTAAAGAAAAAGATTTATTAAAATTTTGAGTATGTATTAATGAGCGCTTTAAAGCTCACACTGAAAACAAAATAGTGCTAAAGCGATTTTTGCCGACATTTTACTAGGCATTTTTTTGCTCGGATTTGTATTGCGAAATTAAATTAATAAGTAGTGGACGGAATGTAAAAAGGAAACAGACCGACAGACGGATAATGTAAAATACAGATAAGCAGACGGAAATGTAAAAAGGGCTGCTAGTAGTAAAAAAGAAATACGTTTTTTTTGTGCTTACGTTGCTTATTGTGTTTTGCCAAGGCTTAACTAACAGCGTAAGATGCTTTAATTATACGTATTTGGAACTAATCACTATATGATATGATATGTGGACATGCCGCTTTTAAATAATTAATTAATTTCTGCAAGGCATGCCCCACAATTACCTTATGCAAATTATCGTAATGCCTTGTTATGCATAATTTTTTAATTTTACCCTTTGTTGCCACGCAATGCCGTTATTTTTTAAAAATAAAAAATTTTTCATACAACTTCCAAAAATTTTGCATACATAAAATTTTATACAGTGTAATCTAACGTTATATCTGTGTCGATGCGCAATAACAGCTTAAGTTTTATTTCAAAGTTTCCAGAAATCTTGCTTCAAAGTTTTCAATCGCCATATAAGTTATATGAAAGGTTTTTTGTTTTTTGCGTCATATCTTTAGCTAATGTCATGCTAGAAGTTCTAGATTTTGTGTGTTCATAATAATATATATGTTTTACACATCTATATCAATAACTCAGTTCTGTCTTAAATTGACTTAAGCTATTATTGCTTATCGACACAGATATAATATAATATATTCAAGGAACACGCAAGCGCAGATCTTACCTGCTTGACATTCGCTTGAACACTGAAGCTTTGATCGTTCTGTAGGTGAGATAAATACATATTTTACTGCAAAAACACAATCTCAAGTGTGCAAAGCTGCCCGACACTGGTCTAATGCTAAATTCACACTGGGAGCTAAATGCGCAATTAGAGAATTTACTATATATATTTGTCCCTGTTACTCATACAACGAGTAAAGGGCCATTCGTAAATGTGGATTTCGTAAATGTGCAATTAGCTCTCAGTGTGGACACAGCATAAAACTTAAACTTTTTTTAGATTAAAATAAATTAAACTATAGTTGGAATTAAAAAATAGTACTTTTTTGATTAAAAATTCTTTTAAGGGGGTCCTCTGGTAATCTATGCCAAATTTTAGCCTTTTTTCAAAATATTGTGGAAAGAGAACGAGTAAAGATATTTTAGTTCCGTTTTTTGATTTGGGTAGCTTAATTTATTGAAAAAAATACAAAATTTTGAAAAAGTGAATTTATGGACCGTTCAGAAAGTTCTCGGCCTGGTAACGAGGTTCTCCGGAAAAAAGGTGGGTCCAAATTGCGCACGATTCCAAGAGTAAACATCGTCTGAAAAAAAAAATATTCAGATACTTAGAATGAATGTCCCTATAGCCCTTACCTCGGAAACAAAAATTGAAATTTTTTTAGGGGGGGAGCCGCCACTTTGAAAATGAAAAATCGAATTTCGACCTTTTTTTTTGTAGTCTAGTGTAGAAAAAAAATAGTAAACATTATTTTTTCGGCAAGTTTGAGGTAGGGGCTATAGCGGCGTAAATTCTGCGTCGTTTCATGCCTCATACATCAAAATCGGTCAAAAACTGTTTGAGTTATCGTGCGCAAAGTTTTGAAAAACATGGTTTCGAGAAAAACGCGTTTAAAGTTTTGACTTCAATTTTGAGGCACACAAATGACATTAACACATATTTTTTTAATACAATACTTACGAATATTAATCGGCAAAAAAATGTGCCTTCCTCCATCTCATAAAACGAGTTTTCCATGGCTTTTTGGGCTCTGCGGGCTGTGCGACCCTCTTTCGATGATGCGTACGTTTTTAGCTCTGAGCGTTGAAGTCGTTTTCCGTCGCGAGATTCAGCATACATCTCGGCTTGTGGGCCGATGACAATACCCATTGTTGACATTATTTTTAAAATACTTGTGAAGCCTTCGTTGAAAATGCAGGTTGCCAGAAAATTTGCGATTTCGACTGTGGTAGCACCACAGTGGACATGTTTCGGCGCAAAGGTCCACAAAAGCGAGTTGAACGATTCGTTACAATTTTGCGTTTCACCTCCAGTGCATCGGTTGAGTAGATCGTCGGATGATAACGCTTCGTTTTTGGACTTCATTACTTGCAGAACCTTTCCATCAAGTGGGGCGTACGTGTGGTGAAATGAGGCTAATGAGCCTTCTGCTGCTGACTTTTGATAGGCGCACCAGCTGGACTCACCAGGTGGGCAATACATATGTTGTGGATTACTATCACTTGAACTTTTGTGATAATATGTTGACCATATTTCTTTTCTCATGTTTTCCACAGAGTCCTTATTACGTCGAATAGCAAGTATATAGTAAGTAGTCAGCTCGCTTATGACTTTGTCTGTCAGTTTGCCAGTGCCTTTTCCACCGATGCCTTTGTTTTCTTTTTTGGCCTTGCGCAGCCGTGTGCCCATGCGTTTTTGCACGTGAGCGATGCACTCCTTTTTTGTGACAACGGGGTCGCCGTTATACGGATCAAGGTCTATAATGGCCTTGAAGGTTTTGCTGTCGCCATCGCCAATATATTTTTCATATTTTATGCCATATTTTTCGATCGATGAGGCAAACATTTCCTTCACGGCATCTACCTCCATCTTGCCCGCACTCCCACTGTGGTTGTTTGTGCATGTTTTCTGGTGCGATTCGTACCATTCTTCGAAGTCTGCAGAGTCATTTTTTTCCCCCCACATTTTGCATGCCTGGCAAAGGCTTGATTTGACAACGGAGTCAACAACTTTTTTGGTATGTTTACCGACGAGCGTAGTGACACCAAAGAGAGACGAGAATCCCCGTTTTTTCCAGGTGCCATCCCCTGAAACGGTCAGCACTGAGGAGTCACAGTCAGGATTTTTTTCTTTCTGCTGTTCCTGCTCTTCTTTAACCGCATTCAACAGGCACTGCTTGTAAACTGCTTTAGCAGACACATGCATGTTTTTCAAGGTGCCATAGTACGCATCAAGGCACAATCCTTGGCATATGTCCATTAATCCGCTGAACATATTAATACCTTCTCTCCCTATTCCAAGCAATCTCATGGCAAATATCAACCGGCGATTTACAACAAAAGATTTACCGACCACCGGCGAAGAATTAATATACTGTGTAGCTTTACATTGGCACTGCAGACTCACTTTGAAGCCGACTCCACGCATACATGTTTTTCCAAATCGAATTTTTTGTTTACATTGGGCGCAGATAACCAGAGCAGCAAGCGTTTGGAAAAATGAAAAAAATTCCAAGAAACAGAACTGGAGGTTGTTTTCGATGATGACTTCATTGTCTTGCGTTTTCTTCAATTTTTTGGCCGATGTGCTGGCAAAGTCGATACGCGTACTTACGCGGCGCGTTTGGGTGGCTTTTTTTATCCATAGCAAAAAAAAAAACACAAAACGATTTTTCTTTTATTTTACAACAGCAGTTATCGCGCACGCGTAGCTTTCAGCGTTCGAAAATAAACTGAATCTCGTTCGTTTGCTTCTTTCATGTGAACACCTGGGCTCAAAATCATTTCAACCCCTAAATCAAAACATGCATGTATACATACTGCATGTATACATACTGTGTGTCTATATTTTGTAATATCAATACATATTTTGGAAGAATTCCACAGAATTTTCGACTAATGACTGCAGGCAAATAAACAACTTTGCTGATGGGTTATTTTGACGAAAACATACCTACACAAAAATGCCTGTATCTCCTAAACTATTTCGAATTTTGAAAAATCCTTTTGGGAAAATGTTTTTGAGTATCTGAGCAATAGAAATATGAAAAAAAATCGAAAAAATTTTTTCGGATTACCAGAGGACCCCCTTAATCCGCAGTTTGAATTAAAAATTACTTTCACCTGGAAGATGCTGCAGTGGTTCGGCAATTTGTATGGCTGCCTTCATTTTGGAGTCCTCTGTGAAAATATTGATAGCCTGCTGTGCTTGTTCTACACGTTTGCACCAGTCGTTTGGTCTTGGAAGTTCTATGTAGTTCGTGCTATTAATAGATCCTTGTCAATTCTACAATGATCGAAATTTTGATAGTTCATATTGCCTGCTGCCGTGAGGTGTTATGCCGTTTTTCCGGCTATTAGTTTTGCGTGTATGTCGAGGAAGTCCATACATAGAATTGTTTTAAGCGCTTTATTTGGAGTTGACTTCAGCCCACATAATTGCATAGCACTGCCTGCTGCTTAGTTTTTTCTGTGCCTGAGGTACGTTGATTTTTTCACAGCCAGCCACTACATAATAGTTCCATAGAGTAGAATAGGATGTACAACCGTAACATAGATCCAGTGCATCAGAAAGGGCGAGAGACACCACGTTCTTCCCAGCATCTTCTTGGATGCATAAAGCTCAATGGTGGATTTCATCACCCTTTTTTCAACATTGATTCTCTATGTTAGCTTGCTGTTCAGGAGAACTCTTAAATATTTCGTGTGAGTTTTTGTTATGAGGCGTATGTTGTTTAATTTTTGTGGTATCAAAGGTGGCATCTTATACCTTTTCATAAAAAGAACCAGATCTGTTTATTTTGCGTTAATACTTAGACCGACTGAATTAGACCATCTGAGTACCTTGATTATGGACTTTGTTGTTCACAGACATTTTTCCACAATAATTGTGCTTATGTCATCTGAATAGGCTGTTATCTTTGGGCTCTACCTTCAAAGGGCGAGATGATTCGTGCCTGGGGTGACTCACTTCGAGCTCACCTTTCCATAGATTTAGTTTTGCCTGATACATCTGTTATATATACTAGGTATTCTTAAGTCATGAGATGACTCGTGATTCAGCATTTGCAATTTGCAACATGGCAAAAATTATACCGTCTGAACGCAGAGATAATTTTTGCATAGCTAAAAGGAATGTAAAGATCTGTTAGGAATTGAGTCAAATCCATGGCCGGGCATCAGCCGCGATTTTAATCTCATTGAGAACGTTTGTGCAATTTTAAAACGAAATGTGAGCCAGAAAAAACCCAATAATATTCAACAATTAGGCCTTTTACATATGGTGCAATTGAAAAGTAATGCAACTGCAACAAAAGTTGCTAACCAATGTATTTATACCGAAGCCTTCATATGAAGCAACATGTGCACAACAAGTTGACAACATGTTTGCGACCAGTTCAATGCAACACAGCTTGCTGCAATTTTAATCTTCGATTTTTGTTGCATATTATGTTTTGTTTGAAATCAGTTTGCTGCCGTTCTTTTGCTGCGACGAATAATTTGCAGTTTATATTGTTTCTTATGTATGAATGCACCCAAATTTTATTTTTGCGTGGAGTTATGATGTTTTTTTTGTGTAGTTTGGCGTATAAAAATATGAAATAACATCTTCATCACTCGAATCGCTTTAACTACTTTAACTTTCTGTTTCTTTTTAACATAGCTTCAACTAAAAAGTATTTGAGTTGTTATGAATTTTTCAATGTTGCGTTGCGACGTGACGTGCTCATCTGAAAGTATAAGTTGCAATTAAGTTTAAAACTGGAGTGGCTTGCAACATTTTGAGCTATTGCGTTGCAGATGCATTATTTTTCAATTGATCCATGTGTAAAAGGCCTTAAAGGAAATAATTGAAACCACATCGTACAAAAACATTTTTTTACAAAATGCGAAAAGTCTATGAGAGCATGCCCTCTCAAGTAAAAAGCGTTATCAAGGCAAACGGTTATCCTACACGCTATCATATTCATTTTATTTTTTTTTTTTTGTAATAAAATAAAACAAAAATCTAAAGAAGTGCAAGAAAAATTACTTATCTTATTTATTTTATTTTTCATACAAATGATGTTTTTTCATAAAAACAAAAATAATTTTTCAATATAAAAATAGCTTTTTCCGTATTTTATTTCAATATTTTCATTTATAGAATTTTTCATTTTTGAGTATACTCAAGATGTATTAAAGAAGGTGGAAGAACTAGGTGACGTTTATAAAATCAACACCGTAGTGCTGTCAAAATCAAACGAAATGAAGTGATGCCATATTTTGATTGATAATCCAGTGAAAAATCCAATGTTTTGATACTTGTTCTTATTGGTTCGAGATTTTGTCGATTTGTACAAGTTTAATATTAATATTTAATCACAGTAAGATGATGCAAAAAGATATGGAAAGAAAGGATATTTTTCACCGTAAGACAAAAACCTTAAAGTCTTTCACGTGAAAAAACCTAATTGTATTTATATTAAATAAATGAAAATGCCCTCAAAATACATTGCTTAACTTTACAACTAACTGTCTGACCAGAATCATGTCGTTGTCGTGTTAGCAGGCAGAGCGCTGACAGAGACAATGCAAACCTTATGGGAGAAAATTGCGTAAGAATACGACTACGAAAACGCCATGATAGAAATGGTTCTATTTTGATTTTGTCGTTTTTGATAGCTCCCTCAGCTTCTCTTTAAAAATATTGCCATATTTTAACAAAACTTGAAGAATCTGTCAACTAATGTAGCGAGTAAACAGTGTTCCTACTCGCTCTAATAATGATAGGAGTAGCCTTCAGTTGAAAATGTAGTAAATTTATATGAATAGTATTGCAAAAAGTAGTGAAATAAATGGAAGTGGAGTAATTATTAGTTCAATTGGAGTACGATGGGAACACTGAAGCAAGTTCAATAAAATCAACAACGGCAGATTGAATAAAAGCAAAAGGACAAAGCCAATGCTACAATTCCGGGCCAACTCTTAGCGATTCTCTCTAACCGACACCACAACGATATGATTCTGGTCAGACAGTAAAAAAAAGCCTAAAATTCCTTTCCCGACTACAAAACTTCCACACAATTTTTTGTCCCACACAAAGGAAAAAGAAAAATAATGTGGCATCACTACAACGAAATTTGACACCGCTACGGTGTCGATTTCAAAGACGTCAACCTACTTCTTCCACCTTCATAAATACATCTTGGGTATACTGTTTTGAAAATACTCAAAACTTTTTCTTAGAAAAACTGCCTCACAAACTGAAAGCAGTTTAACAAGAGTAGATTTCGTTTTACGCAAAAAAATTTTAAAACTTCAAACAAAATAAAAATCGGAGTTTTTTTGCCGTGAGTTTATATATGTATATCGATGATTGAGTGTGACACCTATCATTATTTTCATCATTTTCAAATATGACGCATTCCTCAATATTTTGCATTTGACGCATATCCATCAGTAGCAACAGCACTCACAATATGTGAAGGATAATTATTTCAATAACTCAGCGCCAAACTGTCTGAAGCAAAGACATGAAAACAGCACCACCTACACTTTGGGACACCCACTCGTTTGCATACTAAAACAAACATTAGCACAGACTTGACAATATCTAAAGATATGGAGCAAATGCAGTGCCAACAGCAACAACACTCTGTCACGAAAAACAACCCCAACGATGGCATCCACGGTAAAGGCAAATATATATCGTTAGCACAACATTCCAAGCGAGCGGTATTTTTTTCATGGCATTTTTTATCTTCCTCTGCTTTAGCTTTCTTTCAAACTACATTTTTTATTTTCAGCTTCCCTCAATTATTCACGCATACGTTTTTCTTACATTTTTTTTTTTTTTTTTTTTGTTAAATCCATCCTTTATTCACACACATTTTCTGCTCACCTCACTTGCTCTACGTTTATCCTACATCTACTTTTCTGCTAAATTACATTCACTTAATAACACCACCTGTATCTAGATCAGGTACAATCTTCATATGCTTTATCATCGTCTTGTTCAATTTCTCCATCATGACCTTCTTTTTAGAAGCTGTCGTTTCCATGTTTTTTTCGCTCATCCCAGATATTGTCGTTTTTTTATCTCCTGCTAAAGATTTTGACACCAGTTATGAACATCTTTGGTGTGTACCGAACAATAATAATAATAATGATAGCATCTTTTTCATGTTTAAGGGGAAAAATAAGGGGGAAAAAAGTAATAGATATAAGCATCACAATAACAATAGCAATGAGGAAGATAAGAGAAAAATCGATTAAGGTTAACTGGTATCCAGGTGTAGCTTTTAGTTTTTTTGCTATGTACTTGGAATCATGTCGTGTCTTATTTGGACAGCAGATTTAAATTTGTTGCGGTATTACTAACAAAATTTTGAACCACTTAAAAGTAATGTGCTCACGAAGAATGTTTTGGATGCATGCGTTTCAAGTATTTTTCGCTGTAGTTTCTGTTAATCTTTTAAGTAAATTCTAAAGGCTCGAGTGTGTATGGTTTCTTTTATACACACTCAAACATGGTCGTGGCCGTATATGAACTAAATAGTTAATATTTGTCTGTCATCATTATCCTAAATGTGAAAGCTTTAATCGGTACTTAGCTCAAAACAATAACGGTGATTCTGTTGGCGATAACACTTGCGAAAATATTGCTGGTATTGATGCGATTGAGAACATTTTCGTGCTTTTTTTAATCAACTTGAGAAAAGTTATCTTTGCATTTTGTAAGGAAATTTAAATTTAAGAGATTTAAGCATTCAATTTAAATTTTTATATAAAGGCCCTTATTGTGAGTTGCTTTTGACGTTCGATCTTCGCTGGTTATCGAACAACGAGTATCTAACGTTAAATTCTTATTATGAGCAGTGCAACCCTATCGAAATTTTCGTTGGTCATCGAATTTTCAGTCGAATAGAATTTTGCTTTTGATGCGATACACACTGAGCAATAATTGTTAAAAATGTCAGTTTTAGGATAAGCTGATAGAAATATACTACCGTGAACCAACCAAATGAATGAAATTCACAATAGCGCTACTCTTTGTAGAAAGCGCGTTATAATACCAAACGCAAATTCGTTCGATCAGGCCATTCGACTACAGTCGAAGATCGAACGCGGCTCATAATAAGGGCCAAAATATATTTTGACGTAGAATTACATCTTACAGCGCGGTTTGTATGGGGGTCATTTTCACAAATTTTTTCAAAGTGATATTTGACAATTTAGGGTATACCTATAGCCTTTAATATTCATCGTACAAAAAAAAAAGCCAAAATATCAGTCTTAGTGGGAATAAAACGAATATCTAATAAAATAGCAAAATCTAAGAAGATGAAAAATTCATATATTCGTATGAGAAATGCACAAGCTGCTTGGCTGCAGTAGCTGTTTTTAAAGTTGTTGTTGTTGTTGTGTTTGCTTGTTTGATTCGTAATCACGTCGTTCGTTGTTGTGCTGCTTTTGTTGTTGTTGTTTTTATTAATATGTATGTAAAACATACATATATAAATACACAAAAATTTCTTTTATTTTTTCGTTCACCAGATAGCCAATCGGCTCGGTTGAAAACGGTGTGCACTTTTAAAAGCTTTGAAGCGGACCGTTTCGTTGTCAGCAAACTATGCATTGCGTGTTTCATATAAGCGTACTATTTATTAAGTTGTATATTAATGTTGATTTTCTATGATTTAAATATAAATTCTAAATGTTTGATAGTTTAAATCATTCTTGGTTTTAAATACAAATTCTAGTTGTTTGATAGTTTAAAATCGTTTATTGGGTTTTAGGTCAGTTTTGAACAATTAATTGCTCTAACGAATTTTTTCCAAAGAAACAACAACAACATTTTCGATATGAAAAGGAAAACATCACTAACTGATTAATTAGTTAGCTGCTTGATTAACTAGTTAGAACAATTAATTGTTCTAACCTGACCTAAAGCTCAATAAACGATTTTAAACTATAAAAAACTAGAATTTGTATTTAAAATCAAGAATGATTTAAACTATCAAACATTTAGAATTTGTGTTTAAATCATAGAAAATCAACATAATAAATAACAAGGTCACGTAGAAAACTTTAAGTTGTATATTCATTTTATTTGTTGTTAAACAATTTTAACCTTTTCTTAAAATAGTTTTTATTAAGCTGCAATAATAAACTAAACAAAAAACGGCAACTCAACTGCACTACCTTGATTTCAATACAAGATTCAATGCATATTTTAGATTTTTTTGGTGAACGGGTGAAAAAGAGGGGGAAAAAAGACAAGAACAAATGCCGCATCAAGCGAATATTACATTAATTTTAATTCGATTCTTGATAAATATAAAAAAAAGGACTTTACAATTATATAGAGATTGGTATAAAGGTACAAAAACATGTCCTTTTCATACCAGCAAATCAGACGCTGTCGTTTTAAGTACCATTTAGCTGGAACAGTGACATTCATGGTTAGTCAAGGTTGCCAGTTAAAATTTAAAACAATTCCGACAAAAAGATCCTTTTTTCACACTAACATAAATTTAATACAACAAAAATTACCATTGTAAAGATAAACGAAAAAGTTTCTACCGCAATAAAAAATATCAAAAAAATCCCAAGATCATTAAAAATTACCACAAAAATACCACGCGTTTTAAACATACCACCACAAATTCCATATGCATTTAAAATTGCCACAAAAATCTCATTCGCATTAACAATATGCACAAATAATTTAAAAAACTTTTCGAAATACCACAAAGAAACTATGCTTGCTAAAAAAGAAAAAAAAAATGTAAGAAGAATATTACCAAACTCCCACGAAAACTTAAATAATACAAAGCTGAATTTCCACGCCAATTAGAAAATACCATGCTGAATTAAAAAATTTAATAGGAATTCCCAGAAACAAAAATTCCTAAGGGCAATTAAAAATTACCACGAATGGGATTTTTCCAACATAACTGGCAACGTTGCTACTAGCTGCTAATATTGTTGTTTTAGTTTTGCATGTGCTGCAAAGGGCCGTTTTTCTCTCGGCAATTCTATGAGCAATAATTGCTTTCGCCGAAAGCAGTTTGTTGACTACTCGGGTTTAAACGGGACTTTCGTAAGCCCCCTCATGCGGCGAATAATCCACAAACTGCTTGCGGCAAAGGTAATTATTGCCGAGTGAAAAGCGGGACAAAGAGATCTTGCTACCAGAGCAAGAGAGTGATTGCTCTCGGAGCAATAATTGCTTTCGCCGCAAGCTCGAGAATTTTCGTGTGTAACGAGTGAAAAGCGGGACATAGTAAGCAAAGTTTTGTTTATTTTCTGTGGACGATTTGGTTCATCGCTAACGCTGCTCAACCGCTGTGATCTTGCTCTTTTCTGTGCGTCGTTGTATTAGATTTGCTTGGTAATTGTTGTTGGTTCGGCTATCAGATTTTTTTTTTATGTTCTTAATTTTTACTCGACATGAACAGCTGATTTTGACAACTAGCTTGCTTGTATCTGCTTTCTACTTCATTCCTCTCCGAGTTGGCCCTACCTGGTTATTCTGCCATGATTTGGAGTACGAATAAAACGAATGTTTATTTTCAGCATGTATGTATACTACTACGCAAATTTACGCATAAGCATGCGTTGTGCTTTAAAAACTACATTTATTTTTTAAATACCAAAATAAATTCGAATTATTTTTATTATGCATTATATTCTTTCCATATTAAAAATTTATTTTGTTAACTAAAATTTTAATTTTAAATTTTACTCTTTACTACAGGAAAAATAAATAATTCAAATTTACCTATATTTATTTCCATTAATTAAACACAACTTTGAATTACATTAAGTTTTAACCAACAAAACAAATGAACAAGAACAACAAATTCATCACCATAAATATCAAACGAAAACGTCTTATAAAACAAAACAAATTTTTGCACGACTTAAATTGTGAGCTTTTTAGATCAGGTAAGTTAAAAGAAGGACAACAACAACAAATTTGTTTTTGAATAATTTTTATTTAGAAGATGAAATAATTTAAAATTGTTTTGAATTACTTTTTGAAAAAAACCAGAATTTTTCTCTATTACTCTATAAAAAGGAATTCTACGTCTATACTTACGATACTATCGAAACTGTGTCTTTTTTTTTTGTCTATTCAGCAATTTCATTTTGAACGTAACGGCCTAACGGACTGACCATTTCCGATTTTCGTAAAATTTCGCATGGGGCATCACTCACAGAAATAAATTACTTAATTTGGAGAAAAAAAGTTTGGCGTGATTTTTGGCGGAGTTACAGGGTGCACGATATTAGAAAAAATCGGCAAAAACGTCAAAAATTGATTTTTACTAAAATTCATATCTCAAATATTTCTTAGCAGATTGTTAAGAACTACTGTTGGAAAGCTAATTAATTGGATTTCAGTTCAAAAATAATTTTGGGAAGTTTGGTGGTTTTATCCTTTGCGGTAAGGTATTTGATTTCGACGTAGCGGTTCAAGGAACACCATTCAAAATATTTATATAATTTTTTTCATCAAAAAAATATATTTTTATTTTTTATATAAAAAATATATTTTTATATATTTTTATATATTTTTTAATAGCAAAAACATTTCCTAACCGAATTTTAAGTTTGATCTACTGTTGGAAAGGCAATTGAACTATTTTTCATTGTAAAATAGTTTGGGAAAGTTTTGGTTGTTAGGGTTTTCATCCTTTGTAATTTATTTCGAAGAACGGGTTCGCAGAACACCATTAAAAATAAAAATAATTTTTTTCTGAAAGCTGGTAGAACTACCTTTTCTACAATTTTTTTAATTAGAGTGGGGACCATTCGTCATTTTTGCCACTCGAGTAACAATCGTCGTCAGCCTTAGACCCTGAACAGAATAAAAAATCGTTGCGACCGACGAATGAAATAGAATAGATTCTATTAGGCATGTTCTGCATTCCTCTTCTGAGTGGAAGTGAAAAAAATCATGATTAAATTTCATATTTGGTGTTCTATTTATAACTTTTTTCGTTAATTCAATTAAACATACTTATAAATAAATAATATATATAATATAATTAAATAAAATACAAAACGAAAAAAGTGATATGTAGAACACTATATATCGAATTCAACTATGATTGAATTTCACTTCCTCTCGGAACTGCTTTATGGCAGTAAAATTTTTAAAGAAATCTGAGTAAAATCTTGAACCAATATTTCGTGCATGATTGATGCAGCAGAAAAGTTTATTTTAAACGCGACTTAAATTGGTAAATAAAATATTATTAAAAGTTTGTCGGTAAAAGAACAACAATGTTCTGCTTAAAATTAACATTTTTTATGCCAATCTACGAAATCATTATTGAAAAGTATAAAATTTTATAGTCCAAGATCCCAGGGTCCGCAGAAGTTACTTATTTTCTCAGAAACCAAATGTATGGAATCAAGAAGTGTAAGTATTAGAGCACCCACAATATATATGAAAAATACAAATGTCGTTTTTGAAGTCGAATGAAGTTGAAAAATAAGATCTGCATCAAAAGATTGGTATCGTTAGTGGAAAATACCCATCCGATTTTCATTTGAAACCTCAAAAACAGCCATAAAATTGCTTGAAAATAGCTCAAACAACGTTTGCCCTGTAATTTTTTAAAAAATGGTAAAAGTTTTTAATTTTTTTTCTTTTCACAGACAACCAAACAGGAAAGACTGTCTGTGTAATTTGTTTTTGGTAGGTGTGGTATTTAATGGTGTTTTTGAAGACGAAACTGAATTTTTAACTCAATTTTTATGTTTTATTTTTCTTAAAAAAATTCCCAAAAATCATTAAAAATATGCGAGCTATCAGCATTACATCATCATGAAGGGCTTTTAATAAGGTCTAAGAAATTAACTACGTTTCACAATTTTATTTTTTTTTTACTCATGAACTTACGTCTTAAATGCAAACAAATGGATTTAATTTTAGTTACATTCAATTTAAATCTTTTAATTAGTTTTTATGATCTATTGAATAATTACATGAACAGATGGCAACCCTTGATAGAGTTGATGGCGGTGATCTATAAATAGCCCACTGCTTTGAAGTGTCATATGATTAGCAGCCATACAATTCATAAGAATGCATTCCAAAATCTGCACATTCATATGCTGGTTTAAACAGTGAGTTGATCACAGCTTAATCACTCAAAGACTACTGAAAAGGAAAATGTAGCGATTTCCGAAACAGACTGTCTAGTCAGCTAAGTAATTGACTCTATTCAGAGTTGTTGTTGTTGTTGTTGCCTTCTTGAAAACTTGCTTGATCTAAAGCTCACAATCTTAATTCATGTAAATCTTTTAAATTTTAACAAAGTGCTTCTCTTACTCACCTAAATCATTGGTAATGATCAATTTATATGTTGTAAGAGCGTTTGGGCGTTGTTTCAATTTAATTCAACTCATAAGCCTCGTCGATAAAAAATATTAAATTTTTTGTTTTTTCACGGTGGACTTAAATTAAATGGGCTCGTTGGGTGCCAATTTGTCGCTAAAATGTCAAGGGAAAGGAAATTGATATTTCACCTTTTCTTAAAATTAGCACAGTACTTTTGAATTTTACTGGTAAAAGAAACTGGGCACTTCAATCTATATATATAAAAATGGATGTATGTATGTGGGTATGTGGGTATGTGGGTATGTGGGTGGGTATGTGGGTGGGTATGTGGCTATATCACGTATAGACTCCAAAACCGCTGAACCGATCTTTATGAAATTTTCAGGGAAAATAAAGCCACATCTTGAGAGTGTTCCTGTGAGGTTTCGTAACGATTGGAGAAGGGGGCGTGGTACCTCCCATACAAGCCAAATTTGCTCCATCGATCACAAACAAAAAAAAAGAAAAATATCTCACGGTTTCAATCGTAAAAAAACTAAGATTTGGGGATTTTGTTCAGATGGTTACTGTCGGTAACTGTACAAAAAATGGGCGTGGTCGTTATATAAATACGCCCACTTTTTCGAAATCATGGCAATTCCGGAGTTCTGCACATTTTTACAGTGAAACTTGCTCTTTAGGTGCTCCAAGAGACGAACACAATTTATAAATGTTTTCACGCCCACTTTTAACGCCCACAAATAAATATCTATATATATATAAAGCAAAACGATGTGTGTCTGGCTGTGTGATGTCTATAGACTCCAATACTACTGAACCGATTGCCCTGAAATTTTAGCAGTCGATTTGTTTCAGCTACGAGATGGTTGAGGAAAAAATTTGCCACACCCCCCTTTTACCGCCCCCAAATCAATAAAAATGTTATATTTCAGTCGGTTTGGGTCGTATATGGCTAAAATTTTGTAATTTAGTATGTACGGTTACTGTCGACAACTGTCCTAAAAATGGGTTTCCACGCCCCTTTTTACCGCCCACAAATAAATAAAAATGGTTTATTTCAGACGGTTTTGGTCGTATAAGACTTAAATTTGTTACTTTGGTTTGTGAAGTTACTGACAGTAACTGTACGAAAAATTGGTTTCCACGCCCCCTTTTGCGCCCACAAATCAGTGAAAATGCTATATTTCATGCAGTTTTGGCCGTATGAGACTAACATATGATACTTAAGTTTGTATGGTTACTTTCGGCAATTGTACTAAAAAAGGGCGTCAGCGCTATATAGCCACACCCACTTTTTAAGAAACCATCAAAATTGACTACTGGGTCGATTGAGCTAAAATGTTGGCTTAGTTTGTACGGTTACTGTTAGCAACTGTACTAAAAATTGGTCTCCACGCCCCCCTTTTACCGCCCACAAACCAATGAAAACGTTTTATTTCAACGGTTTGGGTCGTATTAGACAAAAATTTTGTAATTCAGTACATATGGTTACTCTCGGCAAGTGCACTAAAAATAGGCCTGCCCTACTCACTTTTCGGGGAGTTAGCGTCCAGTGAAGTAAAGTGCGCCAGGCTTAACCTAAATTGAGCTGAAATTTGGGCAGTCGATTTGTTTCGATTATGAGATGGCTCAAGGGAAACATTTTACCGCACCCCTTTTTACCGCTTGCAAAACAACAAAAATGCTATATTTCGCACGGTTTTGATCGTATTAGACTAAAATGTGGTTATTTAGTGCACATGGCTACTTTCGGCAGCTGTACTGAAAATGGTGAATATAATTGACATTTCTTGACATTTTTGTGTATAGCAGTAAGGCGGTCTGTGACAGAACAACGTTTGCCGAGGAGATAGATTGTTCCTGTGAGGTTTGGTAACGTTTAGACGAGGGGGCGTGGTTCCTCCCATACAAGCCAAATTTGCGCTATCGACCACAAACCAAATAAGGGATATATATCAGACGGTTTCAATCGTAAAAACTAAGATATTATCATTTTGTTCAGATGGTAACTGTCAGTAACTGTACAAAAATAACTTCTTCGTCGCAATATATATACGCTCACTTTTTCGAAATCATGGCAATTCCGGAGTTCTACACATTTTTATACTGAAACTTGCTGTGTAGGTGCTCCAAGAGGCAGTCACGATACATAAATGTTTTCACGCCCACTTTTAGCGCCCACAAATCAATATCTGTACATATAAAAATGAATCGTGATTTGTTCGGATGCTTAAAACTTGAAAACGACTAGACCAAATAGGATACTTCCTTCTACTGGTTTGTTCGTAACTGCTACGCAAAGGTTTAGGAAAAAAGTAATGCCACACCCCTTTTATCGCAAACAAATCAATAAAAATGCTATATTTAAGAAGGTTTTGGTCGTATTAAATTAAAATTTGGTAAATAAGTTCTTATGATGACTGTCACTAACTTTAATAAAAACGGGCGTTGTCACACTTCATCTACGCCTACTTTTGGAAATATCACAATACTCCGAAACTATTGGTCCGATTGAGCTCAAATTTTGTAAGTGGCTTTGCTTTGAGTACGAGATGGTTTAAGGAGAAATGCCACACCTTCTTTTACCTCCCATTAATATAAAAACAATTTGTGTTATCGAATAGCGTTATGGGTTGCACAGCTTAGAAATTCGGTGTCCGACCACAATTTAGACGTACCGTTTCAGTGATGAAATTTTATGGGAGTTGGACAAGGGGGAGGGGCACCTCTCATACAACCCAAATTGGTGATATCGAATAGCTTTGAATTTATAGGAATTCAGCTTTGGAATTCAGTTTTTGACCTCAATTTACACATGCAGTTTCAATGATTTTTTTTTATGGGCGTTGGACAGGGAGGCCTGACATCTCCCTTACATCCCAAATTTGCAATATCGAATTGCTTTTAAGTTATAGGTTGACAGCGTAAGAAATCGGTATTCGACCTAAATTTATACATGCACTTTCATTTCTTACATTTTATGGGCGTAGGGAAAAGGGGAGTGACACTTCCCATACAACCCAACTTTGTGCTATCAAATAGCTTTGGATTTATAGGTCGCACAGCATCGGAATTCAGTATTTGACCAAAATTTACGCATGCAGATTTACTGATAAAATTTTTTAGAGTTTGTCGGGGGGCGTGGCACCTCCAACTTAACCCAAATTTGCGATATAGAATAGCTTTGGAGTTATAGGTAACTCAGCCTCGGAATTCAGTATTCGACCTCAATTTACACATGCAGTTTCATTGGTTAAATTTTATGGGCGTAAGGAAAAGGGCAGTGGCACCTCCCATACAACCTAAATTTGTGCTATCGAATAGTTTTGGAGATATATGTCGCACAGTTTTGGAATTCGGTATTCAACCTCCATGTACACATGCAGTTTAATTGATTACATTCTATGAGCGGTGATCAAGAGGGCGTGGCACTTCCTATACAACCCTAATTTGTTATATCGAATGGCTTTGTGGATATAGGTCGCACAGTCTCGGAATTCAGTATTCTACCTCAATTTAGACATGCTGTTTAACTGATAACATTTTATGGGCGTTTGAATAGGGAGAGTGGCAGCAACGCGCCGGGTTTCAGCTAGTTTTATATAATAGTGATGTAGCGCCAAACATAATTGAGAAGAAGGCATTTTTTTCAGCGTGTATGAGTAAAGGCGCGTTTTTTTGCACAAAAAATATTGCAGTTTTGATGCATAGCGTAAATTCTCAGGCATCAAGTGATTCCGGCAAACTTCAAATCAAATAAATTAGATAAAAAAATAAAAAATAAGAATGGTACGCGCTGTCACTAACAGCTTTATGCAATTTATTATCAACCGCTATAAAGAGTCAATAACAAAAACTAGAGAATTATTCTTGCTTGCGTTATTTGCTTTTCGCCATTTGCTAAAACAAACAAGTAATCAATTAAGCCACTAAAGAAAAACAAATGAAAACAAAATAGCACTTTCTTACACTTCGATAGAAGTTGTTCATCAAAGTTTAGCACAGAATTTATTATCTCTGTGTTGTGCTGTTCTAAACTGAAATGTGAGTTTGTGTGCTTGCGTGTGGGAAGCATGCACACTGTTTCCTCCCTCTATAAATAATTAGAAAAACAAGAAGCAGCTGCAATATCCTTTTCATTTTGGCATATCCTTTGAACAAGTGAAATATTCGCTTTACTGTGAGAAAAAAAAAGCATGAAAAGATTTGAAGCAACACATGCACCAAAAAACCATCGCACAAAAACACACAAAAATGCAAACCCGTTTGTACGTATACGTAACGCTTGACAGGATATTCAATGGCATAAAATATGATGGTTTCAATGGCAGCTTTGGGGGGTTACAAAGTGAGACCACGAAGTTTTTACAATTGTATAACAGCAACAACACAAAAACAAATAAACAAAAGGAAAGATAAAAAAATCAAATAAAAGCAAACATATAAATTAATTAAATTCAAGAAAAAAAAGGTTAAGCACAATAAATAGCCCACAAGAAAAAAAATGACTTTAAAAAAATAGTTATAAATAAACCAACAAAAAAAAAAAAAGGTAGCCAGCTGTAGCATATGCAAAACTTTGGCACTCATACTCTTTTGTTTTTCTTGCCAACTTTTTGTTTCTGCCTATTCTTTTCATTTTTTTTTTGTCACTGCTACCTTACTGTCGTTTTCTTTCTATATTATGTAGCCATTACTTTTTAAATTCTGTCCGGATTGTATGTATTGTACTAGTTGGAAAATTCAGCCTACCAATTTAATGCTGCTTCAAAAGAGTTGTGAGCTATCTCGTACAGCAGGGCAAAACAAAACAACTGTATTCTTGAGATCATGGCTAGCAATTGAACTGTCAAAATAAATGCCCTAATAAATTGTTCGAATAGATTGAACTTTTTCAAAGATAAAAAAAAATATAATATCATCTTGTCCTACTAACAGAATTGATGTAAGCACGGACATGAAGAAAACTATTATTGCTTTGAACCATCAAATCTTTGTGGGCTCCAATCCAACGAAAAAAAATCAATAAATAGAAATTCAAAACATCCCTACAAGGCGCGGATACTGGGGGGGCTAATAGGACTAAAGTCCCACCAGACGCTAATTCATTTTTTATAAAGATGTATGACAATTTTTTTATAAATACGATAATTCTTATACTTGGATTAAAAAAACTTTCTCTACCAGTTTTACCATTAACGACATCAAATTACTAGCAATTTCTTGACTCTTCTTATGTAGGAAAACTTGACTTATATGCTTTGTAAGACAAAAGTATTAAAGAGGTCTACATCAACGCTAATATTATTCGTTATATTATTATTGACAAAGTTCATGACCAAAAATATTATTCCATTATACATATGTGATGAATAGCGCCTGTCCAACCCCACGTACAGACTGTGCAAGGTTATTTGCGAACATTTTATAAATATTTACAAAATACTGAGAACGTGTAAGAACATATTCGAAGTTATGCATAGAAATCTGTAAGAATTTTTCATGAGGCGAAATTAGTAATTAAATAAATTATGTAAAAATATAAAAGAACAATTTTATAAAGCGTTCAAGATATGTGAAATTGTTCTTTTTCATATTAAAAATTAAAAAAAAATTTGAATGAAGTAGCTAGCTATTCACAAGTGACTTTTCAAAATATTCATTAACAATAAATAGACTCATCGCATTTACATATATTTGATTAATTTCAATAATAAATTTAAATATATTAAAGAAAATTAATTTCAGTGTCATGCATAGAACAGCTGCATGATTGTTATTGTAAGAAAATATCTATTAAGAAGATTTGGTGAAAATTCGTAATATTGCTCCAGTCATCGATGTTCTAAAGGCAGTAAAGCCAATGATAAGAATAATTTATTGTCAAATGCTGTAATTGCATATATAATTGCATTAACAAGTCCTGTATTGGTTGCATCAGCTGAGTTCAGTTTTTCTAAATTAAAGGTAGTTAAAATTATCTTTGAAATTCGATTAAACAAGAGTGATTTAATGGCTTAGCAAAATTATTGGTTGAATATGACTTGCAAATTCAAATAAATATGATGAAATTACAGAACAATTTGCATCATTAAAGCAAAAAAGGTGCCTTATACTTAATAATTTCAACTATCGCAACATTTAAAGCATCCCTAGAAAAAATATTAGTGAGCGAACAGTGGTCGAACATGGGCCGCACGGCTGTACATGGCTCGAATATGGCCCAAAAATAATGAAAAAAGCTAAGTGATCAACAGTTGGGTCAAACAACGGCCGTACAAGGCTTTAATTAACCCGAATCGCCCTGTTGTTGCCATATGGCAACGCACGATAGAACAATTTTGAAATGACCATGACATTGAAACCATTGCAGGTACCGTTACTTTTAAACTCATTTTTAACGCAAAATTGTTGCTTTTATCACAAAAAATTCTTTGAGCGTTAGTGCGTGTTTGTTAGTAGAAGCGAGAGCATCGTCAAGTGAGTGGAAAATTATGAGTGCCAAAAAAATTGACACGGAAAAGTAAGTATGTCTGAAATATAAACAAACTATTTTAATAGCTAATTTAAACGTGATTTTTCTAGAAAAGTATAATATGTTGTAAGAGTGTTACTCTAAAAAATATTTGTTGTGGACTTTTTTTAAGTTTCATTTGCGTGTGTCCACACTCTAGGCTGGCTAGGCAACTGTTTTTCGGTGTGATATTTTTGATTTGCTTAACCGGTTTTTTTTTTAAATTAGGTATAAATATTTTGGTTGAATACAGTTTTTCTCTCCCTTTTTTAATTTTTCAAAGACCACTCTCCTTGCAAGATGCATAGAAAATTTTAGAAGAACTGTGTGCTGATGACGAGAGTGGAGCTCCAACAAATGTGCGAGCACTGAAATCAGGATGCGAAATTATTTTGGATAACGGTTGCCGAATTGAAAGGTTTAAGGGCTTGCAATCTAGTTCTGATAAAGGATTTAATAATGAGACATTTTTTCTGATATGCTGGATGATAGTTTGTCAAGCTCATCAAAGAGGATATGTCGCGTTAACCCTTCAAAGTCTAATGTTCCCATTCCACCACGTAACAAGGACAGCAAATTTACGTGGCGCAAAGTTTTTTTTTTTTTTAAATGTTTATTGAAAATTATATAAATATACAACTTAAATACTACAATAAACAATAGTATGGCTAATGATGTCTACACTTATACACTTATGTGGCGCAAAGTTAATTCAAGGGCAGTGTTTCCAATCTTCCCGGTCATTTAAAGCCACGTGAATTTTGAAAAATTTTTCAATGATGATTTGCTTGAACACATATGCAAATGTTCAATTTTATATGCTACGCATCGCCTAAAACTCTACGAAAAAATCATTATTAGGGGTATGGACTTTCTCAGCGTTTTTTATTTTCCAAATGTATATTTATTGTTTTAGAACTGCGTGTGTTTATTAGAATTTTGATTATGACTGGCTGCAATCAAACAGGGTCATTTAGAAACATCATAGATCTAAGAAACGGAATGGTGTTCAGTGCTATGCGCAGAAACCGTTTCGAAGAGACACAATTCATGCTCCACTTCGAGCCATCCTTATGCAAGCCTAGAGGTAGTTCTGGAAGATCGGACACATTATGGAAAGTGCGTCCACTAACAGACCATATTAAAGCCAAAATGTTAGAAAACTTTCACCCAGAACGAAATATCTCATACGACGAGAGTATGATTGCATATTTTAGACGCCATGGCTGCAAACAGTTAATAAAAAGGAAACCAATTCATTTTGGTTACAAAGCTTCGTCACTATGTACACCTAGAGGATACATGATAAACTTTGAAATATACCAAGGTAAGAACCCAAGGTCGGATCCTAAATAAGAGGAAAGATTCGGAACTTGCGCTGCACCCCTTGTGTGCATGATAGACGATTTTGTAGAAAATGTAAAAAACTTCCATTTTAATTTTTTGACAACCTCTTTACCAGTATACCGTTGTTAGTTCATTTGAAAAACGGAGGCTTTCACGCTACAGAAACAATTCGAGAAAATCGAATCCCAAAAAGTTGTCCGATTGCTCATAGAAATGAATTACGAAAAAACCTCGGGGCTATTATGAAAGTATGGAAATCAAAGAAAAAGGAATTCACTTGATTAAATGGGTAGATATACATATAATGCTGTGGTGTGTCTTGCGTCGACTTTCTTTAGTTCCGAACCAAAATCAACAGCATCTCGTTACAGTAAGGAACTGCAAAAAAATACCTGTTCCACTTCCATGCGTTGTTACTGAGTACAACAAATATATGGCCGGAGTTGATCGATTTGATCAAAATGTTTCAGGAAGTCGCATAGCTTTTCGAGGCAAAAAATGGTGGCATTGCATTTTTACTATGGTCATCGTACCAGCATTTAGAATAGCTGGCTTCTTCATCGAAGCACTGGTCAAAACAAAACACTCATGCAATTCAAACGAGAAATTGCAATATAATATTGCCAACACTACGGCCAAGAACCAAAATTGTTTAACAATCGATCAGGGAAATGCATGGATTCCATAAAAAATACTCTCCGCTATGATCGAGCTGACCACTTCGTTATTCCAATTGAAAAGAAACGCTGGTGTGTAGGAGATAGATGCAAGAGAGCAATAAGCACAGCTTGTGGAAAATGTGATATTGGACTCTGCTTATCATGTTTCAAGCCTTATCATACAAAACCTTGAGTTAGTTTTTTTTTCAAAAAATTACAAAGAAGTTGTTCGTTTTTTGTAACACAAATGTAATAAAATGTATTCCTAATTTTATTTTTTTTAATAAACATCCATAAAAACAAGTTTCTTATGCTTTTTAAGAGACTTAATAACGATATATGTAAACCAGTACCCTAGCTTGCCTAGCGTTGCCATATGGCAACAGGACATTCTGAGAATCCTGTGTGCAGACTATAAAAACCGATGATGCAAATTTTTTATTAAACGCATAAGGTTTATACTCCTAAAAAATCTTTTTGAAATTCGAAAAAAAATTTGCTCAGGGTGATTCGAGTTAAGTTGTACGGTCGCTGTACGCCCGTTGTATGCCACAAAATTTTTCAAAACTCTTACTCAATAGCTAACGTATGTGCAAAAATAAAAGCAAGCCTCTCACGGCGATGCCGATGTTGATAGTAATGCCACTTCTGCGTGGCGCAAAAGAATTTTTTGTGTATGATTAATGTTACCAACTATACTTACTTTGTAAGTATCATACTTATTTTCAGCTTCATATACTTACTAAAATTCCATACTTATAAGTATACTTACTTTTAAGATTTATTCTTAATTATGCTTACTTTTCAGCTCCGGTTGAACGTTTTTATTTTTATTTATCAAAAGTGGAAAAAGTTTGAAAATTGTATCCAACAGCGTTAAAAATACAGACTCGAGTCAATTTTATTTTTAAGAAATAATATTTAATACAGCTGTGTCGAATTTTACAATCTTTTAAAGACAAGACCTGAAATATTAAGGGTGTACTGTAGTTCGTCGGCTAAAAAAATAGGCAATTTTTGGGAATTTCTCGTGAGCTTGCTATGAAAGATATTTTTATATAAGTAATAAGGAATGATAAATGAAGTTTTAATTTATAAAAATAAAAAAATATGTATTAATGTTTTTTAATAATTTGGAGGCAGGTTGGCTCCCACACGATATCTCGGCATCTGTTTATCTGAAACAAAAAACTAAAGTCTTTTAGATTCAATATGAGAAGGACCATAAAATAGACTATTAATATTAATTTTTAGCAATTGTTGTTAAATTTAAGTACCAAAAACCAAAAAAAAAAATTTTTATAGCTGATATTTGTAAAAAAATATAGTAAACATCAATTTTTTAACACGATTTTAGTTTTTTTGTAAGTAGTTTTGTGTTAAATATGTGGTTAAAATTTCAGAAGGATCAGCCCACCGGAGAAATAGTATGGGGCGTCCGTGAAAATGTAGTTTTGAGAAAAACGCTTTTAAAGTTTTTTTAAATGCGTTCTAACATGAGTTCAGGTAGAGAAAGTTGTGGGTTGAAAAAATTATTTCATAAAAATTTAATACAATATTATTAGTACACATACAAAAGTTGTAAAAAAAAAGAAAAAACTTTCGAAAGTGACCAATTAGACTTCACACTTAAATAAAATTTACAGCCAAGACAAATACGATTTCAAGCAAAAAGAAAAATCAAATTAATGTAGCGCTTCAATTCAGTGACAGTGAGATCGATAATGATAACTTTTCTTTGGTCTCTATGTACATTTGAATGTGATTTTTTTATTTTTTTTTTATTTGACTACTTTGAAAGTGCGTATAACTTTTCATTTTTTGTTATGCTTTTGTTTGTTTTTAAACTATTTTATATACTAGAAATATATATGAATTTCAAATATATAAAATAAATATTTTGTTTATTTTTAATCTGAAGACTTTTTGGTTTTAGATAGATTGTATACACAAAACTTTTTAAGGAAAACAAAACTAGGGTGTGACAATATTTAAAGAATATTGTGGGTTCTATTGATTTTAACATAAGTTAGTAAATTGTATCAAAAAATATTCAATTTGTTTTTCTAAGGTAAAATACTTACTTATACTTATTTTAAAAAATTATACTTACTAATACTTACTTTTCAGTGTTCTAAGAAGCAAATATACTTATATTTTAATAACATGAGTTGGTGGCATTATGTATGATACTAGTTAAAAAAAAGCTGCTTATGCCATTGTAGAATAATCTCCGTTCGGCCGATATACGGTCGCTTAACACCCGTTTTACTGCCGAGATTATTTCAGAACGGCCTCTGTTTGGTCAAAAAGTCTTGCAAAACACCCTTGTACGAGTCTTGTAAGTTCGAGAACAATTTTTTAAATTTGGCCTTGTTCACCCGCTGTTTGGCTTAGCTAAAAAAGATTTTATTTTTACTCGGGATAACATTTCCATATTATTGATCAAATATAACACAAAACAATCTTAATATACGAAATTTTCAATTCACACGGAAACTTTTTTTTTTTTAATAAAATGTAGGGTACTACAATTTTTGGGACTCCTTGGACAGGCGCTGGTGATGGTGATATATAATAGTATATAATAACAATTTGAACGTGTCAACAGAAGCAGAGTTAAAAGCTGAAATAGTTCTGTGGCAACGATATTGTTCTAAGCAAGATCGAAAAGTAGTAATATTAGTTAGTGATTGAGACAAGAAAATTAATTCTTACCAAGCATAACGAGACTTTTTTCCTAACATAATAATACTTTTAAAAACGATAGCAGTCACTGGAATAGACTTCAGCTTGATAAACTATGCTAGAAAAGCGGCTAAATGGATGAGTCCTTTCAAGCATTCACAAAGAAATTGAAAAAAAAACCCAGAGGAAATCGCGGAATGTAGAAGAAGCACAAGAGTTTTAATTTTAATATAATTTTTAGCTTATTTTAAGCTTTTAATTCCTACAAATTTTATTTTGAATTATATACTTACGTCATTTAAAATGTAAGTGTCGTTTTTAAACATACGTGTATAATTATATACATCAGTAAAAAAATTATTTGCTAACATAGTCCCCCTGCCCCCTTCATGAACAATTTCTAGATCCGCCACTGATCCCTACCAAATCAATAGGTAGTGTTTTTATTAAACGTTAAATAGGGATGATGGGGCTTAGAAGAGTCGCAAAAATAAGCATGTTTGTAAATTTTTTGTGAGTGTATGAAATTAATTTATTGATTGATTACTTTTGTATATATTAAATTAAAAATTTTCAGAGTATTTAGAATGTTTATAAAAGAATATTATGAAATGAGTAATGGGTTTTCTGAGACACTTTTAGAGAAAGGTGTCGTCTGTTGCCAAGAAAACTAAAAAAAAAAGTATATGGAACAAAAACTATGTTTAGTGGAACAAAAGTTTATTTGAAAAAATAATGAAATTTCATTGAACAAAATCAAGTTATACATATAATTAATGAAAAATTATATATATTTTTTTTATTATTTATGTTTATAATATTTTTCAAAACATTTTGGGTGCAAGCTTACATTGCATTTCTTGCAAATGAACAGAGTTTTGGATGAACAAAATTTGCATCGTCTTGGTGGTGTGCCATCTGTGGGCTTACTAAAGAAATTCTTTGATTCGGTCTTATCAGATAGTTCTCTAATACCACTTGCACCTCTGGCGCTGCTTGTACCGGGGGCATCGGACAAATTTTTTGCTGGCTTGTCCGACAATAAAAGAGCTCTCGTAACTTGGGATCTAAATTCCAACTGTGATAACGGTTTTCTGTTGTCAGTCTTTGCCACTAAACAATCAAGTTTCCAGGCATTGACTAACATGTTGGGAAGCGTATTTGTAAAAAGAGGCCACTACCACTTTTTTCCACGTATGCCAATGCGATAATTTCCCAAGACATTATCATGAAGGTTCACTCCTCCCATACCTATTAAAAGTGGCAAATAGAAAAAAAAGAATGAAGATACATATATTCTAGAACTGAAAGTACAGGTTTGCCAATATTCGAAGCGCCCATCTGGCAATACTGTAACTTTCCGCAGTGATGCCAAATCGACTAATGACATACCGCGTTTGAAGCGTCATTCCAAGCAAATATTTACAATGGAACAGTACACGCCACGCGAACGCTCTAAAATTGTTTAAATTTACATTCAACAAAACAAGTCAATAGTGAAAACTCAACGTGCTTTCAAAAAATGAGCGATGAAGCTCATTTTCAGTTGAACGGAACGGTAAACAAACAAAATTGCCGTATTTATGCCACTGAAAATCCACAAGAGATTCAAGAGGTACCTCTTCATGATGCAAAAGTCACTGTTTGGTGCGGCGTTTGTGCTAAAATGCTCATTGGGCCGTTCTTTTTCGAAGATGATAATGGCCACAGAGTTACTGTCAATCAGGAGCGTTATCGCGATATGATAAACAATTTTTTCATGCCAATCGTTCGTCGAAAGCGTATCAGGCACTACTGGTTTCAACAAGACGGCGCGCCACCACACACAAGCCGCACTACAATCGATTTTTTGAAGCAATTGTTCCCTGGCCGTTTGATGTCAAAAAATGGTGATTTCGATTGGCCGCCAAGATCACCAGATTTAACGCCTCCAGACTTCTTTTTGTGGGGTTATTTGAAATCAAAGGTTTACGTCAACAAGCCAAAGACCCTAGAAGAGCTGAAAACCAACATCCGTCAAGAAATAACCGCCATTCCCATCGAAATGTTGGAGAAAACCATGGAAAATGCTGCAAAACGGGCACAATATGTCGTAGAGGCCAATGGCGACCATTTACGAGATATAATATTCAAGAAATAATGTAAGCAAATCTACTTGAACCCAATTAAATGATATTTATAACGAACAGACAAAAAATTGTGGTTTCTTTGATTTATTTAAAAATAAAATGGGCGTTTCGAATATTACCAACCCTGTACAATGTCTCAATACCTGCATTGTATTCTTTTATCATGCATGGAACACTGATGTTTACATGTTTTTTTTTTTGTGTAATATCATAACTTCTATCACAACTATCTATCACAAATGAATGATTAGATAACACATTAACGTTTGCATTATCTTTCCATCTGACAACAGCAAGCTCCTTGTCATGTTCATAAAGTGCCGTGTATTCGCCTTTTTTCATTTTTTCAGGCAATTTGGCTCCTCCAATTCGATTTTCTCAAACAGTTCCTTGAAGAAGAAGAAATACGTATTTGTTATTGACTGTGGTAATTAAAAATTTACTGCAATATTTTAACTTCTGAAATGTATATAAATACAATTTACCTGTTGCAAGGAATCGGCAGTCACTCATGCTTACTGCTGAGAACCTGTTTCTCAAGCGATAAATCGTAAAGTATAGCGATAAATCGCTTTAACTTAAATTCTTCGAGGCCAAGATATGCATTGTTGGGCGCAGCGTAATCGTTGCTGAACTTGATAATCATTTCCAACATGTCTGCGTTGAGGAAAAGACCGAACAACTCCGATGAAGATTTTCCACCTAAAATGAGAATATTCTTTTTTATTACCTTAACTTAATATAAGGGTAGTAAAATATACCCAGAACTTTTGCAAGGCTCTCGATTTGAGTTGCTTCAACGTTTACTGGCTGCCTGGAATATTGAGAAGGACGCTTTCGCTAGACCGCAGAACCATAATCGACTTAAATTTTATGATGAAGGTTCCACATCTGGATTCAATTCTAATGCATCGTGTGCCTCATCTTCGTCAACTGCATACTCCAATTCGACAGTGCCAGCAATATCCATTTAAAGTGCTGCATTATCTTCAATAATTTCATCATTAATAGCCTCACTTACTTATTAATTCCTCCACTTACAACGCCCTTTGTCGCCTCATTTTAAAATCACAATAGTATTACCGTATTTAAATTGTATTTAAAACTTTAAGTAAATTGTCGTTTATTAGATAAATATATTTATCAATATTCACGTAAGCATAAAACACTCGAAAACTTGTTAGAATGCCGAAATGTTTCAAAACAGCAGCAAAACATAAGTTGCGCAGTAAATTATGGCGTCGTTTTCAATCAATGTCAAATCTGTCCGAAAAGTATGAACACATTGTCCCATTGGGTACAAAACTACCCAGGCAGATTTAACATCGAAAAACACAGGGATGCTAGTTGCGAAGATATTTTTTTTCTTATATCGGTAATACCATCTATTCGCAACATGGAACGAATGTGAATATTATCATATGAAATATTTAAATATTTTAATATTTTAATTAGAAAATAAAAGCTTTTAATTATTTGGAGGGGAAGGTTGTGGGCGTGGTTGATCCAAGGTCATCGCAATACATACATGATAGCCAACATTCCAAGTATTATTTACGTATCAACAAATAATTTTTATAAATTGTAGTTTCATAGAAAACCCTATTTTAGTTCAGGGGTAGAAAACTACCCCTTTGGGCCAAAATGGGTTAAAATTGTTGGTGCAAGTTGCATTTTTTGCAAAAATGTGATATAAATTTTGTGATATAAATGATTTATTAAATTTAAATGCATATTTGTATAATGTTAAAAGATCAAAGAAATCTAGTTTAATTTTTAGTTTTTAGAGCATTTCTGAAAAATTGAAAATTTAGACAAGATTTGTTGAATAGTTTCGGAAAAACCTGATTGCATTAATTGCAATTTTTTAAGTTCCATATAGGAATAAACTGATTTTTTTTTTCAAAACAAGTAATTGAAAAACTAATTTGAAAAAAACGAAGTCGATAAACTACTTTGAATTGCAAACTTTTAAATAAAAAATTCATTAAAATTATAGAACCTTTAAAAACTGTTCTGTATTTTTTTTCAATTTAATAGTATCCCTTTAAAAGCTTTAAAGTAGTAAATAGTTGAGAAGTTATATTCGGTTAAACCGTTACGATATTTTTATAGTTATCTTATTGATAAATAGAAATTTTCAACTTTTATGCTTTTAAGATTTAAACTCATTTTCAAAATGTACTGATAAGAATAAGAGCAAAATTAACTAGTTTTTGAATGATTTATTTTAAACCAATTACAAACTAATTTAAAATCAACTAGTTTTCATGTTGTTAAAAATGTATGCAAACGAAGTTATTTGACTTATTACGCTGGCATCGCCATGAGTGAGTTCTATAGAAAAAAGTCAGAATTTCAACCAGTTGTGGTTGACAAAAAACTGCTTTTTCAATTTTTTGTAAATTAGTTGATTTTTCTGTAGGGTTATTTTGAATAAAGAGCGACTAAGCGCATTGCGAGAACTAAATAACAACTTTAATAAAAAAAATTATTTTGTTATGTTATTTCATTATTTTTTTAATTTTTAAGAAAATGTATTCTATTGAAGTGACTAAGCTTTTAAAAAAGCTTTGAGCAGAAAGATAAGCTTTGAACTGTGTGAAAAGCTCTGTAAAAAGCTCTATTTGATCAGCAGGGTAAAACAGTAGTTGCAAATATATTAAAATAAACTATTTATCAGGCGCTGAATCGCAGCAGTCGAGCAAAAGCGGTAAAAATTTTTACATTTACTATAACGGCACTCATTGTCGAACATAAAGTTTCGAATTTTTGGATGATGGTTATCGATAACGAGCAGTTGTTGGAATGAAAACATACGAAACTCAACTCCATAGCTAAAGTGTGATCGAAAACATTAACAATTAAACTGGTTTTTGTAAAAACGGTTTTAAAAAATATTAAACGTAAGAATATTTTTAATTTAAAACTATGCAAGAATATGTTTACTTTGTTTAATAATTTAGATAAAAACATGTAGTCATTGAATTGAGACTGTGGAATCCTTTTCTTCACCACATTCAATTCTTGCAACCTCATAATATTTTAGCCATTAATTTGTTGGACGCTTCCACTGGCCAAAAACGATAGTGTTGCTGTCAGCTGAAGCGTTGGTGTGACTAAAAAATAGCTTTTATATTCTTTTATATTCTAATTTCTTTAAGTTTAATATGTTAATTCTGTACATTTTTTTACGCCGGTGCTCGAAGCGATAAAGGATTACTTTTATCCCGAAATGTTTGTGACTCTGAAGAAGTAATATAAGAAAATCGGACCGAATTAATTGTCAATCAATACCTTTTGTTAAAAATTTAACCGACTTGTGCAAATTAAACAACAACGGTTAATTCATCAATATTTATTTTATCATCTTCACAATAATCACTATCGGAGGCGATACACATGTATTAACTTTTTTCCATTCTGGAAAGCATTTTTGGCAGGCCGATTTTGGAATGGCCTTTAGCTGTTTTGCGATTTCTTTTTGATGCCTTTAACCCGAATCACCCTGAGTAAATTTTTTTTTAAATTTCCTGTTAACGCAAATACAAAATGGTTTAAGCTAAAATAAGCACATTTTAAGTGTTTGTGTTTGCGTTGCCATATGGCAACGACAGGGTTTTTCGGGTTAATAGTCACGCAAAAAATGCACAATTTTCTTTACTTTTTGGACATTTTCATCGTTTATTGATGTTGCTGGACGAGAAGATTGAGGCAAGTTGTCAACTGATGTACGACCCTTTTAAACAATTTGTTCCACTCAAATGCCTGCGTACATGATAGAGCAGACTCCTCATAGGTTTTCAGGTCATTCGCAGGGCAGAATCGAGGTGAACTTGTTGACAAAGCAATTAGAAAGAAACTGCGCGACAGCTCGCACTAGAAATTAACGCCTAAGCCTATAAAAGTGTTACCAGCCTTAAAAAACATAAGTTTTATAACAACTGTTTTTGTTTCATTCGTATAGTCCGGTTCAATTTAGAACAAAGAGTATTATTCATAAACCAGTTCGTAAAAAACAACGGTAAAGAAGTCGAACGAGTATATTTCTTATTTGCTTTTTAGCACTGTTTTATTTTTATGAATCATAAATAGTTAAAAAACATATTACGTTGATATCAATATCAACTATATCAATATCAATATCAATGATATGGCAATTTTTTTTATATTTTCGACCTTTTAAATTTCAACACTAATTTTATAAACTTGTAACAAACTACCAACAAATAAGTTTTTATCGCCTTCAATAAAAACTTAAACAGTAAATTTTTTATAAAAAGTGAATGTTTGGTACACTGCGATTGCTTTCCTTGCAAACTTTTAGTTTTGTTGCAGCAACAACAATACTTTGATTCACCATATTTATTTTCTACTTAAATAAAACAAAAATATGCTTTTATATTTGCAACCAGTTTTGACCAGTTTTATTGACCAAAAATAAAGCGAATAAATATTTATTTACTTCTATTCGACCTTTGATGAAAATATAAATTTAAACTTATCATGCTAAGTTTAGCACTAAAAAAAGTTTAGCTTCCTAAAGATTTAAGAACTTGTGCTTATTCAATTCAATATATGTATTTGTAACATTAATATGTCTAAATAATAGACATTTATAAAAATTATACCTACACAAAGAAAAACTTAAACCGAAACAATCAGAGATAAGCACAAGCCCACGCCGATGTATTTCTTAAGACAGCGATTGACAGAATATACAAATATCAGATACAAGATAATCACATCGGCATGAAAACAAACTCACATGAATTGTGCAGGCACCTAGAACACAAGCATACAAACGGATGGATAAACGAATGGACAGAAAGCCCAACAGACAGACTGATTAACAGACAGCAGTAACGGCTGCCAGACAGCAAGACTCATAAAAGCACAGTCAGTCACGAAGAAAACCACCCAATAAAATAAACGAGTTTAGAGAACTCTAAGGAAAATAGAGGAACGTCCAAAGGCTATTGGCACTTGGATAAAAGCCACAAAAGCATTCGAGCCAGAACCTCAAGAATGGCTAACAAATGGTAAATGGAAAGGCAGTTACAGCTAATACAAGGACAACACTAAGAATCAAATTAAGACAACGTTGTGAAGAAAAACTGAAAAAAGGGAAACTATTTAGGGATAGCATAAATGACGGGCATCAGCATTTGTGACTAGAATATTTGATGTGCCTAAAGAGTAGTAAAATTCTACAAAACAGAAAATTTAAAATTTTCTAGTATTTTAACCCTAGCGTCAACACCCGCATACCCAGGTATGTGAACGTGCAGACCGCATCTGAACTGATTGGATACATAATACAGTACGACCTCGCTCAACGCAACCCTCGCTACACGCAACTCCTCGATAATCTCAACACCCAAATTGTACGCAAAGTATAAATTGCAACAAAGTGCAGACCAAAATTTCCGAATTTTTAAAAAAATAAATTTTTAAGTTTTTGCAATAACCTCAGATTTCGCAATTGGCTTGAATTTAATTGGTTGCGTTGAGCGAGGTCGTACTGTATATTACATGAATAATTTGCCATGAAAAAGCTATCTGTGCTATCGTAACATACCAGAGACAGTGAAAGGAACAGCAAAAGCAGTGGAATTCTCCGGGTGTATGTGCACCAACGAAGGCCAAGGTGTATCTGTGGGCCAACAAGGTCATGGCGAAAATTTTTTGCGATGCATGCGTAGTCATTCACATCGATACGTTGAAAAGGGTAAAACCATTACCAGCGAATATTATTCACAGCTGTTCGACGACATACAGAGACGGACAAAATTATTCATACAGCACCCATTTATTCATTTAATTAAATATATATTAAAAATAGATTAATGTTTTCAAAAATCTTATTTTAGGAAAATCTTATTTCTTTATAGTTTATTTAAAAATAACAAAAAGTAAACAGAATTGTTTTATATTAAACAAAAATAAACATTAAATATAAGCACTTTCAGATTTTAAAGGGACAAAATTATACACATTCCACTTTCACCAAAAAATATTAGGTTCAATAAAATATTAATATACACTCTAAAAACTGATTGAAAAATCTCTACAATAAATGCTGTTAAATTTCACGACATTTATTGGCGATTTTGTAAAAAAATTACGCTTTGCAGTGAGTTTTTTCAATTTTGTCTGAAAATCAGCGTCTTTTTTCAAAATATGTATATTTAATCTACACTCTAACGAAAATTCACGAGAATTAACTTTAATAATTGCTGGCAACTGATTGCCTACATTTATTGTCGATAAATCCCATCGACCACAATTCAAAATATTTCACGCTGAAAATGCGTGAATCCTCTCACCTATAAGAATCTCTTTCGCGCTCTTGTAAAAACTCTCTTCTACAACTATCAATCGCATGCTCTTTTTCGTTTAAAGAAAACGCTATAAATGCGTGAATCCTCTCACATATTTCTCTCTTTCTCTCTTAACTATTCCATATTCCAATAATGAAGCGGGTTTTTTATGCGTGTTTTTTCATTCTTGTTGCGGAAAATATATGAAATAGACGCTGTCAAAATTTTCAGAAGGAGCTTACAAAATTAAAAAATCTTCATTACACTTGAGGCGTTGTTACAGATTTTTCGAGATTGTACTATATATTGCAACTAAGGTAAAAAAATTTGAAAACTTTAATATAAAAAACAGCCAAAAATAAGAACATAAATGTTTAGGACATAAAACAAAAATGATTTTTATTTTTAAAATTATTTCGTACTTGAAATAAACTTATCATTTTTCATTTAATTCATATTAAAAAAGAATATTTTTAAAATTTGAGAGAAAGTTGATAAAAGATATAAAAAAATTTATTAAATATAAACTGAACTTTTCAAAGCAATTTTCATTCAAACAATTAAAAATGGTATCATTTAAATTTTTGTGCAAATATAAATGCCTAGGATACAGGCCTAATATCTTATATTCACAGGCACAAACACTACACTTGAACATATTTATGTGTAAATCTTAAACTAACTTTAAGGAATTATATTAAGGTACATTAAAACTATGTTATATTATATTATTTTCTACGATTAACTTTACATATTAATACCTATTTTTGTTAATATATTTTTAATATTATTATTAATTTGACAACAGAGTTGTTGCATTAGAAGCACAAATCAAACTGATGAAAATTATGAATTTGTTAAAAATCCGCTAAAACCATTACTCTGGAACGTTTTTAGGACTCTCTGAGCGAGAACACGCTGAAATAGCGTAAAAAGTTAAGAGAGAATACATTTTTTAAACTCTCTGAGCGAAAACACGCTAAAATAGCGTAAAAAATAGAGAAAGTATACATATTTTGAAAAAAACGCAGAATTTTAGACAGAATTGAAAAAACTCGCTGCATAGTGTGATATTTTCACAAAATCGCCAAAAAATGTCGTAAAATTTCACAGTATTTATTGTAGTGATTTTACAATCTGTTTTTAGAGTGTACTATTCACGCTATTTGAGCTTGTTTTCACTCAGAGAGTCTTAAAATATGTATATCTCTCTACTTTTCACGCTATTTTAGCGTGTTTTCGCTCAGAGAGCCTTAATATATACATATATATTCTTTACTTTTCACGCTATTCTAGCAAGTTTTCGCTCAGAGAATTCTAAAATATGTATATATTCTACTTTTCACGCTATTTCAGCGTGTTTTCGCTCAGAAAGTCTTAAAATATGTATATTTTCCCTATTTTTCACACTATTTCAGCGTGTTCTCGCTCAGATACTCCTAAAAACACTCCAGCAGCGGTATTTTACGCTTGCCTTTGAATAAACACCTCTGCTTTAACGTCATATGATTTCAAAGAATTTATTCGAACAAGTGTCAAATTATGTACAACTTAAACAGTAGATTGGTCACAGATTAATTACTCAAGCCTACTGAAGGAAAGAATAGCGCCTTCTGCTGAGTTATTGACTCTATACAGAGTTGTTGTTGTTGCCATGTTCAAAACTTACTTGAGAGACTTCACGCATTTCTAGCTTTTTTTTTATAAGCGCAGACAAGATTGGAAGAAATAATTTTAGAAGAGAGTTTTTACAAGAGAGCGAAAGAAATAATTGTAGGTGAGAGGATTCACGCATTTTTAACGATAAATATTTATAATTTTGCTCTATGGGATTTAACGACAATAAATGTAGGCAATCAGTTGCCAGCAATTATTGTAGTTAATTCTCGTGAGTTTTTGTTAGAGTGTATAGTTGGCATGGCTTTTTGCTTGATAACTTCGTTACATCTATTTTGCATGGAGTGAACCAATTTTTTAGTCACACTTTCATCCAAACTCTTCCATTCCTATTGGAGTACTTGTTTTAGTTGGGCTTTGCTGGTTATGTTAATTTTAGCGACACACCTCTCGACTTCATCCCACAAATTTTCGATGGGTTCAAGTCTGGAAATTGTGGTTGTGTTGGAAGAATGCGAGATACTTTATGTGTGATTCACATACGCACGTCGTGGTCAGTATGCTTGAGATCATTATCTTGTTGGAAATAAAAGATATTAACAAGGCTCAGGTTCCGCGCATATTTTACAAAATTTTCTTTTACAATATTGAGATTAACCGATTTGTCGATAATACCGTCGATTTATACAAGATTCCACAAACCTTCCGATAACATAATCTCCCAACCAATGACTCCCCCACTACCATGCTTCACTGTACCAATTGTATTATTTTTTGAGGTCAGTGTTGGGTTTTCACCAGACTCGAATCCTTCCATCCGATTGAAAGATGTTAAACTTACTCTCGTCGCTGAAGAGTGCGTTGCATTTGCAGAAATCAAGTTGCTTATCTTTATATACCTTTGCAAAATCAAGCCTCTTTTTCTTATTGGCTTTGCTGATAAGAGGTTTTTTCCCGCCACTCGCGAACTATAACCGGCACATTTTTTGGCCCTCTGAACCGTTTTCGGATGAATTACTATATAAATTTCTTCTTAAACTTCTGCTGCAACTTGTGTTGAAGTAATATTTGGTTTCTTTTTTAATGTTTCTTATTATTTTTTACTCATCAAAGGTTGTTAGTTCGCATGGTCGGATTTGAGGAGTTCCCTTTCCTTCAAAACGATTTTGTTTTTAGCCTATTTCTGCACTTGATTTATATTCATTGCGAAAATGTAGAACTTTTTTTTCTTTGTTTTTACTTTTTTCTTTTTGTTTCCAACTAAATAAGTGGAATTTGGAATGCTCGCATTCATAACAGCAATTTTCCGAAAGTATAAAATGATTTGTTTCAAGGTAAAATCAATTTAAATTTTGAAAAATATGCTTTGTGTGAATAATTTTGTCCCTACTCACGTATGACTTGTTTTACATTTTATTTAATTTTCTTATACGTAAACATTTTTTTGTAAATTTATAATTGTATTTAGATATGTAATGAAACAACAAATCTTTTGTATTAACATAGTATTAGTGTAATGTTTAACGATTGGAAGATGCAAAGTGGGAAATTTTATTATGCAATATGTGTAAATAATTTTGTTCGCCTCTGTATTTCACAATGATTTAAAGCAAAAAAACGACCACATTTGACGAAAAACAAGTGCTCTTCCAACATGACTACGCACCGGTGCACACGTCTGTAGTCGCCATTTCAAACATCTATGCATTTATTTATTACGGTTTTGGAAGCAAATACATAAAAATTATATATAACTAGCTGATATACCCGGTGTTACTCGAGAGTCATTTATATAAACATTTTAACATACACTTCACGATTAAATGATTTTTAAATTCTGGAATAATGAAAAACATGTTGAATTTTATTTGTTAGCTACCGTTAGAAAGATAATTGAACGAACTTTAGTCCAAAAAAGTTTTGAAAATTTTTTGTTGTTGGTGGTTCCATCTCTTGCGGTGAGCTAATTGAATTCAAAAAAGGGGTACGAAAAACATATTTTAAAAATTAAAAATAATTTTTGTTTTTACTCAATCTTAAAGCTAGCAAAATTACCTTTTCAACAGTATAAAAATTATGGTGGGACTCAATGCGTCCTTGAGATATGGACATTTTAATATCTTAACAAAGTTTTATAATAAAAAATATATTGAACTTTTTAATAAAAAAAAATTTTAATGAAATATATTAAAAACAGCGGATATATTGACATTAAAAGTAAAAACTTTGATTTTCATATAATATTGTTTCTCATTATTAGATATCAATGTTTTATGAAAAATTCGTTGTACTAAAAATGATTGCACTAAAACTTATATTAGCTGCGTTTTTTTCATGGATCATATCATCGAATTTGCAAGCAAAGCAAAAACAACAAACAATCCAGCAAGTGAGCTGGACATTTAAATTGATCCAATTCTATGTTTTTAAGTGTAAAAGCGCAACTGTAAAAGTAGACAACACTTAGCCGTTATTGACGGCTAGATGACGCTGCGACTGAAAAAACTGGCAGTACTGCATTATCTGACATTTTGAAAGTTTGGTAGCAATAGCATTTTCGCAAAAAATTTCGCAAAACTTATCAGCTATTTACATAAGAACATCAGATATTCTTCTGTAAGCAGAAAATAGAGCCACCTGTCTGTATTCCCAAAAGTGTGGGGTTAAATTTGAAGAAAACTAAGTAGATTACTATAAGGCAGATTTTATAAAAACCAAAATGTTCGTATTTACTCTAGACGCACAACTGCATTCTTAGAGATAAATGGGATCGTTCAAATTATATAGAGAATTTTTAAACAAAACTTAGTTTTATTTATTAATAAGACTATTGTCTTGTTTCAAAAAATAGATTTCACATAAATTATTTTTGAGACTTGACTTTTTTGTAAAAAATATAAGAACAATATTTTGGGAAAAATAAATTTCGCGAACAAAATCAACAAAAACAAAAAACCTTGATGTTTTGATGACAAAAACAGTAAAATAATTTTTGCGCTAAGCTGGAAGAATTTTTGCAAATAAATGCTATGTCATATGAAAGGTAGCCAGATGTGCAATTGATTTCATTTTTACAACAACAACAATTTTTGAGTCATTTTTTGAGTAAAAAGTCAATATTTTGCAACTTTTTTGACATAATCATAAAACATATATTCAGTTCAACCTATTTTTGTGAAGTGATTTTACTGAACTTTTGAACAAAAAAAATTTGAATGAAATATATTAATAGACAGTGGAGATATTTGCATTGAAAGACCAAAATTTGATTTTCATGTCGTTTTTTTCTCATTCTTAGGTAACGTTGTTTTATGAAAAAGTCATTGTACTGAAAATTTCTCCAATTTTGAGTGTTTTGATGTAAAAATTACAAAAAAATTTTAAAATTAAATACACAAAAATCTCCGATACTAAAAAGTCTTATAATAACAAAATTACCGTTAGTTGAAAAATTTTAGAGTGGGCGTGGCAAAAACTAAGTATGTAACATTTTAAAGTGGGATGCATGTAATATGTTTACTTAGTTTGAGCAAAATCCATTAAGCCGTTTAGATTTGTATAAAGGCCAAACAAACAAACAAACAAACAAACAGAAAATGAGTTGTGTTACTATAGATTGATGTTTTGCAATACTTATATTATTAAAAAAGAGTTAATGAATATTGAACTGCATATACTCGCTATAATCATTTCAGATCTGTACAATAAAAATAAGTTTATATTTAAGAATTAAACAAAATCAAGCAACATTTTATAGTTACCTAAAATCTAACTTTCTACAGTAATCAAACAATTTATTTCTATTTACTGTAAATATATTTTGCAATTCTGACCATATTTTGTTTATCAAACATATTGCAATTTTTGTGACAATCATTTCAATGTTTGTTTACAAATCCAGGTAAACATCTTTCGAAAATGTGACAAGAAAATGTTTACGGAAAACAAGTCCAAAATGTTCTGGGCTCTCATCACGTATGACGAGAATCGTTTGACTATATCGTTTCAACGATACTTTAACATCACATAACCTTTAATTTTATGCATCGTCTAAACGATATCGTTTTGCTTGCTTCATGTATGGCAAACAACTGTCAAATGGTATCGTCGAAACGATTGCTTGGCGCGATAGCTAATTTGGTATCGTTTGGCTATTTTGCTGGTTGGAAATAATAAAAATAATTTTAAAATGTTTTGGGCGCTTGTTTGTTAAGCTGGTCCTTAACAAATAGATGGAATGTCGTTCCTGCACTATGTTTGCTACGTAATTGTGGCCCAGCTGCGGATGTTCATCAATAAAGTGTAGCAATATTTCCATTTACTTAGGTGTCGCTGCCGAATAATATATTTTCAAAACATAATCATCAAAATAACTTATTAAATATTTTTACATTTTACCTTAAATTTTCACTTTTGAAGCAAACAAATCCAAAAACAAATTCTACACAAAAGTAAATATCACTTTTGGCACTGAATATATGTTTTGCAGAGCCTTTCAAACTGTAGAAAACACAACACACAACGATAGACGAGACGATAGCGATGGACTTATATGAAGCAAACTACAAACGATATCGTCGGATAGCATCGTTCAAACGATAGTCGTTTTAAAAGTTACGTGATGAGAGCCCAGGTTTCATGCTTCTGAAAGTCAGACCATGTTTATCAATGGCTTTAGTCAAGTGACTGATAGTTTGCGTGGCTCGTAAGTGAAAGTGCTGCGGTTCAAACCCCAGTTCGGATTGAACATTTTTTCGATTGAAATAATACTTCTGTTCGGCCGCAGACAATGGCAAGCCCCTGGGGATATCTTTATTATAATATCTGTGGAAATAAGATTGCATTAAAATAAAAACTATTGCTTTAATAATATTTTGGTTCTTAACCCTTTCAATGGATTTAACCAATAAATATATTGGACACCTCAGAAAGTCATTTTTATATTGATTTTGCATCACTTTTTTTAAATCAAATCGTTTGGTTCTATGAAAAAAGATGAACATGCATGATAAAAATAAATTTAGAGAGATATTTAACATTAAAATCAGTTGGATTTTCGATTTTGTTGCGAATTCATATTGTGCCGATTATCATAGATACTATTATATCTTTAAGAACATGGTAGCAACAATCATTAGCCGAATCATACTATGATCCTCTTAAAACATGCTTGTTGCAACTATGCCCTTTCTCTGCGTGTAGAAAAAAATTTGTTGCTTTATTTACACTTAGAAAATTAATGGCAATTAGCATTGTATGAAACGTAATGCTTTATTTTGCAATTTTTTAGCTTTTCTATTTGTGCATTTTTCATCATATATTGTTGAACAATAAGCAAAATGTGACTCAATGATTGATCTGTTAATAATAAGAGATTTTCTAATACTTTTAAAAACCAAAATAGTTTAACTATTATGCAAATTGTATAAACAATGTGATCATCAAACTTTAACGTTTTGTCTATTTGTGTTTCTAACTAGTTACTTTATTTTATCAACTTCTCAAAATAATTATACTTTATTATTAATTCCTTCTTTAAAACCGTTTTTAATTCTAAATTGGTCTACGACCTGCTACTCCATTCACCATATTCTCCATATTTAGCCCCCTTGGACTATTTAATATTGCTTAATCAATTTTGTTAACTGGAATATTTATTTATTTATTTATTTATTTATTCATTAGATATGCTAGTACAACAAGATAGAAATCTTATAAATTAAAGCACTAGCTGCACGGAGAAAAACTAATTGATTGAAATATATAAAACTTAAAAATATAACATAACACAAAGGTAATGAAAGTGAAACTTAAAACTAGTTTACAAGGAAAACCGATTATTTTCACAGAAATTAACATTTTATAGGTTGAGATATAAATGACCTCATAATTCTATTGTGCAATAATTAATTAAAATAGAAATAACAAGTACTTTACACATTACATATTACATACAATGAGAACAAAATTTAAGAGGAAAAGAAGTTGAATAGTTGTCGTTTAAATGAAAATACATTGCCGTTTATTTGGATTTCACTAGGAAGTGCGTTTCAAAGACGAATTGCATGAATAAAATAATGTCGTTCCGAGGTAAGACAAGAGCGTCTTACAGGTATGACATTATTGTTTCGAGAGGATTGTGAAAATCGTAGCATTTGAAAAATTTGCGGTGGAGCTTTGCTGCTTATAATTTTGTGCAGGAGTATGAGTGTTCTATAATTCAAAAGTGCATTGAGAGGCATACCGAAAATTTTAGTTGCGTGTCCCGAAACGTGATCCATTCGCTGCAGTCCAAAGATACATCTTGCTATGTTGTTATAAACCACATTTAATTTAGCTTTAGTAACACTGCCGCAATTTGCAAAAATTTCGCAGCCATACAACGAAGAGGGGATCAAATATGTTTTTGCTAAAAGTAGTCTTATTTTAAGTGGCGTGAAGAACTTAAGGGCCCACAAGGTACGTAACATGCTATATACTTTAACTACGGTGATGTTAATATGGTTGTTCCAAGTTAGGTTTCGATTAAATGTGATACCCAAATTTTTAGCGATATCGACGTATTTCATTTCAATATCATTAAATTTAATGCTAGGAATGGAACTGAGATCAAAAAGTTTTTTGTGTATAACAATTGTTTTAGATTTTGAGGGATTTAGACATAAGCCATTAATTGAGGCCCAATTGTGGATGTTTAGATCGCTGCAAAGCTTGTTTATGCACTCTTCAACGGACGACACATTTGAGCTGATGTATAATTGAACATCATCAGCATACAAATGCATACTGCAGTAATTCGGTATATTAACTATGTCATTGATGTATAAGGAAAACAGTAACAACCCCAATATTGAGCCTTGAGGGACGCCTCTTGACACAGGTAAAAAATTAGAAACAACTTCCCCAATACAGGGTAGCCCTTATTCGAAGCGCCTATCTGGCAACACTGTAACTTTCCGCAGTGATGCCAAATCGACTAATGACATACCGCGTTTGAAGCGTCATTCCAAGCAAATGTTTACAATGGAACAGTACACGCCACGCGAACGCTCTAAAATTGTTGAAATTTACATTCAACAAAACAAGTCAATAGTAAAAACTCAACGTGCTTTCAAAAAATAAAGAAAGTGAAAAGTGCGCCTTCCAAGAAAACAATTTATCGTTTGTATGAAAGATTTTTAACTGGTAATACTCTTGGTAACCCAAAGAGGCCAAATAAAAAGCGACCAAGGCGATCGGATGACAATATTGCAGCCGTACGAGCCAGTATTGAGCAGTCACCAACAACATCCCAAAATCGCCGTTCTCAGCAGCTCGGCATTCCCCGATCCACTTTACAACGCATTTTACGTGTTGATTTGAATTTGTTTCCGTACAAAATTCAATTGGTAAACAAATTGTTGCCTACCCATAAGCCACGTCGATTGGAATGGGCCCAAAGAGTCATCGAAATGGCTGAAGAAGACGAGCAATTTTGGCATAAAATTATCATGAGCGATGAAGCTTATTTTCAGTTGAACGGAACGGTAAACAAACAAAATTGCCGTATTTATGCCTCTGAAAATCCACAAGAGATTCAAGAGGTACCTTTTCACGATGCAAAAATCACTGTTTGGTGCGGCGTTTGTGCTAAAATGCTCATTGGGCCGTTCTTTTTCGAAGATGATAATGGCCACAGAGTTACTGTCAATCAGGAGCGTTATCGCGATATGATAAACAATTTTTTCATGCCAATCATTCTAAGCATGTGATCTAAGCACAAAAGCATGTGATCAACCGTGTCAAAGGCTTTAGAGTGGTCCAAAAGCGTAACATTGTTGTTGTCCAAGGCTTGGCGAATTTCTTCGGACACTTGTAATACAGCTGTCACACATCCTCTTCCTGTTCTAAATCCTGATTGTTTTTCGTTAATCATAGAGTTCTCCCGAATAAAACTGCTTATTTGGGTGTGCAGAATGCGTTTAAAAACTTTAGATAAAAAAGGTAAGATGGCAATTGAACGAAACTCATTACGATCTTTAGGCAAAGATAAAATTTTTGCGTACTTCCAACAATCAGGGAAAGTGGTACAGGTTATCACATTATTGGAAATATACGTAATGTAGGGCAACAGCGAAGGTAGTAGAGCCTAAAAAAAACAGGATGCAGTTCGTCAAATCCTATGGCGTTTGATTTAACCGTAAGAACACATCGTAAAACCTCTAACTGATCAACACAAGAAAAACTAAAAATATTGTTATTGTTGGAAGCATTAGTATTATTTTTATAGTATTCAATATCTGCCGAGGACACATTATTATAAGCAAAACGTACGTTTAGTTCATCTACTAAACTGTTATCAATGGCGGCGTGATTTTTTTTATATAAGCCAATTTCTCTTGTTGCTTTCCACTGTTGCCTGCTGCCCACAGCGTTGTTGAATTTGGATGCATAGAATTTTTTTTTTGCGTGTTTGATCATCGCGTTCACTGTTCTTCTTAGTGTTTGAAAGTTTTTATATATGTCTAGGGTTTTGAAGCGCTTCCAACGATTGTACGCATTATTTCGATTTCTTATCATGGTTTGAATTTCACTGTTGTACCACGGTCGTTTCTTTTGAGAGCGAGTTTTAGTTTTTAAAATTACAAATTTGTCGAGCAAACCTCTGACGAATGCATTCAATAATGATAATTGGGCATCAGCGCAAGGAATGCTATAGGTTAGACCCCAGTCAATGCTTTCTACATCAGTCTTTAGTAGTTCATAATTTATATTTTTAAAATCCCGATAGGAAAAGGTTTCCGGTGCATGATCTTTGTGAAAGTCCAGCGTGATGAAAATGAGGTCGTGTTTAGAAAAACCGCAAGCAACGACTTGGTCATATAGAAAGACTTTCGAAACATCATTAACAAAGAACAAGTCTAGTAACGTATTTACAGACCTTGTAAAGTGCGTGGGAGTATCAGAATTAACTGGAAAGAGCCCAAGAAATAGCATATCTTGTAGTAAGTGAGTTTCAGTGAGCAGGTCACTATTGAAATCACCGGCAATGACAATGTTCTTATGCGACAAGCACACATATTCGATTACATCAATAACAGGGCCCAGATCGATGTTTTTATTTGGTCTGTATATTGTTGCGACAAGAATTTTATTCGTTCCGATTGAAATGTTAACAAAAAAAAATTCACATGGACTATCTGGACCAGATTGATGCACAATTTTACAAGGGAAGCAACTCTTCACGAACATCGCGACACCACCCGCGTGTGTTATCCTATCAGTTCTGTACAGATTATAGCCGTATAGGTTGAATATGCCATTTGGCATGCTAGGAAGAAACCACGTTTCGGAAACGCATATAATGTCTACATTGGAATTTCCAAACAAATTTCAAAATTCGTCTATTTTTTTACCAAACTCTGCGCATTAATGTGACAGATTTTTACTCCACTCTTTTGTCCTGACAAAATTCGAACCATCTCAAATGAAAAGTCTTTGGAATTTCCTAGGGCGTTAAATTGAGTAGACATAATTTAAAAAACAGTAAAAAAGAAAAAACCGACAACGTATCAAAGCAGCGAAATAGTTATGTTGAAAAAAATACTTATTATAATTCTTTGTGTTTAACTTATGGGTGGACGTATTTAAGTAATACATAAAAAGAGAATTGATAATAAAAATTATTGGAATAAAATAATTTAAAATATAACGTAATAACATCAGTTTACTATAAATATGTTTATTATTGTTGTGTGGGTGGCATATGATCGTGCTTACTAAGAAAAAACTGTTGTTGTGAATCGATGTATTCAATAGTAGATGGCTGTTGAATAGTCTGATTAAATTCCTCGAGGGCGCTGATTGATGCAATGTTGATAGCAGCGTCGCCTTGCCCCCTTTTTACGTAGAAAAGGCCACGCAAAGAAAAAGCCGCAGATATTTTTCGTGACTTTTTTTAAGCGTAAGGCAGATTTTAATATTTTAAATTTATTTTTAGTGAGGTTTTCATTAACGTAAATAGGCACGTTCGAATCAAACCCTGCATTGTGCAAGCGAAGTTAATCGTAGTTGTTTTTTTTTAAACTTGGAAATAGCTTTCAACAAATTATTTTTATCGTGGGGAGAATTCAGTTTGGCAATAATTACTGAATCGAAGTTTCCGCCAATACGGTGAGCGCGAAGGATTTTATTAATTTTTGGTGGTGAAATACTAATTGAATCGCATATTTTGCCAAAAATTTCAAATAAGCATTGATGCGTAAGTCAGAAGCAACAGCGAGATTTTCCTATTTCTCCAGTTGAGCTTTCATCTCTTTAAGTTCGGCATGAAGAGAGCTGGTGTAAGGAAGAGAGTCTTCTATTTTTTTTAACTCTATTAGAAAGCTCACTGATATTTGAGCAGATTGTTTCAACGGCTGCGACCCGTCGCTCGAATGTCGAAAGCTTAGTTTTTATTTCCGCTGTAGTTTCTCCGAGTTTCTCCATAACCCGGTCCTCGGAAATTTTTACTGCTGATCTAAGCTCAGCAATTAAGCTCTCCTTTTGTTTCTCCATTTTTTTGTTCTCGAGGTCTCGTTGCATCTGCTGCATGATGCTGCTCATCGAATCTTCAGAGCGCGGTGGGATTGAGTGCACTTGAGGGAGAGGAGAAGAAACCGGGTTTTGTGCAACTTTTGTTCTTGTGTTCATCATTTACTATTTTTATTTACTTAGTTTATGCTTTATTTTCTGTTTTTGTGATAATTTTCAACACACTGAGTAACACTAATTTTGTCTATTTCTTAGCAGCGTGAAACTATAAAAAACTAAGTAAAAGCGACGTTGTTGTTTTCGTGATAAGTGTTTGTTTTTGGGAGATTAGTTTTTGTATTAAATGTAAATGTTTTGTATGTAAAGAATTAATATTGCTTAACTGGAAAGAAATTTGAGTCGAATAAAGAGGTTACACTGAAATAAACGATTATTTTGAGGACCTTAACAAAGCCTATTATTTGTAAGGATAAAAAATATTGAAAACACTGGATTAAGGGGTATGACTAGTGAAAATGACTGAATTTTAAGTGTTTCTTGCTTATTTAAAAAATTGACACAGTTTCGATAGTATAGTAAGTATAGACGTAGAATTCCATTTTACACAGTAATAGAGCAAAATCCTGTTTTTTTTATTTATATTTTTCAAAACTATTTTGAAGCATTTAATCTTAAAATTAAATAAAAAAAATTAAAAAAAAAATTGTTGTTGTTGCTGTTGATGCCTTCTTCAAACTTACTTGATCTAAAAAGTTCATAATTGAATTCATGTAAAAATTTGTTTTGTTTTCTAAAAAGTTTTTGTTTGATATTTTAAGTGATAAATTTGTTGTATTTTCTCTTTTTTTATTTTGGTTAAAACTAAATGTAATTCAAAGTTATGTTTAATAAATGGAAATAAGTATCGGAAAAATTTCAATTATTAATTTTTTCCGTAGTAAAAAACATATATATGTATGCATATTTTAAAATTAATTTTAAATTACAATTTAGTTAAGAAAATATATTTTTAATATGGATAAAATATAATGCATAGCAGAAATAATTCGAATTTATTATGTTTTTCAAGAACAACGCATTCTTAGTAACGCATGCGCAAACCTGCGTAGTAATAATACTTACTGGCTCTGTAATTACACGTATCTGAATTCTCTATTGTATTTATCTTTCTGAAAATAAACAAAAATAATAACGAACTACAAAAACGAAAGCATCTAATGTGTATTTATGTATGTACATTTTACATATATATTAATAGCAACAACCACAACAAAAGCAGCAAAACAACAAACGACACGATTGCGAACCAAACGAATGAATCATACGAATATATGAATTTTTTTTCTTCTTAGATTTTAAAGTTTTGTGACATAAGTGAGAAAATTCCAAGTAAGATATTTATTTTATTCGTAATATATTTGATATTTTGGCATATATTTGTTCTTTGTGCGATGAATATAAAAGGATGTAGGTATACCCCCAAGTGTCAACTAAACTTCTTAAATGTGTTTGAAAAAATTTTTGAAAATGATTCTCTTACAAACTGCGCTGTAAGACGTAATTCTGCGTCAAAATATTTTTATTGTTGATTAATTATTACTGATTTTTAATTTTTTAAAAGATTTCTTTAAATTTTTTATTCGGCACAACAAATTACTATTAAATTACTGAGGATCACGTTTATTTGTAGATTTGTTTTTCAATATTTTTACCACAAAATTTAAAAGAATTCAAATTTAAATGAAATGAAATGAGCGTTTTCGTTGAACACCTGCTTCTTAACATAATTTTAAATGCTTTTTTTTTTATTGATATTGCTAATTTTTGGAACTCCAATAGCGTGCCTTTGGCTTCTAAAGATCCAAAGTAGAAAATACCAAAACTTTAATTTTATAATGAACAGCAAGCTTTAATCACTGTGTCTGGTGTTTACTTCATTGCTTAGTGTCAAATTCTTGCACAACACTTGTTATCACTCCTACTATATTGTTTCTTCTTCAAGTTTTTTTGTTTTTTTCACCATGACTCCTACTCAGCGTAAACATTATAATTACTCTGGCTCAACGATTTCCTATGAAGCCTGCATCACTAAACGCTGCGGGCATTTAAGTGCTTCCGTGTGTAAAATTGTGACTGACACAGTTGTTTTTGTCATTATTGTTGTAGGTTGCTTGTTATTCATTTGGTTGTTTTCCTTCTGGGAAAACTAAACAAGAAACATAAGAAAGAAAAATGTAAAAAAAAACAATCAGTTTAAGAACAAAATGGCAATAATATAAATTTAACCACCCTTGCAAGGTGGGAGCAGAAAGCGCTTGACTGTGAAACGCTACCATCGCAAACATTGAGGGTTACTTCAATAAAACTTATTTCGAGGATATAAAATACCCGTACATACGTATACAGAGCTTTTATATAGTATGGCATTTTGAATGGAATACCTCTTAATGTCTATCAAACTGAATGTTGGAATAAAAAAATATTTAAATTCCTTTAGACTCATAAATTTTTGAGAATTTATGAATTGAACTTAAGCGAGGTTTTTAGTAAGTAAGGAATTTTTGCAGAAGTACGTATTTTATTTGGTATGATAATTTTATTAGTACTTGTTGACAGCTATGCAGTCGAGACTTGAAGGCTTTTAAGGCTGTGCGGATATGAAAGAAATACACATTAATTGCCAGGCTTTGGCATAAAAAACATCTACCAAGAAATAAATAAGTGCGAATTAAATTTCAAAGAGCCAAGGTTGGCCACCTCTTAATTGTTGTTTAAGGTTTCTTGAAAAATAAAAAGTTGCTGTGAGACATAAAATGTAAGCACAGTCTGTTGTTTCACCTGAGCCTAAGAGGCTTTTTTCAGCTCAAATCTAATAGAGAGAACAGATTCATCCTTAATACAAGTATAAAAACTAGATGATGGATTGGTACCAAAGGGAATAAATAAATACATCAGCAATTACTGGTATTAAGACGACAATTTTTGACATTTTTTTTTTTAATAAACTCAACTCAGCAATATCAACTTTTTCTAATTTGAGTGTCTTTTTCTCAAATTGTGCAAAATTCATTTAATTTCAACAGCCTTGAAAAAACTAAATCACCATTCAGATGGTTTCTTCAAACTGGTTCCACATTTGCTATGAAATGTGCAAAAACTGTGCAATCATTGCACTAATTTAAAGTTCATTTGCGCTTTGTAAGTCAATTATAGCCTTGCCACACTTTCATTTTGCTTAATCAAAAATTCACACACACAGCAATATTGTCGTTTACACTGCCTCGTCTCATGCAAGCATTGCAACAATTGAAAATGAAATTGAAATGATGTGCAGAACTTTACGCCTCTACATACAGCTGCCCCTTGCAAACAAACCCATTCCCGCTCTACCACCCAGCGTCCAGAATACTTTTTCACCTTACGAATATCATTTAACACTCAAGTGGCAAATTTTGTTCACAGTTTCACCAGAGTTGCCGTGCACGATTGTTTACACATAATTTTACGAAGTGGAAAGAGAGTATTAAGCAAACGTGAGCGTGTTGCTCTGATGTGCATATAACTGTTGAGTGCAAAAACTGTTAATTAAAATGTCATCAATACGAAAACACGATAAAATCGAAATGAAAACCCACTTCAAAATTCAATATAAGCTTTAAGATAACACAAAACCGTTAATTAATTTTGTTTTTTTAACAGAAAATACTACAATAAAGTATGAATTCTAAAAATACACCTACATAAAGTTAAAAGTATAAAATTTAAAGTATAGTATAAACTCTGTTGATCAGTCTATCTTGTGCCAGAAACTTGATGATAATTTTAATTTTTCCAGATCTTAAAGAGTAAGTGTGGGTAAATAGTATGTCTGCTTTCCGTAATCTAAAAAGTGGGGTGCCTCAAGGCTCTGTACTTGGTCCGATTTTATTTTCAATGTTTTTAATGACATCTTCAACAAATGCCGTTATATCACAACCATGCATACATATGGTGAAGATCTCCAATTGTACTTGTCCAGGCTTTTTAGCCTTGTTTATTTGTTTGCAGATGAACAAAGACATGGAAAAAATAACAAAGCGGGCTTAAACTAAAAAGCTTAAGCTGATCATATGTCCTGCCGATTTCTGAATCTAGTTACATATTCCTCTTGCATATACCTGTAAACAATCTGTATTATGTCATTAAATATTGTTATTCAAGTAAAAAACCTTGGTTACCACATTAATTCGTCTCTTTCTTGTGAAAAAAAATCAATTCTGTTGTATCTAAGGTCTACTATGTCCTTTAAAATCTTAGGTGAACTCCATCATTTGTTTGTGAACTGCATCATTGAAACAAGAAGAAAGTTAGTCCAGCAGCTCATTTCATTTCATTCACATAAATCAAACAAATCATTACCTACTCAGATTGTGCGAACATTAAACTTGATTCCAGGTTCAAGCTAAAGCTGCAGCATGTTTTTAATAAAGTTTTTAGATACGTTTATGGCCTTCGAAAGTTTGATCGCCATGAAATACTAAGCTGCAATATTTTTAGCTTTATGGATGCTAGGAACTGCATATTTCTACATAATTTGATTTCTACGAAGACACCTAAATACCTCTTTTAAAAGCTTCAGTTTTGTAGATCGAACCACTGTAGGTAATCTACGTCGGATCGACGTAGTCCAGTTTTAAACATTTTTTCGAAAAGAATTTAAGACGGACCCCCTCTAAAATTGAAATTAGATAGTATTAGAGCTTTATAAATATAAGAGCGCAGAAATTTAAACTTTAATTTGTAATACTTATTTAATTTTTCTAAAACATTGTAAGGTACTCATTTTGGACCTTATAAGCATTTAGTAAAGACGTATCATTTTGCTTAAAATAAAAACATAAAAATATTCTTCATGAAATTGGTGGCATTTGCTTATTAAATAGCTCTTCACATATGTTTATTGGAATAGCATGTCTTGCAAGCAGTCTTTGTCATTCGCCGTTTTGTATGAGGACAATATCATGGTATAACGAGACAAGGTAATGTTATGGCTTAATGTGCTCTCTTTCTTAATGACCAGAACTGTCAAAATCAGCCGTTTTGTTATTTTGCGAATGAAAAAGAAATAAACAAATAAAACTTTGACTAATTGAATTGAACATTGTGTGTTTAATGCCAACAAAGTTTGGAAAATTAGATTTTTACTGATTTAATTTTAGTTTTGATAAAACTTTGACTACTTAACTTTGTTTACATTTTGCCTATTTTTGCTTTCTCATTGGTTGTAGATTTTGTATAAGCTGTGAAATTCGTTTTGACAGTTTTGGTTACCGGTTCTCCGCCCTAACACTAACTGGTCTTGTTTACCCATAGACAATATATACAATATTTTCATTTTTAGTCTTTTTTGACATTTTTAACACGTGTAGTGTCATTATCATTAATCATTTTAGGAATGTTTACTTACGTTATTGCTTGAGAGATCAACAGACACTTTCTCACTCAGCTTTTCAAAATCATTATTGTCGCACTCTGCTAAAAGTGTTTAAATTAAAGTATTAGATAAACTTCTCTGTGAGACATTTGAGGCTCTAAAATGCAATGTAAACTGATAAAATATAGCAAAACACCATAAGCAGCTAAACATTAAAACTCACTTAAAAGGTAATCTACGTAGCAGCAACGTCGTGTGTTTTTAGTTTTGTCATAAAAAAAACACTTTCTCTGCGCCAAGCTAAGCAAAACGTTTACACATTGCAAGCACTTATGTTACACGTACATTAATTGCTCTATTTTACAGTAATTTTGAGCCCCGTACTGGGAAACAGTAATAAGTGAATAAAATATAGTAATTATGATTTTGTACTGTAAAATGAAATGTACAGAACAGTAATTTTATCAAATTGCACAAAAAGAATTTTTGCAAATTATTTTAACACCAAAAAATCCTCATATTAAATTTTTTATACATCTATAGATTATGTTAATAAATATACCATATACAAACTGAAAAATGAAGCTACATGTGATTGAAATAATAAGACTATGTTAAAGACCTTAGCACTTATGTATGATACAAGCCCATTGTGTAAAAAAACAAGGTGACAGCGAATTTTAATTTTTGTTGTAAAAATCCAACACTTTAGTTATCGAACCATACAAAATCAACTTTTCTGTCTCTTTCACAAGTTTGACAGCTTTCGCAAACGACGTTGACGTCACTTACACCTTGATTTCTTACACCATGTCTCAAACCTAATATGTAACTTTTAAAATTATAATTTTTTTTTTGATTAATTTGTTATTGTTTTTGCTACTTAACTTTATTGAAATATTTATGTTTTTGTAAGTATAAAAAAGCTTTTTTTATGAATACTTGTGTTTTTGTTTTTTTTTATAAGTGTACAGTAATTTACTGTTTTTACAGTATTGAGACAAATTTGATGTAACATCACTGATTGCAAGCGCATATCAACGACTAAATCTTGTTCAAAGAGAAAGCAGTACGAAGAGACAGAAATGAGGAAATTTTAAATATGAACGCAATCTACGTTTGCTCGACGTAGATTACCTCTCTAGGGTTAAGAATAAAATGTATTCAATATAAACGCATTTTTAAATATGAACTTTTCCAACCCTGTTCGTAATGCTATCCTTGTTTTCATCTTATAATATTTATAAATTTTTTTTTAACAAAACATAATGCTTTATTTCTTTTATGAAAGAAGAGCCTTTTAAGTATTTTATATTCCAATAACCAGATCTAGACTTAGATATTCGAGATATATATAGCCTTGTGATTTATCTCAAACTGAGGAAATTAGTAGCTTATCATCTAAAAATATGAAAAAAACAAAGACCAATATTTATGGTTTTTTATTTATAGAAAATTTTACTATAGTTTTTTAGTTTTGAATGGTTTTAACGTATCACCAACTTTTCATCACCAAAAAGCTAATTTTGGAGAGTGTTAGTCGAATCGATCGAAAAAAGTATTCTTATATAAGAAAATAATTATCCTTTTTGTCATTCAAAATTTTTTTTTGATTAGCTGTTGTTAATAATATATTTGTTCTTTTTCATTCACAATGGATAAACAGTCATATTTCTGATACATAATAACCATTTTTAGTCGATTCGACTAACACTCTCAGCGGTCGATTCATTGGACCCAATTGTCTATGACTCGGCCACACATTTCGGCCGAAACAGCCTCTATTTCGCGTTCAATGTTACACGCTCATCAAACTTACTCTTCAATAAATCGATTGTAACGTGTGCTGTGTGGCTTGTGGCACCGTCCTGTTTGAACCACATGTCGTCCAAGTCGATATCTTTCAATGCGGGCCAAAAATAATTGGTAATCATAGCGCGATAACGATGGCCATTCACAGTAACGTTACTATATTTATTGTCGACGGAAAAAATGTTCCAATGACGCCACCGGCCTGCAAACCACGCCAAACAGTTCTATTTTGTGGATGAAGTGGTGATTTATGAAGCACATGTGCATTTTCACCTGACCAATAACGCACATTTTGGCGGTACGAAGTAGCCCCCAATGAAATAAGTCCCAAAAAAAAAATGAAATAACTCCCAAAAATTGTTCATACATTTTTGGGAGTTATTTCATAATGAAATAACTCCCATTTGTTGGAAGTAATTTCATTATTTTTGGGACTTATGTCATTCCTCTCCCTTTTTGGGATTTATTTCATTTGGGAGTTATTTCATTTTTTTTGGGACTTATTTCATTGTTCTCATTTTTTGGGATTTATTTCATTTGGAAGTTATTTCATAACATTTGGGAGTTATTTCATTACATAAAAACTCATTCTTTTAACAAATTTGTAATCATGTCCCTTTTACGAAATGTTTCGCTAATTTTTATGCATTATCCATGACCCATCATTTCGTACAAGGGAAATATTGCGCTGTAACAAATTGAACTTCAAGCGGAAAGTATCGGAAAAGGACTTCAAGCTTACAAATGCCCAGTCTGTCGCCAGGACGTTTACGACACTTTGCAAATTTTTGTTTAATTTTCTACAATATTTAAGATTAGTAATTATTATACCTACAATTTGGAATTTCTAAGTTAATAATTTCACACTATTTCAAAACAATACTTATAAAGTTTACTTTTTGACATTTTTAAGCTAATAAATATATAGTATATATATGTAGGTATATACCAAAATCAGTCTATTATTTAACTGCTTTGGGACTTATTTCATTATGAAATAAGTCCCAAATATTGGGAGTTATTTCATTTCCTCTCTTGGCATTTATTTCATTACATTGGAAGTTGTTTCATTTCTCACTCTTGGGACTTATTTCATTTACTTGAGGGCTTATTTCATTGGGACTTATTTCATTGGGACTTATTTCATTGGGGGCTATTTCGTACCGCCGCACATTTTGCTTATTCATGAACCCATTGAGCCAAAAATGAGCTTTGTCACTGAAGATGGTTTTGCGATGAAATTCATCATCTTGGCGCATCTTTTTCAGAGCCCAATCGGAGAATATACGTCGCTTCAAATGGTCCATCAGCTTCAATTCTTGAGTCAGTTTGATCTTGTATGGGTGTAAACCAAAATTCTTACGCAAAATTCGCCATAAAGTGTACTGGGCGCCTGAACGGCAGCGATATTTTCGACACTTTGACCAAGCCGTTGTCTCACTGGCACGGCAACGTCACACAACGAATATGTAGACTCAAATGTTTGCACTAAACTTGTTATTGTCTGTCTACTACGGCGAGAATTACGACCGAAAATTGGAGTTACAAAATTGGAATTGGCTCTTAAAGTTACGATCATCAAGTCCGAATTTCGGAAATAAATTTTTATAGTTTGCAGACGTTGTTCGTTCGTGTACTTTACCATGATGAAAATGTTGAGTTTACTGAATAAATAGACAGTGACAGTTTGATGATTAGTGAAAGGGTGCGTTGAGAAATTTAATTCAAAGCTGTCAAGTCCCTATTGGAAAACCTTTTATAAGAAATAAAAAGTAAAAAGTTTGTGTAATGACAACAAATATTTATAAAATATTATACAAAATGTATCCTTTGCTTCTGACATCCTTGAATATGCTACTCAATTATTTTCATATTTTGGTTTTACTGTGAAATTGAAGAATTGAAGCACTTGAATGGCAGTTATTGCCAGGTATGAATTGATTCTAAAATGTGTGTGTTGTGTAAACATGTATTTATTTTTCGTTTTGCTTGCCTTGCTTGAAAACATAGTTAACTTAAAATCAATATGCAACAGCCAGTCGAGTACATCTACATTAACAGGCACGCACACTCGTGCACATGTACAACACGCGTTCAGACGTTAACATTTGTACTAACTATAGTTAAGGCATCAGTAACAGAAAAGCATTTACATAAAGAGTAGAATGAAAGAAAATTGAATTCGGAGCATTTTCACGTGGCTTGCTTGTATGTACAAACAAACATTTTTTGTCGTTTTTTAATATTTCTATCCTGCTTTGTGCTAGCTTTTTATCCTTAGTAGACATATCTATCCTTTTTTTATTCCTTATCAAGTGTAAAAAACACTGTTTTTGACAGAAAAATGACAGTACTCGGCATTTTCAATATAGTTACACTAGCACACACACTTTGATGCCTATGTATAAGTTATTGGCCGCATTCAGCGCAGACAATTGTTGTGAACTGTAATGAGAGCGCTACCTTAGTTCACGATGCTTTTATCTGAATGCGTTGCTACTCTACACGTCAGAAGTTAGATTCAATTTAATTATATATAATTTTTATGTAAATTAAATTCAATTGCAAAGGTTTCTCACTTAATTTTGTTGCGTTCTTTCTGTGTTTATTAATTTAACAGCGTCAGTAGCAGCATCTGACAGTTAACCAAACCGTTGTGTTCATGTAGCATATAATTTGTTCGCTCGATTCAATTGCGCTCGCTGCGTGATCAGTTTCAGTTAGCGCTCCCAAAATTCGACCATTCAGCGAATTTTCACACAACATTTGCCAACTGTTGTCTGCGCTGAATGCGGCCATTGTTTTGAACAACTTCTTGCACTCTATATAATCAAGTTTTCAAATCGCTCTACAACTTTTGCTCTTTTACCTCTATTGTGATTGCTGTTTTTCGTAGCTTGAATATACGTCAGCCATTGTTTATCTTCTCGTATCACATTTCTTTTTTTATTTTCCTTTTTATGTGCCATTTTGTTACCATTTCTCTTAGTTTTCATTACGTTTTTCAACATAGTCCCAAGGTCTTTGAATTGACACTATATTCGAGCTCGTTTCCGTTTTAATGCTTGTTGTTGAATCTTTCAACATCGAAGGCATTCAAGATCCGGCTTGAACTGATTTCTCTGTTTGTGTTTGTGTTTATTTTTGTTTTTGCCCTTTTTCCCCGTTTTTGTTACTATCAGCATAAAACAACTGAACAAAAAAAATAACATGTTGCATATCATTAATTTTGCATTTGTCAGTGTTGCCAGCTGCGTCGTAGATTTGATGTTTCAACAAAACAGGAACAGAAAAAAAATAATAAATAATACCAATAAAAGAAAAAAACAAAGTAGGTATAGTAATATTTCGCTTTCGGCTTAACAATAAAATACATAAATTGACAACGAATAACAAAGGCAAAAGCAGAAAATTCCCAGGCAAGGTTTTCTTGTTAGCTGGTGCTTGCTTGTTTGGATGTTCGGATGTTCGGGCTACAACATTGATTTCCTGTGCTGTTTCCACACATTTTTGGGCTAGTGTTCGTGTGTGCTGTGTATATTGTTAGTTGTTTTTGTACACGTATGCGTGTTACAGCTCTTCACGTGGAGACGTTAAATATATCGACTAACATTATGGTAATTTTTAAACATAAATATTCTCGAACACCTTGAGGCTACTTTAAAATTCAAATTAAAGTGTGCATCTTTTATAAGCAGCAGAATTTTAAAAAATGCTTTTAATCCTACATGATTATTTATCAGCAAGGACATTTATAGAATTTCAAGTTTAAGTTTAAGCTCTGAAGGTGGGTTTTTAGGCACTGGTATTTTGTTTAAAGGTATTACTTAAAGCAATTGCAGTGATTGGAGACTGCTGAAGGTTTTTTTTAAGCTATTAAGAGGTTATAAATTTGCAATAAATGTATTAAAATAATAAACTCCTAACATTAAGAGTTGAGCAACTTCAAGACTGGGACTATACAAAAAACCACAGGTGAAGAATTGGGTGAAAAGTTAGTATTTTGCCAACATGTTAGATGAGAAACTTTTTTATACTTGAAGTTTCCATATCAAATCTTGTGTCAAAAAGATTTTTAAACCAAAAATTGATGCTAAAGCAGGAGAAAGATAAAGGTATCTTTTAAATCTTGGTATTTAACAAAGGTTGTATTTCCCTTCTAACAGAAGGAAAATATGTTTCTATTGTGGCGAAGGCTATACAAGCATGTGATATTGAATCTGAAGCAAATGTTATACCTTAACTTCAGTCAATTGGTCTCTGTAGTGAAGTGGTAGTCCCGATTCGAGACCCATTCAAGATACTACACTTTTAACTTGCTTTCTTTTTTTGAAATTAAAATAACTTTAAAACACATATAGACACATGACGCAATCAATTTTTATATTACTCCAAAGTCTGCTTACAGTTCTCAATTATACTTGGTCTGACATGGCTTCTAAAACACTGCCGTACACAGTTAGCGACGATGGAAGTCAGTATGCTGCAACCCTGACATACAATGTAGCTACGTGGCTTCCAAAGTTGGCTTAAAATTTTTTTTTAAATTTTCTAAACCATGGCCGCTAAATCACTAATGACAGTTGCTTTATACAGTAAGTAACGGAATAGGTATGCTGTGTAATGTACATTTGATATACAGGCATTTGTTATAAATGTCTGAAGCTGCTTATTAACCCAGAAAAGGGTTTACGACAACTGGAAAAAGGAAGTGGCGGGCGGCAGCCATCTTGTCCGCTAGCAAGCAGTGTATGGGTGGGTTCTTGCCTACTTCAACCTACCAGCAACAATACATACAGGATTATTACAGACTCCTTGAAGAGAAAAATTACGTGAAAAAAGACGAGACTAAGCTACACCCGAAATTCAACAGCCAAAGCACGATCTAACTACAGGAAGGCATCTCAAAGATGACGACCGAGAGCCTTGTGTCCTTGCCCACCCTACCATGATTTTACGTAACATTTGTGTAAAATCCCAAAAAAAAATCACACATTTCACTATCCCATCACACTATCACATACAAACTCAATTTAATTATTGCAATTCATGTTGCGAATTTATTGATTATAAGCAAAATATTTTTGTGTAACTCCATAAAAATTCTTATATAGCTAAAGTTAGACAATGATCGCAGAAAATACGCAAACTTTCTGAATATAGTTCCATGACAGCCATCTTAGACTAAATTTTTGACGTTCAATTAAATATTAAGTTAAATCGCATAAATAAAGATTAAAAGTTAAATATTAAGATTTTCAGTTCATAGCTAACGCGATGTAATTAATTTTTAATACGATCCTCTAGCATGTTTAACATTCTGCCTTCTCTTCATTAGACTCTAATAACAACTAAGTTCTTTAATGGTAAATCATTTTTATAACCTAACTAAACCAGGCGAGAGGTATAAATTTTGTAGTTGTTGCTTACGAGCAATACAAAAAAAATAATGTAAAAAAAATTTAATATAAACAATGGGAGAGGATTAGACCAAATTTATTTATGTGGAACATAAGAGACAACAACAAATATGGCCACTTCACATTGTCATAGTTATAAGCTTTGCTTTTACCGAACAATGTAATATGATCCACACTTAATAAAGAAAGTTAGGAATTTTTCACACTTGGTCAACGCAACTCTAACTCAAGTTGCTAGCCTGTGTATTTATACCGGAACCTTCAGATTAAGCAACTTGCACGCAACAAGTTCTCGACACGTTCTCAACCTGTTCAACGCAACGCGGCTTTCCGCAATTTTCATCGGCGACGTGTTGCATCAGTTTGTTTGTTTTGTGAATTCAAGTATTTGTAGTGCAGTAGGCTTTATATTAATCAAGGTGAATAAGCTAAGTAATTAGTTCCTAATAGAATCTAAAAGAAGAAGAAATTGTTTGCAAGATGAATGAGCAAGTGTTAAATATTAAATCAGTGCAAGAAGTCGAAAAACATGAGTTATTATATAATAACAATTATTACATGTTGCATGACTTTTGAAGCAAGTCTGAAAGCATTCGGCTTATAGTTGCATTGCTTAACAACTTTTTCGCTGTTGCGTTGAAGTTGTGTTGGAATTGCGTTGACCAAGTATGGAAAAGGCCTTACTTTCATGCTTTTCTCTCTCTCTCTCTCTCTCTCTCTCTCTCTCTCTCTCTCTCTCTCTCTCTCGTTGTTACAAGTGTAACTTTGATTGTTTATTGACACATTTTATTTCATTGAAATATTTTAATGCACTAAATTAAAGAAATGAGTTTTAAAATTAAATGTATTTTAAAGAAAACTAAATCGTTATGTTTGATTTTTAATTTGTACAACTATCCATTTAGTTAACTTTAGGTTGTTTTTTTTTTCAATTAAAATTTATTATAAAAATTACTCACTTGCTGCATATGCTGCGTCGATGAAGGCCTCCGTCGATGTTGCTGTATGTGTGTTGGTGATGTTAAAATATATACTAAAAAAAATATTAAATGCTCACGCACAAACCACTTTCAGGTATCTAAGAGGTTTTTTTTCAACAGATTATTTGTGTTTTAGAATTTTTGCATGTTTCTGTTGTTGTTGTTTTTTTTTTTATTCTCTTTTGAGTGTTTTATTTTGTTGTTTTTACTTTTACAACACACTTTTTTTCAACATTAACTTAATTTGCTCATATTTTGATAAGCTTTTCAATTTTGCGTTCCCATTTTCTGCTCTTAACTTTTAACTTTATGTTCTTAATTTATAATACGATATTATTTTTTTTATTTTTTTTTTAAATCTTTAACTAAAAATTTTATATTTCACTTATATTTTATGTTGCGTAAGGAATTAGGCCAAACGATTTAAGTGTTCTCCCCAATATATGTTGTACATATATTTATATATAATATAGATAAAATATGCCTGACCTCGCGATTGCGGTACTAAGCACCCTGTTTTGCGGAAACGCGTTAGATTATGCTACCGAATGTTGTAATATATAATTATTAAATAGGTAATTAGGTTTTTTTTTCACTAGCTATAGATTGTTAATTTTATATATTAGTTGTTATTCGTAGTATTCTCGATATAACTAATTTTTTTTTCCGCGTTAACTGGAGCTGAAGGGAACGACACTAACTCGACCACGTTGACTTTATACAAGAAGAATGGAGAATGACGTATACCTCCGTTATCCGCGTGTTAGCTCCGCAAAGAAAAGAGCAGAATCGAAGATTCAAACCAAATTTTAGCCTAAAAATTATTACCATAAGCAACTGACACATAAGACTATGTTCATATTTACCTTTTTGTAATATTGGTAACGCTATATGAAGCGCAAAAGCTTTTGAAGTATTCATTAGAATTTGCACAAGTAATATTTAGGAATAAAATTTAAAGAATGCAACTCCTTGTATCTGGATACTAATCTAAGAAACTAGGCTTATGAATCTTGAAATACTTGGTTTCATTTAACTTCTCTTACCTTTTAAAATTATGTTAATGATGTTTGATTAATTTTGCTTATATTACTTTTATGCAAGTTATTTTAAATGGACTAAATTTTTTTAAATGGCCTTTAAAATGGCCAAAAGGAAAAGGAAGTTTGTTAGCATTAAGAATTGTGTGTCACCTCTTTGAGCTAATTTAGGAGGTGTTCATACGAATGAAGTTGGTTCCATTATACAAACTAATGATATATTTCTGTGGTCACAAGCCTTAATCGCTAAAGTTGAGTTAGGACAAAATGGAGTTATTAACATGAATGGAATCACAACATGCGATTCTGTATTCCAGCAAAATTTGATGAGTGTTGCTTAAAATATACGGATGCTGCAGCGAAAAAATCAAATAACTTAAGTCATTTTTAGAAATAATTGTTTTGCCATAACAGCTTAAATCGTAAATTTTTTGAATAAATTTCCCAACTCAATATCATCATCTAAGAATTTGCGCCAGCCATTTCTGTCTTTCGCTTGCTGGCGACAGTTGGAAATTCCAAGCTTCGTCAGTTTGTCCTCTACTTGGTCTTTCCAACGAAGATGCGGTCGTCCTCTTCTGCGTTGACCGCCGCTGGATACCGAATCGAATGTTTTCTTCACTGGAGCATCGTCTTTCATGCGCTGAACATGACCAAGCCAGCGAAGCCGCTCGATTTTAATGCGCTTGACTATGTCGATGTCAGCGTACAGCTCATACAGTTCATCATTCCACCGTATTCGGTACTCGCCATTGACGCAGATTGGTCCGTAGATCTTACGAAGAATCTTTCTCTCGAATGCTCCTAAAGTCTTTTCATCTAAACTGCTCAGCGTCCAGGTTTGTGATGCGTAAAGTAGGACGGGCATGATGAGCGATTTATAGAGCGTGATTTTCGTTCGTCGAGAGAGGGCTCTGCTTCTCAATTGCCTACTGAGCCCAAAGTAACACCTGTTGGCAAGAGTTATTCTTAGCTTGATCTCAATGCTGATGTCGTTGGTAGAATTAATGCTGGATCCCAGATAAACGAAGTTCTTCACAACCTCGAAGGAGGTATTGTCAACGGTAACGTGGGTTCCAAGACGCTGGGACTGTTTTTTTGTTGACACCAAGTTTGTTTGTTTGTTTGTTTCGTCTTATCTGCATTCACTATCTAATCTGGAAAATGCTGCACTGACTTCGAGTGTATTATGGCCAATGATATCTATGTCATCAGCATACGCAAGCAGCATAACACTCTTGTAGAATATTGTGCCACTACGTCTCAGATCAGCAGCTCGGATGATCTTTTCCATCATTAGGTTGAAAAAGTCGCACGATAAGGAATCACCTTGTCTGAAACCTCGTTTGGTAATAAATGGTGGGGAGAGGTCCTTCCCGATTTTAACTGCGCTGCTGGTGTTGCTCAGTGTCATCCTGCAAAGTCGTATTAGTTTTGCAGGAATACCAAATTCAGACTTGGTGGAGTACAGGTGCTTCCTTATTGGGCTGTCGAAGGCGGCTTTGGAGTCGACAAAAAGATGGTGGATGTCGACTTGTTTTTCTGGAGTCTTCTCCAAGATTTGTCGTAGCGTAAAAATCTGGTCGATGGCGGACTTTCCAGGTCTGAAGCCACACTGATAAGGTCGAATCAGTTTGTTTACAATGGGCTTCAATCTTTCACATAAAACGCTCGACAGGACCTTATATGCGATATTAAGAAGGCTTATCCCACGGTAATTGGCACAGATAGTGGGATCGCCTTTCTTGTGGATTGGGCAGAGCACACTGAGATTCCAATCGTTCGGAATGCATTCTTCCGACCATATTCTGCATAGAAGCTCGTGAATGCATTTAAGTAGAGCTTCGCCTCCGTTCTTAAAGAGCTCAGCAGGTAAGCCATCAGCTTCCGCGGCTTTGTTATTTTTAAGCCGAGCTGTCAGAACTTCATCAAAATCGGGCAGCGGAACCTCAACGCTGTCATCCGTAATTGGAGTTTCCGGAATATCATCTCTATTGGCGGGATTGTTGTTGGCATCGCCATTTAGAAGCTTAGAAAAGTGTTTCCTCCATAACGTCAGTGTACTCTGGATATCTGTCACTAGATTCCCGTTTTCATCCTTGAAGGAAGAGGCCCCGGTTTTAAAACCATCGGCAAGGCGTCTTATTTTTTCGAAAAATTTTCGGGCCTCATTCCTGTCACCATACATCTCAATCTTCTCCTGCTCGCGCTTTTCTGCCTCTCTTTTTTTTCGCCTGAAAATACGTCTCTCTTCCCTCCTATTTTTTCTGCGGCGTCTTTCTCCACTGGTTTCGGCGAGGGCGTTGGTAGCCAATCACCTCTTCAGCAGCCGCACGCATGGAGTTGGAAATGTGTGTCCACTGCGCGCATATATCATCGATTGGAGGAGTGCTTTGAAGCAGGAGTGAGAGTCGAGTGGCGAAAGCATTGGCTGTCTGTTTTGATTGCAGCTTGTCGACGTCTAGCCTTCTCTGTGTAGGGTTGCGTGTATTCCTAGCTGCGCACAGACGTATACGGATCTTGGCTGCAACAAGATAGTGATCCGAGTCAATGTTTGCACCACGGATCTAGCGTACATCCAATACACTGGAAGACTGCCTTCCGTCGATCAAAACGTGATCAATTTGATTCTTGGTTTTTTGATCAGGGGACATCCAGGTGGCTTTATGAATATTGAGATGCTTGATCTAGTGCTACTTACGACCATGTTTCGTGCTGCGGCGAAGTCAATCAGCCTCATTCCGTTATCGGAGGTGTTGTCGTGGAGGCTGAACTTTCCGACTGTTGGACCAAAAATATTTTCCTTGCCCACCTTAGCGTTGAAGTCACCAAGCACGATTTTTATGTCGTGGTGGGGGCAGCGCTCGTAAGCATTTTCAAGGCGCTCGTAGAAAATTTCCTTGACCTCATCGTCCTTGTCTTCTGTTGGAGCGTGCGCACATATTAGGCTTATATTGAAAAATCGAACCTTGATGCGGATTATGGCAAGTCGTTCGTTCACAGGTGTGAATCGCAGGACATGGGGCCGTAGTCTCTTGCCAACTACAAATCCGCATCCAAACTCGTGCTTCTCCGCATGGCCGCTGTAGTAGATATCACAGGGTGCATGCCGAATGCTACCCTGTCCCTTCCATCGCATTTCTTGGATAGCAGTGATATCAGCTTGTTAAAATATATGCAGATGTTAAAATATATGCTTAAAAAATATTAAATGCTCACGCACAAACCACTTTCAGGTATCTAAGAGGTTTTTTTTCAACAGATTATTTGTGTTTTAGAATTTTTGCATGTTTCTGTTGTTGTTTTTTTTTTAAATTCTCTTTTGAGTGTTTTATTTTGTTGTTTTTACTTTTACAACATACTTTTTTCAACATTAACTTTATTCGCTCATATTTTGATCAGATTTTCAATTTTGCGTTCCCATTTTCTGCTCTTAACTTTTAACTTTTAACTTTATGTTCTTAATTTATAATATATTATGTTTTTTAATTTTTAACTAAAAATTTTATACTTCACTTATATTTTATGTTGCGTAAGGCATTAGGCCAAACGATTTAAGTGTTTTTCCCAATATATGTTGTACATATATTTATATATAATATAGATAAAATATGCCTGACCTCGCGATTGCGGTACTAAGCACGCTGTTTTGCGGAAACGCGTTAGATTATGCTACCGAATGTTGTAATATATAATTATTAAATAGGTAATTAGGTTTTTTTTTTCACTAGCTATAGATTGTTAATTTTATATATTAGTTGTTATTCGTAGTATTCTTGATATAACTAATTTTTTTTCCGCGTTAACTGGAGCCGAAGGGCACGACACTAACTTGACCACGTTGACTTTATACAAGAAGAATGGAGAATGACGTATACCTCCGTTATCCGCGTGTTAGCTCCGCAAAGAAAAGAGCAGAATCGAAGATTCAAACCAAATCTTAGCCTAAAAATTATTACCATAAGCAACTGACACATAAGACTATGTTCATATTTACCTTTTTGTAATATTGTAATAACGCTATATGAAGTGCAAAAGCTTTTGAAGTATTCATTAGAATTTGCACAAGTAATATTTAGGAATAAAATTTAAAGAATGCAACTCCTTGTATCTGGATACTAATCTAAGAAACTAGGCTTATGAATCTTGAAATACTTTGTTTCATTTAACTTCTCTTACCTTTTAAAATTATGTTAATGATGTTTGATTAATTTTGCTTATATTACTTTTATGCAAGTTATTTTAAATGGATTAAATTTTTTCTGAACTTTATCGTTCGGAAGAAAAAAGGAAAAGGAAGTTTGTTAGCATTAAGTATTGTGTGGCACCTCTTTGAGCTAATTTAGGAGGTGTTCATACGAATGAAGTTGGTTCCATTATACAAACTAATGATACATTTATTAGTTTAAGCGTATACTAATAAATAAAAAAAAAACTGTCATGCTATTATTGATTAAGGTTATGATTCCACTTTTTATATAGTTTTAAATGGGCATAATAAAAATGGGCATTACAGCTGCTAACAACGCTGAAGAGAGGAGAGAACCAAAAAATTAACGAAATCTTCTCCACGCCAAAATTTCAACGAAAACAAAAGATATCGTAAGGGAAAAAGATATCCTTTTAAACTAACACTGAATTAATAAAAATCCGTATCTTTAAAAAGTTTATTAATAATGCTAAAATAAAATTTTAAGCAAATAGATTCCTTTTAACAAAGTATAAAATTACACCGAAAAAAATGTGCGGAGTTAACCCAAGTTCTTTCATGAGTCAAAAGAGTTTTTGAGAAGTTAGAACCGTTTTGTCGCCGTAAAACACAAAATGAATTGCATCAATATTTTTTTTGTTAATATAAAACTTTTTTTGCTTGATACAACTCATTTTCAAAGTTTGGAGTAAATTAAAAGCAGTTTCAAATTAACTCTGCATCTTCTCCGAACATTTGTCCTTTGAACTCCAATTAAACTTATTGCAACCATCTATCAAGAACGTCTTTGTATTTTAAAGCTGAAATGGAGTTATGTTTAGCACGAAACAGAGTCTGCTAGAGCATTTTCGTTTTTTCGTTTTACTTTGAGTGAAGAGAAAGTACTCAAATATTTTAACAAGCAAATCAAGTGTGCTGTAAGAATTAAATGTTGCATAATGATAAGAAAGAACCGTTTTTACTATTGCGAGTTATATGTTTTTGTATATCTTTATCGAAATGAAACTTATTATGCGGTTATTTGATATAGAGGGTAAAATTTTTCGAGTCTCGTCACGAAAGTTTTTTTTAATCTCGTCACGAAAAATTGTGTACACAAGCAATGATATTTTTTTTGTATGGGGTCCCCCAGAAAGGTGGCAGATAGATTTGTTCGCGTTATCTCGTAATTATCAAATCACGGACATATTCCGCATACATCGCAAACTATTAGGACCAGTATTACTAAATGAAGCACCAAACAATGACATGAAAATATTATATAAACAGAATATTTTTTATGAAAATTTTGTATTGTATTTCGTTTGAGATGCTATCTTTTTATTTTTCTCTGTTTTTTTTTTTACAAAAATCTATCTTATTCTTTTCTTATTAAGAAGTTTCCCTTCTATACTGTATACGCACTATACTGTAATTTTTTAACCTGCGATGTATTTTTATAGAAAATTTTGGGAAACTAAACAATTTTATTAAATTTTGTATACAACTGTTGTTTTAATAGAAGTCAAGATACATTCATTTTTTAAAGGAATTTATGAGTTTTTGGAACATAATAAAGTTACATATTACCATATTTTATTAACGAAACTACATTAAACACTAATGAACAAATTTTTAATGTATGTATTACGACAATAAGGCTACCCTGCCCTGCCGACAAATCGCTATGAGAATATTCTACCTATTTTTGTACCAAATTTTATTATTCTAGCATCAATATATATCGGAATTAAGCATATGAAATTAAATGCCACGTCCATTTTTGCATTACTACAGGTACACAACTAATTCATCTTTTAAAAACATTCATAAACCTAGTGTTAATCCAGTTGGATAATCCTTACTACATTTTGATAAATAGTAAGGATGTTTCAAAAATATCTTTTCCTTCATTCAACGAACCAAACTACAGCAATCATTGTAAAATCAATGCAAATATTTATCATTTTTTTTCAAATTTGCTATATACAAAAATCCCTTTTTTTTAAAATTCCCCTTAAAATCAAAGAAATGAAACACCTTTGAAACAAATTTTGAGAGTTGAGCGCAATTTAAGCTCAAAAGTAAAAAAGTTTTGTTTTATAAGAAATTATAGAGATTCAAAATTGCCAAATTGTGGATAAACTGCTCTGTGAGTATGGAGAATAGATTCTTTTTTCGGCGTTAGCCATGTCTTTAATTTCTTTTGTATTCAATTGAAATAAGATATAAATAAAAATAATAATACAAAAAATAAAATACGGGTTCTTTATTTGACTCTTTTGTGGGTGAGTGTGTTTATTTTTAAAGCTTTATGCTACATTTCAATGAGTTGATTCTAGTTTTTTTTGAAAGAACTCAAAATTTAAAAATTCTCAATTTCTCAACCTTAAATCAACTCAAAACGGAGTCAGTACGACTTTTCAAACAAATCTAATTTTTAAAGTAAATTGAACACACAAACGGAGTTAAATATAGTTTTTACAGCTTTGGCAAAATACCATGTACGAAAAGAGTTAAATTGACTCCAAATATGACTTTATTTACTCCGCTTTTTTTTGGGTGTATAATCTATTTTGCCCAAACATGTTTTCTAATTTACAGCCCTATTCTGGCAAAGTAATAATTTTTACCTAGTATTCTTAATATTTCTATATGTTTCTTGTAATTTGTTGATTTCAAAACAAAATTTTAAGCTCAAAAATAACAAATTTTGATAAGAATTGTCACCTGCTTTTCAGATAGTGGCAATTTCATTAAAAAATTTTGTTTTTTGAGTTTAGCATTTTGTTTCGAAAACAAAAATTACAACAAACACATCGAAATATTAAAAATACTGGGTAAAAATTGTTACTTTCCCAGAATAGAGCTGTAAATACTTGTATATTTTGAAATTTTTAGTTTGCGTTCTAAGCTGAAAACACGATTTTTATACAAAAAAGTACGTTCAAGAGAATCAAACTCAGCTAAATTGAAGAGTTCCCCTTATTTTTGAGATTTCCGAATGACAGCATTTATTTTCTACGTGTAATTTGATTTGCCTTTTTTTTCAGATGTTGTTTGAAAATTTGTTCTATATCTCAAAGTTGTTTGCTCAAAGTTTTAATGTAAAGTACTTGGTTTGGTTCGTTAGTACGGTTACCTCTTAGAACAGTCTTAATTAGAACGTTTCAGTCTTAAGTAGCAACGCTTAAAAGGAACCTTAATAGGAATCTGTAAAGATTTACGTTAAACTTGTTAATTTTAGGAGGGATTCAAGCGTGGTTTCGGTTAAATTTTTTAATGACGGAAACGCCAGTTAGCCTAAGTATTTATGTCCCGATCTTAGAAGAGTATGTCCATTGTCTGTGCAATTATTGTTCCTAACATGCATGATGCCAAGCTTCCGTTATGTAGTGACCTGTCGGGATAAGCACTAGTGTCCTGCAGTCTAAGCAAGTGTAGCAAGATGTATAGAACCCGTTTTTTGCTTGGGTTCCGAAAAGTTGCACTTCAAGAAACAAATTTTATAACTGCCAGATTCTTTAACGTAATCCCACCATTTTTCTTTATAGATGTATTATTGTTATACTTTTATTTATGTATTTATTTATTTATTTCATCTACTGAGCAATTTCCCTCTCAGATATCAACTTAAGCTAAAATCTTAAACTATAGTTAACACATCGTCTTACAATTTCTTAAATATTTCTCTATTCATACAGAAATCCAAATAACTAATAACAGAATTACACAGGGTTAAACATTTAGATATAACCTCATTCTGGCTAAAATTTGTTCTATGGGGAAAAATATAAAATAACGGTTTTCCCTTTGTGCATGCAATGGTATAAGTTCCAACAATTGTGGACATTGTACATATCTTGCCATCTAAAATGTCTTTGACAAATAAAATTGAAAAACTTTTTTTTCTTAGTTCCAAAGATTGGATTCCAAGTAGTTTGCAGCGAATCTTAATATATAAATGGCAAGCACGCTGCTCCGTGCCCAATATCTCTCAAACTGTTCAGCCTGAAAGTATGCACATCTTAATACATAGCAGGCAAGCATGCTGCTCCGCACACAGTATTTCTCAAACTGTAGTTATTTTTTTACAGTAAAGTACTTTTACAAGACATTCTGTTCTCAAAAATGTTCAGCCTGAAAGAAGGCACAGAAAATGTGTCTAATACTTATCAGTGACATTATTGTGTTTTTATAATAGTACGATTTTGTTCTAAGTTCTTCTTTTTTTTCATCCTTTTATAAAACAGTTATGACAAATTTAATGAAATTCTTTTGATTCGATTTGAGTCAATTGTACTAAAAAATATAATTGTATCAGCCACGAAACGACACCTGAGTTGCTACGTATATGATGGCTGCAAGGCCAGTTTGTTAAGTTGTGTATGAATATGATTGTAACTGAACTCGACTTATGGCATTTTAACACTTGAACTAATTTTTCAACACTGCTTCAATACGTAAAGTGTTATTTAAAGGGGTACATTTGTATTTTTCAAAAATCATTTGAATAAAAAATCAACTTTTAAAAAGAGAAAAAAGTGCTTCCAGCAAATGGCTCCAAAAAGGAAGTATGCGGAGGACCTGTCGTAGGACAGGCTTTTATACTAGTATTATATAAAGGCATATCCTGATAAAAGTACAAATTCGAAGCGAGAAAATCTTTTCTGAATTTTTTCGACTCCTATAACATCTACCTTCAAACAATGCTGCAATATCGCAGAGTAGATCTGACCAAGCTCTCAAAAATAGATTTTACGGCGTGTGGGTCAGAGAACTCCTTGGAGTTTCTTTTGACAAAACCTAGTTGTGAGCTAGCTCTCGAAATGACATAGTTTCCATGAGTTTTAAAGGAGAGATTGTGAGCAAAATAAATGCCAAGGTCTTTAACGGAGGCTGTCCTTTGAAAAAAATTGTTCGCAACGAATTCATGCGTTATTCAATCATTTTTGCGGCAGTAAGTTAAAATAAAACATTTGGAGAAGTTTAACTTTAAGCCATTGATCTCACACCATTCCAAAAGAGCATTTATATCTGATTGAATTTGCAAACAATCGGAAGTATACTTAATAATAGAAAACATTTGCAATTCGTCAGCATACAGCACAGTTTTACAGAATTTAAAGCTTTTGGGTATGTCGTTCATATATAAAATAAATAAAAGTGGCCCTAAGTGGCTTCCTTGGGGAACACCAGAAGTAGCATGCACCATACTAGAGTAACAATTTTCTATTTTTACGAATAATTTTCTATTAATTAAGTAAGAGTACATCCATTGTAAAAAATTGGAGTGAAATACAAGCTTTCCTAATTTAGAAATTAATAACTTATGGCTCAAGCTATCAAAAGCTTTGACAAAATCTGTGTATAACTTGAAGGCCCCTCTCTATGGCAATCATGCAAAAGTTTGAGAAAATAGATAGGTTAGTGCTGGTGGATCTGCCTGCGAAAAAGCCATGCTGCTCAGTGGAGACAAATTTTCGCAAAATAATTTATCAGCAATTAATTTATCTAAAAACTTAAGTATAACCGAGAGTTTAATGATTGGTCTGTAGTTTTCAATAAGAAATTTTTGCCCAGATTTTAAAATCGGAGAAATATAAACTTGTTTCCACTCATCTAAAAATATTCCGCTCGAATGGGACTTGTTAAAAATTAAAGTAATTGCAGTGCACAGAAAACTTGCGCAAGATTTAAGGAATATTGGATGAAGCAAATTGTATCCACCGCCTTTAGCGCGATCAGAGCTTTGAAGAGCATATAATATTTCATTTACTGAAAACTCTATATTTCCGATATTTACAATTTCAGAAACATTAGGGAAGTTATTAAAACCATGGGTCTGGCTGATGTTATTAAAGACTGATCCAAAAAATATCACAAATAGTTTGCAAATATTTTGATTATTATTCGCTTTTACGCCATTTAACTTCATAGATTTAGGAAATCCAGAACTTTTACGTTTAGAGTTGTAAAAAATCCAAAAGGACTTAGGGTTGTATTTTGTTCCATTGAACTTATATATTTATTGTAAAAAAAGTTTGATAAAAAGTCAAACTCACTTCTGCGTTGAATAAGTAATGATTTATCTTCATTAGAATTAGTTAATTTGAATTTCTTGTGCGTTTTATTTCTTAAATTTTTGAGTTGGGACAATCTATGATTGTAGCAAGGCAATTTATTCGACTTTTCCAATTTTTTAATAGGGGCACATAAATCAAATCCTTCTTTTAAAATGAGCTTGAATACATTATACATATTGTTCAAATTTGATGAACCGATTACTGAGGTCCAATCGATGGAATAAAAATAATTATTTAAAGACTCATAGTTTGCTTTATGAAACTCATACGAAATACTCAAATCTTCAACTTGATTATTTGCAAATTCATAAATGCTGAATATGAGCATAATTGACTTATGATGAACTGATTCGGATGTTAAAGGAATGTCACATTTATGTAATGTTTGATATCATTATTTATGAAAATTAAATCTAAAATTCGATTCAAGTCGTTTTAGAGAATATTAATTTGGAAAAGATCGAGGGAGTAAATTGAGTCGCAGAGATTCAATTCAATCTCATTTTTTAAGTTAAAAGGAATTAAAATTTTAACAGTATCGCTTAATTTCCATTCGATATTTCCTAAATTAAAATCCCCTAAAACGCATAGAGTTTGATGTGGAAGAATTGAACTAACAATATCACTAAATAAATATAATATCACTTTATTTAAATAACCATCACAATATTTAAATAAATTAATATCACTAGATGGTGGTATATAACTTAAGATAAAAACAATTTCTGTGGTAACATGGGCGCAGTTAGTTCCGAACGACACTGCAACGAAAATTTGTTCGATGTGGTCAGAGCTTCTTGGAAGAATGATTTGTTTGCTTTTGAGTGCAGAGGCAACTGAAATCAGAACGCCACCGTCCCTGGTGACACCAGAACATAGTACCCGGTTTCTGCGGTGTACTTCAAAATTGGAGTCAAATAGTTCTGTCGATTAAAAGTGAGATGTCAGCCATGACTCAGTGAGAGCAATTACGCCGAAATTATGCGAGGCAGCGGAGGCAAACAATATGTTAGTTTTCGTGCGCAAACTACCTGCGTTCATGGTAGAAGAATACAGGTATATGCACCAGATGAGAGCATACTGCCGGAATTGTCAAAACAAAGCAAAACTTTTTCTTTATTTTCTTTTGTTTCCATTCGCCACACAGCTAAATTTGACAGACATAGCAGTATGGAAAGAGAGCACAGTCAGCGCTGCATATAACTCTATCCTTCTACCATGCCTGCGTTGTGATACTAAAGAGAGAATTCACGCTGTTGCTGTTGCTGTTGATGTTGTTGTTGTTGCTGACGTGTAAAAGTGTAAGATATTGCGATTGGAGCGGTGTTTGAAACAGTGATGGTGCTCACTGCAGTAATTGAGGTGCCGATGATATTATTGCAGATAGTTGGAATGGGATAAACTGGATCACAGCTTAATGAGTTAACTGAATTGGTGGAGGAATGGTAACAATTCCATTTTCGAAGTTTTTTGGTTTCGAGACAAATCGCGAAATTTTTACTATTTAGTGAAACTGATTTCTCGAACACCTTACCGAAGAGTTGTGCAGGTACACCCAATTTAAAATTAACTAATTTGAGATTATCAATGTAAATAAGTAAAAACTTCGGGCACCACCTTCAGGGCGCTCGCGATGAAGTTGCAATTTGCTACTGGGTCAGTATGTCCATTAAACTTAGACAAATGTATGTGCTTATAGTTGTGCACTACCCAGTAAAAAAATATGCGATCGATCCCATGAGGAGCAACAAGGGAGCGCTCTTTTGCTGTTTTATTGGATCAAAAAGTAAGCGTTTGTGCCCTTGTGCTCCATTTCTGTTTTATAAAGATCAATAGGCGAGCAATTAATGAAAAAAAGAACATGAAGTGAGGCATGTGCTCTTTGGGAAACTCTTTAATTATTTACTGTGAAACAAAAAATATTTTAAATGTTCCTTTCATTCGATTCGCGTCGTTTCAACACTGAGGTCGTGAAGTGCGACAAGCCAACGGTAATTGCGTTTTGTCTATCCGCTGATGCGACAGACGCGATTAAAGTACAGTTTTTAAATAGAAGCAAAACGATTCGTAATTTGTGATGGCAGCTTAAGTCTCACGATTTGGCCAAATAATTTCATCGCCACTTTAGGGTCTTGAGGAGTCTACTTGAGCTAGGGAAGCCTAGCTTTCGAAGTAAGCCTAAAAAAATAAATGTTCCTTTGCTGATCCATTTGAATCATTTATTGATCGCTCCTTTTGAGCTCCTCTGGGATGGTAAAGGGAGCGCTACCCTTCCTAGGACACGCAATGTTAAAAGAAAACACAAAATACACCTAGCTTGGATCAATAAGGAGCACTCCACTGCTCCTCAGGGAGCACTCCCAGATCGCTCATAGGATGATCCACTTTTTTACTGGGTACTTGGAGAGTGTCGCACACGGGAGCAGTGCCGATGACGCGCTTGTTGTTGCTTGGCTCCGGGTCTTTTTTTGTTGTGAAGCTCCTTCTTACCCTCTGCTGCCCCCTTGCTCGAGTTTCCGCTTGCAACAGCATCATTAGCCACGACTTCAACTGCAGTTGTTGGTTTAACTAAAGACCGTTTATTGCACTTTTTTTTTTGCTCACCACTTTCCAGATTGCATTCACGCTCACATTTTTTTCGGCAGAAACGGGTTTCATGGCATTATTAGATATAGTTTAAGAAATTATTTCGCCTTCTGGATTACTTTTATATATTTGCAGGTTTTATAGCAAATTTGAAAGAAAAATTCTATGAAAATTTAGGTGCATACTAATGTTTTTTTTTGCTAAATCTAGCACTTTCCAGAATGTGATTTGTTTTTTTTTTAAAGATCACTTTTTTCCCCTATAAATCACATTTTGCAATTAATGTCGAAATCAGATGTATCAAATGTTATCCAACTGGCTTATAACTGCATATCAACTTATTATAGATATAATACAATCCAGATTAAGAATCCAGATAAGGACTATAAAAATTTTTTTTTAATAATGGATACCTCTAATATAGCTAACTATGTTTCATGTTGTATACTCATAGTGTAGAAAAAACCCTACTAATTGACGATTGAGTGCACTTCTGTTTCATTTTCTGGACTTAGACCACTACCCATTTAGAGTTGTATATCAAAATTAAAGTTGCATTAACCTCTGCAGCTGACGTCGTAGTCAGACAGACACCGCAAACCACAATTTCAGGCATATATACATAAATTTTGTAAATTGTATCAATGAAGCCACATAATTTTAAGCAAACGTGTTTTATATAAACTTTTTAGCTTACATTGGAAAAAAAATATTTTTATTTAAATAATAAAGGCCTGACAAATAAAGAGTTTCATAAAAAAAATTGATTTTAAAAAGATTTCCGTCAGACACCACATCAGTAATATTGTTAAAATTAAAGCACGTCAGTTGCAGAGGGTTAAGAAGTGAAATGTAACAAATTTGTAAGCTTACCATAAAATCTATTTAACTACAAAAAATCAAACTTAACCTAAATAAATAGCACTAAATCTCTATATGCTGCGCTTTAATTAATTTTCAATTAATTTGCCCACTTCTTATTCTTTCAAGCATATAAATTAAGTAATTTTTTATCTTGAGCAACGATGAGCAACGTTTTCTCAATAGCAATTTATTTGTTACATTTAAGCATTCAAGAAGTAATTAATTATAATGAAATATTAATGCGTCTTTTCTTTTCTTTTTCAGGTAAGCTACTTACTTGAGTATTAGCCACAACGTAATATCGTGAGTAACTGCTTAAAAAAAAACTAGTAGATAGTTATTGCTTTTTAAGGTCATATATTTCATAAATCACAATATTAATCATTCTAAGAACGGGTAGAAAACTGAGAAGAATCATCTTTACTATTGATCTTTGGGTAAATCATCCTTATTAAAAAGTTCACAGCAAAAACAAAGCAGCTAAAAACATAGACAAAAAAATGTGTTAAGTCCTTGACAACACGTTGTAGCGCACATACAAAAAATTAAATAGTTTCGTGCTATCTCAAAGTTACTCATTTGTTCTATATGCTAGCAGCCCATCTTAACATAAAAAAATCGAATATGTATGTAACATGACATACTTACATTATCCAAATATCTAGCAAAATAGTTCAAACTAAAGTTTTTTCCATAACACATAATTAAAGTATGGCACAACTTTAGTAGAAGTCAGCGACAAGAACTTGAGAATGAGTGAAAACTTTGAGCATCTAGAACACACACACACACATACATACTCACCTAACCAACCACATATTGTTTAACTTATTTTTTACCGAGCTCCTTATTTTTTCGAGAAAAAGTTTTAAACTTCTAAATATCATCAATCGAGGTCTAAAAATAAGTTACAAATGCTCAGATTGCATATTGAGTTGAAATTTGTAACGAGAAAAAATGTGGTGGCCATGCTGGTCCGATCAGCAGCGTAAGATCACGTATGGTAATAAAAATTTTCTTCAATAAGATTCAATTATTATTTTGAAAAATTTTGAGTTTTGTAGTATTTTGTCATCAATACATTTGCATTACAATTTGTTCCAAGAAATGTTCTTATACAGCTAATAAAGGTCTAAAATAAGGATTTTTTTCACAGTCCCAAACGACTTAGTTGAAAAATTTTTAAAATTTTTTTAATAGACCCTTAAGAAATAAAACATTCAAACTTTATTTAAAAAAAGTAATCAAATTCCATGTATAGAAACGGCAATATGAGCGAAAGTATGTTGGGTCCTGTCACTGGTCGGATAAACGACCAGCGGTAGAAAATGGGTTAAGAGTAACATAAGCAAACATAGCTACCCCGTGGTAAGTGGACACAGGAGGTAACCAATCTTAAAAACAATGTAGCTGCGAGGCCTCCAACGCCTAGTTACGATTCTGTATTATTTTTTTTTTTAGATATTTAATTATGCCACAAATTATGTTCACAAGAATTTTTACGATTTAATAAACAGAGTTATTACCTCTTAAGCTAGCATTTCAGAATTAATGATTAATAAAACCTAAGTTATTTCACTTACAAAACTCTGTTCTGGTTAAAACATAAATGTTAATAATATTCACAAATACACTTCACTGCAAAGCTTCCTGTTAGAAAATAAGATGCACAGTGTAACGAGTGCGGCCTAAACTGAAATTATATACGTCGAGAGAGAATACTTGAATTAGGTGTAGCCCAAAATATTTCTAAAAAATTTGTATTTTTGTAAACACACGACACCATGAATGTTAGAATTTCCAAAGTAAACTTATGCCAGTAAAAGTCAGTTTTCAGTTCTGGTTTAAGCCTAAATTAACTTGACATTAGTAAAAGTTAGTTCAATGTTTAACCGAGTATCTGATGTGTAAATAAAAATAAGCGACAAATTTGAACTAACATATTTTATTAAATTGCTAATATGCAGGGTTCATATGGAAACAATTTTTTATTGGGGTTTTTTATGTAAATAATTCAACTGCAAAGGCAATGACTACTTTAAGATTTAGTCCAAAATGTTATTTATTTTTGCATTACACAAACTAGCACTGGGGAACTATGAGCTGAGTCTAGAGCAGGTTTCATCCCTTGAACCTAAGAATATTCTCAAATTCATTAGAGAAATAGGGCTGGATGAAATTCTGTAATCCGCAAACCCAGCGGAGCTTTGAGAAGGAGAAACAATAGATCTGATTTAGGTCGCAGTACGCATCTCCACCACAAAACATTAACATTAACATTAACATATTTAAAAAAAAATCATCAAATCTCGTTAAAGAATTTGTCAAATGGGATACAAATTTCCAAATGGGATACAAAAATGGGATAAATATCCTAATAATTGATTGATAAGCTTATTATTATAATTACATAATTATATTAATATTATTTTATTATTGATTATTATTATTTAAATCAACAAATAGTGGGTCTCCTGTACAAAAGTTCCTCAAATATGCACAATGATGGAACTCAGGGGACGTCAAAATTGGTTCAGACCAAAAAAAAAAAGTATGCCAATCGAATGGATTTTTTATATACAATTTAATTTTTAAGGCGTGATCACTGTCAGATTTTTCCTATACAAATCGCTACACTCTAACATGTATGCATTTTATTTATTTGGCAACAATAAAATAATTTTTTGACAAAATTTGCGTTTGCTTTAATGTTAAAAAATGCTATTAATTTGTAAATAATGACTTTTCTTTCATGTATTTCATTTTGGTACATATGAATTTAGACTTGAAATTTGTTAAAAAAAAAGAAATATTTTTTACTGCATTCGAACAGCCATATCACTGAGACTATAGGCACGTTTTAGACCTTAAAATTTTAGTCTGACTTTTCCCTACAACGTGCAACGAGTTAGCAATAAAACAAAAGATACAAAGTTTGTTGACGTTTCGTTTGATATTCTGATGATTTTAGCTCTGCTACAGCAAATGGCACGACAGTGATATACTATATTAATAGGATATTTGATATTTTTTTTAAAATACAAAGCACCATTTTTTATTTTATGGCGATGAATTTAGATTCTAGATCAATTATACTAGGCACGTGCCAAAAACGTTAAACACTCTGTATCTTGAAAATTTTAACACTCTCTATCTTGACCTATAACACTGTGTTACACACATTCTGTCCTATGAACCAAATTCACTTTTTCGGAAAGGGGATAAAAAATAAAAATACACGTGTATCGGCGATTTTCATGTACAATACACGTCAGAATTTTTTTTTTTAAGTTTGAAGTATATATTTTTTTTTTAATGGTTATCGTTCTTTTTAAGGTTTCAGTTCGTTAAAAAAACAATTTATTACTCTTGTTTTATAAAAATAAAGAATTGTTCCATTAAAAATTTTAATGTTTTTAAAGAAATTTAGGCCTTTTATTTTTGCGGTTGTAAGCATTTGCTTCAGTATCGCGACAAATAGACCAACAATATTCGCCAAGCATATGCGTAATGTCTTTTCCTTTAAAGCGCTTTTCAATAGCCGCAATGTCCTGATGGAACCTTTCGCCATGCTCATCGCTACAAGCTCCTAAATCATCAGGGAAAAAATCTAAATGATTGTGAAGAAAATGGATCTTTAGCGACATTAAAATGCCCATTTCGCCATATGCCGAAATCATTTCTGCGACAATATTTTTATAATTGGCAGCTCGTTTGTTGCCAAGAAACTGATCAATATCGGCAACTGTACCTTTCCGTGCACGTTGTTCGATAGCATTTAATTTTGATGAAAATTCAGAACTTGCAATTATTTGTTTTATCTGCGGACCATTGAAAACACCTTAAATCAAAAAAATCATTAAAAAACATAAAGTTACTGAATGACTTCTTAAAAAAAATACCTGCATGAATCTTTGCGCCGCTCAATTTCGGGAAAATGTTGCGCAAAGTTGCAATGGCCTCGCCATCACGATCCAGTTTTTTAACAAAATTTGATACGAGACCGAGCTTAATGTGTAATGGAGGCAAAATGATTTGAGACGGCTGCACCAATGGTAGATTCTCTATACTTTCTACGAAATATATAGAAATACGTTTTCGCACAACAGAACTTAAAACAATATTGCAATTCCTTATTTCATCTGTCAGAAGGGGCCCTCAAACGATACTACATGTCCATCCGACCTGTCAAGTCATCACACATGTAGGATCGTTCGTGTGCAAGAAATCAAGGCGGATGGACATGTCCGATGGAAGTTGGATGGACATGTAGTATCATTTGAGGGCCCCTAGTCCAGTTGTAAGTGTGTTAAAAGTCAAAAACTGTTTAGTGTTAGAAGGTTACTATTGATTAACTACAACTATATCGAGTAGGATGGGTCAAAAAACATTTTTTTTTTCCTAACGCTTTAGTAGTTCAAAAATTTGGAGTCCCTTCAAGTTATGCTAAGAAAAGGGAAAAAAATATTTTTTTTTTCAAAAATAATTAAAATTGGGGAAAATCTGAGAATTGATAAAAATTGTTTTTAAAAAATTTGACGTGCTACAGACATTTCCACGAGTCTGCCTGCAAAAAATCAGCTCGATTAGATCACTGAAAAAGGGTTAAAAATCGGTCCAAAGGCTTCCACACAGGCCACTACGAGCTTTATACTTCAAACTTAAAAAAAAAAATTCTGACGTGTACATGAAAATCGACGATACACGTGTATTTTTATTTTTCCCCCTCTTTCCGAATATGTGCATTTGGTTCATAGGACAGAAAAAAATTTATTTTTTGTAACACCGTGTAATGGAGGAAATTGAGAACAGATTTAGAATCAGTGTTGACATATAGTGTTTACATATAGGTACATATAGGAATGGTAAAGTGTTTAATGGAACCGAAATTCGTAGAAATGGAACTGTGCAATGGAACTGTGCGATATTGCTACTAGGGCAGTCAATCCTGGGATCTGGGACGATTTAAGCCCCCTTTAAATCCCATGATTTTCTTTCCGAGATCCCGAGATTTATAAATTAAATATTTCTGTAGTTTTCTGTAAAAATGTATGTAAATACAACCATTTCAATTTAAGTTAATATAAAAATAGAATTAGAAAAACCTTTTAGTAAGTCTGAAAAAGATTGTTAGGACGATGAGTGTGAATTACTGGAGCAAAGACTTTGCAAAGTTTTAGAAGAATTTGCAACATCGGGAAGTCAGCTATATATTTCAAAATTGTCAGATATTCTGACTTAGAAAATAATTTTTTTTTGTGGTGAAGTCAATTGTGATCGAAACTAACAAATTAAATTGCTTACGATTATAGTACAACTATTTCTCCAACAAGCATATAATCAGAACGGTGCTTCTCATCAGTTGGTTATATTTGTAGTAATATCCAAACAAAAATCTCTAATGAAATATAAGATGCGTTGATCATCTTAATGTATTACTTTACAAATAATTAAAACAAAAAATTTTCATTGTGAAAAGTCTTTTTCAACCTTAATTTTCCTTAAACACAAAAAACATGAAGACGGTGTCTAAAAAAATGTTTAGGAATTATATAATAATACCTTTAACTGTTTTGTACTTTATTTTTTTAATATTTTTTGTTCGCTAAATCAATACAATTTGATAGACCTTAAATTATATAAGTTTTTTGTGTTTATAAACAATTGGGGTTTTCAAAATTGTGTAGTATCGTGGTATTGTGTTTATTTTGCCAGAGTTGAAAACCACAATTATGAGCACCCTCTAAAATAGAATTTGTGGTTGGGAACCTTCCACTATAGCTTTTTGTTACTATGCAAATAAATTAACTATCCAATTTGATATATTTTATTAATATGTATATTAACTGGTCCTTATTAGTACGGAGAAAAAAAATGTCGTTTGTTTTTCTTGAGCACCCTTTTATTTTGTTCCTATATATAAAAAACGCATAAAAAAAGTTTCAAAGAAATTGGACTGTATTAACACGTGCCACTAGGTAGAAATTAAAAGATTACCTACTAAAAAAAAGATAAAACAGCAATTTCATTTTGAACGTACTGGCCTTACGGAATGACCATTTCCGATTTTGGTGAAATTTTGCATGAAGCATCACTGAAGGAAATAAAAAAATTCATTTATAGGAAAAAATTCTGGAGTTATTTTTGGTGGAGTGCACCCTGTAGCACAAAATTGACAAAAAATCGAACGTCGAAAATCGATTTTACTAGATTTCATAACTCAATCACTTCTTAACGGAATGTTAAGTTTCAAATACCATTGGAAAGGTAATTAAACGCACTTTTGTTTTGTTCAGAAATATTTGAAGAATCAAAATTGAGAAAATTATCTTCGGTACCACTTCTGATTCCCGAGATATAAAACCTGACATTCATTTATTTGAAAAAGTTACAAAATTTCATTTAGGCAAGAAAATGCATATGCGAAAAATATGCATATAATAAATTCGCCAAATTTAAGAATAACGTTAACACTATAATCAATACCGAGATCGTTATTTTTTACTGTTTTCTCAAAAACAACTTTGTCCTTGCGGGATTGAAAGACTTCCTTTTTTTCCTAAATGGAGATCTTCACCACCCTATGCAACTTTTGAGACCCCTTAAAATGTGAAATTCGAAAAAATTGTGATTCGATACGATCTAATGCTCATTCAGTTGAATTGCCTCTGTGTAAACTTTCAGCTCCGACCGGCACGTGTTATTCCAGTTATAAAAAAAAACAATCAACAATTTCTTAAAAAAGGTACTCCCTAATGTACAGGGTCCGCCATCTAACTTTTTTTTTTCAACTAGTACTTATTTCGTGAATGGTAACACTTAGCTCATGTCTGATTTGACATATAATTAGTTTTATCCTTCCGCTGAACGAATATGGTTGTGTATACGCTTGAACAACTCTGAGAAACGCTTCGCTAAGTGGGCCTGCGATCGACTTACAGAAGATGCCGATTTTGCCAAAAAAATCATCTTTTCAGATGAAGCTCATTTTGATCTTGGCGGGTATGTAAATAAGCAAAATTGTCGTATTTGGGGCACAGAAACCCCACACGCATACATTGAAAAGCCGCTGCACCCAAAACGAGTCACTGTTTGGTGCGGATTTTGGTCCAGAGGCATAATTGGGCCATTTTTCTTCGTAAATGAGCAAGGAGTTATCGTTATCGGGCCATGTTAAACGAATTTTTGTTCACAAAAATTGAAGAGGAGGATATTGACAACATTTAGTTTCAACAGGACGGCGCTACGTGCCACACAGCCGAAGCTACACTCGATGTTTTGCGCCCTGTTTTTGAAGATCGCATTATCAGCTGCAGAAGTGATGTCGTTTGGCCACCTCGGAGCTGCGATTTGACACAAGCCGACAAGCCAGAGACAATTGACGCTTTAAAGGACAATATTCGTGAAGCCATTGGTGAAATACAGCTTCACACAATCGATAATGTGCTTAAAAATTGGACCGATCGCGTAGGCTACTGCATGGCCAGCCGAGGCAGCCATTTGAATGAAATTATTTTTCATTATTAACCGGAAGAATTTTACTTTCGAATAAAAAAAGAAATTTGAGAAAATATCCAGTTTCCAGTAGTGTTTTTTTGTAGAATTTTCAAAAAAAATAAAAGTTATTTGGCGGACCCTTTATATGGTATAAAAAAGTTTAACTTGCACATTGAGCTTCTTGCATTTTTGCAATTAGAAAATAGCTGGCAACCGATTAGTTGCTTACGGAATTTTAAAAACCAAGTTCGTTAACATATCAAAATACTTAAAATTAGCACACTTTTGGTTTTAAGGATTTCATGCAAAACAACAAAACTTTTAAGAACCGCACACTTTACCGAGCGGTATACCACGGAGTTTTTTAACTACACTGAAAACAACGCAATTGTGAATACCCTTAATATGTTTTGTTTTTGTTGCTTTATAAATTATTTAAATTACGTCTTTTAGTTTCAAGAAATAAATAACAAAAAATTGTATTAAAAACGTTTTGAATTATATAATTCTTAAAGTTTTCAATCCCAAACTAATCCCGGGATCGAGAAAAGCTTTCGGGATTGGACTCCCTAGTAGCTACATAAACGAATAAAGCCAAACTGTTGCCTTAACAATAACAAGACACTATCGATAATAATAACACAAATCAAATTTTGTCACATTCAGCTTACAGTTCTGTATTACAATGTCATAACCAAAAAATTTTTACAAGCGGGTACATAAATCGAAAAGCATTAAGAATAAGATATTAAAAAACAAAAAAAAAATACTGACGACTTTGCAAGATTGTTGCTGTCATAATGCACACGCACACATTAAAGATGAATGAATGATTAAGTACGAGTACAAAAGCTTTCATCTAAGCATATGTATGTTTGAGCATTTGCGCTGAATTAACTTTTACGCCTTTTCACAGAAGTTTAATGAAAAACACATATCGCTCATACGCTTCCACGCACAAAATTATACCATGTAATAACCATATCAGTTTTTTTTTTTTGTTCAACACCAAATATGTTTTTCCAAAAATGTTGCTGACAATAGCACTTAAAAAAATTATTGCTGACTTGGTAATGTTGTTGCTATCCAAAGAGCATATATCGCATAAAATGCTGTTATTAGGTGATTATTACTACTTAGTTGATACTTAAAAAGCACTAAAATAATTTTTGTAAGCCGGTTTCTTTGTTTCAGTGACTTCTTAGAAACAAAGATGAAAGTAAGGGAATATCAATATAGCATACCATGTTCATAGCCAAGGGGACTTTCTTGAGATTGAAATCCCCCGAACAGGTTCCAATGGTATGAATTTAATAAATCGAAAAAAAGAGAATAAATATTTGAAAAAATAAACCTTCCAATCACTTCCAATCGAAATATTTAAAAAACGTATGAGTAATGAAAAACTGTTGTTTTTGATCGACGTAGTTTATCTTAACGTTAAGACCAGAAATGTCCTGGCAAGCAGGAAAGCACTAGATGCACTGTGCGCTTCAAAGAAGGTGAGCATCTACTGGATTTCAAGCCACCAAGGCATTGAAGGAAACAAGATGGCAGGCAGAACAGTCTGTCAAAAATTATATAAAAATAATTTAAGGGGTATTTTTAAGCATTTTCCACTTTTTTAATAAAAATTTCATCTAAATAAGTAGATAAATTTAAATTTAAAGTTAAAATTTTGTCCTAAATATAAGTAAAAATAAAAAATATAATAAAAATTAAAATATGTTACAATTAATAAAATGTTAAAATTATTATAATTATTTAAAACATACTATAAAACCAAAGAATTGCAAATTTCAACCCTTAAATTTAAAAAAAAATGAGAACAAATGGAACTTACAGAGCCCTAAAAACAATATGTGTTTATAAAATGCTAAAAATTCGATTTTGAACTGGTAATAAGAATTTTAATATTTGTTGGAATGCAACTTGATCCGAAAAATTAATTTTGATTTAAAATAAACTTTTCCGTAAGTTGAAAACTAAATTTAATATTTTAATATTAAAAAAATTTTTTTGTTAAAAACTGCAACTGTTCGAATGTTAAATAATTTTTATTGTTTTTCTTTTAATTGATTGATAGAGGTATGCCTTTGCTATTATATTTGTTTTTAAATCATTTTAAAGCCAATAGCTCTTACCGCTAGTGCTTCAGTCAGTTATAATATCGATTGTAATTAATAAAAATTAATAGTAATAATAATAAATTATTTTGAAAAGTTAAAAGTCAACATATTTTGTTGCTTTAATAAAATTATTATATTATTAAATTTCTTTTATATATTCGATATTATATTCCAAAATATCATTATTGGGCGAATAATGCTAATAGTTTTATTTAAATATTTTATTTGTGAAAAAGGAGTTAGACGGACATTGAAGGCAGACAAAAAGTGAATATAAAGACTAGAACAAACATGCTAAAAAAATTGTTCTAAATACAATAAATTATCGTTTTGAAAAAATGTGAAAAAATTTCGAAATTATATTTTTCAAAAGATATAAAAGAATTCTTATTTTAAATGATTTGATGAAAAATTATAAGCATCAATTAGATATAAATTTTTTTTTTGCTTAAAATTTTATCGTTATACGTTTTTAATTGTGATATTCATTCAATAGTAAATTGAAAGGTTATGCAGGAAGATAAAGCAGGAAAAAGGTTCCATATCCTTACTTTCCGTTATCGTATCCGCATCAATAACTTTTTGTATCAAAATCCTCAACTCCCCCAACGTAGGTAATTCTAGCTACGTGCCTGTTGCATACATAAGTGCTTCTGAATATATGAAAATGCTAACCATAACTGATGTTATATAAGTGTTATGGCTATTTATAAGTAAATAAATAAACTAAAAACATAAATATATAAAAAATATTACAAATTTATTTAATTATGAAAATATTTAATATTTTTCAACAAAACACAAACATAGCTGAAATAGTTAAGCTTCTAGCCAACAATTCAGTTGAAAAAAACACAATAAAGCTTAAATGACGGTGCATTTATTTGTCAGCTAATCAGTGTGCTCAGCATGCCGTCATCAATGACAATTAATTTTATTTAAATGCATTTACATAACCATTTATTGCTTGTGAGTTTATTAAAAAACTACGGGAATCGAATGATATTTCGCATGAATGCAAGATTTTTAAGTGTAGCGTAAAATAAAACGCTATGAATTTTAAACGCCGGTTATTAAACACCTGTAATTAAACACCTGTTTCATATATATTTGACACAAAATTAGTTTTTGATTGGAGTATTACAATAACACACAATTTATCACATTAAATTTAGAGTAAGAAAATTTCTTATGTAAATTTCTAAAGTAATTTCTGAAGAAACTTATTGTAAAATTTTATGAGAAATACATTTGTTAAATATTTTAAGCCTACAACGTAAGTTTTAATATGTATTTTTTAAACTGCTTCAAAACAAGGCTAAATAATTCACTTAAAAAAAATCGCAGATGTTTCAAAAATTCTTAGAAATTATAACTTGTAAAATTGTATCAATTATGACTATCGTATTTATTGAAAATTAAGTCACTCATTCCACTAAATAAAATTTTTTTGTCTTATTTATGAACATTTTTGGTAAGAACAGTATGCTTTCAGCACTTATAAATAAACTCTGGTTATTGGAATCATTTGTCTGAATGAAATATCCTTAAAAAATTAACCATTTAGTTCGTGAATGAGTTAAAATGAGAACTGTTACTTCCTTAAATTAATCAGCGTAACAAAAAAGCACAAAAACAGTTAGTTTCTAGTGAGCCCATGTGCACCGCGACCCATAGGATCTATTGTGCATGCCCTTAATTAACACTCCAGATTTAGGCTTTTTATATATTTTAGCACTGTCTCTGGCTTGGTGTTCCAAATTGTTGACGGAGGCCGGACATTCACATAGAATGTGTTCGGGGGTTTCTTCTTCCTCCTCGCATAGTCTGCAGACGTCTGATTCAGAAAGACCCATCTTTTTAAGAAGGTATCTAAGTGAGCAGTGACCTGTGAAGAAACTGGTAAGAATTCTAAGGTCTGCTTTGGCAAGCTTGAGTAAATCTTTGGATTTTGCTTTACTTGGAGTTAAAAATTTCTTAGATTGCCTTTGTCCATTAGTTTAGTTCCAGTGGATTTAGTGGATTAGATTTCTTATCTTACCATAATGTAATTTTTTCTAGAATGTAGCCTTTTGCTAAGTTACAGAATGGTTTAGGTCCTATAAGAGTTCGAGTTCGAGCAGCTCCTCTTTTGGCATGGCAGTCCACCCTTTCGTTGCCCTCGAATCCTTCGTGACTTGGAACCTACCATAATTCTATTTTGTTGCTTTGTCCCAGCGTATTTAATAGCTCTACGTAGTTGGAGACTACACGCAGAGAAAAGACATGGTTGAGACATGATTGCTACATTAATATTTTTTTTACTAAAATTATTGTATTATTTCTGCAAACACAAATTTTTGCCTTAATAAAGTCATAATTTACTAATGGTGGTACCAAAAATAACATTATAGTTGAAATCATAACATAGTTGAAATCGTCAACATACTATGATTGCCTCAACTATTAGTTGCAACAAAAATGTTGTAGTTCTGTCAATCATGATAAATGTGAATATTATTATAGAGACAAACATATTAGAATTTTGATTGTTTGTCTGAACTATTCTTTGATTGTTGGCAAACGCAGCAGAACATAACCAAAAATCGAATTTATTGTGTCTAAACAATTTGCAGGACAAACTTTCACTTCATTCAGACACAATAGGGCTGTTCACGATCTTGTTGCATCGTTGCAAATGCAAAATAAAGAGCTTTTACAAAAACAAAAATCATGTGTTGCAAAAGCTTTTCAATGCTTTTTGTTTTTGTTAAAGCTGTTTATTATGCATTTGCAACGATGCAACAAGATCGTGAACTGCCTTAATAAGTCTTATCGATTCCTGGCTATGTGCTATTTCGTTTGTCAACTTTTCAATTATTGTGTTTTGTTTTAAATCGCCTCATCCTAAAAACAGCACGCAGAAAAGTGACATTTTCGACTTTAATTGTAGCAAACATATTTCTTTTTACCGTAAATATATTTCGCAATTCTGACCATATTCTGTTTATCACAAATATTGCTATTTTTATGACAATGCACTTAATGTACCATGTTTATGAATGGCATTCGTCAGGCGAGCGGTAGTAGCGGCTGTGGCTTACTGGTAGTGTGCGTAGCTCGTAAGCGAAAAGGCCGCGGTTCAAACCCCAGCTCGGACAGAGAATTTTATCAAAAAGATTTTTCAATTGAATTAATATTTCTGTTCAGCCTAGTCAATGGCAAACCTTTGGAGATATCTTAATCAATAGCTGTGGAAATTGGAGTGCATGAAAATAAATAATATTCCATAATATTCTGGATACTAAAAATAAATTCATCTTTCAATCTTTCTATTTTTGACCCAATAAGAGAATAATGATTGTTTCAATCATATTTTGGTTCCTACAAAAAAGTTCCTTTACTAAATATGGATGTTGTAATCATTTTATCATGATCAAAGAAAATATTATATGTTTAAGAACATGATCACAACAATCATAATCCAAATCATACTATTATCCTCTTAAAACATGGTTGTTGCAACTATGTTTTTTCTCTGCGTGTAGTCTTGATTCAAGTTCGTAGGCTTGAAGTGCTTTTAAAGCCGCTTGACTATCTTTCCTTTCCATTGATTTCCTACGGAGACATTCACTGACACAAACTTCAATGGCATATACCTCTGCCTGGAATTTGTCGGCGTGTACTCCATTGGGAGAGCTTTTTGCAACTTCGGACCATATATCCCCGCTCCTGTTACACTATTTTCGAGTTTTGACCCACCAGTGTACCATATCTGTGAGCCAGGATAAACTGTGAAGCTATCATTCCTCCATAGTTGCCTATTGGGCATAACGGCCTAGTAGCGTTTATTGAAGTTTACCTTCGGCAGCATCCTGTCGGGGATTTTTAAAAAGGGGTCATTTTCTTAGTATCTTCATGTGACCCGTAAAATTCCCTGCCTTGTAATCACTGATTTCTTCCATTCTTAGTGCACTTAGACATGCCTTTTTTCGATAATGATCGTAGCCCTATTATAACATTCAGAGCTTCAGATGGGCACGTTCTCATTGCCCCAGTGATACTAATGCACGTCATTCTTTGCAGCTTTGTCAGTTGATTAGCTGCTGTGCGATTGGACCTTGGGCCATCATGCAAGTGCTGCATACGTAACCATAGGTCTCACAATTGTTGTAAACGTCCAACAAATCATTTTCGGTTCGAGGCCCCACATTTTGCCATGGAGGCGTTCACAGGCAAAAAGGGAACGTGTTGCCTTGCCTGTAATTGAATCTAAGTGGGTGTTCCAACGGAGCTGCTTGTCAAAAATCGCTCCTAAGTACTTGACCTCATTTGCAAAGTATATAATTTTTCCATCCAGTGTTGGTCTTACCAGATTTAGGCTCTTTTTACTGGAGGAGGGTACCAGAACTGTTTTGTCAGGGTTTATGCTTAGCCCTTTTTCCTTACACCACTTTGAAGTTATACGGAGGGCACTTTGCATTCTGTTTGATATCGTCGGTTCATGACGGCCCAGACTTGGAATAACCAGATCATCCGCATATTCTCTGGTGTCAAAACCCTGGTTGTTCGTCCACGACTAGGGTTCACAGAAGAGGTGAAAGTACCCCTCCTTGAGGGCATCCTCTAGTGGCAGGTATCGTGTAACTAATTCCACCAAGCTCAAACGTTATTATTCTGCTTTTCAGCATGATTAGGATCCAGTTTATGATAAAAGATGGTATATTTTTAATCTGCATTGCTGTTTTGATCGCTTTGTATGACTTGTTGTCAAAAGCCCCTTGAATGTCAATGAAGGCACATAGTGCTGTTTGTTTTGTTTCAAAAGCCTTTTCGATCGTGCCGGTAACGCTGTGTATGGCGGTGACAGTAGATTTGCAGGCTTGGTAGGTAAATTGAAATCTGTTTAGAGGGATGCTCTTCAAGCTAGTCTCTCTAATGTTTAGTTCCAATTTTTCTCCATTGTCTTTAAAAAGAAGGAACTTAGGCTGATCGGTCTATACGATGAAGGCGATTGTTTGGGTTTTTTACCCACCTTTGGTATAAAAACAACCTTAACCTTTGTTCATTCGCGAGGATTGTGGCCTAGCAAATTCCTAGATTTAGGGCTAAATTTAGATATGGACGTAAAAAGATTACTATCGGACGTAAAAAGTTTACCTGGAAGTACTTTTTGACCACCTATCACTGAATAGTAAGCCCCAGTGTCCTATGGATTGTCTTCTGCAAATACACATCTCGGGAAATGCGTCTGCAGTAAAAAACGATTAGCTTCATCCGAGTTAACAGCGTAGCGTAAATCAGGTTTTAATAGTGTACAGATGCCGTTTGAATGGTCTTTGACTAGTGCCTTCTATAGACTCGTCGCTGCTGGTAGACTATCGATCTTCTCGCAGTAAGCCCTCCACGTGGCCCTCTTTGATCTTCTCAGCTCAGTGTTGTAATTACCCTGCAGTGTTAGACTAATCAGCAGTAAAAATGATTAGTCTTTATTCTAGTTAAAATAAACTAATTTATATTTTGTCACGATTTACTAGTTGCAAAAATATTTTAAATCTTTAAAAACTTTAAAAAATTTACTTTTATATGAAATAATAAAACACTATTGTAAAGTTTTCTAGCGTTTTTTCTGAGCTTGCCCAGCTCCTTGTTTCACCAAGGTTCTTCCCTGCGGGACCTGATAGTCCTCATCAGGGAGCTTTCGTGGAATGCTAGCGTTAAGTTGGTTTTGAGTTGTTTGGCCTCAAATTCAAGCTCTTCCCTCGTTACAATGGATTGAGTTGAGTAATTTAGGTTGAGATTTAGTATATGCCTAAAGATTTCCCAATTAATATTTCTTGGGTTTCTGAAAGAGTGGCAGGTCTCCGTATGTGTCCCCATATCAAACCTAATGTGATGATGGTCAGACATGAAAAACTTCCATGAGACCAACAGAGGTTGCCATATTGGAGCTGTAAAGAGTAAGATCTAATACCTCACCTCTAATGATGTTCCTAAAAGTTGGTTACAGTTAGTTTTGGAAAAATTATTCCCCGTCATCTTTTATCTTTGGCTTAACGGATTCCGCGTCTTTTGAGGCGATCCAAGAATCGATCCAATTTTTAGTTTCTACTTAAAAAGTGAAGTGCTTGCCTATGAGTCATCGTTTTTAGGCTAGAAGTGGTAGCAAGAAGATTCGGTGGATAAGGCGGGTCGGTTAGGTTTCCAAAGTTTCATTGACGATTTTTTAAACTTGCTTCCGAGAGTTCTTGTGCTGAAAGTTCACTTTGTCATGTCTTTTGGCACATTTCATTGGCTTAGTTGCATAAATTCTTGTTAGATACTTTCCACAGCTATGGTTTCGATAGGTTAGAGTAGCTATTTGTAGTACACTCCGAACTGAATTCACCAGGTGCACAGCATTAGCTTCTTATCATGAATATTCGGTTTCTTAGTAATTTTGCTTAAATGGTAAGAGCTGAGAAACGACACATAAATCGAACTTCGTATACAAAACTGATTCTGTTTCGAACCCAAATGTTTGATGTTTGAAAGTGGAACCAATATCTTTTAGCTGAAAACGTTATATTAATATAACTTCAAGAACGACACACTTTTGACCAAATAAGAAATTTTTTTGTGTATGTGTTGCAAGCAAACCTTGCAAATAAAGATGTGTTTAAAGATCTGCCAATATGGCACCAATTGAAAGATGCTATAGTTTGTAAATAAATGTCATTATAAATGCCAATTTTGTTTTATATATTTGGAGGAAACAGATACAAAACCGCGGAATAAATGTGTCGATGTTTTTGCGAAATACTTTGTCAGTGGGGTTGGTGCAGCTCATCGACACTAACTGGGCAAACACTGTGACGAACTTGATTTATTTTTGGAAAAAAAAAACTGTTTTCAACTTAAAAAATGTAAATATCAAAGAAAGCTATCCGTCGGAAAAAAATTCAAACATGAAAAATTCATTTGCCAGTATTTTTGCCAGTTTTTACTAAAAAAAATCACGAAAGTCATGAATTTTTTAGTTTTAAAATTGTCCAATTTTAGCCATAAATTGATTAAACACGTTGAGTGCCATGTGAGGACCAAGACAGTCTCATAATACGAAAGGCCTTTCAGGTTGCGTTGTCCCATTTGGTCTCACAGGCAGTGTTGCCAAAAAAGAAATTTTCCCCGTTTTGCGGGAATTATCAACCCGAAAGGGAAAACGGGAATAACACTCTTAAAAACGGGGGAAATGGGGTTGACCGCTTTTTTGTGAAAAAGTGTACTTTAGTCACAACGTAACGTTTACATATCATTAACATTTTGTATTTAAATAAACTTTCAAACTATCTGAGTCATCTTGTTTTTTTAATTTGTTTTCATTTTTAATACTATCTGAATTAGCTTGTGTATTTCATTAAAGTAATTTGGAATGTCATCAGATGTAAGCTCAAATTTCATTTTGTTCAGCTTAATTTGAAAAATTGGTAAGTAAGACAGACAGTTTTTAAAAGATTTACTGCAACAATATTTTTGATATGGAAAATTGTATTGCTTACCATGTCTCGCACCACGTTTTTTACATGCAGTTAATTTCTCGGACGAAGGCGAAGCATTCAGACTTTTGGCATTTGTTAATCCTATCGGTTTGAAAAATAAAACGTTTTCTTCATTTATTCCATTGTGTTCTTATTTTCCTCATTTATTTAAAAAATTTGAATTTATTGATCTCGCCTAAGAATATAGGTCACTAAGATATATATTGATTATACATTGAACACAAAATATGCCAAATTTTTGGCTTCATGTTTTAATTATGAAATTTGCAGATACATGTAAAATGTTCCCCAAAATTAAAAAACTCTTCCATTTTTTCATTTTTCTATTCCGCATAGCAGAATTTAAATAAAACTAAAGCTTATGAAAACTAATGAAAATTCAAAACTGCATAGAGTTTTAAATCAAAAGGAAGTGTTTGAAGTTACACTCAAGTAATTGTACTAGAAGGAAATGTGATTTATTGCTTCAGGCATTTTTTTAAATTACATTACTAAGATTTGTAGTGTTATGGTTTCTATTTAAAATAAAACACTGAAGCAAGAAATAAAATGTCGATGATTTTTGATATACTTTAATATACTTTAAAAAGGGGAAAAACGGGAAAATTTTAAGGGAAGAACGGGAATAACTTATTGAAATGCATGAACAAAACGGGAATGATCTCTCCCAAAATCTGGCAACACTGATTGTAACTAGGGTTGCCAGATTCAAATTGCCATTCATCTGGACTTTTGATAAAGTTAGCTGGAAAAATCTGGATTAAGTAAATTCTCAAAAATGAGGAATAAATTCGGTTAAAAATGCATTTATTTAAAATTATTGAATAAAGTTAAAAAACAACAACAGAAAATTTATAATTCAGTCTTTTCATTCAAATAAGTAAAATAATTTTATTTGTGGATTTATTTAAAACATTAATTTAAATTAACGAAATAAAAAAAAAACATTTTTATTAAGTCTTTTCATACAAATAAATAGAATATTGGTATTTGTACATTTACTTACAATATTAAATTAACAAAACATAACAAAACAAAAACAAAACAATATTTAATTCAGTCTTTCAACAAAAATTTATTGAATAATTTACAAAATATTTATTTATTTTGCCATAAATATTTTGTATTTTTAGAAACAGATTTGGATAGTTCTGTTCCTTCAGTTGATATCAAAAAATTTTGAAAAGTTTTACAATTTTCATCAAAATTCAATCTTATTAAAACATTTGCACGTATGAGATCAAAGGACATTCTATTCCTTTCCTTGGAATATAAATTATTTAATACACTGAAGGCTCTTTCACAATAACAATTACTGACTGGTATTGAAAGAACAAATGCAATTATTTTATATAAATTCTCAAGATTACATTTGTGACATGTTTTGAAAAAACTTGCCCATATCTTATCAAGAGGTATATCTTTTGGCAATTGATCAAAATTTTTCCGAAGACAACAATAATCTAAATATAATTTGTCGTTATCAATTGCGTGAGAAATATTTAAAAGCTTTGGCAAATTGGATAGTGTATCCCATGAAACAAGTGATTTTTTTGGATTTAAAACAGAAATTTGGTTAAAAATCGAGCTGTCTTCAGAATTATATCGTTGATTTAAGTAATTAATAGATTTTACTAAAAATAAATCTACTTCTGACTTGAACTTCTCTCTTTCATCAGAAGATATTTGTTTAAAAATTGAACACACTTTGCTTCCATAAAAAGAGTCAGTTAGTCGGCTTTGCAAGTTGCTTCTAAGATTATTCATTATGTCGTGTAATTCCAAAATTGAACATGAGTCACTTTCTAGAGTTAATATTGTTGAATTGAATACATGCATATCATTATGAATGAAGTATAAGTAAGCTTCCGAAACACCTTCTACGAAACATTCCTCATCTTCGTTAATTAGTTCATCATCTGATACACTATATGAAACAAATTCCCAGAGCGCTTTTCGACAATTTTGTGGTCCTTTCTGTAAAAAATACCGTTTTACTGCAGGCCAACAAAGCACCAAACGGTCGACCGCTGGCAAAAGTGAAAGCCATCTTGTAGGTACATGTCGAAGTAGATTTTTATATTCTATATCCGCAAAGTCAAAACATTGTTTTAATTTCTCCGTTTTCATGGCCGAGGAACTAAATTCGTTGAATGTTTTTATGACAATGGTTTCTATGTCTACAGATAATGAATTAAGAGCATACCTCACACAATTATTTATAACGTGGCAATTGCAATTCGCTTTGATGATTTGATGGTTAACGGTTTGAAGTTTTTGAAACACAGAATTATGTATGCCGTAGTTCACAGATGCGTTGTCAGCACTATATGCAACTATTTGCTCGACGCTAAGGTTGTTAATTTTCGTTATTCTCATAATGTGGTCAAATATATCTTTTGAAGATTCTTTGCTGTCTTCATAGAAATCCAAAATTTTTTTCGTTATTCCGCTTTCAACATCAAAATATTGAACCGAATATGGATATGTCTTAACATTTCCAATATTTGATGCGTCACTGCTTACGGAAAAAAACCAATTCTCTTTGAGGGCTTTTACAACTTTTTCTTGTGCATATGGGGCCAGCACATTTCTTGTTATAGCTGCTGCTTTAGTACGACCACAAGTAATTTTATTTGCAATTTTACTATCGCTGTATATGACAGAACTTAATTTAATTTGGCAATCCAAGCTGTTATAACTTAACCCATGCACTACGTTGTGATAAACGGACATCAATTCAGCTCTGGAAATGTTTACCTCATCTTGCGATTCCTTTGGAACAACGTAGTTTGAAATGCTATGAGAAAATTTAGCAGAAAATTCCATTTTGGTTTGCTTCTTTGTATTCATGTGTTTGTTTAATGACCGACTTCCTTCGTATTTCACACATATTTCGATTTGGCAAAGTTTACAAAACCCAGTATAGTCATCCTTCTTTCTTAGCCACTTTGAGTAATCTTCTGCCGTTATCCATCTATCGGAAAAGCTTGTAAACTTTCTTTTTTTGGACGGTCCAGCTTCCTCATGGTTCTCCATGTTTATTAAATAAGGAATGTATTCGTATTCTTAAAGCCAAAAAAATGAACAATGTCTTACATTTTTCGAAGAAACTTTGTGCTTGCAATGTGAAATTTTTGCTATCGGTCAGCTGTTAATAAGTGTCAAACTATCAGTGTTGATCACACAAATCAGAGATGGGGCAATATGGAAATAGTGCGTACTATTATTTTCTCCCTTTGGGTGAATTAAGAGCAGGTAATAATCAATTCGCACTCAACTATCACCTTAATGAGAATGGAATAGATAATTAACAAAAAAGAAAGTTTGTTCTATTTTATATTATTCAAAAATGTATATTTAGCTGGAAAAGTTATTGAATAACTTGTAGCTGGACTTGACATAAAAAATCTGGAAAATCCAGCCAATTCCAGCCCGTCTGGCAACCCTAATTGTAACCCCAATAATTCTTCGTTGGCTACGATGTTGCCTCTTTCACTGCAGGAAGAACTTCAGATTATGTTTACTTTGACATGAACTTTTAAAACGCTAATACACATGTGATTTTTTAATCTCATCTACCAGACTCCAATGTCCGAGGTCTTTATTTGTGTTTTGCTTACCGTATAATAAATGTTAAGAAGCAAACAAATCTATGAGTAAGAAAAGTTAATCGACATGATTTACGACACACTCTTCACACTGAAGCATCTTCATCAAAGTACTCACCACAAAGACGCTTTATCTTCATGTACACAATCACAGTTCTTCCCCTAATATTTGCACCCACATTTTCTGCCATTCTGTCTGACCAACTATTTAACGTTAATCATGGCAAGTATATCAGTCTACGCATTTACTATCTAGTTAGTTCCCAAAGCTCGTAACCGAACTCTCCAGACCCAACAAACACACCCACACACAAACACACACACACGCACACATGCTCTACATTCATTCATTATTCACTTATTTGGGATCATCGGCACCACGTTATGCTGACAGGCAATTTAATGCCATAATGATAAATGATGCGTAGCACGGGAAAACTTTCAATGGCTGGTCGAGAGACGCCTAAATGTACACACAAAAATAAACTAGAATAAAATTTAATTCCATAACAAAATAGTGAATATGTGTTAAGTGCTTTAACGAGCTGCTAAGTCATCGTAACGCATCGAAAGGCCCAACGAACTAATGCCAAGTTGACCGGCTGATCAAGACCAGGCGGTGCACAGGGGGTCGCACCATACACAAAATTAAATTTTTAAATAATTTATTTAGAAAATAATTAAAAATGCTTTTCGCAAAAATAAATTTTGCATCAAACTGGCAAGATTTCAACGCTTGTAAAATTTTTAAAATTTTTTTATTTTTTTTTTCCAAATAAGTAATAAATTATATACGTTTTAAACTATATTTTTGTTAGCACAATAGGGGTATTCTCTATGTCTAGGATATGCCCGTTGCACGGTGCAAGAATAGAAGATATACAATCCGTGCACCACCGCAACAACAAAATACTAGTAAAAAACACCCGTGTAATCTTTCCTACGTATGCTACACTGAAACTTATGTATACGGCGCAGTGTTGCCAAGTTTTTAATTCATAAATCCACCAAATAGGTAAAAATTCGCTTTTTCTTCAAAATAGTTGTCTTCAGATTAATTAGATTTTAAAAAATATAAAACCCCAAATCAAATTAAAAAAAAATAAATTTTATTGTGAACTGCCAGTTATATTATTTTTTAAAAAACAATATACTTTATAGGTTTATACAAATTTAAACTACTTAGATTAAGCTAATTTAACGAATCTAACAAAAAAAATCAGATCAATTTCCATGAAATATTAAGGCACAAACTAAGGTGCATTCGGTGCTTACGAAATTAAAAAAAAAAACAAAAAATTCACCAGGCACCAAAAATAATTTTTCTTGCGAAAAGATTTTCAAAATGCACCATATCTGGTGGGAAAAAGCACCAAATTGGAAACAGTGATACGGCGATTCCAAGAAGAATAGTTTATGAAATGCAACCCTGTGGTTGTAATGAGAGATAAGAGAATGAGAGAGCAGCCAAAAATAAGGTGGAATGAGCGTGAAGTGCAGCTCACTAAAGAGTTCTTTGAGCTGTTGATTTTACAATACTAAGCTTGTACAATAGGCTCTCGCGATCCATTGGGTATTTTAGTATAGGATTGTTACACTTCGTGGTATCATGCAATTATGCTAGACATAGAGAATACCCTTATTTTATATATTAATAGGCAAACATCAAATGTTATCGTACACTTTTTCGATATTAATTTTAGAATAAGGGCAATGAAACTTATATCATTCGCAAGGAATTGCGCTCTATATGTGCAGAATCATTTTAGATTTTTAACTTATGACCTCTGACCCGAAATATTGACGTTGAAAGTTTTTATTATTTTTAATAAAGAATCTCAGAGCTAAGAAAAGGTAGAATAGTGAAAGATGTATCAAATAAAAGATCTGGCTGCACAGTATGATTACATTTTAGACTGGTGACCTTCGACCTGCAGTATGAGCGTAAAAAGAGCATTTATTAAATAAAAGCTAAACTGTAACAGATGGAAGAATATAATGTAAGAGGGAATTTAAGACATTGATAAGGTGTGCAAAAAATACTTCCAACATATTGCACCATCTCTTATGGATACCCTACAATAAGTATTTTTTTATGTTAAAAGTGTGAATATATATTGTGATAGCTTACAAATAGCAAATCATGAAAAATTGCCGTTATTATGACATGAAAATTATGGTGATAGCTCGAAAACTATAGATGTTTTCTGTACAACGTATTTTTGTATGAAACGTCGTTGGTTCAGAAATATAACGGTGTACGAAAGCTTTTTTGGTAATATTTTTCTCGGATAATATGTTAAAAAATATTTCCGTTATATTGACATCAAAACTATTGAGATATCTTAAAGAATGTAGATTTTCTCAGTACAACGTATTTCCTTGAAGCAGGGTCATCGCCTCAGAATGCGAAAAAAACGATTGAAATTTCAAGTTTTGATTTTGCAAGCAAATATCTTGGTCATTTTTCAATCGATTTTCATCAAATTTTCTTTGACTGAAAGATCTATTAATTGACTTTGGAGAAATAAGAAAAGATTTACCGTTATCTTACTAATTAAATGTTTTATATGGTTTTAAAAATACCTCTAAAATTTCAGTTTTTGCTCAAAAAATAGGCCAAACGTATCTGTTGTTTTAATTTTTTTTTTTCTTATAAAATTTTCTTTTTTCACACTATTTCATATGACATAATTTATAAGCAAAAACTGCTTCATTTTGATGAAAATTAAATTTTTCAAAATATTGTTTTTTTATATTTTCTACAAGTTCTACAGCTTAAGAAATAATTTATGTGAAAAAAATTTCAAATATTTCAAACCACTCCAAAGTTATATACACAAATCTATGTTTAAAGCCATTTCGTTATATATAAAAATAGGCGTAGGAGGAATAGTTCTCTGTGTTTCTGAACCGATTTTGATAATTTTTTTAAATAACTTAGAGTAGGGAGAAGAAGTTCACCGAATAGTTATGTGGCCTTTGACCTGAAATATGAGCATTGAAAGAATATTTCTGAAGTAAAACCTAAACTATAAGAAATGGAAGAACATGGTGAAGGAGGAAATTTTAGATATTAATAAAATGAAGGAAAAACATTTTTCGCTATCTCTTACGGATACCCCACAAATAGCATTTTTTTATAGTACATTTTTTTTATTTTAGAAATAGTATATTCTGAAAAATTTTGATAGAAAAGTTAGGACGATATCTCGAAAACTGTTGCTTTCTCTCGAAACTTAAGTTTTTCTTAGTACAACACATTTTCTTAAGGTAAGGTCAAACATACATGAATGTATGTACATACACAAACATAAGCAATGCCTCAGAATGAGAAAAACGATTGAAATCTCAGAAAGTTGGTCGAATTTTGACCACAGGCGATACTAATATATAAAAATAGGCGTATGAGAAACAGTTCTCTGTGTTTCTGAACCGATTTTGATAATTTTTATAAATAAATTAGAGTGGGGAGAAGAAGTTCACCGAATAGTTATGTGACCTTTGACCTGAAATATGAGCATTGAAAGAATATTTCTGAAGTAAAACCTAAACTATAAGAAATGGAAGAACATGGTGTAGGAGGAAATTTTGGAGGCAGGAAAAACATTTTTCGCTATCTCTTACGGATACCCTACAATAAGCATTTTTTTATAGTACATTTTTTTATTTTACAAATAGTATATTCTGAAAAATTTTGATATAAAAGTTATGACGATATCTTGATAACTGTTGCTTTCTCTCGAAACTTAAGATTTTCTTTGTACAACACATTTTCTTAAGGCAAGGTCAATGCCACAGAATGAGAATAACGATTGAAATTTCAGAAAGTTGGTCGAATTTCGACCACAGGCTATACTAGTTATATTTACTGTGCAATTACTTCTTTAAAGCTCCCAGGCTATTTAGAAAACTTCGCAAAAGTAAAAAATTCAAATAAAGATAGTAAAAAATACCAGCATCATTGAAAATGTAACAGCCAGAAACACTGCTACATCAATTAGTTATTTTGCAAGTACACATTATTAGTACACTGTTCAAAGTTCAGGTTCACTTTTTCAACTTCCTAAGTTGAAATATACATACTTTTGTTGATATTTTCTACTTAATTAATTTAAAAATATAAGTATATAAGCCATTTTCAACGTTCTTTTACATTCAAAAGTTTTTAGTTAGTCAAATTAAATTATTTGAAAATTTTTAAACTTTTAGAGTTAAACTACATGTATTCGTTCCGATCTGGATTTTGATTATGAGATAGCTGAAGGCAAAATAATAATTTTACTTTTTACTTCCAAAATTACTATCAATCATATCATAAAATGGTATAGAAGTGCATTTGTCGAAAAATTTCAGGGAATTGATAATTTAAGTAGCCCATTTAAGGACCCATTAAAGTTTTTTAAGCGGAAAAAATCCCGTATTAAATTAATTATTTTAAAGCGACTGCGCATTTAAGGTAAATTTTTTTAACATTATGTATTTATTACTTTTAAAGAAAACTTTTTGAATTTAGGACAAAAGATATTAATAATTATAGCATGAATACGTAATTCAGTAAAGCACCTGAAACATATGGTGAACACAATTTGTCAGAGCTTGTTCATCTGAACAAATAAACAAATAACTTGAGTTCTGCTGAATTTTTTTGAGCTCTTAATCGGAGATTTTAGAAAAATGTGATTTTGATTTTTACTAAAATATTAATTGAGAAACAGATTTGTGACTACAAAGTAAATTCTTTTTAGAAAATAAGCACAAAAGTATTTCCCAAAAATAAAAATCAAGCGATTGAAAGTACCAAAAGTATTTACTAAACAAGTGTATAAAATTCTATAGCAATCCTAGGCATAATTTTCGATTTCAAACAGCTCTTTTCGAAAAAAATATGTATATAAAAAATATTTTAAAGTAGTTTTATAGTCCATTGTCTTCGTTCTCTTCGGACGTTTGTGCTTATAACTACAACAATTTTTATTCAATTGACTTTAAACTTTCTGAGAATATTTTTGCGATGTTCTTCGTTCGAAAAAAATTTATTTTTGTTCAGCGTAAAACTTTAATGGATCCGTAAAGGAATTGTGAAAATTCTTTGTGCCGCTAAGTTGTCCTCTTTATTGAAGCTGACTTTGGACGCGATGTGTCGTTAATTTTGTTTCTTAATGCATTTTCTGAAAGCAATTTCAGCTGTAGCTGCAATCTTTTTTTTCATATATTTTATCGACTGAAAACAAGTTTCTCGAAGTGATAATTCGAGTTTTGGAAAAAGAAACCTGTCAGAAGTCTATCAGGAGCTGCGTTATTATCATACAAAATACGAGAATTTTCTTTCCACAAATCTGGTCTTTTTCGACAAATTTGCTCTCTCAAATGCTGCACAGTGCACTTTTTGGCACTTTTTTTATATATAAAATCTATAATTATTGATTTTTTTTTTTGTGCAAAAATTTAATTAAGTGAAACTTCCTTAGCACCGTTGTGATTTTAAGCTCAATGAAACCAAAATTGACATAAAAAATTGACTTTTTAGGATTTAGCATGTACAGAAACCAATTTCGTAGACATTTTGAAACGTTGCAGTAGCTGATGAACTGTCAGATTAAGTGTAACTCGGACAAATTTAGTGTCTACTTTTGGGTAAGTTGGCCTCTAGATGGCACCAAGTACACGTTCAGATTAAATTTCGTCAGAAAAAGCATAGGACAGAAAATGGAAAAAAACAGTGTAATTAAAGGTTGTCCAACAAGTTTTTACTTGTTTTTATTTTTACGACAAAGGCAACTTTTGAGTAAATTTTAGTGTGGAAAGTCAATAGTTTAGACATTTTTTTAAAAAGGGGGGAAAATATATACATATATATATATATCTAATAGATCTAACGGAAGAGTTCAACCTTTTTTTGTTAAGTCCCTGTACTGGACTCTTGAACAAAAAACATTTAAATTTTGTAAATATATTTAAAAACAGCGAAGATATTTGCATGGAAAGTCAAAGCTTTGATTTTCAAGCACTTTTTTTATTTTTAGTTAAGATGTTTTATGAAAAAGTCGTTGTGCTATAAATTTCACGCCTCGCAGTGTTGTCATCGTTGCTGTTTCCAAAGACTTGTTTAGGGAAATCAATACGAAGCCCGGTTTCTTCTCGGAACTCATCTTGAATTCTTTTTTTTTTTCGGTCACTATATAACTATTTCTTGTTTCATGTTTTTCTTTTTCATTTAGGCTTTCAGATTCTTTATTATTTTGCTTGAACTCTTGAATCTTTATTTCATACGCTATCTGTAAGCAATGTAAAACAAATTCTTGCATGAAGTAATGAAAGTCCATGTTCATACAATTCTTCGATATCGTTATAAACATTGCCATCGACTTTGTTAAACTGCTTTTGCGTAGCATGGCAAACAGCACACGATCTGTTTGATTTTTTCCTGCACAAAAGTTTAAATAAAAATATATCAGTGCATATTGTGATGCATTGCATTCTGAATCCTTTAAGATTCCAAATTTCCAAAGCTTACGGAAAGTGGCAAACTAGTTTAAAAAAAGGTTTAATAATGTAAATATTTATTGTAAGCTATTAAAAGAAGATATAATATTATAATTACGAAACAAGAACTTATATTAAACACATAATTGGAACGATGTTCCTTTACACAGCTTGTGGGTAGTGAGATTTGTCTTAAATCACGTAATAGTGAGATTACTGGTTGTGTATGCGTGCGAGTATCGAGCAGACTACAAACTAGCAATCGAGTGTGCTGTGTGTGCGTGCTAGTACTGAGATTTGAGCAGACTATGGCTGCCCGCAGAGTAAGCGCCGAAGCAGACAGGCACAGGAAAACTATGTGAACAAGAGAGAGAAAAAAGTAATTTCTATCTCGTTTCTTCGCAGGGCCTGACTGCCTGCTTCGGCGTGTACTCAGCGGGCAGCCTAACTGCAGCAAATGTATGTAATACAGTGTAATCTGATGTTACCCAGTGGGCAAAAGCAGGGCTTTGAAGCGCTTTTAGCAGGCCATCGTATTGATTATTTTAGCCTTTTCGTACTCATATCCAAGCCCATCAACTAGAAATAAAAATCTACTGAAAATTTCAGATTTGAACCAACGTGACGGTCCGACATCATATCCACTTGTCTACCACAGTTGTTAACAAACTTTAGCTTATTTTGCATCATAATAAATGAGAGTAAGCTTTCGGGAGCGCGGGTTGAAGACCCAGCTCAGACCAACAAAATTTTTTTTTCTATTTTTTTAAAAATCTACATTTTTAAAAATTATTCTGTGCCTTTAAATATTTTATTAATATATTTGTAAAATTTCTTCATACAAAACTAATAGAAGACTGATAAAAAATTCTAATATAATTTTTTTCTGATCTGATCATTTAAATTTTTTTCATATAAAATAATATTAAAAGACTCCAAACCTTCGAAAGGCTGGTCTTACAGAAGTACTCGTCAATACAGCGAGCATGGAAGGTATATTGATGCAAATAAAAGCACTACTAGTATGCTTTCTTTTGCATAACACTAGCTAAAATGCCCACTGGATAGCATTTAAAAAAGTTTTTTGACACCAGGGTGGACCCTAAAATTGATTTTTTGCTTTATACCAGTGGTCCCCAAACACATACTACTACTACAATTTGCGGATTTTGTGCTTATAGTAGTAGCTCTCTCACTCTCTGCACTGACAGAAATTGTTGTGCAGGTATTAAGCAAGAATTGTATTATTATAAAAAAACTATAGTATGTTATTATTATAAGGAAACAAAAATGGGAATCCATTTTTTATTTGTATCAATTTGTGAATTTCCAATGAGTCCTGAATAAATTTTTCAAGGTATTCTTTCTCTAGTTTGAGAACTAACGCATTACGTTATTCATTTTCCACAAACGAATATTGAGGATCCATATTTCTATAGTGCCTTTAAAAAAAAATATATTTCAATGTGCCACTGTGCGTTGGCAAACCAAGTGTTATGGCAGTCCTTAAAAATTGTCTGCAAATAAGAAATCATATTTGTATTCCGATTTAATTTCGTACAGTAGATAAGCTGATCAAGAGGCGTGAAGCTTTTTGTTTGAAGTTTCAGCGCCAACTGAATAAGAGAACTTCTTACGTGTGATCGTGTTGGTGTAATGTTCGAATTCGAACTCGAGTTCGCGAACTATTAGTCAAACCTAAATCAGCGCGTTGAGCGGAGCGTTGATAGCCGCTTTACGTTAACGCGTAAGTACCATACCTAAATAAAAGCGGTAGGCGGCAAGCAAATGTCAATCTTTAGATAAAAGAAATATTTTGCAATTAGAAATTTTATAGTATATTAAGCGAATTGTTATGCTACCCGGCAGATTTAATTCTTTGCCAATTTCTTCCCAAATTTTTTCTTTAAATTTAACATCTTTGTATTTAGGTTCCTTCTTAATATAAAGACATGGGTTTCTTTGCACTAATTCTATTAAGTGCTATAATTTTCACAAGCATTAAAACTATACTCAAACTATAATTATCAACAAAATTCTTACCTCCATATTGCAAATTCAATAAACGAAAAAGAGTAAAAAATAAACAATTGTTGTCACTTTAAAATTACTTTGCTTTCACTTTTGCTTTTGATGTGTGCAACTTCACTTCTTAACGCTCTGTCAAAATTGGATTTTCCAACCGCTCAGCGTTGCCGCCGCGTTATTATGGTTTGCTACATATAAATCGTATGGGCATGAGAAATTTTTGACAGATAAAAAACGCTAACGCGCTGATTTAGGTTTGACTGTATGAAATGGGGACCACTGCTTTAAACTCTTTATGTATGCGCTGGTAGTTTAAAACTGGGATAGACCCTAAAAATGTATTTTTGTTTTATACTCTTTGTAGATTCGCTGGTCACTTTTCGAATCTGTTTAATTTCAAAAAGCTTTGGGAAAATAGGGTTTACCCTAAAAATGTTTTTTTTTTTTTGTTATATACTCTTACGTAAGTCCAGTTTTCAATCCATTTTTTTATCAATTCAAGCTCCATACGAGGAACATTATGAATGTTCAATGCTCAACGCTTTGTGGTGTCATTAAACAAGCATTGATAGGAACATGTTTGAAGAATTTTACATCATAATTTTCAGTGTATAATTTTTTTTTTTAATATAAAATTAAACTATTTGATTTGATTGTTCATTTATATTATTTAAATTAAAAAAATTATATAAAATAAAAAAGTACAAAAAATAAAAATATACATATTTTTTTTTAAATTACATGCGAATTTGAAGAAAAAGCGTAAGGAACTTTTTTCGACCGAAATGTTTTTTTTTTAAATCGAAAAAACTTGAATGTTTTTCTCACAAAGTACTACTAGTTTAAAAGTTAAAAAAGTTCATTTCTTAAAAGGGTTGAAATAAGTTCCAAAGTTTGACGCATATACATATCTTCACACTTAAGAAGATAGGCAAAAACAAAAATGAAATTTATAAAACTTGGACATTTTTATGTAAGAATATATCAAAATATTAAATTCTGCTCATTCATTTTTTCGATTTTACTTTTCGTGCAAATTTCATTTATACACATAATTAAAGATTACATAAGGTTACTAAATTTTTCTTATTAACTTTGCCTCTGATAACTTCAGTTAACTTCAGTGCATCGAGCTTTTGTATAAAGTCTATTTATACAAACTATTTTTGTTAAATAGTTTAAAAAGTCAACTTAAAAGATAAAAAATTCGACCAGATTGAAAAAAATCTTTTCAACCAAACAAAGATAATAAATCAATTGAAGAAATTAAATATTAAAGATGAAAATTTTGTCTCTTAGGTTAAATAAATTTTTGACTTAACATAGATGAAAAATTCGATTTATATAGTTGCAAAAGTGATCTTAAAAGTTGCATTTGAACAGCGTATTCGCAAATTCTACATTATGTATTATTCTGCGGATTAATTACAGAATATTGCACACATTCAAGTCTCTTTTTTCCCCACAAACTTCTGGCATTTTTATCTTGTGAGATTTTGTTTTTGACGGAGCAAATACAATTAAAAAAACATAACTTTTGGTAGGGACTTTTTCAAGAAATTTGTAGTTCTGGTAAATGCAACCAATTTTATATAGCTGTAATGACCAAAAGTCGTGGTATTGAATTTCAACACTCAAGTAAAAGTTAAGCACTTGTAATAACCAAATAGATTTTTTGAAATCATTTATTTGAAGTAGCATCTAAGTTCAGGATTCTAAAACATAAATTTTGGAAGAATTTGAGTTACAAAAAGACGCGAACTTTTATAGAAAAAAAAATTTATGGTTTGTGTGATTTATTATTACATTGTTTTTATGATTTTTATATTTTTTTTTTATTATACCTAGGATTTGACATGCAATTCTGCGGCTTTTGGCTGTAATAGATACATAAAAAATTGTTTAAGGGTCCAAAACAACAATTTGCTTTAAAAAGTCACTCCGAAAAATTACGTTTATTTTTATACTTGAATTTTCTCGGAAAAAATTGAGGTTTCCCAAGTTTAAATTATGTGAATCTTATTAGATCACCCTCAAAAATGCAATACTATATTCCATATTCTTTTTTGCATGTTGTATGTTCCATATTCTATTTTCTGTATTCTAAATTCTTTATTCTATTATCTATATTCTATATTCTATATTCAATATTCAATATTCTATATTCTTTATTGCATATATATTCTTTATATTATGTAATCCATAGTCTGTTATTCTTTTCTTTCTTTTTTATTCTATTGTATGTTCTGTATTCTTTATTTTGCAAAAACTTTTATCAATATTCAATCAAGAATCCGTAGGCATAAACTTTGCAGAAGTTGCAAACGGATAGGTCAATTTGTAATGCTAATGGATTAATAACTAATGGATTAAAAAAAATTATTGTCGTCATGAAAAATGTACCTAAAAGAAGTGTTCCTATGAGTTTGGTAGACAAAAACTGTTTTCAGAATTTTCATCACTCACTTATACGGGATGGCCCCACTGTGCGGCGACATTAACAAATAATTTAATAATTAATATCTACCTAGTTTATATTCTATGTTGTGATGTTGTCGCGTTTCGTAACATTTTTCAATTAGACCTACATGACGTCATGTCCTGGTTTTGTTTTTGCAAATTAATTGCTGTCAAAAATTATTGATGATTAGCGGCGACGAAATTATTATTCCTAAATGTACGCTGTTGAAACAATTTTGAGATTTGGTCTCCCGCGTAAAGGCTTTTTTTTTTGTGCTATAAAAGCGCTTATAGATTTGAAATATCTCTTTTAAGCACCTCTTGGCACAAGCGCCTAAATTGCAATTCAATTTTATATAATTTGTTTTTTTTTTTCATTTCAAAAGCATTGCTGAAATTGATTTTTCCAGTTTCTGCCTCATTTGTTGATTCAACGGAATAGATTTTCCAGGAAAAAGATTTTCATGCTCGATGAACGCAAACTGAAAGCGGCTTTCAATGTTTATGTTGGTGCTTTTTTTCTTTTCCCTTATTCCAAACTAAGCATTAGGAAAAAAAACTGAAAGATTTTTATGGATTTCTATAATTTTATTTATATGAAGATGAAATTGTTTTTGCACATAATTTTATACATTTTTTTACCGCTTCTGGTGTTATATGTGCACTCAGGCGTTGTTAATTGCTATTAGTTCTTGGCTGTCCACTTGACCGATTGGCTGACTTTGTTGCTTGGGGAGTGCATATTATTAATTTATACATATATGGTAAATGAATTTTAAGCAGAAAATAGAAAAATATATTTATTAGAAATTTCAAAATAAATTCTTAAAAAAAATTCTTAATAGAATCAGAAAATTTGTAAGTTTAGTATGAGCATGATGCTAGGATGAGTAAAAACCCAGTTTTAATATTTTCAAGAAAGCACTTCGAAAGGCTCAACGCAAATCCTAGGGTTTTTCTGCGGTAATATTGAGAAATCTTCCAAAGTATCAAGTATCCGTAAGATCCTCGTTTCTAATCCTAGCTGTCCAAGCTACCTAAGGAAACCAGACGATACACAGACATCTTTTAACGAGGAGACCCTAGATCTTCTTCTGAACACCAATTTCCCAGACTGCTCTGTGAACCCCTTTCACATTAGGTGTGAGAGGGCTCTGGCGATGAGTAATTCTTCAAAAATCATATCAGAGAACAAGATCAAATTGACTCTGTTTAGTTTGAAACCATATAAAGGTTACTTTTAAAAATTTTTAACCCAGGTTTTGCACTTCTAACGTTTATTTTAATTTTAAGAACGAACATTTTAAAATGAAATAGTAAAATGTTTATTTTCATTTTAAGAACTTACATTTAAAAATGAGATTCTGAAATGTTCGTTTGATTTTTAACAATAGAGATTTGAAAATGCTGTAGTAAAACTTTTATTTTCTTTTTAAAAACGAAAATTTTAAAACGAGATCCTTAAATGTTCGTTTGATTTTTAATAATAAATATTTTCAAATGTAAAATGTTTGTTTTCATTTTAAAAACGAAAATTTAAAATTAGATTCTAAAATGTTCGTTCGATTTGTAACAATAAGCATTTTAAAATGTAATGGTACAACTTTTATTTTTTTTATATTTTTTATTATTTATATTTTAAAAACGAAAATGTTCATTATTTCTCATTAATTAAAAAAATTTACAGAATTCCCCTATTAATTAAAAAAAATCTTTATTAGTTTTCAAAATTACAGTTTTATTTTAGTTATTTTATAATCAGCTATGTTTATCTCGTTAACATTTTTTAGATAATTGTACTGTATCCCAGCGTCTATAAAAAAATAGAATTTTGTCAGATATTATTTATTTTATTAAAAATACTTACCTTTTAGTTGTGCAACAAATGCTCCAACTCAAATTCTTGCATTACTTGCTTGCAGGCAAACTGCAGCGTGGTGAAGTCGAGAATCAAAAATATTTTATTTTCTGAACAAATATCAAATACACAAGTCAATGAAACATTTATAATAAACAATTCGTTATTAAGCCTCATCGGTTCCTCGAGAAATACATTTAATCGGTCCCATTGTATGCGCGCGCATACACATATATTTTTAATTGTAAAAAAGCTAAAAAAAAATTAACAACCATTCATGTTTTGTGATTTTTTTATATTTATTACATTGTTTACTATCATATTAATACATTTGAACTTCATAAAGGTAGATTTAGAATGAAATTAGTTAGAATATTACATATTCTAAAAAAAAAATTGAATTTTTAACTTTTGTCTATTATATGTACATTTTTCGCATAAATTGAAATTATGTTCAGCACAAATGAAATTTCTACACTTTTCACAGCGTGTAGCAAAAAGATTTTTGTTATTTTTATATATGCAGATGTAGCATCGGCCTTGTTTTAATGTACTTGGTTAATGGCGAATCTGCCGAATTCTTTGAATTACACTGGAAGCATCATTACTTTGAGGTTGTTTTTTACGTTTAGTGATCTGTTTTTCAACGAGATCCAATCCAAGCTCCTCCATAAAAAGGCGACGACGAATATTATGGTTCGTTTTAGAATTTTTCCAATTCGGGAACAATGCAATGAACGTCACGAATGCATTCAACGCACTAACATCAAGCATGTTACAAAATACTGTCATTGGCCACCGATTGACTTTTCGTTTGCATGTGTACGTAGCCACCATTTGATACATAGTATCAACTCCACTCTTGGTTTTGTTGTAGTCTTCAATGATGTTAGGTTTCTTCTTTTCACTATTCTCATTTATGCTGCCAACATTGTGGTATGTACTGAGCAATGTCACAAATCGGTACCGGCGAGGAACATATGACAACATAACTGTTTGCAATTTATGTTCATATACAACTTCTGTATGACAAATTGGCTTTTGACGCATGTCCAGTAGAACTGAAGGAATTTCAGTCCTATTTTTCTTTATGGTTCCCAAAATTGTCATGCGATTCTTATGTAAATCTTCTGCCAATTCATACGAAGTGAAAAAGTTGTCACACGTTACATTTCTGTCAGAAAGTCTTTCCACCAAATCCAAAACAACCAAAACAACACCAAATCCAATATCCGTTGATTATAATTCGTTGTTTAATGACCTATCTGCTATAAATTGGTCTCAATGCTGGTTTCTCAGTACAGTAAATGAGAAGGTAAATTTTTTCATTAATGAAATACAAGCACTATTTGATTATCATGTCCCATTAGTAACTCGTCGCGTCTCTAACAAAAGTTGTCCTTGGTTTTCAAGAAATGTAATGCTAGCCCTTAAGACTCGTAACAAAATGTACAATCGCTTTAAAAGAAATTCCACAGCATTAAACTGGGATAATTACAAGAGAGCAAGAAATGAAGCTAACCTGGCTGTAAAATTAGCAAAACGTGCTTTTTTCATTAACAAGTTAAACTCTACACAGCCTTCTAAAAAACTCTGGAACAACTTAAGACAGGCTGGAGTATGCAATGTTAAATCTGGCGATTATCACATTGATCCTAATATCTTAAATGATTATTTTATTGCTTCCTCTGCGTCCACTGATACTCTGTTGCCTAGTATATCAAGATCCTTAAGTCCTGTAAATCTAAATCTATTTAGTTTGGAGTTTGCTGCTGTAGGTGAGAGTGATGTTGCTAGTTGCGTTAATAGAATAAAGTCGAATGCCTTGGGTGAAGATGGAATATCCATTAAATTCATTAAAATTATCTTACCTCATATATTAAGCTCATTAACCCACATTATAAATCACTGTTTCACAAGCTCCTGCTTTCCTGATGTTTGGAAAGCAGCAAAAATTGTTCCCATAGCTAAAAAATCCAACGCTCATGAACCATCTGATTTTCGTCCTGTAAGTCTACTTTCACCTTTATCAAAAATAGTTGAGTCTCTCATGGCTGCACAAATCTCGGAGCACATAAAAAAATATGACTTTATGTTTCCACTTCAGTCTGGTTTTAGACCAGGCCACAGCTGCGCTACAGCTATGCTAAAAATTCTCGATGACATTAGAATTACATATGATTTGGGTCACATTAATCTTCTTTGCCTGCTAGATTTTTCTAAGGCTTTTGACTCTGTTGACCATTCTATATTGTGCCAAAAACTTGAAGATAATTTTAAGTTTTCCAGCATGGCAGTCCGTCTGTTATATAGTTACTTAGTTGGAAGAACTCAAAGAGTGAGGGTGGGTAATAGTCTGTCCGCTTTTCGTAATTTAAATTGTGGGGTTCCTCAAGGCTCTGTACTTGGTCCGCTTTTATTCTCTATGTTTATTAATGATATTTTTAGCAAATGCAGGCATGTTACAATGCATGCATATGCTGATGATCTGCAACTGTACTTGTCTAGACCTCTTAACCTTGTTGATGACTTATGTATTAAAATGAATGATGACTTAAATAAAATCTCAGAATGGGCTCAAACTAATAAGCTCAAGCTCAACCCCCAGAAATCATATGTCTTACCGATTTTTAAATCTAAGGTCTCGTTCGATAATATACCTGCCATTTATCTAAATAGTGTTCAACTAAATTTTGTTGACAAGATAAAAAATCTTGGTTACCACATTGACTCTTCACTCTCTTGCGAAAACCATATCAATACTGTTGTATGTAAGGTTTACTATGTGTTGCGCAACTTGAGGTGGACTGCGTCATTTGTTCCTCTTGAAACTAGAAAGAAGTTAGTCCAACAGCTCATAGTGCCAATCATCTCCTACTCAGATGTCGTGTACAGTAAACTTGATTCCAGGTCCAGGATGAAGCTGGAGCTGGCATTTAATAATGCTGTGAGATACGTTTATGGCCTTAGGAAATTTGATCACATATCTTTAAGCATGAAATTCTCAAATTCTTTTCCTAAATCTCTTGTCTATCACTTTTAATCTAAATAAAATATAATTAGCAGCTAAGTCTACATTTTATTCATTTATAAAACATTGTTAAGTTAGCTTTAATTTTCATTCATGGTATTAAAAACTGTTGTTATCATGTCATACTTAGTGCATTTATAAGACTCTGTCTTACATGTCGACATTGTTCCTTTAAATAAATAAAATAAATAAATAAATAAAAATAAACACGCCGTCCGAGATTACGTTCAGGAGTGGCATTACGATTCCGACCAACATAAATTTGTGTGTTGTATGCATACCAGCTTTTTGAGTCGCATAGCACCCAAATTTTGATGCCATATTTCGCCGGCTTGGATGGAATATACTGACGAAACGGACATCACCCACGATACGGAACTAACTGTTCATCTACGGTAATGTTTTTTCCTGGTGTGTATACTACTTTCAAATTATGATTCCATTTATCGTATACATTTCGAATCGGTGCCAATTTATCACGTACAGAAGTACTTGTAGATGCAGTGTTGGCCATACGTTGTTCGCGGTCATAAAATCGAATGCAACCATGTATACGCTTGAACACTTTCAAAGACATTGTTGCTCTAAATATTGGCCGATCAGTTTCGTCATTCCACAGTTTAGTGACACATTCACCGTATGACCGATACACACCAGAAAGCAACAGCAATCCAAAGTATGCGTGCAGAGTGTCCAAATCAATGTTTTCGCAATCGCCTTTGTACTTTCGCACACCATATAAATTCGTCATGTTCAAAATAATATTCTCAACCGGTTCAAGGAATATGTGAAATGCAGACAAAACATCAACTATAGTAGCAGCTGCTAATGCTTTTGGACCTGAATTATGACAAAAATGAAACATATATTGAACATGAACCCATAACAAAGAGGGTAGGTTTTTACCTGAAGTGAAATTTTCTGCACGTCGAAATGAATTTCTTCGATTTATTTCAAATGGTTGTGATGAATATTAAATTTTCTTATTTTTTGAAAAATATTTATTTTCAGGATTTGCTGCATTTTCTTCTGCTAAATTTTGCTCAAGTGGCTCAACGTCGTCTTCATCCGAATGCACGCTAACTTCACTTTCATCCTTCTCCTCGTCTGATAATGCAAAATCATCTTCACTATTGCACGGAGATTCGCCCGTATCGCTTTCCAAATCAAAATCCATTTCTAGTTCATCTCGCTGCCTTCTTTCACGTAAAACTCTATCCATTTTTTATGAAATACTTCGAAATACAACCAAAATTCAAATAAATGCGCAAGCAAACTTCACTTATGTGTGTTCCAGAACAAACTGAATTTCATAAAACGAAAAAATAAGAGCGTGCTCTAAATCCACACACAAAAATAAGCGGCAATTCCAAGTACCTGCTTATGTATATGCGCGCACATACACAGGGACCGATTCGTAACTATAACTGCAAATACAGTAAGGGTACAAATTCAAAAATGGATTTTTTTGATTGTTCAGGCAAAATAATTCTACTTTGCAAAATACAAGGTCATTCCGCTGAACCGTTTTTATTTTATTCAAGGTTAAAGATAAAAATTGTATGCGTGCGCATACAGGGGACCGATGAGTGTTAACAAGTGTTTTGAAACAAAGTATGTGAATTTTACTATGTATTGGTAAAACTTTCGTAGTTTTATTAAAAACGTTTCGTGCGTTTTCATTTTTGTATGGCGTAAAATGTTTTTAAAAATATTAATTTTATCCTTATTTATCATAGTAAAATATTCGTGGTTGTTTTAAAAACGTTTCGTTTTACTTTTCTATTTAAAAATGTACGTTTTCTTTTTTGTATGGCGTAAAATATTTTTAAAAATATTAATTTTACAAAACGTTTTTAAAATGTGCGTTTTTGATTTTTTTGTTTTCTCAGTGTATGTGAACCAATGTTAATTACCAATATGGTCGTACGTATTTGATTGAAACTGAACGAAACATTCAGACATGACGTTCTGTTCCATAAGAATCGAACTGCAAACGTCTGCTACTCGTCACAACAGCTTGATTGCTAACTAGTCATCTGATTAAGACGAGTTGAGCAACTCTTTTAATTTTGTGTTAAATGTCGTTCATCAAATTGCAATCGTCTCGTCTCGTCTCGTCTTTTTTGGTTGGCCCTTAAGTCTGCTGGGCCTGATGGTATAGTTCCGGCCGATCTACAGCACACGGTTAAAAATTCTGGACTAAATTTTAAACTTTTTTTGATTACAGATAGGACAACAACAAAAAAGATTACGTTTTAATCCAAGGAAAAGTTTAAAATTTTTTAATCCAAGAAGGATTACTTTTTAATCTACAAAAAGTTAAAGATTTTGAGAATGCACGTTAGAAAAAAAAAACAATATAAAAATAAACTTAAAATCAAGTAGAGTCTGACCATCTCCTAATTTGAACCCACGTCCTCTCGTCTGCCGGTCCGACATCTTATCCACTCGTCTATCGCAGTTGCTAACTTAAGTCTAACTTGCTAGTCTTAAACTTGAACTTTTTTAGATTAAAATAAATTCCTTTAATCGAAAGTTTGGATTAAAAACCAAAATGTTTAACCATGCAGACGGCGTCCTTTTTCCTTCCATGGCTTCTTGTCATTTTTAAAGTTTGCCTTGTGATGACATACATACCATCCAAATGGAGGGAAGTAAAGGTAGTATTTATCCCTAAGGCTGGTAGATATCGCAAACGAGTCCGAAGGACCTTAGACCTATCAATTTTTCTGCTGAGAACACTCGAAAACGCTTATGTTCGTTGTAACATCGACTCAAATATGGAAAAATAGGTCAGTAGAAACGGCCCTGAACTCCCTAGTAGGCTTTATAGAAAATGCTTTTCTTCAAAAGGAATACACAATGGTAGCTTTTCTGGATATCGAAGGTGCCTTTAACAATGTTCTTCCGGGGACAATCATTGGCGCACTCATGAAGCTTCGAGTGGATGAGTTACTCTGTGTACTGATATAAAACCTGCTGACCAGCAGAGTTGTCAGTGCATCTCTAAGTGACTCAAAGGCCAGGAGATTTGTGAGTAGAGAAACTGCTCAGGGAGGTGTTCTATCACCATTATTTTGGAACTTGGTAGTCAATGAACTTCTGAGGAAAATAGAAAAGGTGGGCTGCAAGATGATTGCCTATTTGGATGACGTAGATATTGCTTCACAGGGAAAGTGCCACTTTCTCGGAGCTAATTAGATGAGTGCTCTCCGATCTTAATATTAAGGCCAAAAGCAGTGGGCTCTGCGTAAGCCCCCAAGAAACTGAACTGGTCCCTTTCACGAGGATATACAAAATTTCGGTCATAATTCCTCCACATCTAGATGGCAATCAGCTATACTTCGTGGAAGAGTTGGAATAGTTGAAAGCTATTTTGGAAAGAAAGTTAAGCTGGAAACCGAACACCTTAAGCGAACTAAGAAAACCAATGTGGTTTAATATGCCTGTAAGAAAGCCATAGGTAAAACATTGGGGGCTTACCCCGAATATTGCACGTTAGATTTATAAAGCTATAGTGAGGCCAATCTTGCTATACGGTGTATATATGTATGGTGGACAGCACTAAATGCACCGTCAAATTTCTAAATGATAGAGAAAGAACAAAGATCTCCTGCTGGATGTATAAGCTTTATATATGTTTACGTATGTATATTCTTTACATAATACCCCTAGATATTATGGTAATATATGACACAGGAAACAGCCATCCGCCTTAGATCAACCTCGAAGTGGGCTAGTATTCGCACAGGTCACTCCTATATTATCGATCTTTTCTTCCTGCTCTTAGTTTTTTCTGTCTAATTTGACATATTTTTGTAAGTTTACTTACAGAATTTTTTTTACAGTTGCAGAGTTCTGAAACGCTTTGCCGACAAAAATCAATGATCTATGTAGAAAGATCTATGCAGTTTGCCTCTAGTATCCTCTATTTATCATTATGTTCATTATGACAAAAGAATTTTGCCATAAATGCTACATTTTATTAACACCAAGAACCCGGTTTAGCCGATTGGGTATTTCAATACCCAATGCAGATCTCAAATACGGTGACTGTTACAAACCTGAAATTTTGCAAAGCAACTTCTATGGCCTATATAAGCTTCTTTATAAATTTTTAAAAAAATCGTACGGCGGAATCTATGAGCAGTCTTTAATGGGTTAAACTATGCAGTCAGTCATTTGTTTAAGTAAATAAATAAAAAGGTTTGATAGTTGGTACGAAGAAATTTTAAATTAAGAAATCAGCTTTTTATAATTGTCAATTAGGCGGCCTCGATAGTGGTGGTAGTGGGCTTGACTGTCATAAAGGGGTACCGGGTTCTAATCAAAATAACTTTAAAATACATAAATTTACGACGAAAAGTTTTAGTAAGTGGTGATAGGAAAGTTTGTTTAGAGGAACTTAGTAACTTGATTTGATTGAGGTCAAGGCATAACACTTGCTTCAGATTCAATATCACATGTCAATTTTGCTTTCTGCCAAACTAAGAACATCCTACACAAAAGTTTCACTTGATTACTCCCTTCCTTCGTTCTGTGGTATCACAATGGACAAATTTGGCCTAAGTGGGCCCGTGTAAGGACCTGCCTGCCACCACATTAAGTTAACTTAATCTAATTGTCAGTTAATTCATAAACCAATCGTTGTTACATTATTATCGCTATCTAACTGCGAAATTGCAAATAGAGACCTGCCTATCGTTAGTAAAATTATCAAATAATCGACGATATTTTATTTTTCTGTTAACGACATGCTTATTCGATCTTTTGCACAGACTAGAAATGTTCGTTGATCATCGATTTCAAGAGTCAAAAAATCGATGTTTTAACATTGATAATGCCTTATCTCAAACATCGTAGCATCGATGTCACGAAAATATAATCGACGTCATAAACTTCACTCTTGTAGAAACGCTTTCACAAATGAAATATGTTAAAAAATGGCGAAAATATTTGCATCAACTGTCAAATCTCTGATTTTCGTATCATTTTCTTCTCATTCTTACATAACGATGTTTTATGAAAAAGTGGATGTATAAAAAATTTCAACAGTTTTAAAGATATGTTGCGGTTTTAGCATCAATACAACAAATATTTATTTAATACAATTTGAAAAAAATTCTAATGAAAAAAGAATTCCGAAAAAAATTTGTAGGCTTGGGGAAAAGGAGTGAAATAGAAAAATCCATTCTGCCTTTAAGATTTGTATTCCGGTCAAACAAATAAAAAATTATTTCTACTCGTATTAATATACTAAAGATACATTTTATCTAAAATTGATGACATATATTTTGAACATAATTTTTATTTTAACCTCTTGTAATTTTGTACAATTGCCAACACAACTTGTCGTCAAAGTCAAAGCAAATGCTTTTCAAATATACCTGAATATTTTACACAATTTTTAAAAGTTTATTTAAAAAAATTGACGCATTTATACTTAATTTTTTGGTATATAAATTTTTTCAGCGCTATAGGGATAAAATATTATACTAAAATATTTGTGATACAATTTGATTGTAGGTCTGTATAAAACACAACAACATAAATAAGCTTTATTACTCTTATATTACTCAATAAATTGCTCAATTTTGTACAAATTTAAATTTAATATTATATTTAACAAACTCAGGCTTAAACATTAAAAACGCCGATATGCATGTCATTTTTTGTTAAACTCCTCTACTAGAATCCGTTAATTGAAATCTATAATTTTCAAAAAGTGGCGTATCATATTAATATTGTTGTTTTGTCGTATAGTGTAATTTATCTATGAGTTTTTTAATTCAGTTGTTAATTGCTATGTATTACACAGTAACATTTGTTTAACCGCCGTATTTGAACCACTCACAAGGTTTAAAGCAGGCAAAGGAAAAAAAACACGCCAAAAAACTTTCTTCAAAAAAGTTCACAAGACTTGCTTGAGGCAAATATTTATAATAAACAAAAGTAATTAAGTTCATGTCTCTTTAATGAAAGCCTCAACATATTGTGTCAGAGCTTTCCAAAATGCTGTCAGGTGCATTGTAAGAAGTAAAAGCATATTAAATTTACATTTTAAAAAAGTAGGTACACGTTTCACACAACATTTTTTTATTTTTTTGCACTTCAGAGTGTCGTTCTATATTTTTTGTACATACCCGCTTGTATAAATTTGTTGGTGATGTCATTGTAATGCAGCACTGTAAGCGGAAGCAAAATCTTGTTTTTTGTCATTGTTCAAACAACAGTTTGCTTTTATTCGTCTGTGTAGCAACATCGTGTTTTCTAACAAGAAGTTTTGCAGTGAAGTGTGTTTGTGAAAACTATTAATCTTTGTGCTTAAACCAAAACAAAGGTTTATGCATAAAATAACAAAGTATTATTAAACATTAACTTTGAAGTACTAGGTAAAAGGTCATAAATTCGATCATTAAATTGTAAAAATTATTGTGGAAATTATTTGTTTCATTTGCTTTTGCTTGCTTCTTTGCGGTGTGTTCTATTTCGTTTTCGTTGTGTTTTTGGCGTAAAGAGGATTTTCGTTAAATTTATTTGTGTTCTTTCTCTCTAATTTTGTGCGTCATATTTTTGTTCTCTCCTATCTTGTGCATACCTACTCCCATCGTCGTTTACTGTGTAAGGTAAATTTCATCAGTGTTTTAGCGCCCATGTCCGAACAAATGTGATTGAGAATTGTAAACAGACTTAGGAGGCCCCGCAGCTACATTGTATTTAAAAAATAATTGGTAACGTCATGTGTCCATTTACCACTGGGTACCCAGATTGCAACCACAATTTTTCATTAAGATTACTTTTACGAAAGCATCACATTTTTGTTTTTATTATTAAACTTTTACGCGATTAACATGTTGCGCCAACTCATATCATGCAATCGTAAATGAAGCAACCTTATTTTATGTTGCTGGATAACTGCTGAAACTTTGATAAAATGCAGCAGTTGCTATGAAATTGAAGTATTTTTTTTTTGTGTGGCTCACTTAAAGTTTTGCGTTTCCTCTCTATTAATTTTTAAAGAGTAGAAAAACACACGAAGTTGTAAGAGTAGTATTGTTTTTAATGGCAAAGAAATGTGGGGACTCACAATGTGGTGTAATAGCTCTTGTATTGTGTTTGTGTGATTATTATACCTTGGTATAATGCAACAGTATTTGTTGCTATCAAAATGCAGTATTTTCTTTATGTGGTTAAATTAAAGTTTTGCGTTTCTGCTCGGTTAACTCTTTGAAAGTAGAGCATATGAAGTTCTTAGAGAAGTATTCTTTTTTTATGGCAAAGAAATAAGGGTATTCGCAATATGGTGTACTTGGTTTTGTTTTGTGTGTTTATATTTTGGTATAATGCAGCAAAGATTGGTTTATATTAACTATACACAAGAGAAGAGCACATGAAGTTGTAAGAAAAGCATTGTTTTTTATGGCATATATATATATACTGGCATTCACAAAGTAGTGGATTTGATCTTGTATTTCGTATGTGCAATAAATTTGATAATTGTAGTAAGTTTTTTTCAATTAAAAAACAAACTACTTTTTGGTTTTACAACCTGAAAGATGTAGTTGTTACGACAGTTGGTACGACGAGTTGTTTGTTTGTATCACATTGTTGTTGTTATTTTTTTATAAAATACAAAAAATACTACATAAGAGCTCAAATGTATCTAGTCTATATATTAAGGCGGGTTAAATTTTATATCGGCGCGGCTCAGTGAAAATCGTAAGATTTTTATTATTTTAAGAATTTTTGGCGAAGAAACCATATACTTTTGGTGAACGTGGATACTTCTGATTTCTTTTTTTAAATAGATTATCAAATCAAAATAAAAAGTTTTTATGTATTTTATATAGAATAACTACAGAAAAGAAAGTACGAGAAGTCTGAAAATTGTTTCTGTATAATTTGAGAACTCTGAACACGAAGACATTTTCCGCTTTTTCCATCATATTTCATTTTGCTCTTCTCTCTGATCCTTACTTGCTTCAGTTCGAATCGGAGAGCGATAAAAAATATTTTTTGTGATCTTACGAAAAAAAGTACAGAAAACTATTTTTATTTAGAGTTTTTTGCGATTCATTGTTTTAACATAAAAACAGCCGTTTAACGCTAGGCAGAAACCTTTTTCTTCTATCATATTTCAAGTTAGTTTATATTCACAGGTCATCAAGTCTTTTATATGATACTAGCTGATTAGCCCGGCTTCACACAGGTCTGGAGGAACAAAACCTCTATAATTAAGTCTTTTAGCATTATTATAGAAAAACTACTAACAAAATAATAATATAAAACTGTGGCACTTACTTAAATCACAATGAATAATTCAGTCGCTTATGATGCTGTTACCAAATGTCATCTAATGCAAAGAATTATTTAGTAAATCCCAGCTAAGTTGTCACTAGTAACAAATATGTAAACATTGCGTCCGCTGGCAAGCTAACGTTGGATCACACTTGATGTAAGGCACTGTCGAACCAATACGGTGGAAGTGTTGGGCGGCGTTGTCTTACTTGGTGACCTTTAATCTCTCGAGTTGCTGGAAGAGGACGGTGGTAAATAGAGTGATTGCAAGGTTCTGAATTGATTCTTTGCCTATACGGAGAGAAGTGTACCTGTGGTCTGTAAAAGTGGTCGCAATGTGGTAAACTATTTGTTGTGTTTTCGGGAAAGTTTGCAGCAGATAATTTTGTCACAATTGATTAATTAAGAGTTGGTTCATCGCTGGCTATCATAATGCATCTGTTTTTCGCTGAGGAAGGAACCTCTCGAAACAAATTTGTAGAATTATAGATTGCTGTTAGAGTTGTGGTCACATTTGATGATCTGTAAGTTGCTGAGGACAATTTCTTGAGCTAACTTGGTTAACCCTTTAACCACCAAGACCGTCTACAAAAGGTCATAAATATGCAATTCTATTCAATTTCAAATTTTTTCGCGTTCTAACCGCCAAAAACTTTTTTCAGTGTGAATCGGTGCCGGTTTAACACGTTAAGTTAAATAGTTTGACAGATACAGCCATTTATGTCAAGATTTTTATGAAATCAGTCATGAAAATGATCTATATATATCTATACTATTATATAAAAGAAGACTCACGAAATTTAATCCAGAAAAAGCTCGGTAACCGCTGAACCGAATTTGATAATTATTTTTTTATTCGATTCCTATGATAATATAGATTGTTATAGCTGACCAAGGTTTTCGAAAAATGTATTCTTTAATTATTGCAAAGTCACGCATTTTATTTGATGCCTACATTCAACCAGCAGCACAATATCACAGCAAACAAAGCTTTCCTCTCTTTGTCAAGAGAGCTTCTCTCAATATAACACGGCAGCCATGTTGTGTAGTTAAGCTGAATTCACTGATAACCTTCAGCATGTTTTTGTGTGATTTAAAATAATGTTAATCAAGTTGAGAGCGTGCAGAAATTTTTCTCTCTGAACGAAAACTTCATATGAAAAAATTTTCAAAACATGCTTTACTTTTGGGGAGATTCTTGCTTTCATACAGTCTTAATTAATTTTCTTTGTTAATATCTTGAGGGAGTTGCCAGAATTTAGTTATCAGCATTAATTATGTTTTGCAGCCTTGCAAGCCAGCTTTTCCCCACTTGAGATTGTGTTAGTCTATCTATACAAATATATAAATGCGTTGTGACACTGCACAGATGTTTGACAATCACGCAAGAACCACTCAACCGATTAACACGATAAAGGTATCAAACGATTTGTTATTCCAACTTTATCGTAATATGCTATGTTAGATTTGCCACGTCTACTTTTCATGCCCACTTTTTGCAAAAAATGCTATATTTCAGACAATTTTGGTCGTATGAGACTAGAATTTGGTAATCTACGTTGTATGGTTACGTTCGCTAACTTTACTAAAAATGAGCATGACCCACTTTAGTTAAGTCCACTTTTCGGGGGATAAGCTTGGAGTAAAGCAAAGCGCACTAAGTTTAAGCTCAATTGACCTGAAATTCAGGCATTCTATTGTTTCGAGTATGAGATGGTTTAAGTGAAAAAATTTTGCCACACCCCCATTACCGCCTAGAATTAATCAAAAATGTTATACTTCGAACGGGGTGGTTGTATTGTAAAATTTGTTAATTTAGTTCATACGGCTACTTTCGGCAACTGCACTAAATAAATAGTGAATATATAACATTTTTTTCGAACAGCATGAAAATTCGTATATAGCAGTAAGGTGGTCTGTGGCAGGACAACGTCTGCCGGGCAATACTATACATCAATAAAAATGCTGTATATATCAGAAAATTCTGATCGTCTTGCATTGATGTTTCAAACGGAAACGTCTAGCATGTGTTTTGTTCGAAGATCAATTTACACTTTTACAAATTCACAAAACGATCATAAAAAATTCATTGAATTGGGTCAGGACAAATTCTACTATATCTAAAACGTTAACTATGAATACATAGATAAGAAAATAGATTAAAACATAGATGAATGTATATAACTTTGGAATTGTTTGAAATATTTGAAATATTTTTCACAGAATTATTTTTTAAGCTATATTTGATAATGTTTTTCACATGAATTAGTTTTTAAGCTATAACACATTGCATAAAATATAACAACATTTTAAGCAAATTAGTTTTCACCAAAAACTATCATCAAAAAATTTTTGACACTAAAATACTGTTAGTGTCAAAATAGAACAATTTTTGCAGGTAAATTATGTTATATGAAAGAATAAGGAAAATAAAAATTAAAAACAAAAATTAAAATTAAAAAAAATATGTACAACAAAAGCAACTCTTGGCCTTAGTACAAGTTGGATATTTTAGAGGTTTTTTGAAAACAATATAAGACATTGCATTGTTGAGGTAACGGTAAACCTTTTCTAATTTTCCCAATTTACTTAATTGAACTTTCAAACAAAGAAAATTGGATGAAAACCGATTTGTAAATTGCGGAAATGTTTGCTTGCTAAGTCAAAACATGAAATTTCAATCGTTTTTTTTTTCTCATTCTGAGGCTTATGAGTTATAGTGAGAAAATCTATAGTTTTGAGATATCGCAAGAATTTTAATGTCATAATAACAGGTTTTTTTAAAACATACCTAATATCCGTACAAAATATTTCCGAAAAGAAAAGAAAATTACCGTTTATTTTATTAATCAACGACTGTCCATACAAAAATGCATTGTTATGCATTGAGAAAGTCCATAGTTTTTAAGATATCGCCAAAAGTTTGATGTCATTATATCGTTTTTTTTTTTTAAATTTAAGAAGAATTGTTGCTTGGCCGAAGCCCAATAACAACAATTAATAACTGAAGAAGGCCGATTAACTACAACAATTTAAGAAGAATATATTTATTTTCAGAATATATGTAAAAAATTAAATTTTTGATTATAAATTTTAAAAAATTTTTACCCAAATTTTTTTATAACGCTGTTATGCAGTACATTTTCAAAAGTAAAAAAAGAAATTCAGGTAAATTTATGTCATCATAACAATAACCTTTAAAATAAGTTATTCAAATTATATAAAGTAATTTCTTAATAAATATACCATTTTTTCATAACTAAACAAAACGAACACAATGATTTTTATATTTTGAATTTGTTTTAATACAACTAAATACTTTCATTTTAAGATTTAAAATTTTTACATGGTATTTAATATTTTTATCGCAGGCGAAGCAGCGGGTATTTGCTAGTATAAAATAGATCGTGATTTATTCGGATGCTTAAAACATAGAAACGAATGGAGCAAATTGAATACTACCTTCTACGGGTTTATTCGTAATTGTTACGCGAAGGTTTAAAAAAAAGAAAGTGTTGCCACACCCCCTTTAACCGCCCACAAATCAATAAAAATGCTATATTTAAGACGATTTTAATCGTATTAAACTAAAATGTGGTAAATAAGTTCGTATGGTAACTGTTGATAACTATATTAAAAAATGGGCGTGGTCACAATATAGCTACACCAGCTTTTAAGAAAAGATCGTAAGACTTCGAAACTACTGGTCCGATTGAGCTAGAATTTTGCCAATGGACTCGTTTCGAGTACGATGGTTTTAGAAAAAATTGCCACACCCCCATTTACCGCCCAAAGTTATATAAAAAATAATCGATATCGAATAGCATTGGAGTTATGGGTCGCAATGCCTCGACATTCGGTATTCGAGCACAATTTACCAGTGCCGTTTCAATGAAGACATTTATGAGAGTTGGACAAGGGGAAATGGCACCTCCCATACAACATAAATTTGTGATATCAAATAGCTTTGGAGTTATAGGTCACACAGCGTCAGAATTCAGTATTCGACCTAAATTTACACATTCAATTTTATTGATTTCATTTTATGAGCATTAGACAAAGGGGTGGGGCACCTCCCATAGCTTTGGAGTTATGGGTCGCACAGCCTCAAAATTCCGTATATTACACGTGCTGTTTCACTGACATCATTTTATGAAAGTTGGACAAGAGGGAGTTGCGCCTCCCATGCAACCCAATTATTTGCAGCTTTGCTTGTTTGTTTGATTTTTATGCAATAATATATTTCTGGCTAAAGAAATATCATTTGAATATTCTGGTAGATGGAAAGATTGTGATAAATTTAATATGAAGATTCTCCTTACCCAGGAATCGAAGATAAGGTATCACAAGCAGGGTTCAGAAATTTTCACTCATGTAACAGAAATCTCCAACATAAATGGAAATAAACACTATTTGAAGCACACAACAACACAATTTTATTTTCATTTCCTTTTTGTGTGTAACGGAGTTAGCGTGTTGTTGATCATCCAACATGAATTCTTCGTTTTAATATTTGCTTGTGCGTCACAAACTCAAACAAAGATCGATCTGAGCAATTCTCTGTGTTTCAGTTTTACACTTATGTTTGCGTCAAAATGTTCATGTTGGAGAATTCAGGCCTTTGTGAAAACCAAAACAAAGACAATTTTTCCAACATGAGAACAAGTGGTGTTTGCAAAATTGTCTTTGTTTGTGTCGGTCATTAAGAGAAAAATATATGCAATGGCCGCATTCAGCGCAGACAACAGTTGGCAACTGTTGTGTGAAAATTCGCTGAATGTTCGAATTTTGGGAGCGCTTACTAAAACTGATTAGGCAGCGGATGCCATTTAATCGAGCGAACAAATTCTATGCTACATGAACACAACTGTTTGGTTAACTGTCAGATGCTGCTACTGACGCTGTTAAATTAATTAACACAGAAAGAACGCAGCAAATTTAAGTGAGAAACCTTTGCAATTGAATTAAATTTACATAAAAATTATATATAATTAAATTGAATCTAACTTCTGACGTTTAGAGTAGCAACACATTCAGAGAAAAACAGCGTGAACTAAGGTAGAGCTACCATTACAGTTCACAACAGTTGTCTACGCTGAATACGGCCAATGACTGGTTTTTTTTTTTTTTGCTTTGCATTAATCAATCACTACCATCGTGTGACGTAAAAAACAAATGCTGTTCTGGTTGCTGTGCAGCGTATTGAATTGGTTTTTGGCCAAATGTAGCTAATTTCGGCGTCAATTAGAAAATATTTTGCGCTGAAATAGTGTCAGTTGCAAATATTATAATGAAAAGCAATGCAAAGGAAAAGTTTTGTTAAAAAAATACGTTACTTTTAATGAAGAAACAAACAAATTTACTTGTCCCGTTGAAACTTGCAGAAAAGCACTAGCTAAGTGCAAAGTGTATTTCGAATTAAGTTAAAACACATCTCGAGAATGTAAAGAAAAAAGTCGCAGTTATTAAATTAAACACAGTCTTAAACAGAGCAGATTTTATAAGATGTTGTATAGGATTAGTATAAAAAAAATTTTGTCGCTTCGTCTTTTTGGCGATAAAAAATTTTTAAAGAAATAATAAAGCCCTATGAAGAAAAGTTTGACACAACAATGAACTCAAGAAATATATCGGCCATGCTTGGCGATTCCAGCCAACAGATAAAAAGAGCAATAGCGGAAATTACAAAAAAAAAAAATGATTTATTTAAAAGTTGACGTTGCCAGTCGGCAAGGCAAGCATATTCTGGGAGTCAACGTACAGCACATAAAAGATTGGAAAATTTGCATAAACACCATAGGTATGGACCAAATTTTTTTTTTATTTCGTTATTCAATAAAAATAAATATACAGTAGATAAAGTCAAATTCTACTTTTCTGCTGAATCTCCGTGCCCCCCACTGGTATGAAAGGTACTTGCATAAAAATAGTAAAACTAAAAAAACCAAACCACATTTTATATAAACAGGATGAGTTCCAATTTATGAATTTTTAAACTGGAATTAAAACTACCCCAAAATTACAACATAGTTGTAATCTGAGTTCGTACTCAGATTTGAAATCAACTTAAGTTTGCGGTTGCCAGGAGCAAATCAACGCGAATATAGTTAATTTTCTTCACTCAATTTTTCGGTCAAAATTGATAACAATGGCAAAATTTTTTCAATGTCTGTGTTGCTTGCAAACCGCGATATCTGAAGTTGTTCTATTTCAATTTAGCTTCTTTTTTACCTGTTGGATAGATAATTTTTTGTTCTTTAGTTTTACAGAAAATTTTTTTTGCGATTTAAAAGAAATGTCTAAAAATTCAATAAAAACTTTTTTTTTTATGCCCGTGATCAAGGTAAACGACATTAAGGTGTGTTTTTGCACCTTTATAAATTATTTAAGCCCTTGACCCGCACAAAAATTAATAAAGTTATTTTTACAGTCCAATTCTCTCCCCAATTTTAGAGAAAACAGAACTTTTGTGCATATGGAAGATGTTTTCGATGCCTGCGTTTTAAATGCCATCATTTTATATTGGCTGTCAACAGTGTTGCCATTTGGTCCGATCGGACTTGTAACGATTTTTAGACTTGAATCCGATTTCAGAAAAAATAAATCCGACGTTTGATTTTGCATATGCCCAATACACACTCGATTATGTATATAATGGTGAGCTTGTAAATAAAAGCAAAGGTTTCATATATAAAATAACCAAGGGTATTTTTATCAGCTTTTTTCTGTATTGAAACTCCATTTTCTAAGTAAATAAGACAAGTTATACAGTAACTTTTGGGTGTGATGCAATATTTCGAAAAATAACATGTTGAAACTAAAAATACCGAAGAAAACTCAATTTTTATAATAAATAAAAAGCGAACAATAAATGTACATCATTAATTATTTCAGTTTTGAAAAGGATAATGAATTGATAAATAAATTTAATAAAGCAATGTATATATGATTTTGAAAAAATAATTTTTTTTCATCTAATTTTTTGGTAGTTTTAGCTGGCTAAAAACAACAACTTTTTTCGTTATTTAATCGAAGCAAAAGTTTTATATTTATAAAGTTAACATTGAAAAATTTAGTATTGTAGCTCTCAATATTCCATTTTTAACGATTTAAGGAATCTACATTAAAGCAAACTGTGTTACAAATTTATTTAATTTGGTTTTAAAATTTCAAAATGCGATCGATTATTTCTAAGAAGTTGTGATTATTCAGAGTTTCGACAAGAACGACGAGAATCCGACAAGCTGAGCGCAAAAGTTACGATAAGAACATTTTTTTCATGGCAACACTAGTTTTCAATGATGCAGCTTATCATAGCTTTCAATTCATAAACGTTTGTTGTAGAAATACTCTAATTTTTGACATTACTAAATTTTGCACTACATATCTAAATAACGTAAACATTTTCTTTGGCACTTATAGAAATGCACACGCCAAAGCTATCTTACAACTGATACATTTCGTCACCAGCATAAAATCGACGGTACTGTCTGAACTTTATTCAGTCTAAGAAATCGCAAACAAGAACTGCATACACAAAGTACACAAAAAATGTAAAACAAATCACGGAATGCTGTTTACATTCAAAGCAGAGCTGGGATGTTATCGATTGCTTCGTAATTCATTACTTCATAATTGATTGCAGGTTAATTACAATTACAAATTATAATCGTAATATTAGAAAATAATAATTACGATAAGTTAAATCATAATCGATATATTTTTGATTACAATTATTGTGATCGTTATTAATAAAAAAATTACAATTACAATTGCTATAGTCGTAATCAAAATATTTTTTAATACGATTACAGTTTCCGTTATCAGTAAAAAATTACAATTACGATTACTGTAGTCGTAATTAATTTCATTTCAATTTCGTAATAATCAATACACCTGACTCCCATAGACAAGTGTCAAAGTTAGTGTTCGTTTCATCAAACACCGGATATCAGCCTATATACTAAACTTTGTGTATTCTCTACGGATGACAATTGGTTCCATAAATTCTCTGTTTGGTTTCAGGCCCAATACTTATTGAAAGATAAATGGATGGCGCCCATAAAGAGGGCAATATTTATTTTAGAAATAGACTTTTTAAAATTAATAAAAAAATTGTTGGTAAAGTATGGGTTAATGTACAATTAAAGTGCACATACGATACAAAATTAACAAGCATTATAGATACCTCTCCTATGTCTTGCGTTAATTACTTCCGTATTAAATGATGTCCACAATTTATTTTTCTTTTCTTTTTTGTCACTTGAGAACGCATTTATCAACGCACTTGCCAACGCACTTCTGGTGAATAGTTAATTTTTAAACAACAACACAAACGAATTCACATTAACAAGAATAAAACACCTACTTAACGATGCTAATGACAACGTGTAACAAGTAGAAGCAACATTTTAGTTATTTTTGCTATTTTTGTTGTTTGGATTGCAGCTGCTTAATATATATGTACGATATGTATAGTAGGATAGCCTATACACAAACATTTTAATAGATTTTTGAGGTCCGCTTTAACAAAGCTTAAGTTAATACTTCACATGGACATTAAATATTTTGCGTAACAAAGGGTTTTAGATTAATGAGTAGCGTGTAGAACTATCAATCATAGGAGTGTGAGTTCAATACTCATAGTGTACAAAGAAATATTTTTAATATTCACAAATCTTAATATAAAGCATATCACAAAACGAGGCGTATAGAGCTTCAAAAACTTTCGAAAATTCAATTTGTATATTTTTTCTGCACTATGCGCCAAATAACGCCTGTTGTATCTTTAAGCTTAAAGAAGATCTCATTGCGGCATCATAATGTCATTATTTTTTTTTAATGTATGTATAACGCTACCTTCCGTTTTTTTTTCGAGCCAAGTCCTGCGTCATGTGTAACGGGCTCAAAGTCTTGCTTTTTATTGTTATGTCCTGTTTATTTTAATTTTCTCCCATGTTTGCAATTTAGTTCTTTTTGTTTATTATTTATACTTTTAAAGTAATACTTAAAAAGTTTCCCTTAATACACTTTTTCCTTTTTTGCAACCCTGTTAAAAGTGTCTGTGCAACTCATTTTTTAAACTTGTCGAAATTTGGAGGGAAAGTGTGTTAATCAATTTAAAAAAGATATTCATTCCTGGAGTGCAAAGGAGTATCTAAGTGCAAAGGAGTATCTAAGACCAGAAATTATTTGATTTTTGTAATTTTATTACAGTTTTTTAATATTGAATATAATTGAATATTTAAATAAGAAGATTGAATTATATTTTTGTGCTAAAAAAAGTACAAATTAAATACAAATACCTAGTATTAACCCATTTGTGTATAGGCGGCCTTTAAAAAGACTGGTAAGAAAAACTTCAATAAATAAAACTCAATTGGCATCCCTGCCAAAAAGTTTGGCTATTTGCACAAAGATGGAGTTGTATTAAAATAAAAAATCAGCTGTTTTCTCAAAGTCTACTCAAGTCAGATTTTATCAAGCATCAAATTGAAAATGTCTTATCAGAAAAAAATTCAAATATGGCTGGAAGGTAAATTTTAAAATTTTTTAAAAATGGTGATTGGTATTGTGTGAAAAAGCATTTTTTATCATTAACCATTTGTCAACGTTTATCAAATAAACTTTGTATTCCGGTAACACCTAAATTTGTGTAATTTTTTTCCAAAAACTTTTTTCTACCTTTATAAAGGCCACCGTGAATAGAATACCATTCATCTATTCATTTTATAGGAAAGTGTTGCACATAACTTTACTTGTGTTTATTTAGAAATAAATTGAAACTTCATGAGATTTTGGATATTCTTGAGGAATGTGATGAAGAAGAAGTTGGAACTGCTACCATTGGCACAAATATTTGTATTTTACCTCCAAGAGAGGTACCACTGGCCGAATCAGATTGCGATTCCGCGCCGTCAGATTATGATGAGATTGGAGCAAATATATCTGCTCTCAGCCATGTCGGGCGTCATTTGATGAATACTGAAGCAGAGTTGCATCATATTGCTGCAAACGAAGATGATTCTGATTCGGACTTTCATTCTGACCTTATTTCGGAAGCACCATCAAAAAGAAAGCGGCTGTCTGGTAAACAATTCCTCGTTGGAGGAGCTAATTCAAAATCATCATCACAGAGTTCGGAGGCATATAACAGAGCAAAACAACAACCTGAACTCTTATTTTTTCAACCTAATTTGAAGCCTGTTTGGCGGAAAAGTGTGTTAGCCCAACGAAAGGGATCGAGCAATCTTGCAGTTCTACTGAAGTTTCTGATGAAGCACAACAATGTAAGAGTCCTCTAAATTTCTTTCAGCTTTTCTTCACAGACGAATTAATTTGC